>JASDFA010000002.1:52322500-54822500 GCA_035772735.1 Datura wrightii | reverse complement strand
ATATAATAAACTTTAAGAGTAAGTAGGAGACCATATCCGTAAATTTTGAAATCGAACTTTATCATAATGTGTTCATGCATGGCTTTAGAATATAATGACTGACTCGAATGACTCAAATCTCAATCATAACATATATATCAAAAGTTGAACAATGAGCCAAACCTTTCTTTTTATACATGCATGCATAAGATAATCAACATGAGTAATGCATATGCAAATTAAAATGATATAGACAATGGGAGATTGATCACTTAACCGACATACTATGATAAAGCTTACGTGGTCCCAACTATTACACTCAAGTGGGCAGAGCCGTCCAAAACCCTGCCAGGGCTAGGGATGCTACCATGATATCGATATCAAGATGAAGGGGCAATTGGACCGGGGATAGCTCACAAGGGAGGTCCTAATAATATAATAGAATCAACCTATGTTGGCACGTAGTTCTGGGGCATAGGGTAGTCGACCCTTAGCCTGCTTGGTGCTAGATTCTTCACCCAAAATATGAAATTCTCTACATCATATAAATACGAAGCTCAACATCATCTAATGATGAAACTCAACATGAAACCCTGCACAACTCAACATCGTATGAAATGAAGCTCAACATTGTCTATTGACAAAGCTCGGTATGAAATCATGCATACATTAGACATCATATAGATATGAAGCTCAACAATGTAATCTCGACAAAGCTTAGAATGGAATCATGCTTAGACTCAACATCATGTGAAATGAAGCTTATTGACAACATACATCTTAATTATGAATTCATGCATATGAGAACTTTACTATGACACATACCATAAGCTCAAGAATAGTGGGAGGCTTTGATCCAAAATCAAATGGTAAGGCTACTTTAGAAATATCACTTCATCGTCATCAACATAAGGGCCTTGTCTAAAACCTTATCATGCTTGGACTCATACAATTTATTTGAAAATATTATAAATTTGGAGATTTCACTCTGAAATAAGTAATACAGTCAATGCATGATAATCGTCATTTATACTCAACATTGGGCACTACCCAGAGCTTCATCATACATGGGTCTATTTAATCTTCTTTGAAAGTATCATCAAAATCATGGGTAAGGTTGAAAATATGTTTTTCATCATCACATTATATTAGGAACTCCCACATATGGGCGTTTTAGATTCTATTTTTAGAAAGAAAATTTTGTAAAATAAATTAAGTTAGAATCCGCCCAAGATCGATAAATCATCAATATCAACCCAATTTAATCATACCCATGAGTAGAAATGTAAGAATCATGCAATTGAATGAAAACTCAGACTTGATCATCACAAACTAATCACAAATTTGATAGGGAATGGGCATGGCTGTGGAAGAAAGAACCCACTCATAGCCTTACAAACCTTGGAAAGAAGAATCCTAACTCTTCCTAATTGTGTAGCTGAGATTTCCCTTGAAAACCTTGAAATTCTCCTCACTTTCTTCCTTTCAATCCCTCACCCTCGCATGCATGAAAAAAATGTCCTAGATGGGTCTTTCTCAGCTTAAAACCCTCTAATATGAGCTTAAAAGAACGTAGTATAGGCCCTCTATTATGGCAAGCATATGCCAAACGTGAATACCTCCTGAAGCCATCGGTAGAACACCTGGTAAAGAGACCCAATCTTGAGTGAAATAAATACCGCGATTTCGATCTTGTTCAACAAAATCATCACGCAGAAAAGCCCTTACTGAAATCGCTTAAAATAACTGTCAAGGGGTCCTAATGGACACCTGACGACTCGTTACTATGGCACACGATCCTTTGGTTCACCTGTCAAGTACACTGCCTCATCATTCAAGAAAACTCAACTGGCTTGGTGACGGCCCTCCTAACGGGTTGTTAGGACTGACGACGACTTGTTAGGTACCATCCATTAAGTACACTGGATAAGCTTTACTATCTTTCTTTAGGACCTCTCCACGACTGACCTGACGACTCGTGGTGACTGAACATGAGTCGTTACATCACCCATGAGGACCTCAAGTCCTTCAATATCTCAGGCCTTCCCCATGAGTTACTTGACGACTCATTTGGCCTCTCCACAAGTCGTTAAGTGACTCGTTCTACAATTTCTACAACATTTTCCAGTTTTCTCCTAATTCACTTCCGGACATGATCCTTGGGTTCCTGGGGTATAACAAGAAGATTCTTCAGCTGCTCCTTAAACTCCTTTAGCTCAGTTGGAGCCATTCTGTAAGGAGGAATAGATATAGGCTGTATATTGGGAAGAAGGTCAATACCAAAATCGATCTCCCACTCGGGAGGGATTCCTGTTAAATCATCAGGGAACACCTTTGGCTACTCACACCACTAGATAGTTGGGGTTTTAGATGTAGCATCCTTAACCCTAACTAGATGGTACACGCAACCTTTAGAGATCATCTTTCTGCCTTAAGGTAGAATATGAAGCGACCTATAGGCACAACTAAACTACCCTTCCATTGCTTGAACCATGTGTGCAACCCCTTTCACCTGAAACGAGACTTGATCAGCGCACTCCTTGACCATCACCCCCACGATCTGGGTGATCTTCAGAACCTCATCAATAAACTCATGTGGATCCTCATCCACCTTTGATTCGAGAAACTTTGGAGGGTTCATCCTTATAAAATCTCTAACTCTTGCCGTCGTCACATTCCCGTTATGAGGGACATGCACTACTGCCTATTGATTGACCTGAGCGGTTAAGGCCTGAGCTAGCATCTGTATGGCTACCCTGAACTCAGCTTATGCAACCAGCTCGGGTATATGCTCCTCATGGGTTGGTGGGGCCTACTGGTGCCCATCTGCATTGCTATTCTCATGGTCATTTCCATTCTCATTTCTTCTTCTATTAACTGGACGAGGAGGCATGATTTTGCAAACGCATGTAGCACGAGTTAGAAGGATAGAGAGATATTTCATCGCACGACATAGATTATGAAAGAAGGGAACATTTTCTAAAACATCTCGTAGCCTCTTCGTCATAAATGTAGCTCACTTTACACCCATGAAAAAGACTCTACTTAACATGACTTTCAAATACCCTAGGATACTTCAAAACTTAATGCTCTAATATCACGACCCTAACATAGGCCCGAACCGAGACACGAGACAAGGAATCCCAAAAGGCTCCAACTCAACCCAAGGCATGAACATAACATCTAACTCAATCATAATAAAACGAAAGATTAACATAATTAATATAGAGGAAGTCTAATAATCTCATAACTTCGGAATACATAATTTAAGTATGAAGCTGAATACTGAATACACACACTTTCTGAAAAGCCTCTACTACTGATGAGTTGATGGACAAGACCCCAACTAACTCGCTAAAGTCTGAAACTGAAAGTACTAGATACAACTAAATAGAAGGACCCTCGAATGATGAGGACTCATCGCTTTGGTTGATAAGCGCTAGTACTACAGGTTTGGCTAATGACAAAACTGAGCCTGAATATTCAAGCATCTATCATGAAACGATACAGCATATGCAGTTAGTACGTGGAATATATCGAGTATATAGGTAAGTAAAACCGCTAAGTAAGAAAAATCATAAATCATGCATATTGTAAAACATAATCAAGAAAAGATTTTGAGAGTAGGGATTGCATACTATTTTCAAAAATCATGATCTGAACATAACTAAATATCATAACTAAATTGAATGACCCAAAGCTGAAAACTGATAATCATAAGTAAAACTGAACATTGGGTCAAAGCTGCTGAAAATATAATATCATGACTGATGAACATGCATAACTGGAATCATGAGGAATAATGGGAGACTTTTCATTTAACCGACATTACCAGGATAGAGCTTACGTGGTCCCGACTATCACACTCAAGTGGGCAGAGCCGTCCAAAGCCTTTCTGGGGATAAGGATGCTACCATGATATTGATATCAAACTAAAGGCTCTTTGGGGCAGGGGAAGCTCACAATGTAGGTCCTAAATAATCTGAACATACCTACATTGGAGCAAAGTTCTAAGGCATAGGGTTGACTGACCCTTAGCCTACTCGGTGCTAGACACTATCCCAAAAATATGCATATGCTCTCCATTTTTCAACGAAGATGAACCATCATCTAATGACGAAGCTGACTCATAACATACATGCATAAATCTGAAATCATAACATGAGGAGCTTCAGGCTCAAACCATACCACAAGCTTAAAATAATGGGAGTCTAGACTCAAAAATCCATGTGGTAAGCTAATACATGATTTTAGATACTTGATCATATGGGTTTTCCCAATACATAAACATTCTTGACATAGACTTGATCATTCGAAAACATGAACGTAGACATGGGTAATTCGAAATCATACATTCTTCATAAACATCTCATCATGCTTGAATACATATTTCATAGATCTCAACTTCTCATGGAATTTCATGGATAGGCATCTTAATTTATAAAACTTGAAAATAAAATTCATAAATGAAAACATTGTAAAACATGTTCATTAATCATAATTCAATATTAGAAACATGCTTAGATCATACCAATGATTGATACTTAGGAAATTCACATGTTGGGTTAAAACCCATGATTCATCAACTAGAATTTCATGAATTGAAGAGGAATTGGGCATGGTTGTGGATGGATACACCCATACATAGCCTTACATACCTGTAGAAATCTGATTTCACAACTTCGTTGATTACCCAATGGAAATTTGGGGAAGAACTTGAGGAATTTAGGCTTGATCACCCTTAGAAGCTTCTAGACTTGCATGCATTGAAGTGAATAATCTTAGAATAAACTTACCCCTCTTAAAACAATCTATTCTAAGCTTAAAAAGACATAGTTTAGGCCTTTGGAACTTAGGAATTATGAAAAATCCCTTAGTAAATTCACAGGGAAAAACATATTATTTGTCCCAATGAGGGACTGGATGACTCGTTCCTTATCAACACGACTCGTGGTCTACTCTTATTGCCTGCACTAGAAATTCATCACCATTAGTCACCACGAGGGACACCACGACTCGTAGTATGCCCTACAACTCATGGTGACTAGTCGCTAGGGACACTTCCACAACATCCATCCTTCAAACCAAACACTGACCATGACCCTCTTGACAACTCGTGGTCCCACTTGTGGTCAGCCTCAAATCCCAAAACTCAACCAAGTCCACTCTTCCCCATGAGTCACTCAACGACTCGTGGTGCACCCAACGGGTCACTGGATGACTCGTTATGTGACCTGGTGCAGAAAATTCTATTTTCTCCATTTCAACTCCCGAGTCTGATCTAAGAGTTTTTGGGGTATTACAATTAGTTTTGGAGTCAGTCCCAAAATTCTATCAAAACCTTTCTCAGTCTTTACTCTAGTCGGTGACTCAATTATAGCTCGATGGGTATACAAAAATTGTCCTATCACAGTTCTTTAGAAAGTCACTTCAGCAAATTTAATATAGTTAAACATGATTGATTTTGATGTTATATTTGGAATGGATTGGTTGCGTGCATGTTATGCCTCAGTAAATTGTAGAACCCAAATTATGGAGTTTCGATTTTCAAGTGAACCAATCATTGAATGGAAGGGTAGTTCAATTGTGCCTATAGGTTGCTTTGTTTCCTATCTTAAGGCCAGAAAGATGATTTTCAAGGGTTGCGTGTACGATCTAGTTCAGGTTAAGGATACTACATCTGAGACCCCGACGCTTTAATCTGTCCCTGTTGTGTGTGAGTATCCAGAGGTTTTCCCAGATGATCTACCAAGAGTTTCTTCCGAACGGGAGATTGACTTTGGTATTGACCTTCTTCCTGATACACAGCCTATATCCATTCCTCCATACAGAATGGCTCTAGCCTAGTTAAAGGAGTTCAAAGAATAATTGAAAGATCTTCTAGATAAGGGGTTCATCAGACCTAACATGACCCCGTGGGGTGTACCAATTCTATTTGTTCAAAAGAAGGATATGTGTCTTCGTATGTGCATTCACTACCAGCAGTTGAACAAGGTTACAATCAAGAACAAGTATCCCCTCCCCAAATTGGTTGCTTGTTTAACAAACTTTAGGGTGCTAAGTGCTTCTCAAATATAGACGTCAGATTCGGCTATCACCAGCTCAGAGTTGGTGAGAGTGACATCCCGAAGACATCCTTCTGGATCTGGTATGGTCACTATGAGTTTGTATTTATGTCATTTGGTCTAAGGAATGCCCCGATAGCTTTCATGGACTTGATGAACAGGATGTTCAAGCCATATATGAACATGTTCGTTATTGTCTTCATAGACGACATCCTCATATACTCTCGAACCGGGGAGGAGCATGCTGCTCATTTAAGGGTTGTGCTACAGACACTTTAAGGATCACCAACTGTTTTCTAAATTCAGCAAGTGTGTGATTTGGTTGGATTCGGTAGCATTTTTGGACTATGTAGTGTCAAGTGAGGGTGTGCAGGTGGACTCTCAAAAGATAGAAGTGGTGAAGAATTAGCCTAGACCAGTTAATCCTTTGAATATCAGGAGTTTCTTCAGTTTAGCTAGCTATTACAAGAGGTTTGTTGAAGGATTTTCATCCATTGTACCACCATTGACTAAGTTCACCTAGAAAAAAGTCAACTTCAATGGTCGGACACCTGTGAGAATAGTTTTCAGGAGTTAAAGAATCGACTTACTTCAGCCCCAGTATTAACCCTAACTGAGGGCATGAATAGATTGATGGTGTACTGTGATGCCTCTAGGGTTGGTCTTGGATGTGTGTTGATGCAGCATGGCTAGGTCATTTGCATATGCCTCTAGACATCTTAAGACTCATGAGAAGAATTATCCGATGCATGACCTAGAGTTCACAGCGGTGGTGTTCGCATTGAAGATTTGGAGACACTAATTGTATGGGGTCCATGTGGATGTGTTTATAGACCACAAGAGCCTACGTATGTATTCACCCATAAGGATTTGAATTTGCAACAAAGAAGATGGTTAGAGTTGCTCAAGGACTATGACATGAGTGCCCTTTATCATCGGGGCAAGGCTAATGTAGTGGCGGATGCCTTAACAGATTGTCCATGGAGAGTGTTTCTCATGTGGAAGGTAAGAGAAAGGAGTTTGTAAAGGATGTCCATAGACTTGCTCATTTAGGGGTTCACCTTGTTGACTCAACAGATGGGGGTGTAATTGTTCATAATGGTTCAGAATCCTCTTTGGTGACTGAGGTCAAGGCTAGGCTAGATGAGGATCCTATTTTGGTGAAGTTTAAAGAAGCAGTTCAAAATCAAAAGGTGGAGGTCTTATCCCAAAGGGGAGAGAGTGTGCTTCAATACCAGGGCCATTTATGTGTTCTAGAGGTCAATTATTTGAGAAAATGGATGTTGCATGAGGCTCATGGTTCTCGGTATTCTATACTTCCAGGTGCCACCAAGATGTACCATGACCTACGAGAAGTCTATTAGTGAATTGGCATGAAGAAGGACATAGCGGAGTTTGTGGCTAAGTGTCTGAACTGTCAACAAGTGAAAGTGGAGCATCAAAGACCTGGAGGTGTGCTTCAAGACATTAGTATCCCCAATTGGATATGGGAAGAGATCAATATGGACTTTATTACAGGGCTTCCTCGCACTCGCTAGTAGTATGAATCTATTTCGGTGATGGGAGACAGGTTGACTAAGGGAGCTCAGTTCCTACCGGTCAAAACTACCGATTCTACTATGCTAGATTATATATTTGTGAGTTAGTTTGGTTTCATAGATCAACTTCGTGCATCATATCAGATATAGTTACTCAGTTTACCTCCCAGTTTTGGAGATTATTTCAGAAAATCCTTGTCACTCATGTCAAGCTTAGCATAGCTTTTCATCCACAGATAGATGGTTAGGCCGAGCGGACCATTCAGACTCTCCAGGATATGTTGAGAGCATGTGTTCTTGAATTCAAAAGTGGTTGGGATGATCATTTACCTCCATCGAGTTTGCTTATAACAACAGCTACCATTCTAGTATCCAGATGGCTCCGTTCAAGGCTCTTTATGGACGGAGATGCAGATCGCCTATTGGTTGGTTTGAGGTAGGTGAAGCTACATTGGTAGGGATAGATTCAGTTCATGAGGCTATAGAGAAAGTTCAGTTTATAAAGGGAAAGGTTGAAAACAACTTAGAGTCATCAAAAGTCATATGTTGATGTTAGGCGGAGAGAACTGGAGTTTGAAGTTGATGATTGGGTGTTCTTGAAGGTGTCTCCGATGAAGGGAGTGATGAGGTTCGGAAAGAAAGAGAAACTTAGTTCCTGATATGTTGGCCCATATAGAATTGTGAGACGTGTTGGCAAGGTGGCCTATGAGTTGGAGCTACCAGCAAAGTTAGCATCAGTGCATCCAGTTTTCCTTGTATCATTGTTAAAAAAGTGCATCGGTGACCCGACTTTGGTTTTCCCAGTGGATAGCATAGGTGTGAAGGAACACCTTAGCTATGAAGAAGTTCCGATTGAGATCTTTGATCGCCAGGTTCATAAGTTGAGGAACAAAGAAGTAACTTTGGTGAAAGTCTTGTAGAGGAATCATCTTGTTGAAGGAGCTATGTAGGAGGCCAAAGCAGATATGATGGCTAAATACCCGCATTTATTCCCATCCAGTTTCTTTCCAACTTGAGGTATTAGTTTCCTCCTTAGTACTCTATTCAATTTCATGTTTAGTTCATGTCTCTCTGTTCCTTTCATGTCAGTGCATGTATATGTGATTCATAAATTCAGTTCAGTCATGTATATCAGTTTAGAGTCAGTCACTTCATCGATCTTCAGCTTTAGATGTTCTGTATTTGGGCTTGCAGTTCCTTCCCCAGCCATTCAGTATGTTTACCCACTTTCGAGGACGAATCTTCCCAAGGGGGAGATATCGTAATACCCCAAAAGTCCCTAAGATCAGACCCAAGGGTTGAAACTAAAAAGATAGAAAAATTTGCATCAGGTCACAAAACGACTCATCAGGTGATCCATTAAGTCATTTGATGGATCATCTAGTGACCCGTTAAGTGTGTTCTATGTTGGAAGAATGAGATTTTTCTCTCGGACTTGACGGGTGGAGCGACGAGTCGTGGGGTATCTCTCGTTAAGTGTGTGAGAAGAGGAACTGGCAGTGTTGGTAACAGATGGCGAGAAGAATCGTTTGCACCTAACGACTCGTCAAGTGGCCCATGGGGAAAAGAAGTTCAATAAATGAAGGTTTTCAAGTAAAGGTGACAAGTGAATTTGTGGTCCTAACAAGTCGTTAGGTCCCTCATAGTGGCTGGCAGTAGCAGTTTTTCCTGCAAAATTAGTAAGGGTATTTTCATAAATCCTAAGCTCCTAAGTCCTAAACTACGTCATTTTAAGCTCTAAAAGAGTTGTATTAAGAGGGTTTAAGCCTATCCTAACCATTCCCCTCGCATGCATGCAAGTCTAGACTTCTCCAATGAAGATCAAGCCCAAAACCCTCCAAATTCTTCTCAAATCTCTTGGGCTTTCAAAGTCAAGTATAGATTCAGTCTACCCAGGTACATAAGGCCATGAATGAGGGGTCCTTTCACTCTGATGCTCATAATTCTCCTCAATTCTATGAATTCAAGTTCCAGATCAAGTTCATGATCTTAGGGGTTTTAACCCAATTTTATGAAATCCCCTATAAATTATTATGGGTCAATCCCCTCGATGTCTCAAAATCTGTTTTAATATTCATGGGCAAATTTTATATCTATTTTGATTATAAATTCATGATTTAAAATTTTAGAAAATTATGCCCAATTATGCAAGTTCATGAAAAGTCAAACTTATGATTTATGATTTCAAGTACAAAGAGATATCTAGCATGATTAAATGTCTACAAATTATCCATGTATGAATCTATGATTTTGATTGATGAAGTCTATCTCAAGTATGCATGATTTTTAGATTTGGGCAAGCCCACACAAGACAAACATGTATTATGATCTAGCCAAGTCTAAAAAGGTCAAATGGTAGATGTATGTTTTGGAGTCAAGACTCCTCAAATGTATAGACTCAATCTATGTTCTAGAATATTATTATGTGAGCACTATACATGTTTTGGGAGTAGTGTCTAGCTAGGTGTTCGAAGGTTCCCAGTCTCATAAACTACGCGTCAATGCAGGTATATGTTGGAGCCTCTCAAGAGAGTGTTTCCCCCTGCCTAAGGGCACACTGTGATATCACACCTTACTTATCCTTCTCCTTGGAAAGGCTTAGGATGGCCCTCCTCTACATGGGAAAGACGTGGGATCATCATGTGCTCATACATAGTGGTTGTCGATTAAGACGAGTCTCTCATTGTTACACATAATTTCAATTATTCATGTCTATGACATATGATATTATGTTTTCAGTAGGTTTAACCCAATGATCAGTTTATAAGATTTAACTTACGATTTCAGTTATGGCAAGCCATATGATATTTGATTCAGACATGAGATTTAATTTATGACTATACATGTTTTCAAATATCAGCATGCAGTCCTTACTTTCATGATCTTATGATTTATGTTATGTGCATGATTTTAGTTATACTTATTCAATCTGTTTTACTTAACTTGCATACTCAGTCCTCCAAGTACTGACCGCATACTCTATGCTCTATCATTTATGATAGAGGTCCTAGTGATCAAACTCGTTTGTGTCGTTAGTCGTGCTCCCGTTCCAGTTCAGACCCTATTTTAGGTGAATCCTCATCCTCCAAGGGCATCTATCTTTTAGTATCATAATGTCATTTTTTTCAGACTTAAAGATAACTGAGGGCTTGTCCCAGCATCTCATCAGTTAGTAGAGGGTTTTCAGACATTGATTTGTATATTCAACTTCAGACTCAATGTTATGATATTACCATTGGCTAGACGTTTTGTTATTTAGACTTCCGTATATTTATGTTTAAGTATCAGATTCTATATATTTATGTTTAAGTATCACATTCTACTTGATAAAATATTCTATAACTGTCATGTTCATGCCATGTCAACTTGGTGCCGTTCGTGGTTCTGGATTCCGTGTCTCGGTCCAGATATATGTTCGGATCATGACAATCTATAAAATAGACATCCAAGGGGGTGTTATAAATATATATTTTAATTATGGTGAATGTCTATTTTTTTAAAGGGAAAGTTAGGGTCAGTGACCTAGGAACCAAGTGTCAGGACCTGAGTTGAGACCCCAAATCGAGACTATGGAACCTAGAACCATAAATAACTCCAAGTCAACCATGGTATGAGCATGATAACTTAATATCATCATAAACAAAGCCGATAATGAAATTCTAGAATAGCAGAAGTCTGAATAACAATACGTCTATCTAACAGTAACATCATAACACTGAAACCGAAGCTGAAAATACAAGTCAATGTCTGATAAGCCTCTAGCATACTGACGAGCTGATGGGAAAACACCCCAACTAGTTCACCAGAATTCTAAAACTGAAAATAACATAACTCAACTAATTGAAGGTCCTCGAATGATGAGGACTCACCAACAATAACACTAGGATAAACTCGGGAGAGTGGCTAATGGAGGGACTGAGTTTGAACGTCTGAAACTGTATTATGAAATGATACAACATGGAATATGCGGTCAATACTTAGAATGTACTGAGTATGCAAGGTAAGTAAAATAGGCTGAGTATATAAAAAATGAAATCATGCATGTCATAAATCATAACATCATAAGATTCTGAGAGTAAAGGCTACATACTGTAATCTGAAAACATGAATATACATAAACTGGATCTCATAACTGAATTGAATGTCCCAAAGCTAAAATTGAGATTTTAAGTAAAATTGATAGCCTTATCATTGGGTCAAACCTGCTGAAAACATAATATCATAACTGATAAACATGCATAACTGAAATCATGAGGAATAATGGGAGACTCATCTTAATTGAAAACCACCATGTATGAGTGCATGATGATCCCACATATAGCCAAAGTGGAGGAGGGACATCCTAAGTCTTTCTAGGGAGAAGGATTAAGTATGGTGTGATATCACGGTGTGCCCTTGGGCCAGGGACACACTCTCTTGAGAGGCCCCAAAGTATACCTATGTTGGCGCGTAGTTTATGAGACTGGGGAACCTTGGAACCCCTAGCCTACTCTGTACTAGACACTACTGCCAAAATATATATAATGCTCATATAATCATATATCAAAACATAACATAAATCTTAACATATGGAGAGTCTTGACTCCAAAACATGAGATAACTAGACTTATTAGCCTTGGCTAAATTATGAAATCATGCTTAACTTAAGTGGGCTCGCACAAATATTAACATCATGCTTGCATGAAATAGACATCACAAGTAAAATCATAAATACATATATGGGTAATTTGTAAGCATTTGTACATGCTAGATATTTCATCATACTTGAAACCATTAGTCATAAACTTGCATAATTGGGAAAAATCTTATAAAACTTGAACTCATAAATTTGTAATCAAAAAATACATAAAATCTACCCACTAATCATCAAACATACTTGAAAACACAGAGGGAATCAACCCATACACAATTGGTAAGAAATCTATGAAATTAGATTGGAATCACCTTTAAATCATGATTTAAATTGAGACTTGCTTCATGAAATTAAGAAGAATTACGAGCATAAGGGTGGAAGAAATCCTCATTCATAGCCTCACATACATGGGTAAGATGAATCTACACTCTTTCCTGAAAGCCCAAGAGATTTGGGAAAGAACTTGAAGAATTCTAGGCTTGGTCTCCTATAGAATCCTCTAAACTTGCATGCATGGGAAGGGAATGGGTTAGAATAGGACAAACCCTCTTAAAACCCTCCTAACAGAGCTTAAAATGATGTAGTTTAACGCTTAGGAGCTTAGAAATTACAAAAATACCCTTACTAATTTCGCAGGAAAACTATCACTGTCAGTCCCAACGAGGGACTGGATAAATCGTGGGGTGGCCTAACAGGTCGTCCCCTGACCCGTTGCCACCATTGGAATTCTGTAGTTCTCCTTCTTGTCATCCTGACCATGGTTCATTCGATGAGTCGTGAAGTGACACCACGACTCGTCCCCTTATCCTGATCACTAGGTCTCAACACTATTTTCCACCTTGCCCAACCAAAGGGTTGACCCACGACTCGTGGGGAGTGACGATGACTCATTGTCTCTTCCGTCGCCACTAACCAAGAATGACATCATCTCAAAATTGGGCACCTTCTAACGGGTCACTTAACAACCCGTTAGGTTACACCACGAGTCACTGGACAACTCGTTCTATGGCTTGATGCAAAATTTCCTGCTTTCTCAATTTCGACTCATGAGTATGATCTTAGGGACTTTTGGGGTATTACAATATCTCCCTCTTGGGAACATTCATCCTCAAATGTGGGTAAACATACAGAATAGCTAGGGAAAGGAACTGAAATCCCAAATACTGAATATCTGAAGTTGAAAACTGATGGAGTGTCCGACTCCGGACTGATTTACATGATTGGACTGCGAAATTCATGAATCACATATACACATGCTGACATAAAGGAACTGAGAGACATGAACTAAACATGAAACTAAAATAGAGTACTAAGGAGGAAATTGATACCTCAAGCTGGAACTGAGTCGGAAGGGAAAAGATGCGGATATTTAGCCATCATATCTGCTTCGGCTTCCTACGTAGCCCCTTCAACAAGCTGATTCCTCCACAGAACCTTTACTAAAGCTACTTCCTTGTTTCTCAACTTCCAAACCAAACGATCAGGGATCTCAACTAGCACCTCCTCATAGCTACGGTTATCCTTTACACCTATTCTCTCCATCAGAACAACAAAAGTCGGGTCACCAATGAACTTCTTTAACAATGATACATGGAAGGCCAGATGTACTAAAGCTAACTGCACTAGTAGCTCTAACTCATAGGCCACCTTGCAAACACGCCTTACGATCCTGTAGGGACCAATATATCGAGGAATAAGCTTCCCTTTCTTTTGAAACCTCATCACTCCCTTCATGGGAGACACCTTCAGAAACACTCAATCATCAACTTCAAACTCCAATTCTCTCCTCCTCACATCAGCATAGGACTTTTGATGACTCCGAGCTATTTTCAGCCTTTCTCTTATAAGTTGAACTTTCTCCATAGACTCATGAACCAAATTTGTCCCTATCAATGTGTCCTCACCTACCTCAAACCAACTAATAGGCAATCTACATCTCTACCCATAAAGAGCCTTAAATAGAGCCATCTGAATGCTGGAGTTATAGCTGTTATTGTAAGCAAACTCGATAAGAGGTAAATAATCATCCCAACTACCTTTAAAGTCAATCACACGTGCTCTCAACATATCCTCAAGAGTCTGAATAATCTGCTCGGCCTGACCATCCATCTGCAGGTGAAAAGATGTGCTAAGCTTGACCTGAGTACCAAGTCCCTTCTGAAATGACTTTTCAACTGAATCCTTATGTAAGGAATTACAAAAGAAATTCTTTCAACAAAGATGTGAATTAGGAAGGATTGGTCGACGAAATATGAACCGAAGAAATTGCGAGGTGAACTAAGTACCTCTATCTAATATGATGGAAAAGGGGACTCCATGAAACCAAACTAACTCCCAAATATACAATTTAGCATAGTCCTCACCTGAATCGGATGTTTTGACCGGTAGAAAATGAGCTGCTTTAGTCAAGCTGTCTACAACCACCCAAATAGAGTCATATCGTCGAGGTGTGCGAGGTAACCCTATAATGAAGTCCATATTAATCTCTTCCCACTTCTAAGAGGGGATAATTATGTCTTGTAGCACACCTCCAGGTCTTTGATGCTCTATATTCATTTGTTGGCAATTCGGACACCTAGCCACAAACTCCGCTATGTCCTTCTTCATGACATTCCATCAGTAGAATTTCCATAGGTCACAGTACATCTTGGTGGCACTTGAATGTATAGAATATCAGGAACCATGATCCTCATGCAATATCCACTCCCTCAAGTCATCATTGTCCGGAACACACAAACGACCCTGATATCAAAGTACTCCATCTCCTCTTTAGGAGAAAACCTCTACCTTCTGATTCTAAATCGCTTCCTTCAACTTTATCGAAATAGGATCCTCATCTTGTCTAGCCTTAACCTCAATCACCAAAGAGGACTCTAAACTGTTCTAAATAATGACACCACCATCCGTCGAATCAACAAAGCGAACTCCTTAATGAGCAAGCCCATGGACATCCTTCACTAACTCTTTCCTTTCATCCTTCACATGAGAAACACTCTCCATGGATAGCCTGCTAAGATAATCTTCCACTATATTGTCCTTGCCCGAATGATAAAGGACACTCATGTCATAGTCCTTTAGAAGCTCTAACCACCTCTGTTATTGCAAATTCAGGTCCTTCTGAGTAAACACATTCTAAAGGCTCTTATGGTTTGTGAACACATTTATATGCACCCCATATAAGTAATGCCTCAAAATCTTCAATGCGAACACCACTGCTGCCAATTCTAGGTCATGCATCAGATAATTCTTCTCATGAGTCTTAAGCTATCTAGAGGCATAAGCAATGACCTTATCATACTGCATCAACATAAAATCAAGTCCAACCCTAGAGGCATCACAATACACAACAAATCCATCTGTAGCCTCAAGTAGGGTCAATACTGGGGCTGAAGTGAGTCTAGTCTTTAACTCTTGAAAACTCTTCTCACAGGCATCCGACCACTGAAATATAACTTTCTACCATGCTAACTTAGTCAACGTGTTGAAATGTATGAAAATCCTTCAACAAACCTCAAATAGTAACTAGCTACACCCAAGAAACTCCTGATATCCGAAGGATTGACTGGTCTAGGCCAATTCTTTACAACTTCTATATTTTGAGAGTCTACCTTCACACCCTTTCTTGACACCACGTGACCCAAAAATGCTACTAATTTAAGCCAAAACACACACTTGCTAAATTTAACAAACAGTTGGCGATCCTTGAGAGTCTGTAGTATGATCCTCAAATGAGCGGCATGTTCCTCCTTGTTCCAAGAGTATATGAGGATGTTGTTTATGAAGATAATCATGAACATATCCAACTATGGCTTGAACACCCTATTCATCAAATCCATTAAAGCAGTAGGAACATTTGTCAGTCCAAAAGACATAACTACAAATCATAGTGACCATTCTGAGTCTTGAAGGCAGTTTTCACGATGTCACTCTCCCTAACTCTGAGCTGCTAATAACCAGACCTGTGGTCTATCATTGAGAAGCACTTGGCACCCTGAAGTTGGTCAAACAGGTCATCAGTCCTGCGGAGGGGATACTTGTTCTTGATTGTAACCTTGTTCAACTGTTGATAGTCGATGCACATACAAAGGGAACCATCCTTCTTTTGAATAAAGAGCACTGGAGCACCCCATAGGGACTTGCTAGGCCTGATGAATCCCTTATCCAGAAGATCCTTCAACTATTCTTTCAACTCTTTTTGCTTAGCTGAAGCCATTCTGTATGGAGGAATAGATATAGGCTACGTATCAGGAAGAAGGTATACCAAATTCAATCTCCCACTCAAAAGGGACTCCAGGTTAGATCATTTGTGAAAACCTCTGGATACTCACACACAATACGAACAGTCTGAAGAGTCAGGGTTTCAAATATAGCATCCTTAACCCAAACTAGATTGCAAACACAACTCTTGGACATCGTCTTTCTGGCCTTAAGGTAGGAAACAAAGCGACCTACAAGCATAGTTGAACTACCCTTCCATTCTAGGACTGGCATACATCGGAAATCAAAATTCTACCACACAGGTTCTACAATTCATTGAGGCATAACATGCATGCAATCAATCCATACCAAAGATAACATAAAAATCAGTCATGTCTAACTCTACTAGATTGGCTGAGGTGACTTTCTGAAGGATTGTGACAGGGGCAATTTCTGTATACCCATCGAGCTATAATTGAGTCACCGACTGAAGTAGAGACTTATAAGGGTTCTGATAGGACTTGGGGACTAACTCTGAAACTAATAGCAACATAAGGATTCACAAAAGATAAAGTAGCCCCTGGATCTAACAATGCATATACATCAAGATGGAATACTCATAACATAACAGTGACCACATCTGGGGAGACCTCCTACTCCTGATGTGATGATAGGTCATAAAACCTATTTTGCCGCTGACCACTACCTGCACTGGTGGATGCACCTTGCTGAGCTAAGCGTGCTGGTGGAGCTACTGAACTGGAAGCTGGGTCGCGACCTCTACCATGGCCATGTTTGGCCGCTAGACCATATCTGAGCAAATGTTCGGGCTTCCCACACCCGTAACATGCACATGAACCTACTAAGAGCTCTCTGAGGTGCTTTCTACCACACTTGCCGCAAATTGGAATGCTAGGCTCTCCTAACCTGCTCCCCAAGCCTCTGAAGCCTAATATCCTCCCCTTTTATTCGCACCGAGATCTAAACGGTACACTAGCTGACAATGGTGCTGGAGCTGATGGTCTCTGATGAAATTGTTGATGATGTCCGCCACTGGGCCTCTGCTGGGAAAACCAAATACTACTCATCCTGGCCCTCTTGGCCTCTCTCTCCTTATCCTTCATCTGATCCACCTTCATCTTCTTTGTATATATGACTAATCGAGAGAAGTCTAGGTCACTATTCAACATAACTATCCTGCATTCCCTGACCACCAAGTCGGACACTCCATACACAAATCTATTCATACGGGCCCTCTGATTTGCCACCATCTTCGGCGCATACTTGGACAGCCGGATGAACTCCAAGGCATACTCTTAAACAGACATATATTTTGCTTTAAATTGATGAACTTCACCACCTTTTCCTCCCTCAACTCCCTAGGGAAAAATATGTATAAGAAAGCTGTCATGAACTCATTCCAGCTCAAGGGAACTGCGCCCACTACTTTCCAGTCCCTCCACTGATGGTACCAAATATAAGCAACCCACTTCAGCTGATAAGAAGCTAAGTTTGCGCTCTCTTCTCCCGTTACCCCCATAATTTGGATGATCTTTTGTATCTCCTCCAGAAATCATGTGGGTCCTCATCAACTATCGATCCAAAGAACTCAGGGGAATTCATCCTTAAGAAATCCCGAACTCTAGTCGCCTTGCGTTCCCATTCTGTGGAACATGAACCACTGTTTGCTGATTGACCTGAGCGATCAATGCTTGTGCCAACATCAGAATGGTTGTCCTAAACTCAGCATGGGTAACCTGCTTGGGCACGGGATCAGCCGGGGCTAGTGGGGCTTGCTGGTGCCCATCTCTATTGCCATCCTCATGGCCATTTCCATTCCCGTTTCCATTCCTTCTTTCGTTAACTCAGCGTGGAGGCATGATTCTACAAATGCGTGAAGCTTAAGTTAGAGGAAATCGAGAAAGTTGAACTCATAGCACGAGATAGAATCATGAAAGAAGGAAAGTTCCTAAAACGTTTCGTAGCCTCTTCGTCATAAGTGAGGCGCACTTCTCACCCATGAGAAAGACTCTACTTAACACGGCTTTTGGACACTCCTGGACACTTCAAAATCTAATGCTATGATACTAAGTTTGTCTGGACCCGAGCTGAGACCCTGGATCAAGACACGGAACCTAGAACCATAAATAGCTCCTAGTCAACCCATGGCATGAACATGATAACTAAAGATCATCATAAACGAAGTCGATAACAAAATTATGAAATAGCGAAAGTCTGAATAATAATACATCTATCCAACGGTAACATCACAACACTAAAATCGAAGTTAATAATACAAGTTTTATGTCTGATAAGACTCTAGCATACTGACGAGCTGATGCGACAAAACCACAACTTGCTCACTAGAAGTCTGATACTGAAAATAACATAACTCAACTAACTGAAGGTCCTCAAAGTGTGAGGATTCACCAATAATAGAACTATGATAAACTCGGGAGACTAGCTAACAATGGGATTGAGTCAGAACGTCTAAACCTGTATCATGAAACAATACAGCATAAAGTGTGCGGTCTGTACTTAGAATATACTGAGTTTGCAAGGTAAGTAAAACAGGCTGAGTAAGTAAAAACTGAAATCATGCATGTCATAAATCATAACATCATAAGATTCTGAGAGGAAAGGCTACATGTTGATATCTGAAAACATGAATAGACATAAACTGGATCTCATAACTAAATCGAATAACCCAAAGCTGAAACTGAGATTTTAAGTAAAACTGATAACCTGATCATTGGGTCAAACCTGCAGAAAACATAATATCATAACTAATAAACATGCATATTTGAAATCATGAAATCGTGCTTAACTTGAGTGGGCTTGCCCAAATCTTAACATCATTCTTACATGAAATAGACATCACAAGTGAAATCATAAATACATACATGGGTATTTTGTAAACATTCATACATACTAGATATTTCATCATACTTAAAACCATCAGCCATAAACTATACATTTTCATAAACTTGCATAATTGGGCAAATCTTCTAAAATTTGAACTCATGAATTTGTAATCAAAACATGCATAAAATATTCCCATTAATCATCAAACATACTTCAAAACATAGAGGGAATCAACCCATAAACAATTGGTAAGAAATATATGAATAGATTGAAATCACCTTTAAATCCTGATTTGAATTGAGACTTGCTTCATGAAATTAAGAAGAATTATGAGCATGAGGGTGGAAAAAATCCTCATTCATGGTCTCACATACCTGGGTAAGCTGAATCTACACCCTTCCTTGAAAGCCTAGGCTCGGTCTCCTATGGAATCCTCCAAACTTGCATGCATGGGAAGGAAATGGTTAAAATAGGCTAAACCCTCTTAAAACCATCCTAACAGATCTTAAAATGATGTAGTTCAAGGCTTAGAAACTTAGAAATTATGAAAATACCCTTATTAATTTCGCAGGAAAACTGACACTGCCAGTCACAATGAAGGACTAGACGAATCGTGAGGTGTCCTGACGGGTCGTCCCCTGACCTATTGCTACCATTGGGATTCTGTGCTCCTCCTTCTTGTCATCCTGACCATGGCTCATTCGACGAGTAGTGAAGTGACACCATGACTCGTCTCTTTATCCGTCCTGATTACTGGGTCTCAATACTATTATCCACCTTTCCCAACAAATAGGTTGACCCACGACTCGTGGCGAGTGACGATGACTCGTCGTCTCTTGCGTCGCCACTAACCAAGAATGAAATCATCTCAAAGCTGGGCACCTCCTAACGGGTCACTTAACGACTCGTTAGGTCACACCAGGAGTCACTTGATGACTCGTTCTGTGACCTAGTGCGAAATTTCCTGCTTTCTCAATTTCAATTCACGGGTCTGATTGTAGGTACTTTTGGGGTATTACACCAAGTTAGCTTTTCCCTATAAATAAAGGGGTTCTTTTCATTAGAAATCATCCCTCAAGAGAAATAAGAATTCTTCTTTCTTCTCTCTTTCTCTACAATATTCTTCCTCTTGCTTTTATTATTTTAAAACACAATTTTTTTAAAAAAAATGTTTGTTGTCAAATGAGATACGCGCTTTTGTCATTTCAAAATTTTTAGATTTATTAGGAGTTTTTATTTTAAATTTCTAACATTAGGAATTTTAAATTAAATAAGTTTTTATATATTAAACTTTTGGTTTTTACCATTTTGTATAAAGTTCTTCTCTTTTTGTTTTCCTGTCGATGTCATTTTTAAAAACAACTTTCAATGTAAATTAATAATTTTTCTATAGCCGCTTTTCACTAAAAAAAAATGATCAAAGTTACTTAGATAGCTTAGAAACAAACTTTAAATAGCAAGTTTTATATATTAAAAATATATATTTTTGAATTAAAAAAAATAAGCAAGTACTAATGATAAATTTGCTATTAGTTATAAAATATAAAATTCACTCGGTTGGAAATTAGAAGATATTGAGATTTTTTTTTTCATCTATATTTTCACCCAAACAAGTATTAAAAACTTTTTCCTGAATGGTGAATTTATTGATGGATTAGAAATGAATTATTAAAAAAAGAAAAATTGAGCAATAAACAATTTAGCGATAAAGTTCATAACTAAGTTCGATTTTTCTTTATAAAGTATTTGTTGTCAAATGAGATACACACTTTTGTCACGTGTAAAGCACGTTCACTAAGAAGAAATTATTTAATTATTGTCTAATATTTAGGACTTTCAAACTAATAAAAGTAATAGCTACTAAACTTTTACTTATTTATAAAAGATAATCCTCATATTTAATACATTAAAATTCACTAAAATTTTACTTCATAAATCTTTCCTTATTTGAACTATATTAAAGTCCTAACATTTAAGACTTTAAAATCAATTGTGATTCTGTTAACTTATATCAATTCTTTATTTATTAACTAACGAATTGTCCATCACAATTTTTCAAGTGTAATTTTACTATGCGTTAATATATTGAACTTTTTCTTCTTCTTTTTTCTTTTCAAAAAATAATCTATAATAAAAAAATATATTTACATATAGAAGTACAACATACTATAAGTTGTTTCAATTAATCGAGTGCTTTTGTTATTCACTTTCTTTATTTAAATTTACACTATTTCTTCCATTTTAATTTAAGTGAAAACGTTTGACTAAACATACAGATTGAGAGAGAGAGAGAGTTTGATCTAAAATGAAATGTTTAAAGTTAAGTTATTACTAAATATTTATAGTAAGATCGAAACTTCATTGCAAAATATCATTCATTTTTTTACTTTTTTAAAAAAAGAGTTCACACTTGACAAAATAGTTATTTAATAATTTTTTTAATATTTAAAATTTTAAAATTAACTAAATTTTATGTATTAAATCCTTCACTATTTGAAATATATAGAAATATAGAAACTTAGAAGCAATTAAGATTTTATTTTTTAAGAAATAATTATACATTGAATAAAATTATACATGTAACGAAAATCAATCTTATATTTAGGACTTTTGAAAATATAATTTAAAAAAAGGGCAACCTGATGCATAAAGTATCATGTGTTAAGAGAGTCCAGAGAAGGATCATATCCCAAGGAATGTAATATAAATAGTCTACCTAATACAAACATTTTTACTAATTTTGATGAGTCTTTCTTAGTGAACGACTAATTACAAATAAATAAATATATTTGTGATATAATATCAATTTATTAATGCTAAAATAAGCCATTAATAACTCCAAATACTATTTCCCAAGTGCTAATTATTTTAAAAAACAACATATACTATATGCTCTATTCTACTATACAACTTTATTATATAATGCATCTTCATAATGCTAATATCTATATTAAATTTTAATCTGTTAAAAATATATACTCCCTCTGTTTCATTTTAATTGTTAGGATAAAAATTGTATACTCATTAAGAAAAATTAATAGAGATAGTAATTTGACTAATATAACCCTATTAATTTTTCAAAAACATACAATAAAAATTCTTTTCACAATTTAGAATGACTTTAAGTAGTAATGGTACAATTGAAAAAAACATGATCGATTATGTCTTGAATTTTAAAACTAGCAAGTATTTTGAAACAACTATTTTTAGTAGCCTAGCAATTAAAATAAAAGGGAGAAGTAATAATTAAAATAAAATATACATATAATGCATGCATTTAAGTGCTAATATAAAAGCTAGCAATTTTTTTACCTTTTAATCAATCACTATTTCTACGACGAAAAATGTATTAGAACAAATTGAAAAAAGAATTACCAGATTAGATCAAACTCTTAAACATAATCATTTCTCAATATGAAATTTATATTTTCTTTCTAAATTCTTATGTTATCACACAAACACATCTTTTAAATGTTGTTTATTCTATTTTTAGATATTTGTTGTTATTAATATGAAAGAGACGCGCAAGGCGAGTACATTAAAACTTGTAGAACTATAAGTAGCAACCAGATAATAAAAGTTTTCTCCTGAATAAAGATTGATTCAAACAAGCAGGCATTTGTGTATATATATAAATGATGAGTGGTCAAAATACACATATTTTAATTATTATTTCTCTCATATTATAATAATAAGAGATCAAAATACATATATTTTAATTATTATTTTTCTCATATTATAATATTTTTAATTATCTTTTGAGTGTTAATTATATTATTTTATATTAAATATTATATTTTATTGCGTAGAAATAAAATATGAAAAAAAATTGAAGCAAAAACGAATAAAAATTGGGACCAAAATAACAGAAGAAGAAACAAAAGAAAAATATGTAATGATTACCTCGTGATGAGGAAATCATTACACGTAGATTACGTGCAAAGGAATTGTGAGCGAGCAATGTGAACAGCACCACCAAACAGCAAAGCACATTACGTTGCTGAATTGCCTTGTCGCGTTGCATGCCGCGTTGTGGTAAAGCAAATCAGAATTCGAATTTAATTCTTAATCTATGTTTGAACTCAATTCAGGTGAAATTTTTTTATATTTATAAATAGTTTTGAAATTTCTTTTATCAGAGAAGAGCTAGATGCCACCGTGAAGGTCGGAGAGAATTGATTTCATCTTTTCTTCTCTTTTGTATGTATTTTCATATTTTATTTAGACTAATTATTGTAATTTCTCCATGCATACATGGAATTAAACATCTCGTTCTAGAATTTTGGTAGTTGCATGAGTATTAATGTATGAACTCAAATTGACTTGTTAACACAGTTATCACGTTCTACAGTTCGTGTGGGTATTTTCTTATTTTTTTTGTCTTAGTTATTTGAGTTTCTTGCCAATTACTATTTGTAGCTCATAAATTATAATCAAGAAGAGTAAATATACAAGCATATTAAAAAAAAGGTAGGGTTTGTTCACAAATTCTATTGGGAAGAGAGAGTGATTTGCTAACATGGATAGGAATATTCCTATTACCCTTTCTTAATTGATATTGATGATTTTTCATATGCACTTCACTATCGATCAATGATCATAGGAATATAGGCGTTAGGAATAGCCGAGTAATCTTTGAGACTTCGTATAGAAGCTCAGGAGGGGATATTAACCTGCAACTAATAACCCAATAAAACATCAGAGTCAATTCAAGTGATTACTCAACATGACTGCAAGCGAATCAATTAATCCTACATGAATTCATCTCATTAATTTCATAAAAATCCGCTCAAAGCAAGCGAATTCATAAATTCGATTAATTTCATTGATTTCGCAGGAAATTACTCTTCTTATGGTTAATTGTTCATTAGTTAGTATGTTTTAATTTTTTGTTTAGTTAGAACATAAACATATCTTTAGGATTGCTCACTTGAATAAATAATTGAAATTAATTTAATCTAGTAAATATTTAATGGATAAATCCTTGTGGGACCGATACTAGGACTAACCTCCTATATTACTTGCGCTTGCATACACTTGCACGTACGTTCGGATGCAATAAGTTTTTTGCGTTGTTGCTAGGGAATTAGAAATTAACTTTTGTCTAGAATAAATTTCTTTCTTTTTATCTATTTAAGTTTTTTTCATTTATAGTATAGATTTAGAAATACATACATACATACATACATACATATATATATACATATATATATATATATGATATTTTATCTTATATTTTTATTTATTACTATTCAACCCTTCTTGACATGGCATCCTGGTCTTCGAATACAAATAGCTTGAATGATGGGTATTCATATGCTGAGAATTTGTGTCTGTACTAGGGAGGACCTCAATTGAATATATTTTACCATAATTTTGCAGGGAGCGGGTTGTGTGCACCTCCTCAATCCTTTATGAAAAATATATGTAATGAATTTGGTAGTTAAGATGGCTATTGGAATGGTTGTCCTAACTCTTGTTTCCCATCTCTTAGCCCCTATTATGATTTTTCTGTTGTTTGTGACGTTGAGAAGAGTAATGAAATAAAGGATGCAGAACATTAGGGTTAGATAATTTATATGATGAAACAGATAATGGAGCCGATTGTGGAGCATAGTAATGCCTTATGGGAGCAAAATGAGGAACATAAAAAAGCTATGGAAAGACTTAAGGCTAAAACTTGTAATGATCTACAAGTTACATGCTTTGCTAACACCTAGGATAAACCTCAAACAGAAGAGGAGAGTGAGTTCCTGCACGAAAATTACAGTGAAAAAGCTGAGATAGTGAACCAATCATGGCTCAAGGAATGAACTCTACTAATATAAGTCCATGTTTCATCTTGATGGCCTTACAGACATAATGACAGATCTATTAAAAAGTTGAGGCATTTGATGCCCAACCACAATTTGTTTGGGATACTGACCATCTTGTGGAGAAGGAAAAAGAGTTCCAATCATTTAAACAATTTTCTTTTGATCGGTGTTAAGCCAAGAAGGTGGACAATAGTGAGGATGGCAGAATTAATGCAGTTTTAGAGTTGGGACATATTAGCCCTCATTCTAAATAATTTTTGGTATTGTGTTTGGCTGGTAAAATGGAAATAGAGCCTTCAAATGCTATAGAGAGATGTATAAATAGGTAACAATTCACTTTCATCCTAAAATTTATTATGCCAAAAAGGCAAAATGATATTTCTCATATTAAGGGCCAAGAAGTGCAAGGTACAACATATATTACTTGGTGCCTCTATTTTTACACTATCACCCCTCGAGAGGAGGAGAAAACTAGAAAAGAAATTAGGGGTATAGTTCATAAGTTCGAACTGGAAGGAAAAGTGGTAGACTTGATGGCATCGTGTTGCGATATTAAACTTAGGCGCTTATTGAGTGGCAACCCAATTCTATTGCTTTCTTTTATTTAGTTACTTTTATATTATTTTATAATTTTTTTGCAGGAGTTTAAGAATGGAAGCTAAGTCACAGGAAGTTGCAAAGTAATCTACCGAGTTAGAACTAAGTGTGGGTGCCCACATGGAGAACCAAATCTTATTGGAAGAAGTCTGATATCCCATGAGCTGCTAATGCTACAAGCTTAGGCCTTCCAAGGAGTTTTTTTACCCTTTTATTGTTTATTGGGTGCACTGAGGACATTGCACAATTTTAAGTGTGGGGCAGAAAAATTACTTAGGTACTTTTATTTTCTATTTTATTAGGTAATTAATAACCCCTCTGTATTTTTCTTTGTGCGGATCAGTTCTGTTTTGAAGAATGTAGCTTGAATAGATAATTTATGTCATGTCCCAAAACTGGGGTAGGGTGCAACTGGTACACAATTCCGAAGAGATCGAGGAACCGGCTATATAGCGTCTGAAATGCAACCCTTAGACCATCAGGGCCATCTGTCACAGTCACTTATACATAGAAATGGACCGACCATGTCTCAATAGACATGACAAGATAGAATGCCGACAAGGCCACAATAATATCTAAAAAAAACTACGGAAGGCCAGTGTCACGCCCCGCCTTGGGAGGCATGACTGGCACCTGGTGCCCTACTAGGACCTGAACTGCTGAGCTGAATGAGCCTAAGCACCTCTGGTGCAGGGCTGACTCTAACTCTATAATCAAGAAAACAACGGGCTATATAGCAGTTGTAAATACAACCCCTGGCCGACAAGACCTACAGCTACCTGTGAAAATAAATAGCTAACTAAAGACAAACAATCATAGGGAGTCCTATGCGGGCCAAAAGGCCACCATGATATCTAGTTATAATTGAAAAGTAAAATCAGATGCGAAACTGAACTATGACCGACAAGGCCACCAATCAAAAACTAAACAGGGCCCCACACAGCCAACACACATAATCTAAAATACATATGGGCCCTACACGACCGATATCATCTAACACAGGGAAGTAGCACAATCTGCAAGCCTCTAGGAGTAATAAGATGGTCAGGACAGGGCCCCGACCTACCTATACTGTACAAACAAAAGGAATAAACCTCTATCACACAAGCTCCGGAAGAAGAGAGCTAACGGTTCTGTACGGCTGATTGGAACTACGAGGGACTTGCTCCTTGTCTATCTGTACATGCGGGCAAGCAATGCAGCGCTCCAGAAAAGGACGTCGGTACCACAGGTACTGAATATGTAAGGCAGTAACTTTAAATAACTGAAAGTAAGGAAATAGGACTGACAATGAAGGAAGTAAAGGAACCGGACTGAAGATGACTGAAGTAGTGAAATCAGGGCTAAACATAACTGTAATAAGGAGGGTAGGGGTCATACCTGACAAGCGAGGCGTCTTACTGTCTAACTATCAGTAACTAAAGCAAACATAAACCTTACCTGGCCCCCATAAGCCAAAAGGTACAATCAACACAAAATAACCCACCTGGGCCCCCATTAGCCATAATGAGTACACCTCAATCTATATACCCCTATCTAGGTCATACTGAGTCAACTACCAGCTATAAGTGTCCTGCCGATCCCCTGGGTCTGCAACTGGGCCCGCTCGGCCCCTGACTGTAGCTGTGTCTGAGTCCGAAGGACTCCTAATATCTACACCCCTGGCATAAACGCTCGGTGGGGGTGTGTATAAGGCCAACCACGGAATATGAGGATCTGGATCCCCATCTTCGTCCCTTGCAGACAACATGCCGCTTTGTAGACCGACGTAATCTCGCCCCTTGCGGGCAGAGACACAACTATTAACCTTGGGGGTGATCACGGAAGCTATACAGGTATAATCCATCCCAAAACATTATAATTTATGAGTCTCGACTAACAACTACAACTAGACATGATAACATACTCCTGACATGCTTTACTGGAATTCATACTGGACTACTATGCTGAATAAACTAACTTACCGAAAGAAAATGCCTTAACATACCTCGTTCACTTTTTACTGATTAACTGGCGAGTTTTGGCTTGTGTTCAACTGCCCTTCTCAACTGTAATCATATTAACGGAAGAATAGGGCTACTTTATTGATATATTCAAAGAAAACAATGACTTATATGTATATAAAATGACTATACTTCAACTTATCGAAAGACGATCAAAAACTCGTAATTTCTCGGGAATCTAGAAGGGAGAAATACTTACTTTAGGCACATGATCGTATTGACACTAGTTTGAAATAATTCCACAAATTTAGGCTCGGCGGGACAACGATTCGTCGGGCGTATTTTATGAAAATAACTCCGCAGCGATGCTCTATGCAGCCTTATACTTCACTACCCGGAGTTAATTTAGATTTGAACGGCATTTAGCGGCGTAATCGGATGATTTCCAAAGGTTCTCCTTTGTTCTTACCTCTGGTGGTCGAAGTTATACGAATAATGACATAATATCTAAGTGTGAGGCCTTTATATACTTGAGGCGGCAGACAAGGCAACGTGGCACTCTGCCCATCATGTTGATTCTTCTCCATGCCACTTTGGGTAACGCGAAGGGGGCTGCTCCATGCCACTTTTCCGCTCTAGGAAACTTGGTTCGGCCTCCTCCTATGAAATCCCGACTTTGGACTCGTTCGGCGTTTACCCGGGCCCTTTCCTCGTACGTATGGCACTCTAAAACTCTTAATTAAAGTACGAATAGGTCGACTAAATGTTAGAAACTTACGGGGTGTAACATCCTCCCCCCCTTAAGAACATTCATCCTCGAATGTTAACTTCTACTTGCCAGAACCTTAACCTTGCAATTACTTATTCTGGAAAAATTTCGGCAGAGTCTCCCCTGTAATATAGACTATTTAAAAACCCTAAAATGCAGAAAATTCCAATACAGGTACTTCACATAATACTATGGCATTCATTTCACAATATACTGAAGTCAACTACTCCACATATACATGAATATAATGGAACTTATGAAACAACAACAACAATATAACTCTAGCTGCACAATCTGACTAAGTCTGAAATAACTGAGGATATCTGGTTTTCATATCGTCTTCTACTTCCCAGCTGATCTCCTCTCAGTTCTTATTCTGCGATAACACTTTAACAGAAACAACATCTTTAGTTCTTAGTCTGCGGATCTGCCAATCTAGTATGGCTACTGGAGTTTCTTCATAAGCTAACTTCTCAGTGATTTGAATGTCCTTGACTGGGACAATCCGAGAGGGATCTCTTATGCACTTCCTCAGCATTGATACATGAAAAACTGGGTGAATGGATTCTAATTCTGCAGGTAAATCCAATTCATAAGCCACCTGGCCTATCCTTCGGCGAATATGATAAGGTCTAATAAACCTCGGGCTGAGCTTGCCTTTCTTACCAAATCTCATTACACCCTTCATCGGTGAAACCTTTAGGAATACCAGGTCACCCACATTAAACTCTAGGTTTCTTCGCTGCACATCAGCATAAGATTTTTGGCGGCTCTGAGTTGTCAGCAGACGTTCCTTGAAAAGCTTTACTTTCTCTTCTGACTGATGAATAATATCTGTCCCAATCAATGTCGATTCTCCTACCTCAAACCAACCAGCTGGAGACCTACACTTTCGCCCATATAACGCTTCATAAGGTGCCATCTAAATTGCTGAATGATAACTATTATTATAGGCAAATTCAATAAGCGGTAGATGTTCATCCCATCCGCCTCCAATATCTAGCACACACGCCCATAACATATCCTCGAGCTTCTAATTGTACGTTTTGCCTGCCCGTCTATCTAAGGATGGAAGGTTGTGCTCAGGTTAACCTACGTCCCCAGGCCCCTCTGAAAAGATTGCCAAAATTTAGCTGTAAACTGTGCCCCTCAGTCAGAGATAGTTGACAACGGAACACCATGTAATCGGACTATTTCTCTAATATACAGCTCAGCATAATCTTCGGCTAAAAAGGTAGCCCTTACTGGCAGAAAGTGAGCTGATTTTGTCAACCTGTCAATAATTACCCAGATAGAATCATATTTATGCCTGGTACGAGATAACCCTACTATGAAATCCATATTAATGCCTCCCTTTTCCATAAAGGCACGACTATATCCTGGGTCAGTCCGCCTGGTTTCTGATGTTCAGCTATCACCTGTTGGCAATTGGGACATTGAGCTACGAATTCTGCTATCCCCTTTTTCATTCCCGGCCACCAGTAAATCTCTTTTATGTCATGGTCCATTTTTGTCGAACTTGGATGGAGAGAGTAACGGGCATAGTGTACCTCACCCATAATTTGCTGGCGAAGCCCTGCCGCATCTGGAACTCAGAGGCGATCCCTATATCTCAAAACTCCGTCCTCGGTTACCTGGAAATATGTCAATTCCCCTCGCTGGACCCTATTTCTTAGATGAACCATGATAGGATCTTCATACTGCCGTTCTTTCACTTCCACAACCAATGATGACACTGTGGTATTCTAGATTACCGCTCCATTGTCTCTTGATTCTACTATACGAATGGCTAAACTGGCTAGCTGATGCAATTCTCGGGCCAATTCCTACCGCTCGGGCTGTAAATATGCCAGGCTTCCCATGGATTTGCGGCTAAGGGAATTTGCTACAATATTGGCCCTTCTTGGGTGATATAAAATATTCACATCATAATCCTTTAACAACTCTAACCAGCGACGCTGCCATAGATTCAATTCTTTCTAGGTGAAAATATGCTACAGACTTTTGTGATTAGTGAAAATATCTACGTGGACGCCATATAGGTAGTGTCTCCATATTTTCAAGGCATGAATCATCGTGGATAACTCCAGGTCATGGGTAGGGTAGTTATTCTCATGCTTCCTCAGCTGCCTGGAAGCATAGGCAATCACCTTACCATGTTGCATCAAAACACATCCTAACCCAACACCCGAAGCATCGCAATAGACTGCATAACCTTCTGTTCCTTCTGGCAATGCTAGCACCATGTTGATGTCAATTTGTCTTTCAGTTCCCGAAAGCTCTGCTCACATGCCTCAATCCAATGGAATTTTGTTGTCTTCTGCATCAATTTGGTTAAAGGTGCTGCTAAAGTAGAAAATCCTTCCACGAACCTTCTGTAATACCCGACTAACCCCAGGAAACTACGTACCTCGGTCGGAGTGGTAGGTCTAGGCCATGTTTTCACTGCCTCTATCTTCTGCGTATCTACCTGTATACCATCATATGACACAATATGGCCCAAAAAGGCTACTGAATTCAGCCAAAGTTCACATTTAGAAAATTTTGCATATAGCTGGCGATCTCTGAGAATCTGGAGCACTGTGCATAGATGATCCTGGTGATCTGCCTCTGAGGGGGAATACCCTAAAATATCGTTGATAAATACTGTCATGAACAAGACAGATATGGTCTGAAAATGATGTTCATCAGGTCCATGAACACTGCTGGGGCATTTGTCAGTCCGAAGGACATGACTAGAAATTCTAAATGGCCATATATGGTCCTGAAAGTAGTCTTTGGAATATCTCTTTCACGAACCCAGACCTGATGATATCCTGACCTTAAGTCAATCTTTGAAAAATACCTCACTCCCTGTAGTTGGTCAAACAAATCATCTATTCTGGGAAACGGGTACTTATTCCTCATAGTGACTTTATTCAGCTGCCAATAATCTATACACATACGGAGGGAGCCATCCTTCTTCCTCACGAACAGAACTGGCGCACCCCATGGTGAAGTACTCGGCCTGATAAAGCCCTTGTCTAGCAAATCCTTCAATTGTTCCTTTAGTTCTCTGAGGAGCCATCTGATATGGAGGAATAGATATAGGTTGAGTGCCTGGTAATAGATCGATTGCAAAATCAATTTTTCTTTATGGGGGAATACCGGGAAGCTCATCTAGAAATACGTCGCGAAATTCATTAACCACTAGAATAGACTGAAGGGTCGGAGGCTCTGCCCGAACATCCTGAACTCTGACAACATGATAAATGCACCCTTTTTCTATCAATTTTCTTGCCTGAAGATAGGAAATAAACCTACCTTTTGGTGTGGCTGTACTACCTTTCACTCCCGTACTTTCTCCCCTGAAAAGTGGAACCAGACAATCTTGGTCCAACATTCGACATTGGCATAGCATGGAGCTAGCCAATCCATACACATAATGGAATCAAAAATCAACCATTTCTAGTTCTATCAAGTCTTCCGTAGTCTGACGACTAGCAACCTCTACTGTACACCCTCGATAGACCCTTTTGGCTATAATAGAGTCACCAACGGGTGTATGCACTGAGAAAGGTCACCGAAGCAATTCCGGCATAATAATAAACTCCCAAGCCACTGCCGGTGTAACATAGGACAAGGTGGATCCTGGATCTATCAACACATAAGCAGGATGAGAGCAAATGTTCAGCATACCTGTCACAACATCTGGTGATGAATCTGGCTTCTGCCGCTCCGGTAGTGCATAAGTATGGTCTGGGCTAGCACCTGAACTGGAGGTCCCTAATCTGCCTTGACTTCTACTGGCTGAAACTGAGGGCTTACGCCCTGCCGGTGATGCTGGAGCTTGTGATCCTACCAAGGACCTATCCTGTCGATCCCGGTCACCCTGACCCCTAGCTGGACAATTCCTCATCTGATGACCCTCCTGTCCACAAATGTAGCATGCGGTGGAACCATACCTGCATGCTCCAGAGTGGCGTCGACTGCAAATAGGGCAAAGTGGCATTGTAAACCCACTCTGCTCCACTCCCCTCTGTTGCTGTGAACCTACTGCTCACGAACCTTCAACGGGCTCTGGCTGCCCTCAGCGACTAGATCTGCTCCTCTGCCGCTGTGGTGGAGGCGGGGGTCTAGCCGCCTTATCTGATAACCCTGGCCTAGGTCCTCCCCGAGATTCCACCTGTAATTCACCTGGTCTGTCCCTGCGGCGCTGCTCCTGACTCATCCTCCTAATCTCCCATTGCCGCAGTCTGATACCCTCAATATTCAAAGAAAAAGCCTGCACACGGGCGATATCCATATCCTCTCGCAGTGTGGCTATGATGCAAGTCTCAACATATTCCGGGTTCAGCCCCATAATAAAGTGGTGTACCTTGGCTGGCATTGTGTCCACAAATGCTGGCGCATGACTAGCCAAGGAATCAAACCGCATAGCATATTCCCGAACACTCATCGACCCCTTCTCCAACTGTTGGAATTGTTCAACCCGAGCCTGTCGAATCTCCCACGGTAGGTAATGATCCAAGAAAGCCTCTAAGAAGCTGGGCTAGGTCGGAGGGGAAACATCTCTCCCTCAGGACCTCTCCCAACTCTCATACCACAGTACGACGATGTCCCGTAACTGGAATATTGCCAGCTCAACCGACTCTGTGGGTGTAGCATGCATCACCCTGAAAATCCTCTGAATTTGGTCGAAGAAGTCCTAAGGGTCCTCGGTTCGATCTGTCCCTGTGAATTGCGGAGGACTTAGTGCTAGGAACTCTCGGACCCTCAAGCTACAAGGCCCTCCTAAGGATTCTACAACTATAGGTGGCACTGGCTAGCGCTGAGCAGCCATCATCTGGGCTAGCATAACCACCGTGCTCCTGACCTCCTGGTCGGATGGTACGGGTATAGAAACTGTCAGAGGCGGTACCGTCACACCGGACGTCCTAGCGGCTCCTGACGTGGTGGAGATTGCTAGGGAGGTCGAGATGATACCTCCGTATCGTCCTCAGATCAGGCCAATTCTAACCATGGCTAAGGCACCCTGCTGGTGCCCTCTCCTGCTGCTACATCTAGCCTCCTGCCTATCGTAGGGTGTCGCTAGTCTGACATTTCTCTGTAAGCAAAAGAGTATAATAAGCTTAGGGACTCAACCCTATATTGTACCGCTCTCTATAGCACGACTAAATAAGAAGAAAGAGTAACCATCCTATCTTGCCTTGCAGCCTCCTGCCTATAGTATGTGGTGCACAATACATCCATAGACAAGACTCTACTTAGCATGGCTTGCAGACTCCCTAAGATACGACCTGCTCTGGTACCAAGTTTGTCACGCCCCGCCTTGGGAGGCATGACTGGAACCTGGTGCCCTACTAGGACCTAAACTGCTGAGCTGACTGAGCCTAAACACCTCTGGTGCAACGCTGACTCTAACTATAGAATCAAGAAAACAATGGGCTATATAGCGGCTGTAAATACAACCCCCGGCTGATAAGGCCTATAGCCACCTATTAAAATAAACAACTAACCAGAGACAAATAATCATAGGGAGTCCTATGCGAGCCGACAAGGCCACCATGATATCTAGTTATAATTGGAAAGTAAAATAAGATGCTAAACTGAACTATGACCGTCAAGGCCACCAATCAACAACTAAACAGGGCCCAACAAGGCCAACACACATAATTTATAACACATATGGGCCCCACACGACCGATATCATCTAACCACAGGGAAGTAGCACAATCTGCAAGCCTCTAGGAGTAATAAGATGGTTGGGACAGGGCCCCAACCTACCCATACTGTACAAACAAAAGGAATAAACCTCTATCACACAAGCTCCGGAAGAAGGGACCTGACGGTTCTGTACGGCTGACTAGAACTACGAGGGACCTGCTCCTCGTCTATCTGTACTTGTAGCCAAGCAATGCAGCACCCCAGAAAAAGGCATCAGTACCACAGTTACTGAATATGTAAGGCAGTAACTTTAAATAACTGAAAGTAAGGAAATAGGACTGACAATGACTGAAGTAAAGGAAGCGGACTGAAGATGAATAAAGTAGTGAAATCAGGGCTAAACATAACTATAATAAGGAGGGTAGGGGTCATACCTGACAAGCGATGCGTCTTACTGTCAAACTATTAGTAACTAAAGCAAACATAAACCTTACCTGGTCCCCATAAGCCGGAAGCTACAATCAACATAGAATAACCCACCTGGGCCCCCATTAGCCCTAGTGAGTACACCTCAATTTATATACCCCTATCCAGGTCATACTGAGTCAACTACCAGCTATAAGCGTCCTGCCGATCCCCTGGGTTTGCAACTGCGCCCGCTCGGCCCCTGACTGTAGATGAGTCTGAGTCCGGAGGACTCCTGATATCTACACCCCAGGCATAAACACTCGGCGGGGGTGTGTATAAGGCCCACCACGACATATGAGGAACTGGATCCCTATCTTCGTCCCTTGCGGACGGCATGCCGCTCCGTAGAGCGACGTAATCTCGCCCCTTGCGGGAAGCTACACAGCCATTAACCCAGGGGTGGTCACGGAAGCTATACAGGTATAATCTAGCGCAAAATAATACAATTTACGAGTCTCGACTGATAACAACAACTATACATGATAACATACTCCTGACATGCTTTACTGGGATTCATACTGGACTACTATGCTGAAGAAACAAACTTGCCGAAAGAAAATTCCTTAACATACCTCGTTCGATGTTTACCAATTAACTGGCGATTATTGCCTTGTGTTCAAGTTCCCTTCTCAACTGTAATCATATTAACGAAGAATAGGGATACTTTATTACTATATTCAAAGAAAACAATGACTTATATGTATATATACTGACTATACTTCAACTTATCGAAAGACAATCAAAAACTCATAATTTCTCGGGAATCTAGAAGGGAGAAATACTTACTTTAGGCACGTGATCGTATTGACACTAGCTTTAAATAATTCCACCAACTTAGGCTCGGTGGGACGATGATTCGCCGGACGTATTTTATGAAAATAACTCCGCAACGATACTCTCTGCAGCCTTATACTTCACTACCCGGAGTTCATTTAGATTTGCACGACGTTTAGAGGTGTAATGGGATGATTTCCAAAGGTTTTCCTTTGTTCTTACCTCTGCTGGTCGAAGTTATGTGAATAATGACATAATATATAAGTGTGAGGCCTTTATATACTTGAGGCGGCAAACAAGGCAACGTGGCACTCTGCCCATTGCGCTGATTCTGCTCCGTGCCACTCTGGGTAACGTAGAGGGGGATGCTCCATGCCACTTTTCCCCTCTGGGGAACTTGGTTCGGCCTTCTCCCGTGAAATCCCAACTTTGCACTCGTTTGGCCTTTCCCTAGGCCCTTTCCTCGTACGTATGGCACTCTAAATCTCTTAACTAACGTACAAATAGGCCGACTAAACGTTAGAAACATACGGGGTGTAATAGCCAGCTAGGCCACAAAACACACTGGAACTGAATGACTATACAACTAGTCCACAAAAGCCTCTAAAAGAGTAAAACAATACTTAATGCATGAGACAGGGCCCGACCTACCCATTTGTACAAAAAAAATCAAAATAACCCAACCAAACATAGGGTCCTGAAAGAGGGGAGCATATCAACCCTGCATTGGATCTGAGCTCCTATTGAATCGGTTGATCTTAGCTCCTACCTGTACCTGCAACACTATTGAAGGGTCCCAGGTGAATGGACATTAGTACAAATAAATGTACTGGTATGTAAGACTAAAAATTGTAAAAATGTAATGCCAATGATAAACTAAACCAAAGAAGGGAATAGCTACAAACTGATACTCTGAAACCTGTCAACATAAACAATGACAAATAACAGTTAAACATAACTCAAAAGATTGGGTGAAGAGATAAGCTGTAACTCTATAATTGACTATCCTATATGCAAAGTTTGTGCATGAACATAATGTAACATAACTGACTCATATGTCACTTCCGATACTAGGACTAGAGTTTATGAGAATCGACTCGGTGGCTACTTGATACTTGGACCGGGATTTAAGTATGGCTGCCTGATACTTAGACAAGGACTTTAAGAGTTGTCTGATACTTGGACTAGGATTTTCATACATATTTCCTTGCATATTTAGCCATCTGATACTCGAACTAGAGGGGGCATGCGGTAAATAATGAAAATCATGCAACTGAGCAAACTGATACTGATACCAGCAGCTGAATAATGCAATATATATCTGACTCAGATCACGGGTCCAACTCAGAGGGCCAACTAAACAATCCAAAGTAACTGACTCAACAATGCAAAGTAACTGACTCAGATAATGGGTCCAACTAAACATCATAACCCTAAAAACTTACAGAAGGGGATATAAAAAGTAACTTGACTTGAAATCTTAACATGGACACGAGACTCGAGGAATATGACACTGAACTTCGCTTATGGGTTCTTGGAACCAACTATGGATATTTAGACCCAATTTTGGAATACATGGATTCTATATGAATATTTAGATTCAACTTATAAAGCTTAACTCAACTTGAACTCGACTTAGAGTACTTAAACTCAATTATAGATACTTAACGTCATTATTACTTAACTTTAACTCGCTAACCCGATAACTTACCAATAACTTAAGGATTAGGAGTTTTGGAATCTCTTTTAGACTCTAAGTACTCTAAAACATATATTCATAAAGGTAGGTGACCATGCTAGAGAATCGCTACATCGACACCCTCGTTTACCCTTAGAAACTCAACATTCGCTTTAAGCATATGTTATTCTCGTGTCGCCGTCTTTGCTTCAATTTCTAATTTCACAAGGTAACCAGAACCTTACATGTTATCAATATAACATATGACATAATGTAAAGGACCACCTAACATTGCCCATGCTGGGGGGTCTCCAAACTCGATATACAACTACGACAACAATCAATACAATATCACACTTTAAATACCACATTTTGGCTAGGCATAATATTAACATTTAACCTCAATAAAATATGAAACTTTAAAGATTAAATGAAGCTTAAAATACTGCCTCATTACTTGTAAGAGGTTCCTGGCTCAATCAATTCACAATGCACAAATCGTGCTTAAAAGAATGATGGACGGGGCAGCTTACATACCTTTCTTTTTGGCGAGCTTTCTTATGTCATTTCTTTCTTTCAGCAATCATAAATTATCCCCCTTAAATTACTTGAGTTTATCACCAAGTGACAAGATTTTTTCAAGTCAAATTGTCAAGCCAAAACATTACACCAATATGCAATCGCAACACAAATAAATAAGGCAACATTTTACTTCAACTTGTTTCTACAACTTTGAGGGAAAATAGAAGTAGGAAATTACCTCACTTTTATCGTGAAAAACTCCCACAATATAGAGTATATTCTCAGAAAAACACAACTATTCCAACCTTGAAAAACGAGAAGAACTTCAACAACAACATGCCAACAACGACAGCCCAACATAGCCTCCAACTTCTAGCTTTTGCTAGGATTTTTATGCAGGTTTAGCAATTAGAAACACTTACACATTGCTTGATATTATCCTTGGATATAAGGAGTATTTTCCTTCAAACCACTTTCAAATATCATAGCAATCGTGCTGCCCAAAATGCAGCAACATAACAACACAACAACTACAACAAGTCAACATACAAACCATAACTTTCTTCTAGTTTTCCTTCAATTTTCCATTGACTTATTAGAGATTTCAAAAGAGGGAAATTACTTACTCTTTCTTATGAAAAATTCCTACTAAGATGGAGTATAACTTTAGATCAAAATAGTCCCAACCACGCAGCAACAACACTACCAAAATGAAGCAACAAGGCAGCAACAACTTCACCATAACGTTGCCTTCACTTCCATGAACTTTTGCTTGAGTTTTAATGGTGTTTCCTTGAGGGAGTCCTCTTCGTTTCTTAGGCTTTTCTACTAGAAAACAAAGAGGATTTTAGAGGGTAAGCAAGCATCTAAAATATGAAAAAGTTGAAAATAATCTCACACACAAAACTTAAAATATAAAGGTGTTAGGGCGGTGGCCACGTCACTGCCCGATAGTTCCACCGTAAAATGCATATAACTTTTTACTTCGAACTCTAATTGACAAGAAGTTTGATATTTTGAAAATTAGACTCAAAGACCTTTAATTTAATAGGTTTTTTGGCTACTGATTCATTATATATCGGGAGATATGGTCATTTTAAAGTGGAACCTTACTTATGAACTTCACATACTCTTCACTTTTCCATTTGTATACATTTCCCTTGTCATCTATGACCAATATACAACCCGTAATTCCATTTATCTAGCATACAAACAACAAATAATCAACAAAAAATTTTCAGAGTGTAACATTCTCCCCCCTTAGGAATATTCGTCCACAAATGGAAATTAATTTCGCTTAACATGCTTCATAAAAGATACTCGGTAACTTAGGAATCAAAAGAATAACTTAATATCACATCGACATCATGAATAGGTGAAGATATTTCTTCTTCATTTCCTCCTCACCCTCCCAAGTTACTTCCTTGACATTATTACTTTGCCACAATACCTTAACTAAGGCAACTTCTTTAGTTAGAAGCTTCCTGATTTGCTGATCAAGGATAGCAACTGGGACCTATGTATAGGTCATCTCCTTCGAAATATGGACATCATCAATAGGAATAATTAAGGTTTGGTCTCCTATACGTTTTTGCAACATCGACACATGAAATACTAGATGGACTGCTGCTAACTCTGTCGGCAATTCCAGCTCATAGGCAACTTTGCCTATCCTGCGAGTAACTTTATAAGGTATAACATATCTAGGGCTTAGCTTACCCTTCTATCCAAATCTCATGATGCCTTTCATAGGCGATACCCTCAGGAAGACCCAATCATTAACTGTGAATTCCAACACTCGATGGCGTATATCAGCATAAGATTTCTGTATGGGTTTAAGCTGTCTGAAGCCTATCTCTGATAAGATTTACCTTGTCCACAGCCTGTTGTACTAGATATGGGCCCAATAGTTCTGCCTCGCTAAGTTCGAACCATCCAATTGGTGATCTACACTTTCGCCTATACAAAGCTTCATACTGAGCCATCTGAATGTTTGCCTGATAACTATTATCATAGGAAAATTATATCAAGGGAATATGATCATCCCAGCTTCCTCCAAAGTCTAGGGTACAGACATGCAACATATCTTCAAGTGTCTAGATGGTGTGTTCTACCTGTCCATCTGTATGGGGATGAAATGTAGTGCTGAAATTTACTTTAGTGCCCAAGCCTTTCTGGAAAGACTTCCAGAAGTTTGCTATGAACTGAGTGTTGTTCGATCGTTTGTTGGGTATAAAACTACACACAAGTGCAAGTGGTCGAACAAGTAGTAAAGTGTCTAAAGTAAGCCAAGTATCGATCCCACAGGGACTGGGATGAAGTGCAATCTGCTCAAGTGTACTATATTTCAATTCTAAAAATGCCGACAACAATGTAACCAAGAGTTTGATATTTTGATTTCTAATAATTATGCTAAGTCTTAAATAATTATCTAATGTGAATCTGAACTATGAATGTGAGCATGCTGAGGTTAAATGAACATGTAATGAAATTAATTGTCGATATAATTTGGTTAGCCCTTTCCTCCGGTTGCTAGTCAAGAATTATTGCCAAGGGATTAAAACTCTCGTATTTAACCCCACTTAAGAATCATGAACCATCCACCTACATTTCTGTGATTAAATGCAATTCATGTTCTAGCCATACAAAACCGATTCCTAAATTGACTAATACGACTTTCAGGTATATTTCTATCCTGAAGGTAAATCAATTCTCAATTTTCCCAAACTAAGAAAGGATCATATCCTATTAATTCACAACTTTCCAATTTCTTTCTCTCTCGAGTGAAACCGGACTTTTTAGATATACATTAACGTAGGCCACACATTAATGCAGTAAGAACAAGCATCAATAGAACAACCATGGAAGAAAAGATGAAAAACCAAAGAATCAATAATCACATTTCATTACAAGTGTTCTTAACCTCAGCAAGAAGATGAATTAGCCACTAATTTGTGGATTAAACATCGTTAAATGAGTGTTAAACATACAAGCAATTGAATACAAGAAGAAGGAAAGAGAGAAAAACCCTGATAATTTCGTCCCCTCAACTGCCTGTAACCCATGTTCTTTCTCCACCAAGTCAGAATGTTGAAAAATGAACCTAAGTGTTCTATTTATACTAGTGGGAATTTTTCCCGGAATAACAAGCAACGTGTCACAGAGTGCATCGCGGAGCACTGCCTCCGTGACACGCCACCGACGCAGACCCTCACTGGAAACTGGGGGTCCAGGGAATAAGGCCCAACATGGCACGACGTGCAACGCGGAGCCAGGCCACCGTGCCACGGACCCATCGTGAACCCTCACTGGAAATAGGCTAAAAATTCCCTCTCCAGGCAGAAGGCCTCCGCGATGGCAGCGTGACACGGCTCCATCGCGGAGCCCCTTTATTTTGTGATTTCCAATGACTTGTCCCTTGCTCACATCCGAGTCTAACCCCGATATCTTCCAGCATGCATTTTAGCTTCCCGAAATTACATTTTTCCTGCAAAACAATGCTAATCATGTTGGTTAGTATAAATTCACATTTTATTACCAATCACATGAGAATGTATAAACATTGATAGATAAACAAGGCTAAAATGACACCTTTGAGTATCACTTGGGCATATAAATTTGCCCAAGATCAAGCGCCTCTGTCTAAAATAATGGATAAAGGAATTCCATATAGGCGAACTATCTCACGGATATACAACCTAGCATAATCCTCTGTGGCATAAGTCATCCTAACTGGCAGAAAGTGAGCTGATTTAGTCAATCTTTCTACTACTACCCAGATAGAGTCACACTTCGTACTTGTCCATGGCAACCCAGTAACAAAATCCATATTAATCATTTCCTATTTCCAGGCTGGGATCTCCATATTTTGAGTCAAGCCTCTAGGTATCTAGTGCTTGAGCTTCACCTGCTAGTAATTAGGAAACCACAAAATCTATGATGTCCTTTTTCGTACCATTCCACCAGAACAACTGCCTCATGCCACAATACATCTTCATGGCACCTTCATGTACTAAATATTGTACTCATGATTTGTTCTCGTAGCTTGCTCACATTCGAACACATAAATGAGTCTGGTATTTGAGAAATCTATTCGGCCCACACTAAAGCAATGCTTGCTTCTGCTGTGAACTGCTATCTCTTAGCACTACATATTCCCGATCCTCATATTATTGTTGCTTGACTTCTGAAGGTTTGGCACCTCGATGTCGGCTCTTCGCCACCTAGGGCTGTAGTATGTTCCAAGGGTTGAGGATTCTTTAGTGTTCTGAATTACTACACCTTCACCTTGAGTATCTAGCAATCGAATGTCCAGATTAGCTAACTGCTATATGGTCTTCACCATTTCAACTTTGTCAGTTGCTATATCACTCAAGCTGCCTATGGACTTGCGACTTAAGGCATCAGCCACAATGTTAGCTTTGCCAGGATGGTACAGAATGCTAACATCATAATCTTTCAAAAATTCTAACCACCTTCTCTGGCGTAAATTCAACTCCTCCTGCTGGAAAAGGTACCGAAGGCTCTTATGATCCGTAAAAATATCAACATGTACCCCATACAAGTAGTGACGCCAGATCTTCAGCGCGAACACCACTGCTGCCAACTCTAAATCATGAGTAGGGTAATTCTACTCGTGCTTCCTCAACTGCCTCGAAGAATAGGAAATGACTTTTCCATGTTGCATCAAAACACTACCTAAGCCGATCCTAAAGGCATCACAATAAACCACATAACCCTTTGTACCTTGTGGCAGAGTCAAGATAGGTGCTGAGGTCAACCTATCATTCAACTCCTGAAAACTGCGCTTGCACGCCTCTGACTATTGGACTTAGCTACTTTATGAGTTAACTTTGTCAATGGCGCGGAGATAATAAAACCTTCTATAAATCTGTGATAGTAACCTGCCAACCCCAAAAAACTAAGAACCTCTGTAAGATTCAAGGATCTTGGCCAACTCTTTACTACCTCTACTTTCTGACCATCTATTCTAATAACTTCAGCTGTAATTACATGACCAAGGAAAGCCACAAAGGTTACTAAAAATTCACACTTAAAAAATTTAGCGTACAACTTGTGCTCCTGGAGAGTCTGTAACACAACTCTCAGGTGATCTGCATGCTCAACTTCTGATCGTGAATAAATCAGGATGTCATCGATAAATACAATAATGAATACATCAAGGAAGGGCCTAAAGACGCTATTCATCAAATCCATAAAAGTTGTTGGGGTATTAGTAAGCCCAAATGACATCACTAAGAACTCATAATGGCCATATCTGGTTCTGAAGGCAGTCTTAGGGATATCAACTTCTCTAACCTGTAATGATGGTACCCGAAACTCAAATCAATCTTTGAGAAGTATCTGACACCTTGTAACTGATCAAATAGGCCATCAATCCTGGGAAAAGGGTACTTGATCTTAATCATAACCTTATTCAGGTACTTGTAGTCAATACACATTCTTAATGACCCATCTTTCTTTCACACAAATATCACTAGTGCACCCCAAGGCGATACACTAGGTCGAATGAATCCCTTCTCGAGCAGACCTCTCAACTGCTCCTTTAATTCCATTAGCTTTGTTAGAGCCATATTGTAAGGAGGGATTGATATGGGTTGAGTACCTGGAAGTAGATCATGTCATGCCCCACCTTGGGAGGTGTAACTAGCACCTAATTTCACACTGGGACCTAGGCTGATCTAGTTGGGCATAAGAACCTCTGGTGCCTACCAGTAACATAGAATCAAGAAAATGAACATCTATATCTCAGCTATAAATGCAGCCTCGGTCCAACAGGGCTACACAAAAAACCTGTAAAGAAACAGCTAACGCAGTAGTCACAATAATAAAAGGATCCTATGTGGCCTGACAAGACTACTATACTGTCTAAGTAATAATAGAAAGAAAATAGAAAGTCATATATGAACTATAGCTGACAAGGCCGCTAATTAATAGCTAAACTAGGCCCCACATGGACAACACCCAAAATATAGTATATATAGGCCCCACACGGCCAACAATGCACAACTAGCTAGGAATTGAAAATTGTGGTCTACAAGCCTCTAAGAGTGAAATATATTGGTCAGGACAAGGCCCTAGCCTACCCAAAATCTATATAGTAAAGGACAAGAAAACCTCTACTACATGGCGACTCTGAATGAAAAGAGTTGACCAATCTGCTGACTCTAAATAGCCGCTAAAGGGAATCCTGAAACCTATATGTCTAAACCTGCAGGAAAGTACCCCATGCGTGGGTGTTAGTACAATATGTATCGAATATTTAAGGTAGTAATAAAAGATGAATAGAAGCTGATAAAGAACTGAAAGTAATTAGTGCAAAGTAGCAGAAGTTAACCTGTATGCTTTTATAGCCACAGTCTGCATCTAGTAGACAACTTATAAAATAAGAGCGTAAGTTGTGTGGTTATACATTCATAAGCTATATCTGGTAAGAAGTATGAAAACAAGAACCTAACCTGGTCCCCATAAGCCTGGAAGGTACAATCATCATAGAAATAACCTACTTGGGCCCCCATAAGCCCCGATAAGAGCCAATCAGTCTATATACCCCTACTGGTACCCCTAAGGACCTGCAAGTAACTGTAACTGAACATACCTCATCTCTTGAGACTATAACAGAGCCTTATGGGTTCCTGTAACTATATCTGAGCCATCTAGGCTCTTGTAACTGAATTTGGGTCTTTCAGGCCCCTGTGACTGCCCCTGAGCACACAAGGCGCTACAAAGGGTCTGTAATGCCTCTGTGTCATTGAATAAGTCCATAAGTGGGTAGACTTCAATATGGACCCATAGGCTTCATTTTAGTCCTTACAGATAATATATGGCTCCATAAGCGGTTTAGTAGCCTCGTAAGTAATACAACATCGTAGTTCCGTAAGCAATCTATAGCTCTGTAAGGAATCTATAACTCCATAAGCATTAACAACATCGTAGCTCCATAAGTAGTGTATGGCTCCATAAGCATTCCATACAACTAGCAGCCTCTTAACTATTCATGGCGACAGGCAGTATGAAATACCATCTACCCTAACCAGGGATACAATGCTACAATCCACAAATCTAGTCACTCGAAGGCGTATCTAGCCCTATAGTCCTAACGCGACCACTACTCACCCCTAAGTCAGTCAATGTAGCTGCCATTAGGCACACCCCGTGTGCCTACCCTTGGCTAGAGGGTCCTGGCAGCGATTACCACCTCCATCGACTTAGATGAAAAAGGACGAGGCCTTGGTGACCTAAGAGATAGGCATGTTAGGACAATGTTAGCTCATAAGAGAAAAGTAAGGTCGCAGGCGACCAATTATATAGTTTCTTTGCTTAGAATGACTGTAGGGCTGCTACTAATCAGACGTGCCCCTAAGTAGTTAGCCCTAACTTCCCATAGGCAGTTTACTGTGATTCTTAACCTGAAGATAATCCTGTGATACTATGGTTCTAGTCCCCTAGATATTAACTTGGTTTGTCCAGATTTCATATAACTCCTCTGGGTGATTCATAACTTTGTAGGTAGGTATATATGGATTTAGCCCTTCGTGACAACATGTACATGGGCATCTATAAAATTAGCCCGGGGCGTTATCCCACCATCTAACTACTAACGAGGTTCCTTCCCCTAGAGTATCAACTAGTCTATTAGACTTCTAACAACTGGGGTAGTTTCCTGAACAACCTGTACGACAAGCAGTAAGTCGGCCTAAGCCAATGGTCACTGACTATAGACCATCACAGGCAAGCTACTGCTCAGTTCGTTAAGCAATCCTGGTGCCACCAACTCAAAGGTAAGACCATCCTATCAAGATTCTATCCTTAGAGGCGTCAAGGTATGCCATCGGCCGAGGGGCAAGTTTTACTGTGTATATAGGCGTCAAACAATGAGTTATTTTTCCCAGTTGCGCCCTATGATGTCCAATCCTATCAGATCAGGCCAAACAGCTAACTACAAGCTTCTAAGGCCTTGGCACAACATCAAGACATCAGAATCCCTCTAAAAAATAACCAAGTGAGCAAGGAAAACTCTATGATGCACCTAGCATTAGTCACACTTAATATACTCTTTCTTGACGAGGGATACTACGATGCAATCTTAATTCATCTTGTAGCAGCTAACCACAACATATATAACCATTACCTACTGGTAGTAGCTAATCACAACATATGTACGTTCAACATACTTGCAAAAGTATAGGTCGTATCAACTATATGACGAGAATAACTTGCCGAAGAGGTTAGCCTTAAGATACCTCAATTTTTAATTTTTGCTCAATTAATCCTGCTTCAATTTAGAACTCGTAATTCTTCCATATTCTAGCTTTTAGGTCAAGGAAATAGGGTCGTTCCGACTCCACAATGCGGCCAAAAACATTACCGAAACAACACAATGACCTTAAGTCATAACACGTCCAATTCAACTAAAAGCTTACGAGTTTCAGAAAATTTAGAAGGTAGAAATACTTACTTATCGCCTGTAGATGATTAGGAATTGATTAGAAGTGATTTCTACAACTTCTACTCACTGGGACTCTGTTGACCTGGGCCAATTTCGAAGAAATAACTCCATATAGACGTTCTTCATAGGCCTAGGAATTGTTACCTTAGAAGAATTGATGTTAGGAGGTGATTTAGCGGCTTAATTTTGCTTCTAAAAGTGCAAAACCTCGTGAACCCATCGCCCAAGACAAATCCCTCTGTGGAAATATTTAAAATGATACAACATTCTATACTTACACTTATCTATACTTACACGTATTCTATACCAATACAATGGCGCAATGCGCCACTCAAGGCACCGCGGTAGGGGTGCAACGCGTCACTCCTTGCGCACTTCCTCTGCTTTGGCCTCCTGCTCGCACGATGATGTACTCATGCACTCCCTTATTTAGGCCTTTTTCAGCAAGTGCCGTGCTCCCAACACTATCACAAGCGCACACACTCGTCCACCAATCAATGGCAACTTACGGGGTGTAACATCATCCCCCCTTAGGAACATTCGTCCTCAAATGTAATTTAACTTTAGGGGGTTCAATTCTTTAAGCCTCGTTTGAAAATTTGGGCAGAGTCTCCTCTCTAATATGGACTATTCAGAAACCTAAAACGCAAAAAAGTCAAACACATGCACCTCACAGGATGCTATCTGCTGCTGAATAACGTAGTGCTACCATATGTGTGTAACCAACTGATAACAACAGCAGCAAAGGCAATTTGTATAATATCTAAAACTATCTTTCCTTAACTGAAATTTTCTAATTCTAGACTTCGCGTCATCCTTAGATTCTCAATTAATCCCTTCTGTATTTCTATTCCTCCATGTGACTCTAATTGGTTACATCTTTTGTTCTCAAGATAGCCCCTACGGACTCGGTGGTCTAGTATACCTGTTGGAGTCTCCGCGTGGATCTTTTGTAACCTGAGCATTCGCGATTGGGTCAACCTGAGAAAAGGTCTCCTATGTGCTTGTGAAACATTAATGAATATATCCTAGCCTCCGAACATAACTCTAACTCATAGGCCACTTGGTCGATCTTTTGGATGATTCGGTATAGCGTAATAAATGTAATGCTAAGTCCACCCTTCATGTCAAATTTCTTAACGCCCTTCATTGGAAAAAATTTTAAGAATACTAAGTCATTGCCTCAATCTCCAACTCCCTATGCCGTACCTTGGAATAGGATTCTCTCTAATGATTTTAACTTTTTCTTCTAATTGTTGTGTTAAGTCAGGTTCAATTAACCCTCTTATCTACTTCAGGCCGCCATATAGGGGACCTACATTTCCACCTATAACATATTCTCAAGTTTTTGAATCATGTGCTCTGCTCGGCCATTTGCTTGGGGATGAGAAGTTAGACTCCAATTAACTTGCGTCCTAATCCATTTAGACACCCTCTCCAAAACCTAGCTGTGAGTTATTCCCCTAATGTAGCCGGACTATCTCTTTGGTATTTAACTCAAGGTAATCTTTAGCTGAAACATAATTCTGACCGGTAAGAAATGAGTTGATCCTATTAGTCTTTCAACAATAACTCAAGTAGGGTCAAATTTACTGTCACGACCCGAACATAGGCCCGGATCGAGACACGGGACAAGGAACCCCGAGGGACTCCAAGTCGACCCATAGCATGAACATACAACTAACTCCCTCAAATAATGCGGAAGATTCAACATACATAACATAGAAGAAGTCTAAACATAGCATAAGGTCTGAAATACATAACATGCGTTTAAAGATGAATATAAACTATGTCTGAGAAAGCCTCTATCATAGAAGAGTTGATGGGACAAGACCCCAACTAACTCTCTAAACTGAAACTGAAAGGCACCAACATAACTGAGATAAAGAGGGACCCTCTACAAATGAGGACTCACTAACAGAGACTGGATGCTCGCTCCGAAACTGGCTAAACATGGGGATGAGTCTTGAGAGCAGAGCCTGTATTATAAAGCGATACAACATAGAGTATGCGGTCAGTACGTGGAATGTATCGAGTATGCAAGGTAAGTAAAACAAACATCTAAAATACATAAATGTTCATAAGAGTAGGCCAACATGATCATAATGTTGACACCCAGTTTTGACCTCCATACGACCCGTATACACTGCTTATATATGTATATTAAAATTATCTTTTTACGCAATTATTCAGTTCACATTCATAATATTTTAATAATTTATTATCATAATTTTTAAATGTTGCATAGTTATTCCAAATCATAGTTTTAAATTGTTCATTTGCATTTAGTTTCAATTTAGTAATTTTCTATTGTTATGGAATTGTGTCATATATAGTGTATTGCGTATTAATATGTATGCATACATACCTTTATAAACATGTTCTTATTTTAAAATATATAGTTTTACTTAATTTTATAAAATATTTACATAATAATAGTTGAATAATTTTACTTGAGTTTTATAAATCATTTGTATTTCTAATAATATTTGTATCTTTATAAATTAAACTACTATATTATCTATTTATTAATTTATTTTACAAGTGTAGTAAATTAAACTATTATATTATCTATTTATTGATTTATTTTATAAGTGTGGTATTTTTATTAATATAATAGCAACTAATTTTTGATTTCATCTAATTTATTTAAAATCCGACCACTTTCTTTCAAATGTATGTCAATTGTAGCATCTTTTAAGTTTTCCTGACTACTATTTAAATAAAAATTAAATTCCTACCCAGTTATTTAATTCACCCAACCCGCGACCCGCATCCATGACCCATAACCCGACGCACCAAATCGTAATCTAATCTCAGTCGTTCATCATGTATAATCCAACTATTGAGATTAAAAACCCACTTCCTATATTTATTTTCACCCCCTAAACCCTAATCACTTTCACCGGCCGCCCAAGCCTGTCCTTTTCCTCTTCTCTTCCTCCTCTCTCATCCTCCATTAGCTCCGCTGCACGTCGCCACCACCACTACCTCTCTTCTCTTTTCCTCCCTCTCCCGGACCACCACCCTTTTCCCTCTTCCTCGCCGCTTTCATTTTCCCCTCTTACTGTCCGACCAAAAACCAGCCATCTTCCCATCTTTATCTCCGGTCATTGGATGCTGCATCTGCCACCATCGATAAAAAAATTGCCGCCGCACCACCCTCACCATCTCCTCCCTCTTTTTCATCCACTTCCACCATTGTTTCCGGCAGTGTTTGGTAGGAGAACTGCCCCGATTCCTGCCAAAACAGACCAAACGCCTCCCCTTCGTCCTCCGTCTCCCTCCTCATCTCCCGCAACCGATAAACACCACCATAAACTCGAACTCCACTATCCACCACAACACTAACAATTTCATCTCTTCTCCTTCATTTTCCCTATCGCTGCTTCCACCATTATTTCCCAAACAGCTACTCCACTTTTCTTTCTCGCTATTTCTTACCTCTCTCTTCATCCTCTTCATCGTAGAATTGCTGCAGCTACACCGAGATTTCATCTCCGACCATTTATCACCAAAACCTAGACCATAGACCAAATATTCCTTTCTCCTTTCCTTTAACAACCCCATAAATACCAAAATAATACCCCATGCCTTGACTGTCTCTGTTTTTTTTCTTCTTTTCTTCTTTCGAAAAAGATCCGAGATTAACAAAAAGAGAGCACCGATGGTCTCTGGCTACATAATTTTAGGCAGCGCCGTAATTGTGAAAGCCATTGTTTGTTTTTTTCCGCTCATCGCGCATGTTTTAAAACATCTCTAGTATGAGCTTCTACTTTCATTTGTGATTTTATTATGATTAATTTAGATTCAAACTTAATGATGTTTAGGGATGTTCTCTGCGTAAACACATAAACTCATAATCCTCTATATTGATGTGATTAAATTTGAATTTTGGTGAAATCAGTTAGTTGATATTAGGCCCTAAACAAGTTGATGTCTTATTTTTCTTCGCTCGAATGTCATCATATATGAACGCCCTTAATTAATTGTGTGATTTCTTAATAAGTCTGGTGCACTAATGAGTTTAGTGTTCCTTGTAATGACTGTCACACTCTTATCATTTTTGATTTCTTGAATGATTTTAAAATATATATATCTATTGATTGCCTGTTCTATGTTCCTTTTCAAATCTGACTTATGACCACCTCATATTCTACTTATGGTGACGTCAGATTTTAATTAGTAATAGTATGTGATAGTTTTGCACTAGACAACATTATAAATGAATATTCCTACTTTGGACACTATGTAACAGTCGATTTTCCTGTTTCTTTATATATGCACGTTTAGTTAATTTTGAATGTTGCTTATTTCAAGTCATGATTTATTTATAGACCTTTCTTTTCTTTAACGGTGCTTATCTATCAATGGAAAAGGTTATGCTGATTCATTCCAACTCGCTAATGAATGAAAAACTTGTATGACTGATTATCATAAATATTTCCGTCCCTGTTAACCTCTTGATTATTCTTCTATCCTTTCTTGAGTTAAGTCATGATAGTTTTTATGTGTTAAATATGATAGCTTATTTAATTTAGTTATTTCATATAAGACAAGTATCTTCTTGAGTAATTATCACTTTTCTATTCTTCCCTCGATTGAAGCACATGTGTTAACTGTTCATAAATGGTATTATGGTTGATTTTTTTACCTAAATAACCTAGTACATAAGCTTTATTGACTCTTCCCTTTCGGATTAAGGAAAACTTGTTTGATTAATTACTCTCCTTCCTTAACTGGTTTAGTATCTAAATAATTATGGTATGTTTCAGATTTAATTCAGTTAATTAAGAAGATTGGCGCCCTTGATTTGGTTTTCTTAATTAGGACAAAATCACTTGTACATGGTATGTTTTATATGATTACAGCTTTGCTAACTAAGGAAAAATGGCTTTGATTGATTCTCTTAATATTCACCCTTGTTTTAACCCTTTTACATTATCTATTTAAATACACTGCCCTCCTCTACTCTGGTAAGGGGGAGGGGGAGGGGGACTTCTCCTATTCTAATTCCTATCTACTCGAACCTCACTTGGTTCTTTAACAATATAACTTTGTTTTATCTTACCTTTAACACTGGAGACTACTATTCTGTTAACAATATTCATTCAAACTTAACATGCTCTTTACCAATACAACTTTGCCCTTTCTAGCCATATAATATTAAATAAGTCTCTCTCTCTCTCTCTCTCTCTCTCTACACGTTCTCATTGCTTTGCGTAGCCTTGATGAGTTTCATGCTCTTTTATATTAAGTTGTATATCTTCTAATTGATTATAATATCTTACTTTGCGAGATGGAAATTACTTATATACCTTGCTATTTAATCTTTTTAATTTCTCTCTCTCATCATAACTATGTGTTTAATATGTTCTTTAGCATCATTTACTAAGTTCGCCTGAAATAAATGAGTTACGATAATGAATATAAAGTTATTACTATGTGTCTGTTATTATATTTAACCTTTTAGCAGGTATCCTTTAACTTTATTCTTGATACATAGAAGAGTTGCTGGGGGAAAAAGAGGCTATGGGAGTTTAGTTAATTTAGCATTATACGTTTTCACATTGTACGTTGTTTATTTTTTTTATCAGTTGTAATAATTTTAATAAACTTTAATAATAGTGAAAAGGGGTTTAATGGGGCGGGGTTGGGTATGTTCTTTACTACTCTTGATTCTTGATACCTAATTAGGCAATCTCGGATAGAAAGCATGCCTATAGGATTGATACATATATAATTATGCCTAATATGAAGTTATTTATTTTATTAAAAATTATGTCTATAGGATTAACGTGGATATAGATATCTCAATAGATATCATGCCCATAGGTTTTTTTGAACTGCAATAACATAATTATTTTAATAGAGATCATGCCTATAGAAATTTAATTGATGCAAACATATGATAACCTTAGAGATCATGCCGATAGGATTAAATGTCTTTTTATATTCTATTTTATGTGATGATTCGCTGAATCTTGTAATTATTTGATTCAAACTTGTTTATTAATATTAAATATAATTTTTTTTAAAGAAAAAAACTGTTGAAGCAACTAAATATTGGTCTAATAGGGATCATGTCAATGAATTCAATATTGCTTGTTAGCATTAGTGTCCAAGCTTGTTCTATTAACTTTGTGTTTAAATTAAAATATTTTTGTATGATTCTCATTTCTTTCTATCATTAATTAGGGATATGTGCTTAAATTTTGCATTTCATACTAGCAATCATGCTTGTAGGATCCTTCCATCCGCATTTAGAAAATATGCTCATCTAAATATTAGACGCTTATGTGGGATCTTATTTGTTGCCTTCTTTCTTTAGTTTCTGGCTTTGTTTGGCGCTAATCATCTTTAATAGCCCTAAGTAAACTCTAGACCAAAAATCCAAATTTAGTAATCCATCGCCTCTTGGACATTAGGATTGGGACGGGTAGGCACTTGTTAGGGCGTTAGTCTTCTTTATTTAGAATGCTTTAGGCTTAACAATAACTGAATTAATTAGGTGGATAGTGGGAAATGATGGTTGTGCCTGCTGAATAATATGAGCAACCTAAACAGGTTGCGAAATATTATTTTAGTTGCACAAGGTGATCCCGTTAGGTTAAAATAACCCTCTCCTCATTTTGTGCAGAATTAGCTTTTACCTGATTCTCTTTGGGATATGTAGGCGCCTCTTCGAGGTTCGGTCCAATCCTTAAAAGTTTTATTATTTTTTTTGTTTTCTTATTGTTTCCTCCTAATTTATCGTTTATTTATCATTGTTTGCCTTTATTTGGCAATCCTTATTTGCATAAATTGCTAAATTTATTCCTTTCATTATATTGTCTCAATCATCTTTCTTCTTACTTGTTTGATTTCCTTCTATTTTAATTGCAAACCTATTTTACTACACTAAGATTTTTTATCACTTAGTTTATTTAAGTTATTTTACATAAAAGGCTTAAAGCCAATCTTATCTAGCTTAGTAAATAGCTCACATAATTAAAGAATTCGGACGGGAACCATATTTGTGGACCTCGAAAGGTGCCTAACACCTTCCTTTCGAGGTAATTTGAACCCTTGCCTGACTCTGGTGACCTAGGCTAGTAAAATAGACCCTTAGGTTAGTACGGTGCCTTAACACACCTGAAATCGTTAGGTGGCGACTCTTTCTCCTTTTAAATTAATCGTACGGGAGTTGTCATGTATTGAGTTCTGCTTTTTGCGAGGAAAATGGGGCGCGACAGCATGGCGACTCTTCTGGGAAATTTAGTCTCTAACCATTATGGATATTTATTATGTGGGTTTTATTTTACGTGTTTTCTTTATTTTTATTTTTGTTTGAAATTATTCTTTGAGTTATCGTAAGCATTTCTTTCACTTTTTCTTCGTCTATTCCTTATTGTTTGTCTAAATCTATTCATTTTACATGATCTATATTATTTCTTTTCTTAATTAAAAGTATTCCTTCAATAGTTTAGATATTTTTGCTTTTATGGGCTACTTTTTATTTAGAAAGAATTATTTTTCTTCCATTATTAATCCACCTTCCTTAATTAGTTTATTATTAACCTATTTAGTTTCCTTTCATGATCACACCTTTTCCTTATTTCCTATTATTTGTTTCTCTGTGCATGTTATTTTTTCCTTTTCCAAAAAATTTCGCATGTTGAATTTTATGACTAATACATTTACTTATTTGTTTCTGCATTACTTGTGTCTATTTTTCTTGTAAATTGTATATTTGGTTCACAATTCTGTGCACATGCCATAGGTTTATGTTTTATTTGTATAGTATTATTTCATTCTTTTCCTTCTTTCTGAATTTCTCACTCACACACTTGATAACGGTTGCGTAGTTTCACGGCTATTCACTTTTACTCTCGTGTCGAGAAATGTCTCATGATATGGTTGATAAGCGGTGTGTCGACGGTTATGAGCTTTCTCACTCTCAAGTTGTCCGCTTGAAGGTACCTTGTCTAAAACCAATATTATCTTGTCTATTGTTGTTGTTTTATAAATTGTACTTTAGTTTCATGTATATCCCTTTTCCTTATTCCCCATTATTTTCTTATGTGACATATCTGTGACTTATTATTGTTATTTTGAATGGTTTATTTTATTATCGTTTATAGGTGCTACTTTTCATTGCTTTATATAATTATCATTTCCGCTCATATCCTTTTCCATTTGGAACCTACTTTTCTATAATCAAGAATGGTTGTGTGGTCACATGGATGTCATCCCTAAAACACCCGTGTCGGGAAATGTCTTATGGATTGGTCGATCAGCAGTGCTCAACAACCATTAGCTTTCCTACTCTCAAGTTGTCCTCTTGAGAGAACTGTGTCTATACGTACTATCATAAGTTAAATCCTGAAAATGATGTTTGCATAATTTATGTGCATTTTTTTGGTATTTAGAATAAGTTATTTCGCCCATGTCTAACCTCTTTCCTTATTTATTTTATTTGTTTACTTATTAAAAATAATTTTTTTACATGATTAATCTACTTACTTAATTCTTTTATATATTTCCATGTTAATGTTTTTAATTTGTTTCCTAGAATAAGTTTTTTTCTTCCATGTTTAACTTTTTCTTATTTTTCTTTATTTGTTTCCGTATTTAAAATATTTCTTTACATGACTAGTCCATTTACTTATTCCCTTCCTTGTTCATGTTTAATCTTTTCGGTTATTTCATACTTAGTGGTTTCTTAATTTCTTACATGTTACCACTTTAATTATGTACTAATTGTTATATAGTTGCATATAATTGTCATTTCGCTCATAATTTTTCCACTTGGGAGCTTCTCACTATCACACACAGTACACTTGAGTTGTGCTTTGCACTTCTCCAAAATCGCTTTCAAAAAACTCTTTTAGAGAGTCGGCATATACGTGGGGTGAACTGATAGTTTTACTACCATGTAACCACGTGCCTTCTCGCATAACAAATTTTCAGACCATCTACCTAACTCTTAGAAATTGTTAAGTTATGCATGGATTATCCCCTAGGAAGTCTCGATACCCTTAGTGTATTGAGACCATTAGTTTAACTTTTCCCAAAGTCTAAAGAGATTTACAATCTCAAACAAGACATTATCATATCTATTTGCATTTTTATTTGAGAGGTCAATATGTCTAAAATATAGACTATTTTCTCCTTAGGTGGGAAGGATAAAACTAACATTTCATCATGCAGGTTATTAAGCACCAATCCGCATCGTATAAGAAGCCAAAGAAGGAAGAACATTTCCATAGCTTTATTTTTTTTGTAATTTATTTCTTGTAATATTTCATTTATGTAAAATAATGCAATAATTTATTTATGTATTTGGGAATTTTAACGGAGCAAATAGAATGATACATTATGGAATATTCGACTCTCAAAATGCACTAGGCCTATCTCTGGTACAAAAGAGGCCCCCAAAATTAGGAAACCTATTAATGTGTTTAATCTTTTATCTACAACATGAAATGTATCAATGTGTTTATTTCCTTTAATCCTTTATCTACAACATGTTATGCTCGAATTTCTTTACTGATTTCATTTTTCTGTTTATTGTTTATCTTGATTATCCCCTTTCCTAAGGTTGATTTGTGCTTAACCATCCGCAATACCTTTCTCCTAGTCGGCTCACCAAAGTAAGAAGGAAAATGAACGACAGTAACAGCTCAGCAGACATAATTGATATGACTGCTCTAAGAGATTCCGCAAAAAGCTCATAGAGGAGGTATCCACCTGAGTATAATGACATGGTACTAAGGATGGAACGAAGGATTTTGAAACTCCAAGGGGCGTTATCCCGAGCTCGTAATACAACCAACCTGTCTGTTTCACTGGAAACTTCGTCGGAAACGTAAACCAAGGTCCATGACCTTATCAAGCCTCATGTCGCCTTTACAAATCTTCCTCTGTCATCATATCAAGTCTCTTATCCTCAACACAATTCTAGTCATACCTACTCGCTTCCGCAAAATCATATACAACACCCACATAAGGCTTACGCAACTCCTTTAAATATACATCAGAATCAAGCCACTTCACAAAGATCACCCACCATATCTTATGTTCATCACTTACCTCCCCCATCTACATCCAAAAAGTATTGCGCCCATGCTTAGGGAGATCATAACCTAAACCCCATTTACTTTGAGACTGCTCCGGTCACTCAGCACCTAAGAGAATCTGGACTCTCTGAGAAAGACAACTTGATACAGTCTATGGTCATGAAGCTCAAAAAGATGAACGACTATATACAGAATATTGAGGGATCCAAGGGAATAGAAGGCTTATGTTATGAATACCTATGCATACATCTTGATGTCGAGCTATCGGTGGGGTACAAACCTCCAAAGTTCAAAATGTTTAATGGGGCCAGTGATCCAAGGGCCCACTTCAGGTTGTATTGTGATAAGCTAGTAGGAGTAGGAAGAGATGAAAAATCTGATTGAAGTTATTCATGAGAAGTTTGACTGTAGATGACTTTAGTTGGTACGTAGAGAAAAATTCGAGAAAATGGATTAATTGGACTGATATGGCTGCAGCTTTTGTAGAGCGGTTTAGTTTCAATACAGAGAATGGCACTGGATTTGAACTACATTCAGAACTTGAAAAGAAAGCCTACAGAGACATTCAGGGAATATGCAACCTGTTGGAGGTTGGAGGACGCTAGAGTGTGACCTCCAATAGAGGAGGTATAAATGAAGGATATCTTCACGTGAAATTTTGACCTGCAAGTATATGACAGGCTAATGCTGGTTAGTGAGAAGAGCTTCGCGGAAATCATCAAATTAGGCAAAAAGATTGAGGATGGCATAAAAAACGATACCATTATCGATTGGGGAGCATTGCAAGTAGCTAGAAAGACTTCACAATCTGGAAGATCGACTGAGAACAAGAACGTGAAGAAGGTGAACGTTGTATCACTTATAGAAGGACTGAAAACTCCTTGGAACTACCAAAAACCTCCACTCCCATATCAAGTGCCTCCATTTCAATCTCCTGCACGAACATACAATCACCCAATGTCGTTCTACAACCCTGGTACTTATCCTATCCATAACTCACAACCTACACATTTCCAGCCTCTTCCACCTGCACTCCAAAAAGCCAACAATTTATCAAAATCCACCAAATTTTCAATCTCGCTAGCCTGCGAGATCCCCAAGAAATTCATCCAAGCAATATACTCCTTTGGGTGAGCCTATAACGCAATTGTATGAAAGATTAAAGGTTGTCGGCTATATCACCCCAATACCTGCAATAGTGATGAGTAAACATGCAAAATGGCTCGATCATACTAAGGTTTGCGACTATTATTTAGGGATGAGAGGACACACCACAGAAGAGTGTCGGGCTTTTAAAGATAATATTAAAGCAATGATTGATACCAAGGTGATGCACCCGAAATGAAAGCGCATGTTTGTTGAAGTCGAAGACTACTCTTAGTTTCATTTGCTCTTTTATTTGAAAGCTTTCACTACTTGTACCCTGAACTACGTTGGACCTGATTCCCATTTAAGAGGGATACGTAGGCATCCCTGTGGTACTCGGTCTATATCTTAATAAAATCTTCTTATCCCCTTCTACTGAAAGGATCTCGATGTTTCAACCAATTTTCTATGGTATTATGGATAATCAGTTGTAAATTGGGGCAGAAATTTTGAGGGTATCTCAAAAATTCACATCATTACATCTTTTGCAAAGAAGTTTACGTCATGTTCTACACTAGGGCAGAAATTTTGAGAAGGATCTCAAAATTTCATCAAGACTTAGCCAAAGACAAATAATTGATCCTCCAAAAGGATGTCTATGGAAAGACGTGACATCCAACCTGATCATAAGTTCGAATCTTGTGAAATCGGAATAGCAAAGACGAATAGAGACACAAATCAACCTTCCCCCTTTTTAATGTTATGATTTTTCATTGAGAACATGAGCAATAGGTACTAAAATTTCAATTATTTTGTATACCAACTGGATTTACGAAGTATCAATAGTAAAGCTAAATTACTTGAAGCTCGTCCATGAACGGGATTACGCAATATCCTCTTAGTAAGTTATTCGAAGCTGAACACTATTTTATTTGAAGTTGAGTATTATTATTTTGATGGTTTAAACACTACCCGCTAAATTTTAAGGGCTAAGAACTACCCTATGGGTTAAGCACTACCCTAAATTTTTTAAGGGCTAAGCTCTGCCCTATGGATTAAGCACTACCTTTAATTTTAAGGCTAAGCACTGTCCTATGGGTAAAGAACTACCCTCAAATTTTTAAGGGATAAGAACTGCCCTATGGGTTAAGCATTACCCTCATTTTTTAAAGGGGCTAAGCACCGCCCTGTGGGTTAAGCACTACCCTCAATTTTAAGGGTTAAGCACTGCCCTATGGGTTAAGCACTACCCTCAATTTTAAGGGCTAAGCACTACCCTATGGGTTAAGCACTATCCTCAATTTTTTAAGAGCTAAGCACTGCCCTATGGGTTAAGCACTACCCTCATTTTTTAAAGGGGCTAAGCACTAACCTATGGGTTAAGCACTACCCTCAATTTTAAGGGCTTAAGCACTGCCCTATGGGTTAAGCGCTACCCTCAATTTTTTAAGGGCTAAGCACTGCCTATGGGTTAAGCACTACCCTCACTTTTAAAGGGGATAAGCACTGTCCTATGGGTTAAGAACAACCCTAAAACTTTAAGGGCTAAGCACTTCCCTATGGGTTAAGCACTACCCTCCAATCTTTTAAGGTTAAGCACGACCTTCTAAATTTTGATCGGCTTAAGCATTATCATTTCAAATTTATTTGAGCTAATCATTAAGTTTGCAAAACATTATCTTATGCTTATTGACTAATCATTTTATCCAGTATTTTAAGGTGTGCAGGCTACTATTGTGTTATTTCAAGTTACGCTCGTGATTTTGAATCAAGCTACTTTCAAGCTCCTACGCATTTTTGCCACTCTTATGCTATTTTCAAACTTTCAAGATACTTTCAAACTATTATCATTTTTTTCAAGCCACTATTTGCTACTCTTAACATATTATCATTGGGTTACAATCGCCATTTTTTATATTGGTTTAAGAATTACCTTACAAATTTTTAAGGGCTAAGAATGGTCCTACTATTTCTGGACATTGTTCGGGTTAAGCACTACCCACCTCAAAGTTATTCGAGCTATGCTTTCTTGTTGAATTTTTACGTTATCTCTGACGTCATCATTCATTTGTTTATTTATTTACCTTCAAAGTCTACTACTTTTCATCGCATATTACTTTGAAGCGACTTTCACTTTCCTCTCGTTTTTCAATCTTTTATCTTCCAGATTAACTCTCATTCTAATATTTTCGTATTTTGACACGAAAGTAACAATGTCATCTATCTGTTTCATCTCTCTAGTTTGATCATTTGATACTTCTTTCATTTCTTATACAAATCTCGTATTATCAATTTTCTTTAGGGATCTCGTTCGTCCCTAAATCTAGAACTACACACGGCTTGATTCTCGTGAAACCCGAGATATGTAGGCGACTTGAAACTGAAGTCTCAGTCGTGATATCTTCATAACTTCATTTTCTTTCATCTGACCCCACCGAAAAATTTTCCTTCGGTCTGACAAAATTGGCTACTAAGTCAATGTTCTTCGCTCGACAATTCATCCTTCATTCCCGAGCAAAGAAGGGGCAGTTGTTAACACCCAATTTTGACCTCCATATGCGCCGCATACGCTGCTTATATATGTATATTAAAATTATGTTTTTACGCAATTATTCAGTTCGCATTCATAATATTTTAACAATTTATTATCATAATTTTTAAATGTTGCATAGTTATTCAAAATCATAGTTTTAAATTATTCATTTGCATTTAGTTTCAATTTAGTAATTTTCTATTGTTACGTAATTATGTCATATATAGTGTATTACGTATTAATATGTATGCATACATACCTTTAATTATACAATTCTTATTTCAAAATATATAATTTTACTTAATTTTATAAAATATTTACATAATAATATTTGAATAATTTTACTTGGGTTTTATAAATCATTTGTATTTATAATAATATTTATATCTTTATCAATTAAACTACTCTATTATCTATTTATTAATTTATTTTACAAGTGTGGTATTTTTATTAATATAATAACAGCTAATTTTTAATTTTATCCAATTTATTTAAAATCTGACCACTTTCTTTCAAATGTATGTCAATTGTAGCCTCTTTAAATTTTTTCTGACTACTATTTAAATATAAATTAAATTCCTACCCATTTATTTAATCCACCCAACCCGCAACCTGCATCCATGACCTATAACCCAGCCCACTAAATCCTAATCTAATCTCAGTCATTCATCATGTATAATCCAATGGTTGAGATTAAAAACCCACTTCCTATATTTATTTTCACCCCCTAAACCATAATCACTTTCACCAGTCGTCCAAGCCTACCCTTTTCCTCTTCTCTTCCTCCTCTCTCATCCTCCATTAGCGCCGCCACACGTCACCACCACCACTGCTCTCTTCTCTTTTCCTCCCTCTCCCGAACCACCACCCTTTTCCCTATTCCTTGTCGCCTTCATTTTCCCCTCTCACAGTCCGACCAAAAACCAGTCGCCTTCCCATAATTATCTTTGGTCATTGGCTGCTACTTCGGCCACCACCGGTAAAAAAAATTATCGCTGCACCACCCTCACCATCTCCTCCCTCTTTTTCATCCAGTTCCACCATTGTTTCCGGCAGCTTTGGCTGGAGAACAGTCCCGATTCCGGCCAAAACAGACCCAGTGCCTCCCCTTCGTCCTCCTTCTCCCTCCTCATCTCGCGCACCGATAAACACCACCATAAGCTCGAACCCCACTAGCCACCACAATGCTACCAGCTTCCTCTCTTCTCCTTCATTTTCCCCCTCGCCACTTCCACCATTATTTTCGGCCATTATTGGCCTGAAAATGACCCAAACAGCTGCCACACTTTTCCTTCTCGCTATTTCTTACCTCTCTCTTCCTCCTCTTTATTTTTGATCTGCCGCAGCGACATCGAGATTTCATCTCTGGCTGTTTATTATCGAAAACCAAACCATAGACCAACTATTCCTTTCTCCTTTCCTTTCTCAACCCCATAAATGCAAAAATAAAACCCCATGCCTTGACTGCCTCCGCTTTTTTTCTTCTTTTCTTCTTTCGAAAAAGATCCGAGGTTAATGAAAAAGAGGGCACCTGTGGTCTTTGGCTACATAATTTTGGGCAGCGCAGTAATTGTGAAGCCACTATTTTTTTTGCTCATTGCGCATGTTTTAAAACATCTCTAGTATGAGCTTCTAATTTCGCTCGTGATTTTCTTATGATTAATTTAGATTCGAACATAATAATTTTTAGGCATGTTCTCTATGTAAACACAGAAATTCATAATCCTCTATATTAGTGTGAGTAAATTTGAATTTTGGTGAAATTGATTAGTTCTAGGCCTTAAACAGGTTGATGTCTTATTTTTCTTCACTCGAATGTCATCATATATGAAAGCCCTTAATTACTTATGTGATTTCTTAATAAATTTGGTGCACTGATGAATTTAGCCTTCCTTGTAATGACTGTCAAACTCCTATCAGTTTTGATTTCTTGAATGATTTTAAAAAATATATATATATTGATTGCCTGCTCTATGTTCCTTTTCACATCTGACTTATGACCACCTCAAATTCTACTTATGGTGACGTCAGATTTTAATTAGTAATAGTATGTGATAGTTTTGCACTAGACAGCATGGTAAATGAATATTCCTACTTTGAACACTATGTAACAGTCGATTTTCGTATTTCTTTCCATATGCGTGTTTAGTTAATTTTGAATATTTCTTATTTCAAGTCATGATAAATTTCTAGACCTTTGTTTTCTTTAACAGCGCTTATCAATATGGAAAAGGTTATACTGATTCATTCCAACTTGCTAATGCATGAAAAACTTGTATGACTGATTATTATATATATTTTCCGTCCCTGTTAACCTCTTGATTGTTCTTCTTTCCTTTCTTGAGTTAATTCATGATAGTCTTTATGTGTTAAATATGATTGCTTATTTGATTTAGTTATTCTGTATAAGGCAAGTATCTTCTTGAGTAATTATCCCTTTTCTATTCTTCCCTTGATTTAAGCACATGTGTTAACTATTTATAAATGGTATTATGGTTGATATTTTTTTAACCTAAATTACCTAGTACATAAGCTTTATTGACTCTTGCCTTTCGGATTAAGGAAAACTTGTTTGATTAATTACTCTCCTTCCTTAACTGGTTTAGTATCTAAATAATTATGGTATGTTTCGGATTTAATTCAGTTAATTAAGAAGATTTGTTCCATTGATTTGGTTTTATTAATTAGGAAAAAATCACTTGTACATGGTAAGTTTTATATGATTACAACTTTGCTAACTAAGGAAAAAATGGCTTTGATTGATTCTCTTAATATTCACCCTTGTTTTAACCCTTTTACATTATCTATATAAATAGACTGCCCTCCTTTACTCTGGGAAGGGGAGCCGGGGGGGGGGGGGGAGAATTCTCCTATTCTAATTCCTATCCACTCGAACCTCACTTGGTTCTTTAACAATATAAGTTTGTTTTATCTTTCCTTTAACACTGGAGACTGCTATTCTGTTAACAATATTCATTCAGACTTAACATGCTCTTCACCAATACAACTTTTCCCTTTCTAGTCATATAATATTAAATAAGGCTCTCTCTCTCTCTCTCTACACATTCTCATTGCTTTGTATAGCCTTGTTGAGTTTCATGCTCTTTTATATTAAGTCGTATATCTTCTAACTGGTTAGTATATCTAACTTTGCGAGATGGTAATTACTGATATACCTTGCTATTTAATCTTTCTAATTGCTCTCTCTCATCATGACTATGTGTTTAATATGTTCTCTATTATCATATATTAAGTTTTCCTAAAATAAGTGAGTTACGATCATGAATATAAGGTTATTACTATGTTTATGTTATTATAATTAACCTTTAAGCATGTATCCTTTAACTTTTTTCCTGATACATGCAAGAGTTGTCGGGGGCAAAAAAGGCTATGGGACTTTAGTTAATTTAGTGTTATATGATTTTTCACATTGTACGTTGTTTATTTTTTTTATCAGTTCTAATAATTGTAATAAACTTTAATAATAGTGTAAAGGGGTTTATGGGGGCGGGGTTGGTATGTTCTTTATTGCTCTTGCTTCTTGATACCTAATTAGGCAATCTCGGCTAGAAAACATGCCTATAGGATTGATACATATATAATTATGCCTAATATGAAGTTATTTATTTTATTAGATATCATGCCTATTGGATTAACGTGGACATAGATATTTCTATAGGAATCATGTCCATAGATTTTTTTTAATGCAATAACATAATTATTTTGATAGAGATTATGCCGATAGGATTAAATGACTTTTTATATTCTATTTTATGTGATGATTTGCTAAATCTTGTAATTATTTTGATTCAAACTTTTTATTAATATTAAATATAATTTTTTTAAAAAAAACGTTGAAGCAAATAAGTATTAGTTTAATAGGGATCATGTCAATGAATTCAATATTGCTTGTTAGCATTAATGTCCAAGTTTCTTCTATTATCTTTGTGTTTAAAAATAAAAATATATTTATATGATTCTCATTGCTTTCTGTGATTACTTAGGGATATGTGCTTAAATTTGGCATTTCAGACTAGCAATCATACTTGTAGGATCTTTCCATCCGCATTTAGGAAATATGCTCATCTAAATATTAGAGGCTTATGTGGAATCTTATTTGTTGCCTTCCTTCTTTAGTTTCTGGATTTGTTTGGCGCTAATCATCTTTAATAGCCCTAGGTAAACTCTAGACCCAAAATTCAAATTTAGTAGTCCATCGCCTCTTGGACATTAGGATTGGGATGGGTAGACACTTGTTAGGGTGTTAGCCTTCATTATTTAGAACGATTTAGGCTTAACAATAACTAAATTAATTAGGTGGGTAGTGAAAAATGATAGTCTGTGCTAGCTAAATAATATGAGCAACCTAAACGGGTTGTGAAATATTATTTTAGTTGTACGGAGTGATCTCGTTAGGTTAAACTAACCCTCCCCTCATTTTATGCAGAACTATATTTGACCTGATTCCCTTTGGAATACATAGGCGCCTCTTTGAGGTTCGGTCCAATCCTTAAAAGTTTTATTTTTTTTGTGTTGTTATTGTTTCCTCCTAAATTATCGTTTATTTATTATTGCTTGCCTTTATTTGTCAATCCTTATTTGTATAAATTGCTAAATTTATTCCTTTCATTATATTGTCTCAATCTTATTTCTTCTTACTTGTTTGATTTCCTTTTATTTTAATTGCAGAGCTATTTGACTATGCTAAGATTTTTTATAACTTAGTTTATTTATGTTGTTTTACATAAAAGGCTTAAAATCAATCTTATTTGATCTCTTATTAAATACCTCACATAGTTAAAAAATCCAGTTGGGAACCACATTTATGGACCTCAAAAGGTGTCTAACACCTTCCTTTCGAGGTAATTTGAACCCTTGTCCGACTCTAGTAACCTAGGCTAGTAAAACAAACCCTTAGGTTAGTACGGTGCCCTAACGCACCTCAAATCGTTAGTTGACAATGCTTCCTCCTTTTAAATTAATCCTACGGGAGTTGTCACATGTCGAGTTTCACTTTTTGCGAGAAAAATGGGGCGCGACACATAACATAAATATCACAATGCAACATAAGGCTCAAAGTTTCAAAACATTCCTAAATTATTCAAAATCATGCTCACGAGAGAAAAGCTTTATTAACATAACTTGAGACAACGTATATAATCATAACCATACATAAATCATGAGGAACAGTGGAATATTCTTATAACCTACATACCCTATATGAGCACACATAGAGCCCCACCTGTAAACCCCTAGTCGGGAGGGTGTTCATACATTGCAAAGGGTAGAACCATGAAAGGCGTGATATCACTCATGAAAGACCCATTTGGGAAAAAGGGGATAGTCTTAAGGGAGGTCCCATCGTGACCTATAGTGGCATGTAGTTCTGATAATCGGGGCAAAACCTGAGTTCCGAACCTACTCGGTATTAAATACTACTCCGAAAACATATATAGTGCTCATAAGATAACATAAATGAAATTCATGGGCTAGTTAAATCATGATAATAATAAGGATGCTTGAAATATGTGTACTAGCCATGAATGTAAGGCCCGTGAATCGACCATAATCATAAATCATAAATCAAGAAGTTCATACATACTTGTAAAACATGTATATACTTGATATTCAAAAATTTATAATGAGCATTTGAGGAAAATAATATCTTAAATTATAAATCATAATGGGCTAAAGACGACCAAAATCATAATGAAATCACAACTTGATTTTTGACTAGAAACATGCATAATTGGGCATGATTTGATTTGAATCTGAATTTATAAATTTATATTCAATATAGTTATAAAATCTGCCCATAGATCGTAAAACATAATTTAATTCATGAAAGATATTGACCCATAGATAGATCATAGAGAAATTCACAAGAATTAGATTAAACCCCATAGATCATGGAACTTGAATTGTAGAAGTAGAATTTTAGTAAATTGATAGAAGTTTTTGCATGAGAGTGGGAGGACCTCACATACTCGGGTAGATTGATTTTTCTCTCTTCCTTGAACACCTAAAAGAAATTGAAGCAGAATTCATGGATTTAAGCTTTGATCACCTCTAAGAGCCTCCTATTCTTGCGTGCATGGAATGGTAAGGCTTAGGATAGGTTTAACTCCTTAAAAACTCTCATAACTGAGCTTAAAACGACATAGTTTTGGCCTTAGGACCAGAGAAATTATGGAAAAGTGCTTAGTAAACTCGTAGGGGAAAATAGACTGTTAGTCCCAACGAGGGACTGGATGAGTCATCGCCATGGACCATGACTCATGGTCGGGACTCATGATGTGTATTGCCCAAATTCACTTGAGGCTCACCACGGAGGACCCTACGATTCGTTACTACTAGGCATGAGTCGTTACCTTCAGTCATCGTGTGCGCTTCCACCTTTCCTAAAAGGGTCTCCATGAGGGGCCTAATGGATTATCATTGGTGACCACGACTCACGGTCTCCTCTCGTGATATTTACTACCCAAACATCCCTGATCCTCTGCCAACCTTGACCTTGACTGACTCAATGAGTCGTGGGGTCTGACCATGACTTGTGGTCAAGGTCAAGCCGTGGTGACTACCGATCAAAATTTCCAAAACTTAAGACCAGGACCTCACCACGAGTCAGCTTTTATGTTATGTTTAAAACTTCCGCTATGATTATTATGTTCAGATTTTATGTTATGTTTATACTTCCGTTATGATTATTGTGTTGATATTCCGCTTTATTTGATTGAGTTAGAAGTTATGTTCATGTCATAGGTTGACTTGGAGTCTATCGGGGTTCCTTGTCCTGTGTCTCGATCCAGGCCCATGTTTGGGTCGTGACAGTAAGAGCCTTCAGTACTTGTTTTAGCAGAAAGTGTTGAATTTGAGGAAAATAATATGGTTAGAGATACTAAAAGATTATGATGTCAGTATCTTGTATCATCCAGGCAAGGCAAATTTTGTAGCTGGTGTGCTAAGTTGCAAGTCTATGGATAGCTTGAGTATATTTAGGTTGACAGGATTGAAATTACGAAGACTCTATAGCAGTTGGCTCACTTACAAATTTGGTTACTGGATGTTGGAGATGGGGTTGTTATTGTCCAAAACATAGAAGAATCATCCTTGGTAGCGGAAGTGAAGCAACGACAATATGATGATGCAAAGTTAGTCTTATTGAGAGACAGTATACTATAGTAGAAGTAGAGTCTATTTGATTGCAGACCTGCTGGAGTTCACAGATACCAGGTCCATTTATGTGTTCCTAATAAGGGTGAGCTACGGGAACAGATTGCAAATGAAGCTCATTACTCTTGATATTTAGTACACCTAGGTGCCACGAAGATGTATCATGGCCTAAGAAAACTATATTGGTGTAACGACATGAAAAAGGACATCACAGGTCTTGTGACAATGTTCTAATTGCCAGTAGGTGAAAGTTGAGCACCAGAGGTCTTGAGGACTAATGCAGGATATAGAAATTCGAGCCTAGAAATGGAAGGTGGTTAATATGGATTTTATTATTGGATTTCCTCGAACGAGTAGGATGCATGATTCTATCTAGGCAATAGTTGATAGATTGACTAAATCAGCTCACTTCTTGTCAGTTAGGACTACATATGGTGCAAAGGATTATGCTGGGCTTTATATATGGGAGATAGTTCACCTACATGGCGTCCCTTTATCCATTATTTCTGACAGAGGTGCTCAGTTCATAGAAAACTTGTGGATGTCTTTCCAGAAAGGCCTAGGAACTCAAGTAAGCCTCAGTACTGCATTTTATCCTTAGACGGACAGATAGGATGAACACACCATTAAGACTCTTGAAGATATGTTGTGTGCCTGTGTTTTGGATTTTGGCAGAAGCTGGGATGATCATGTTTCCTTGATTGAGTTCCCCTATATAACAGCTACCAAACGATTATTTAGATGGCCCTGCATGAAGCTTTATTTAGGCGAAACTGCAGGTTGCCAGTGAGCTGGTTTGAACTCAGTGAGGCAGAGTTATTAGGGCCAGACTTAGTGCAGCGGACTACTGACAAGATAAACTTATTACAGATCTACTTCAAATGGCCAAAGAAGGCAAAAGGCTTATGCAAATGTACGTCATCGAGTGCTGAAATTTGTTTTTGATGATTGGGTCTTCCTGAAAGTGTTGCCTATGAAAGGCATCTTGCGATTTGGCCGAAAGGGGAAGTTGAGCCCTAGATGTGTTGCGCCTTATAGAGTTATCCACAGGATAGGAAAAGTAGCCTATGAGTTGGAGTTGCCACTAGAGCTAGCAGAAGTCCACCCAGTATTTCATGTATCGATGTTGCGAAAGTGTATAGGAGACCCAACCCGTGTTGTGCCTGTCGATGGCATCTAAATTTCTGAGGAGATGACCTACACCGAGGTCCTAGTTGTTATTCTTGACCTGCAAGTCAGGAAACTTTGGACCAAAGAAGTCACCTCGGTTAAAGTATTGTGGCACAGTAATAACATCAAGGAAGTCACTTGGGAGGATGAGGAAGAAATGAAGAAGAGGTATCATTACTTGTTTTTGATGTCGATGTGATATTGAGGTATGTATTTGATACCTAAGTTATTGAGTATGTATTTTGAAGCATGTTAAGGTAAGTTAATTCTCATTCGAGGATAAATGTTTCTAAGGGGGGTGGATGTTATACCCCAAAAAATATTTGGTGATTATTTGATGTTTTTATTCTATGTTAAGGGAAGTACGGGCTGTAATTGGTCGTAGGTGATAAGGGAAACACGAATGGAAAAGAAAACAATATGTGAAGTTCATAAGGGTCAATTTTAAATGACCATATCCCCTAATCTATAACAAGTTAGGAGTCCTTCAACCTATTAAATTAAATGTCTTTGAGTCTAGTTTTCAGTACATCAAACCACTTATCAATCAGAGTGTGGAGTAACACGTTATGGGTATTTTACCGAAGCACTCCGAGCAGTGACGTGAGCATGACGCCCTAGAGCCTCCACAACCCTAACTATTTAAAAATCAGATTTTTGGTTGTGAAAAACATTTCCATCCTAATACAAATAAACCAGCTTGCTAAGAATTCCATTTATCTCTCAATTCAATAGCCAGAACAAGAAAAGCAAGGAGGAAACATCAAGCTAAGTTCAAGCAAATCACAAGACAAGTTGAGAATTCTCTGCCAAGTGTGCTAAGGGCTGTTTTGTAGCTTGTTTTGGCAAGGTTTTGAAGGTGATTTGTTGCATTTAAAAAGCTTTTTGGCCTTTTTATATATCCATATTTGAATACGGATTGGAATCAAGAGGAAAGGTAAGGATTTCGCTCCCTTTAAACCCCCTAAAGTGCAAACATAAGGTCTAAAATTTGGCAGCTAAGCAAGCTACCGTTGGACTGTTTTGTGCAGAGTTCTTGCTCATTTATTTAGGAGTTTTGGCAGTTTCTTTTTCTGGAAATATGACTCCTACTGAGGAGAAGTACTACAGTAGAAGTTAGGTAATTTTCCCTCTTATTTTCTCCCTCAAAAGCTAATGTAAACAAGTAAAGAAAATGGCTAAAATGTTGTTAATGTTGCCTTGTGTGTTGTTATTGTGGCTGCTATTGGTGTGACATTTTGGCAGGATATCTTGGCTTGAAATAGCCTTGTCATTTGGTTGTAAACTCATGTAATTGAAGGGGATAAGTGCTGGTTGTTAAAGAAAAAGAGGCAATGAAGAAAGCTTGTAGAAACAAGGTACATTAAGGTGTCCTATCCTCATTGTCCAAGCATGAATATATACTGCCGAAGGGGCCTATGTTCTTGTATCTTCACACTCATATTGAAGGAAGTATAATTCTGCCAAAAGAGCTGAAAGTGTTACTTTACTATATTATATATATATATATATATATATATATATATATATATAAGTGATTTTAAATGTGTTTAAAGGTCTGGTTGCTATGTGAAATTGGTGAAAAAGCCAAGATGATGACGTGTAAATGATTTTAAGCCAAGTAAAGATGTCACAAGCTATAAAGGGTAAATGAGCTTATTGAATTAGGATTGTCTTGTTATGGTTTTCTTTTATCTTATGTGTATGTTATGAAATATGCCAGGCCAAGTAAAGATGTCGCAAGCTATAAAGGGTAAATGAGCTTATTGAATTAGGATTGCCTTGTTATGGTTTTCCTTTATCTTATGTGTATGTTATGAAATATTCCAGGACAAAGAGAGATTTCATAATCTATTTCCCTTAAGCCGAACGACAAGCTAGCGAGTCTCAAAGTTCTAATGTCCCTTTGAGCACGTTCTACAAATATTGTTGAAACTCTTCGGGCATCAGCAGTTCCTTATGATTTATACAATTTTTGGATACATGCACTTAAGTGCTATTTTCTAGCTTTACATGTTATATGTGCTCACTTGCAATTATTCATTACGAAGGAGGCCTATGTAGGCCACAAATTTAGTATTCATAATTTCTATGCTATACGTGTTAAATTGACCTAGTATAAGACATATCGGCTCCGTTTATGATTATGATTAAGATTAGTAATTTCTTTTTTTTCTATCTTATCTCAGTATATACATCTCTATTTCGAGTTGTGTGTTTCTCCAGTCCTCGATTGCTTCAATTGATTTCTTTCCTTTTTTCCCTTTATCTTCCAATTGTGTGACGTATCCTGCAACTGCAGAGTTGGTTTCTTTTATGGGAATGCTGAATTTCCTAAATGGATCACTATCCCAGTTAAAGTGCAATGGGTATCATATGCTCTGAATTCAGCTGACATTGTTTTTGTGAAGTTTAGGAGAAAATTTAGACTATTTCACATAGTTCAATGGTAAATTTAATCATTTTAATTATAAAAAAAATTATGTGTTAGAAGTATTACCCCGGTCTAATACACCGGATGTAGATATTTTTATTTTATCTCGGTATGAAACACTGGCTGGACGAATTTTACCCCAGTGTGGTACAGCGACTGGAGGCATTTCAATTTTTACTCGGTGTGGTACACTGGCTAGACGAATTTTATATGAATTTTATGGTCGGCTGGTCACCGATATTTCAATTATAGTTTTTACTGTGCATTACTTGGTTGCATTTACACTTCAATATTGAGGTATTTTCAGGTTTCAATTTTCAGGATTTCGAGTTGTAATGCCCCGAAAACCCTAAGATCAGACGCGAGAGTTGAAATGGAGAAAAGTGGAAATTCTACAACAGATCACAAAATGGGTCGTTACTGGACCCGTGGGGTTGACCACGAGTAATTAGGTGACTCGTGGTGAGGTCCTGGTCTTATGTTTTGGAATTTCCGACTTGAAGTCACCACGTGCATGCCACGAGTCATGATCAGACCCCACGACTTGTTAAGTCAGCCATGGTTAGGGTTGGAGAAGAATTAGGGGCTTTTGGACAATGAAGATCACGAGAGGTGACCACGAGTCTTGGTTACCAATGACAATCTATTAGGTCCTTCGTGGGGACCCTTTAAGGAAAAGTGGCAGTACACTCAATGAATGGAGGTAACAACTCGTGCCCAGTAGTAATGAATCATCCAGTCCCGCTTGAGGACTGACAATCTGTTTTTCCTTGGGAGTTTTTAAGGGCTTTTTCGTAATTGCTATGATCCTAGGGCCTAAACTACGTAGTTCTAAGCTATGAATAGTGGGTTTTAAGAGGGTAAAAGTTATTCTAAGATATTTCTATTCATGCTTGAAAGAGTAGAAGTCTAGGGAGCGCGATCAAGGCTAATTCTTCAAGGTTCTTCATCAAGTCTTCCTTAGGCAATTAGAGAACTTATAGAATCAGATCCCTTCAGGTATGTAGGGTCATGAATGGGTGAATATGTTCTCACCCATGCCCAATCCCTCTCTAATTATTAAAATCTATGAGTTGATTCTATGGGGTTTTAACCCAATGCATGAATTCTCTAAGTCAATATCATGGGTATGATCTAAGTATGTTTTAATTGATGAATTATGATTCAGGGGCACATTTTATCATGTTTTCAATTACTAATCATGTTTACTAGTTTTACAAATTATGATGCCCATTCATGAAGGATTTATGATAAGTTGAGATTTATGATATATGTTCAATTATGATGAATTATTGATAAGAAAAGCATGTTTTCAAGATACCCATAATTATGATCATGTTTTCATGTGAATGTAGTGATTTTCAAGCATGCCAAGTATTGGGAAAGCTCATATGTTCAAGTATGATTTATGATTCATGTTAATTAGCTTACCATATGGTTTTGGAGTCTAGACTCCAAACTTTACTCAGGTTGTGGTATGGTTTGAGCGAAGGCTTCTCATGTATGATTTCAGATTTATTATGTGTATGATTATTCAGCTTCGTCAGTAAACAATGCTCAACTTCATCAAAAAATGATGGAGAGCATATGTATGTTTTTGGGAGTAGCGTTTAGCATTGAGTAGGCTAATGGTCAGTCAACCCTATGCCTCAGAACTACGAGCCAATGTAGGTGTGTTCAGTTTATTCGGGACCTCCTTTTTAAGCTTTCCCCTGTCCCGTGGGTCCTTCAGCTTGATATCGATATCATGGTAGCGTCTCTAACCCTAGCAAGAATTTAGACGGATCTGTCCACTTGAGTGTAATATTCAGGACCATGTAAGCTCTATCGTGGTAATGTCGATTATATGACGAGTCTCCCATTGTTCCTCATGATTTCAATTATGCATGCTAGCAATCATGATATATTTATACATATGTTCTAATGCAGGTTTTCCCCAATGTTCAGTCTTTACTTATGATATTTATTTTTCATATTTGGGTCATTCGATTTGGTTATAATATTTACTTATATTCAGATCGTGATTTCAAAAATGGCTGCAAGCCCTACTCTCAGATTCTTATCTTGATGTTGTTTTATACTATACACATTTTAAATGATTTTACCTATTTAAGCGGTTTTACTTACCTTGCATACTCGGTACATTCCACGTACTGACCACATATTTTATGTTGTATTATTTCATGATACAGGCCCCTGTACTCAGACTCAGTATCGACCCTAGCCAGCCTTTGGAGTTAGCATCCCGCATCTGTTAGTGAGTCCTAATCTCCCGAGGACCATGCTTTATCAATTTTCTTTATGTATTTAGTATCAGACTTAGAGAGTTAGTTGGGATCTTGTCCTATCAACTCATTAGTATTAGAGGCTTTTCAGACATAAAATGTAACCAGCTTTTGATTCGTGTGTATTTCTTATGGTTTTCTTTTTTCAAACTTTCACTAAGTTTATCATGTTGATCTTCTACTTTTATGATTGAGTTATATGTTATGTTCATGCCATCGGTCGACTTGGAGTCCCTCGGGGTTCCTTGTCTTGTATCTCAATCTGAGCCTATGATAGAGTCGTGAAAAACATGGTATCAGAGCCTTAGGTTTTGAAATGTCCTACGGTGTTTGAGAGTTGCATTATATTTGTCATGTCCCACCTTGGGAGGCATAACTGGCACCTGGTGCCCTACTAGGACCTGAATTGTTGGACTAGCTGAGCCTAAGCACTTCTGGTGCCAGGCTGGCTCTAACTCTGGATTCAAGAAAATGACAGGCTATATAACGGCTGTAAATACAGCCTCCGACCGACTAGGCCTATAGCCTCCTGTAAGAAAACAACAGCTACCTAGAACAACTGAATCAATAGGGAACCTATGCGGGCCGACAAGGCCACCATGTTGTCTAGTTATTTCTGAATCAAGAAAACAGGTGCTAAACTGCTACGTGACTGACAAGATCACCACTACCAGCTGAATAAGGCCTCACACGACCATCATAAACAAACTAAAACATGCACACGACCTCACACGACTGGTACATCTAACCACAGGGAATATACAATCTGCAAGCCTCTAAGAATACTGATAAGATGGTTAGGACAGGGCCCCAGCCTACCCGTACTGTACAACAAAAGAGAAATAAACCTCTAGCTGTCAAGCTCCAGATGACAGGAGCTGATGACTTTGTATGTTGGCTGGAATTACGAGGGATCGACTCCTCATCTATGAGTACCTATAGGCAAGTAATGCAGCGCCCCCAAACGGGCGTCAGTACCACTAGTATCGAGTATGCTAAGCAAAACTAAACATAACTGAAGATAAACAGTATACTGGTAGTTACTGAAATAATAGAGGATAGCTAAAACTGTCTAGAATAGCAGAATCTGTACCGAGCTTAACTATACTGGAAAGAAGATAAGAATCATACTTATCGATACAGCGTCCTGCTATTTATCAACTTAATAAGTAACATATATATATATATAGCATACAAGAACCTATGTCAGCTCCCATAAGCCGGAAGGTGCCAATCAACACGCAATCTATATACCCCTACCCGGGTCGCCATCCAAAAATAAATTCACTCAACTCACCTAATATCTACGAGCACCCCGCCGGCCCCCTGGGTATGTAGCTTGGGCTCTCTGGGCCCCTGACTATAACTGTATCTAAGTCTGGAGGACTCCTATAATTGTAATTTGAGATCTGTATCTGTAATCTGTAATCTATGCCCTTGGCGCAAGCGCTCGACAGGGTATGCTATAATGCTGATCAGCCTGCTATAGGGCGATGCTGCATCCCATCTTCATCCTACTGCAGACAGAATGCCACTCCTTGGAGTGACGTATCCTCACCCCCTGGCGGGCGAGTCGACACAACTATAAATCCTAGGGCTGCAAGGAAGGTCTAAGGGTGCCCACATAACAAAATCAGGTCTCAACAAACAACAATAATCACATATAACATGTATAATAAATCTAATAATACTGTTCATGTTCTGATATTCTATTCTGAATATCTGGTTGAATTAAACTGAATCTGGTGCTGGGTCTGAAATGATATCTTGCTGTTTGATACTAATTTACCGACTTTTATTCTGAATACGGCATAATAGTACCAAACATATTTACTGAATTCACATTGATCTTAATACTTGGGTTTTGGAACTTTCTTCTAGAAGTTATTCTATTTTACTATACTAGGATTACTAACTTGCCGAAGAAACTAGCTTTACATACCTTAGTTACTGACTTCTTAGCTAACTGGCGTAACTCGGTCAATATCTAGCTATTTCTTCCAACTGCATTCATATTCATAGAAATTAGAACTAAATTTATCAATATTCTGAAAGAAATTACTACTTTGAATATATATATAGCCCAAACTTTGACTTATCGAAAAACAGCTGAAAACTCGCTATTTCTCAGAAGTCCAGAAGGGAGAAATACTCACTTTGGGGCTAGGAGTATATTGACACTAATTTGGAGCAATTCCACTTACCTTAGCTCAGTAGGACGACGGTTCGCCAACCGAATTTCACGAAACTAACTCCGTAGGAATGCTCGGTGCAGCTTAATACTTCACTACCCAAGATTAATTTGAGTTTGGACCGCGTTTATTAGCGTAAACGGAAGTAATTTCAATGGAACCCTCGTGCCCTCTATTTTTTGGTTTCTCTCTGGTTTATTCACTGGAAATATTTGATAATTATCATTAAAAACCAAAGTGGGGGCTTTATATAGTTGAGACTGAACCTCACCTCCATGGCACATTGGCCATCGCATAGGTGAGCCCTCTCTGACACGTTGGCCATCGTGGAGGGGGTCTGCCCAGCCTCCTCTTGCAATTGTTCGACGTGGTGCTTGTCCGGTCTTCCCCCGGGCCTTTTTCTAGCATGTATGACATTCTAAAACTCTTAACCAACATGCGAATAGGCCATCTAAATGTCAAGAATTTACGGGGTGTAACAATAGTGTTTTTATCATTGGTGTGAAGTGCGCTACACCTATGACGAAGAGGCTATGAAATGTTTAGGAAATTTTCCCTTCTTTCATGATCCATGTCGTGCTGTGAAATGTCTCTCTATCCTTCTAACTCGTGCTATTCGTGATTGAATAATCATGCCTCCCTATAGAGCTAACAATAGAAGGAATGGAAATGGAAATGTCCATAGGGATGGTAACGAGGACGGGCACCAACAAGCCCCACCATTTCATGATGAGCATGCACCAAAGTCGGTTGCCCACGCTAAATACAGGGCGGCCATTCAGATGTTAGTGCAGGCCTTGACCACCTAGGTCAACCAACAGGCAGTGGCATATTTCCCTTAGAACGGGAATGTGGCGGAAGCTAGAGTCAGATATTTCTTGAGGATGAACCCTTCGGAGTTCACAGGGTCAAGGGTGGACAAGGATACACATGAGTTCATTGAAGAGATTCTGAAGGTCACCCAGGTAATGTGGGTGACCAATGGGGAGTGCGTTGACTTAGCCTCTTATCAGTTGAAAGGGGTTGCACATATCTGGTTCAAGTAGTGGAAAGATAGTAAGGTAGCGGGTGCAGGCCCTATTAGTATGTATGAGTTTCATGTTGCTTTTCTAGATCGGTTCTTCTCTCGTGAGATGAGGGAGCTAAAAGCGGCCGAGTTTGTGAACCTAAAGCAGGGTAACATGACAGTTTAGGAGTATTCCTTAGAGTTCACTCGTTTGTCTAAGTATGTAACCTTTTTTAAAAAGGTTCCGTTATCAACATGTTTACTTCCATTGTAGGTAATGTATTGGGTTCAAAGCCCTGCGCGCTCTACGTATGGAAGATCTCGAGTGAGCTCGTTTGTACATAGAGTGGCGTACTACCTAGATAAGTATTGCATGACCTCTATGCTTCATAAGGATATGGATTACCCTCGAATAGTGTTGTACACCCATCAGATGGAGGCAGCGTATCAGAGAGGGAGAGAGGCTAAGAGGGCCAGGACAGATAACTATGGGTTCTCAGAGTAGAGTACAGGTGGTGGGCACCGTCAGTAGTCCCATCCAAGATGATCATCCCCGCATCTTTAGCCATGAGTGTGCCATCCAAGCCTAGGCACAATCAGAGGGGACGAGCATCAGGATTTAGGATTCAAAGCAGCAGGCCCGTATATTCCAGTATTTCAGTTCGTGACCGGTTTGTGGCTAGAGACACACAGGTCAGTACTTGGCGGGTACAGGCACTTGCTTCAGGTGCGGGAAGCCCGGACACATGCTTAGAGATGGCCCAATAGCTAAATAGGGCCATGATAGGGGCCGAGGCCCAGCTTCTAGTCTAGCAGCTCCACCAGTACACCATCTTAGCAGGGCGCATCTACTACTGTGGGTGGTGGATAGAGTGGAAACAGAATCTATGTCTTAGCATCTCGATAGGTGCAGGGGGACTCCCTAGACGTGGTTACTAGTATGTTACGAGTTTTCCACCTTGATGTTTATGCTTTGTTAGATCCAAGGGCTACTTTGTCCTTTGTTACATCCTATGTTTCCAGTAGCTTCGGAGTCAGTCCCAAAATCTTATTAGAACTATTCTCAGTCTCAACTCCCATTGGTGATTCAATTATAGTTAGACGGGTGCATAGAAATTGCTCGATCTCAGTCCTTCAGAAAATTTCCTCAACAGATCTAGTAGAGTTAGCCATGACCGATTTAGATGTTATTCTCAGCAGGGATTGGCTATTTGCATGTTATGCCTCAGTTAATTATAGAACCTATGTATTAGAGTTTCTATTTCTGGGTAAGCCAGTCTTAGAATGGAAGGGTAGTTCAGTTGTGCCTATAGGTCATTTCATTTCCTTCCTTAATGCTGGAAAGATGATTTCCAAAGGTTGTATGTACCATCTAGTTAGGGTTAAGGATTCTACGTCTGAGACCCCAACTATCCAGTCAGTTCCAATCGTACGTGAGTATCCAGAAGTGTTCCCTGATGAACTACCGGGTATTCCTCCCGAGAGGGAAATGATTTTTGTATTGACCTCCTACCCGACACGCAACCTACATCCATTCCTCTTTACAGAATGGCTCCAATAGAGCTAAAAGAGTTGATAGAGTAGTTGAAGGACCTACTAGACAAGGGTTTCATCAGACCTAGAAAGTCGCCATGGGGTGCACCAGTTCTATTTGTCCGAAAGAAGGATGGTTCCCTTTGAATGTGCATTGACTATTGGCGATTGAACAAAGTCACCATCAAGAATAGGTATCCTCTCCCTAGGATTGACGACTTATTTGACCAGCTTCAGGGTGCCAAATTCTTTTCCAAGATAGACCTCAGATCCAGGTACCATCAGCTCAGGGTTTGAAAGAGTGACATTCCAAAAACAACTTTCAGAACTCGGTATGGTCACTATGAGTTTGTAGTTATGTATTTTGGACTAAGGAATGCTCCTACAACTTTTATGGAACTAATGAACAGGGTGTTCAATCCATATCTAGACATGTTCATGATCGTATTCATTGATGACATCCTTATATACTCTCAGAGCGAGGAGGAGCATGCCGCTCATTTGAGGGTGGTGTTGCATACTTTGAAGGATCGTCAATTATATACAAATTCAGCAAATGTGAGTTTTGGTTATATTCTGTGGCGTTCTTGGGTCATGTGTTGTCTAGCGAGGGTGTACAAGTAGACTCGCAGAAGATAAAAACGGTGAAAAATTGGCCCATACCAGTGAATCCTTCAGATATCAGGAGTTTTTTTTAGCTTAGCTGGCTAGAATCGAAGATTTGTTGAGGGTTTTTCATCTATTACAGCACCATTGACTAAATTGATCCAAAAGAAAGTGATATTCCAGTGGTCAGATTCTTGTGAGAGGAGCTTTCAGGAGTTAAAGACTCGACTTACTTCATCACCAATGTTAACTCTACCGGAAGGTACTACTAGGTTTGTGGTGTATTACGATGCTTTGAGAATTGGACTTGGTTATGTATTTATGCAACACGGAAAGGTTATAGCTTATGCTTCTATACAACTGAAAGAGCATGAACAGAATTACCCGACTCATGATCTTGAATTGGCAGCGGTTGTATTTGCCTTGAAAATATGGAGACACTATTTCTACGGGGTCTATGTAGATGTGTTTACAGACCACAAGAGCTTACAATATGTTTTTACTCAGAAGGATCTCAATCTGCATCAAAGGAGGTGGATGGAGCTACTTAAGGATTATGAAATAAGTGTCCTTTACCACCCGAGCAAGGCTAATGTAGTAGCAGACGCAGTTCGTAGACTCTTTATGGAGAGTGTGTCCGATGTGGATGAGGGGAGAAAGGAGCTGGTGAAGGATGTACATCAACTAGCAAGGTTGGGAGTTCATTTGGTTGATTCGACCGATAGCAGTGTTATAGTTCATAACAGATTAGAATCGTCCTTGATGACTGATGTGAAGGCTAGACAAGATGACGACCCCACTTAGGTGAAGTTAAAGAAAGTCATTCAGAATCAGAAGGTAGAGGTCTTCTCCAAAGGGGGAGATGATGTGTTTCGATATCAGGGTCACTTGTGTGTCCCGGATGTTGATGATTTGAGAAACTGGTTCTTTAATGAGGCTCACGGATCCAGATATTCCATACATCCAGGTACCACCAAGATGTACTGTGACCTACGGGAAGTCTATTGATGGAATGGCATGAAGAAGGACATAGCATAATTTTTGGCTAAGTCCAAACTATCAACAGGTGAAGGTTGAGCATCAAAGACCCAGAGGTGTGCTCCAAGATATTAGCATCCCTACATGGAAGTGGGAAGAGATCAACATGGACTTTATTACAGGTTTTCCTCGGACTCGTAGACAGTATGACTCCATTTAGGTTGTTGAGGACAGGTTGACCAAAGTAGCTCATTTCTTACTGGTAAAACTACTGATTCAGTGGTGGATTATGCTAAGTTATACATTTGGGAATTGGTTCAGTTGCATGGAGTGACCTTGTCCATCATGTCAGATCGAGGTACTCAGTTTACCTCTCAGTTTTGGAGATCTTTTCAAAAGGGACTTGGTATTCAAGTCAAGATTAGCATAGCATTTCACCCGCAAACAGATGGTCAGGTGGAGTGGACTATTCAGACTATTGAGGATATGTTGAGAGCCTGTATTATTGATTTCAAGGGTAGTTGGGATGACCATTTTCCTCTCATTGAGTTTGCATACAACAATAGCTACCATTCCAGCATCTAGATGGCTCCGTTCGAGGCTCTCTATAGGCGGATATGTAGATCGCCTATCGGTTGGTTGAAGTTAGTGAGGCTACCTTGATAGGTCCGGATTCAGTCCATGAGGCTATGGAGAAAGTTCAGTTGATAAGGGAAAGGTTGAAAATAGCTTAAAGTTGCCAAAAGTCCTATGCGGATGTAAAGAGGAGGGAACTTGAGTTTGAAGTTGATGATTGGGTGTTCATGAAGGTGTCTCCCATGAAGGGAGTGATGAGGTTCGAAAAGAAAGGAAAACTCAGTCCCCGCTATGTTGGCCCATACCAAATTTTGAGACGTGCTGGAAAAGTGGCTTATGAGTTAGAGCTACCCTCAGAGTTAGCTTCAGTTCATCCCGTCTTCCATATATCGCTCTTGAAAAAGTGTTTGGGTGATCCAACTTTAGTGGTTCTGGTGAAGAGCATAGGTGTGAAAGACAACCTTAGTTATGAGGAGGTTCCGGTGGAAATCCTAGATCGTCAGATTCGAAGGTTAAGAAACAAGGAAGTAGCTTCAGTTAAAGTCTTATGGAGGAATCAACATGTTGAGGGAGCTACATGGGAAGCCAAAGCAGAAATGATGGCTAGATACCCGCATCTATTCCCTTTTGGCTCAATTTCAGCTTGTGGTATCAGTTTTTGCCCTAATACTCTATTCAGTTTTCATGTTCCGTTCATATTACCAAGTTTCTTTTATGTCAAAGTATGTATGTATGCCTCATGAATTCAGTTTAGCCATGTAGTTCAGTTCGGAGGTAGTCATTCCGTCAGTTTTCAGCTTAAATGATCAGTATTTGAATCTGATGATTGCATTTCTCTGTGTTTCTATATGTTTTCCAATATTCGAGGACGAATGTTCCTAAGGGGGAGATATTGTAATGCCCGGAAACTCTAAGATCATACCTGAGAGTTGAAACGGAGAAAACTGGAAATTCTGCACCATAGAACGGATCGTTACTGGACCCTTGGGGTTGACCACGAGTCATTAGGTGACTCTTGATGAGATCCTGGTCTTATGTTTCGGAATTTGTGACTTGAAGTCACCATGGGCATTACCATGAGTTGTGGTCAGACCCCATGGCTCGTTGAGTCAGCCACGGTCAAGGTTGGAGAAGAATCAGGGACTTTTTGATAGTGAAGATCATGAGAGGTGACCATGACTCGTGGTCACCAATGACGATCCATTAGGTCCCTTGTAGGGACCCTTTGAGGAAAAGTGGCAGTGCACTCAACGATAGGAGGTAACAACTCATACCCGTAGTAATTACTCGTCTAGTCCCTCGTGAGGACTGGCAGTCTGTTTTTCCCTGCGAGTTTATTAAGGGATTTTCCGTAATTCATATGATCCTAAGGCCTAAACTACGTCGTTTTAATCTATGAATAGTGGGTTTTAAGAGGGAAAAAGTTATTCTAAGCTATTCCTATTCATGCATGCAAGAGTAGAAGTCTAGGGAGGGTGATCAAGGATAATTCTTCAAGGTTCTTCATCAATTCTTCCTTGGGCAATCAGAGAAGTTATAGAATCAAATCCCTTCAGGTATATAGGGTTATGAATGAGTGAATTTGTTCACACTAATGCACAATGCCTCTTTAATTCATGAAAATCTATGAGTTGATTCCATGGGGTTTTAACCCAATGCATGAATTCTCTAAGTCAATATCACGGGTATGATCTAAGTATATTTTAATTGATGAATTATGATTCATGGGCATGTTTTATCATGTTTTCAATTGCTAATCATGTTTACTAGTTTTACAAATTATGATTCCCATCCATGAAGGATTTATGAGAAATTGAGATTTATGATGTATGTTCAATTATGATGAATTATTCATGAGAAAAACATGTTTTGAAGATACCCACGTTTATGACCATGTTTTCAATTGAATCTAGTTATTTTCAAACATGTCAAGTATTTGACAAGCCCATATGTTCATGTCACGACCCGACAGTACACCCTGATCGTAGACACGGGACAAGGAGCCTCGTGAGACCCCAAGCAACCCATGGCGTGAGCACAATACTAATTCATTCATAAAAGGCAGAAGACTTAACTTATCAATCATAAGCTAACTGAAAATCGTATCATGAATTGTAAGGAACGACAAACCGAAATACATCCATCAATGGCAAAATACTACACATAAGTCTGAAAGCTTCTAATCATAAAAAGACGGGTTGAAGGTAAAAGACCCCAACTAACCCAAACATTTGGAAAACATAAGACAATTTAACAAGTTTGAACATGAAGCCCTCAAATCATGAGGACACACCACTGGAGATTTAGCAGAACTGAGCACGAACTAGGTATGATACTGAGCCTGCGAACTAGATCCTAAAAATATAGGGGTCAGTACTTGGAAAGTACTGAGTATGTAAGGTATGAAAAACAATTCTTAACAACATAAAAGTTATAGGAGTGGTGACATCATGATCATAAAATCGAAACCATAAGTATATCGTAAGGCTCAATATTTTCAAAAATATTCATAAACTCGTCAAAGTCATAACATGCGGGAAAAACATTTCATAAATCCTAACTTGAGCCAAAAGAACATAATCATGCATATTTCAAAACCATGAGGAACAATGGGAGATTTCTAGGACCGACATACTCCACATGAGCACACATGAAGTCCGACTTGTACGCCTAGTCGAGAGGCCGTTCATACCTTGCCAAGGGTAGGAACCATGAAGGAGTGATATCACACAAGAAGGCCCCGTAGAGCATAGGGGACAGTCACTGAGGAGGTCCCAAAGATGATCCTATGGTGGCACGTAGTTGTGAGATTCGGGGTGTAACCTAGGCCCTGAAGCTACTCAATGTTAAGTAATACTCCCAAAACATGCAACGTGCTCATAACATTCATAACATGGCATGCATGGCTAGTGAAAACATGGGAATCATGACATACTTGAGAATTCATATTACTATCCATGGAATTGGGCTTGTGAGTCGGCCAAAGACATAGTTCATGAATCATTCACACTATCTGGGGCATGGCCCAAAATCTTAATCATGTTTGAAATGCTTAATTCATGTGAAACATGGTCATGACGACATGAGAAATAGAAAACTTGAAGACATGCTTTAATTCAAAAATTCATATCGTGCTTGCGGAATCATTATGAACATAAATTTTACTAAAAATCCCTTATAATTGGATATCCATACTTTTAGGGTCTTAAATCAGGGAATATAAAATATATACAAGTAAAATCATCCCAAACACTTCAAAATACACAATTGAAACACAATACCACAAGCTCATGTAAACTTTTGAGGAATCACGCAAACGGGGTTAAGAACCATAAGAATGTAGAAGGTTAAACATAGGAAATGAGAAGAAATGGGCATGGGTAGGGACTGGACTACCCATTCAAATCCCATATACCTGAAAATTTTGAGTCTCCTAACTTCCTTGAAAACCCTAGGTAGATTCTTGAAGAATTTCGGAGAAGACACTTGAATTCCCTTTCCTCCTTCCTCTCTAATCTTATATGAATAGAAATGAAGTTTTTAGGAATTATTCCCCTTTAAAAGAGCTGGTCCCGACCTCAAAACGAGGTAGTTTAGGTCTTAGGAGGGTATGAAATTATGAGAAGGCCCTTACTAATTCACAGGAAATAACTGTCAGGTGACCCTAACGGGCGACCTAATGATTCATTGCCAAGAGCGACGGGTCGTCTTGCCTTTTCATCAAGTCTACTAGAAATTTTTCCTTTGGCTCGTAACAGAGGACATGAAGACTCGTCCCCCGGTGATACGACTTGTTAGGCCCTTTCATCAAGTACACAGCCTTGTTGTTCAAGTAGATTCAATTGGCTTGGTAACGGCCCTCCTAACGGGTTGTTAGGACTAACGACGACTCATTAGGTACCATCCGTTAAGAAAACTGGATAGGCCTTACTATCTTACTCTAGGTCCACCCCACGACTGACATGACGACTCGTGGTGTCCGACCACGAGTCATTACATCACCCGTGGGGACCCTGAGTCCCTCATCATCCCAGGCCTTCCCCACGAGTCACTTAAAACTCGTTTAGCCTCCTCATGAGTCGTTAAGTGGCCCGTTCTGCAACTGCTGCAACATTTTCCATTTTTTCTCCTGATTCACTTCCGGACGTGATCCTTGGGTTCTCGGGGTATAACAGTTCCAGTATGATTTATGATTCATGTTAATTATCTTACCACATTGTTTTGGAGTCTATAATCCCAATTTTACTCAGCTTGTGGTATTGGTTTGAGCCAAGGATCCTCATGTGTGATTTCAAATTTATTATGTATATGATTATTCTGCTTCGTCACTACTCGATGGTCAGCTTTGTTGAAAAATGATGGAGAGCGTATGCATATTTTTGGGAGTAGTGTCTAGCACCGAGTAGGCTAAGGGTCAGTCAACCCTATGCCTCCGAACTACGAGCCAATATAGGTATGCTTAGATTATTCGTGACCTCTTTTGTGAGCTTTCCCCTGCCCCTAGGGGTCTTTAGCTTGATATCAATAGCATGGAAGTGTCTCTAGTCCTGACAAGGCTTTATACGGCTCTTCCAGTTGAGTGTAATAGTTGGGACCACATAAGCTCTGTCATGGTAATGTTAGTTATGTGAAGAGTCTCCCATTGTTCCTCATGATTTCAGTTATGCATGTTATCAATCATGATATATTTATACATTGTTCTAAAGCAGGTTTGACCTAATGTCCAGTCTTTTCTTATGATATTCAGTTTTCAGCTTTGGGTCATTCAATTCAGTTATGTTCAGATCATGATTTCAAAAAAATAGCATGCAAGCCCTACTCTCAGATTCTTATCTTGATTTTGTTTTATACTATTCACATTTTAAATGATTTTACCTATTTAAGCGGTCTTACTTACCTTGCATACTCGGTATATTCCACATACTGACCGCATATTCTATGATGTATTGTTTCATGATATAGGTCCAGGTACCCATACTCAGTCTCATCCTTAGCCAGCCTATGGAGTTAGCATCCCACATTTGTTGGTGAGTCCTCATCTACTGAGGATCATGCTTTATAAGTTTTCTTTATTTATTCAGTATCATACTTAGAGAGTTAGTTGGGATCTTGTCCCATCAATTCATCAATATTAGAGGTTTTTTGGACATTGAATGTAACCAGCTTCTGAATCGTGTGTATTTATGATGTTTTTCTTATTTCAGTCTTCCGCTAAGTTTATCATGTTGATCTTCTGCTTTTATGATTGAGTTAGATTTTATGTTCATGCGAAGGGTCGACTCGGAGTCCCTCTGGGTTCCTTGTCCTGTGTCTCGATTCGGGCCCATATTCGGGTCATGACACGGGTTGTTACTATTCCTTATTTTGGGCTCAATCATCAGTGTTATCTTATATGTTTACAGTTTTCAGCCTTACATACCAGTACGTTTTATTCGTACTGACATCCCTTCATCTAGGGACCTCTCCTGCAGTTGTGCTGCAGCTACAGGCCGAGGCTTAGATCGTCAGACGCAGTAGGAGCCAAATTTTAGCATAATAGTGGTATGCTCCTCTCTTCCAAGAGTCATTTCCTAGTTTTGTGTACAACATAAGTAGGTCGGGGCCCTGTCTCATGCATTTCAGTTTGTTTATTCTATAGAGGCTGATGTGGATTATTTTGTATAGTATTTTTGGCTGTGTAGTCATTCTAGTTTTCCATCGCTCTATTTAGCTTTATTATAGCCTTTTCGGCTTTCCAAGTTTCTTATTCATTATTATCGAGACCTTATGGGTCGAGTGTTTATCTTCAGGTGGCTTGTTCGGCGTTAGCGTTACATTTATAGATGTTATATTGCCGACTTCCCAATTAATCATGAATTGAGTGCCAGTAGTGCCCTACCCAGTTTTGGGGCTTGACAAGAAACCAGGACTGTGGTCCCCATGATTTCATAACGTAGTAGGCTTATTTTATTAGTGATCTATCCCGGTGAATTTCATGCAAGACTGGCAATAATGTTTATCTAACGTCTATCGACCTACATAGATGACCAAATACTCTTGAACTTTAGGTGTTCACATTTTACCCTCGTCATAAGTCTTGAACTGACTATCCTTGGTTAGATTTCAGGTCAATTATATGAGGATTGGTACCCTTAGATTCCTATTTTTATTCTCTTTTCCTAACTTCAACCACTTTGGTCAAGCAAGTTGATGATACATGCATATTTCAATATTTGCAACCATTAAAACTAATTAAAACCAAGAGAATAACAATACAATCAATTTTACCATTCAATAATCACTATTATGTTTACCTAATTCCGTTAATCCGTCATGATTACCACAACCCTAGCTAAATAATTTAGCTACTCATGTTTGAAAAAACAATAATGCAATATATATAAGAAGTCATGATGATCACTTACAATAGGATGAAAAATTATTTAAGAAATCTTGGAAAGTTAAATATAATCACAAGAACTTGATGTTTCTCCCAACAATGATATGGAATAATACATTCCACACTTGGCATAATATCCTAACTATGCGTGTTTCTACGTTAGGCTACATGAATCTCTCCTGAGAACCTTATGAATGAATAATAAAAATGCTCTAGGGGTATTTATAAAAGTAGAATAAGTCTGCATCTCTCCTACTTTGACTGGGATTTATCTTTGCAAAAGCCTTGGCCAAATTACTTTGCCGGAGCATCGCGGAATTCATAGCGGAGGTAAGGCTTTGCAACGTGGGGCTCCTTAGGACGTATCTACTCCGCGACACTAAGCTTGGTTCTTTGTACCATCCTACATGACGCGGGGCATCCTATGTTTCCCTGCACTGCACAATTCCACCCTTTGTTTAGCCTTTAACCTTGTCTTGTTGAAGTCCGGGTTAGAAACACTTGTTTCTTAAGGCCAACTGAGCCAAAATCCATGATTTTCCATCCTGCAAATATCTAATCATGTGTGTTAGATCTTTTTCACAAATATCACATAAAACCAAGGCAATCACACATTATTTATTCTCAAAACATAGCTAACTATGGGCATAATATGGTAATTAACTGCATAAATATGCCTAATATCACCACCCCACACTTAAACTATTGTTCATTTTTGAACAATATACTACTTTCCACTATAGATTCAAACACAAGATTCATTTCACGAACATGTATACTTACACTCAGTTCCATTAGACAATTCAATCATGCTCAACAATCCACTCAATATGCATATAAAATAAACATCCAAATGTCATATGTCAAAGTCACATAGTTTCTAGAACTAATTCAAGAAGATATATTCGGGCCAACATGAACATGTGTAATCTAGCAATCAAAGATACATCAACATCTTACTATTATGTGCCTTCATCGTTATAGAGATATCTCTTCACTTACATGATGCATAACTTGGTTAATTCGAGGGTAAAAATAATACGATATCGCCCACTCTCTCAAAGAACTTCACAGGAATACAATAGACGTACCATAGGCTTGTCCTTAGTATAAATACTTGACTAATATAAGACATCAAATCTAGGATCAATTAGGACTTAAGATTGTTGTAATGTAGGCTAAGGGACGTATAGGAAGTATTTGTCCAAAATAGTAACTAATCTCCAGTAACATCCCAAAAGTCCATAAGATCATATCATATACTTAAAGCAGAAAACAAGCAAGAATAACCATTTCCCTTAAGACGACCCATACCACGAGTCGTGGTGGGAAAGGACGACTTATGGGTTGGAGTCGTGGTGTGAGATTCAGAGAATGTTAAGGATTGTTTTAGTCACCACGAGTAATAGTACGACTCGTGATAATGAAGGACAAATCATTGTATCTATTCGTGGGATGAAGAGCACAAACCATGATCCGTGGTATAAAAAGATTAGTCCTCATGTCCATCCGTGGTGTCTTATCCAGAGGCTGTCCAAAATTTCCTTGTACACAATGAGTCCAACCATGAGTTATGGGATGATCGTATGACTCATGGTATAAGTCGCCAGGGCCGAGTTTCCAGAATTTTAGTATATTTTTCCATGGGTATTTTAGAAACTTCCTAGGTTCTTAACCCCTAAAAATTATGTCATATTAGGATTGTTTAAAGGGGGATTTGAGGAAGTAGTGGACCCTTATTCTCATTCCCTCCCAAAACATGTAAAACAACATTTAGAAGCTACAAATCCTCTCAAGTCAAATCTAGGGTTCTTCTCCAAGAGCTATAGGTTAAAGGTTCTAGCGAGAGATTCTCCAGCTCAAGGTATGTGGGAATTCAACAAGGGTAATCCTTTCACCCTTGTGCCTCTGATTCTTCCATTAGACGTAGAATACTCAGCTTTGTAGAAAATTCATGTCTTAGGGTTTTTCAGTCAGTTTATGAACTCCCTAATTATTTTGAATAATTCAAGACTCCCATGATTGTTATAGTGAAATTCATGGTTATATATTCAAACACATGTTGTACTTTCATGACCATAATTTTAGCATGATTTCAAGTCAGTCTACATGATTAACATTGTTTCATAAAAGTGTCTTGTTTTGGGATATGATCCTACCATGATTTCATTATAAATGGTTTCACAATATTATCAGGTCTTTTAGACTCTTATAACACTTTTAGATAAAGTAATTCTTACTTAGTCTTAGGGTATTAGTGTTCAAGCTATCATTATATCTGTTAAGTTGGGAGTAGTACTTAGCACCGAGTAGGCTGGGGTTCAGTGCACCTAGACCTCAGAACTTCGTGCCATCATAAGTTATTAGCCCGTATGGGCATCAGTTAGTGATCACACCAGTCATGCCTTTATACCCTAGCAAGGTATATTGGATTCTATCAATGGGTCATACACATTGAAATCCACATTTAGCTCACATGGTTATATGTCAGTTATAGGCTCTCCACAATATAGTACAATATAGTTCAATTTAGTACAATTTCAATCAAAATTAGAGACTTAGCTTTCAATGTATGTGCATGACCCTTAAATCAATTGTTACTTGTACTTTCAGGATTTTCAAACTATCATATTGCATTAGTATTTATGCATCTCAAATAGGGTCATTGTACTTCAATTCTGTTATGCATTCAACTATGCTTGATTAGTAGCATGTTTTATATTTTGGTTACGCATCTCATATACTCAATACATTCAAAGTACTAACCACATACATCTTGTGCTATATTGTTTTATGATATAGATTCATGTACTCAGACTCAGCTCGGTGGTTAGATTCGATCCAGTGCCCATCAACAGTTGTCCCTAGTGAGTCCTCATCTTTTGAGGGTTGGAGTTATATTTCATTCAATTGTCTTTGTTCTTGTTTATTTTCATATTTTAGAGTTAGTTGGGGACTTGTCCCAGCAGCTCATTAGTTAGTAGAGACTTTTTAGAAAGACAATAGTATTTCAGCTTTATATTTATGTCAAACCTCAGTATTTTGTCTCTATGACTTAGTTTCAATTTATTCAAGTGTACAAAGCTTAAATTACTTATGCTTATTTTTATTTTTAAATCAAATCTTAGTAGTGTTATGTCATGCCATGGGTTAGCTCGGGATTACTTTTAGGGTGCATACTGGTGTCATGACAAACTTATTATCAAAGCATCAGGTTTAGGAGTGTCATAGGGTGTCTGAATGTTGCGTTAAGTAGAGTCTTTTTTATAGGTGTGAAGCGCATCACACTTATGAGAAAGAGGCTGCCACAAGAAATTCCTGAGAGTAGCCTTTAGATTTACAACTTGATCATACAGAAAACTAAAAAAAGACCTCAGTACGAGTCACAGTATGACTAGTACAATCATGGTATGAGTTGTACCTGGACTCATAACAGGAGGGTTCGAGGAAAATAGTATGTGTGATCGGAGGAATCATGAGTGCATGATAGGACTCATACCAAGATGGTACAGATTTTACTGACCAGTCATGGATAAGTTCATAGAAATGATTAGGGAAATTATGGGTAACCACGAGTCATGGTACAACTCATGGTAGGCTGGTACGGACCGTACACTGAGTCGTGAGTTGAATCAGAAGAGTGTTCAAGAGGAAGTTAAGGACTAAGATATGACTCATAGGATTCATGTATTGATCATAGGAGGCTTCCATGGAAAACTTTAGATAAATGGTGTGGAGAAGGGTCCCTAACCACGAGTGGAGGTACTGGCCATGGGATCCTCGTATGACTCAAAGGTTGAGTCGTACCACTGGTAGGGCAGAAACATCAAAGTAGTTTTCAGGGGCATTTTTTGTAACTTTCCATTATATTAATGCCTAAGTTACGTCATTGGGGTTCGTTAAGGAGGGAGTTTAGGGGGTTGACTAATTCTCCTGCTCATTCTCTCTCAAGCTCTTAGAAAAACAGTACGAAGAAACACAGGCATCTCAAAGAAAAAGCAAGGGCATTCAGTCTTTCTTCTTAGGTTTCTCAAAGGTTTGCTTAAGAATTCTACTTCAAGTTTGTGGGGTTTCAACAAGGGAAATTCTTTTACCCTTGTGTCCCAAGTTCTTACAGCAGTTCTCCCTAGTTATAGCCCTGTAGAATATCAAAACTAGGACCCTCTTTGCAGATATCTTATGAATTCCCTTATTTTGATGATTCTTGAGTTTTTCCTAGATTATTGCCAGTTGTAATTCATGCCTGGTATCTCATTTCATATTACATGTATTTTAGCCTTAATAATTAGATGTGTTTTAAATAGGAATTGTGTAATTAAGAGTTCAGACATGAATATTGTTTGACAGAATAATTCCATCTAAATTTCCAATATTAGTATAGATACATGATTAGAGGCTACTCGTTGATTTGCCCAGTTTCAGAGTCTCAGTCAAATCTTAGTATACTCAGTGTTCTACAGTAATGTCAGTTGATCAGTTTTTCTACTTTTAGTCTTGAGGAACTCAGTAACCTCACTAGTACTAGTTATCAGTTTTTCATTTGTTCCTTATAGCGTTACTACACTTTCAGATAAAATAGCTCTGACGAGTCTTCAAACATAGTTACTTTCTAGTCCTTAGACTCTCAGGACACTTCCAGACAAGTAGTCCTAAATCAATTCTTAGGACACCAGTTGCGATCTATCAGCATAATTAAACATTACTAGAATTTTTAGTTGGAGTAGAACTTAGCACCGAGTGGAATCGAGGTTCAGCACACTGGGGTTCCTAGAACTATATTGCCACTGTAGGTTATTAGCCCAAATGGGCATTAGACAGTGATCACCTAGCTCAACTACTATACCCTAGCAAGTTATAGTGGGCCTTTTCTGATAGGGGGTTTACATCGGACTCCACGTCTAGCTCATGTTATTACATGTCGGTTATAGTTTCTCCCACATTATAGTACAATACAACTCATTCCAGTATAGTCACAGTCTCTGGTTCAGTTCAGCCCTCTAGAATTCTGGATATGTGTATGACCTTTAGACAGTTTCTAGCACTTACAATATTATCAAATTTTCAGATACTTCAGTATTTATGATTCCAATAACGGTTATTGCATGTTTTTCCAGTTGAGCTTACAGAATCTCAATATCTTTACATTTACTTCACATATCACTTACTCAGTACATTCCAAGTACTGATGCATACTCTCTATGCTGTATCATCTTATGATACAGGCGCAAGTTCTCAGTCTTAGCATCTTCAATAGTTCTTCTCCGGTGAATACAACAGAGGTCAGTGGTGATCCCTCCTTTGCCAAGGGCTAGAGTTTTATTTCTAGTTGTTTTATTTTGTTATTTCAGTTCAGAATTTAGAGTTAGCTAGCAGCTTGTCCCAACAACTTATCAGTTCTTAGATGTCTTTCAGATAGAGTTCAGTTTGTTTTGCAGCAATTGTGTGTGTGTGTATATATTTCTGTATTCTAGAAGATTTTTTGTTAATTAGAGTATTTTAACCCGTTAAGTTTTTTTTCAAAGCTTCCGTTGGTAGATTCCTTACAATATTCATAATTTCAATAGTTATGCTATGCCATGGGTTAGCTTGGGGTCACTTGTCGCCCTACGTACCATGTCACGTCCGGAGTATAAACTTGGGTCGTGACCAACTTGGAATTAGAGTATTATGTTTAGAATGTTCGAGGATGTCTTAAAGCCGCATCAAGTAGAGTCCTTTTCATGGGTGTGAAGCGTGTCACACTTATGAGAAGGAGGCTACGAGTCATTTAAATCTTATCGTGCATAGAGTTTATACTCTAATACATCCTCCTAACTCATGTTCTACCCTTTTCAGATAATGATGCCTCCTAAAAGAGGAAATGGAAGGAGGATCGAAAATGCTAATCGGCTAGCCTCACCAGCTCCCGCAACGCCTTAGGAAGACCTAGTGTACCACGTGGAATTCCGGGTTGCTATTCAAATATTGGCTCAAGAAATGACCAACCAAATCAACTAGCAGGTCAAGCTACCAGTCAACACCAATGGATCTGCAGTTATGGACAAGGTCTGGGATTTCATGCGAATTAATCCCCTAGCTCTAAGGTAGAATAGGACCCGTAAGAGTTCATGGGTGAGATACAAAAAATTACTCAAATCATGGGTTTCATAACTACAGAGTGATGATTTGGCTACCTATCAGCTGAAAGGGGTGGCTCAGATTTGGTACAAATAGTAGAAGGGGGGAAGGAAGAATGGAGCAGGTCCGATGGAATGTGATAAATTCGTTACAGCCTTTCTTGACAAGTTCTTTCCTCGGGAAGTGAGGGAAGCTAAGGCTGCCTAGTTCATGAACTTGAGATAGAAAAACATGACCATGGAGGAGTATGCACTGAAATTCACCCAACTTTCGCGATATGCTCCAAAAATGGTTGCCAAATCGAGGGCTCACATGCTCAAGTTTGTTAATAGAATCTCGAATTTGGTACTCGAGGAATGCAAGACGTCATGCTCATCAAAGATATAGACCTCTTCAGTCTCATCATTCATGCCCACTATATAGAGGCAGAGAAGTTGACAAACATAGAGAGGGAGAACAAATGGGCCAGAATCGGTTAGTTCGAGTACTCCCAGTAGAGGTCAGGCGGTGGTAATTTCCCCCAACAGTACCAGAGGCATCCAACACATTTCTCAGCCAGCGCTCTGTCCTCCAGGCCTCGCAAAGATAAGAGGGGTGGGATTCCAGCCTGTCCTAAGTGTGGTAAGAATTAACCTGGGTAGTGTTGTCTGGGCAAAATGGGTTGTTTTGGTTGTGGTTAGTAGGGTCACAAGTTGAGAGAGTGCCCATCAGCAGGATGGGGAAAGGCCCAGTCTTCTATATCAACAGCCCCAATAGGTCGCCCAGCTCAACAAGGCACTGCTTCAGGTACATGTGGTGGTCAGCGCCAAATTCTTTTCTACACTCTATCTTCCAGGTAGGATCAGGAGGACTCACTAGATGTGGTTACGGGTATGTTGTGCCTTTTGCGTATTGATGTATATGCTTTACTAGATCTAGGAGACACACTTTCCTTCATGACTCCTTATATTGCAATCCAGCTAGATATTAGTCCAGAAACTCTCTCTGAACTATTTTCAATTTCTACCCCAGTTGGTGAGTTAGTTAGAGCTAGTCGGGTATACAAAAATTGTCCAGTCTCAGTGTTGAGTAAAGTCACTTCCGTTGATCTAGTAGAGCAATACATGGTCGAATTCGACCTTATCCTTGGTATAGACTAGTTGCACTCTTGTTATGCTTCATTTGACAGCAGAACAAGGATTGTCAAGTTTCAATTTCCTAATGAACCAGTCTTATAGTGGAAGAGTAGTAATTCAGCGCCTTAGGGTCGTTTCATTTTGTACCTTAAGGCTAGGAAAATGATTGCCAAAGGGCACATCTACCACATGGTTAGGTTCAAAGATTCTAGTTCTTAGACCCCGACACTCTAATAAGTTCTGGTGGTGAATGAATTTTCTAATGTGTTTCCTGAAAACCTCCCTGGAGTCCCTCCCCAACGGGTAATAGAATTCAGCATAGATCTTCTTCTAGATACCTAGAGCTTAAGGAATTGAAGGAACAAATGAAATATCTTCTATATAAGGGCTTCTTAGACCCAGTATCCCTCTGTGGGATGCCCCAGTCCTATTCATGCGAAAGAAAGATGGTACCCTCAGAATGTGCATCGACTATCGTCAGCTGAACAAAGTCATAGTCAAGAACAGATATCCTCTACCCAGGATTGATGACTTATTTTATCATCTTGAAGGAGCTAGCTATTTCTCCAAGATAGATCTCAGATCAAGATACCACCATCTTAGGGTCAGGCAATGTTACATTTCGAAAACAACCTTCAAAACTCGATATGGTCACTACCAATTCATAGTTACTTCTTCTGGACTAACCAATGCTCCTGTAATTTTTGTAGAGATAATGAACAGGGTATTCATGTCGTACCTGGACATGTTCATCATCATTTTTATAGATGACATCTTGGTTTATTCCAGAACAAAGAAGGAACACGCGGATCATCTGAGAATAGTTTTACGGACTCTCAGGGACCATTAGTTGTTCGCCAAGTTCAGCAAGTGTGAATTCTATCTAAAATTAGTTTCCTTTCTCAGTCACGTGGTCTCCAGAGAGGGTATTAGGTGGATCCCTAGAAGATAGCAGCAGTTAAGGACTGGCCAAGACCCACCTCTTCGATAGACATCAGGAGTTTCTTGGGTCTAGCCGCCTATGATAGATGGTTTTTTGAAGGATTATCCTCCATTTCCTACCCTTTGAACAAACTAACTCAAAAAAGGTGAAGTTTTAGTGGTCTGATGAATGTGAGAAGAGTTTTCAGGAGTTGAAGACTCAACTCACTATATCCCCAATTCTGACTTTACCAGAAGTTTTAGACGGGTTTGTGATCTACTATGAAGCCTCCAGAGTTGGCCTTGTTTCTGTTCTGATACAAGATGGCAAAGTCATAGCTTACGCTTCTACACAGCTCAAGGTTCATGAGAAGAACTATCCGAGATCATGATCTTGAATTGGCAGCAATAATGTTCGCCTTGAAGATTTGGAGGCATTACTTTTATGGGGTTCATGTAGATATTTTCATTGATCACAAGAGCACGCAGTATATGTTCAGTCAAATGGATTTGAATCTTTGTCAAAGAAGATGGCTAGAGTTATTAAAGGATTGTGACATGAGTGTGTTGTATCACCCAGGAAAGGCCAATATAATGGCTGACGCCCTCAGCAGGATGTCTATGGGAAGTGTTGCACATGTTGAAGAAGGTAAAAAGGAGCTGACAAAGGATATTAACAGATTGGTTCGGTTAGGAGTACAGTTAGTTGATTCATCCGATGGAAGGGTTGTAATCTAGAGTGAGTCAGAATCCTCGCTAGTGGTAGAGGTTAAGTCAAAGAAGGATGAAGACTCCATTCTACTCAAGTTGAAGGAGGCAGTTCTAAGAAAAGAGGTGGAAGCTTTCTCCAAAGGGGGAGATGGTGTGCTCCATTACTAGGATAGATTGTGTGTTCCAGAGGTAGATAATTTGAGGCAACGGATACTAATGGAAGCCCACAACACTAGATATTCTATCCACCCAAGTGCCACCGAGATGTACCATGATCTATGGGAAATCTACTAGTGGAATGGCATGAAAAAGGACATTGCAGAATATGTGGCTAAGTGTCCAAACTGCCAACAAGTCAAAGTTGAACACCAAAGACCTGGGGTGTGACTTAATATATCAGTATTCCTACTTGGAAGTGGGAAGAAGTGAATATAGACTTCATCACAGATTTATCTCGTACTCACCGACAAAATGACTTAATTTGGGTGGTCATAGATCGGATGACTAAGTTAGCATATTTTCGACTTGTTAAGACTATAGTTTCAGCAGAGGATCATACTAAGCAATACATTCAGGAGTTAGTCAGATTTCATGAAGTTCCCTTGTCTATTATCTCAGATAGGGGTACTCAGTTCACCTCGCACTTTTGGAAGTCATTTCAGAAAGGACTTGGTCACCCACAGATAGATGGCCAGGACGAGCGGACTATTTTGACTTTGGAAGATATGCTGAGGGTGTGTGTGATTGAATTCTAGGGCAGTTGGGATGATTACATAACTCTCATTAAGTTCGCATACAATAATAGCTACCACTCCAGTATTCAGATGGCCTCGTTTGAGGCATTATATGGTAAGAGGTGCAGATCTCCTATAGGGTGGTCTGAGGTTGCTGAAGTTACCTTGATAGGTCTAGATTCAGTGCATGAGGCACTACAGAAGGTTCAAATTATCAGGGAATAGCTGAGAATAGCGCAAAGCCAATAGAAATCATATGCATATGTGAGGAGAAGGGAGTTAGAGTTTGTAGCAGATGATTAGGTATACTTGAAAATATCACCTATGAATTGGATGGTGAGAATCGGGAAGAAAGAAAAGCTCAGTCCCAGGTATATTGACCCTTATAGAATCCTAAGACACATTAGCAATGTGGCTTATAAGCTGGAGTTGCCTATGGAGTTAGCATCGGTGCACCCAGTCTTTCATGTGTTCATGTTAAAGAGATGCATCAGTGACCTAACCTCAATAGTGCCTCTAGAGAGTGTTGGTCTAAAGGACAGCCTCTCTTACGAAGAAGTTCCAATTAAAATCTTAGATTGTCAGGTTTGTAAGATGAGAAATAAGGAGATCGCTTCACTAAAAGTCTTATGGAGGAACCAGCTAGTTGATGGAGCTATATGGGATGTATAAGTAGAAATGATGGCTAAATACCCTCTTTTATTCCCTTCCAGCTCAGTTTCAGCATCAGGTACTAAATTTTATCCTTAATACTCTGTTCAGTTCCATACTCATTAGCTTTATTCATGTTTGAAATGTGCATCCTAGTTGCATAAGTCCAGTTAGTATGTTTCACCTCAGTTGGGAGTTAGTCACTCCTTCACTAGTCAGTTTATAGCTCTTAGTGAGGGATTTCAGCTCTTCTTCCCTAGTCTTTCAACCTAATTAGCCTTCATTCGAGGAAGAATGTTCCTAAGGGGGAGATATTGTAACACCTCAGAAATTCCTTAAGCTAGCCTTAAGATTTAAAACTTGATCATATAGAAAACTGAGAAAAAAACCTCAGTACGAGTCACAGTATGACTTGTACAATCATGGTATGAGCAGTACCTGGACTTGTAACAGAAGGGTTGGACGAAAATAGTAAGTGTGTTTGGAGGAATCACGAGTGCATGTTACGACTCATACCAGGATCATATGAATTGTACTGAACATTCGTGGATAAGTTTAGAGAAATGATTAGGGAAATTATGGGTAATCACGAGTCATGGTATGACTTGTGATAGGATGGTATGGACCCTACACTGAGTCATGAGTTGAATTAGAAGAGTATTCAGGAGGAAGTTACGGACTAAGGTACGACTCGCAGGATGAATCTATGGATCGTAGGAGGCTTTCATGGAAAACTTCAGAGAAATGGTGTAGAGCAGGGTCCCTGACCGCGAGTGGTGGTAAGGGCCGTAGGATCCTGGTATGACTCATAGGTTGAGTTGTAACACCTGTCGGGGAGAAATTTTAAAGCAGTTTCTAGGGGTATTTTTTTAACTTCACGTTATTTGAATGCCTAAGGTACATCCTTTGGGGTTCATTTAGAAGGGAATCTGGGGAGGTTGAATGATTTTCCTCATTCTCTCTCAAACTCTCATAAAAATAGTACGAAGAAAAACTGGCATCTTAGAGCAAAAGCTAGGGTATTCAATCTTTCTTCTCAGATTTCTCAAGGGTTTTCTAAGGAATTCTGCTTCAAGTATGTGGGGTTTGAACAAGGAAAATTCTTTTACCCTTGTGTCCCAAATTCTTACAGCAATTCTCCCTAGTTCTAGCCCTGTAGAATATTGAAACTAGGGCCCTCTTTGCAAATAGCTTATGAATTCCCTTATTTTGTTGATTCTTGAGTTTTTCCTAGATTATTGCCGGTTGAAATTCATGCTTGGTATCTCATTTCATATGACATGTATTTTAGCCTTAATCTTTTGATGTGTTTTGAATGAGAATTGTGTATTTGAGAGCTCATACCTGAATATTGTTTGAAAGAATAATTCCTTATAAATTTCCAATATTAGCACAGATACATGATTAGAAGCTAGTTGTTGATTTACCCAATTTTAGAGTCTCAATCAAATCTTAGTATACTTAGTGTTCTACAGTAATGTCAGCTAATCAATTTGACTACTTTTAGTCTTGAGGAACTTAGTAACCTCACTAGTACCAATTATCAGTGTTTCAATTGTTCCTTAGACCATTCCAACATTTTTAGATAAACCAACTCTGATGAGTCTTGGAACATAGTTACTTTTAGGTCCTTAAATTTTTTGGACACTTCTAGACAAGTAGTCCTGACTCAAGTCTCAGGACACCAGTTTAAAGCTATTAGCCTAGTTAGACATAATTAGAATTTCTAGTGGGAGTAGAACTTAGCACTAAGCAGAATCGGTGTTCAGCGCACTTGGGTTCCTAAAACTACATTGCAACCATAGGTTACTAGCCCAATGGGCATCAGATAGTAATCACCCAGCTCAGCTACAATACCCTTGCAAGGTATAGTGGGCCTTCTCTGATGAGGGGTTTACATCAAACTCCACATCTAGCTCACGTGGTTACATATTGGTTATAGTTTCTCCCACATTATAGTACAATACAGCTCAGTCCATTACAATCACAGTGGCCATTTTAGTTCAGTCCTCCAGAATTCTGGATATGTGTATGACCTTCAAATTGTTACTAGCACTTACAACAATATCAGATTTTTCAGATACTTCAGTATTTATGATTCCAGTTATGGTAATTTCATGTTTTGTCAGTTCAACTTACAAAATCTTAGTATCTTTATATTTACTTCACATCTCACTTACTCAGTATATTCCAAGTACTAATGCATACTCTCTATGTTGTATCATCTTATGATATAGGCCCAGGTTCTCAATCTCAGTATCATGAGTAGTTTTTCTCCAACAAAATCCAACAGAGATCAGTGGTGAGTCCTCATTTTCTGAGAGTCGGAGTTTTAGTTCCAGTTGTTCTATTTTTTTATCTCAGTTCAGACTTTAGACTTAGTTGGGGGCTTGTCCTTGCACTCATCAGTTCTTAGATGGCTTCTAGATAGAGTTGTAGTTTAGTTTGTTTTGCAACAATTGTATATATATAATTCATTATACTACCAGATGTTTTGTTACTTAAAGTATTTCAACCAGTTGTGTTTTTTTTCAAAGCTTCCACTGGTAGATTCCTTATGATATTTAGAATTTCAATAGTTATGCTGTGCCATGGGTTAGCTTGGGGTCACCTGTGGCCCTAAGTACTGCGTCACATTCAGGGTATAGACTCGGGTCATGACAGAGGCTATGAGACATTTGTGGAAATTTTCCTTCATTCATGATTCTTATCATGCGGTATATTGTAAACTCTAAGTGCCCTTCTAAGTCGTGCTCTACATGTTTAAAGATGATTCCTCCTAGAAGAGAAAATAGAAAGAGAAATAGAAATGCAAAGAAACAAGCCCCACCAGCCCAAGCAGACCCTCTGAACGAGCAAGTGGATCAATGTTAAGTTCAGGGCTACATTTCAAATGCTTACTCAGGTTGTGACCAATCAGGTCAATCAACAGTTTGTTCCACCTGCTAATCCAAATGAAATACAGCTGCTGCCAGAGTCTGAGACTTCATTCAAATGAATCCTCTAGAATTCCATGGGTCTAAGATGGATGAGGATTCATAAGACTTCATTGATGAAATTCAGAAGATCACCTAGATCATGGGCATTACCTCAGTTGACAGTGTAGAGTTAGCTACATATCAGTTGAAAGGAGTGTCCAAGACTTGCTACAAATAGTGGAAAGAGGGTAAGCATGTTGGTCCAGGCTTAGTGGACTGGGATGATTTTGTGATTATGTTCTTGGATAGGTTCTTTACCCGTGAATTGAGGGAAGCAAAGGTGAAGGAGTTCATCAGCCTGAAGTAGAACTCCATGATCATTCAGGAGTATGCCCTGAAGTTCACTTAGCTATCCAGGTATGACACAAAAATGATTGCTGAGGCAAGGACCCGAATGAGTAAATTTATTTTTGATGTATCATATTTAATGGTCAAGGATGCAGAACCGCTATTCTCATCACTGACATGGATATCTCCCAACTTATGATCCATGCCCAATATATTAAAGAAGAGAAGTTGAAGAAAAAGGAAAGGGAGAAGTAGAGAGGATAGGAAATTTTGACTACTCTCGATGAAGGTCGGGTGGTTGAAATCACTCATAATATCAATAGAAATCTTCAACTCCGACACCCTCTTCAGCTAGTGTTCCTTCCCAAACCCCTTGCTGATCAAAAAGATAGAGCATCTGGCTATAAGTCTCAAGGCAATGTTTCAAGCAGCCGTATTTTTCCAGCATGTCCTATGTGTAGTAAGAATCATCCAGGGGAGTGTCATATGGGGAAGGAGGATTTCTTTGGTTTTGGTCAACTAGGCCATCGATTGAGAGATTTCCCTTTAGTCGGATGTGGGAAGACCCAGTCCAATACTTCAGTAGCCCCTTCAGGTTGCCTAGAATGGCATGGTACCTCTTTGGGTGTGGGTGATGGTCAGTGCCTGAACCACTTCTACACCCTGTCGTCCCGTTACGAACGGGAAAACTCACCTTCTGTAGTCACTGGTATGTTATGACTTTTCCGGTTTGATGTATATATGAATTGTTAGATCCAAGAGCCACTTTTTCCTTCGTGACTCCTTATATTGTAGTAAATTTTGATCTTAGTCCAGAAATCCTTTCAGAACCCTTCCCAGTATCAACTCCTATTGGTGAGGAGTCATAGTTAGATGGGTATAAGAAATTGCCCAGTCATAGTTTTATAGAAAGTCACCATAGTTGATCTAGTAGAGTTAGATATGATTAATTTTGATATTATTCTTGGCATGGACTATTTACACTCCTTTTATGCCTCAGTCAACTGCAGCACCATAGTCGTTAAATTTCAGTTTCCTAATGAACCAGTCTTAGAATGGAAGGGTAGTATCTCTATAAGTTGGTTTTCTCTTACATTAAGGCCATGAAAATAATCTTTAAGGGTTGTATTTATCATCTAATTCGGGTCAGGAATTCTAGTTTCGAAGCCCCAATCCTTAGTCACTTCCAGTTGTAAATGAGTTTTCCAAAAGTGTTTCTAGAAGATCATTTCGGAGTCCCTCCTAAATGGGAAATTGACTTCAAAATAGACCTTCTTCCAAAACCCAAGATATCTCAATTCATCAATACATAATGGCTCTAGTTGAGCTTAGAGAGTTGAAAGAGCAGCGGAAAGACCACTTAGACAAAGGCTTCATCAGACCCAACATCTCTCTATGGGGTTCCCAAGTTCTATTAGTATGTATGAAGGATGGTTCTCTCAGGATGTGCATTATTTACCGTCAGCTGAACAAAGTCATAGTCAGAATAAGTATCTCATTCCCAAAATTGATGACTTGTTTGATTAGCTTCAGGGTGGTAGTTGCTTTTCTGAGATAGATCTCATATCCGGCTATCATCAGATCAGAATCAGAGATGTGACATTTCAAAAATAGCCTTCAGAACCCAGCAGGGTCCCTATGAATTTGTTGTTATATGTTTTGGACTAATGAATACTCCAACAGCTTTTATGGACTTGATGAATATAGTATTCAAATAGTATTTAGACATGTTCATTATTGTCTTTATAGATTATATCCTTGCTATTCTCGGAATAAGGATAAGCATGCAAACCATTTGAGAATTGTCTTGTAAACTCTCAAGGATTGCCAATTATTCTCTAAGTTCAGTAAGCGTTAGTTCTTGTTGAAATCAGTAACATTCCTTAGTCATATTATCTACAGTGAAGGCATTTAGGTTGATCCTCAAAAGATTGAAGCAGTTAAGAACTGTCTGAGACCTACCTCTCCATCAAATATCAGGAGTTTCATGGGTTTAGTTGGTTATTATAGATAGTTTACGAAAGGATTTTCCTCTATTGCATCTCTAATGTCCAGGTTGACTCATAAGAAAGTCAAATTTTAGTGGTCCAATGCTTGCAAGAAGAGTTTTCAAGAGTTGAAGACTCGACTCACTACTGCCCAGTTTTGACTCTGTCAAAAAGCTCAAATGGGTTCGTGATATATTGTGATGCCTCCAAAATTTGCCTTGGTTGTGTGCTAATACAACATGGTAAGGTTGTAGCCTATGCTTCTAGACAGCTCAAGGCTCATAAGAAGAATTACCCGACTTATGATCTTGAGTTGGCAGCAACAGTTTTTTCCTTAAAGATTTGGAGGCACTATCTCTATGGCATTCATATGGATGTGGTTATTGACCACAAAAGCCAAGTATGTGTTGAATCTTTATCAGAGAAGATGGCTCAAGTTGTTGAAACACTATGATTTGAGCATCTTGTACTATTGGGGTAAATCCAATGTAGTGGTCGACACCCTCAGTAGGTTATCAATGAATAGTGTTGCTCATATTGAAGATGAGAAGAAAGAATTGGCCCGTGATATTAACAGGCTTGCTTCTTTGGGAGTGCATTTGGTTGATTCAGCCGAAGATAGAGTTATAGTTCAGAATCATTCAGAGTCTTCTCTTGTAATATATGTTAAATCAAAGCAAGATGATGATCCGATATTGCTTAAGTCTAAGGAAGCAATCCTCAAGAAATAGGTGGAAGCATTATCCAAAGAGGAGATGGTGTGCTTCATTATCAGAATCATTTCCATGTTCTACATATAGATGGTTTGAGGCAGTAGATATCAACAGAAGCCCATAGTTCTCTATATTCTATTCACCCAGTTGCCACAAAGATATACTCTAATCTACGAAAAGTCTATTAGTGGAATGGCATGAAGTAGCATATCGTGGAATTCGTGGCTAAGTGCTCTAATTGCCATCAAGTTAAGGTTGAACACTAGAGCCCAGGAGGTATGACTCAGGATATTAGCATTCCTACTTGGAAGTGTGAAGAGATAAATATGAACTTCATCATACGTTTACCTCTTACGCACCGATGACATGATTCGATATGAGTGGTCATAGACTAGATAATTAAGTTAGCACATTTTCTTCTAGTTATCATGATAGATTCAGCAACGGATTATGCTAGGCTTTACATTTGGAAGTTGGTCAGATTGCATGGAGTCCCTTTGTCCATCATTTCTAATAGGGGTACTCAGTTCACCTCACACTTTTAGAAGTCATTTCAAGAAGGACTTGGCACACAGGTTAATCTTAACACAACTTTTCACTTATAGACAGATGGTCCAGCTGAATGAACCATTCAGACTCTAAAGGACATGGTGAGAGCTTGCATGACTAATTTTAAAGGTAATTGCAATGATTAGTTGCCTCTCATTAAGTTTTCTTACAATAACAGTTACCATTCCCGTATTCAAATGTCCCTATTTAAGGTACTTTAAGGTAGGACGTGCAGGTCTCTTATAGGGTGGTTTAAGATTGGTGAAACTACCTTTATAAGGCCTGATTTAGTTCATGAAATTATGAAGAAAGTTTAGCTTATTAAACAAAGGCTGAAAATAGCTCAGAGCTATTACAAATAGTATGCAGATGTGAGGAGAAGAGAACTTGAGTTTGTTGTTGATGATTAGGTTTACTTGAAAATTTCATCCATGAAAGGGGTGATGAGGTTTGGTAAGAAGGGAAAAGTTAATCCCTGCTATATTGGTCCTTATAAGATCTTGAGGCACTTTGGCAAAGTGGCCTATGAGTTGAACCTACCTGTGGAGTTAGCATCGGTGCATCTAGTCTTTCATGTGTCATTGATGAAGAAGTGTATTGGCGATCCAACCTCGATTGTGTCTTTAAAATGTGTTGGTGTGAAGGTAGTCTGTCTAACGAAGAGGTCCCAGTTGAGCTTCTTGACCGTCAGGTTTGTAGGATGAGGAATAAAGAGGTCGCTTCAGTGAAAGTTCTTTGGATGAACCAGCTTGTAGATGGAGCCACTTTGGAAATAGAAACAGACATGATGGCGAAGTACCCTCACCTTTTTCCTTCCAGTTTAGTCCCAGCTTGAGGTAATAGTTCCCTCCTTAGTATTCTATTCAGTTCCTTGTTCCTCAGTTTCTCTCATGTCTTAATATGCATGCATTTTTTATGAAATCAGTTCAGCTATATAACTTAGTCCGGAGTCAGTCACTCAATCAGTAATCAGTGTTTAACATTCGGTCTTAGGATTGCAGCTCTTTCTCTATCTTTTTAGCTTAGTTAGTTCCCATTTGAGGGTGAATATTTCTAATGTAGGGCGTATTTACGCATTTATTTGCCATATTTTGCTCATGCTTAGCTATGTTTTGAGAACAAATTGTGTGTATGTTTTTTTTAGTTTTATATGATATTTGTGAAAAAGAGCTAACACACATGATTAGATGTTTTTAGGGATTAAAATGACGGATATGGACTTAATTGAGGTTAAAAAGTGCAAGTACGGAAAAATGGGGCACAGGAAACAAGTATAATAGAAGATGGCATCCCACAGGTATAGCAGTTATATGGCCTGCATGATGCACAGGTAAGACTGGAGCGATGGACAGTGCGACAAGGCATTATCTTGGTGTGATAGGCAGCATGACACAGTGCCATCTTGGTGTGATACGTTGTGTGGCGCACAGTGCTGTGTAGGTGGCTAGAAGATTCTATAGGAACAAAAGCTGCAACGGCCAATCCCTTCTAGGAACCATGAATACTTAATCTACTAATATATATACCCATTCTTAGTATGTTTTAGGTGTGCACTGGAGAGTCAAAAAAGGATATATAATTCATAATTTACGAATTTGTGATATTCCGTGGTAAAATATTTGTTGAAGAATTCATCAAGTTCTTGTGATTCAATTTAGCTGTGGAGATTTGTTAAAGAATTTAATCTTATTTTAAGTATTTCATTATGATTTCTTCCACATCTTATGTCATTGTTTCCTCAAACATGAGCGGCTAAATCTCTTGAGCTAGCATTGTGGGAACGATAATGGATTAACGGAAGTAGGCAAAATAAAATAGTGATTTTTGAATGGTGAACTGAGTAGATTATTATTCTCTTCTTTTTAATATTTAATTGCTTGTATCTTCAACTTGCTCGACCAAAGAGGTTGAAGTTAGGAAAAGAGAATAATAATGGAGATTTGAGGATACCAACCCTCATCTAATTAACTTGAGCTCTAACCGAGGATAGTTAATCCTAGACTTATGGCAAAGACAAAATATACACACCTAAAGTATGAGATGATTTAGGTAAAATTCATTTATGTAGGTTGAGAGACATTAGATGAACTTAATCATTTGTCTTACACAAAATTTACCATGATAAATCACTAATAAAATGAGTCTACTATGTTATGGAATCAAGGGAACACAATCCTAGTCTTGTCTCATTAAGTTGATAACAGCTCAATCATTATTAAAATTACCTTTTCTTTTTATTTGCAACCCCCTCTCGAAATATTGACTACAGGTTAATTTATTCATTGTTAACATATTATTTCTTCCTTATTCTTTGTGGGATTGGCCCCAACCTAGTTGGATTACTATATTTGACAGCGACCACTTTATACTTTATTACGAGGTATAATTTAGGCATGATCAAATTTTTGTACCGTTGCCAGGGAATATGGTTTAGAAATATTTAATTAGTGTTTAAGTCTTCTTGTAGTCTTTATTTCCTACTTCACTTCTTGTTGTTGTTCTTGATTCTTTTAGGTGTAATGGTGAGAGTCGTGTCGCGGCATTAAATAAGGCGCTTCTTGGGAGGCAATCCAAGGTGTATCTTGATGAAGTTTGAGTAATCAAGATACCCATGTTGTGCCATGACATTAAATTAGGCACTACATGGGAGGCAACCCAAGATAACTTAGTTTTGTCTTTAATTTTGTGAATTTTTAGATTGATTTGTGTGCTCCAGTGTGCAGGAAGAAAATTTCAAATTTAGCAAGGGACTCCACGACGCGGAGCAAAACCTCCTCTGTCACGACCCAAATGGGCAATTTGTGTGGGCACCTACATTGACTCCAACTCAATAGGAGAACCCCTTTTTGAACAACATATAAAAATATTTACAAGACTCACCTATTTGCACAAATCAATAGTGTTTTTAAAGTTCAATAAAATCCTCCCCAAAAACTTGATTCTCCCAAGATCTAGTCTAGACATGTACAAAAGCTCTATTTAGAATACATATAAGTAAAAAGACACAGCCTCGCCTATGAAGGAAATGCAGAAGCTGATGCTAGGTATCGCCTCGTCAATCATGAAACTACAATTCACCTGCCCCAACCTACACCACAAAAGGTGTAGCTAGAGTAGTGTCAGTACACCACACGTACTGGTAGGCATCATTAGCCGACTATAATTAGTTCATGCAACAACATAAAATTAATATGCAATCAGTAATTCAGTTAACAACCACTCAACAATTTATCAAAACAATTTCTTTACTCTTCATCTATGACAGTTATTTAACTATGCATCCATTTGTTTCTATCTAGCTTAGCCACAAAGGCTGGCTTGCACAGTGTTTAGGCCTCGCTGCAGCGGTAACTTGATCGCTATCGCGGTTTTGCCGCAACGAGAATTCTATCACTGCAGTGGTATTTCTATAGGTAGTAACTCGACTTTGCTGGTAACCTTACTTCTTCCAACACCTCATCAATTACACAAGGTCTAGCATCATATAAAACTACAACAATCTATACCTACTTAAAAATACACTTCACCACTTTTTGTTTTATTTCAATTATTTGATTTATTCCCTATATTTATGAAACACTCTCACAGTCAGGATCAATCCAGCAACAACACATAAATCACATTTACCTGATGAGATTAAACACAACATTAAATCATACACAACCAATTTCATCGGACATAAAGAATTACAATGCAAGCAAGACACAATTATGCATCAGATCACATTCACACTAAACACACGGTAATTAAACTTGTCATCATTCATTTCATCTCATCAAATATCTAAACACATATTGATGTCATACCTACCATTGAACTCTGTCACACAACCGTATGTGTATCATAACATACCTGTATTGATCTCTGTCTCACAACCATATGTATATCATGACACACCTGTACTCCTCTCTATAATAATCATATCATCGGTGATGTGCCGGACACACGCCTTCATCATATCATTGTACACACATATCAGAGGGTCTTATTTTTTCCCTTCCAGTCATGACGTGCAGGAGATTCTAGAAATCCTGTATTGTACACCTAGCCATATGAACCATTTATCATACCTGTTTGTGTAGTCATGTTCGTACACCCAGTCGTATGAAAATTTAGTCATACCTGTCTATGCACTCACTCATATTGCTCGCCCCGATGCTCACCTCGGGCATAAGCCACTCGTATTTAAGTACTCATACATATACAATTCCACTCGTCTAGATGCTCACCTTGGACACAAGCCTCTCATCTCAGGGTAAGGTATAACAACAATCTCATTCACGTTCATCATAGGAGAAGAATCTCTTATCCCTCACTTATCAATATATGAAACATGATATCAACCAATCAACTAGTATGAAAACTTGGGCAAACCCATTTATCAACCACGGATCCTCAGCATAGCATCATACATTATACTTTGTAAACTCATGTGACCATTTAGAAAGAAGTAATGAATCAACAATAAGCAGCATATTTATCATGCAATTTCACTCAGTCAACTTAGGTGACCACTCAACAAGATATATAAATCAACAATCATCAGCACAGTTCATCACGTATTTTATTAGGTTAACATAAATGACACCACATAAGCACACATTGTTTATCCCAATTACCCTTAACCCTCACCATGACAATTATCACATTGAGCTTCTCAAATCTCATCTACAATCATATAAGATATCAACATTAGTCTACATGATCAAGGCATGAAGAACCATTAGTTATACCCATAACTCACCACATTTACCAATTATCTAGTTTAAAAAGTGATTCTTCCTATACCGTTACTCATTAATTTATTAGTTATCAATAATCATTAAGTATGTACTCTTAATTCAATCAAAATTCACAACCAAGTCATCGTAACGATATTGTTCACAATTCCTCAGGCTAAATTTACCATCCCTTTTATTACCTAGGGACCGATCACTCATTCAGGTTCTTTCAACCTTATTGTATCGCCTTAGTTCTGTGACTTTCCATTTTAATGCAGTCTGTTCAGGTCAAAATTTTCCCCATTAGTATTTCTAATCTTTTCAGTCAATTCATCAACACATAGGATTAATTAGATTAAACCAAGTCTAAATCACTCAACCTAGTCAATTACGAATTCTTACAATTACTTGTTCTTTCCTTACCTCAGATTCGTTCTAAGCTATTTAATTTACATCACCGGTTCAACTTCTCATTATTGGCATATAAAAGGGCACCAATAAGTTAACACAACCCCATTAGGTTTATTTGCCTTGCTTCTTTCTTGTTCCTCTCCTTTAGTCACAACCCGAACATATACCTGGATCGAGACATGGGACAAGATACCCTGAGAGGCTCCAAGTCGACCCATGGAATGAACATACGTCTAAATCAATCATAGATAAGCAGATATCAACATAAACAACATAGCGAAAGTCTAACAAAACATAACATCTAGTTACATACATGAGTCCAAAGTTGAAATACGAACTATGATCGAAAAAAGCCTCTAACACTGACGAGTTGAAGGGACAAGACCCCAACTAATTCAATATAGTCTGAAAACTAAAAGGATGAAATACAATTGATAAGAAGGGCCCTCGCAAGATGAGGACTCACCAACTGATACTGAGAAGTGCTAACTCTGATAGTCTGACTAGCAGCAGGATTGAGTTTGGATATCGGAGCCTGTATCATAAAATGATACAGCATAGAGTATGCGGTCAGTACATGGAATGTACCGAGTTTCAAGGTAAGTAAAACCTCTAAGTATATAAAATCATTAAACATGCATAGTATACAACATAATCAAGATAAGATTATGAGAGTAGGGCTTGCATGCTATTTTCTGAAATCATGATCTAGACATAACTAAACATCATAACTGAATTAAATGACCCAAAGATGAAAACTGATAATCATAAGTAAAACTGACATTGGGTGAAACCTGCTGAAAACATAATATCATTACTGAAGTACATGCATAACTGAAATCAAGAGGAACAATGGGAGACTCATCATATATCTGATATTACCATGATAGAGCTTACGCGGTCCCGACTATCACACTAAAGTGGGCACAGCCGTCCAAAGCTTTGCCAGGGCTAAGGACGCTGCCAAGATATCAATATCAGGCTTAAGGCCCCCTGGTGGCAGGGGAAGCTCCAAAGGAGGTCCCAAATAATCTGAGCATACCTGCGTTATCGCGTAGTTCTGAGGCATAGGGTTGACTAACCCTTAGTCTATTCGGTGCTAGACACTACTCCCAAAAACATGCATATGCTCTCCATCGTTTTTTAACGAAGTTGACCATCGCCTAATGATGAAGCTTAATAATAACATACATGCAATATCTGAAATTATAACATGAGGAGTCTTGGCTCAAACCATACCACAAGCTAAAAATAATGGGAGTCTTGACTCCAAAACCATGTGGTAAGCTAATTCATGAAATCATAAGACATACTAAATCATATTGGCTTGCCCAATACTTAAACATACTTGCAATCAACTTGATTCACTTTGAAAACATGAACATAAACATGGGTATTTCAAAATCATACTTTCTTCATAAACATCACATCATACATGAACATATATCTCATAGATCTCAATTTTCATGAACATTCATGGATGGGCATCATAGTTTATAAAACTTGAAAACATGATTTATAATTTAAAACATTGTAAAATCTTCCCATCAATCGTAATTCATCATTTAAAACATGCTTAGATTGTAACCATGATTAAAACATAGGAATTCATGAATTGGGTAAAATCTCCATGGAATCATAATTAGAACATCATGAATTAAGAGGGTATTAGGCATGGGTGTGGATAATTGATAATTGCACCCATTCATAGCCTTACATACCTGAAGGGATATGATTTTCACACTTTCTTGATTGGCCAAAGAGAATTGAGGAAGAATTTTTTAGAACTAAGCTTGATCACCTCTCATACTTCTAAACGTGCATGCATGAATTAGGATAGGCTTAGAATAACTTAACCCTTCTTGTAACACTCCATTTTGAGCTTAAAACGATGTCGTTTAGGCCTTAGGAACATAGGAATTACGACAAAGACCTTAATAAACTCACAGGGAAAATAGCTTGCCAGTCCCAACGAGGGACTGGCGGGTCGTTACCAGTGACCACAACTCGTGGTCACCAGTCATCATGAACACTGCCCATTCTTCCTCTGAGGGTCACCACGAGGGACACCACGACTCATGGTGTACCCAATGAGTCGTGGTGACCAGTCATTACCTTTATTACCCCATTCTTCAAGTCTTCAGTCAACCCTTGACCACGGGACACCTGACGTCTCATGGTGTTAACCACGAATCGTGGTCACACCCGTGGTCACCTCAAAATTCCAAATTTCAATCCAAGTCCCATTCTCTCCCCATGAGTCACTTAACGACTCGTGGGGTTCCTGATGGGTCACTGGATGACTTGTGCCGTGACCTGGTGCTGAAATTTTTGTTTTCTCCGTTTCAACTCCCGGGTCTGATCTTAGGGCTTTCGGGGTATAACAATATCTCTCCCTTGGGAACATTTATCCTCAAATATTCAAAATCATATAGAAAAGCAGAGAAATGCAATCATCATACTCAAATACTAAACATACATGTTAAAAATTGACTGAGTGACTGACTCCAATTCGAACTATATGACTGAACATAATTCCCGAACAACACATTCATCCATTTACATGAAGGAAACTGAGGTACATGAGCTGAACATGAGACTGAATAAAGTATTAAGGAGGAAACTGATACCTCAATCTAAAACTAAGTCGGAGGGGAATAAATGTGAGTATTTAGCCATCATATCTACTTCGGCTTCCCAGATAGCTCCCTCAACATGCTAATTCCACCTTGACTGAAGCTACTTCTTTGTTTCTTAGCTTGCAAACTTGATGATCTAGTATCTCCATCGGAACCTTCATAACTAAGAATGTCTTTCATACGGACACTGTCCACCAGAATAACTAGAGCTGGATCACCCAAAAACTTTCTTAAGAGCGATACATGAAAAACTGGATGGACTGAAGCTAATTATGAGGGAAACTCCAATTCATATGCGACCTTGCCAACCTATTTCACAATTCGGTAGGGGCCAATTTAACAAGGACTGAGTTTCCTTTTCTTTTTGAACCTCATCACTCCCTTCATGGTAGATACCTTCAAAAACACCCAATCATCAACTTAAAACTCAAGATCCCTCATCCTCACATCCGCATAGGACTTTTAGTGACTCTGAGTTGTTTTTAACTTGTCCCTTATAAATTAAACCTTCTCCATGGCCTCATGGACTGAATCTGGTCCTATCATCACAGCTTCACCGACTTCAAACCAACCAATAGGCGATCTACATCTCTACCCATAGAGAGAGCCTCAAACAGAGCTATCTGAATGCTAGAATGGTAGTTGTTGTTATATGAAAACTCAATGAGAGGCAAATGATCATCCCAACTACCCTTGAAGTCAATCACACATGATCTCAACATATCCTAGAGAGTCTGAATGGTCCGCTCCACCTGAACATCCATTTGCGGGTGAAATATTGTACTAAGCTTGACCGAGTACCAAGTCCCTTTTGAAACGATCTCCAAAATTGGGAGATAAACTGAGTACCTCTTTCTGATATGATGGAAAAGGGAACTCCATGCAACGGAACTAGCTCACGAATGTATAATTTAGCATAATCCTCCGCCAAATCAATAGTTTTCATTGATAGAAAATGAGCTACTTTGGTCAAGCTATCCACAACAACCCAAATGGAGTCATACTATCGACGAGTGCGAGGCGACCCTATGATGAAGTCCATATTGATCTCCTACCACTTCCAAGTAAGAATATTAATGTCTTGAAGTACACCTCCCGGTCTCTGGTGCTCAACCTTCACTTGTTGATAATTCGGATAGTTAGCCACAAATTCTGCAATGTCCTTCTTCATGCCATTCAACCAATAAACTTCCTGTAGGTCACGGTACATCTTGGTGGAACTTGGATGTATGGAGTGTCTAGAACCATAAGCCTCGTGCAATATTCGATCTCACAAACCATCAACATCCAAAATACACAAGTGACCCTAATATCGGAGCACACCATCTCCCTCTTTTGATAAGACCTCTACCTTCTGATTATGAACAGCCTCCTTCAAGTTTACCAAAATAAGGTCCTCGTCTTGTCTAGCTTTTACATCAGTCACCAAGGATGATTCTAATTTGTTCTGAATAATAACACCACCATCGATCAAGTCAACCAAACAAACTCCCAACATTGCAAGTCGATGCACATCCTTCACCAGCTCCTGTCACCCCTCCTCTACATGAGACACACTTTCCATAGAAAGCCTACTAAGAGCATATACTACCACATTAGCCTTTCTGGGATGGTAAAGGACACTCATATCATAATCCTTGAGTAACTCCAACCACCTCCTTTGCCATAGATTTAGATCCTTCTAGGTGAACACATATTGCAGGCTCTTGTGGTCCGTAAACACATCTACATGGAATCCGTACAATTAGTGTCTCCAAATCTTCAGAGCAAATAATACCGCCGCCAATTCAAGATCATGAGTCAGAAAATTCTTTTCATGAACCTTCAGCTGCCTGGAAGCATATGCTATAACCTTACCATGCTGCATCAATACACAACCAAGATCGACCCTCGAAGAATCACAACATAACACAAACCCATGGGTATCTTTAAGTAAGGTTAATACCGTAGCTGAGGTGAGTCGAGTCTTCAACTCTTGGAAGCTCTTACAAGCCTCGGACCATTGAAACTTCACCTTCTTCTGGGTCAATTTAGTCAATGGAGCTGCAATGGATGGAAATCCCTCACCAAATTTTTGATAATACCCAGCTAAACCCAAGAAACTCTTGAAATCCCAAGGATTCATAGGTCTAGGCCAATTCTTCACTATTTCTATCTTCTGGGAGTCTACCTGTACACCCTCACTTGACCCTACGTGACCCAAAAATGCCACTGAGTTCAACCAAAACTCGCATTTATTGAATTTAGCATACAACTGGCGATCCTTAAGAGTCTATAGCACCACCCTCAAATGAGTGACATGCTCCTCCTCGCTCCGATAGTATATCAAGATGTCATCTATAAGCACAATCACGAACATATCCAAATATGGGTTGAACACCCTGTTCATTAAATCCATAAAAGCCGCAGGAGAATTCATTAGTCCGAAACACATAACTACAAACTCGTAATGACCATACGGAGTCCTGAAGGCTATCTTTGTGGTGTCACTCTCCCGAACCCTAAGCTAAAGGTATCCGGATCTGAGATCTATCTTTGAAAATCACTTAGTACCTTGAAGTTGGTCAAACAAATAATCAATCCTAGGGAGAGGATACCTGTTCTTGATGGTGACCTTATTCAATTGCCGATAATTAATGCACATACGAAGAGAACCATCTTTCTTTCGGAAAAAGAGGACTGGTGCATCCCATGGATATTTACTAAGTCTAATGAAATCCTTGTCTAAAACATCTTTCAACTGCTCCTTTAACTCCTTTAACTCTACTGGGGCCATTCTTTAAGGAGGAATAGATATAGGCTACTTGTCAAAAAGAAGGTCAATACCAAAATCAATCTCCCGCTTGGGAGGAAATCCCGATAAATCATATGATAAAACTTCTAGATACTCACAAACTACTAAAACTGACTGGATAGTCGAGTTTTCAGATGTCGCATCATTAACCCTAACTAGATGGTACATGAAACCCTTAGAAATCATCTTTCTGGCCTTAAGATAGGAAATGAAATGAACCTACAGGCACAGCTGAACTACGGTTCCACTCTAGAACTGTCTCACCCGAAAATCTGACTTTACTACATGGGTTCTACAATTCACCGAGGCATAGCATGCAAATAACCAATCCATGCTGAGGATAACATCGAAATCGATCATGGATAACTCTACTAAATCTGCTGAGGTGACTTTCTAAAGAATTGAGACAAGGCATTTTCTATACACTCGTCTAGCTATAACTGAATCATCAACTAGGGTAGAGACTAAGAAGGGTTCTGATAAGATTTCAGGACTGACTCCAAAACTACTAGCAACATTGGCGTCAGAAAAGACAAAGAATCCCCTGGATCTAACAATGAATATACATCAAGATGGAATACTCGTAACATACCAGTGACTACATCTGGGGAGTTCTCCTACTCCTAACGGGATGCTAGGGCATAAAATCTATTTTGGCACTGTCCACCACATGTACTAGTAGATTCCCCCTGCTGAGCTGGGTGTGCTGGTGGAGCTGCTGAATTGGAAGCTGGGCCTCGTCCCCTATCATGACCATGTTTGGCTACTGGACAATCCCTAACAATGTGTTCGGGCTTCCCGCACCCGAAGCAAGCACTTGTACTCGCCAAACACTGGACTGTGTGTCTCGTCCATATCTGCTACACTCTGGGGACTGGCCTCTGCTGGTCTGCTACTCTGACCTCTCAAGCCTGATGCTCGTCCCCTCTGATCGCACCTTGACCTGGATGGCACACTCATAGCTGAAGGCACTGGGGCTGAAGATCTCTGGTGGTATTGTTGACGGTGTCCACTAGGCCTCTACTGCGAGAATCCGATGCTATAAGTCCTTGCCCTCTTGGCCTCTCTCTCCCGCTCACTCATCTGCACCGCCTCCATCTATTGGACGACAGGACCATCCAAGAAAAGTCAATATCCTAAAGAAGCATCATCTGTTAATCACTAACCAAGTAGTCTGCAATCCCATGTACAAACTTTCTCACACGGGCTCTCTGTTCTGCCACCATCTCAGGTGCATCCTTAGACAGACGAGTGAACTCCAAGGCATACTCCTGAACTATCATCTTTCCTTGCTTTAGATTCAAAAACTCGGTCGATTTTAGTTCCCTCATCTCACGAGGGAAGAACCGATCTAGGAAAGTGGCATGGAACTCATCCCACCTGATAAGGCCTACTCCAACTGCCCTACTATCCTTCCATTGCTTGCAACTAATATGCGTGACCCCCTTCAATTGATATGAGGCCTAACAGGCAGACTCCTCCCTAGTTACCCCCATGATCTGGGTTATCTTCAAAATCTCATCGATAAACTCATGTGGATCCTCGTCCACCTTCGATCCAAGGAATTCGGGAGGGATCATCCTCAGAAAATACCTAACTCTTGCCTCCACTGCATTCTCGTTCTGAGGGACATGCGCCACCACCTACTGATTGACCTGGGCGGCCAAGGCCTAGGCTAACATCTGAATGGTCACTGTGACCTCAGTGCGGGAAACTGGCTCGGGTACGTGCTCCACATGGGCTAGTGGGACTGGCTAATGCCCGTCTCCATTACCATCCTCGTGGCCATTTCCATTTTGGTTTCTCCTTCCATTAACTCTGCGATGAGGCATGATTCTGAAACGCGTATAGAACAAGTTAGAAGGATAGAAAGACATTTCAGTGCAGAATTTAATCATGAAAGAAGGAACATTTCCTAAACGTCTCATATCCTCTTCGTCATAAGTGTGGCGCGCTTCATACCCATGAAAAATACTTTACTTAATGTGACTTTTGGATACCCTGGACACTTCAAAATCAAATGCTTTGATATCAAGTTTGTCACGACCCAGACATACGCCCAGATCGAGACACAGGACAAGAAACCCTGAGAGCCTCCAAGTCGACCCATGGTATGAACATACATCTAACTCAATCATAGATAAGTGGAGATCATCATAAACACCATAGAGAACGTCTAACAAAACATAACATATAGTTACATACATGAGTCTAAATCTGAAATACGAACTATGTATGAAAAAGCCTCTAATACTGACGAGTTGATGGGACAAGACTCCAACTAACTCACTATAGTTTGAAAACTGAAAGGACGAAATAGAACTGATAAGAAGGGCCCTAGCAAGATGAGGACTCACCAACTAATACTAAGATGTTCCAACTCCGAAAGTCTGACTAGCGGTGGGACTGAGTCTGGATATCAGAGCCTATATCATAAAACGATACATCATAGAGTATGCGGTCGGTACGTGAAATGTACCGAGTATGCAAGGTAAGTAAAACCACTATGTAAGTAAAATCATTAAACATGCATAGTATAAAATATAATCAAGATAAGATTCTGAGAGTAGGGCTAGCACGCTATTTTTTTGAAATCATGATCCAAATATAATTGAACATCATAACTGAATTGAATGACCCAAAGATGAAAACTAATAATCATAAGTAAAAATGACATTGGGTCAAACCTGTTGAAAACATAATATCATGGCTGGTGTACAAGCATAACTAAAATCATGAGGATAATTGGGAGACTAGTCATATAACCGATATTGCCACGTAGAGCTTACTGATAACGTCCAAAATATATCCTTAATTCAAAGAATATGCACGGCTAAAGTATCAAAACAAGTAACTCAACGAGTGTCGAGGTCGAACCCCACTATGACAAGGGAATGATAATTTCAAGTATAGATTGACAAAATTGATGTTAGCTTGCACCTGTAGATTTAATATAAAAACAGACAAAATTGAGGGAGTTGAAATTTTTCAGAGAATTGTATTGGTTGATTTAGTGAAGTAAAATAGCAAGATCAGCTAAGTTTTCAACAAGGGTGTGAAAGACTAGAGGTGCAGTGTAAATGAAATAATAACTAGATCGGGACATGCCAGGTCATCTTATAAGTTCAACAAGTGCAAATATTCATGGGAAGTGGTAATTGATCTTGGGCAGATTTATATGCCCAAGTGATACTCAAACGTATTATTTTCACCTTGTTTGTGTGCAATATGTATATATTCTCATGTAATTGGTAATAAAATGTGAATTTATACTAACCAACATGATTAGCATTTGTTTTGCAGGAAAATATGATTTTTAGGAGCTAAAATGCATGTTGGAACTATATCGGAGTTGGACTTGGATACGAGCATGGAAAAGACATTGGAATGCACAAATTATAGGGACTCCGCGATGGAGCCGTGCCACGCTACCATCGCGGAGGCACACTGCTTGGAGAGGAAATTAAATGGCAAATTCCATTGAGGCCTCGCGACAGCTCCGTGGCACGGAAATAGGCCTCCGCGTTGGCCTCCGTGCCACGTTGAGGCTATTTTACCAGACCCTGGATTTCCAGTGAAGGTCCGCGTCCACGCCGTGTCACGAAGGCAGTGCTCCGCGTTGACCTCCGTGACACATTGCTTATTATTCCGGGAAAAATTTCCCTCTAGATAAATAGCACACTTAGGTTTATTTTAAGTAGTGCAGACTTGGTGGAGCAAGGACGTGGGTTAGCAGCAGTTGAGGGACGAAAAAGCTAAGGGATTTCTTCTCTTCCTTTGTTCTTTCAATCAATTGTATGTATGATTTACACTTGTTTTAGGATGATCAATCCACAAATGAGTGGCTAATTCTCTTCCTTGCTAAGGTTTTGAACATGTGTAGTGAATTTTGATTGTAAATGATATGGTTTTCTTCTTCTTCTTTCATGTTGTTCTATTAATTCTTGTTCTTACTGCATTAGTGCTTGGCCGACATTAATGTACATCTAAAAAGTCCAATTTCACTCGAGAGAGCAAGAAATTGGAAAGTTGTGAATTAATAGGGTATTGTTCTTAACTTGATTTGGGAAAATTGGGTTTTGATGTGCTTTCCTGATAGAAATATACTTGAAAGCCGTATTAGTCAATTTAGGAACCGGAATTGTATTGCTAGGTCGTAAATTGCATTTGATCACAGAAATGTAGATGAATGGTTTATGATTCTTAAGTGAAATTAAATACGAGAGTTTTAATTTCTAGGCTACTGTTCTTGGCAAGCAACATGAAGAAGAGATTAACCAAATTATTATTATAATCGAATTCATTACTTGTTCGTAATCTTGGCATGCTCATATCCATAGTTTAAATTCACAGTAAATAATTGTTAATAGTTTTAGTATATATTTTATAAACAAAAACTCATTAACTGTTGGTTACGTTGTTGTTAGAATAATTAGAAGTAAGATAAGAATATAGTATACTTAGGCAAATTTTACATATCCTGAGCCTCCTTGGATCGATACTTGGCTTACTTAGCCACTTTATTACTTGTTTGACCACGTGCACTTGCGTGTCGGTTTATAATATATAATACCAACTGAAACAGCCGGACAAGTTTTTGGCGCCGTTGTCGGGGAGGCTAGGCAAATTTGTGAAATTGTGTTTAGTGTAACTTTACTGTATTTTTATTTTTATTTTCTTAAGTGTTAACAACTTGGTCTTAGCCTGTATTTTGCAGACTTGATTTCTGTGAACACTGGCAAGGGACAAAGAGCTGGTGGAATCTTACTTAGAGCCTGAACGTGAATTTCATAGTCAACGTAGAGAAGCTCTACAAAAGAAGCTGCAGTTGCTCAGACAGTCTATTATGGAGCAACAAAATCCACCAGTTGTAAGGGCAGTGTTAGTGCCCGATGAAGCAGCAGCAAGGCCGGTTCGCGAGGTGGCAATCCCACACGCTAACAATGTACATTCTAGCATCCGCAAACTAGAGCCTGGAGGGAGGTTTGAATTAAAGCAGAATATGGTGCAACTCTTGCACACAAGCGGGCAATTTACCGGTCTCCCTCATGAAGATCCACAACAACATCTCCAAAACTTTTTGGAGATAAGTGACACTTATATACCCGCTGGAGTGTCACCTGATTATGTTCGGCTCAGCTTATTTCCGTTTTCCTTACTTGGTGAAGCCAAGAGGTGGTTAAAAGCTGAACCACCCAATTCTATATCAACGTGGGATGATCTTGCACAGAAGTTTTTGATTAGATTTTTCCCTTCTGGTAAAACAGCCAGACTTAGAAGTCAAATTCTAAGTTTTAAACAGAGGGAGGGAGAAAATCTATATCAAGCCTAAGAAAGATTTAAATCCATGTTGCGGGACTGTCCTCATCATCATCAGTCCAATGAGGTGTTGGTACACACATTTATTGAGGGTTTGGAACCCCACACTAAAATTCTGTTAGATTCATCGGTTGGAGGGCAAGCGCTGGAAAAGACTTACGAGGAGCTGTACACTTTGCTCAACCGAATTTCACAAGGCAATCCAGAATGGAATGCAGATTCATCTCGAGGTGGAGCAAGGAAAGCAGCGGGAGTGCTTGAAGTGGATGGATTTACAGCTATCGCTGCACAGATAGTTGCCTTGCAAAATCAGTTAAATAACCACTTCAGCAATATGAACATGAACCCGCCTTCAGCTTCAGTCAATTCAGTCCAGCAGATGTGGTGTGAAGTGTGTGGTAGTAGTGAGCTTTCAGCTGAATGCTGTGGTGCAAATCCTGATTCTGTTAACTTTGTGGGCAATGCACAGAGAAATTAGCAGTAGTTTGGTAGTGGCTACAACTCAAATTGGAGGAACCATCCAAATTTTTCGTGGGGTAGCAACAACCAACAAGACCAAGGTTCTGGTCAGGGTATGCAGAGAAATCAAGGAGGGCAACAAAACTTTCAAGCTCAATTCAAAAATCACAATGCCCCTCCTCCACCACCATCACCTACCATTGAGGAGATGTTCAAGACCATGATCGCTAATCAGGCACAATTGCAGGCTGACTATGTTAAATTGGCAGCCGAAGTGAAGAACAATCAGTTGGCAACCAAGGCTCTTGAATATCAGTTTGGGCAATTTGCTAGTGCCCAAAATACAAGACCTAGAGGAGGACTACCTAGAGACACGGATCCTAATCCGAAGCAGGTTAATGCGGTGACCACGAGGAGTGGCTTACAGTTGAAGGAGGTGGAACCGGAAAGACCGCCTCAAAAGTCAGGAGCAGCAGATGTTGAGGAGGAACAAAGTTCTGATAGGGGGAAGACTAAAGAAGCAGAATCAGAAAGGCCTCCACCCCCGTTCCCTCAACGACTTAAGAAACACAAGGAGGAGGCGTGTTTCAAGAAATTCATGGAGGTGCTTAAACAGGTACATGTTAACTTACCTCTTGTTGATGTCTTGCAGGGAGTGCCAAAGTATGCAAAATATATTAAAGACATCGTGGCTAACAAAAGTCATTTGACTGAGTATGCCACGGTGGCTTTAACGGAGGAATGCACTTCCCGGATTCAGAATAGACTGCCCACGAAACTGAAAGACCCTGGAAGTTTTACTATCCAGCTGACTATTGGGCAAAGTATCCGAGCTCGTGGATTATGCGACTTGGAGGCAAGTATAAATCTGATGCCATCTTCGGTATTCAGAAAGTTAGGTCTAGGGAGTCCTAGACCTACAACGGTAATCTTGCAGCTAGCGGACAGGTCCTTAGCTAAGCCGGATGGCATTGTTGAGGATGTGTTAGTGCAAGTGGGCTCCCTCATTTTTCCGGTCGATTTTATTGTTCTGGACTTTGAACCAGATGCTGAAGTCCCATTTATTTTGGGACGACCCTTTTTGGCAACCGGAAAAGCATTAATTGATGTAGCTGCAGGTCAACTTACAATGCGGGCACATGACAAGATAGAAGTGTTTGACGTGTACAAAGCACCCAAGCTCCCGATTGTAAATGAGGAACTCTCGGTGATCAATGTGATTGATCATGGGAATGCTAATATAATGAATGATTCCCGAGAGTTAACAGGAAGGCCACCAGATGAGGTTGAGCACTACTGGGGGGAGGACAAGGATCGTGAAAAATCGTCCCTCACCCTAGTAGATAATTGAGCATAAGGGACGTCGAGCCGCGACGGTAAACCAGGCGCTGCACGGGAGGCAACCCGTGAAAAGAAAAATATTCTATTTTTCTTCTTTTAGTAGAGTGTAATTAATTTGTATTTTTATTTTTTATTTTTCTTTTTCTTGATTTCGTACAAATTTTTCGTTTTAGTTAGTATTTTTTTCATTTTAGTTAGGGAAATCTATTAATCTAACCAATTTCGTTTAGTGAAGTGATTTTCAGGTCAAACGGAGAAAAATATGCATGGAAGCGGGAAAAATAAGGCAAGGTATGAAAAACCAATTTTATTGAAGAAACAGTACACTGGGGCGTTGGCTCCGTGTCACGGAGGAAGGGCTCCGCGTTACCCTCCGTGACACGTTGAAGGCAAAATCCGGATTTTTAAAATTTCCAGAGAGCCATCGCGTTGGCTCCATGTCACGGAGGAGGGGCTCCGTGTTACCCTCCGTGACACGTTGCCTTATATTTGGTGCCGGGTCACACCGGGTTGCCGGGTGACCCGCGTGTTTTTCTTTAAATTAACCCCGATTTTGCCCAATTTTTCCCCATTTCTTCTACTCTCCGCGACCAAAACACCCAAATCCCCCTCCCCAGCCAACGTGCCACGCTATTAGGCAAGGAATATGTCAAGTTTCTTCGGTTCTTCAATTCAAGGTATGTTGTCCTCGTTTCTCTAAAATTTTTGGCGAATTTAGTCGAATTTGGCATGTGAGGTGAGATATATCACCCCAAGTAGCAATTTAACATGATGTTGAGTTATTTGTGATTGATATATGTTTGGATTGTTGTAATTAGCGGTTGAACTTGTCGATTACGTGAATAATTCGGATTTGAGTGAAAAATTGCATTCTAGGGCTTGGGTTATTGAATTTGACTTGGGCAACTTGATAATTTGATGAATTCGATGGCGGGGTGTGGTTGTAAATTGAGATAAGTCGAGGTAAATATTGTGTGAATGTTATAGGAAGACGAATTCTCGAATTGTTGGGAAAAGTGTGAAAATTGTGTAAATTGGTTTGATTATTTGGATTCGATTGTATATGGAATGTTTTTGCCTTTGTTTTTATTTGTTGTTTTTGTTGCTAAGTGCGATGATTGAATTGTTAGCGATAGTAGGATTGGGATTAGCTGTATGAAGTCTGAGTAGTACACTAACCGTTATGCTGTCGAAATTTTTTGTGAACGCACTAAGCATAAAGTGTATACTTGTTGTCTTTGGTGTAAATAGAGTTATCCTTGCCATAGTTTTGTAAAAGTAGCTAAGGCCTAAGTATGGGGTAAACATTGTGTAACCCGACCTTAGCCTAAGTTAACATCTTTATAGCTTAACTTTGTGCTTGTTAATTTATATTGACAGGTACAATGGCTAGTAGACAGGATAAGGGCAAGGGTGCTACTACCTCAGGCACCGACAGAAAAAGAATGAGATTAGGCACCGCAGTCCCAGCTGCACCAGCTGTTCCGCACGGCCAACGCCGCTAATACGGAACAAGGTGGGTAACCGAGGAAGGAAAGAAATGGTATGCTAAGCATAAGGAGAGCAAGTACTTCCCGGAGGAACATATTGCACGGGAACCACTAGTACAGGAGTTCCCCCGTATTGTGCAAAGGATTGAAGCAGCTGGGCTCAGCTTTATCTTTCAGGAGCCCAAGGAGTGCAACCTTCATTTGGTCCGAGAGTTCTACGCAAATTGGAACCCGGCCATCAGAAGCCACACAATAAAAATCAGAGGGCAGATTGTCTCTCTGGAACCCTAGCAATTTAATGCCATCATTGGAGCGTGGGACACAGACGCCCACGTTCTCCGCCAGCTAAACATCACCCCACCATACGCTGACATCAGACGTACGTTGTGTGGGGCTCGATCTACAGCCCGATGGAGTAGACATAAGGAGAGGGGTTACCACCAGACTCTGCCTTATTCGCAGATGAACAGGGAGGCCAGAATATGGCTGAAAATTGTATGTTCGTGCTTGATCCCGGGAGTTCATATGACGGATGTGACCCGGGACCGTGTCTGCTTGGTGTATGCCCTTATGAAAGGGCTTGAGATTAATGTTGGGGCGGTAATTATATCTGCCATGAAGAGAGCCAGACTACACCAGGGCCACAGATACGGGTTTGGCGGACTCATCACCACCTTCCTCCGAGGCCTCGATGTCGAGGAAGAAGCCTTGGATTACATTCCGCAATTGGAGCGGAGGGCCCTCGATGTGACAAAAACTAAGGCCCCCGACACCACACACGGGCCAGTGCTGACTTTGGGCGAGCGACATGCTCGTGACGATCAGTACATGGCACGTATGTTCGGCATGCAGATGCTTCAGCTACGGATTGGTGGGAGACCAGCCACCGAGGAAGAATTATGGCAGTTGGAGCTGGATTACCCATTTGGCGAGAATGCCAAAGCCTTATGCCGAGTGGGACCAGCCTTCGTGGAGCCGACTGATGACGATGTCCCTACTGATGAGGAGACACGTCGGGAGGACTCCGATGTGGAGTCCGATGACGATGATGGAGCTAACTCAGACATGGGGGATGAGGCAGCAGCACCAGATGAAGAAGTCGAATATTTCGACTGATCAGGGAGTTCCACCACCCGAAATGTTGTTTTGTAATTTTTGTGAACACTGGGGACAGTGTTCGATTTAAGTGTGGGGTGGGGAGTAGCTAGGTGCTGGGACTTAGGCTCTAATCTGCTGTATGCTTTTTCCTTGGTTTGTATGTATGTTTGTGTTTTCCCTGTGGTGAACTGATTTGTGTTGTATGTGTATATATTTGTTTGTGTGGTTAATGATGTGTGTTATGAAAAGTTATGGTTGCCAGTGTAAATAGTTTGTAAATATTTCTTTCTTATCGAAATGATCGATATTTTTCAAAATTTTTGCGAAAATATTTTGCACTTATCAAAATCTTTTGTAAATATTTTTCTATCTAAATGATCGATGTGTTGCAAAATATTTTCGGTTTTTATTTTGTTTGGGTTTCTCGGAGTTTGTTTTCGGTTCTTTTATCGAGAATAGCCCCATTGAACCGATGTCATAGTTAGTGACCGTTCCTTATGATGGATGGATGACGACCGTCTTAAGGGAAATGTAGTCGATAGGAGTAGGATTTTAATTTGTTTTTAACTTTTCTTTGGTGGATTGCATCAATGAACTGTAGTTGCTTTATGGTTGCAAAAATTTCGTTGCGTGTGTAACTGATGTTCAAAATGTGAAACTGATTCGTTCGAAAGCATGCAATTTGGTAAATATGTTGAGTTACCTAGGCTATAGAATTTGATTCAGTATGATTGAGGCTTAATTTTGAATTCATGTGATTGCCTAATTAGAGAGTCTGTGAATGCATCTTGATTCGAGCATGTGCATGAAGTGTGAAGTGAGGTATTGTTATTCCATGCCATTGTGAATTGTCTAGAACTTGCCTGGTGTGTATACAAAACGAAATGAAGGAGGTGTAGTGTTGGAAAGGATGTAGGCATTTCTTTGTTTTAACCGATAGTTTCCATTTTTTTTTCTTGTCAAACTCTACCTTTTTATATGTTGTATACCCTAGTCAGCCCGTTGAGCCTTTAGCCGATTTCTTTCTTTCTTTTGTCCAAAATTGTATAAACCAAGCTTTATTCCTTCTTTTTATTAGCTGTAAAAGTCTATACAAAACTCTTAAGCGCTTACAAAGAAAAGAAAATGTTCCCAAGGTGTCAAGGAGTGAGAAGAGTGAAAAGAAAAAGAAGAGCAGAGTGAGGAAAGAAAAGATGATGTTGAAGAGGCACTTGTTATAATTAAATGATATTGAGGGTACATGAAAACCCTTTGTTTTGTGTCAAGTGTGTTTGATGAAATGGGCAGTACGAAAGTAAACCAGCATGAATGGGAGAAAAAGAGAAAAGAGAGGAACAATGTCCATGAGTCGATGGGAATGTGTTGAAAAGGCGCTTAAGGATGCTAGCGACTATTATTGGCTAATCCAATATATATACTAGATCCATAGCCCCATTACAACCCATTAAAGTCCTACTTGATCCTACATTGCATTTCTTTGTATTAGTGGAGTAATACACTAAGGGCAAGCCTATGGGTCACGACATGATGCATGCGAATTCTTTTGGGAGAGAGAGTGAAATTAATTTTTATATGCCCCTACTTACATGTTTGTGTGTTGCATGAACAAAAAGGGGAAGATTTTCTTGAGTTGTGAGGGCACATGCTTGATGAAAGATTGATTTTCGTGTCGGATTTCTTGATTAGCTGATTTGCATGAGTTTGCCGATATCCAAAATCAATTCTTAAAGTCTAGGAAGTCTTGATGTATTAAAGGTCATTGTATTGTAAGACCAAGCATGTTTTCGTGATGATTTGCAAAAATTGAATAATCGGTATGACCGTAGCGTAAATGGTCGCACCATAGTGATGAAGGTTGGGATGTAATTTGCATGAGTTGTGTATGTGTTGTTCGAGGACGAACAAGGATTTAAGTGTGGGGTAAGTGATCTTGGGCAGATTTATATGCCCAAGTGATACTCAAACGTATTATTTTCGCCTTGTTTGTGTGCAATATGTATATATTCTCATGTAATTGGTAATAAAATGTGAATTTATACTAACCAACATGATTAGCATTTGTTTTGCAGGAAAATATGATTTTTAGGAGCTAAAATGCATGTTGGAACTATATCGGAGTTGGACTTGGATACGAGCGTGGAAAAGACATTGGAATGCACAAATTATAGGGGCTCCGCGATGGAGCCGTGCCACGCTACCGTCGCGGAGGCACACTGCCTCGAGAGGAAATTAAATGGCAAATTCCAGTGAGGCCTCGCGACAGCTCCGTGGCACGGAGATAGGCCTCCGCGTTGGCCTCCGTGCCACGTTGAGGCTATTTTACCGGACCCTGGATTTCTAGTGAAGGTCCGCGTCCACGCCGTGTCACGGAGGCAGTGCTCCGCGTTGACCTCCGTGACACGTTGCTTGTTATTCCGGGAAAAATTTCCCTCTAGTATAAATAGCACACTTAGGTTTATTTTAAGTAGTGCAGACTTGGTGGAGCAAGGACGTGGGTTAGCAGCAGTTGAGGGACGACAAAGCTAAGGGATTTCTTCTCTTCCTTTCTTCTTTCAATCAATTGTATGTATGATTTACACTTGTTTTAGGATGATCAATCCACAAATGAGTGGCTAATTCTCTTCCTTGCTAAGGTTTTTAACATGTGTAGTGAATTTTGATTGTAAATGATATGGTTTTCTTCTTCTTCTTTCATGTTGTTCTATTAATTCTTGTTCTTACTGCATTAGTGCTTGGCCGACATTAATGTACATCTAAAAAGTCCAATTTCACTCGAGAGAGCAAGAAATTGGAAAGTTGTGAATTAATAGGGTATTGTTCTTAACTTGATTTGGGAAAATTGGGTTTTGATGTGCTTTCCTGATAGAAATATACTTGAAAGCCGTATTAGTCAATTTAGGAACCGGAATTGTATTGCTAGGTCGTAAATTGCATTTGATCACAGAAATGTAGACGAATGGTTTATGATTCTTAAGTGAAATTAAATACGAGAGTTTTAATTTCTAGGCTACTATTCTTGGCTAGCAACATGAAGAAGAGATTAACCGAATTATTATTATAATCGAATTCATTACTTGTTCTTAACCTTGGCATGCTCATATCCATAGTTTAAATTCACAGTAAATAATTGTTAATAGTTTTTGTATATATTTTATAAACAAAAACTCATTTAACTGTTGGTTACGTTGTTGTTAGCATAATTAGAAGTAAGATAAGAATATAGTATACTTAGGCAAATTTTACATATCCTGAGCCTCCTTGGATCGATACTTGGCTTACTTAGCCACTTTATTACTTTTTTGACCACGTGCACTTGCGTGTCGGTTTATAATATATAATACCAACCGAAACAGCCGGACAGTAATCTCATCTTCTCAGCCTATTGACTACCTCTTTCTAGTTCTTTATCAAAACTCTAACCACAAATTAGCTCAATCCAACTTGATTTGGATTAGCAACTGCACTATTCCTAGCTATTAGTTGCCAATAAGGAAAGAGAATGCAATTTCAGCTATTTCTAGACTAATTTCACACTCTCTTCTCCACACCCACTACTAAATTCTCTTTCAATACTTAATTATTCTTTTTCAAGCAAGAATAGATAGACCCATATCATAATCAATGGATCTTCCTTTATAGACTGAAGAGAATGTAATAGATTTACACTTGCATGAACAATATGAAGATGACTCTAACAATACCTAATATAATTAAGTATTCATTATCACACACCTCTAGTTAATGATTTTAGCTACTTATAGTTAAGAAATTCAAAAAAGACATTCATAAATAGCATCATTGAATTTAATAGAAAGAGTAGATAAATCAACTTCACAAAATTTTCTTCAACAATAGCTGAAACTTACTAGTGCAAAGAGGAAATAGAACAGAGTACTTTCTACAATTTTCAATCAGAATCTCCCTCTCTCAGCTAAGATAATGTTCTGCAGCTAAAAGGGGAAACAATGATGTAATGTAAGCTTTGTTCTCTCTCAATATCTCTATGTCTATCTCTCCTTCTGCATATCTGAGTACAGAGTACTTTATTTCTATTTATACCTTGAAAAGTAGGGCACTTTTCATCTCTTTTCAAGTCTTAGATGATTATACCCTTATGAGCACCGTTCTAGAACTGGCGGAAGCACTAGCGATTCGCTGATCACAATCCATGAACCGTCGGGTGTCTTTTCTGCATCTTCACTAAATTTCAGTGAACACCGGCAGTTCACTCAGTGTTTCGCCGATGCAAATCCATGAACCGCCGGGTTTTCACGCCATTTTTAAGAACTTTTGAGTATCATTCGGCGATTGGACCGGTGACTCGCTGCGGGAAAGCCGCGAACCACCGGTGGCATTAATCCTCTGAGGCAGTGATATTCGGCCCTTAGTCGGTGTTTCGCCAGTTTACATCTGCAAATCGCGATTCACTCTCACTCCTTTCTTTTTGCTCCATTTTTTCTCTTTTCTTAACTTTTATCCATCTGCACATAATGAAAGCAAAAAGGGAATAAAATCCAAATAATCAACTCAAGAACAAAATAAAAACTAAAGTTTTAGAGCCTAATAAGTTGGTAAATTACCAACTCATCAATCCCCCAAACTTAAATCATTGCTTGTCCTTACGTAATGCAATACTCAACTATTGAAGAACATTCTGCCTCTCTTCACAATTAGACCTCGTTGATCACCTGAACTATGACAACCCAAAAAAAATACTCAAAGGCTCACTAAAAAAGAGAAGAAAATACCCCAAAAGACCAAAACAATGAAGATGTTTCAACTAGGCAACCACTTTCTATCAAGCAAAGATTATGAAAGGAATCATTTGTCAAAACAAGGGCATTGCTCAACCAAGTAACATATATAGCATCTCAAGTAATCATCACTGAAAATTCAAAGCCTGCCTTAGAGTTTACACTCCTTGCCCTATGTCCACCTTAAATTTGAATTCTCTTGCATCCCCAAAAAGGAATGATGTCACTCATCAAAATAAGGATCTCTATTCTTTTGGTTATGTGATCATTTGAATGTACACAAGGGATTAATTGGAAGAGACACTCACACTCACTCTCCCAAAAGATATATTCGTGCATACACTTGACCCACAGGCTTGCCCTTTATGTAATTTGCTACTAATGTAGAGTAGTTTCACCTAGAATCATTTAGGACTTGCGGGTTGTGATGTAGGCTCGGGGTGAGGGTAGGATAAACATTTGGATATAGTGACTAGATCCTCCCTAATGCTTTTTGTGACATATCTTACATCAATTCCACTCACTTAACCTTCTTTCCCTTCTTTCCTTGTTAATTACATTCATTTCTTTAACACTCCCCCTTATAACCCTTTTGTTGCTTTCACAACTAGCCTTATTACATCAAGAGGAAACACCGATTCACACAAATTGTCTTTTTCTTTTTGCTTTATCCTTTGGTGCACTTTGACAAAAGGCGGTGTTCCCTTCACACTATAATTCTTACTTCCCCCTTTGTTTTGCATACTCCTAAACTTAGGCTTTTGCCTCATTTTTCAAAAATATTTTTATCACTCCCTATTTCTTAGGCCTTAAGCCTCATTTCATCACTTATCTTGTTACTACATCTAGGGAGAATGGGGGCTAAAATGAGATACTAAGAATGGTCTTAAGGCTTGTAATGTGGTTGCCAAGGAAAGGGTTTAAGGCTCAAAATTGGCTTACAAGGATCAATGCTCATGGAGGGCATATGGGTGAAATGACTAGATAAAGGAAATCCTAAACTCATGTTCTTGGCGCAACTACATCTAGGATTTCGCCTTGAATAACATTTGGTGCAAGTTCTACACAAGATGTAATGCATGAGATTCATCAAAATGTCCTCACCCCACAAGGCATCACCCTTAAGGGGTCTACAGAAGTCATTCTCAACACAAAACACAAAATTAGGACATCAAAGAAAGCAAACATCATATGTCAAACAGGGAATTTACAATGTATGAAAAGAATGCTATGCTATGGTGTCAAAACTTGCTCATTATCTTCATTCTCCTTCCCTTGTTTTAACGATTCCATTTTAGTAAAAAAAAATCCGGTGGTGCCTCTCAAAACAAATTTACAAAAGACTCAAAGTAACATGGTATTTTCCCTTAAGAATGTCCCCACTCAATCAATCATAAGGAAAAACCAACCCGATTCAACAACAAAAATAAAAAAAATAATAGAGAATGATCCTTGGGAAAGAACAGTGGTCAAACGAGAACCCTCAGAGTTTTAATTTCTACACTACTATTTACAATGGCCAAAAAGGAATAAGACTTTGGGTTCATTTCATTCAAGATTTTTAATATTTTGCAATTAAAATCAAAGACCCCATTTAGTCACTTATCATTCATCATAAAAAAAACGTGAACCAAATTATTCATTGATTCATTTGAAAATAGGACACACCCAACAAGGGCAATCATCAATCATTGAACTAAAACCTAATAGCCCGACAAAGGCTGGACTTACTCAGATTCAAACAAAACATCAAAACATCAAAATAAATATTCATCCCTGGCCTCCCTCATCAATTTCGCTCATCCCTCCCCCACTTAAGAGCATACATTGTCCCCAATGTAAAAATGCAAAAGGGAAAGGGACAAGGAACTCCTTGAGTGGGTTACTCCTCTTCATCGTCAACATCTACCTCACCACCATCACCGTCTCTGGCTTCACCTAGCCCAACGAAATCATCTCCTAGCCCTTCAAACAGATCATCAATTGGCCCCCGAACTAAGGAAAAAGCAGTTATTCCATCATCCAAGGCGCTCATGTCGAGCACTTCTACCAAAGTCCGACTCATCCACTCATGCACCTCTATTTGGAGGGAAGTGACTGCCCCTTCTACTGCATCCACCCTCTTGCATAGAGTGGCGACATTCTCGTATAGTGACTTAAGCTCCTTCTTAATTGTTTTAACAATGAGTGCTCGGAGGCTCTTAGCCAAACATTGAAGTTGGCTTTCATGCGAGTTTGTCATCTCCACAAGTCGATGGAGACCACTTGGCTAAGAGGATTATGGAGGGGGAGAAGTTCCTCGCTGAGGCATGTCACCCGATGCTTGGCCTGACATTTCAGGTTGGGGCACATTTGACTCTGGGGTGATTGGTGATTGGGCTGACCCGTGGGAGAGGGACTCTTCTTGCACTCCAAAGGCCTACAATCGCTTTCTTTTCACTGTCGGTGCCTTGGCTCTCTCTTCCGCTCAATATATATCACACCCGAAGCAGTGGAAGGAGTTTCATCTAGGAATAGAGGCACCCCAGCTGCTGTGCAAAGCTGGGAAATTAAGACATCGTAGGGCATTGAGGTACTAGACTGCCGGGCCTTTTTCTTTATTTGTTGAGCGAGAATTTCCCTAAAATTAATGGGGACTCCCATTATTATGCAAGAAAAAAGGATGGAGGTTTCAAGGTTGACCCTCTACTCATTTTTGGAGGGGATGATTCAAGCACAAACAAAATCGAGCCACAACTTGGCCTCAAACTTCAAGTCATGGCGAGAGATTTTTCCACCCATAGAGGCCCAAAGAGGATTACCAACAACTATGATGCGGCCTACCCAAGTGAACTAATCAATCATATCAGCCACCCTTTCCATGTATTCTGTAGTGAAGTCAACTTTGTCATCCCAGAACTAGTTGTTTATGGCCGTCGGGGTTATATCAACCTCCACTCCCTAGATCATCATTGATGGCAAGCATAGGAAATCATCTACTTTTCCATTGTGCTGCATACTCTCCTGTCTGGCCTGATATGAGGCGTAGAATTCAGTTACCAAGCTGGGTTAGTATAGTGGAAGTGGGTTGGCAAATGCATGTCACTGCTTGTCGGTGATTTGGGCGGTGATGTTGGGAAAATTACCTTTTATCCCTACCAAGTCGAAACGATTCTCCACAGTAATTGAACGGCCTTGACAAATGACATAGTGCTCTTGCATATTGGGGACACAGAAGATTATTGTCTCCTTCGTGTTGGCACTAGGTGGGGCAACCTTTGCCTTGCCCTTGAATTCGCTAGCAGAAGAAGCAGGGGCCTTTTCTTTTCCTGTGTTTCTTGTTGAAGACAGTTTGTTTTTCAAATTAGGAGATTTCATACACACACTTGAGTTTTAATAAGGGCTTAACTAAATGATGCAATTGCACCTTGAGATAGATGTAGTGAAGAGAGTATGAGTGAAGTGAGTGTGTTGGTGAAATATGGAGGGGGTTTTATTGGTTGAAGATGTAAGTGTGATAGGTTGAGAGGAAGGTGGAGACTTTAATGTGGGTGTGTTGGTGGGAAGTGGGAAGATGGAAAGGTGGGAAAGTGGAAAGGTTGAAAATGGATGAATATGGGGAATTGGTAATGTTGGGTAGTGGAAAGAAGAATGAAAAAGTGTTGGGAAAAGGGGAACTATGGGAATATTTGTAGAATAGGGTGGATGGTCAGTTTTTTGGGATTTTTTGGGACAACTTCTTAAATACCATTTTGTAATAAATTCGCACCTTGACCGGCATGTCATCGGCGGTTCGCCGAATTACACCGGCAGTTCACCGCTGTGATTTATTTTCCATTTATTTTACCTAGTGATCTGTTTCTTGCTGGCAATCAACCAGTGGTTCGCGAACTGTACCAGTGAGCTGCTGGTTACCTTCCACTTCTATGCTTTCCTGTACTCTATCGGCTATCCACCAGTGGCCCACAGATCTGATTCAGCGGTTTGCCGATGGGCCCGCCGATTTTTTTATCCAAATCTCAGCCTTCTTCTATGTGTTCACCTTCATCAGTGGTTCGCGTTTCTAGAGCGACCAGTTGTCCCATGCCGTTCATTTCTTCATGATCTATTTCTAACTTTTTTACTCATTTCATAGCTCCTACACAAACAAAAATATCAAATAATTCACTAAACACTTGGGTTGCCTCCCAAGAAGCGCCTTAGTTAACTTCGTGGCACGACGTAGACCTATTTTTTTTAGCAACTCTTTTTCGACTAGTCATCATCCGACTCTGTCTCCCTCAGCTCCAATCCTTTGTCCTCATTTTCATTTTGCAATACTCCAACCACTTTGCATTCGGGAGGCATTGCAACTGATGGACACACTTTGAAGGTGACCTCTTCACTCCCATCCCAAAATTTTAGCGCTCCAAGCTCCACGTTCACCACGGCTCTCCCTGTAGCCAACAATGGTCTTCCCAAATATAATGGGAACCTCTGCATCCATCTCACAATCAAAAATAACAAAATCAGCTGGTAGAATAAACTTGTCCACTCTCACCAGCACATCTTCTAACACCTCCACCGGTCTTTTTATTGACCTATCTGCCATTAGCAGCCTCATTGACGGCTATTTTGTGCTTCTGAGTCCCAGTTTCTTAAAAATGAGCAGGCGCATCAAATTTATGATGGCGCCGAGATCACATAGGGTCTTTTGTAGCACACATATCCCAATTGTGCATGAAATTGTAAAAGCTATGGGATCCTCCTTTTGGGGGCGAGATTACTCATCATCAACGCACTACAATGGTGATTTTTTTCTTCATTGCTTGTATCAACTAACTTTTTCTTCTTTAGCAAGTCCTTCATGAACTTTGCATAACTAGGCATTTGGAGTAAAGCATCCACTAACTGTATAGTTATGGACAACTTGCTAAACATGTCAACAAACTTCCTAAATTGGTCATCCTTTTCCTTCTTGGTCAGCCGTTGTGGATAAAGAGGTGAGATTCTTGGTTCAACCCTATCATCAATCGCGGTCTTTTTTCCCGCCTCATCATCATCAACATTCATGAGGATTTCATCATCCTTTCCCTCTTTTTCCTCTTCAATCTTTTCTTCATTCTCCGGAGTCATTGACGTTTTATCGACTTCATCTTCTTCAACTGATTTTGGGCTTTCCCCCTCACTACATCGGGGCATCTCCAATCACCTTACCGCTCTTAGTGATAATGGCCATGCATTGACCATCTTTCTTGGGATTATGCATTGTCTTACTCGGTAGTGTTCCCTTCATATGGGGATTCATTTGAGCTGAGAGGTGATTCATTTGGTCTTCCAAATGCTTGATGGAATCCAAGTGTGAACTCACTGTTTGAGCGAGGTTAGACACCTCACCTCGTAATTCCTTCATCCCACTCTCGGTCGAATCCACCTTCTTTAAAACTCTTGATAGCATTTCTTCAATTTTTGAATTGCCCGCATCACTCACGCCCAGTTTATTCTGAGGATTCCCAACCTTAGGAGGTGGAATATATGGGTTCAAAGTCCTGAGATATCGATCACTCTCTTGGTTTGGCTCTCTATTAACCCACCTTTCATTCCTTTCAGGCCATCCATGTGGCTCATGATTTCTCAAAACTTGGTTGTCATCCCGTGGGCGCCATGGGCCTTGGTTTGCTCCTTGGAAGCCAGGCCGAGGACCTCCTATTTGGTTGCCCATATATTGGCATTCTTCATCATATCTCTGCAATGATGAATCTCCTTTGTATTGTAAGGGACCTTGCATTCCCACAACATTTACTACCTTTGGCCCTACTCCCATCATGTGCTTTCTCATCAATTCTAATTGTGTCATCATCTTAGTGAGATTTTCATCCCGTTGTTCATCCTTTTTCCGCAACTCCGCCGTCAATGCACTCAAAATAATCTCATGAGTGCACACATTTGTTTCTCTTGTATGATAGGCCATGTTGGTCTTTGTCATTCGGTCTAGGAGAGCTTTGGCCAACCCGTATGTTTGGTCCATAATAGAACCAACAGCTAGGTTGTTGGCCACAAACTTGTTGATTGAATCAAGGGCCCTATAGAAGCTTTGGAGAAGCACTCCGTCTAGCAATACATGATTTGGGAAAAAAGCAACCTTCTTTTTAAACCTTAACCACGCCTCGAGTAAAGGCTCTCCCGATTCTTGCCTGAAATTTGTAATATCATCCCTCAACTGAAGAATCTTTGATAGAGGAAAAAAATGGTCCAGGAAGGCCTCGGTTAGCTCCTGCCATGAAGTAATACATCCCGGAGGGATTTGCCTCCCCCATTAATGAAAAAGGAAAGAGTCTCAACCTAATTGACTCTTGACTTATATTTGTTATATTGAAGGGCTGGCATATTTCCAAGAAATTCCTAAAATGACGATTCGCATCCTCACTTGGTTTTCTGCCAAAGAGCCCCTTCATTTGCAACAAGTGAAGCATGGTGCTGGTGACAAGAAACACTGCATTCCTACCATTGGTGGTAGGTGAATAGCTCCTGCAACTTCCGGCATCACCGGATTATCTTCCTCGAGTTCCATGTTACCCTCCACTAAGATATCTCCTACTTGGGAGTGATGACACATGTGGTTATCTCCTACTTGGGAGTCACGTTAAGTAACTACAATGCAAAACTATTTAAACTTAACAATCAACACAAGATCATAAAGCGCTAGTCCTAGCAATGGTGTCATTTTTGATAACGTCAAAAATATATCCTTAATTCAAAGAATATACACGGCCGAAGTATCAAAACAAGTAACCCAATGAGGTCAGGGTCGAACCCCACCAGGACAAGGGAATGATAATTTCAAGTATAGATTGAGAAATTGATGTTAGCTTGCACCTGTAGATTTAATGTAAACACAGAAAAAATTGAGGGAGTTGAAATTTTTAGAGAATTGTATTGGTTGATTTAGTGAAGTAAAATAGCAAGATAAGCTAAGTTTTCAACAAGGGTGTGAAATACTATAGGTGCAGTGTAGATGAAATACTAACTAGATCGGGACATGCCAGGTCATCTTATAAGTTCAACAAGTGTAAATATTCATGGGAAGTGGGTAATCTCATCTTCTCAGCCTATTGACTACCTCTTTCTAGTTCTTTATCAAAACTCTAACCACAAATTAGCTCAAACCAATTTGATTTGGATTAGCAACTGCACTATTCCTAGCTATTAGTTGCCAATAAGGAAAGAGAATGCAATTTCAGCTATTTCTAGACTAATTTCACACTCTCTTCTCCACACCCACTACTAAATTCTCTTTCAATACTTAATTATTCTTTTTCAAGCAAGAATAGATAGACCCATATCATAATCAATGGATCTTCCTTTATAGACTGAAGAGAATGTAATAGATTTACACTTGCATGAACAATATGAAGATGACTCTAACAATACCTAATACAATTAAGTATTCATGATCACACACCTCTAGTTAATGATTTTAGCTACTTATAGTTAAGAAATTCAAAAAAGACATTCATCAATAGCATCATTGAATTTAATAGAAAGAGTAGATAAATCAACTTCACAAAATTTTCTTCAACAATTGTTGAACCTTACTAGTGCAAAGAGGAAATAGAACAGAGTACTTTCTACAATTTTCAATCAGAATCTCCCTCTCTCAGCTAAGAGAATGTTCTGCAACTAAAAGGGGAAACAATGATGTAATGTAATCTTTGTTCTCTCTCAATATCTCTATTTTTATCTCTCCTTCTGCATATCTGAGTACAAAGTACTTTATTTCTATTTATACCTTGAAAAGTAGGGCACTTTTCATCTCTTTTCCAGTCTTAGATTATTATACCCTTATGAGCACCGTTTTGGAACTGGCAGAAGCACTGGCGATTCGCTGATTACAATCCATGAACCGCCGGGTGTCTTTTCTGCATCTTCACTAAATTTCAGTGAACACCAGCAGTTCACTCGGTGTTTCGCCGATGCAAATCCATGAACCGTTGGGTTTTCAAGCCATTTTCCAGAACTTTTGAGTATCATTCGGCGATTGGACTAGCGACTTGCCGCTGGCAAGCCGCGAACCACCGGTGGCATTAATCATCTGAGGCAGTGATATTCGGCCCTTAGTCGGCGCTTTGCCGGTTTACATCTGCAAATCGCCGATTCACTCTCACTCCCTTCTTTTTTCTCCATTTTGCACTTTTCTTCACCTTTATCCATCTGCACATAATGAAAGCAAAAAGGGAATAAAATCCAAATAATCAACTCATGAACGAAATAAAAACTAAAGTTTTAGAGCCTAATAAGTTGGTAAATTACCAACTCATCAAACCCCCAAACTTAAATCATTCCTTGTCCTTACATAATGCAATACTCAACTATTGAAGAATATTCCGCCTCTCTTCACAATTAGACCTCGCTGATCACCTGGACTATGACAACCCAAAAAAAATACTCAAAGGCTCACCAAAAAAGAGAAGAAAATATCCCAAAAGACCAAAACAATGAAGATGTTTCAAACAGACAACCACTTTCTATCAAGCAAAGATTATGAAAGGAATCATTTATCAAAGCAAGGGAATTGCTCAACCAAGTAATACACATAGCATCTCAAGTTATCATCATTGAAAATTCAAAGCTTGCCTTAGAGTTTACACTCCTTGCCCTATGTCCACCTTAAATTTGAATTCTCTTGCATCCCCAAAAAGGAATGATGCCACTCACCAAAATAAGGATCCCTATTCTTTTGGTTATGTGATCATTTGAATATACACAAGGGATTAATTGGAAGAGACACTCACAGTCACTCTCCCAAAAGATATATTCATGCATACAATTGACCCACAGGCTTGCCCTTCATGTAATTTACTATTAATGTAGAGTAGTTGCACCTAGAATCATTTAGGACTTGCCGGTTGTGCTGTAGGCTCGGGGTGAGGGTAGGATGAACATTTGGATATAGTGACTAGATCCTCCCCAATGCTTTTTGTGACATATCTTACATCAATTCCACTCACTTAACCTTCTTTCCCTTCTTTCCTTGTTAATTACATTCATTTCTTTAACACTCCCCCTTATTACCCTTTTTTGCTTTCATAACTAGCCTTATTGCTTCAAGAGGAAACACCGATTCACACAAAATGTCTTTTTCTTTTTGCTTTATCCTTTGGTGCACTTTGACAAAAGGCGATGTTCCCTTCACACTATAATTCTTACTTCCCCCTTTGTTTGCATACTCCTAAACTTAGGCTTTTGCCTCATTTTTCAAAAATATTTTTATCACTCCCTGTTTCTTAGGCCTTAAGCCTCATTTCATCACTTATCATGTTACTAGAATCTAGGGAGAATGGGGGCTAAAAAGAGGTACTAGGAATGGTCTTAAGGCTAGTAATGTGGTTGCCAAGGAAAGGGTTTAAGGCTCAAAATTGGCTTACAAGGATCAATGCTCATGGAGGTCATATGGGTGAAATGACTAGACAAAGGAAATCCTAAACTCATGTTCTTGGCGCAACTACATCTAGGATTTCGCCTTGAATCAAATTTGGGGCAAGTTCTACACAAGATGTAATGCATGAGATTCATCAAAATGTCCTCACCACACAAGGAATCACCCTTAAGGGGTCTACAGAAGTCATTCTCAACACAAAACACCAAATTAGGACATCAAAGAAAGCAAACATCATATGTCAAACAGGGAATTTACAATGTATCAAAAGAATGCTATGCTATGGTGTCAAAACTTGCTCATTATCTTCATTCTCCTTCCCTTGTTTTTACAATTCCATTTCACTAAAAAAAATTCCGATGGTGCCTCTCAAAACAAATTTACAAAAGATTCAAAGTAACATGGTATTTTCCCTTAAGAATGTCCCCACTCAATCCATCATCAGGAAAAACCAACCCGATTCAACAACAAAATAACAAAAAAAAAAGAGAATGATCCTTGGGAAAGAACCGTGGTCAAAAGAAAACCCTCGGAGTTTTAATTTCTACACTACTATTTACAATGGCCGAAAAGGAATAAGACTTTGGGTTTATTTCATTCAAGATTTTCTATATTTTTGCAATTAAAATCAAAGACCCCATTTAGTCACTAACCATTCATCATAAAAAAACGTGAACCTAATTATTCATTCATTTGAAAATAGGACACACCCGTCAAGGGCAATCATCAATCATTGAACTAAAACCTAACAACCCGACAAAGCCTGGACTTACTCATATTCAAATAAAACCTCAGAACATCAAAATAAATATTCATCCCTGGTCCCCCTCATCAATTGCGCTCATCCCTCCCCCACTTAAGAGCATACATTGTCTCCAATGTAAAAATGCAAAAGGGAAAGGGACAAGGATCTCCTTGAGTGGTTTAGTACTCTTCATCGTCAACATCTACCTCACCACCATCACGGCCTCTGGCTTCACCTAGCCCAGCGAAATCATCTCCTAGCCCTTCAAACAGATCATCAATTGGCCCCCGAACTAAGGAACAAGCAGTTATTCCATCATCCAAGGCGCTCATGTCGAGCACTTCTACCAAAGTCCGACTCGTCCACTCATGCACCTCTATTTGGAGGGAAGTGACTGCCCCTTCTACTGCATCCACCCTTTTGCATAGAGTGGCGACATTCTCGTATAGTGACTTAAGCTCCTTCTTAATTGTTTTAACAATGAGTGCTCGGAGGCTCTTAGCCAAATATTGAAGTTGGCTTTCATGCGAGTTTGTCATCTCCACAAATCGATGGAGACCACTTGGCTAAGAGGATTGTGGAGGGGGAGAAGTTCCTCGCTGAGGCATGTCACCCGATGCTTGGCCTGACATTTCAGTTGGGGCACATTTGACTCTGGGGTGATTGGTGATTGGGCTGACCCGTGGGAGAGGGACTCTTCTTGCACTCCAAAGGCCTACAATTGCTTTCTTTTCACTGTCGGTTCCTTGGCTCTCTCTTCCGCTCAATATATATCACACCCGAAGCAGTGGGAGGAGTTTCATCTGGAAATAGAGGCACCCCAGCTGCTGTGCAAAGCTGGGAAATTAAGACAGCGTAGGGCATTGAGGTACTAGACTGCCGGGCCTTTTTCTTTATTTGTTGAGCGAGAATTTCCCTAAAATTAATAGGGACTCCCATTATTATGCAAGAAAAAAGGATGGAGGTTTCAAGGTTGACCCTCTACTCATTTTTGGAGGGGATGATTCAAGCACAAACAAAATCGAGCCACAACTTGGCCTCGAACTTCAAGTCATGGCGAGAGATTTTTCCACCCATAGAGGCCCAAAGAGGATTACCAGCAGCTATGATGTGGCCTACCCAAGTGAACTGATCCATCATATCAGCCACCCTTTCCATGTATTCAGTAGTGAAGTCAACTTCGTCCTCCCAGAACAGGTTGTTTATGGCCGTCGGGGTTTTATCAACCTCCACTCCCTAGATCATCACTGATGGAAAGCATGGGAAATCATCCACTTTTCCTCTGTGCTGCATACCCTCCTGTCTGGCCTGATATGAGGCGTAGAATTCAGCTACCAATCTGGGTTAGTATGGTGGAAGTGGGTTGGCAAATGCATGCCACTGCCTGTCGGTGAATTGGGCGGTGATGTTGGGAAAATTACCTTTTATCCCTACCAAGTCAAAACGCTTCTCCACAGTGATTGAACGGCCTTGGCAAATGATGTAGTTCTCTTGCATATTGGGGACATAGAAGATTATTTTCTCCTTCGTGTTGGCACGAGGTGGGGCAACCTTTGCCTTGCCCTTGACTTCGCTAGCAGAAGAAGCAGGGGCCTTTTCCTTTCCTGTGTTTCTTGTTGAAGACATAGTTTGTTTTTCAAATTGGGAGATATCATACACACACTTGAGTTTTAATAAGGGCTTAACTAAATGATGCAATTGCACCTTGAGATAGATGTAGTGAAGAGAGTATGAGTGAAGTGAGTGTGTTGGTGAAATATGGAGGGGGTTTTATAGGTTGAAGATGTAAGTGTGATAGGTTGAGAGGAAGGTGGAGACTTTAATGTGGGTGTGTTTGTGGGAAGTGGGAAGATGGAAAGGTGGGAAAGTGGAAAGGTTGAAAATGGATGAATATGGGGAATTGGTAATGCTGGGTAGTGGAAAGACAAAAATAGAATGAAAAAGTGTTGGGAAAAGGGGAACTATGGGAATATTTGTAGAATAGGGTGGCTGCTCAGGTATTTGGAATTTTTTGGGACAACTTCTTAAATACCATTTTGTAATAAATTCGCACCTTGACCGGCATGTCATCGGCGGTTCGCCGAATTACACCGGCGGTTCACCGCTATGATTTATTTTCCATTTATTTTACCCAGTGATCTATTTCTTGCCGGCAATCAACCAGTGGTTTGTGAACTGTACCAGCGAGCTGCTGGTTACCCGCCACTTCTATGCTTTCCTGTTCTCTATCGGCTATCCACCAGTGGACCACGGATATGATTCAGCGGTTTGCCGATGGGCCCGCCGGTTTTTTGATCCAAATCTCAGCCTTCTTCTTTGTGCTCACCTTCATCAGCGGTTCGCATTTCTAGAGCGACTACTGGTACCTTGCCGTTCATTTCTTCATGGTCTGTTTCTAACTTTTTTACTCATTTCACAGCTCCTACACAAACAAAAACATCAAATAATTCACTAAACACTTGGGTTGCCTCCCAAGAAGCGCCTTAGTTAACGTCGTGGCACGATGTAGACCCATTTTTTTTAGCAACTCTTTTCTGACTAGTCATCATCCAATTCTGTCTCCCTCAGCTCCAATCCTTTGTCCTCATTTTCATTTTGCAATACTCCAACCACTTTGCATTCGGGAGGCATTGCAACTGATGGACACACTTTGAAGGTGACCTCTTCACTCCCAACCCAAAATTTTAGCTCTCCAAGCTCCACGTCCACCACGGCTCTCCCCGTAGCCAACAATGGTCTTCCCAAAAATAATGGGAATCTCAGCATCCATCTCACAATCCAAAATAACAAAATCAGCTGGTAGAATAAACTTGTCCACTCCTCTCACCAGCACATCTTCTAACACCTCCACCGGTCTTTTTATTGGCCTATCTGCCATTAGCAGCCTCATTGACGGTGGTTTTGTGCTTCTGAGTCCCAATTTCTTAAAAATGAGCAGGCACATCGAATTTATGATGGCGGCCGAGATCACATAGGGTCTTTTGAAGCACACATATCCCAATTGTGCATGAAATTGTAAAAGCTCTGGGATGCTCCTTTTGGGAGTGAGATTACTCATCATCAACGCACTACAATGGTGTTTTTTTTTTCTTCATTGCTTGTATCAACTAAATTTTTCTTCTTTAGCATGTCCTTCATGAACTTTGCATAACTAGGCATTTGGATTAAAGCATCCATTAACTGTATATTTATGGACAACTTGCTATACATGTAAACAAACTTCCTAAACTGGTCAGCCTTTTCCTTCTTGGTCAGCCGTTGTGGATAAAGAGGTGAGATTCTTGGTTCAACCCTATCATCAATTGCGGTCTTTATTCCCGCCTCATCATCATCAACATGCATGAGGATTTCATCATCTTTTCCCTCTTTTTCCTTTTCAATCTTTTCTTCATTCTCCGAAGTCATTGACATTTTATCGACTTCATATTCTTCAACTAATTTTGGGCTTTCCCCCTCACTACACCGGGGCATCTCCAATCACCTTACCACTCTTAGTGACAATGGCCATGCATTGACCATCTTTCTTGGGATTAGGCATTGTCTTACTAGGTAGTGTTCCCTTCATCTGGGGATTAATTTGAGCTGAGAGGTGATTCATTTGGGCTTCCAAATGCTTGATGGAAGTCGAGTGTGAACTCACTGTTTGAGCGAGGTTAGACACCTCACCTCTTAATTCCTTCACCCCGCTCTCGGTCGACTCCACCTTCTTTAAAACTCTTGATAGCATTTCTTCAATTTTTGAATTGCTCGCATCACTCATGCCCGATTTATTTTGAGGATTCCAAACCTTAGGAGGTGGGAATATATGGGTTCGAAGTCCTGAAATATCGATCACTCTCTTGGTTTGGCTCTCTATTAACCCACCTTTCATTCCTTTCAGGCCATCCATGTGGTTCATGATTTCTCAAAACTTGGTTGTCATCCCGTGGGCGCCATGGGCCTTGGTTTGCTCCTTGGAAGCCCGACCGAGGCACTCCCATTTGGTTGCCCATATATTGGCATTCTTCGTCATATCTCTACAATGATGAATCTCCTTCCTATTATAAGGGACCTTGCATTCCCACAACATTTACTACCTTTGGCCCTGCTCCCATCATGTGCTTGGCGAGATTTTCGTCCTGTTGTTCATCCTTTTTCCGCAACTCCGCCGTCAATGCACTCAAAATAATCTCATGAGTGCACACACTTGTTTCTCTTGTATGACAGGCCCTGTTGGTCTTTGTCATTCGGTCTAGGAGAGCTTTGGCCAACCCGTATGTTTGGTCCATAATAGAACCAACAGCTAGGTTGTTGGCCACAAACTTGTTTATTGAATCAAGGGCCCTATAGAAGCTTTGGAGAAGCACTCTGTCTAGCAATCCATGATTTGGGAAAAAAGCAACCTTCTTTTTAAACCTTAACCACGCCTCGAGTAAAGGCTCTCCCGATTATTGCCTGAAATTTGTAATATCATCCCTCAACTGAAGAATCTTTGATGGAGAATAAATATGGTCCAGGAAGGCCTCTGTTAGCTCCTTCCATGAAGTAATACATCCCAGAGGGAGTTACTCTAGCCACATTATTGCCTCCCCCATTAATGAAAAAGGAAAGAGTCTCAACCTGATTGACTCTTGACTTATATTTGTTATATTGAAGGGCTGGCATATTTCCAAGAAATTCCTAAAATGACGATTCGCATCCTCACTTGGTTTTCTGCCAAAGAGCCCCTTCATTTGCAACAAGTGAAGCATGGTGCTGGTGACATGAAATACTGCATTCCTACCGTTGGTGGTAGGTGAATTGCTCCTTCAACTTCCAGCATCACCGGATTATCTTGCTCGAGTTCCATGTTACCCTCCACTAAGCTATCTCCTACTTGGGAGTGATGACATATTTGGTTATGAGCTCCTAACAACACAGAAAACTCACGTTAAGTAACTACAATGCAAAACTATTTAAACTTAACAATCAACACAAGATCATAAAGCGCTAGTCCCAGCAATGGTGCCATTTTTGATAACGTCAAAAATATATCCTTAATTCAAAGAATATTCACGTCCAAAGTATCAAAACAAGTAACTCGATGAGGCCAGGGTCGAACCCCACTAGGAAAAGGGAATGATAATTTCAAGTATAGATTGAGAAATTGATGTTAGCTTGCACCTATTGATTTAATATAAAAATAGAAAAAATTAAGGGAGTTGAAATTTTTAGAGAATTGTATTGGTTGATTTAGTGAAGTAAAATAGCAAGATCAACTAAGTTTTCAACAAGGGTGTGAAAGACTAGAGGTGCAGTATAGATGAAATACTAACTAGATCGGGACATGCCAGGTCATCTTATAAGTTCAACAAGTGTAAATATTCATGGGAAGTGGGTAATCTCATCTTCTCAGCCTATTGACTACCTCTTTCTAGAGTTTTATCAAAACTCTAACCACAACATAGCTCAACTCAAATTGATTTGGATTAGCATTCCTAGCTATTAGTTTCCAATAAGAAAAGAGAATGCAATTTCAGCTATTTCTAGACTAATTTCACAGTCTCTTCTCCACACCCACTACTAAATTCTCTTCCAATACTTTATTATTCTTTTTAAAGAAACAATCAAGCAAGAATAGATAGACGCATATCATAATCAATGGATCTTCCTTTATAGACTGAAGAGAATCTAATAGATTTACACTTGCATGGACAATATGAAGATGACTCTAGCAATACCCAATCCAGTTAAGTATTCATGATTACACACCTCCGGTTAATGATTTTAGCTACTCGTAGTTAAGAAATTCAAAAACACATTTATCAATAGCATCATTGAATTTAATAGAAAGAGTAGATAAATCAACTTCCCAAAATATTCTTCAACAATAGCTGAAAATTACTAGTACAAAAAGGAAATAGAACAGAGTACCTTCTATAATTTTCAATTAGAATCTCCCTCTCTCAGCCAAGAGAATGCTCTGCAACTAAAAGGGGAAACAATGATGTTATGTAAGCTTTGTACTCCTCAATATCTCTATTTCTATCTCTCCTTATGCATATCTGAGTACAAAGTACTTTATTTCTATTTATACCCTGAAAAGTGGGGCACTTTTCATCTCTTTTCCAATGTTAGAAGATTATACCCTTATGAGCACCATTCTGGAAGCACCAATGGTTGACTGATTAAAATCCGTGAACCGTTGGGTGTCTTTTTTGCATCTTCACTAAATTCTAGTGAACACCGGCGTTTCGCTGATGTAAATCTGTGAACCACAGGGTTTTCATGACATTTTGCAGAACTTTTGAGTAGCATTTGGCGACTGGACCAGCAACTCGCTGCTGGAAAGTCGCGAACCTTCATTGGCATTAATCCTCTGAGGAAGTGATATTCGGCCCTTGGTCAGCGTTTCGCTGGTTTACATCTGCGAATCGCTGATTCACTCTCCTCCCTTCGTTTTGCTCTATTTTTTCTCTTTTCTTCACTTTTATCCATCTGCACACAACGAAAGAAAAAAGGGCATAAAATTCAAATAATCAACTCAAGAGAAAAACAAAAACTCATGTTTTAGAGCCTAATGAGTTGGTAAATTACCAACTCATCACTTACGTGGTCCCGACTATCACACTCAAGTGGGAAAAGTCGTCCAAAGCTTTTCCAGGGCTAAGCACGCAACCATGATATTGATATAAAGCTCAAGGCCCCTTGGGGGTAGGGGAAGCTCCAAAGGAGGTCACAAATAATCTGATCATACCTACATTGGCGCGTAGTTCTGAGGAATAGGGTTGACTAACCGTTATCCTACTCGGTGCTATATACCACTCACAAAAACATGCATATGCTCTCTAGCATTTTTCAACGAAGCTGACCATCGTCTAATGACAATGCTAAATAATAATATACACACAATATCTAAATCATAGCATGAGGAACCTTGGCTCAAATTATACCACAAGCTAAAAATAATGGGAGTCTTGACTCCAAAACCATGTGGTAATCTAATTCATGAAATCATAAGACATACTTGATCATATGGGCTTTCCCAATACTTAAATATACTTGAAATCAACTTGATTCACTTTAAAAACATGAACATAAACATGGGTATTTCAAAATCATACTTTCTTTATAAACATCACATCATACTTGAACATATATATCATAGATCTCAACTTTGATGAACATTCATGGATGGGTACCATAGTTTATAAAAATTGAAAACATAATTTATAATTTAAAACATTGTAAAATCTTCCCATCAATCATAATTCATCATTTAGAACATGCTTAGATATTACCCATGATTAAAACATACGAATTCATGCATTGGGTAAAAACCCCATGGAATCATCAATTAAAACATCATGAATTGAGAGAGAATTGGGTATGTGTGTGGACAATTCCACCCATTCATAGACTTACATACATTAAGGGATATGATTTGCACGCTTTCTTAATTGCCCAAAGAGAATTGAGGAGAACTTTGTAGAACTAAGCTTGATCACCTCTCAAACTTTTAAACTTGCATGCATTAATTAGGATAGGCTCAGAATAACTTAACCATTCTTAAAACATTCCATTTTGAGCTTAAAACGATGTAGTTTAGGCCTTAGGAACATAGAAATTACAAAAAAGCCCTTAATAAACTCGCAGGGAAAAATAGTTTGCTAGTCCCGATGAAGGACTAGACAGGTCGTTACCAGTGACCACGACTCGTGGTCACCAGTCATTATGAACACTACCCATTCTTCCTCTAAGGGTCACCACAAGGGACACCGCGACTCATGGTGTACCCAACGACTTATGGTGACCAGTCGTTACCTTCAGTGTCCCATTCTTCAAGTCTTCAGTCAACCCTTGGCCACGGGACTCCTGATGACTCATGGTGTTGACCACAACCTGTGGTCACCTCAAAATTCCAAATTTCAATCCATGTCCCCAACCTCTCCCCATGAGTCACTTAACAACTTGTCGGGTTCCTGACGGGTCACTGGACTACTCGTCCTGTGACTTGGTGTAGTAATTTCTATTTTCTCTATTTCAACTCTCGGGTCTGATCTTAGGGCTTTCAGGGTATAACACCTTTTATACAACACATGCACAAAGATATATTCATAAACTATACCATCAAATACACCATCAAAATATACGACCAAGAACAAGTACAATCATATGTCATCAAAACCTAAAATCAAGAATATCACCTCAAAACTCCACTACCAAGATCATAACATCAAGGACACATTATCAAGAATATTCAATCAAGAGTACTTGTCAAGAACATCATGTTAAGAGTGCATCCCCCATTATTTATCATCAATTAGGTTTTACTTTCCGATATGTTCTCATAGATATGATTAATCCTCCAATTCATAGTTACATCACTACAAGTATTTCATCAAGTCATCATATTTTATGATCCCTCTACCCTCATTGATTGTACACAATAGTACACACGTATACGATTCGCTAATTATAGTCTAACACAAAGGTAATCCATAACCTACCTAGATTGCAGAACTGAAACATGCAGCTAACTTTTCTCAATGCTTCCTAACTTTCAAAGTCTAGAAATAAGACATTAAATAATCAATCAATAGGCTACTTCTTCGATTCAAGGGTTTGGGAACTCAACCCACTCCATTCTACATGTTTCTTACGGTCCGATTCGATAATAACAGGAAAAATTATCATAACAAAAATCTATAATGATCATCCCCACCTAATTCATGGAGTTTTTACTCCTCCAACTCTCTTAAAGCAGCTTTTAAGGTTAAGGATTTAAAATTCAGCGAATTCTTGGTCTCAAAGTATCACCAAAGCAGTGTTCTATAATTTCATTCACCCTAGAAAGTGTTAATTTAGCACTTTTAGGCCTAGGAATCAATACCCAATTATTTCCATAACTCTGGTCCTAGTTTTCACAAACCTAGGGTTTTTAGCTAGCAATTCAGCACTAGAGACTATCTATGATTCTAGGTGTTAAGGAATTGAATGAGGGAAAGAAAGAGTTAGAACTAGAAGCTGCTAAGCCCTTAGAAAATTTCCTTTTTACTCTCATGTTCGTGCCTCAGAATAATGGGGTGAAAAACACCAAAATTTAACTTAAACTAACTTTCTGCCTCACATCGTCTGCTGCAGTGAAAATGTACCACTATAGCAGTCCCGCTACAACGAATGATCATTCGCCGCAACGGTCCTACTGCTCGCAAAATTTGAATCGTTACTCCAATTTCATCAAGGCTTTATAACAATCGAACGGGTCATTACATCCTCACCGAGGTTCACGACCTAGACCAAAACTTCCGCGCTGAGGTTCGCGCTGCAAATTAGGTTTCTAGGAAATTTTTTTATCCTATAGACGATGGGTATTAGGCCTAGGGAGTTCCTCTTTCACTCTTGTACTTGTGTATTATTGTTTTGGCACTAAGGACAATGCTATTGATTAAGTGTGGTGTGGGAGAAGTAAACTTCCTTGTTTCATGCATGCCTAAATTGCTAAATTTATTCATGGTGGTCTAAGATTTCTTTTGTGATGCATGACTTATTCCTGCTAGCTTCTACCTTGTAGTATTTGTTTTTTGGGTTTGTGATGTTTTCTAGTTTTTTCAATTTGAGTTCCTCTGATTTTTTATTTTTTGTACTTTTTTGGTGGATAGTCTCTTAGAACCGATTAGAGGGTTTATATTGATTTTTTCAGCCATAGTCATGATTATTCCTGATGATGGATGGATGACGACCGCTTCAGAGAAAATTAGTCATTTTTAGGAAACCAAGAACTTGAGACCTTAGAGTTCCCCTTTCACTCTTGTACTTGTGTATTGTTTTAGCATTGAGGACAATGTTGTTGATTAAGTGTGGTGTGGGAGAAGTAAACTTCCTTGTTTCATGCATGCCTAAATTGCTAAATTTATTCATGGTGGTCCAAGATTTTTTTTGTGATGCATGAATTATTCTTGCTAGCTTGTAGCATGTACTATTTTGTTTTTTTGGGTTTATGATGTTTTCTGGTTTTGTTTTTATTTGAGTTCCTCTTATTTTTTATTTTTGGTACTTTTCAGGTGGATAATCTCTTAGAACCGAGAGGGTCTTGATTGATTTTTATTATCCATATCATGATTGTTCCCGATGATGGATGGATGATGACCGTTTTAAGAGAAAATTAGTCATTTTAGGAAAGCAAGAACTTGAGAACTTATGAATGCTAGGTGATTCACTCAAGATATCATTGAGACTTGGCATTATTCACCCAAAAATGCATAAAAAGGTAGAAAAACTTAGACTTTTGGAACTCAACTCCTATGCTTGAAAAAATTAGGCTTAATAATGTGAGACATTCAGTATGGATATATGTATTTATTACCATTATTGAATCATTTGTGCCATTGTGTGAATGAAATTTTTATTGTATACTCCATGCTTGGAATTTGATGTCTAGAACTTGCCCGATGTGTGCGCAAAATGAAATGAGGATGCAATATTTAGGAAGTGATATAGGAATTTCTTTGGTAACCTATTTCTATCCAATTTTACCTACCTTGAAGTAATTGTCCTAGTTAACCATTTTGAGTCTTAGCCTATTCTTTTGATAATCATATTACAAGCTTAATTCCTTTTGTTCTATTGACTTTTATTTGATCCAAGTGACTCCTAGAGCAATTTAATTGAAAAATTTGCATAAAAGGAGCAAAACTGAAGAGAAAGAAAAAGAGGAAAAATTAAAAGTTTGGAAATTAAAAGAAAAGGAAAGAGTGGAAAAATTGCTAAACAAGGAGGGTGATATTAGTGGAGAAAGAAAAAGAAGGGATGTTTTAAAAAATGAATGAATCAATCAATAATGAAAAAATAAAAATTGTGATTGAGCTTAATACTCAAAAATCCCTACTAGTCACCCAAATTGAAAATTTTGAAAAATAAAAGGAGGCATAAGGAGAAAATAGAAAATTGAAGAATGTGCTAAAAAAAGAGTTGTAAAGTGTTAAAGAGCTTAAGGAGATTAGTCACTATCTTGGCCAAATAGTTCCTACCCATCCCTTAGCCTACATTAAAACTATCTTAAATCCTAATTGATCTTAGATTTGATTTTCTATATTAGTGGAGTATTACACTAAGGGTGATCCTATGGGTCGTCTATTGCATGCATGTTGAGTAATTTGGAAGAGTGAGTGATAATGTTCTAATTATGACCAAGTTCATATTGTTGTATTTCTTGTGTGTGAAAGGACATCTCTCCAATTAGTGAGGGGCACATAATAGTAAGATTTTGGTATATCTTTATTGCTAAATTACATATGATCCATGTTGGCCCAAATATATTTTATTGAATTAGTTCTAGAAGCTAAGTGATTTTAAATTTTGACCTTTGAATGTTTATCTTATATGCATATGGAGTAAATTATTGGAGCTTGATTGACTTGTCTAATGACCCTAAGTGTAAGGAGACCTATTCATAGGGTGAGTTTTGTGGTTGAATTTGAGAAGTGAAGTAGTAGATTTTGTGGTTATGAAATCATGGAAAACACAATCCTAGTCTTGTCTCATTAATTTGATAATAACTCAATCATTATTAGAATTACCTTTTCTTTTTATTTGCAATGCCCCTTTCGAAATATTGACTACAGGTTAATTTATTCATCGTTAAAATATTGTTTCTTTCTTATTCCCTGTGAGATCGATCACAACCTAGTTGGGTTACTATATTTGACAATGACCACTTTATACTTTATTATGGGGTATAATTTGGGCGTGATCAGTTCCCAAGGGGGATATAATATAACACTCCAAAAGTCTCTAAGATCAAATCCTAGACTCAAAGAAAAAACCAATAGGAATGGAACCATTTCCCACCAGACGACCTACACAACGAGTCATAGTGGGAAAGGATGACTTGTGAGTTGGAATCATGGTGTGAGATTTAGAAAAATATTTAGGATTGCTTTAGTCACCACGATTCACAATATGACTCGTTATGAGGAAGGACAAATCTTTGTATCCATCGAGGGATGAAGTTTAGAGAATCACCCAAATTGCCTCACTAACCACGAGCACAAACCACAATCTGTGGTATGAATGAATGAGTCATTGTATCCATCTGTGATGTCTTATCAAGAGCCTATCTGAAATTTCTATGTACACAATGAGTCCAACCATGAGTCGTGGGATAACGGCACAACTCGTGGTATAAGTCGTGGAGTCGAGTTTTCAAAATTTCAATATGTTTTTCTAAGGGTATTTTTGTAACTTTCTAGATTCTTAACTCCTAAACTACATCGTATTGGTACCATTTGAAAGGGAATTTACGTCAAGTAATTGACAATTGTCCTCATTTCCTCCCAAAACACGCCGAACAATGTTTAGAAGCTTCAAATCCTCTTAAGTCAAAGCTGGAGTTCTTCTCCAAGAGCTATAGGTTGAAGGTTCTAGCTAGAGATTCTCAAGCTCCACGTATGTGGGAATTCAACAAGGGTCATCCTTTCACCCTTGTGTCCCTAATACTTTCATAAGACCTAGAATTCTCAGCTCTGTAGAAAATTCATGTCTTAGGGGTTTTCAGTAAGTTTATGAACTCCCTAATTAATTCAATGTTTGAAGACTCCCGTGATTGTTATTAAGTGAAATTCATGATTATATATCGAAATACATGTTATACTCTCGTGGCCATGATTTTAGCATGATTTCAAGTCAGTCTGCATGATTAGCATTATTTGAAAAAAGTGTCTAATTATGAGGATATGATACTACCTTTATTTCATTATAAATGCTTTCATAGTATTATCAATATTAACAGGTCCTATAGACTTTCAGAGCACTTTCAGATAAAGTGGTTCTGACTTAGTCTAGGGCATCAATGGTCAAGATATCAGTATATATACGGAGTTGTACTTAGCATCGAGTAGGCCAGGGTTCAACGCACCCAGGTCTCAAAATGACATGCCACCATAGGTTATTATCCCATATGAGCATCGGTTAGTGATCACACCATCCATGCCTTTATACCCTGGAAAGGTATATTGGGTCCTTTCAATGGGGCATATACGTCGAACTCCATGTTTAGCTCATGTGGTTATATGTCGGTTAATAGATTCTCCCACTATACAGTACAGTGCAGTTTAATATAATTGTCTCGACCCTAGCATGGACCCTGGACCGAGACAAGGGACCTAGAACCACAAATGGCTCCAAGATAACCCATGACACATACATAGTATGAGAAAGAGCATATTAAAGAGGAAATGAAACATAAAAAAATATAAGCAGAAGTCTTCACATCATGAAAGCATAAATGCAGACAAGTCTACAATGTTAAATCATCTACATAACTATCTGAAAAGCCCCTAATCGTACAATGAACTGATAGGATACACGCCCAACTAGCTCACTAAGTTTGAAACTGAAAGACATAGACATAAAACATAAAACTAATAAGTGTCCTGGAAAGATGAGGACTCGCCCAAACTAGGGCTAAACTGGACTGCTATGGGAGAGAGACTAACGTCGTGACTGAGACTGGTCACCCAAACCTGTATCATGAGACGATATAGCATAGAGTATGCGGTCAGTACTTTGAATGTACTGAGTAAGTAGAGTAAGTAAAACATGCTAGTAAATTAGTAAAATAAGACCATGAGTTTAAGTAAGCTAAAATATGAGAATAGGGACAAAATGCTAAAATCATAGTCGTGACGTAGTCATAAGCATGAAATTTTCATCATAAATTGAAGCATAATGACCCAAGGTTTTTGAAAGTAAAAATCATATGGTTTAGCATGTTTGAAATGAAAAGTAAAACTCATAAACTGATTAATGGGTCAATCATACTATAAAACATGATATCATAAACACTAAACATGAATATCTTAAAATATGAGGAATATGGGCAGATTCATCATGACCGACACCATTATGATAGAGCTTATATGATGCTCAACTATCTCTCTCAAGTTGGCAGAGTTTTTCCAAGCTTTTCAAGTCAAGGAACGATAAAGCTATGATACCACTCGTGAACCCCATCGGACTAGGGGCAATGCCCAAACATGAATTTTCCTATGATGGCACAAGTTTTGAGACTTGGGGTTTGTTTGAACCCCTAGCCTACTAGGTGCTACATATATATAATCTTTCTTCTAAAAAAGGAATCCTAGGAATTGTTGTTACTGGCTTGCTCCTTCAAAATAAGGTGGCTAAGACACACTACTCTAAAAGACATGTACATGGCTCATAGTCATCAACGTGAAAATAATATTTGAATTTGCAAGGGCTAGCCGAAACATGAAATCATAATTATACTTGATATACATGAAATAACAATGAAAAGGATGCCACAGAGTTGGCCATGATATTTGAACGTGAATTTTTATGGAAATCATACAGAATCGAGTAAATCATCATAACTTTTATATCGTGGATTAATGAGAGATTCTAGTTGAAAAAATGTGATCATAATCATAAAACATGGATTGAATCATTATAAATTTTAATTCATAAAAGATCCTAAGAGATTTCATGAGAATTGGGTTTAACCCTAGAATTTCATGAAAACATGATTAGAGACTTGAGTTCATGAGATAGAGGTGAAGTTGGGCATAAGGGTGGATGGAATCCCCATTCACGATCCCACATACCTTATCTTATTCTTCACAACTATCGACACGAAGCCGCGATCCTCTTATAACGTCAATCTATAGCAATTTATGAATAGGAACTCCAATCAATAGCTTAACGATGACATCTAAGTCATAGAGGAATTTCAAATACCCGAAGGCGTAGGAAATTCAAGCCTATAATGAGTGGGGTGTTCTAACACCCAGTTCTTTCTACAGCCCCTTCACAACAAGCATAGCCATTACAAGTCCAACCAAAACAACCACATCTATCCTCAACACCAAAATAATCCCATAAACCCTAAACCTGGGTCATCACATGAACTCATGGCTTTCTAGCACCGTCCAATGAGTCCTGACCTTAAAAAATCCCTAAAGAGTAGAAAATAATACTCATGTATGTTTTTTGGAGAGTTACTTACCCTAGAGGAAGGACGAAAGCTCAAAATTTCAAGTCTTGAAACTCAAAGATTGTTCTTGACCTTGCTAGAGATAGGAAGATGATTTTGATGTTAGAATCATGAAAATATTCATGAATTTATGTTGTCATAAGTTGGATAATTCTTACCTAGCCTTAGGAGGGTTGAAGAGAGCTCTTGGAACTGATAGAGTTTATCTGGATGCGAAATAATGCCAAAAAGATTATTCAAGGCAACTTTTAAAAGCCCTGAAACCCCCATGTGATGCCCCAAGTAATGGGACATCAGTCCCTCGATGGACCTTCAACTTCCCATCACTTAGGGTGGAATTTTGCAGCTTCTGGTTAAGGGTGACGGAGCAATCTTAACAGGCCATCACTCTTCTCGTCACACCTGACATTGCTCCACTAAATTGCCCATAACTTTTTACTCCGAACTCCGATTGATGCAAAGTCGGATATATTGGAAAGAATACTCAAAAATCACCCAGAATAACATCTTAAATTAGGATTTAAGGTCGTTTGAAGTTGATCCTTTTAAGAACATAATACGAAAACTCAATCGGTATAAATAATAGCTTTTTAGTTTAGGAAAAATGTAAAGACTAAAACTTAGAGAAGAAATAATATATCTGAAATCCAATTCTGAAACACAAGTCTAGTCTGAAAGCCAACTACTGAGGAGTTTCTAGGACAGGCCCCTAGCTAACTCTAAGTTTATACAAAACCATAACTAAATGAAATAAACAAACAAGGCCCTAGAATGATGAGGACTCACACTCTGATCTGCTGACGTGGAATGCTCTGAAATTGAGGTATCTATCTGTGCTGAACCTGAAGAGCTGCAGCTATATCATGAAATGATACAACATGAAAAGCATGTGTCAGTACTTTTAATGTACTGAGTAAGTGGGAGATACATACTAAATGCAAAGTCTGAACTGAAAATGACACGCCATGACCAGCAAGTAAATTGAACTGTGCTACTGATATAATCTGAAATGGTCAAGATGACTTTGTCTGATGGTCAAGGACATGGCCTAAGTCTTGAGCACTAAATCTAAGATATTGTTCTGAACTGAGCTACGTATTTGATATTGGACTGGACTAACTAGTGGGAGAGTCTTTAACCTACATTTAACCATGTGATCTAGACGTGGAGTCCGATGTATACACCCAACCGGTAGGACCCAATATACCTTGCCAGGGTATAAAGGCATGAATTGAGTGATCACAAAAATATATCTGGGGTCAATCAAGCCAAGTAATACTAAAACCTACGTTGGCAACATAGTTTTGGAAACCTGGGGGCGCTGGAACCTCGGCCCGCTTGGTGCTAAGTTCTGCTCCCACTAGAAATATAAACTGATTTACTAAGCTGATAGCTCGAAATTGGGGCCCAAGACTATTCAGGGACGAATCACTGCATGTAACCTGGGAGCCTTATCGGACTAGATTCTGAAACTGGGTTCTAAGACTGGTCAGAGCTGCTTATCTAGAAGCGTTGTAACCGTCTACAAAACAACTAATAACTGAACGAGGGTCCTGGGGATGGTTAGAGCTATAAATAAATGTCATGACCATCTAATGGACCAAATAACTGAAATCTGAATCTAAGTCTGAAAACAGGGAGGCACCACTATCACCTCGAAATAAACTAGAGTCAAACTGATCAGTTGACATATTTATGGACAACACTGAGGTTGCTAAAATCTGACTGAAGCTAGACTGATATGATTCTGACTGAGAATAGACTGATAGAGTTCTGTGTTCTAACTAACTGAATTTCTAAGCAGCTAATGAAGAGCTCATTCATGCCGACAACACGGACAAATTCATACTATAAGGAAAATTTCAGGAATCTGGGAGTTTCATTCAATAGAGAAAAAGTCATTCTCATTCATGGGATATTTACCCAACACATGCGAATAGCAAGAAAATTCTAGAAATTCAACTCAAAGCATTCTTCATTCACTAGAGGGGATTTAACAACCGAAATCATTACTCGAAAAATTAGGGCTTAAATTTACTTTTTGTATGAACACTGGCAATTTGATAAGGAATTTATGGGGATCATATCAACAATATACATGAACATCGTTCTAAGTGAAATCAACAAATATAAACATGAATTCTCTTCATATTCGAAAGCTCGGGGCTTAAAACTGATAGAGGAAATTGAGGAGGATTTTGGGGACACAAGGGAAGAACTATCCCCTTGCTAAAACCCCACATACCTGATGAAGAACCCATGAAAATCTTGAGAAATTGAGGAGAAGAAAACTTCCCTAGTTCTTGCTCTGAGAATTCTTGAGAGAACTTACGGTCTCTTTTTTTGAGTGCTTGAGTGGGGAATGAGGAAAAGGACCCATTACCCTCACTAAAATGTCTGAAATCATAGTCAAAACAACGCAGTTTAATGCTTTAGAGAATAGGAATTTACTAAATAGTCCCCAGAAATTTACTGGGAAAAACTGTCAGGTGTTCCTAACAGGTGACCTAACGACTCGTTACTAGGTCCAATAAGCCGTTGAATCCTCTCGTCAAGTTCACTGGAAATACTGTACTAATCCCTGACGGGCACATAATGAGTCGTCATTACTAGGAACGACTTGTCGTGTCATCCGTTAGGTACATTGGTAAGAAGGCAAGGAAGGACTGGAAACTAACGACATGATGAGTCGTTACTGCTGATGACGACTCGTGGTGACCTTCCATCTAGTACACTGTCTACTTCTCAAATTCTAAAACTCCAGCTTGGCAACGGGTGATTAATGAGTCGTGCAGCCTGACAACGACTCGTGGGGTCATTCCTTGGGAACCACTAACTCATCATCTAGGCATCCTTCTCATGGTTTACCTGACGAGTCGTTGGGTCACTTAACGACCCGTCAGGTTGGTCATTCTACAACTTTTCTGCAGTTTTCCAGATTTTCTGAATTAAGTCCCAGATATTGATTTTGAGCTTCCGGGGCATTACAATATCTCCCCCTTGGAAAAATTCATCCTCGAATGTTAGAAAACTCATAGGAACCATAAAAGTAACAATCAAAACATTTAAATATTGCTCATTCAACTTCAAAACGACCTAAGTGACTACCTCCAATTTGGAGAATATAACTGAACTAAATTTTGCTTTTCATAAAAACAACCAAAGTCAGAAAGAAAATTTAGATACATGAATTGAATTCAACAACTAGTTCAGGCCTTAAAATAAAATTCACATATCCAACTGCAACAGAGTCGGTAGAGAACAAGTGTGGGTATTTGGCCCTCATATCTGCTTCGGCCTCCCACGTAGCTCCTTCAACTTGTTGATTCCTCCATAAAACCTTGACTGAAGCTATTTCCTTATTCCTCAATCTACGAACCTGTCGGTCTAGGATTTGGACTGGTACCTCCTCATAGGTGAGGCTATCCTTGACTGCCACATTATCCAATGGCACCAAAAAGGTTGGATCTCTAATACACTTTTTCAAAAGTGATACATGGAAAACTGGATGTACAACTGCTAGTTCCGAAGGTAACTCTAGCTCATAGGCTACCTTGCTGATACGCCTCAAAATTCTATTAGGTCCCACATACCTTAGACTGAGTTTCCCCTTCTTTCCACACCTCATCACCCCTTTCATGGGTAAAATTTTTAGGTATACCCAATCATCAATTGAAAACTCCAGCTCTCTTCTTTGCACATTGGCATAGGATTTCTGACGGTTCTGGACTATTTTTAGTCTTTCTCGGATAAGCTGAACTTTCTGCATTGCCTCATGAACCGAGTCCGGCACTATCAAGGTAGCTTCACCGACTTCAAACCAACCTATAGGAGATCTACACCTCCTACCATACAATGCCTCAAACGGGGCCATCTGAATGCTGGAATGATGGTTGTCTTTGTACGCAAATTCGATAAGAGGTAGATGGTCATCCCAATTACCCGTAAAATCGATCATGTACACTCTTAGCATATCCTCTAGAGTCTGAATAGCCCGCTCCATCTGTCTGTGGATGAAAAGCTGTACTGAGCTTGACTTGGGTAGCTAGTCCTTTTTGAAAAGATTTCTAGAAGTGAGAGGTGAATTAGGTACCTCTGTCTGAAATAATGGAAAAGGGCACCTCATGTAGTCTGGCTAGTTCCCGAATATAAAGTCTAGCAATGTCCTCAGCTGAATCTGTGGTTTTGACTGAGAGGAAATGTGCTGACTTAGTTATCTAGTCTACTACCACCCAGATAGAGTTATGCTGCCGACTAGTCCGCGGTAGACCCGTAATGAAGTCCATATTTACTTCTTCCCACTTCCAGGTGGGTATGCTGATATCCTGGGTCATACCTCCTGGTCTGTGGTGTTCTACCTTGACCTGCTGCCAGTTTGGGCACTTGGCTACAAATTCAGCAATGTCTCTTTTCATGTCGTTCCACCAGTAAATGTCCCTCAAGTCGCGGTACATTTTAGTAGCACTAGGGTGAATGGAATACCTTGAGCTGTGTGCCTCAACTAAAATCTATTATCTCAACTGACCGATATCTGGCACATACAACCTTCCCTGATAACGGAGCACTCCATTTCCCCCGTGGGAGAAAGCCTCAACTTCTTTTCTGAGAACCGCCTCTTTGAGTTTAAGTAGAACTGGATCTTCATCTTGTCTGGACTTCACTTCAACTACCAAAGATGAATCTTACCCGCTTTGTACTATTGCTCCACCTTCGGCTGAGTCTACTAGTTGCACCCCTAACCAAGCTAGTATATGAACATCCTTTGCTAACTCCCTTTTTCGCCCTCAAAGTGAGCTACATTTCCCACAGATCGCCTGCTTAGGGCATCAACCACCACATTGGCCTTGCCCGGGTGATACAGCACACTCATGTCATAATCTTTCAGGAGCTCTAACCACCTTCTCTATCGGAGGTTTAAGTCCTTCTGGCTGAACACGTACTGAAGACTCTCGTGATCTATAAATATATCTACGTGAGCATGGTACAATTAGTGCCTCCATATTTTTAATGTGAATACCACCGCTGCCAACTCTAAGTCATGAATTGGATAATTCTTCTCATGGACTTTGAGCTCTCTGGAGGCATAGGCTATCACTTTGCCCCACTGCATCAAAACCCAACCAAGTCCAACTCTGGAGGCATCAGAACATACAACCAACCCATATGTTCCTTCTGGCAGGGTCAAAACTGGAGCGGTAGTGAGTCGAGTCTTTAACTCCTGAAAACTCTTCTCACACTCATCCGACCATTGGAATTTTACCTTTTTCTGGGTTATCTTGGTCAGAGGAGAGGTTGTGGAGGAGAAACCTTCCACAAATTGTCGGTAATAACCTTTTAAGCCCAGAAAACTCCTGATTTCAGTGGAGAGGTAGGTCTGGGCCAATCCTTCACTGCTGCTATCTTATGAGGATCTACTTGTATCCCTTCATCTGAGACCACATGACCCAAGAAGGTCACGGACTTCAACCAGAATTCACACTTACTAAACTGGGTGAATAACTGGTGATCTCGGAGAGTCTGTAATGCTAACCTTAGGTGATTGGCATGCTCTTCCTAATTTCTGGAGTACACCAGAATATCGTCGATAAATATAATGACAAACATATCCAGGTAATGCTTGAAGGCCCTGTTCATCAAATCTATGAAGGTTGTTGGGGCTTTTGTTAACCCAAAGGACATCACCACAAACTCGTAGTGACCATATCGAGTTCTGAATGCTGTCTTCGGTATGTCACACTCTCTGACCCTTAACTGATGGTATCTTGACCTGAGATCGATCTTAGAGAAACAACTAGCTCCCTGAAGCTGGTCAAACAGGTCATCAATTCTAGGTAGGGGATATCTGTTCTTGACTGTGACTTTGTTCAGCTAACGGTAATCTATGCACATTCTGAGGGTACCGTCTTTCTTACGCACGAATAACACTGGAGCACCCCAGGGAGAGATGTTGGGTCTGATGAAACCTTTATCAAGAAGATCTTTTAGCTGCTCCTTCAACTCTTTAAGCTCAGTTGGATCCATTCTATAAGGAGGGATAGATATGGGCTGAGTATTTGGAAGGAGATCTATCCCGAAGTTTATTTCCCGTTCAGGGGGAACTCCAGGAAGATCTTCAGGAAATACATCTGGGAATTCGCTGACAACTGAAACTGACTGAATGGTTGGGGTCTCAGAGTTGGAATCCTTGACCAGAACCAGATGATATAGACAACCTTTAGAAATGAGTTTCTGGGCCTTAAGGTAGGAAATAAACCTACCCTTAAGCGCTAAACTGCTGCCCGACCATTCTAACATGGGCTCATCTGGAAATCGAAACTTGATAACTCTAGTCCTGCAGTCAACTGAGGCATAGGAGGAGTGTAACCAATCCATTCCTAGAATAAGGTCCAAGTCGACAGCTGGAATGATTTTATTCTAGACTGAGACTGGATAGTTTCTATACACCCGACCGGCTCTAACTGACTTGCCAACTAGGTTGGAAGAAGGGTTCTGGTAGGACCTCTGGACTGATGCCAAACTGAACTACGACATAAGGATTTACAAACGAAAGAGTGGCTCCTGGATCTAGGAGGTCATACACGTCTAGATGAAATAGACGTAACATACCAGTAACTACATTAGGTGAACTTTCCTGATCCTGACGAGAAGAGAGAGCATGAAAACGATTCTGGTGTTGACTGCCATCTGTACCTGATGGGTTGGCCTGCTGAGCTGATTGGCCTACTGGAGCTGATGAGGTAGTGGATTGTGATCTTTCTCACCCTGCTGATGGGCACTCCCTAAGCCTGTGTCCAAGTTTTCCGCACCCGAAACAGCCCTCTCGTCCCTGAAGGCATTCTCCTGGGTGATTTCTACCAGACTTGGGACAAGCTGGATACTTGTTTCCTATACTGGGGACCTAAGACTGAGTGCCAGAAGGCCCACCCCTCCGATCCTAGTGGGACCGAAAGGTAGGGACGCTGACTGAGCTAGGTTCTAGGGCCCTCTGCTGTTGCTACTGCTGTTGCTGCGCTGGGCAGCTACCACCGCAAGATCTCTGGTGGCCAAAATATGTATGACCAGTTCTTTCCCTCTTGTTCTTACGTTCCATATCTTTCAACTTCTCTACCTCAATCTACAAGGCATACACAATTAAGCTAGAAAGATCCATGTCCTTGATTAGCATTGCCGTCCTGCACTCTTTGAGGACCAGGTTAGACACTCCATTTACGAACTTTAGCATGCGAGCCCTCGGCTCGGACACCATCTCTAGAGCTACTTTGATAGTCTAGTAAACTCTAGAGACTACTCCTCCACTGTCCGGTTGCCCTGTTGTAGGTTCATAAACTCTACCATCTTAGCCTCCCTCAATTCCTAGGGAAAGAACCTATCTAGAAAAGTTGTATGAAAATCCTCCCACTCAACCGGTCCTGCTTCTGCAGACCGCCCCTCCCTCCACTGCTCGTACCAAAGATGGGCTACCCCTTTTAGCTGGTAGGCAGCCAGGTCAGCACTTTCGAAGGAGCTGACACCCATGATCCTGGTAATTTTCCTGACCTTATCTACAAAGCCTTGTGGTTCCTCTCCCTCCTTTGTTCCGTGAAAGTCTTGAGGATTCATCTGGGTGAAATCCCGCACCCATGCAACAGCTTCAGACTCACGTGTGGCTACTGGAACCACCTGCTAGTTCACTTGATGGGTGATGGTCTGAGCAAGAAACTGAATGGCTGCCTTGAATTCGGCAGTAGCCACAGAGTAATCTTGAGGAACTTTCGGAGTTGGTGGAGCGGGTTTGTTGGAGTTTCGGCTCTTCGCCCATTTTCACGTCGAGGAGGCATTATTCACTGAAAGGAAAAAGGACACGATATAGAAAGACGTCTTTGGAATTAAACTTTAACGCACGATAAAGAAAATGAACAAAAGGGGAATTTTCCTAATAACTTCTCGTGGCCTCCTCGTCATAAGTGTGATACGCTTCACACCCATGAAAAGTACTCTACTCGGTGTGACTTTCAGACTTGCCGAGGATACTCTAAACCTAGTGCTCTGATACCAAGTTTGTCAAGCACAGAGCCTACACCCTGGGCGAGACATGATACTTGAAGCCACAAGTGACCCCAAGTCAACCCCTGGTCTATCATACACTAACATTCTGAGTAAACATGCACAGCGGAACTTATAAATAACAGCTTTATCAGTTTAGGAAAAATGTAAAGGCTGAAACTTAGAGAAGAAATAAATATATTTGAAATCCATTTTGAAAGACAAGTCTGGTCTGAAAGCCAACTACTGATGAGTTGTTGGGACAAGCCCCCAGCTAACTTTAAGTTTATACAAAACCATAACTAAATGAAATAAACAAACAAGGCCCTCGAATGATGAGGACTCACACTCTGATCTACTGACGTGGAATGCTCTGAAACTGAAGTATCTATCTGTGCTGAACCTGAGGACCTGCAGCGGTATAATGAAATGATACAGAATGAAAAGCATGTATCAGTACTTTGAATGTACTGAGTAAGTGGGAGAAACATATTGAATGCAAAGTATGAACTGAAAATGACATGCCATGACCAACAAGTGAACTGAACTGTGCTACTGATATAATCTGAAATGGTCAAGATGATTCCATCTGATGGTCAAGGACATGGCCTAAGTCTGGAACACTGAATCTAAGATACAATTCTAAACTGAGCTGCTTATTCTGATGTTGGACTAGACTGATTAGTGGGAGAGTCTTTAACCGACATTTAACCACGTGAGCTATATGTGGAGTCCTGTTACACCCCACCAGTAAGACCTAATATACCTTGCCAGGGTATAAAGGCATGAACTGAATGGTCACAAAAATATATCTGGGGCCAATCAGGCCAAGTAATACTAAAACCTATGCTGGCAATGTAGTTCTGGGAACCTAGGCGCATTGGAACCCCGGCACGCTCGGTGCTAAGTTCTGCTCACTGGAAATCTACACTGATCTACTAAGCTGATAGCTCAAAACTGGGGCCCAAGACTAGTTAGGGATGAATAACTGCATGTACCCTGAGAGCCTTATCGGACCAGATTCTGAAACTAGGTTCTAAGATTGGTCAGAGCAGCTTATCTAGAAGCGTCGTAACCGTCTACAGAACAACTAATAACTAAACTGGAGTCCTTGGGCTGGTCAAAGCTATAACTAAATGTCATGACCGCCTAATGGACCAAATAACTGAAATCTGAATCTGAGTCTGAAAACTTAGAGGCACCACTAACACCTCGAAATAAACTAGAGTGAAACTGATCAGTTGACATATTTCTGGACAACATTGATGTTGCTAAAATATGATTGAAGCTAGACTGATATGATTCTGACTGAGACTAGACTGATAGAGTTCTGTGTTCTAACTAACTGAATTTCTAAGCAGTTAATCGAGAGCTCATTCATGCCGACAACACAGACAAATTCATACTATAAGGAAAATTTCAGGAATCTGGGAGTTTCATTCAACAGAGCAAAAGTCATTTTCATTCATGGGATATTTACCCAACACATGCGAATAGCAAGAAAATTCTAGAAATTCAACTCAAAGCATTCTTCATTCACTAGAGGGGATTTAACAAGCAAAATTATTACTCGAAAAATTAGGGCTTAAATTCACTTTTTGTATGAACACTGGCAATTTGATAAGGAATTTATGGGGATCATATCATCAATATACATGAACATCGTTCTAAGTGAAATCAACAAAAATAAACATGAATCCTCTTCATATTCGAAAGCTCGGGGCTTAAAACTGATAGAGGAAATTGAGGAGGATTTTGGGGACGCAAGGGAAGAACAATCCCCTTGCTAAAACCCCACATATCTGATGAAGAACCCACGAAAATCTTGATAAATTGAGGAGAAGAAAACTGCCCTAGTTCTTGCTCTGAGCATTCTTGAGAGAACTTGTTGTCTCTTTTTGTGAGTGCTTGAGTGAGGAATGAGGAAAAGGACCCATTACCCTCCCTAAAGCGTCTGAAACCATAGTCAAAACAATGCGGTTTAATGCTTTGGAGAATAGGAATTTACTAAATAGTCCCTAGAAATTCGCTGGGATAAACTGTTAAGTGTTCCTAATGGGTGACCTAACAACTCGTTACCAAGTCCAACGAGCCGTTGAATCCTCTAGTCAGTTCACTGGAAATACTGTACTAATCCCTGATGGGCACATGACGAATCGTCATTACTGGGAACGACTCTTCGTGCCATCCGTTAGGAACACTGGTAAGAAGGCAAGGAAGGACTGGAAACGAATGACCTGACGAGTCTTTACCTGATGACGACTCGTGGTGACCTTCCGTCAAGTATACTGTCTACTTCTCAAACTCTGTCTTGGCAACAGATGACTTAACGAGTCGTGCGTCCTGACTAATGAGCCAGCAAGTGTACGGGTCGTACAAGTAATATAGTGGCTCTTTTTAGGAGCTGGATTGTCGAACCTACAGGGACTAGCACCAATCAGCAAATTAATAAACTCAAGTGTTAGTTTAGTTGGATAGAGAGGTTGTTGTTGGTTTATAACTAATTACAAGGTTTAAAACAAAGATAATCCAAAAACAATATAAGATAGAACTAGAGTCAAGGTCGGATAATCATGCAATGCTACAATTCATAATGGGTTAAGTATGAAATTATCAATTGTTGTCTCACATAATTGGAATTGCATGTTCATGGTCTTACGAACCTCTAAACATGACAAACTAGCCTCACTACTACATCTTTGAGCGAGGATGTCATTTCTAGTTCGTGGGCACTTCACTACGTGGATGTGGTTTATGGGGTTTATGCCCTTGGTTGGGGACTTCTGTACCTCCAGCCATTTAACCAAACTTAGCTTCACAACTACTTCTACAAGTTGTGGAGTACAATTCTAAGTTTGTGTCTTTCTATCTTCCCATTTTATCAACCAAGCAAGGTAAATTAGGTATATTCCTATCCTAACCACAAATCTTATCAAAAGACAAGAACTTGCTTCCTACATTCTTATGTTCTTGCCTAGGTTTGCTCTTCCAAGCTTCCACCAAAGCTTAACCCACTTGTTTTCATGGATATCAAGCATAAAAACAACAACAATAAAGATTGTAAGACAAAACAACAACTAACAACTCAACCCAAAATGAATCTAAGCAAATACAATCATATCCATGGCCTCAACCCTAGATGGAGGGTTCTAGCCACTCATGTTTGTACAAATACTCAAAAACATGTTTAGAGTAATATGCTTACAAGAATAGATGAAAAGAAACCAAGAAAAGATGAACCCAATATGACTTCTTCAAGTCTCCTTCGCGCCTCCTTCGCAGTTTTCCGGAAAATCGTGTGTACCCTAATTTTGGGGCAAGGTTTCTATTTATAGTAAATGAGAATCTGCAGATTTTTTGCCTGTGGTGGAATGGCAACATGTCATGGAGGTGAACGCGGAGCCTTGCCTCCATGACACGGAGGTAACGCCTACCCTCACTGGAATGTGCCAAAAAATGCAATTTTCGGTCAAGTGTTGTCGCGTTGGCAGCGTGCCACGGCCCCTATAGCACAGGGTGCCAGTTATTGCATGTTTTCTTGTTGACTTTCATGTTTTGCTCTTGATTCCATTCCTCCACTTCACAAATCATGAATTAGTTCCTCAAATGCATTATTAACCTTCAAAAACAGGGACTAATCATGTTTATTAGTGTATATTCACATTTACATAAAATCACATGAGAATGTATATAAATAAGTAGATAAACAAGACTAAATTGAGTTATAAAGTAGCACTTGGGCATGCAATTATGCTCAAGATCACAACCCCACACATAAAGCCTTGTTCGTCCTCGAACAAACCTTTTACATCTCTTGCACATGAAGACTCACACATAGCTAATTTAGCAAGATAATTCAAGCTAAGGCTACAATGACTGTTTAAAATAGCCAGCTAAAAATAGACCATGCAAAATTTAACCAATTAAAATCAATTTTAACTATGTTAAGACTTCCTAACCTCAAGACTTGATTCTCAATCTTAGCAAACTCATGCAAATCAACCGATCAAGAAATCCACATGAATGTTATCTCTCATTAAACATGTGCCCTCACAACACAAGAGAGTTACCCCATTTTTACTTCAAAAGAATCTCAAATCACAAAAGGTATGGGCATATGAATAAAATTACGCTCACTCTCTCAAAGAATTCACATGCATCATGTAGTGAACCATAAGCTTGCCCTTAGTGTTTACTCCACTAATTTCAGAATGTATGAACGTAAGATCAAGTAGGACTTAAGGGGTTGTAATGTAAGCTAAGGGACGGGTAGGTACTATTCCGGCCAGTAATAGTGACTATCTCCCCCCAAGCGCTTTTAATACATCCACATTCATTAAAGACATCTCCTCTATACTTCCTCCTCATTCTTCTCACTCTTGAATTTTCTTTTTTTATTCCCATTTCTTCAGCACACTCAGCTTACTAGTAAAGCGTATTTAAGCAAATTTTTCATGTACTTTCTTACTCTCTACTAATAATCAATCATTTTCAAACAAGTGCACCTTTGTCCTTTTCTCAACTTTCATAACTTCTACTTTTCCTTCTGTTTCACGCTTCTCACTCCTTCACTCTTTGGAATTTTTCACTTAAGCGCTTAGGAGTTTTGGATCAAATTCACGGATAATGAAAGAAAAGAATTAAGCTTTTATGTTGTAACTATCAAAGAATAGGCTTAAGGCTCATGGGGCTAACTAGGATTCAATATTCAAGGCAGGTAAAATGAGGGATAAAATTCAGGTTCATTCAAAGAAACGCCTACATCCTTTCCTACAATCCACATCCTTCATTTCATTTTATATACACACCAGGCAAGTTCTAGACACTTCACAGTAGCATGGAATATTAGAAAAACTCACACTCATTGCACATGCTCAATTCAAGACATATTCGCAGAATCTTAACTCAGTTAATTACAAGAATTCAAAATTAAGCTTTAATCACATCGAGTCGAATTCTAGAGCCTAGGTGTCTCAACATGTTTAAAACACTTGCATGCTTCCATCCTAATCACACTTGCATCTTACAGTATAGCACATAACAAGAATGTCGAACCATTAATTAGCTATGTGTTCAACTTACTGACTAAATTTCCCTTAAGACAGTCGTCATCCATCCATCATAGGGAACAGTCTCTACCTAAGACTTCGGTTCAAAGGGACTATTCTCGGAAAAAGCACCGAAAACAAAAACCGAGAAACCCAAATCAAAAAATAGAAAAAATAAAAAATAAAAAATAAAAATAGCAAATAACTTAAACAAATAATTACACAAATAACTCCTTAACAATGTATTACATCACCAGCACCAACACACAAAATCATCAACAACACAACACGAAACACAATGTCATACATTAAACAGTCACAGAAGCACAAGCACAGCATAGCCTTACTACACCGGCACCTAACTACTCCCACCCCGCACTTATTTGGAACACTGTCCCCAGTGTTCTCCTATCTGCAATTAAAAACAAGGTTTGGGTGGTGTAACTCCCTGATAAATTAAAATGTTCAATCTCTTCATTAGGTTCCAATGCCTCATCTCCAAGATCAGAATCTTCTCCGCCGTCCTCCTCTAACTGAATGTCTGAGTCATCCCGATGCATTTCCTCATCAGTAGGGACGTCGTCATCAACTGGTTCTACAAATGCGGTCCCAATTTTGCATAATGCTCTGGCATGCTCATTAAATGGATAATCCATCTCGAGCTGCCACAATTCATCCTCTGTAGCGGGCCTTCCACCAATCTGCATTTTTAGCATCTGCATTCCATACATTCTTGCCATGTATTTGTCATCCCGAGCATGTCGCCGGCTAGTGTAAGCATCGGCCCAAATGTGGTATCGGGTGCTTTGGTCTTAGTGACGTCCAAAGCACGATGATCAATTTGCAGAATGTAATCAAGGGCCTCTTCTTCAATACCATGGCCCCTGAGGAAAGTTGTTAGAAGACCACCGAAACCATACCGATGCCCTTGATGAAGTCTATCTCTCTTCATGGCAGAAATAATCACCGCTCCAACATTTATCTCCAATCCTTTCATCAATGCATACACCAAACAAACTCTGTCCCGGGTGACATCAGTCATGTGCACCCCTGGGATAAGGCAAGTACACACTATCTTCAACCAGATCCTCGCTTCTCTGTTCATTTGGGAGTATGGCAATGTCTGGTGATATCCTCTTTCCTTATGACGACTCCACCTAGCTATTGATCATGCTCCACATAATGTGTGTCTGATATCTTCATATGGTGGAGTGATATTCAGCTGGCGGAGGACATGCGCGTTTGTGTCCCGCATCCCCAAGATGGCATTAAGATGCGGTGGTTCAAAAGTAACCACCTGTCCTCTGATCTTGACTGTGTGACTGCGCACTATGGGGTTCCAATTAGTGGTTCCCGTGTTATTTGTTCCTCTGGGAAATACTTGGTTTCCTTGTGTTTGGAGTGCTATTTCTTTCCCTCATCTGAAACCCATTGTGTTCCATATTGTCTACGTTGCCCCCTTTGGACAGGTGGTGTTGTTGGCACTGCTGCCCCAATTCTAAGTCTTTTTCTGCTAGCGCCAGATGTTGATGCGCCTTTTCCTTTATCTTGCCTTCCATACATTTGTCCTGTCCATCAAAAACATATATTTAAAATGTCATTCATGGTATATTTGGCTACTACTAAGGATGGGCTTAAATTGATCACCCCACACTTAGTTGTTAGCCGTAATCAATATAATTCGACAAGAACAACCACATATTTGCAGCTCTTATTTCCCAAAAGATTCAGTGCATTAATAAAAATTGATGGAACAGTTTCATTGTACTACTCAGACTTCATCAATGCATTACTAATGTGCATCCATCTATCCCTTTTACAAAATCATGAGCCATTCTCAAGTTTGTGCACACAAACTTATGGGATTTTCCTACTTTCATTCCCCAAAAATCGACCTTCAACCTAACACATTCAAAGTTTAAGCACAAAAAAAAAATTTGAACTCCAACAACACCCACTGCCCAAAATTTCTCTATTTCTACCCTTTCTTCTTCTTCAAAACTCACTTTCTCAACCCTTGTTATCAACAATAGAAGATTTTCAACACAATTCATGCAATTATTGAGTTCAAAACACAACACTAGTACAAAATCAATTACACATCTCATGAATACCTTAGGGTAGAGTTTCTTCAGAAAACATGTTCAAGACTCAAATTATGCATCAAGAATGAGAAAAAATTAGAGAACATACCTTTACTTGAAGAGTTTTAAGAAGACTTGAAGAAATTTCCCTAGCTAGAGCCGTGGCACGTTGAGGGATAATGGGGAATGGGGGTTTGGTGGCGAAGGATTTCAGAAAAAATGGGGAAAAATAAGAATTTTGGGGTTAAAATTAGTGATTTGGCGCGGGTCAACCCACTGCCCCGAACTGACCCGGGTTAAAATTAGTGATTTGGCCTTAACGTGTCACGGAGGGTAACGCGGAGGTCAACCTCCGTGACACGGAGCCGACGTGGAGGGTCACTGGAAATTTTGACATACCTGAAATTGGCCTCAACGTGTCACGGAGGGTAATGTGGAGGTCAAGCTCCGTGACACGGAGCCGACGCAGAGGCTCACTGTCTCTTTCCCCAATTGTCACTTTTTTTACCTTTATTTTTCCACTTGCGATTTTGTATTTTCCATCCATATTTCTTGAAAATCATCAAACAACAACAACTTGTTAGAAAATCGTGGGTTGCCTCCCACCTAGTGCCAACTTCTTTTTTAAAAAAATTAGTTCCTAACTAGTCTAGTACATTACATCCACGGGTTGCCGCCTGTGCAGCACCTGGTTTACCGTCGCGGCTCGACGCTTGTCATCCTCATTCATCTACTAAGATGATAGACGTCTTCTCTCGATTAATGTCTTCACCCCAGTAGTGCTTACACCATTGTCCATTCACCAAAATTGTGGCACTTTTATCCTCTTGCCAAAATTCAACTGCCCCGTGTGGGGTCATCCTTGCTACTTCAAACGGCCCTGACCACTTGGAGTGCAATTCCCTTGGGAAAAGTTTCAACCTAGAGTTAAATAGCAACACCTTTTGGCCCGGCTCAAAGATTTGATGGACCATGTGCCTGTCGTGCCACCTTTTTGTTTTTTCTTTGTAGCATTTTGCACTTTCATATGCGTGGCATTGAAACTCGTCCAACTCACTCAACTGCATCAATCTCCTCTTTCCTGCAAGCTCAGGATCCATGTTTAGCTTTTGCACAGCCCAATAAGCCCGATGTTCCATCTCCACAGGTAGATGACATGCCTTCCCGTAAACCAATCTGTACGGTGAAGTCCCAATGGGTGTCTTATATGCAGTTCGATATGCCCACAACGCATCATCCAATTTGCTTGCCCAATCCAAGCGTTGTGCATTCACCATTTTCTGCAAAATCTGTTTAATTTCCTTGTTTGACACCTCTACTTGCCCACTAGTTTGGGGATGATATGTTGTAGCCACTTTATGCCGAACCCCGTATTTCGCTAGCAAATTCCTTAACCCTGCATTCACAAAATGTGCCCCTCCATCACTGATAATTGCTCGTGGCATACCAAACCTGGTGAAAATCTACTTCTTCACAAATCTAGTCACCACCTTGTTGTTGTTCCTGGGACAAGCTACTGCCTCAACCCACTTAGACACGTAGACCACTGCCATCAAGATGTATCGATTGCCAAACGATGGTGGAAACAGGCCCATAAAATCTATCCCCCACACATCGAACACCTCAACTTCCAATATGTGATGCAATGGCATTTTCTGTCTTCTGCCGATTGTTCCTGTTCTTTGACATCTATCACATACTTTGACATAAGTTGCAGCATCTTTGAATAATGTGGGCCAAAAGAACCCGCATTACAGCACTTTGTGAGCAGTACGCTCTCCTACATGATGACCTCCGTCCGGCGATGAATGAAACTCCTCAGCACCTCTTTCGTCTGACTTTCTGGAATGCATCGCCTCATCACTTGATCTGGTCCTTGCTTGAATAGATACGGCTCATCCCACACGTAGTACTGGGACTCATGCCTCAGCTTCTTCCTTTTTTGAGTCGTTGCCTCAGGTGGGTATACTCCACTTACTAACAAGTTCACAATATCTGCATACCAAGGGAATTCAGCTGCCTTTATTGCCAAGAGTTGTTCATCAGGGAACCCTTCTCAGATGTGCTCACCTTCCTTCACATGTGAACGGTTCTCTAGTCGCGATAGGTGATCTGCAACCTGATTTTCACTTCCCTTCCTATCTCGGATCTCCAGATCAAACTCTTGCAACAATAATATCCACCTAATTATCCTGGGCTTCGCATCTTTCCTACCAAATAAGTACCGAATTGTCACATGATCAGTGTGTACCACGACTTTCGACCCCACCAGATAGGATCTAAACTTGTCAAATGCAAACACTAGAGCCAGCATCTCCTTCTCAGTTACTGTATAATTAACTTGTGCAGCGTCAAGTGTTTTGCTTGCATAGTAGATGGAATGAAAAATCTTATTCCTTAGCTGCCCCAATACCGCTCCTATAGTCGCATCACTTGCATCACACATTAACTCAAAAGGATATTCCCAATCAAGAGAAATGAGAATAGGATCTTCCACCAGCTTCTTTTTGAGCTCCTCAAATGCTTCTACACATTCCTTGTCAAATTCAAGCTTCACCTCTTTTTCTAACAACCAGCATAATGGTCTAGAAATCTTAGAGAAGTCTTGAATAAACCGTCTATAAAACCCAGCATGTCCTAGAAAGCTGCCGACACCCTTAACTGATACTGGCGGTGGTAGCTTTTCAATCACGTCTATCTTTGCACGATCAACTTCCAACCCTCTGCATGACACCTTATGGCCAAGAACAATACCCTCCTTGACTAAAAAGTGACACTTTTCCCAGTTGAGCACCAGGTTTGAGTCTTCACATCTAGCTAACACCCTGTCAAGATTCTGCAAACACATAGAAAAAGAGTTACCAAAAACAAAAAAGTCATCCATAAATACCTCGACATAGGCTTCCACCAAATTGTGGAATATCGCCATCATGCATCGCTGGAATGTGGATGGTGCATTACATCGACCAAAGGGCATCCGCCTGAAAGCATATGTCCCATAAGGAAAAGTAAATATGGTCTTCTCCTGGTCTTCTGGTGCTATGGCTATTTGATTATAGCCAGAGTAACCATCCAGAAAGCAATAATATTCCTGCCCTTCCAGCCTGTCTAACATTTGATCAATGAATGGAATCGGATAATGATCTTTCCGAGTGGCCTCATTGAGCTTCCTATAATCCATGCAAATTCGCTAGCCCGTGACTGTGCGTATGGGAATCAGCTCATTCTTCTCATTTGTGACCACTGTTATCCACCCTTTCTTTGGAATGCATTGAACTGGGCTAACCCATTCGCTGTCTGAGATGGGATATACCACTCCTGCATCCAGCCACTTGATCACTTCCTTTCTAACTATATCCTTCACCACCAGGTTCAATCTCCGCTGATGTTGGACGGTTGGCTTGGATCCCTCTTCCATAAATATCCTGTGCGTGTAGAAAGTTGGACTAATCCCCTTAATGTCCAACATCTACCATCCCATTGCTCTCTTTCGCCTCTTAAGGACCACCAATGCATCTTTCACTTGTGCATCTATCAGTTCTACTGAAATGATGACTAGTAAGGTGTCATCTTTACCTAAGAATACATACTGCACATGTGGAGGCAATGTCTTTAACTCCAATTTAGGTGCCTCCTCTATTGATGGCTTTGGAGATGGTTCCAAGGACCTCTGCAATGGTTCAAAATCTTGCTTCCTGAAGAACCATTTTGGCTCATTCAAAGTCTGCACCATCTCATATGTCGCACTGTCCCCAAAATGATCACGTCCCACCCAGGATCTCTCCAAAGGATCCTTTGAGTCAATAATTTGAAGGGTTGACTCCTAATTCAAAACATTGATTGCTAATAACTCTTCATAGATGGTCGGTAGCTTCATGGCCTTGTATACATCAAAGAACTCTACCTTATCATGAGCTCTCATGGTTAGCTGCCCAGCAGCTACATCAATTAAGGCTCGCCCAGTTTCTAAAAAGAGACGTCCCAGAATAAATGGGACTTCCGCATCTGGCTCAAAATCAAGAATTATAATATCCACCAGGAAAATGAGGGAGCCTACTTGCACTAGCACATCCTCCACAATTCCATTAGGTCTGGCTAATGAACGGTCAGCTAGCTGCAAGATCACAGTAGTGGGTCTAGGACTTCCCAGCCCCAGCTTCTTGAATATTGATGTTGGCATCAAATTTATACTTGCTCCCAAATCACACAAACCACCAGCTCGAATAGACTGCCCAATCGTAATCTAAATAGTGAAGCTCCCAGGATCCTTGAGCTTTGTCGGCAATCGATTCTATATACGAGAGGTGCACTCCTCAGTAAGTGCAACTGTAGCATACTCTGTCAGTCTGCTCTTGTTTGCTACAATGTCTTTGATGTACTTAGCATATTTTGGCACTCCCTGCAACACATCAAATAAAGGAAGATTAATATGTACCTGCTTCAACACTTCCATGAACTTCTTGAAGCATGCTTTCTCCTTGTGCTTTTTTAATCTTTGAGGAAACGGGGGCGGTGGTCTTTCCATCTCTGCTGCCTTTTCCTTCCCCCTCACATCATCGTTTCCTTCATCCTTTTTTGTTGCTCCAGATTTCTAAGGTGGCCTTTCGGGTTCCATCTCACCGAGTTGCTTTCCACTCCTGGTAGAAACTGCATTCACCTGCTTAGGATTTGGGTTTGTATCACTTGGTAATCCTCCCCCCGGTCTAGTATTTTGGGCTCCAGCTAACTGTCCCAACTGATACTCCAATGTCTTTGTAGCTAACTGTTGATTTTTCATGTCAGCTGTCAATTTTACCTGATCAGCCTGCATCTGCGCCTGGTTAGCTATTATGGTTTTAAGCATATCCTCGATGTTGCTGGACTGAGGAAGTGCATTATTTCCTCTGAAGTGCGGCTGAAAATTGTGATGACCCCCTTGATTTCTGTGCACGCCCTGATTTGAACTTTGTCCCTGATGACTATTACTCCCCCATGAAAAATTCAGATGATTCCTCTAATTTGGGTTGTAACTATTTCCATACTTCTGATCACTGCTCATCTGGTCGTTTCCAACAAAATTTACCGAATCTGGATTGGCACCACAACACTCAGCTGAGTGTTCACTACTTCCACAGACTTCACACCACACCTGATGAACTGCATTGACTGGGGCTTGTGCCTGGCTCAAGATCATACTGCTGAAATGTGTGGTGAGTTGATTTTGCAAAGCAGCTATCTGTGTAGTGATAGCTGTGAATCCATCCACCTCAAAGACCCCGACGGCTTTCTTTGCTCCCCCTCAAGTTGTATCCGCATTCCATTGTGGATTACCTTGTGAAATACGGTTCAACTAGGTGTAAAGCTCTTTGTAGGTCTTTTCCACTGCCTGCCCCCCAGCTGCTGAGTCTAACAAAATCTTTGTATGCGGTTCCAAGCCCTCAATGAATGTATGCACCAACACATCATTAGACTGGTAATGGTGAGGACAATCTCTTAGCATTGACTTGAACCTCTCCCAAGCCTAATACAAATTCTCGCCATCTCTCTGTTTGAAGCTTAGAATCTGACTTCTAAGACTGGTTGTTTTCCCTGATGGAAAGAATCGTATCGAAAACTTCCTCGCTAGGTCATCCCAATTAGTAATAGAATTTGGCGGTTCATCCTTTAACCAGCTCTTGGCTTCCCCCAGTAGTGAAAATGGGAATAGTGTAAGCCTGACATAATCAGATGATACTCCAACGGGTATATATGTGTCACTTATCTCCAAGAAGTTTTGGAGATGTTGTTGTGGATCTTCATGAGGGAGACCTGTAAATTGCCCGCTAGTGTGCAATATCTGCACCATATTCTGCTTAAGTTCAAATCTCCCTCCTAGTTCCGGCCTGCGAATGCAGGATGTTACATTGTTTGCATGTGGCATTGCCACCTCGCGGACCGGTCTTGCTGCCATCTCTTCGGGCACTAAAACTGCCCTTACAATCGGTGGTTGCTGTTGTTGCTCAAGAATTTCTCTCCTTAATAACTACAACTTCTTTTCTAGAGCTTCCCTCTTCTATAGATTAAATTGTCTCTCCGGCTCTAAAAACGGATCCACCAACTCCTTATCTCTTGCCAGCGTTCAAAAACAACTTAGTGCCTGCAAAAGAAATCGCTAAGATCAAGTTGTCAACACTAGTATCGAACTTGTAAACCAACACTAAGAAAATTAAGTCACCAATTGCCAGTCCCCGGCAACGGCGCCAAAAACTAGATGAGCCCGCAAGTGTACGAGTCGTACAAGTAATATAGTGGCTCTTTTTAGGAGCCGAATTGTCGAACCCACAGGGACTAGAACCAATCAGCAAATTAATAAACTCAAGTGTTAGTTTAGTTGGATACGGAGGTTGTTGTTGGTTTATAACTAATTACAAGGTTTGAAACAAAGATAATCAGAAAATAATATAAGATAGAACTAGAGTCAAGGCCGGATAATTATGCAATGCTACAACTCATAATGGGTTAAGTATGAAATTATGAATTGTTGTCTCACATAATTGGAATTTCATGTTCATGGTCTTCTGAACCTCTAAACATGACAAACTAGACTCATTACTACATTGTTGAGCGAGGATGTCATTTCTAGTTCGTGGGCAATTCACTACGTGGATGTGGTTTATGGGGTTTATGCCCTTGATTGGGGACTTTCGTACCTCCAACCATTTAACCAAACTTAGCTTCACAACTACTTCTACAAGTGGTGGAGTACAATTCTAAGTTGGTGTCTTTCTATCTTCCCATTTTATCAACCATGCAAGGTAATTAGGTATATTCCTATCCTAACCACAAATCTTATCAAAAGACAAGAACATGCTTCCTACATTCTTATGTTCTTGCCTAGGTTTGCTCTTCCAAGCTTCCACCCAAGCTTAACCCACTTGTTTTCATGGTGATCAAGCATAAAAACAACAATAATAAATACTGTAAGACAAAACAACAACTAACAACTCAACCTAAAACGAATCTAAGCAAATACAATCATATCCATGGCCTCAACCCTAGATGGAGGGTTCTAGCCACTCATGTTTGTACAAATACTCAAAAACATGTTTAGTGTAATATGCTTACAAGAATAGATGAAAAGAAACCAAGAAAAGATGAACCCAATAGGAGTTCTTCAAGTCTCCTTCGCGCCTCCTTCGCAGTTTTTCGGAAAATCGCGTGTACCCTAATTTTGGGGCAAGGTTCCTATTTATAGTAAATAAGAATCTGCAGATATTTTGCCTGTGGTGGAATGGCAATGTGTCACGGAGGTGAACGCGGAGCCTTGCCTCCGTGACTTGGAGTTAATGCGTACCCTCACTGGAATGTGCCAAAAAATGCAATTTTCGGCCAAGTGTTGTCGCGTTGGAAGCGTGCCACGGCCCCTACTGCGCAGGGTGCCAGTTATTGCATGTTTTCTTGTTGACTTTCACGTTTTCCTCTTGATTCCATTCCTCCACTTCCCAAAATCATGAATTTATTCCTCAAATGCATTATTAACCTTCAAAAACAAGGACTAATCATGTTGGTTAGTATATAATCACATTTACATAAAATCACATGAGAATGTATATAAATAAGTAGATAAACAAGACTAAATTGAGTTATAAAGTAGCATTTGGGCATGCAATTATGCCTAAGATCACTGACAACGACTCGTGGGGTCGTCTTTTGGGAACCACTAACTCATCATCTAGGCATCCTTCTCACGGTTGACCTGACGAGTCGTTGGGTCACTTAACGACCTGTTAGGTTGGTCGTTCTGTAATTTTTTTGTAGTTTTCCAGATTTTCTGAATTAAGTCCCAGATATTGATTTTGAGCTTCTGGGGCATTACATCGGGTCTATCCACATACCTAAAAAGATTTCAAACTTATCCCTAAAGTCCGAAGTGTTAAAATATCTCAATCCACTAGTCTTGTGTCTAGTCTTAAGGACTTCAGGGATGTTACATCAGTTCACTACAGTTTCAGTCACAGTTAGAGACATAGCTTTCAGTGCATGTGCATGACCCTTAAATATGTTTTTACTTGTACTTTCAGTATTTTCATATTATCATATCACTTTAGTATATATGCATCCCAGATAGGGTCATTATACTTCAGTTCAGTTATGCATTTAGTTGTGCTTTTCTGATTATTAGCATGTTTTATATTTCAGTTACACACCTCATATACTCGGTACATTCAAAGTATTGACTATATACTTCTTGTGCTATATTGTTTTATGATATAGATTTAAGTACTCAGAGTCAGGTCCGTGGTTAGATTCAATCCAATGCCCATCAGCAGCCGCCACGGTGAATCTTAATCTTTCAAGGGCTGGAGTTATAGTCCAGTTAGTTGTCTTTGTTCTTGTTTAGATTCAGATACAAGAGTTAGCTGGGGTTTTGTCCCAGCAGCTCATCAGTTGGTAGAGGTTTTTCAGAAGAATAATAGTATTTCAGCTTTATGATTATATCAGACTCTGTATTTTGTCTCTATGACTTAGTTTCATTTATTCCAGTTTTTATATAAAATGTTCTTACAAAGATTAAATTGGTTCCGCTCAGTTTTATTTATAAATAAGATCTTAGTAGTGTTATGCCATTCCATGGGTTAGCTTGGGGTCACTTGTGGCTCCAAGAATCGTGTCACTTCTAGGGTGTAAACTCAGGTCATGACATCTCCGTATACACTTTAATACTTCAGAATTCTTTCAATCTTGTAGCATATTTTTCAATCTTCCTACGTTTCTCCTTATACCTCCCCTTTTATTGACATTTTGCAACTAAAGTAATTAGTAGGAAATTCTTGACATTAAGCTCATTTAATTTTTTCCTTCTCTTTTTTTTCCTTTGCTTTCCATTCTTTTTATTCATTTTTCCTCAAAAATTTCTCTCTTTGCCTACTAACATCACTTGCTTTGTTTTGCATTTTTTATCTTTTCTTTTCTTCTAATTTCCCCTCTTCAGTCTTTTTCCATTTTTTCTTCAATAATGCTCCTTCATACAAAATTTTTCAATTAAAGTGTCTTGGGAGTCATTTGGATCAGATAAAACTCAATAGAACAAAAAGGATTTAGCTTTTAACATAGCTATTAAAATAATAGGCTAAGACTTAAAATGACTAATTAAGACAATAATATCAAGGCACGTAAGATCGGGATACAAATAGGCTACCAAAGAAATACCAGTATCACTTTCTAGATTCAACATTTTCATTTAGCTTAGCACACACATCAGGCAAGTTCTAGACATCAATATGCAAGCATGGAGTATATGCAAAAAATATCACATACACAATGGAAGAAATTCTTCAATAATGGCGATCAAGATTACATACACATACATATCCACATTGAATGTCTCATATTATGAAGCCCAATTTCGAGTCTAGGAATAAAGTTCCAATAGTCTAAGTGTTTCTACCTTTTCATGCATTTTTGAATTAATTTATATGAAGTCTTAATGATATCTTTAGTGAACCACCTAGCATTTGGAAGGTTTCAAGTCCTTGTTCTCCTACCAATGACTAATTTACCTTTAAGATGGTCGTCATCCATCGATCATCGAAAAAAGTCATGACTATGACTAAAGAAATTCTAAAACTACTCCTAGAAATTAAAATTCCTCCTTTGGAAAAGAATCAAGGCCAAAAAAAACCAAGGGGTGGGTGAGATACGCCATTTTTCAAAATTTTCAAGAAAGATATCCTATGGCTTACTTACCCTCAACCTCAAAATTATCAGGAGATATAACCACCCCGTACTTGAAGTCATGCTCTTTCCTCAAAGCATCAATAGCATAAAAAAGAACAAGGGTGCAAAATACTCCCTGAAACCCTCTAAGGCCTAGCTAGAAATATGTTTCTTTGATTCTCCGGTCATATGACCCCACATTTATGCTCCAAGCATACTCCTTAGCTGAAAATTCGGATACTTAGAATTTTCCTTCTTAATTGATGTGCCTCCTAGCAAGCGCCTGATTTAGTGTCGCGGCACTACATGGGTACCTTGATTACTCAGAATTCATCAAGATACCCCTTGGGTTACCTCACAAGTAGCGTCTAATTTGACATCGTGACACAACGCACCTCTCTGCTCAATATGCCTCCAAAATTTTCTCCTCCTTTTCGGAGATAACATTAAGTTGTCAACACCTAAAAGAACCAAAAACAACAAAAAAATAAAAAAATAAATTGGGAAATAAGGACTACAAGAAGAATTTAAATATTGTTCAACTACTTCTTAACCGTATTTTTCGGCAACGCATTCAACTAAATATTTTATCACTTACCGTTTTTCCATGTTCATCTAGATCTATCTAGTCGCCGTAGCTTTAGGCGTGTCAATTGGTTTGGCAGATCTCATATTATATTTCTTAAGCAATTCTTTATATATTTTTGTTAGTGAATCATTGTTCCATTCAAAAGTTATTTGATTTGAAGGCCTAAGAAGAAGTTAAGCTCATCCATAATACACATTTCAATTCACTCCCCATCAACAAAACAAATTCTTTGCACAATTCCTCATCAACTGCACATAATATAATGTCATCATTATATACTTGTACAACTAATAGGGAGTTTTTATTTTTCCTTTTAAGAAATAAAGTATTATTAATTTTTCCTCTGAAAAATCCATTTTCTAGTAAAAATTTGGACAGGTGCTCATACGAAGTTCTTGGAGCTTATTTTAAACCATATAAGGCCTTATCCAATTTATAAACATGATCAGGGAAATCAAGACTTTCAAAGCCAAGGATTGACGTACGTATACCTATTTTTTTAAGTATCCATTTAAGAAGACACTTTTGACATTCATTTGGTAGAGTATGAACTCCATGTGTGTTATAAAAACAATAAGCATCCTAATTGCTTCTATTCTGGCAACTAGAGCAAATATTTCTTCATAACCAATGTCCTCTTCTTGGTTATATCCCTTAACCACCCGTCAAGCTTTGTTCTGTGTGACTATTCCTTATTCATCTGATTTGTTTCAAATTACCTATTTGGTTCCCATCATGTTTCAACTCTTTGTGGTGATTCCATGTGCAATACTTTATTTCTTTCAAACTGGTTCAACTCTTCCTATATGACCATTACCCATTCAGGGTTGTGCAAAGCTTCAACATACTATTATTGGTCATTGTAAGATAGAAAAGAAAAGAAAACACAAATTCCCTCAAAATTCATTATATTGCCTCACAAATTTTCTTCACAAGGTCTCACAACAATGGTGGAATTCCCCCAAAATGGGTTAAAGAAAATGAAGAAGAAAAGCAAATTCTATCACTATAATTCTATGGTATCTTTCTTCTCTCCCCCTCTCTCTCTAGATATGAGTAGCTAATTTGCTAGCTAGGGGTGTGTGCATGGTGGGTTTGTAAACTTGAATGGTTATTGATTAATTTCTCTTGGATTATAATTGCAAGTATAGATATATTATTTTCTCCAAGTTTTAATTTTAAAGATTGATGGTTGCAAACATGAATTTTGTCTACTTTCTTGCTTTTGCTTGAGAAAGAAGGGTGAGAATTGGGTGAAAAAATAATAAGAAGGATTTGGAGTGTTGGTGTGTGGGATGGAGCTAGAAATATCCAAAACCCATATTTCCACTCCATTAAAGGTTCAAGGCTAGAGATAGTTTGATCCATCCTCAAGTTTTTATGGTTGATAATTTGAATTGGGCCTTGGGGTTTGAGAAAACCCAAGGCATAAGCAGTCTTATGGTTAAAAAATGAGAGAATGTAATTTATCCACTACTATCTATGCTAAATTTGAATCTAAGGCAATGAATTAAATCATATCCTAGTTGTTAGCCCATCAATAGCACACCCCTAGCCATCTCACTTGTGATTGCAATAACTGAAATTCCCCTCACATAACTCTATATTAGAATTTAATATTGTTTTCTCCTTTTTCCCCATTTTTAGTTTTTAAATGCTGCACAACAATATATTCTAGTTTGAATTAGTTATAACTTTTGGATGTCAACTCAATTCCTTGTAGGATTCAACCCTGACATCTGTCGGGTATATTTGTTTTGCCAATGACTGTTTACAATCTCTCCTTGAACAATATTTTCACTTTTGAAACAAGAGCGTTCCTTATCTCTCCTTAGTTACCACTTTTCATCTCATCTGAGCAAGAGGCAACATCTTTCTATAATTCGGTTCTTTTCACCCCAAATAATTCATTCATTCTTTTCATAATGTGGTGCTACCTCACATTGAAGTTTACATCATTTTTTCCATTTTCCTTTTTGCAACCCCCTTAAAAGCTCAACATTGGCTAGCAAGGATTCATCCACAATGAGGTCATATGGGTATGACTATATTAATCTTGTGATTACTCATTTAGTATAAATCTATTGTTTTCTCCAAAATTATAAGTGAATTGCCCATAGTTTCAAATCTAGGATATGTATACTTATTTCATTTTTGCTTGAAAAAGATAAATTGAATATAGGTGAGAAAGCAATGGTAGGAAATTGGGTGTTGAGTGTGTGGTGTTAGGCTAGAGATAGCCAAAACCCATAATCATGCACCCATTAGAGATTTTAGGCTAGTATTGCCTAAGCTTTAGTGGGTTAATTGATTGAGGCCTTGGGGTTTGAGAAAACTTAAGGAATAGAGCACCCAATTGGTTGAAAAATATCGAGTGTCACTTTATCCACAGTTATTTACGCTTATGAGTAATTATTTCATTTTTTAGTTAATCCTAATCCAATTGAATCCCTATCAATAGCATACCCCTGGCCCTTGCTCATAATTGTTAATTCAATTTAGTTGCCTTGTTCTCGTAATGGTTGGTTTTAAGTTCTAATTGGGATCTAGATTCCACCCCCCCCCAACATTTTATTCTTATTTTCAAATGCATGGATGCAATTTTAATTCAAGTCAATAGAAAACTTTTGCGTTATTCAATCGCTATTCCCTGTAGATTCGACCCTAGAGCCCTTGTTGGGCTTGTTGTTGATACTCTGTTGTCGTTGTCGGGCTGATTTGATTTTTTTTTGTGTGTGTGTTTTTGTGGTTGTTGGTTGTTTCCCTTGTTGGGCATGTGATGAATGAGAAATGAATGAAAAAAATTGTTCTAAAGTTCTTAGTGCCATTAATTGGGTCTATGTTCAATTGCCAAATATTTCATGACCCAAGTCTCAATTATCGCCTTTTTTTTATGGTAGTTAATGAATAGACTCTAAGGATTTTCTTTATACCACGGTTCTTTTCCAAGGAGCGATTTCATTTTTTCTACTTTGTTGTCGAACCGGGTGGCATTTCCAAATAATGGACTGAGAGGTGAATTCCTTAAGGAAAAATACCGAGTTTGAAGTTCTTTTTGAGTCAACGATTGAAATGGCTTCGGAGAGGTACCACCAGAAAAAAAAATTCTTAAATGACATGGTTGCTAAAAAAATGAATTTTGAAAAGGAAATGGGTAGTTGAATTTGAAAGCTAAGAAATCTTTTGTCATAAGTTACATATTCTTTATTTGGCTTCTTAATTCACAGGATATCTTGTTTTATGACGCTTAATGTGGTGATGAAAATAGTATGAATCCCTCATTAGGCTTTTAAACATGAGCTTTTCTTGGTTTTAAAGTCATTGGAAGGATTTTATGCTCTTTCTCTTTATATTATGCAGGTATTCAATTTAATGAGAGAAAGCAAGAAATTCGATAAAAGCATGAAATTAAAGAAGAGAATCGGATCTTTACCAAATGGGACCGGCACTCCACCGGATGGGATTGGCGAAATGCCGGTTGAAATGTAGGAGCCTACTGGACTGAAGTGGAAGGTGCAACGGTGGAACGCGGGTCAGCACCTGCGAACTGTCGGTGCTAATACTAGCCAGACCCCAGAGCTACTGCCTCCACCTGTGACAGAGCGGCATTCCATGGATAGGCACCGGCAGAACGCCGATGACTCATAAGTGAAGTCATTTTCAGGAGGGCAAAATCATCTAGCATGGAATTTGAGAAGTATTGTTTCACCTATTTCTGTAATTCTCTAGAAAGTACCAATTATTCCATTCTAGATTTGTGGAAGTTATAGAGAGAAATATTGAATAGCTTTTCTTCTTCTTCCTCAAAGTACAAACCACTATTGAAGGCAATTTGTGAGCTTACTATTTTACTCTTAATGATGAATTTACGAATTTTTCTATCAATATGCTTTTATATTATTCATCTATGAGTAGTTAGATAGTTTGTTGGGGGTATGTGCATGATTGGGGAGAGATTGGATTGGGTATGGCTCTATTAATCTTGTGATTACTCATTTAATATAAATCTGTTGTTTTCTCTCAATTTATAAGTGAATTAGCCATAGTTGCAAATGTGGATTATGTCTACTTATTCCATTTTCTCTTGAAAAAGAGAAATTGAATATGGGTGAGAAAGCAATGGAAGGAAATTGGATCTTGAGTGTGTGGTGTAGGCTAGAGATAGCTAAAACTAATAATCATGCACCCATTAAGATATTTGAGTCTAGAAATAGCTCAAATCTTACCTAAGCTATAGTGAATTAATTGATTGAGGTCATGGGATTTGAGAAAACTCAAGGAATAGAGCACCTAGTTGGTTGAAAAACATCGGGTGTCACTTTATCCATAGTTATTTATACTTATGAGTAATTATTTCATTTTCTGGTTAATCCTAATCCAATCGAACCACCATCTATAGCATACCCCTGGCCCTTGCTCATAATTTTTAATTCAATTTGGTTTCCTTGTTCACTTGATAGTTGATTTTAAATTCAAATTTTGATCTATCTTTTTCTCCCAACATTTTATTTTTATTTTCAAATGCATGGATGCAATTTTAGTTCAAGTCGATAGGCAACTTTTGCGTTATTCAAATTGTTATTCCTTGTGGATTCGACCCTGGCTCTTAGTTGGGTATTTGTATTACGATGATCATTTACACTTCCACCTTGTGAGGAGTGAATTTGAACATCATCAATTTTGGTGCTGTTGTCGGGGAATAGAATTAGATAGCCCCTAGTTGATTGTTGATTTGAATTACCAAATTACTTTAACATCTTGTGTTTTGTTTATGCAATTGTAGTTGTTTTTGGATATCTCTTAGGTTGAATGATATTAGCCAACATTCACAAAAAGGTTCAGTGGATTATCATATGGAGCACGAGGATGACGACCCCATGATGCAAGACATAGCAGGTGACATTCACCTACCACCAACGGTAGGGAATGCGGTGTTCCATGTGACCAGTACAATGTTACACTTGCTACAAATGAAAGGACTCTTTGGAGGTCAGTTAAGTGAAAATACAAATCGATATCTTTGAAATTTCCTTGATATATGTCAACCTTTCAATACACAAACATAAGTCAAGAGTCGATCAAATTGAGGCTCTTTCTATTTTCTTTAACTGGCAAAGCAACTATATGGCTTGAGGAACTCCCTCCGAGATGTATTACTTTATGCCAAGAGTTGACTGAAGCTTTCTTAGATAGGTTCTTCCCTCCATCGAGGATGTTGTAGGTAAGAGATCATATTACCAACTTCAGGAAAATCTCGAGGGTACCTTTACATGAGGCATGGCTGAGGTTCAAGAAGAAAGTGGTGCTATGTCCAAACCACAGGCTTCCGGATGGAGTGCTCCTTCAAAGTTTTTGTCATTCCTTGGATTCCATCAACAAGTCTATGGCCAATAACTTGGAGGGTGGATCTCTCATAGACCAGCCTTATGGAATAGCTGTAGATCTTTTGGATAGAATGACCAAGACAAATCGAGCTTGGCATACGAGGGAGGCTGAAGTACCCACAGATGGTGCTAGTCCAAGTGTTTTGACTGCGGAGATAGGGAGAAGAGATGAAGAAATGGATTAGACCCTAGCAAAGATGATGACCCAGCTAGAATTGATGACAAAGCATGTTTTGAGAACCGGGTCAAAGAATTTTAATATTGTGGGGCCTCAAAGTCCTATGCAATATGAGAATGAAGTTACACCGCTGAGGTACGAAGAATAGTGCCAATTCATGCCAAATCAAATAGGGGATTCTCGACCGAGGTACCAAGTTACAATCAAGGACCTTTGTGCACACGGGAAGAGAATCAAGGTTGGAGAAATCGCGACAACCAAGGTTGGGTTGATAGAATGTAACACCCCGAAATTTTCCTAGATCAAATTTAGATGTTGCATGAAAAACCATAGGAAAACTAGAAAATTTTTCTGTCTTGGATGACCCACACGACTGATCATTTTAGAGGGTTTTGGGTTGCATCAGGTTTCTTCAAGTGGGAAACAACTAGATATAGGACGACCCATTGAACCTAACAACAAGTTGTCCTGTCGTTCGTTGAATTTCAAGTTTAGAGGATTACCAGACCTTTCCCTTAGACAATGAGAGGGAACGACGACCTTGGTTACTACCAACGAGCCATTGTTACCACCCGTCAACCAGTTCTAGACCCCAGCAGTATGGACCACAAGTGGATACAATGACCCATTGGTTCTTCCAATGAGTTATTGTGATGACTCGTTGTCTCCATGCCTAGTTTCCTACCTATTCTAACGGAAGGTGCCAATGGCCCGTTATTTTTTCCAACAGACCGTTTTATCCTACCGTGGGTCTTTCCAGTGAAGTCAGCTTCATAAAGCAGAACCAACGACATCTATTAACGGGTCGTTGTTTGAACCAACGACCCATCCTAAGATCCATTGTTCAGGGTCGGGCAGCTTTCAGTTCTTTCTGCCAAGGGTATTTTAGTATTTTCCATGCTTTTCAAATTTGAAACCACGTCATTTTGGGTTCGTATAGGAGACTCTTTCCATTCATTCCTCCCAACTCCCTCAAGGACAAAACGTAAGAACTTCTCTGAAAGCACAGAGCAGGAGCAAGGGTTTGATATTCTTCTCAATTTTTCTCAGGGATTTTCACCAGGGTTTCTTCTACAAGTATGTGGGAATTCAGCAAGGAGATTGTTCTCCCCTTGCATTCCCCAAAACTCTCTCTCAATTCACTTTCAGTCCTAGCCCTAAGTTTGCAAATTTGAAGATATTGTTATCGTTCTTTGATTAATTCGTGTGGAATCCTATCCTATGTTAATTGTAGCTATTTTTCCACCAGTTTGTAACTGAAATGATGCTTGTTCCAGGGAATTTGAAATTTAGCCCTAGCTCTTGAAAAGTCAGAAACTAGAACCCTGTTTAAGCATTGAATTCTTGAGAATTTCTTGCATCTTTCAGAGTTAAGGGCTCCTATAATAATTGTATGTGTTAGAAACTCAGTTACATGTATGTTAGTCAGATTCGATCAGAAAGTTTATATACTATGCATTACTCAGAACTGTCAGTCTAGCCTCAGTTAGATTTTAGTAAACCTCCGGGTTAACCAGAATAATGTCAACTGATCAGTTTGACTATAGAATTTCTCGAGGTGTCAGTAGTACCTACCAGATATCATAATCAGACTCAAAACTCAGTTTATTGGTCCATTAGGCGGTCATGATATTCTATACTTATAGCTCTAAATAGCTTTAGGACCCCAGTTGATATTTCAAATTGTTCTTAGACGATTACGACACTTCTAGATAAGCATCTCTGACTAGTCGAGAACCTAATTTCAGAATCTGGTCCGATAAGACTCTCAGGGTATTCCCAGTTATATACACTTAACTAGTCCTGGGCCCCAGTTTTGAGCTATCAGCTTTGCAGTCAGTCTAGGATAATCCAGTGAGAATAGGACTTAGCACCGAGCAGACCGGGGTTCCAGCGCACCTAGGTTCCCAGAACTACGTTGCCAGTGTACGTTACAGTTATAGATTATTTGCCTAATTAGTCCCAAAATTTTGTGATCACCCAGTTCATGCCTTTATATCCTGGCAAGTCTGAGTAACCCCATGTGCTAAAAAGGCACGATTTTCCAAGTGATAGATCAGTGACATCGTTCTTAAGGGTAAATCATCATGTTTTATTTATTTTGCTATTTGATTGGTTGAATCTTAATGTGAGAGGGTGTGAGTAAGGCTTGTGTTTTAGAGAAGTTTTGTTTAATTAGTTTGTGACATAACTGATAGGTGGTGTGTCACCTACGAGTCTCCGGTCAAGACTGGCAAAAAGCTAGCTAAAGCGCAGGTGAGGAGATTGAGGCTTCAGGCCACTGCCTGGCACTCGCGGTTCATCGTCGCTTCATGAATCATGACTGGCAAAATATCAGTGTAGCGCTGGAGGTATACAGAGTTAGCACAGAGAACTACCCAGACCTGCGATTCGGTTGCATCTCATGGGTTGACACCTATGATTCGCCGCTTAAGTCGCCGGTGCTACAGATGTTTGCATTTAATGTTTCACCTTGTTTGTCATCTAATACTTAGAATTTTGTTCCTTAGTTTAGGATAGTTGTTTACCTTTCTTTTCAATTATGGAAAATACAACAAAAAATTGTTTTGTTGCGGTACTAACATGGCTTTGTAGAAGTATGACTTCATCCAGGCAGTCTGACAAGCTCAAGGCTCCCTCCACTTTGAAAAGCAAGAGTAAAGGGAGGGCCAAGGCAAACCCAGCCCCCACCAATACCACAGAGGAAATCATCTTTTTTTGTGCCCAACATAAAGGCACACTATGCCATCTGTGAGGGCAGGTCAATCACAATGGAGAAAAGATTTGATCTGGCGAGAATGAGGAATGACTTCCCCAATATCATTGCCCAATTCAACTACTGTCAATTTCATGTATTTGCTGAGCCTTTTCTGGAGTACTACACCAACTTGGTTCCTGAGTTTTATCCGTCATACCAAGCATGGCAAGAGGCTATGAAGCATAAAGGGAAGATTGATGAATCTCCATGCCTTCCTTTAGTCCGGATCATGGGTTTGGAGGTAGATATTACACCAGCTGCCATCAATGCATTATTTTAGGCAAACGAGATTGATCCAGAGACTAAGTATGCTGATAGAGTGGCTGAAAAAGAAAATCAATTTAGCTGGATAGCTCCAATCATTGCCAATGGTCAACCACTATGGGCCTCCATGGGTGGGGAGATTTTAAGGCATGATCTCAAGCTTGAGGCAAAATTGTGGCTGGAGTTTGTGTGTGGCTGGATCATGACATCAAAGAATGACCAAAGAGTGAACTTGGAGGCTGCTATCCTCATCGCCTATATCATGACAGGGGTGCCCATCAACTTTGGGGAGATCGTGGCCAACCAAATAAAGAGAAAAGACAGGCAGTAGGGAACGTTAATGCTATATGTGGTGCTTATCTCTCAGTAATGCCTTAATGCAGGCGTCCCACTATTTCCTAACGAGTCTCCCAGCTCTGCCACCGGTGTGATCAATGTGGAGAGAAAAAGAGATGTTGAGGCACCGAATGTGATTAGAAAAATACTGTAGGCTTTTGAAGCTCCCAAGGCTCCACCTCCCATGACATAGAAGAGAACCCTATTGCTCCTGATCTTAATATGCCACACCCCAAGACATTGGGTCATGAATTGGGGGAAGCACCATTTCGAGGGCCTTCACCTCCTCCCACATCCTCTCTCCCAAGAAGCATTCATAAGCTTTCCAATATAACACATTCTCATGAGGGACTCCAAAAAACGGCTCAAAATCTCCCAGCCCTTATTGCCCAAATAGTAAAAAGGGAGATGATGAATGTGTATGATAACTTGACCAAGCTATACTCTCGGATGGATATAATGGAGGGAGCAATAACATCTCTTCGGGCTGCAGTAAAAGAGTTGAGAAGTCGGGCGCCAAAGGAAAATCCGAACATTAGTGAACTTAATGCAGCCATGGCTAGTCCATCTACAGCCCGAGGCCCCGTTGATGAACTTTTTGAGGGCCTAGGTGATGATGAGGAGACCTGGGGAGATAAGGTCCATGACGTAGATGATGAGGCCAATATTGATGATGAGGAGTAGCCACTTCAGAGAGTTCCCACCACCCTTTCTGTTTTTCATGCATACATTGGGGACAATGTATTTTTATAATTGGGGGTGGGTTGAGCTCTTTTTCTCTATTGTGGTTATTATTGATTTGTTGTGCCCTTGTTGCGCTTGTTATTGATATTCTGCTACCCTTGTTTGGCTGTTTTGATTTCTTTGATTTCTTTTTGTGTTGCTGTGGTTGTTGGTTGTCGCCCATGTCAGGCATGTGATGAATGAAAAAAAAATTTCTTAAGTTTTTAGTGTCATTAATTGGGCCTGTGTTCAATTGCCAAATCTTTCATGACCCAAGTCTCAATTAGCGACTCTTCTTTATAGTAGTTAGTGAATAAACTCCAAGGATTTTCTTTATACCATGGTTCTTTCCCAAGGAGTGAGTTTTTTTCTCTTCTTTTGTTGTCTAATCGAATGGAATTTCCCAAGTTTAAAGTTCTTTTTGAGTCAATGACTGCAATGGCTTCTGAGAAGTACCTCACCAAAAAAAAGAATTTCTCAAATGGCATGGCAGTTAGAAAAATGAATTTTGTGACGGAAATGGTTAGTTGAATTTGAAATCTAAGTACTCTTTTGTCATAAGTTATACATTGCTTATTTGGCTTCTTGATTCACATGATATCTTGTTTTATGACTCTTGATGTGGTGATGAAAATTGTGTGAACCCCTTGGAGGGTTATGCTTTGTGGGAAAAGTTTTAGTTTAATTCTCTTGCATGAACGATTATCTAGAAGTTGCCCTAGGTGTGACTCAAGGTGAAATTCTAGATGTAGTTTTATTTGGAAAATGATTTTAGGCTCTCTTTTGATAGCTACTTTACCCATATGACCTCCTTGATCATAAATCCTTGCTAGCCAATATTGAGCCTTTAAGCCTTTGCCTTGAAAACCAATTAAAAGCCTATTACCCCCTTTCATAATCCCTCTTTGGCACCCATCCTCCCTAGTGCTAGTTGTGAGAAGAAATGCAAAAATGATGCTTGAAGTCCAAAAGTATGGAAATAGAAAAAGGGAAAGATGAGGCAAAAACCTAAGTTTAGGGTTCCAAAAATGAAAATGGAAAAAATGATGTGAAATTCAATGTGAGGTAGCACCGCATTATGAAAAGAATGAATGGATTGTTTGGGGTGGAAAGCACCAAATTGTAAAAAGGTGTTTCCTCTTGCTCAAATGAGATGAAAAGTGGCAACTAAGGAGAGATAAGGAAGGCTCTTGTTTCAAAAGTGAAAATGTTGTTCAAGGAGAGATAAGGTGAGGGTGATCTCAAAAGAAAATGGAATACACAATAAGATTAAAAAAAGTGGCATTAAGAAGGTTCTTGTCATGACCCGAACATAGGCGCGGATCGAGATACGGGATAAAGAACCCCGAGATGCTCCAAGTCGACCCATGGCATAAACATAACATCTAACTCATTCAAATAAAGCAGAAGATCAACATAATTAGCATAGCAGAAGTCTGAACATAACATAGCATCTAAATACATACATAAGTTTGAAGTTGAATACATACTATATCCGAAAAGCCTCTAACATTGACGACTTGATGGACAAGACGCAACTAACTCACTGTAGTCTGAAACTAGAAATATGAAATATAACTTACAAGAAGGTCCCTCAAAAGATGAGGACACACCAACTGAGACTGTGAAATGCTAACTCCGAAAATCTGACTAGTGACGGGACTGAGCGTGGATATCGGAGCCTACATCATAAAATGATACAGCTTAGAGAATGTGGTCATTACGTGGAATGTACCGAGTAACCGCTATGTAAAATCATAAAACATGATTATCATGAAAACATAATAAAGATAAGATTCTGAGAGTAGGGCTTGCATGCTATTTCTGAAATCATGATCTGATTATAACTGAATATCATAACTGAATCGAATGACCGAAAGCTGAAAACTGAACATTTCAAACTTGATGAAAACATAATACCATGACTGATGAACATCATAGCTGGAATCATGAGGAACAATGGGAGACTCATCATATAACTGACATTACCTCGATAGAGCTTACGTGGTACTGAATATCACACTAAAGCGGGCAAAACCGTCCAAAACTTGCCAAGGCTAAGGACGCTACCATGATACCAATATCAAGTTGAAGGCCCCTTAGGGGCAGGGGAAGCTCACAAGGGAGGTCCCAAAAAATCTAAACATACCTATATTGGCGCGTAGTTATGAGGCATAGGGTTGACTGACCCTTTAGCCTACTCAGTGCTAGACACTATTCCCAAGAACATGCATATGCTCTTCATCATTTTTAAACGGAGCTAAACCATTGTCTAGTGACGAAGCTGACTCATAACATACATACATAAATCTGAAATCATAACATAAGGAGCCTTTGCTCAAACCATACCACAAGCTGAAAATAGTGGGAGTCTAGACTCCAAAATCCATGTGGTAAGCTAATACATGAAATTTAGATAAATCATGAAACATACTTGATCATATGGACTTGCCCAATACTTAAACTTGCTTGACATACGCTTGATCATTCGAAAACATGAGCATAGACATGGGTAACTTGAAATCATACTTTCTTCACAAATATCTCGTCATTCTTGAATACATATTTCATAGATCTCAACTTTCATGAACTTTCATGGATGGGCATCATAATTTATAAAACTTGAAAACATAATTTATCATTGAAAACATTGTAAAATATGCCCATTAATCATAATTCAACATTAGAATCATGCTTAGATCATACCCATGATTGAAACTTAGGAAATTCACATGTTGGGTAAAAACCCCCATAGATTCATAAATCAGAATTTTCATGTATTGAGAGAGAATTGGGCATGGGTATGGACAATTGCACCCATTCATATCCTTACATACCTGAAGGGATCTGATTCAACAACTTCCTTGATTACCCAATGGAAATTTAGGGAAGAACCTTGAAGAAGCTAGGCTTGATCACCCCTTAAACCTCTAAGCTTGCATGCATGAATTTGGAATACGCTTAGAATGACTTAACCCTCTTAAAACACCCTTTTCAAAGCATAAAGCGACGTAGTATAGGCCTTAGGAACTTAAAAATTACGGAAAAGCCCTTAATAAATTCGCAGGAAAAAACATATTGTTAGTCCCCATGAGAGACTAGATGAATCGTCATTAGTGATCACGACTCGTGGTCACCTCCCATTGCCCATACTGGAATCTGCCTTCCGAGGGTTACCACGAGGGACACCACGTCTGATGGTATAACAAACGACTCGTGGTGACCATCATTAGCCATACTGCCAAATCATGAGATCCTCGGTCAACTTTTGACCATGACCATCATAACGACTCGTGGTCTTGACCATGAGTCGTGCCTTCTCCCGTGGTCATCCTCCAAACCACCATCCATAACCAAATTCTCCTCCAAATTATGAGTCATTTAACAATTCGTGGCACAATGGGTCATGGGACGACTCATCCTATGACCTGGTGCAGAAAATTCTATTTTGTCTATTGCAACTTCCAAGTGTAATCTTAGGGTTTTGGGGGTATTATGGGGACTGAGTTTCCCTTTCTTTCCAAATCTCATCACTCCCTTCATGGGAGACACCTTTAGAAATACCCAATCATCGACTTTAAACTCAAGTTCTCTCCTCCTCACATTCGCATAGGACTTTTGGTGACTCTGAGCTGTTTTCAACCTGTCCCTTATAAGATGAACTTTCTCCATAGCCTCATGGACTGAATCTGGACCTATACATGTAGCTTCACTAACCTCAAACCAACCAATAGGTGATTTACATCTCAGCCCATAGAGAGCCTCAAATGGTGCCATCTGAATGCTGGAATGGTAGCTATTGTTATATGCAAACTCAATGAGAGGCAGATGATCATCCCAACTACCCTTGAAATCAATCACGTACGCTCTCAACATATCCTCAAGAGTCTGAATGGTCCACTCCGCCTGACCATCTATCTGCAAGTGAAATGTTGTGCTAAGTTTGACCTGAGTACTAAGTCCCTTTTGAAATGACTTCCAAAAGTGGGAACTGAGTACCTCTACCTCTATCTGATATAATGGACAAGGGCACTCCATGCAACCGAACTAGCTCCCGAATGTACAACTTATCATAATCCTCCGTTGAATTTATAGTTTTGATTGGTAAGAAATAAGCTGCCTTAGTCAACCTGTCTAGAATCACCCAAATAGAGTCATACTGTTGACGAGTACGAGGCAAACCCGTAATGAAGTACATATCAATTTCCTCCTATTTCCAAGTGGGAATGCTAATATCTTGAAGCACACCTCCAAGTCTTTGATACTCATCCTTCACCTGTTGATAATTTGGACACTTAGCCACAACTGTTATGTCCTTCTTCATGCCATTCCACGAAAAGACTAAACGTAGGTCAAGGTACATCTTGGTGGCACCTGGATGTATAGAGTATCTAAAACCATGAGCCTTGTGCAACATCCGATCTCTCAAATTATCAACATTCGAAGCACAAAAACGACCCTAATATCGAAGCACACCATCTCCCTCTTTGGAGAAAACTTCTACCTTCTGATTCTGAACAACTTCCTTCAGTTTCACCAAAATAGGATCCTCATCTTTCCTAGATTTAAAATTAGTCACCAGAGATGATTCTGACCCATTCTGAACAATAACTCCACCATCAGTAGAGTCAACCAGATGAACTCCCAACCGTGCAAGATGATGCTCATCCTTCACCAGCTCCATCCTCCCCTCATCTACATGGGACACACTCTCCATAGAAAGCCTACTAAGAGCGTCTGCTACCATATTAGCCTTGCCCGGATGGTAAAGAACACTCATATCATAATCCTTGAGTAACTCAAACCACCTCCTTTGACGTAGATTCAAATCCTTTTAGGTAAACATGTAATGTAGGCTTTTGTGGTCCGTAAACACGTCTACATGGACCCCTTGCAGATAGTGTCTCAAAATCTTGAAGGAGAATACTACTACCCCCTGATCTTGGGCAAATTTATATGCCCAAGTGATACTCAAATGTGGAATTTTAGCCTTGTTAATCTATAAATGTGTATACATTCTCATGTAATTGGTAATAAAATGTGAATTTATACTAACCAACATGATTAGCATTGTTTTGCAGGTAAAATGTAATTTTGGGAAGCTTAAATGCATGTTGGAAGAGATCGGGGTTGAACTCGGAAGTGAGCACGGGACAAGGCATTGGAAAGCACAAAATAAAGGGGCTCCACGATGGAGTCGTGTCAAGCTGCCATCGCGGAGGCCTTCTGCCTGGATGGGAATTTTCAGCCAAATTCCAGTGTGGGTTCGCGATGGGTCCGTGGCACGGTGGCTTGGCTCCGCATTGCACGCCGTGCCACGTTGGGCTTTATTTCCTGGACCCCCAGTTCCAGTGAAGGTCCGCGTTCGTAGCGTGTCACGGAGGCAGTGCTCCGCTATGCACTCCGTGACACGTTGCTTGTTATTCCAGGGAAAATTCCCACTAGTATAAATAGAACACTTAGGTTCATTTTTCAATATTCTGACTTGGTGGAGCAAGAACGTGGGTTACAGGCAGTTGAGGAGACGAAATTATCAGGGTTTTTCTCTCTTTCCTTCTCCTTGTATTCAATTGCTTGTATGTTTAACACTCATTTAACGATGTTTAATCCACAAATGAGTGGCTAGTTCATCTTCTTGCTGAGGTTATGAACACTTGTAATGAAATGTGATCATTGATTCTTTGGTTTTTCATCTTTTCTTCCATGGTTGTTCTATTAATTCTTGTTCTTACTGCATTAATGTGTGGCCTACGTTAATGTATATCTAAAAAGTCCGGTTTCACTCGAGAGAGCGAGAAATTGGAAAGTTGTGAATTAATAGGATATGATCTTTACTTGGTTTGGGAAAATTGAGAATTGATTTACTTTCAGGATAGAAATATACCTGAAAGTCGTATTAGTCAATTTAGGAACCGGGTTTGTATGGCTAGAACATGAATTGCATTTAATCACAGAAATGTAGGTGGATGGTTCATGATTCTTAAGTGGGGTTAAATACGAGAGTTTTAATTCCTTGGCAATAGTTCTTGACTAGCAACCGGAGGAAAAGACTAACCAAATTATGTCGATAATTAATTTCATTACATGTTCGTTTAACCTCAGCATGCTCATATCCATAGTTCAGACTCACATTAGATAATTATTTTAGACTTAGCATAATTATTAGAAATCACAAATATCAAACTCTTGGTTACACTGTTGTCTGCATTTTTAGAATTGAAATATAGTACACTTGAGCAGATTGCACTTCATCCCAGTCCCTGTGGGATCGATACTTGGCTTACTTAAGCCACTTTACTACTTGTTTGACCATGTGCACTTGCGTGTAGTTATATACCCATATAACACCCCGAACACCCCAATTTGAGATCTTGAGTCGGATAATTCTTTTTATGGACTGTCAGCTGCATGGAAGCATAGGCTATAACTTTACCATGCCGCATCAATACCTAACCAAGGCAGATCCTCGAGGAATCGCAATATACCACAAACGCATTGTACCCTTGGGTAGGGTCAACACTAGTGCTGAGGTGAGTTGAGTCTTCAACTATTGGAAGCTCTTCTCATAAGCCTCTTGTCACGCCCCTCCTTGGGGGGTATGACTGGCACCTGGTGCCCTAGTAGGACCTAGACTGCTAACTGGTGAGCCTAAGCACATCTGGTGCTTGGCTAGGTCTAACTCAGATTTCTGGAAACGACGGGCTATATAACGGTTGTAAACATAGCCTCCGGCCGACTAGGCCTATAGCCACCTGTATAAAATTCCAGCTAACCAGAAACATACTTACAAAGGGGAAACCTATGCGGGCCGACAAGGCCACCATGCTGTCTAGTTATCTCTAACTCAATATAATAGAATACTGAATAACTACGTGACCGACAAGGTCACCACTACTATCAGACTATGGCCCCACACGGCCAACAAAATCAACAATACTAAACAGCTAAATAAAACGCATGGCCTCACACGACCGGCACAACTAACCATAGGTAAATGAATATATACAATCTGCAAGCCTCTATGAGTACTGATGAAATGGTCGGGATAGGGCCCAGGCCTACCCATGATGTACAATAAAATAAAATGAACTACACCTCTGAATATCAAGCTCTAGATGACAGGAGCTGATGACTCTATAAGCTGGCTGGAATCACGATGGATCGCCTCCTCGTCTATGAGTACCTACAGGCAAGTAATGCAGCGCCCCAAACGGGCGTCAGTACCACTGGTACTGAGTATGCAAAGCAACTGGATACAACTGAATACAAATAACATAACTAGCAATTCTGAATAGCAGGAGATAAATGAATCTGTAAGAAATGATATGAACTGAATCAGACTTTCTATACTGTGATAGGACAGGAGCGTACCTGTAGACGCGGCGGCCTGCTGTCTACTAACTGATATATAGCACATAAATACACACACACACACACACACACACACACACACACAGACACACACACACACACATATATATATATATATATATATATATATATATGTATATAGAAAACAAGAGCCAATACCAACCCCCATAAGTCGGATGGTGCCAAGCAAGCAAACAATATATATACCCCTACCCGGGTCCAAACTAACCAAAAGTAAGTCACTCCACTCATCTGCTAACTATGAGCACCTCTGCTGGCCCCCTGGGTCTCCGGCTCGGGCCATAGCCTCCGATATAAATAACCGTGTCTGAGTTCGAAGGACTCCTATACTGTATCTGTAACTGTAACTGTATCTGAATCTGTTCCTTGGGCGCTTGCGCACAACAGGGCTATCTGTACTGTAATGCTGATCAGCCTGATATGGGGAAAGCTTCATCCCATCTTCGTCCCAACTGGGGACGGCATGCCACTCCTTGGAGTGACGTAAACCCACTCGCTCAGTGGGCGACACAGTTACCAACCCAGGGGCGGCGAGGACGCTCAAAAGGGTGCCCTCACGACACAACCAAGTCTCAACAAACAATAAGCACATATATAGCAAGCATGTTTAAACTGAAAAACACTATCTGAATTCTGATTTCTTATTCTGATCTCTTTCTGTATTATATTGATTCTCATACTGCTTTATACTGAATCTGCGATCTTTATCTAACTGCATGGCTAATCTGTAGCCAAGATACTATCTAACTGTATGGCTATACTGTAGCCAAGATATCATCTGTCTGTATGGCTAATCTGTAGCCAAGATACTATCTGACTGTCTGATTTACTTTACTAACTTTTATTCTGAATATCTGTCATATTATTCTAGAAACATGCTTGCTAATCACATACTGGGCTATACTGAGTCTGGAATGCTAACTTGCCATTTTGGCTTATGCTTTACTAACTTTCGGACTGAGTACGATATAACAATGCAAACCAGATTTACTAAACTTGTACAATACTCAATATTCAACTCCGGGAATTCTACTACTGAGTTTACTGTGCTATACAAGGCTAAAACTACTAACTTACTGAAGAAACTGGCTTTACATACCTTAACCTCGGTTTATCCGACTAACGGACAAATCTCGGTCAGTACTCCAGCTATTTCTCCCAACTGCATTTATATATATGTTAATTAGAACTAAATACACCAATATTCTGAAAGAAAATGTCACTTTCGATATATTTATAGCCTAAACTTTGGCTTATCGAAAGGCGGTCAAAAACTTGCTATTTCTCGAAAGTCCAGAAGGGAGAAATACTCACTTTAAGGATAGGAGTATATTGACACTAGTTTGGAGCAATTCCACTTACCTTAGTTCGGTAGCACGACGATTCGCCGGCCAAATTTCACGAAACTAAATCCGTAGGAATGCTCCTTACTGCTTATACCTCGGTATCTAGAGTTAATTTGAGTTTGGACCGCATTTGACGGCGTATTCGGACGAATATTATAAGAGATTCTCGATCCTCCCTATTTTCCCTCGGTTTCTCTAGAAATTATATGAGTTATATCATTAAAAACCGAAGTGAGGGGTTTATATACTTGGGCCTGGACAGGGTCAACGTGTCACGGAGCCAACACAGAGGCTCCACCTCCGTGACACGTTGCCATCGCAGAGGGACTCTGCCCCGGCTCCTTCCGTGATGGTTCGACAGGTTTCCCGTCTGGTCTTTTCCCGGGCCTTTTTCTAGCATGTATGGCTTTCAAATACTCTTAACCAACACGAGAATAGGCCATCTATGTGTTGGGAATTTTACGGGGTGTAACACCTCTGACCATTGAAACTTCACTTTCTTCTGGGTCTACCTAGTCAACGGGGTTGAAATGGATGAAAACCCCATAAGAAATCTCCGATAATAACCAGCTAAACCCAAGAAACTCCTGATATTTGAAGGATTCACCGGTTTAGGCCAATTCTTCACCGCTTTTATCTTTTGAGGTCCTACCTGTACACCCTCACTTGACACCACATGACCCAAAAATGCCACTGAGTTCAATAAAAACTCACATTTACTGAATTTAGCATATAACTGACGATCCTTCAGAGTCTATAGCACCACCATCAAATAAGCGGCATGCTCCTACTCGCTCCGAATGTATATAAGGATGTCATCTATGAACACAATCGCGAACATATCCAAATATGGATTGAACACCCTGTTCATCAAATCAATAAAATTTGCAGGAGTATTCGTTAGTCCAAAAGACATAACTAAAAACTCATAGAGAACATACCAAGTCCTGAAGGCCATCTTCGAGATGTCACTCTCCCGAGCCTTGAGCAGATGGTATCCATACTTGAGGTCTATCATCGAAAAGCACTTAGCACCCTTAATATGGTAAAACAAATCATCAATCATAGAAAGATGATACTTGTTCTTGATGGTAACTTTGTTCAATTGCCGACAATCAATGCACATGCCAAGAGAACCATCCTACTTGCAGATAAAGAGAACTGGTGCACCTCATGGAGGTTTTTTAGGTCTGATGAAGCCCTTGTCTAAGAGGTCTTTCAACTACTCCTTCAACTCCTTTAACTCGGTTGGGGCCATTTTGTAAGGAGGAATAGATATAGGCTGCGTATCGGGAAGAAGGTCAACACCAAAATCTATCTCCCACTCTGGAGGGATTCCCGATAAATCATCTGGAAAAACCTCTGGATAGTCGGAGTTTCGGATGTAGCATCCTTAGCCCTAACTAAATGGTACACGTAACCCTTAGAAATCATCTTTCGAGACTTAAGATAGGAAATGAAGCGACCTACAGGTACAACTTTACTACCCTTCCACTCTAAGACTGGTTCACCCAGAAATCTGAACTCTACTGCATGGGTTCGATAATTGACTGAGGCATAACATGCAAACAACCAATCCATGCTGAGGATAACATAAAAATTGGTCAAGGCTAACTCTACTAAATCTGCTGAAGTGACTTTCTAAAGGACTATGACGGGGCAATTTCTATATACCCATATAGCTATAACTGAATCACCAACTAGAGTAGAGACTGAGAAGAGTTCTGATAAGATTTTAGGACTGGCTCCGAAACTAATAGCAACATAGGATGTCACGAAAGACAAAGTATCCCCTAGATCTAACAATGAATATACATCAAAGTGGAATACTCGTAAAAAAAGAAGTGACTACATCTAGGGAGACCTCCTGCTCCTGGCGGGATGCTACGGCATAGAATCTATTTTGACGCTGACCACCACCCACACTAGTAGATTCCCCCTACTGAGTTGGGCGTGCTAGTGGAGCTGCAAACTAGAGGTTGGGCATCGGCCCCTATCATGACCCTGTCTGGTTATTAGGCAATCTCTAAGCATATGTCTGGGCTTCCCACACCTGAAACAAGCACATGAACCTACTAAGAACTGACCCACGTGTCTCTAGCCACATTTGTTACACTCTGGAGGGCTGATCTCTGTGTGTTTGCTGATCTTGGGCAGATTTATATGCCCAAGTGATACTCAAACGTATCATTTTTACCTTGTTTGTTGTGCAATGTGTATATAATATCATGTAATTAGTAATAAAATGCGAATTTATACTAACCAACATGATTAGCATTTGTTTTGCAGGTAATTGTGATTTTTAGGAGCTAAAATGCATGTTGGGACTATGTCGGAGTTGGACTTGGATGCGAGCGTGGAAAAGACCTGGGAATGCACATTTTATAGGGGCTCCGCAACGGAGCCGTGCCACGCTACCATCGCGGTAGCACACTGCCTGAACATGAATTAAAATGGCAAATTCCAGTGTGCCTGCGCATCAGCTCTGTGGCACGGAGAGAGGCCTCCGCGTTGGCCTCCGTGCCACGTTGAGGTTAATTTACCGGACCCTGAAATTCCAGTGAAGGTCCGCGTCCACACCGTGTCACGGAGGCAGTGCTCCGCGTTGGCCTCCGTGACACGTTGCTTGTTATTTCGGGAAAAATTTCCCACTAGTATAAATAGCGCACTTAGGTTTATTTTAATTAGTTTTTAGTTTTTAGACTGAGTTCAGAAGTGGAGAGCAGGAACGTGGGTTAGTAGCAGTTGAAGAATGAAAAAGCTAAGGGATTTCTTCTCTTCCTTTCTTCTTTCTATCAATTGTACGTATGATTTACACTCATTTTAGGATGATCAATCCAAGAATGAGTGGCTAATTCTCTTCCTTGCTGAGGTTTTGAACATGTGTAATGAATTTTGATTGTAAATGATATGGTTTTCTTATTATTCTTTAATTTTGTTCTTTTAATTCTTGTTCTTACTGCATTAGTGCATGGCCAACATTAATGTATATCTAAAAAGTCCAATTTCACTCGAAAGAGCAAGAAATTGGAAAGTTGTGAATTAATAGGGTATTGTTCTTAACTTGATTTGGGAAAATTGGGTTTTGATGTGCTTTCCTGATAGAAATATACTTGAAAGCCGTATTAGTCAATTTAGGAACCGGAATTGTACTGCTAGGTCATAAATTGCATTTGATCACAGAAATGTAGACGGATGGTTTATGATTCTAAAGTGAAATTAAATACGAGAGTTTTAATTTCTAGGCTAATGTTCTTGGCTAGCAACATGAAGAAGAGATTAACCAAATTATCATGATTATCAAGTTCATTACTTGTTCTTAACCTTGGCATGTTCATATCCATTGTCTAAACTCACAAGTAAATAGTTTGTAGTAATTGTAGTATATATAGTTTAGAAAAAAAAACTCAAGTAACTCTTGGTTACATTGTTGTTAGCATAATTAGAAGTGAAATAGGAATATAGTAAACTAGGCAATTTTACGTATCTTGAGCCTCCTTGGATCGATACTTGGCTACTTAGCCACTTTATTACTTGTTTGACCACGTGCACTTGCGTGTCGGTTTATAATATATAATACCAACCTGAGCAGAACACCGAACATCTGCTACTCTATCCTCTAGAGCCTGATGTACGTACCCTTTGATCACACTTGGATTTGGATGGCACACTCACAGCCGAAGGAACTGGAACTGAAGATCTCTGGTGGGATTGCTGACGGTGCCCACTAGGTCTCTGTTGGGAGAATCCAAAGCTATTAGTCATGGCCCTTTTAGCCTCTCTCTCCCACTCACTCATCTGTACCGCTTCCATCAGCTGGGGGTACAAGACTATTCGAGCAAAGTCAATGTCCTGATGAAGCATCGCGGTTCGGTTGTCCTTCACTAGGTAGTCTTCTACCCCATGCACAAATCGGTTCACTCGGGCTCTCTGATCTGCCACCATCTCAGGTGCATACTTGGACAGATGAGTGAACTCCAAAGCATACTCCTGAACTATTATCTTTTATTGCTTTAGGTTCACAAACTTGGCTGCTTTTAACTCCCTCATCTCACGAGGGAAGAACCGATCAATAAATGTGGCCTAAAACTCATCCCAACCAATAGGGTCTGCTCCAACTACCCTACTATCCTTTCATTGCTTGAACTAGATGTGTGCAACCCCTTTCAACTAATACAAGGCTAGATCGAAGCACTCCTCTCCGATCACCCCCATGATCTGGGTGATCTTCAAAACCTCATCAATGAACTCATGTGGATCCTCGTCCACCTTTAATCCAAGAAATTCTGGAGGGTTCATCCTCAAAAAATCGCTTACTCTTGCCGCCGCCGCATTCCCATTCTAAGGGACATGCGCTACCGCCGTCTGATTGACCTGGGCGGTCAAGGCCTGAGCTAACATCTGTATGGCTACCCTGAACTCAGTGTGGGCAACCAGCTTGGGTACATGCTCGTCATGGACTGGTGGGGCCTGCTGGTACCCATCTCTATTGCAATTCTTGTAGCCATCTCTGTTCCCATTTCTTCTTCCGTTAACTCGTACAGGAGGCATGATTCTACAAACATGTATAGCATGAGTTAGAAAGATAGATAGACATTTCATTGCATGACATAGATCATGAAAGAAGAGAACATTTCCTAAATGGTTTGTAGCCTCTTCATCATAAGTGTGACGCGCTTCACACCCATGAAAAAGACTCTACTTAATGCGTCTTTCAGACACCCTAGGACACTTCAAAACCTAAGGCTTTGATACCAAGTTTTTCACGACCCGAACATAGGCCCTGATGGAGACACGGGACAAAGAATCCCTAGAGGCTCCAAGTCGACCCATGGCATAACATAACATCTAAATCATTCTAATAAAGCAGAAGATCAACATAATTAGCATAGCGGAAGCCTGAACATAACATAACATCTAAATACATACATAAGTCTAAAGATGAATACATACTATGTCCTAAAAGCCTCTAATATTGACAACTTGATGGGACAATACCCCAACTAACTCACCATAGTCTGACACTGGAAATACGAAATATAACTGATAAGAAGGGCCCTCGAAAGATGAGGACTCACCAACTGAGACTATGATATGATAACTCTGGAAACCTGACTAGCGACGGGATTGAGCCTGGATATTGGAGCCTATATCATAAAATGATACATAATAGAGTATGCAGTCAGTACATGGAATGTACCAAGTATGCAAGGTAAGTAAAATCGCTAAGTAAGTAAAATCATAAATCATGCATATCATGAAAACATAATCAAGATAAGATTCTGAGATTAGAGCTTGTAAGCTATTTCTGAAATCATGATCAAAATATAACTGAATATCATAACTTAATCAAATGACCCAGAGCTAAAAACTGAGTATCATAAGTAAAACTGAACATTGGGTCAAACCTGCTGAAAATATAATATCATGACTGATGAACACGCATAACTGAAATCATGAGGAATAATGAAGACTCGTCATACAACCGACATTACCATGATAGAACTTACATGGTCCCAACTATCACACTCAAGTAGGCAGAGTTGTCCAAAGCCTTGCCAAGGCTAAGGAAGCTACCACGATATCGATATCAAGCTAAAGGCCCCTTGGGGGCAGGGGAAGCTCACAAGGGAGGTCCCAAATAATTTGAACATACCTATGTTGGCACGTAGTTTTGAGGCATATGTATGACTAACCCTAAGCCTACTCGGTGCTAGACACTAGTCCCAAAAACATGCATATGCACACTATTGTTTTTCGATGAATTTGAACCATCTTCTAGTGACGAAGCTAACTCATAACATACATACATAAATCTAAAACCATAACATGAGGAGCCTTGGCTCAAACCATACCACAAGCTGAAAATAGTGGGAGTCTAGACTCCAAAATCAATGCGGTAAGCTAATACGTGAAATTTAGATAATTATTGAGACATACTTGATGATATGGGCTCGCCCAATATTAAACATGCTTGACATAGACTTGATCATTTGAAAACATGAGAATAGACATGGGTAATTTGAAATCATACTTTCTTCATAAACATCTCATCATGCTTGAATACATATTTCATAGATCTCAACTTTCATGAACTTTCATGGATGGGCATCATAATTTATAAAAGTTGAAAACATTGTAAAATATTTTCATTAATTATAATTCAACATTAGAATCATGCTTAGATCATACCCATGATTGAACCTTAGGAAATTCACATGTTGGGTAAAAACCTATAGATTCATCAATTAGAATTTTTCATGAATTGAGAGAGAATTGGGCATGGTTTGGACAACTGCACCCATTAATAGCCTTATATACCTGAAGAGATCTGATTTCACAACTTCCTTGATTACCCAATGGAAATTTGGGAAGAACCTTGAAGAAGCTAGGCTTGATCACCCCATCAACCTCTAAGCTGGCATGCACGAATTTGGAATATGCTTAGAATGAATTAAACCTCTTAAAACACCCTTTTCAAAGAATAAAAAGATGTAGTATAGGCCTTAGGAACTTAGAAATTATGGAAAAGCCCTTAATAAATTCGATGGGAAAAAAATACTGCCAGTCCCCACGAGAGACTAGACGAATCGTCATTAGTGGCCACGACTCGTGGTCACCTCCCGTTGCCTATACTGGAATCTTCCTTCTAAGGGTTACCAAGAGGGACACCACGTCTCGTGGTGTAACCAACGACTCATGGTGACCAATCGTTAGCCATACTGCCAAATCATGAGATCCTCGGTCAACTGTTGACCACAACCATCCCAACGACTTGTGGTCCTGACCATGAGTCGTGCCTTCTCCCTTGGTCAACCTCCAGACCACCATCCATAACCAACTTCTCCTCCACATCATAAGTCATTTAACGATTCGTGGTGCAACAGGTCATGGGATGACTCGTCTTATGACTTTGTGCAGAAAATTCTATTTTGTCCGTTGTAACTTTCGGGTCTAATCTTAGGGTTTTTGGGGTATTATGGGGACTGAGTTTCCCTTTATTTCAAATTCTCATCACTCCCTTCGTGGGAGACACCGTTAGAAACGCCCAATGATCGACTTTAAACTCAAGTTCTCTCCTCCTCACATCCACATAGGACTTTTGGCGACTCTGAGTTGTTTTCAATCTGTCCCTTATAAGCTAAACTTTCTCTATAGCCTCATGGACTGAATCCAGAACTATCAATGTAGCTTCACCGACCTCAAACCAACTAATAGGCGATCTACATCTCCGCCCATAGAGAGACTCAAACGGAGCCATCTGAATGCTGGAATTGTAGTTGTTGTTATATGTAAACTCAATGAGAGGCAAATGATCACCCCAACTACCCTTGAAATCAACCACGTATGCTCTCAACATATCCTCAAGATTCTGAATGGTCCACTCCGTCAGACCATCCATCTGCAGGTGAAATGTTGTGCTAAGTTTGGCCTGAGTACTAAGTCCCTTTTGAAATGACTTCCAAAACTGGGAGGTAAACTAAGTACCTCTATCTGATATAATGGACAAGGGCACTCCATGCAACCGAACTAGCTCCCGAATGTACAACTTAGCATAATCCTCCATTGAATTAATAGTTTTCATTGGTAAGAAATAATTTGCCTTAGTCAACTTGTCTAGAATTACCCAAATAGAGTCATACTATTGACAAGTACGAGGCAAACCTGTAATGAAGTACATATTAATTTCCTCCCATTTACAAGTGGGAATGCTAATATCTTGAAGCATACCTCTAGGTCTTTGATGCTCATCCTTCACCTGTTGATAATTTGGACACTTAGCCACAAATTCTTCTATGTCCTTCTTCATGCCATTCCACCAATGGACTTACCGTAGGTCACGGTACATTTTGGTGGCACCTGGATATACAGAGTATCTGGAACCATGAGCCTCATACAACATCCGATCTCTCAAATCATCAACATTCGAAACACAAAAATGACCCTGATATCGAAGTACACCATCTCCCCCTTTGGAGAATACTTCTACCTTCTGATTCTGAACAACTTCCTTTAGTTTCACCAAAATAGGATCCTCATCTTGCCTAGCTTTAATATTAGTCACCAGAGATGATTCAGATCCATTCTGAACAATAACTCCACCATCGGTAGAGTCAACCAGATGAACTCTCAACTGTGCAAGCCGATGCTCATCCTTCACCAGCTCCTTCCTCCCCTCATCTACATGGGACACACTCTCCATAGAAAGTCTACTAAGAGCATCTGCTACCATATTAGCCTTGCCTGGATGGTAAAGGACACTCATATCATAATCCTTGAGTAACTCCAACTACCTCCTTTGACGTAGATTCAAATCCTTTTTGGGTAAACACATAATGTAGGCTTTTGTGGTCCATAAACACATCTTCATGGATCACATACAGATAGTGTTTCCAAATCTTAAAGGAAAATACTACTGCCCCCAATTCGAGATCATGAGTCGGATAATTCTTTTTATGGACTTTCAGCTGCCTAGAAGCATATTCTATAACATCACCATGCCGCATCAATACACAACCAAGGCTGATCCTCGAGGAATCACAATATACCACAAACGCATAGTACCCTCGTGTAGGGTCAACACGGGTGTTGAGGTAAGTCAAGTCTTCAACTATTGGAAGCTCTTCTCATACACCTCTGACCATTGAAACTTCACTTTCTTCTGGGTAAACCTAGTCAACGGGGATGCAATGGATGAAAACCCCATAATAAATCTCCGATAATAACCAGCTTAACCCAAGAAACTACTAATATTTGAAGGATTCACCGGTCTAGGATAATTCTTCATTGTTTTTATCGTTTAAGAGTCTACCTTTACACCTTCACTTAACACCATATGACCCAAAAATGCCACTGAGTTCAACCAAAACTTACATTTACTGAATTTAGCATATAACTGACGATCCTTCAGAGTCTATAGCACCACCCTCAAATGAGTGGCATGCTCCTCCTCGCTCCGAGAGTATATAAGGATGTCATATATGAACACAATCACGAACATATCCAAATATGGATTGAAAACCCAATTCATAAAATCCATAAAAATTGCAGGAGCATTCGTTAGTACAAAATACATAAATAAAAACTCATAGTGACCATACCGAGTCCTGAAGGCCATCTTCGAGATGTCACTCTCCCGAGCCTTGAGCATATGGTATCCAGACTTGAGGTCTATCATCGAAAAGCACTTAGCACCCTGAAGCTGGTCAAAAAAATCATCAATCCTAGAAAGATGATACATGTTCTTGATGGTAACTTTGTTCAATTGCCGACAACCAATGCACATGCCAAGAGAACCATCCTTCTTGCGGATAAAGAGAACTGGCGCACCTCATGGAGGTTTGTTAGGTCTGATGAAGCCCTTTTCTAAGATGTCTTTCAACTACTCCTTTAACTCAGCTGGGGCCATTTTGTATGGAGGAATAGATATAGGTTGCGTATCGGGAAGAAGGTCAACACCAAAATCTATCTCCCACTCAGGAGGGATTCCCGATAAATCATTAGGAAAAACCTATGGATAGTGGGGGTTTTGGATGTAGCATCCTTATCCCTAAATAAATGGTAGATGTAACCCTTAGAAATCATCTTTCTAGACTTAAGATAGGAAATGAAGTGGCCTACAGGCACAACTGAACTACCCTTCCACTCTAAGACTGGTTCACCCAAAAATCTGAACTCTCTTGCATGGATTCTATAATTGAATGAGGCTGGACATATCTATGTTGGCGCGTAGTTCTGAGGCATAGGGTTGACTAACCCTTAGCCTACTCGGTGCTAGACACTAGTCCCAAAAATATGCATATGCACTCTATTATTTTTCAATGAAGTTGAACCATCGTCTAATGACGAACTAACTCATAACATACATACATAAATCTAAAATCATAACATGAGGAGCCTTGGATCAAACCATACCACAAGCTAAAAATAGTGGGAGTTTAGACTCCAAAATCCATGTGGTAAGCTAATACACGAAATTTAGATAAATATTGAGACATACTTGATCATATGGTCTTGCCCAATACTTAAACATGCTTAACATAGACTTGATCATTCGAAAACATGAGCATAGACATGGGTAACTTTAAATCATATTTTCTTCATAAACATCTCATCATGCTTGAATACATATTTCATAGATCTCAACTTTCATGAGCTTTCATGGATGTGAATCATAATTTATAAAACTTCAAAATATAATTTATAACTGAAAACATTGTAAAATGTTCCCATTAATTATAATTCAACATTAGAATCATGCTTAGATCATACTCATGATTGAACCTTAGGAAATTCACATGTTGGGTAAAAACCCCATAGATTCATCAATTAGAATTTTTCATGAATTGAGAGAGAATTGGGCATGGGTGTGGACAATTGCACCCATTCATAGACTTACATACCTGAAGAGATATGATTTCACAACTTCCGTGTTTGCCCAACGGAAATTTGGGGAAGAACCTTGAAGAAACTAGGCTTTATCACACCTTAAACCTCTAAGCTCTCATGCATGAATTTGGAATAGGCTTAGAATGACTTAACCCTCTTAAAACACCCTTTTCATATCTTAAAACAATGTAGTATAGATGGAAAATACCTTAATAAATTCACAGCGAAAAACATACTGCCAGTCCCTATGAGAGATTGGACAAATCGTCATTAGTGACCACAACTCGTGGTCACCTCCCGTCGCCAACACTGGAATCTACCTTTTCGAGGTCACCACTAGTGACACCATGACTCATGGTGTACCCAATTACTCATGGTGACCAGTAGTTAGCCACACTGCCAAATCATGAGATCTTCAGTCAACTTTTGACCAAGACCATCCCAACGACTCGTGGTCTTGACCACGAATCGTGCCTTCTCCCGTGGTCAAACCCCAGATCACCATCTGTAACAAACTTCTCCTCCACACCACAAGTAAATTAACAACTTGTGGCACACCCAAAGGGTCATGGGACAACTTGTCTTGTGACCTGTTGCAGAAAATTCTATTTTCTCTTTTGCAACTCCCGAGTCTGATCTTAGGATTTTTAGGGTATCACAATTCTAGTCACTAGAACTTAAAAGTCATCCTATATTTGCCCCTAGCTTTAATCATGACCTCCAATTCCTAATTGATTTTAAGTGTAGCGACTCTACATTAGTGGCAAGTTACATGAAGGGAAGCCTATGAGTAAAGTTATGTGCATGAGAATTTTTTTGTGAGAGTGAGTGTATATGTTTCATTCTATAATTCCTTGAGTGTGAATTTCTTGATAATTGAATGAGATTCTCTCTTATTGTGAGTAGCATCACCTCCTTGGGGAACATGCTTGCACGTGTGAAAAGACTTGATTGAGAAAAGAATGTAGTGAACTTGAAGGCGAACTTTGAATGTGAATCTTGAATGATTTAAGATTCTATATAAGCTTTATGTGATCAATAATTCCCCTTGTTTTGAATGAAGGAATCAAATGTGAATCATTCCAATTGATTGTGGTTGTTGCTTGAAGCATTTGCATAAAGTATTGGGTCTCCTCTTTCCCTATGAGTTGGTGAGCGACCTTTGGGTCGTCTAAGTCATAGTGGTCCCTTGTACATAATCCCATGTAGAATGACATACTTATTCCTACATTTCAGTTGTAAAGAATTGCATTTCTTGAGGACAAGCAATGGTTCAATTTTGGGGGTTTGATGAGTTGGTAATTTACCAACTCATTAGGCTTTTAAACATGAGATTTTGCTTGATTTTGAAGTCATTTGGAAGGATTTTATTCTCTTCCCCTTTAGTTTTTGAAGATATTTAATTTAAGGAGAGAAAGAAAGAAATTGGAAAAAACGTAGAATTATAAAAGAGGACTGTAGCTTTACCATATGGGATCGGCGCTCCATCGGATGGGCCCGTAGAAATGTCGACTGAAATGCATGAGCCTACAGGGCAGAAGTGGAATATGCACCGGTGGAATGCGGGTCAGCACCTGTGAACCGCCAGTGCTAAAGCTGGCCAGACTCTAGAGTTACTGCCCTACCTACGACAGAGCAGCATTCTAACTCGAAAGTGAGGCCATTTTCAGGAGGCAAAAATTTTCTAGCACGGTATTTGAGAAGTATTTTTTAACCTATTTTTGTACATTCTCTGGAAAGTACCAATTATTCCATTCCAGATTTGTAGAAGTTAGAGAAAGAAATATTGAATATCTTTTCTTCTTGTTCTTCCTTAAGGTACAAACCACCATTAAAGACAATTTTTGAGCTTACTATTTTAAACTCTTAATGATGAATTATATGAATTTGTTTATCAATATGCTTCTATATTATTCATCTATAAGTAGCTAGATAGTTTGTTGGGAGTATGTGCATAATTGGGGAGAAATTGGATTGGGTATAGCTATATTAATCTTGTGATTACTCATTTAGCATAAATTTGTTGTTTTCTCCTAAATTATAAGTGAATTACCCATAGTTGCAAATGTGGGTTATGTCTATTTATTCCATTTTTTCTTGAAAAAAGAGAAATTGAATACGGGTGAGAAAGCAACGGTAGGCAATTGGGTCTTGACTGTATGGTGTTGGCTACAAGTAGCCAAAATCCATAATCATGCACCCATTAGAGATTTGAGGCTAGAAATAGCTCAAATCTTACCTAATCTATAGTGGATTAATTTATTGAGGCCTTGGGGTTTTAGAAAACTCAAGAAATAGAGCACCCAATTAGTTGAAAAGCATTGGGTGTCATTTTGTTCATAGATATTTATACTTATGAGTAATTATTTCATTTTCTAGTTAATCATAATCCAATCGAACCCCCATCAATAGCATATCCCTAGCCCTTGCTCATAATTGTTAATTCAATTTGGTTGCCTTGTTCTCTCGATAGTTTATTTTAAATTCAAATTGTGATCTAGATTCTTCCCCCAACATTTTCTTTTTATTTTCAAATGCATGGATGCAATTTTAGTTCAAGACAATAGACAACTTTTGTGTTATTCAATCTCTATTCCCTGTGGATTCGACCCTGACTCTTAGTTAGGTATTTATATTGTGATGATCTTTTACACTTCCTTATTCTCAAATGCATCTATGCATTTGAAAATAAAAGTGAAATATTTGGGGAAAAAGTGAGGTCACAATTTTAATTTAAAATCAGCTAATAAGAGAACAAGGCAACCAAATTGAATACATAATTTTAAGAAAGGGCCAGGGATATGCTATGGATGGGGGTGCGATTGGATTGGGATTAATTAGAAATTCAGATAATTATTCATAAGCATAAATAATTGTGGATAAAGTGACACCCGATATTTTTTAACCCATTGGATGCTCTATTCCTTGAGTTTTCTCAAACCCCAAGGCCTCAATCAATTATTCTACTATAGCTTAGGTAAGATTTGAGCTATTTCTAGCCTCGAGTATCTAATGGGTGCATCATTATGGATTTTGGCTATTTATAGCCCAGTACCACACACTCAAGACCCAATTGCCTGCCATTGCTTTCTCACCCATATTCAGTTTCTCTTTTTCAATAAAAAATGGAATAAGTAGACATAACCCATATTTGCAACTATGGGTAATTCAGTTAATATTTGAGAGAAAACAACAGATTTATACAAAATGAGTGATCACAAGATTAAAATAGTTATTCTCAATCCAATCTATCCCTTATCACTCACATACCCCTAGCAAAATATCTAGATACTCATAGATGAATAATATAAAAGCATATTGATAAACAAATCCATTAAATTCATCATTAAGAGTAAATAGAAAGCTTAATAATTGTCTTCTATGGTGGTTTATTCCTTGATGAAGAAGAAGAAAAGCTATTCAATATCTCTCTCTCTCTCTATAACTCTACAAATAATGAATGGAATATTTGGTACTATCTAGAGAATGTACAGAAATAGGTTTAAAAGTACTCCTTAAATTTCATGCTGGATGATTTTTCCCTTTTGAACACGGCCTCACTTGTGAGTCATTGGCATTCCGCCGGTACCCATCCGTAGAATGCCACTCTGTCGTAGGTGGAGGCAGTGACTTTGGGGTCTGATCGGCATTGGCACCGGCGGTTCGCAGGTGCTGACCTGTGTTCCATGGGTGCACCTTCCACTTCTATCCAGTAGGCTCCTACGTTTCAGCTGGCATTTCGTCGGTCCCATCCGGTGGAGCGTCGGTCCTATCTGGTAAAGCTCCGGTTCTCTTCTTTAATTCCATGCTTCTGTCAAATTTCTTCCCTTCTCTCCTTAAATTAAATACCTGCAAAAACTAAAGAGAAAGAGCATAAAATACTTCCAAATGACTTGAAAACCAAGCAAAAGCTCATGTTTAAAAGCCTAATGAGCTGGTCAATTACCAACTCATCAAACTCCCATACTTGAACTATTGCTTGTCTCAAGCAAGGCAATTCTTTAAGCTGAACTATAGGAATAAGCATGTCATTCTACATGAGATTATGCACAAGGGTCCACTACAAGCCAGACAACCCAAAGAACACTCACCAACACAAAGGAAAAGAGGAGACTCAATACTTTATGCAAATGCTTCAAGAGATGACCATAATCAATTGGCATGATTCACATTTGATTCCTTCATTCAAAACAAGAGGCATTGTTGATCACAGCAAGCTTATATAGCATCTTAAGTCATTAAAAATTCACATTCAAAGTTTGCCTTCAAGCTCACTACATTCTTGTCTCAATCATATCTTTTGTCACGTGCAAGCATGTTCCCCAAGGAGGTGATTCTACTCACAACAAGAGAGAATCCCATTTAATTATCAATAAATTCACACTCAAGAGATTATAGAATGAAACAAATATGCTCACTCGCACAAAGAAATTCTTATGCACATAACTTGACCCATAGGTTTTCCCTTTATGTAACTCGCCACTAATGTAGAGTCGCTACACTAAAATAAATTAGAACTTGGAGGTCATGATGAAGGATAGGGGTAAAGGTAGGATGACTTTTAAGTTCTAGTGACTAGAACCTCCCTAATGCCCTTTTTGTGGATCTTATTGCATATTCTATTTTCTTTAGAGATCACCCTCAGTTTATCTCTCCTTGAACAACATTTTCACTTTTGAAACAAGAACCCTCCTTATCTTTCCTTAGTAACCACTTTTCATCTCATTTGAGCAAGAGACAGCACCTTCCTATAATTCAATTGTTATCATCCAAACAATTCATTCATTCTTTTCATAATGTGGTGCTACCTCACATTGAAGTTCATATTATTTTTTCCATTTTCCTTTTCGCAACCCCCAATCAAGATACCATGTGAATCAAGAACCCAAACAAAGAATGTATAACTTATGACAAAAGAGTACTTAGCTTTCAAATTTAACTACCCCTTTCCTTCTCAAAATTCATTTTCTTTAACATCCATGCCATTTAACAAAACATTTTCTGGTGGTACCTCTCAAAAGATATTGCAATCATCCACTCAAAAAAACGTTAGACTCGGCATTTTCCCTTAATAAAGTCGCCTCTCAATCCATCATTGGGAAATGCCACCCAGTTCGACAACAAAAAGAAGTGAAAAGAAAATCGCTCCTTGGGAAAGAATCACGGTATAAATATAACACTTGGAGTTTATTCACTAACTACTATAAACAAAAGGCAATAATTGAGACTTGGGTCATGAAACATTTGGCAATTGAACATAGACCCAATTAATGGCACAAATAACTTAAGAATAATTTTTTTCATTCATCACATGCCCGCAAGGAAAAACACCAACAACCACTACAACACAAAAAGAAATCAAAGAAATCAAATCAGCCCGACAAGGACAACAGAATAACAACAACAATCCCGACAAGGGCACAACAAATCAATAATAACCACAGGAGAGAAAAAGAGCTCAACCCAACCCCAACAATAATAAGACATTGTCCCCAATCTAAAAATGAAGAACAAGCAAGGGTAATAAGACTCCCTAACGGATCTAGAGAGGGGAATGAGGCATCTATGAGTTGGTGACCTCATTAAAATGCCATGAAGCTGTCTTGGATGTGGAGGGCATCAGTGGGTCAGGTGGAAGTGTGAGTGGATTGCCCGGTGATTATACTTCCCATTGGTCTATAAGAGTTATATTCTCATGATAGGAAGTCTCATCCACCCCATCGGGCTGCCAAAATGGATCCACTTTATAGACAGTGCGCATCCTAGGGAGAGATGGCCTGCAGTGGTATATTTCCTCATCCAATATCACTTCAGATGGGTTGTCATATCCCACACACCAGTCATTCGGTGGACGTCTGCTACTTGCTGGTTGATCCTCCTGAGGGGTCAGTGTATTCAAATGAATACTTTTCAGTGATAGCATCTCCTTTCGGCTATCAATTTCTTTCTTTATGGCTGCCACTTCATTTTTCAACACATCCACTTTTGCACATACGCCTCCCAATTTGTCAATTACAGGTCTCATTGCTCTTCTGATGGCTTGTTGAATCATAGAGGAAATTGCCTTTTTGCCAATTTCAATAATTGAACATCATGAGCCCAGGCCATATGTGTCATCTTTAGAATGCCCTTTGCTGGTGGTGAGGGAGCCCTGTTGGTTGGTGGTGAAACCGCTGCATATTCATGACATCTTAAAGGCAAAGGAGTTGTTGGTTCCATGTCCAACTTGGGACATTTAGAAGTAGGGGCATCCTTGTATGTTCGAATGGACAAAGTAATCACTCCCTCAACCCTCACTATATTTTCCAATGGCCTGAATAGGGGATAATTGGCATGAAGGAAAAGAAGACTGATGAGAACAGGATAAGGCATAGAAGTTGTTTATTTCCTAGTCTTCCTTTTGAATTGCTCAGAAATTATCTCCCCCACAATTTTATGCCTTTAATCCATGATGCAATTTGTCAGGATCGCGGTCTCAATGGGAATATGAGTTGTGTTCTTGGAGGGAATGATATGGGCACATACAAAATCAAGCCACATTCAAACTTCAAATTCTAGATCATATCGGTGAAGCACACCCTTTGTTATAGCCCAATGCGATTGACCCAGAGCAATTATCTCGGCCACCCACTCAAATTGATCATCTTTGTCATCCAATTTTCTTTTGAAATCTCAACTTGGATTCACTAGGTTAGCCCAATAAATAGATTTGATTTCCTATGGGGTGATGGGAACTTCTTGGCCCCGTATCAATACAGATGATAAACATGACATCTTATCAACTCTGCCTTTATGCTTCAAGATGTCTTGTCGTGCTCTATAAGAGCTATAAAATTCCCTCACTAACTTGGGAAAATAAGGATCAAAAGGCATTGCGAATGGCTCCCAATCGAGAATTTGAAATTGATCATAAATGTTTGAGAAGTCATCCTTGAAGGAGTCAACTTCAAATTGAGATTCTGCAGTGATAGACTGGTTCTCCTTAAACTGAACATAATAATTCTTCATTTTATTAATCCCAAAGAGGAGTTGATCAATTTGCTTTTCCTCATCGGACTCTGCACCTGGAGTTGTGGCATTGGTTATTGGTGTTTTCCCTTTGCCACCTTGTAGAGGGGTGGACATGATGCTGCATATAAATGTTAGTGCCACATGTTGCTCTTTTTGAGTATTGAATAACATGAAAGTAAAAGACATAGCAAATTCATCTACAAATAAAAACTTCAGAATTGGATGAAAGCAAGTTGCAACATCAAAAATAGGTGTTGGTGGTCCGGTGTTACAATTGTGAAACGCTGGTATAAACCCACAAGTCGCAGTTGAACTGCCAACCTAGGCAAACGAATGGGCACAAAGATTTTTTATCGGCGTCTCACCGATGTTTCTCCAGTCTCAACCCGCGAAGCGTAGGTGAATCGCAAATCTGGGCAGTGAACTAAAGCTCTGAACCCAGACCTGTGCCTCAGCATGTGGTTTGCCGGTAATGACCAGTGACTCGCCGGTGCAACACTGTATTAACATCAACAACAATCGACCCAGTTCAACAAAAACTTTCTAATTTCATGATTTACCCAGCTCACCCCCACATCATGATCAACCCTTTCAAATAATAAACCAAAAAATGATGATTTGTCCTTAAGAACGACATCACCCGATCTATCATCAGAAAAATTATGCATTTGAAGCACTCGGGGTTACTTAGACTTCAACCCCAACTAATATTTCAAACACACACTATGAGAATCACACCACAATAACAAAGAATAATATGGAAAATGGGAGATATGGGTAAGGAAAATCGTGAATCTAGCATGATTAATTTTTAACTCTCATTTTCAAACAACAAGTAATATAAAAACACAAGGACACATACCGATTGAGCGATCAGAACAATGAACAGCTAGATTTTAAATTGGTGGCTTAACCAAAAATGGTGCTTCCAACAATGGGGAATACTTTTGCTTACTGCGAAGTGTGTGAGCTGAGATGAAATGAAAGGAATAGGAGTGGGGTTTGTTGTATGCTGAAGAGAGGGAGAGTGATTGGGTAATGAGAATGTGGGTTTAATGGAGGATTTACTAGTGGGAGATTGGGAAGGTAAAAATATGTGGGAAATCGAGTTGTTGGGAAAGTAGGAAAGTGAAAATAAAGGGTTTGTGGGGATTCAATAGAATGTTTGACCGGTTTTAAAAGTCATGGATCAGGTTGATTAATTGGTTGGTCAAGAATTTAAATGAAATAGGTACCTTTACCTGTGCTGAACTAGTGGCCGCCGGTAGGTACTGGTGTTTCATCACTTCCAGCGCAGGTGGCCTCCACTTGCGCCCAGTTCACTGTTTGAAAGTTACGGTTGACCAGCAGTTTGCTGATTGTCACCTACATTCCACTAGTAGGTTGCATTTCATAATTCACTTCCTAGGTAAACTGGTTGAACCCGATGGCGAACCGACATTTCACGGGTTAGCACCAGCGTTTCACCTGTGAGGCACTAGTTTTCTCCTCTTTTTCCTCATATTATGAACTCCACCTACGTATGGGCGGTGTTTCGCATTTGAGTCCTGCATTTTGTGGGTCTTGTGCCGCTAGTGCCCTATTTTTTTCAACTCATTCTTCATCCATTCTTCCTACAAACAAATCAACAAAACATCAAAGAATCAAAAATGAAAACACTTGGGCCTCCCAAGAAGTGTCTTATTTAATATTGTGGCAGGACAATGGTGTTTTTCTACTGTTCATCAAGGTATCAACTTCCACCATGTTGATTTCCACCGACATTCCCAAATATTTTTTTACTCATTGACCATTCACTTTGAATCTTAGCCCATCATCTCTTTCAAGCTCAACAACTCCATTCTTAAAACTTGAAACACCTTAAAAGGACCCGACCACATAGATTTAAGCTTCCCGAGGAATAACCTCAGCCTAGAGTTGAAGAGTAGTACCCCTCTCACGAGATAAATTTCCTTTACCAAATTTTCTGATCATGGTAGTACTTCATTCGGGCTTGTATATTGCAGCACTTTCATAGGCCCTCATCCTAAACTCATCCATCTCATTGAGATTTTACACTCTACCCTAAATGGCCTTCCCCCAATCAAGGTTTAAACTCTTCAAGGCCCACATGGCCTTATGCTCCAACTCCACCTGTAAATTGGAAAGCTTTGACAAAGACCAATTGATATGGAGACATTCCAATTGACGTTTTATATGCGGTTCGATAGGCCCATAGGGCATCATCAAGTTTCCTTGCGCAGTCTGTTCTATTGGCATTGACTGTTTTAGTCAAGATGGACTTGATTTTTTGATTGAACACTTCCGCTTGGTCACTGGTTTGAGGATGATAAGAGGTAGTAACTTTTTGCTTCACACCAGACTTTGCTAGATAGGCACTGAATAATCGATTACAAAAATTTCATTCTCCATCACTGATGATATCTCTAGGGGTTCGAAACCGTGAGAAGATATGCTTCTTCAAAAAGGATGTCACGCTCCTCCCCTCATTGTTGGGCAATACCACAGCTTCCACTCATATAGAAACATAGTAAACGACCACCAAAATGTAAGTGTTTCCATAAGAGCTCACGAAAGGCCCCATAAAATCGATTTCCCATACATCAAACAATTCCACCTTCATATTGGTGTCAAAGGAAGCTCACGTCGCCTAGAAATACTTCATGTTCGTTGACATTGATCACACTACTTAACAAATTCATGGGCATCCTGGTGGAGAGTGGGGCAATAAAATTCACACTGTAGCACCTTTGCTGCTATCCTCACACTCTTGTAATGGCCTCCGACCGGTGATGAATGACAAGCCTTGAGGATAGGCACAATTTCCACCTCTAGGAAACATCTACAAATTATGCCATCAACACATCTAAGAAAGATGTATGGGTCATCCCAATAAAACTTCTAAACATTATGCATAAATCTCTTCTTTTGGTGAAAGAGCAATCCATCAAGAGTAATGTTGCTCACTAAGTAATAAGCAAAATATGTGTACCACGGTGTTAAAGTCATGGGATGTAGACAAAATATACTCATTAGGGAATTCATCATTAATTTCTTCATTTACACCTATCTTACCATCTACCTCTAGACGAGAAAGATGGTCAGCCACTGGATTCTCATTATTATACCCCAAAGGCTCAAAGATCATACCTGGGAATGGAAATGGAGAAAACTGAAAATTCTGCACTAGGTCATAGAACGAGTCATTCTGTTCCCATGGGTGTAGACCACGAGTCGTGAAGTGACTTATGGTGATGTGCTGGACTTGAGTTGGAGGCTTGTCATTTGGGGTCACCACGGGCAAGACCACGAGTCATTGTCAGGCCCCACGACTTATTGAGTCAGCCATGGCCAAGCAAAATTGAAAGGAGAATTTTAAGTGATAGTATACCCTACGGTTGGACCCCACGAGTTGTGGTCAGGAAAAATGATTCGTTGGGGTGGTCGTGGTCAGCAGATTTATTTAAGGTTGGGCAGTTAGGCAGTGAGGACCATGAGTGATGATCACGAATCGTGGTCACCAATAAAGACTCGTGCAGTGGCCTATGATGAGTCCCAGGGAAATGTTGACAGTGTACTTGACGAGTTGGTGGCCACAGGTCATGACCTTGGACGACAACTCGTCCAGTCCCTTGTTAGGACTGGCAGTCGGTTTTTAACTATGAATTTATTAAGGGTATTATTGTCATTCCTAAGCCCTAGGGTCCTATACTACGTCATTTTAATATATTTCCAAGGTGTATTAAAATAGGTTAAGTCATCATAGCCTATTCAAATCTCATGCATGCAAAGTTCAAGGGTGTAGAGGGTGATCAAGCATAAAAACCCAAGGTTCTTCACCAATTGTTCTTCAATTCCTTTTGGGAAAGTAAGAGAGTGATAGTATATTAGGTATGTAGGGTTATGAGTGGGTGAATTCGTTCACACCCATTCCCAATCTCTCCTAATTCATGAAATTCTATTTGAAAATTTCATGGGGTTTTATCCCAAATTCTTATGAATTTCTAGTAATCTATCTATGGGTTAATATCTCTCATGTTTCACATCATATTTTATGAATCATGGGAAGATTTTATAGTTAATTCAATTATAAATTTATTGATTTAAATTTCTATAAAATTATACCCAATCGTGCATGTTCTATGATAAATCGCGTTATGATTTTACCTTGATTTTGATGTTCTCTAACCCATCACGATTTATGATTTAGGATATCAATTTACTCAAATGCTTATCATGAATTTCTTGTTACTAAGTATATACATGTTTTACAAGTATGCATGAACCTCATGATTTATGATTTATGATTATGGTCGATTCACGGACCTTATTTCATGGCTAGTTCACGTATTCAAGCATGCTTATGATTATCATGATTTAACTAGCCTCTTATGAGAACTATATATATTTTGGGAGTAGTGTTTAACACCGAATAGGTTCGGGGCCCAGGTTTTGCCTCGAATCTCAGAACTACGTACCACCATAGGTCATGATGGGACCTCCCTTGAGATTGTCCCCCTGCCCCAAACGGGCCTTTCATGAGTGATATCATTCCTTTTATGGTTCTACCCTTGGTAAGGTATGAACACCCTCCTGACTAGGGGTTTATAGGTCGGGCTCCATGTATGCTCATATGAGGTATGTCGATTATAAGAATCTCCCACTGTTCCCCATGATTTATGTATGAATATGATTGTATAATTTGACTTAAGTCATGTTTAATAAAGTTTTCCTCTAGTGAGCATAATTATGAATGAATTTCGAATGTTTTGGAAACCTTGAGCCTTCTGTGTCATTATGATATTTAAGTTATATTCATGTTGTCCTACTCTTATGAAATTTTATGTATTTTAAAATGTTCATTTTACTTACCTTGCATACTCGATACATTTCATGATACGGGCTCTGGTACTTAGATTCGGCCTCGACCCTCGACAGCTTTCAAAATAGCATCAGTCTCTATTGGTGAGTCCTCATATGTCAAGGGCCCCTATTTTATTCAGATATGTTGGTGTATTTTAGTTTTAGTTTTAGAGAGTTAGTTGGGGTCTTTTACCATAAACTCATTAGTGATAAAGTCTTTCTTGGACATAGTTTACATTCAGCTTTAAACGCATGTGATGTATTTTAGATCATATGCCATGTTTAGATTTCTGCTATGTTATGTATGTTGAATCTTCCGCATTTATTGATTGAGTTAGTTGGATGTTCATGCCATGGGTTGACTCGGAGTCCCTCGGGGTTCCTTGTCCCGTGTCTCAATCCGGGCCTATGTTTGGGTCTTGACAAACTTGGTATCACAGTAATAGGTTTGAAGTGTCCTAGGGTGTCCAAAAGTCGCGTTAAGTAGAGTCTTTCTCATGGGTGTAAAGTGCGCCACACTTATGACAAAGAGGCTACGAAACATTTAGGAAATGTTTTCTTCTTTCATAATCTCATGCCGTGCGATGAAATGCCTATCTATCCTTCTAACTCGTGTGATATATGTTTGCAGAATCGTGCCTCCATGTCAAGTGAATGGAAGGAGAAATGGTAACGGCCACGAGAACAGTAACGGAGAGGGGCACCATCAGACCCCACCAGCCCATGAGGAGCATGCACCAGAGTCGACTTCCCACACTGAATTCAGAGTAGCCATATAGATGCTAGCACAAGCCTTGACTGCCCAGGTCAATCAATAGGTAGTAGCGCATCACCCTCAGAATGGGAATGCAGCGGAAGCTCATGTTAGGGATTTTATAAGGATGAACCACTAGAGTTCCTTGGGTCAAAAGTAGATGTAGACCCGTATGAGTTCATTGATGAGATTCTGAAAAATCACCCAGGTCATAGGGGTGGAAAATAGGGAGTGTGTTGACTTCGCCTCTTATCAGCTGAAGGGGTTGCGCATATCTGGTTCAAACAGTGGAAAGATAGTAGGGCAGTGGGAGCAGGCCCTATCGGTTGGGAAGAGTTTCATGACGACTTTCTAGATCGGTTCTTCCCTCATGAGATGAAGGAACTTAAGGTGGCTGAGTTTGTGAATCTGAAGCAGGGTAACATGTCAGTTCAGGAGTACGCTTTGGAGTTCAACCATTTATCCAAGTATGCGCCAGAGTTAGTGGCAGATCAGAGAGTCGGGTGAGCATATTTGCACATAGAGTGGCGAAATACCTTGATAAGGATTGTAGGATCTCCATGCTGCATCAGGACATGGATTTTCTCCGCATAGTTATATAGGCCCAGCAGATGGAGATGGTGTATTAAAGGGAGAGAGAGGCCAAGATAGCCAGGATAGATAGTTATGGGACTTCTCAGCCTAGATGGGGGGCAGGCATCACCAGCAATATCATCATAGGTCTTTTGCTCCAGCACCATCATCAGCTAGTGCACCATCTAGGCCACAAGGTGATCAGAGGGGCAGGGCTTCAGATTCTAGGGTCAAGGGTAGCATGCAGATAGAGCCCACCTTCCCAGCCTGTGCAAAGTGTGGCAAGAATCACCTAGGGAAGTGTTTAGTTGGATCAGATGCTTGTTTAGGGTATGGCAAACCCTGATATAGACTCAGGGATTGCCCTTTAGCCAGATCAGGGGTGGTGGAGCCCGTATATCAGCCGCTAGTTCAGCAGCTCTAGCAACACGTCCTTCCTAGCAGGATGCTTCAACTAGTTCAGCTAGCGGTCAGCGCCAGAATAGGTTTTATGCACTTGCAACTCGACAGGAGCAAGATACTTCTCCAGACGTGGTTATTGGTATGTTATGAGTTTTCCATCTTGATGTATATGCTTTGTTAGATCTAGGGGCTACCTTGTCTTTTGTGACACATTATATGGCTAGTAGTTTCGGAGTCAGTCCCAAAATCTTGTCGGAACCCTTCTCAGTCTCTATGTCAGTAGGTGATTTAGTTGTAGCTAGACGAGTGTATAGAAGTTTCCCGGTCATACTCCTTCCAAAAGTCATCTTAGCAGATTTAGTAGAGTTAGCCATGACCAATTTTGATGCTATCCTCGGCATGGATTGGCTATTTGCATGTTATACCTTCGTTAATTGTAGAACCATGCGGTAGAGTTCAGATTTTCGGGTGAGCCAGTCTTAGAATGGAAGGGTAGTTCATCTCTTCCTGTAGGTCGTTTCATTTCCTATCTTAAGGACAGAAAGATGATTTCTAAAGATTGTTTGTACCATTTAGTTAGGGTTAAGGATGCTACATCCGAGACTCCGACTATCCAGTCAGTTCCAGTGGTATGTGAGTATCCAGAAGTGTTCCCAGATGATCTACTGGTATTCCTCCCGAGAGGGAAATCAATTTTTGTATTGACCTCCTACCCGACATGTAGACTATATCTATTCCTCCTTATAGAATAGCCCCAGCTGAGTTAAAAGAGATAAAGGAGCAGTTGAAGGACCTTCTAGACAAGGGTTTCATCAGACCTAGCAAGTCTCCATGAGGTGCACCAGTTCTATTTGTGTGAACGAAGGATGGTTCCCTTCGGATGTGCATTGACTATTGGTAATTGAACAAAGTCACCATCAAGAACAGGTATCCTCTAAACAGGATTGATGATTTGTTTGACTAGCTTCAGGGTGCCAAGTGCTTTTTGAAGATAGATCTCAGATCCATATACCATCATTAGTTTGTAGTTATGTATTTTGGACATATGAATGCTCCCGCAACTTTTATGGACTTGATGAACAGGGTGCTCAAGACATATTTGGACATGTTTGTGATTGTGTTTATAAATGACATTCTCATATACACTGGGAGCGAGGAAGAGCATGCTGCTCATTGGAGGGTGGTGTTGCGGACTTTGAAGGATCATCAAGTATATGCAAAATTCAGCAAATGTGAGTTTTGGTTAAATTCTGTGGCGTTATTGGGTCATGTGGTGTCTAGCAACGGTGTGCAAATAGACTCGCAGAAGATAGAGGCGGTGAAGAATTGGCCCAGAACGGTGAATCCTTCAGATATTAGGAGTTTCTTTGGCTTACTGGCCACTATCGGAGATTTGCTTAGGGGTTTTCATCTATTGCAGCACCATTGACTAAATTGACTCAAAAGAAAGTGAAATTCCAATGGTCAGATGCTTGTGAGAGGAGCTTTTAAGAGTTAAAGACTCGACTAACCTCAGCGCCAGTGTTGACCCTACCCGAGGGTACTGATAGGTTCGTGGTGTATTGTGATGCTTAAGGATCGGACTTGGATGTGTATTGATGCAGCACGAAAAAGTTATAGCTTACGCTTCTAGACAACTGAAAGTGCATGAAAAGAACTACCCGACTCATGATCTCGAATTAGCGGCGGTGATATTTGCCTTGAAAATATGGAGACACTACTTGTACGGGGTCCACGTGGATGTGTTTATGGACCATAAGAGTTTACAATATGTGTTTACCCAGAGGGATCTCAATCTGCATCAAAGGAGGTGGTTGGAGCTACTTAAGGATTATGATATGAGTATCCTTTACCACTCGGGCAAGGCTAAAGTACTAACTGACGCACTTAGTATCTCTCTATGGAGAGTGTGCCCCATGTCGATGAGGGGATAAAGGAGCTAGTGAATGATGTGCATCGACTTATAAGGTTGGGAGTTCGTTTGGTTGACTCGATCGATGGCGGTGTTATAGTTCAGAATAGATCAGAATCGTCCTTGGTAACTGATGTAAAATCTAGACAAGATGAGGACCCTATTTCGATAAAATTAAAGGAGGTCATTCAAAATCAGAAGGTAGAGGTCTTTTCCAAAGGGGGAGATGGTGTGCTTCGATAGCAAGGACGCTTATGTGTTCCATATATTGATGATTTGAGGAACCGGATATTGCACGAGGCTCATGGATCTAGGTATTCTATACATCCAGGTGCCACCAAGATGTACCGTGACCTACAGAAAGTCTACTGGTGGAATGGCATAAAGAAAGACATAGCAGAATTTGTGGCTAAGTGTCCAAACTGTCAGTAGGTGAAGGTTGAGCACCAAAGACCCGGAGGTGTGCTCCAAGATATTAGAATTCCTACTTAGATGTGGGAAGAGGTTTATATGGACTTCATAATAGGTTTTCCTTGCACTCATCGATAATATGACTCCATTTGGGTTGTTGTAGATAGGTTGGCAAAAGCCACTCATTTTCTACTGGTCAAAACCACTGATTTCGTGGAGGATTATGGCAAACTATACATTCCGGAGTTGGTTCGATTTCATGGAGTGCCCTTTTCCATCATATCAGACAAAGGTACTCAGTTTACCTCTCATTTTTGGAGGTCGTTTCAAAAAGGACTAGGTACTCAAGTCAAGCTCAGTACTGCATTTCACCCACAAATGGATGGTCAAGCAGAGTGGAAAATTCAGACTCTCGAGGACATATTGAGAGCATGTGTGATTGACTTCAAGGGTAGTTGGGATGACCATTTGTCTCTTATCGATTTTGCGTACAATAACAGCTACCATTCCAGCATTCATATGGCTCCGTTTAAGGCTCTCTATGGGCAGAGATGTAGATCGCCTATTGGTTGGTTTGAAGTCAGTGAAGCTGCAATGATAGGACCAGATCCAGTCCATGAGGCCATAGAGAATTTCAGCTCATACGGTATAGGTTGAAAACAGCTCAAAGTCGCCAAAAGTCTTATGTTGATGTGAGAAGGAGAGAACTAGAGTTTGAAGTGGATGATTGGGTGTTTATGAAGGTGTCTCCCATGAAGGGAGTGATGAGGTTTGTAAAGAAAGGAAAACTCAACCCTCATTATGTTGGCTCCTATGGGATTGTGAAACGGGTTGAGAAGGTGGCATACAAATTGGGGCTGCCCTCAGAATTAGTTTCCATTCATCCTGTTTTTCATGTATCACTCTTGAAGAAGTGTTTGGGTTATCTAGCTTTGGTGGTTCTAGTGGAGAGTGTGGGTGTGAGAGACAGCCTTAGCTATGAGGAGATTCTGATGGAGATATTGGATCGTCAGGTTCGGAGGCTAAGGAACAAGGAGGTAGCTTCAGTCAAGGTGTTATGGAGGAATCAGCATGTTGAGGGAGCTACGAGGGAAGCCAAAGCAGATATGATGGCTAGATACCCACACCTATTCCCTTCCGGCTCAATTTCAGTTTGAGGTATGAGTTTTTTCCCTAATACTCTATTTAGTTTTCATTTTTAGTTCATGTGCCAAGTTTCCTTTATGTCAAAGTATGTACGTATGGTTCGTGAATTCAGTTTAGCCATGCAGTTTAGCTCGGAGGTAGTCAATTCGTCAGTTTTCAGCTTAAATGATCCGTGTTTGAATATGATGATTGTATTTCTCTACCTTTTTTGTATGATTTTCAATATTCGAGGATGAATGTTCCCAAGGGGAGATATTTTTATATCCTAAAGGCTCAAAGATCAGACCCGAGAATGGAAATAGTGAAAATTGGAAATTCTGCACCAGGTCACAAAATGAGTCATTCTATGACCTGTGGGGGTAGACCACTAGTCATGAAGTGACTCGTGGTGAAGTGCTAGACTTGAGTTAGAGGGTTGTCATTTGGGGTCACCACGAGCGTGACTATAAGTCGTGGTCAGGCCCCACGACTCGTTGATTCAGCCGTGGCCAAGGGAAACTGAAAGGAGAAGTTTGAGTGGCAATCTATCCTATGGTTGGACCCCACAAGTCATGGTCAAGCACCAAGATTCGTTGGGATGGTCGTGGTCAGCAGATTTATTTAAGGTTGGGTGGTTGGGCAGTGAGGACCACGAGTGGTGACCACTACAATAATGACTCGTGCAATGGCCCGTGATGAGTCCTAGGGAAATTTTGAGAGTGTACTCGATGATTGGTGGCCACGGGTCGTGACCTTGGATGACGACTCGTCTAGTCCCTTGTTGGGATTGGTAGTTAGTTTTAAACTACAAATTTATTAAGGGCATTATCGTCATTCCTAAGACCTAGGGTCCTATATTACGTCATTTTAAGTTGTTTTTAGGGTGCATTAAGATAGGTTAAGTTATCTAGCCTAGTCAAAACTCATGCATGCAAAGTTCAAGGGTGTAGAGGGTAATCAAGCATAAAACCTCAAGGTTCTTCACCAATTGTTCTTCAATTCCTCTTGGGAAAGTAAGGGAGTGATAGAATCAAAGTCTCTCAGGTATGTAGGGTTATGAGTGGGTGAATTCGTTCACATCCATGTCCAATCTCTCCTAATTCATAGAATTCTATTTGAAAATCTTATGGGGTTTTATCCCAAATTCTTATGAATTCCTAATAATCTATCTATAGGTTAATATCTCTCATGTTTCACATCATATTTTACGAATTATGGGAAGATTTTAGAACTAATTTGGTTAAAAATTTATTGAGTTAAGTTTCTATAAAATTATGTCCAATCATGCATGTTCTATGATAAATCGAGTTACGATTTTACCTTGATTTTGATGTTCTCTAACCCATCACGATTTATGATTTATGATATGAATTTACTCAAATTCTCATCATGAATTTATGATTACTAAGTATATACATGTTTTACTAGTAGAGAAAAGACATAAAATCCCCCCTGAACTTGTCTACACAACTCACTTTAATACATTAACTTTATATGTAATTTTTTACCCCCCTAATCTCGTTTAAAGTCTATTACATACCACCCTAAGAGAATAATACCACTCTCACAATATGAAGTGTTTTACATTCGCACCACGTCACTGCCATGTTACTGCCACGTCAGCGCCACGTTGAAAATTATTTAAAGTTTAATTTTTTATTTTTTTCATTTCTTTTTGCACATTCACAATATTTTCTTTTCCTTACTTATATTTCTATACACTAGTTAATTTCTAATACAAATTAATTCAAGAAAAATGGAGGTTGCTTTTCTCCATTAGGTGTCTTTATTTTTCAAAAAAATTCAAAACTTTTCTTAAAAATTGAATGTTGAAAGTACAAAGTAGAAAAAATTGATAAATAAGTGTATTTTTTTTTGTGTGTGTGCGTGAGGGAGGGGGGAGGTGAGGTTTAATGTGGAGAAATGGTGGGGTGGGGGTCCGAAGAAGGAGAAATTGTGAGGTGGTTCGAAGAAGAAGATAGGTCTGGGGGGAGCGGGGGTGAAGAAGGAGAAAGGGGGTGGCGGGGTGGGTTGAAGAAGGAGAGAGGAATGGAAAATTTGAAGAAGGAGAGCGGGGTGGGGGGGTTTGAAGAAGAAGATAGAGTTGGGTAGGGGATTTTATTTATTTTTTATTTTTTATTCTATTAAATAATATAAATATCAATGGACCCACTTTTTTTCAATTACGCGCCTTTTTAATTTATTTTTTTATTTATTTTCCACGTCAGCCTTTTGGGTGGTATTTAATAGACTTCAAATGAGATTAGGGGGGTAAATAAATACTCGTAAAGTTAAAGTGCTAAAGTGAGTTGTGTGGACAAGTTCAGGGGGGATTTTATGTCTTTTCTCTTACAAGTATGCATGAACCTCATGATTTATGATTTATGATTATGGCCAACTCACAGGCCTTACTTAATGGCTAGTTCACATATTTAAAGCATGCTTATGATTATCATGATTTAACTAGCTCATGAATTCCATGTATATTATCCTATAAGCACTATATATATTTTGGGAGTAGTATTTAACACCGAGTAGGTTTCAGGCCCAGGTTTTGCCTCAAATTTCAGAACTACATGACACCTTAAGTCATGATGGGACCTCCCTTGAGACTATCCCCCTTGCCCCAAATGGGCCTTTCATGAGTGATATCACGCCTTTCATGGTTCTACCCTTAGCAAAGTACGAACACCCTCTCGACTAAGGGTTTACAGGTCGGGCTCCATGTGTGCTTATATGGGGTATGTCAGTTATAAGAATCTCCCACTATTCCTCATGATATATGTATGAATATGATTGTATACTTTGTCTCAAGTCATGTTTAATAAATTTTTCCTCTCGTGAGCATAATTATGATTGAATTACGAATGTTTTGAAAATCTTGAGTCTTATGTGTCATTATGATATTTAAGTTATATTCATGTTGCCCTACTCTTATGAACTTTTAGGTATTTTAAAATGTCCATTTTACTTACCTTGCACACTCGGTACATCCCACATACTGACTGCATAGTCTATGTTGTATCATTTCATGATACAGGCTCCGGTACTTAGATTCAGCCTCAACCCTAGACAACTTTTGGAATAACATCAGTCTTTGTTGGTGAGTCCTCATCTGTCAAGGGCCCTCTTTTATTCAAATATGTTGGTGTATTTTAGTGTCAGTTTTAGAGAGTTAGTTGGGGTCTTGTCCCATCAACTCATTAGTGATAGAGGTTTTCTCGGACATAGTTTATATTCAGCTTTAAACACATATGATGTATTTCAGATTTTATTCGATGTTTATATTTCCTCTATGTTATGTATGTTGAATATTCTGCATTTATTGATTGAGTTAGTTGGATGTTCATGCCATGGGTCGACTCGGATTCCCTTGGGGTTCCTTGTCCCATGTCTCGATCTGAGCCTATGTTTGGATCGTGACACTCACATCCTTTCCGGTCCTTTACTTCAAAATTTAATTCTTGGAGCAAAAGAACCCATCTAGTAAGAGTAGGTTTAGCATCCTTTTTTGTCATTAGGTATCTGAGTGTAGCATGGTCCGTGTGAACCACTACCTTGGTTCCTAGCAAGTATGCTTGAAATTTTTTGAACGCAAACACTACTACGAGCAGCTCTTGTTCTATTACTGTATAATTTACTTTTGCATCATTCAGGTCTTTGCTAGCATAGTAAAATGGGATGAAATATTTTTTCCTTACTATGTCCAGGAACTGCCCCTAATACTACACCGCTGGCATCACACATCAATTCGAAAGGCTTCGACCAGTCTGGTACAGGGATGATTGGGGCGGATACAAGCTTTTCTTCCAGTTCAATGAAAGCCCTCATACAAGCCTCATCAAACTGGAATTTTGCATCTTTTTCCAACAGTCGAAACACGAGATGTGCTATCTTGCAAAAGTCTTTGACAAAACGGTGATAGAGCCCTGCATGTCCCAGAAAACTCTGAATGTCCTTCACTGTCTTTGGTCAGGTAGATGAGCAATGGTGTCAATTTTAGCTTGATCTACCTCAATCTCTTTCTCAGAGACCTTGTTCCCTAGAACAATGCCTTTCTTTTACCATAAAGTGACACTTTTCCCAATTAAGCCCCAAGTTCATTTCCTCGCATCTTTTGAACACTTCTTCTAAGTGAAACAAATAGTCTTCAAATGAATTTCCCACAACCGACAAGTCATCCATAAAGACTGCCATAGTCTCCTCCACCGTGTCTGAAAAGATTGACATCATACACCTCTGGAAAGTAGTTGGGGCATTGCAAATCCCAAAGGGCATCCTTTTGAATGCGAAAGTTCCATAAGGACATGTGAATGTGGTTTTCTCTTGATCTTCTAGGAAAATAGAAATCTGATTGTAGCCTGAGTAACCATCAAAGAAGTAGTAATACTCTTTCCCTGCCAATCGATCTAGCATTTGATCAATGAATAGGACTGGAAAGTGATCCTTTTTGGTCCACCCATTCAACTTGCGATAATCCATGCACACCCTCCCTCTGGTGGCTAGACGTGTTGCAATTAATTTATTTTTCTCATTTGGCATCACCGTGATTCCCCCTTTCTTTGCCACACATTGGAATGGGATTACCCAACTACTATTAGCTATTGGGTATACAACTATTGCATCTAACCATTTGTTGATTTCTTTCTTGACTACCTCTTGCATTGGTGGGTTGAAATGCTCTTATGCTCAACTGACGGGCTGCAATCCTCCTGAAGGTTGATACTATGAGTGCAAATTCCCGGTGGTATTACAATAATATCATCTATAGACCACCCTATTGATCGGATGTGCTTCCTCAAGACTGCCAAAAGTTTTTCCACTTGCTGTTTATTTAGCTTAGAGAGATGATCACCAGTAGTATCTCATTCTCCCCAGATATGCATACTTCAGATGGGCAGGTAAGGGTTTGAGCTCTAAGACCGGTGGTGAAATAATGGATGATTGTGATAGTGGATTTGTTCGAATCTTGAGGTCAAGATCGAGTTTCTTCAGTTGAAAGGAGTAGGTTCCTAACCCTTTGCTAACATGACACACCTCTTCCAACTCTTCACTACTTAAGAGAATGCCTTCGAACATTTCTTTCAAAATTTCTTCTTCCATTCCCCTTTCTATGTCTTCATCATCCGCACTCCTTCATCGCCTTCTAGGTTGTCATTTGTGATGCTAACAAATTCATTCTATCTTATAACTGTCGGATGGACGCTTCATGGTCCCTCACCTTTTTGGTGAGGTCCAAGAGATCACTTCGCAGCTCCTAAATCCCTAAATCAGTTAAAACAACTTGCTCAAGAATAACCTCTAGCACTCTTTCGATGCGGGATGAGGAGGACTCTTCACTCTCCTGACTACTTATTTCAGCTGTACAATCAGAGTTCTGACCTTAATTTTCATTATAAGGATACCAATAGTCTGGTTGTCTTGTTGATACCTCATATGAAACCTATCATACAATTTGCTAACAACTAGACTTGTTTCATTTCTACCATCAACACAGCATCTTTTCTCTCCTCCCTTCTCTACATTTCATCTATCAATCAGAGAGATTCAACATAAAATGACCCATCGGAATTTGGAATTAGCCTTTCAAAAGGGCTCATCTTTATATCAACAATATCAACAATGTAAAAGCAACACACAAGATGCTAAAGTAGTTCAAATCAACAATCAACTAGGGGCTATCTAATCTTATTTCCCGGTAAAAGCGCCAAAATTGATGATGTTCAAAATCCACTCCTCACGAGAAGGAAGTATAAATGATCGTCGCAATATGAATACCCAACTAAGAGTCGAGGTCGAATCCACATGTAATAGCAATTGGATCACGCAAAAGTTATCTATTGACTTGAAATCCAAGCAAAAACTCATGTTTAAAAGCCTAATGAGTTGTTAAATTACCAACTCATCAAGGACCTGGTTTGAATTCCCTTATTTATATCCGTTATGATTAAATCAAGAAGGTGAGAGCTTTGGTACTTCTAGGGCCTTAATTTCATCCCTTGTAGATTTTCACTATTTATTTTAGAACAGTGGCAGGAACTACTCCCTAGGAGATTCCCTCTCCGTCATTTGTTACTATTTTGGGACTTTTCCCCCTTAACTTTCCAGATCGTGTTTAGGTTCTGAGAAAACAGGCATAGGGTCTATTCCATTGATTGTTCCTTTAGATTAAGGGGTGTACTTATCTTTTCTATTGAGATTTGGTTGAGATAAATCTCGAAGTCATCATTACTTTCGTGTAAGGTTTCTTCAATAAAAATATTACACTCATAAAAAAAGACATGAACACTTTCTTCAACACACTTTTGTTCCTTTTTTATATACTTTATAAGCCTTTTTATGTGGTGAGAATCTAAGAAATACTCTTTCATCACTTATCACATCGAACTTCCCTAATGCAGCTTTTCCATTGTTGTGAGCAAAGCACTTGCTCCAAAGGTTCGCAGGTGCTTGATACATGGCTTTATGCCTTTGAGAAGTTCATATGGAGGTTTATCAAGAAGTATTCTACTCATGCATCTATTTATTATGCAGCAGGTTGTGTTTAAAACTTCCGCCCGAAAAATTTTTAGAAGCCCGCTAGCAATAAGCATTATTCGTGCCATATCCTCTAGGGTTCTATTTTTTCTTTCCACAACCCCATTTTTTATGGTGGGCTGGGGGCTGAGAAGTTATGAAAAATTCTATTTTTGTTATAGAGTATAGTAAATATTATGTTATTAAATTCAGTGCTACGATGAAACTAGATACATACCACTTCATTTTCAAGAGTTTATTAAATCCTTTTTGGAAATACTTTAAACCAGTCGAATCTTCATCCTTATAGGACAAAAATAAAGTCTATGTAAAGCATGAGAAATCAACAACAATTATGAGAACAAACCTCTTACCTCCATGACTTACCACTATCATAGAACCACAAAGATATATATTTAGTAGTTTGAGGAGTTTAGAGGTGCTATGACTTTTTTACCTTTGAATGATGATTTAACTTGGTTTTCTTTAGCACAGGCATCACATATTTTATCATCCTTGGATTTTATTTCAGAAGACTTATGATAAGATTTTTTCACACCAACTTATTTAGTAGTGTTAGACTAGCATGTCCCAAACGCTTGTGTCAAAGAAGAGCATCATCATTAAGAACACTAAGACAAGTTACCCATTTTTGAAAAGCGGGGGAATGAAAGCTTTATAAATATTTTTATATCGCTTTTCTTCCATAACAACTTCCCCAAACTTGTTATTTACGACTTTGCTACTTGTTTCTCCGGTCAACAAGTTGGGTTTCAATCCATCAACTAGATACATATTTTATACTGAATGAGAGAAAGACTTACCTATATTACTTATGTCAATTACAGTATCTTTTTGTCCTCCTCCAAAGGATACAGTCCTCCATTGAAGGCTGCTAGTGAGAGAAAAAGTTTCCTGCTCCCTGTCATATGTATGGAGCAATCACTATCCTGATATCAATTTTTTCTGCTCTCTCTCGCTTCAGCTTATAAAAAAGTCACTTGTTATTTTTGGGAACTAACACTAGTTTGGTTCTCTCTCTTTGAGTGGTGTAATACATTAAATTTTTTATCATCCTTGTAATAGCGTTTTCATATTTTTCAAGAACTTTTATTCTGGTTAAACACTCAAATTAATAGTGTCCTGTGAGTTCACAGTGACTACATAGGCAATATTTGAGCAAACCAATATATTTTCTTTTAATATCCTATCTTGCCGATTTAATTTTGTAGCCAATTCCATTACGACTCTTATTGTAATATTTGTTTAGCCAGTTCAAAGTTTCACTAGATTTGTTCCATCTTTTGGTCATTATAAGACAAGAGTTAACATGATTCAAAGTCTCTTGAAGCTCTGAATTATTTCTAACTTCTTTATTCAACTCTATTCTTGAGTGGTCATTTCATATTCAAGAGACTTTTGATCACTGTTACCCTGCCTTTTGCTTGTAGCGAGCTTTCTTAATGTTGAGAACTTCAGCTTTTAAAGAGGAAATTGTCCCCTCTAGTCTACCGGCTTTATCAATGAGTTCTCCCTGGACAGTTTCAAATTGGATTTTGTGTTTCTTAGAAGCTTTGTAGTTTTAGTTTAAGCTTGAAAGATTTTTGGATATTTTATTTTTCTCAATTCATCCATTAGGGAAGGTAATATTTTTACAACATTATTCTTGGATAAATCGTGGACTTGAGCTTTAAGTTTTTTTAGACTTATCCCAAAAGATTCCTCATCTAAGTTAAATCGCTTTTGGATAAGAGTATAGTTCATCATCAACATTTTCATCTCCTAAGACTTTATTAGAGGTTTCTTCCTAATTTGCTTTCATGGACTTTTTGAACATTTTTTATGTCATCAGTTGTTGGCTTTTGGAGTTTATGTGTTTCTTTCTTTATTCCTCTTTTATCAACAGAAAGTCTTTAATCATATGATACAACTTTCTGCACTTAAAGCACCCATTAAATTTTTTCTTTTTAGTTTTATTTCTAAATGAATTGGCCAAAAGGCCAAATTTATTAATAACCAAAACAAACTAGCCCAAAAGTCAGATTCGGAAACTTGTGTTTTGATATCTTTTTATCCTGAGATTGGTTGTTTGAATTTTTTTTCTAGATTTAATATTCTCCTAACTTCTTTTGGTATCTTTTGATTATTTTTAAAAGACAGTGTACCTATAAAATGAACAGCTAGGTTAGTGAAATGGTCTGGCAACTGATTTTTCTATCTTTTCAGTGGACTTTCCTTTGTTGCAAAATTTCTTTTTTTTCAGAATTTTCCTTCTTGAAAAACTTTTGGAACTTGTGAACGAACATGGCCATTTACTTATCATCCAAGTCAAAATCATGTTGTGCAGCCTTTAGAACCAAGTGCATGCTTATTTTTATTCTTATTGACTTTGTAAATCTTCTTGAGCTCATAAGTTTGAAGGTTGTCAATCAGCTCATCCATTTGTATTCTGCTCATCTGTTTTATTTTCTCAATTACTGTGACTTTCGATTCCCATGACGCTGATATAATTCTCAAGATCTTTATGATATTTTCTTCAGTTTAAAATTTCTTCCCAGAGACTTAAGTTCATTTGTTATGTGAATGAATCTAATAAACATATTCTTAACTGATTCATTTTCATCTATGGAAAATAATTCATATTTTCTTATGAGCATATCAATTCTGGAATATTTGACCTAAGATGTACCTTAATGGACCAACGTCAAGGAATCTCAATTTCCCAGAGTGGACAATCCTTGATCATGTGATCAGTTTTGTTGCACTTGTAGCACCCAGCTGAAGACTTTTAATTAGAGCTTCTTTTGTTATTTGGTCCTTTTTTGTCATATCCCTTCTCTTTTTTGAGAAATTTTTTGAACTTCTTAGCAAGGAGGGAAATATGCTAATCCTCATCATCAGATTCGTCAGTGTCACAAGCCTTAAGAGCCAGTGATTTTTCTTTGACTGACTCTTCTTTCTTTTTTAATCATCCATATTCATCTCGTATGTCTTTAAATTTCCTACCAATTCATCTAGCGTCATGGTATAAATATCTTTGGCTTCTCGAATAGCAGTGACTTTGACATCCCATTTTTCCTTAGGAAGCACCCTTAGAACTTTATCAACTTGTTAGTAGTGAGCACCTTTCCTAGTGAAGATAGTTCATTTACCAGCGAGGTAAGCCTCGTTATCATTTCTTGCAAAGACTCACCTTCTTTCATCTTGAATGTTTCATATTCAGTAAATAACATGGCTACTCTGAACTTCCTAACCTGACTTGTTCCTTCATGAGCATTGATCATGGTATCCAAAATTTGTTTTGTGGTTGAGTAATTAGAAATTCGATTGTACTCATCAGGACCCAACCCACACACAAGGATATTCTTAGCTTTGGCATTTTTCTTAAGGGCCAACAAGTCATCCGCTGTGAATTCGGACCTCACTTTTAGAACTTTGACTCCGTCCACCATCTTCTTTGGAATAACGGGTCCAGCGATAATTCTATCCCATAGTTCATAATCCTTATCTTGGATGAAGTTCTCCATGCGAGCCTTCCACCAATTGAAGTGCGAGCCGTTTAAAAGAGGTGGTCGGGTGGTTGGCTGTCCTTCACAATGTCCAAGGGGTGGTGTAGAATTCATCATGATCTATCTTAGGTATTAGACTTTTAAGATAAACCTTGCTCTGATACCACTTGTTAGGTTGCACGACCTAAGGACTTGCCTTTATTGTTTGCCTACGAATGAAACAAGTCGTCAGACGTGTTCCACTTGTGTGAATAAAACAGTAAGTAAATACAATGATTTAGTGTGGAAAACACCTAGCTCCAAAGATGAAAAAATCATGACCTGTACTCCACAGGATTTTTCCCCAACTTTACTAACTTCAAGAGCCTATTCAAGCGGTTGATTACCACTCTTGCAATCTAAGGAATTATAAACTCTAATTTCTAACCGTTCTACCTCCAGCAACAATGTCTTTCTAGTAACACTTACTTGAAGACCAACTTTTCTCAATTCAGTTTATGACTCACTGAATTAAGAATGCAATGATTATAACTCAATCACAAACTTCTAGAACAATAATAGCTAACTCTAGCTTGACACTTTACTAGACAAGTTTGTCGACAGTATTCTCACCGAAAGCAAACTGTTCTTTTCTCTCTTTGTGAGTGTGTATTTCTTCTGAGATATCAACCTCCATTATATACACACATCTCCAAAGTCTCCATGTTTCTTCCAAACTCTTTACAGCAACATCTTTGCGGCCTTTAGAGTTCATCTCCTGTTGGACTCTTCATGCAACTTAACTTCTAGCAATGATTGTATCATAATCAGACTCCAACTCTCCTGATATATCCACGTCTAGATTTAGATGAGAGTGTTGATTTTGTATATCAACTCCATAGTTTTTGCTCCCTTGTTTCTGGATAATGGCATCTTATTACACAGACTGCTCGACACTGCATTGGACCAGCTTTATTCACCTGTTTCATCAGCCTGTTTTCAGTTATCAAAACTTCAAAGACCCAACAAGCTCGATCTCAAACAGGCTATCTATTTTCCTATGGAGATACAGCTATATCATGGCGATCAACAAAACAAACTCTAGCTTCTATACCTTCAAATCATTCTGAAATAATAGTCATTCATGAAGCCAGCCGAAAGTGTGTACGGTTGGGATTAATGACTCAACATGTTCTGTAATTATGTGGTCTTTCTTTAAAGATGAAGATTCTAATAGTATCGTATGAAGATAATACTGCATGCATAGGTCCATTAAAGGGAGGATACACCAAAAGAGACTGAACAAAGCACATTTCACCAAAATTCTTTTTCACACATGATCTTCAACAAAATGGTGAGATAGATGTTCAACAGATCCGTTCGAGTGATAATCTTGTAGATTTATTCACTAAGGCATTGCCAACATCAATATTTGAGAAGTTGAGATATAAAATTGGAATGTGTCGTCTCTAAGATATCAAGTAAAGTTTTCATCAAGGGGAGTAAAATACACGTTGTATCTTTTTTTCCTAACCAAGGTTTTATCCCAATTGGATTTTCCTGGTAAGGTTTTTAATGAGGCAGCACTCAAGGCAGTATTAAAGATGTGTGTACTCTTTTTTCCTTATTAGAGATTTTTTCCCGTAGTATTTTTTCTAGTAAGGTTTTAACGAGGCACATTATCTATGAACAGCCAAGGGGAAGTGTTATTAATCTATTGAATTGTGTGGATGTTTCATACAGTGAGCTCTTCAACATACATGTACCATATTAATGCATTATTTAATATTTATAATCTTTGGGTGACTTCTCATCCTATAAAGTGAGATATTCTTCACCTTTGAAGAACGCACTTGAAAAGAAGAAAACTCCTCTCCCTTTTCTACATCTCTTTTCTAAGATATCTTATTTTACATTATTCCATTTGCTATTAATTTACAATAAAGATACAATTATATAATTTATAGATGATAAATTTTTCTTAGTTATGTTGTTAAGACATATAAAACATAACATGCACTATTACATTGATAATATCATTAAAAACGAAAAGAAAAAAAATTATAAATACATTTCAAGCAAGGAAAAAAAATGACAAAATCAAATTATTATATATGCATAAAATAAGCAATGACATCATAGAATAAATTATTTCATCTTTTAATTTCTTTGTGGGAATAATAAAAATGAAACTCCTCATCATAACTTTTTTTTATTGAAATACGATAATTATATTAATTATGTTTCATAACAAAGAGTGGGATCATAAAGGATTAAATGAGTAGCGTTATTGATCTGCAGCTAAGTTACTATTACAAACAAAAGTATTAAAAAAAAAGTAGTTCCTAATTATGCTTTAAAAAGTTTTCTAACGCTTTTTTTTTGCGAATAGGTTCATCACCATGTTATGCTCCCTAAAGTTATGGCCAAACTTCTCATCATATGTTACCAATTATAGAAAAAGTTCTAATACAATTATGAATAAAATAAAATAGATTATGTAATTATAATAACATAAAACTCACTAAAAAATATAGAAAATTGCTAATATGATATTAAGTACTATACATGATATTTATAATATTTTGATTTCAATCATACCAATCAAAAAATAATTAAATCGAAAAGAGAAAAGAACCTAAACTATATAATACATATGCAAATTATTTTTTCGATTATATACTAACAATAAAAAGTATCTCTTAAGAACTAAATATTTCTTGTCTTCATATACTCCTTTCATGTTACATTTTAGTTAATTCACAAGTCAAAGTGATGGATAAGAGGAAAAATAACCTTGAATGAGAGTCTTATGAAACAAAATATGAGTTTATATAGGCAAATAGAGGAATACCATAAGATATCACAAACTTACAAATTAAATTTTGGGGGTTATGGACATGAAAATTACGGGAATTATGGATACTACTAAGAGTAGTTACTCCTCATAAACACATACATGACTATATGAAATTATTATTAAGAGGATTAATATGATCATATAAAATTATTATTAAGAGGATTAATAAAAAGAAGAGAAAAGGATTGACGTGTAATTAGGAAGATTAAAGAAGTGGATTTTGGGATTTGTAACATAACACAAAATAAATAAATAAAATAAAATAAAATCTCACAAGACCAAAGATTGAAAAAGCAGAAAGAGAGGGAAAAGGTCAAATGAATTTGTCCGCACTTCGCACGGTCATAAAAAATATTAATAATTTATTAAATATAATATAGATAGAAGAGGTATTTACAATATAAAGCATTTTCAATAATATGGTGATAAATTTCATACTTTAAGCAACATTACATGTTAGAAGTCACTCACAAAAGCGTACGGATGACCCGACTTTTATAAATGAGTTATATTTGCAAAGTTCACTTCTCAATCAATTATATCCTTGGTTTCTCAAATTATTGAAATTTGAAGTAAATTTATGTCCTTATTATACAAAATAATAATGTCTTTATCTAGAATATATTTAATATATGTTTTCATATTACATTAAAAAAAATGTCAAATAGAAAAATACAAAAAAAAAAATTACATACGCTTGATCGTTTTTATATAAATACTCAAACGCAAAATTAATGTTGTAGAGAAAAATAATTGATTAGTAGCTAGTAGATCTTTAACAAAGTCATAAGTTACTATTTTGAACCAAATGAAATTATAAACTTACGACAATAAGATATTGATATAAAAATCAAACTAAAGAGAATATATGAAGTAATTAATAAAGAAAAATAATACAACAAATGTATTATTCTTAATGATCGTAATCATTTAAAAAATTAAAGAGAAAAACTGAAACCAATGCATAATTTTGAGCTCTTGTCGACATCGACTCCTATAAGCTTATCAGTATTCAAGAGTCTTCTTCTTCAAACCAAATCAAAATATGAATATAATATAATAGTAAATATAACAACAGTACCACTTCAAATATACAAAGAAAGGATAATCTGGGGTAGGATCTTAGGAAAATAAAAATATGAATTTATAATATCTGATGCATATGAAGGGATACATTCTTTTACTAATATGATCATTGTTCTTTTGCAACAATGCCTTTCAATACCTTTATTTATAGGACTATATTATAAAAGATCAAATAATGCCATGAACATTGTTATGACAATGAAAATTTATAGGAGTAATGAAAATAAAAGTCATTAAATATTTACATTGAAGAATATGAATAAATGATTAATTGGCATATTTATTATCACAACCCAAACGTATAATCGGATTGTGGACACGGGGCAAGGAACCCCGAGAGACCCCAAGTCGATCTATGGCACATGCATACAGCTATTCTCATTTAAATAAATAGAATACTACACATAAAACGTAACAGAAACGTAACCATTGCATAACATCAGGAAATACTAGACGTACACATAGCTGAGTACTTCATATTGTCTGAAAACCTCTACTACATATGATGGGTTGATGGGACAACATCCCCAACTAACTCGAATAATACTGAAACACAAGATAAAATAAAAGTTTGTGTAACAGCCCTCGAAACATGAGGACTCACCAATAATCTGAGAGCATAAGCTGAGATGGACTAAGCATGGGGATGAGCTTGAGATCCGGACCCTGTATCATGAAATGATACAGCATAGAAAGGATGCGGTCAGTACGTCGAATGTACCGAGTATGCAGGGTAAGTAAACAGACGTTCAAAAGTAAAATAAACTCATAAATAAATATAAGAGAAGGACATCATTCTTGTATCATAAAGTTCGTAAGAAAGCATAAGACTCAAGACTTTCAAATCATTCATAAAGCGTTCATAATCATAATCGTAAATAACTTTATAAAAACATAACTTGAGCCAATAACATAAACATAACAATGCATAATACATGCGGAATAATAGCAGGGCTCGTCTTAACCGACACCATCATGGTAGAGCCTTTCATGATGCACCAACTATCTCACTCGAGTGGGCAGAGTCGACCCTGGCTTGCTAGGCGAGGGTCATGCATTAGGCGTGATATCACATTTGAGGGAATCGATATCAATACAATATATATTATTAGAACCACGGTGGCACGTGGTTATGAGACACCGGCGTAGTCCTTTGAACGTCGGGCTGCTTGGTGCTAGACACGGCTCCCAAAAACATGCATATAAGCTCATACGTAAATCAATAACATCATGCATTAAAATTCATTGGCTAAAATATAACATTTATCATCATTGATCCTCTTTAAAACATGCATAGCCAAGAATCAAAGGCCCTTTTTCATAGGCCAAACATCATAAATCGTAAATCATTCTTCAACATATGGGCATCGCCCAATACTGTGACATACTCAATTCTTTCATAAATATGCTCATAAACATGGGTAACTTAAAATCATGCTTTTTCATCATCAATAAACTCAAAATATTGAATATTCATCATAAATCATAACTTTCATGAACTCTCATTAATGGGCATTTTAGGTTTAAAAAGCTTGAAACAAAATTTTCAAGAAAAAACAATATAAAACCTGCCCATCATTCATAATTCAACAATTAAAACTCAATTAAATCAAACCCATAAAGAGAAATCACATTTTCATGCATTTGGGTAAAACTCCAGAAAACTTGAACAGGAGAATTCATGATTAAATTTGAAATTTGGACATGGTTGTGGAAGAAATCACTCATTCTAAACCCTACATACCGGGGAATGGACTGATTTCGAAGTTTCTTGAATACCCAAAAAGAAATTGATGGAAACTTGGAGAAGAAGACCTTGAATCTCCCTAAAATCTCTCTAAACCTCTTGCATGGGAATGGCATCCATTAGGGACTTAACCCATATTATCACACTTAGAAATATACACAAAATGACATAGTTTAGGGTCTCAAAGCATGGGAAAGTCAAAATTGCCCTTGATGAAATTTCCCCTGAAAACTGCTCCGGATGGACCAATGACCGATCCAACGAGTCGTTTCATGATACCACGACTCGTGGTATCGAGTCGTTGGGTCCACTGCCTCACGACATACCTCAGGTTCTTCCCACGACTCGTCAGGATGAGTCGTTGCTTCAATCAACGGGTCGTTGGATCGACCGTTGTCAACTCCTTGGCCAATCTGACTTCCCTTACCACGAGCCTCACCACGACTCGTGGTGGCTTCCAATGAGTCGTGGTCTCAATCCGTTGTATGCACTGGAATTCTCAACCCACAAGTAACAACTAGAAACAACATGTCGTCACTTCTCACCATGAATCATGGGATGCCCCGTTGTTTCCCCATCAGCCCAAGTTCAGCCCTTCCTACGACTACTAGCAACAACTCGTTGTTCCTAACAACGAGTCATTACACCATCCTTTGTCACCACTGCTTCCCTGAACCCCCATACCACAACTGCTTACGATGACTCGTGGTATCCAATCACGACTCGTTGAGTCGCCCGTCCTGTGATACTTTTGCCAGTTTTCTACACTTTTCAAATTCAACTCCTGGGTCTATTATTAGGCCTTCCCGGGGTATTACAATATCTCCCCCTTGGAAACATTCATCCTCGAATGAAGGAAACAAGCAGCAAAAAGAAACGTATAATTTATCATAGTCATATACTGGTCATTTTAACCAAAATTTTCACGGAGTGGCTACCTCCGCATAAAACCACATAGCTGAACTGATCTCATACTTCACATACACATTCATACATATAACAAAAACTTGCACACATGAACTGAACATGAAAACGAGATATATTCATAGGGAAAAACTGGTACCTCAAGTCGGAACTGAGCCGGTAGAGAACAAATGTGGGTATCTGCCATCATATCTGCTTCGGCTTCCCGCGTAGCTCCCTCAACATGTTGATTTCTCCATAAAACCTTAACTGAAGTTACTTCTTTGTTTCTCAACTTCTAAACCTGACGATCCAAGATTTCAATAGGGATTTCTTCATAACTGAGGCTGTCTTTTACCCCAATATTGTCTACCGAGACTACCAAGGCTGGATCACCCAAACACTTCTTCAAAAGCTACACATGAAAGACGGGATGAACTGAAGATAACTCCGATGGCAAGTCCAACTCATATGCCACCTTACCAACTCTTCTCACAACCTGGTAGGGACCAACATAGCAGGGACTGAGTTTTTCTTTCTTTTCGAATGGCATGACTCCCTTCATGGGAGATACCTTTAGAAATACCCAGTCGTCCATATCAAACTCCAAATCCTTTCTCCTCACATCAACATACAATTTCTGACGATTTTGAGCGGTTTTTAACCAGTCTCTTATTAACTGGACCTCTACCATGGCCTCAATAACTGGATCAGGCCCTATCATGGCTTCCACACCAACCTCAAACCATCCGATGGGCGATCTACACCTCCGCCCGTAAAGAGCCTCAAACGGTGCCATCTGGATACTACAGGGATAACTATTATTATAGGCAAACTCGATCAAGGACAAATGATCATCCCAACTACCTTTGAAATCCATAACACATGCCCTCAACATATCCTTGAGGGTTTGAATGGTTCATTCTGCCTGGCCATCTGTTTGCGAATGGAAAGCTGTGCTGAGCTTAACTTGAGTCCCAAGTCCCTTTTGAAAAGAATGCCAGAATTGAGAGGTAAACTGAGTACCTCATTCTTAAATAATAGATAAGGGAACTCCATGAAGTCTAACCAACTCTCCAATGTATAATTTGGCATAATGGTCCGCTGAATCCATGTTTTGATCGGTAAGAAGTGTGCAGCCTTGGTTAACCGTCGACCACCACCTAAATGGAGTCGTATTGCCGGCAAATACGGGGTAGACCTGTAATGAAATCCATGATAATTTCTTCCCACTTTCATGTGGGGATGATGATATCCTGAAGTACACCTCCCGGACTTTGATGTTCGACCTTCACTTGCTAACAGTTTGGACACTTGGCTACGAACTCTGTGATATCCTTCTTAATACCATCCCACTAATAGATTTCCCACAAGTCCTGATATATCTTCTAGATCCCGGATGGATGGAATATCTGGTACCATGTGCCTCATGTAATATCCGAACCCTCAAATTATCAACGTCCGGAACACATAGCCGACCTTGGTATCATAGAATATCATCTCCCCCTTGGGAGAAAAACCTCTACCTTTTGACTCCGCACCGCCTCCTTCAGCTTCCTCAAAATTGGATCCTCATCTTGCCTGGATTTAACATCAACCACCAAGGATGATTCTGACCTATTGTGCACAACAATGTCGCCATCAGTCGAGTCGATCAATCCAACTCTCAACCTTGCAAGTTGATGGACATCTCTCACCAACTCCTTCTTTCCCTCGTCCACACACTCTCCATAGAGAGCCTACTAAGCGCATCTACAACCACATTAGCCTTGCCCGGATGGTAGAGGACACTCATGTCGTAGTCCTTTAGTAACTCCAACCACCTCCATTGCCGAAGATTTAGATCTTTATGTGTGAATACATATTGCAAGCTCTTGTGATCCGTGAATACATCCACGCGGACTCCATAAAAGTAATGTCGTCATATCTTCAATGCAAACACCACCGTAGCCAACTCAAGATCATGGGTCGGGTAATTCCTTTCATGAACTTTCAACTGTCTCGAGGCATACGTTATTACCTTCCCATGTTGCATTAACACACATCCCAGCCTGACTCTCGAAGCATCACAATACACTACAAAGCCATCAGTACCCTCGGGTAAAGTCAACACTGGTGCTGAAGTGAGTCGGGTCTTCAACTCTTGGAAGTTTTTCTTACAAGCATCCGACCATTGGAACTTCACCTTTTTCGGAGTCAACCTGGTCAATGGGGATGCAATTGATGAAAATCCCTCAACAAATCTTCGGTAGTAGCTTGCTAAGCCCAAAAAACTCTGAATTTCTGAAGGGTTCACTGGTCTGGGCCAATTCTTCACCGCCTCGATCTTCTGGGAATCTACCCTTATGCCTTCTCTTTGTTACACCCCATAAATTTTTAATATCTAGATGGCCTATTCGCATATTGGTTAAGTGTTTTAGAATTCCATACATGCTAGAAGAAGGCCCGGGGGAAGACCGGATGCACGTCGCATCGAACCATCATGGAAAGAGTCGGGGCAGAACCCCTCCGCGATGGCACCGTGCCACGGAGGGAGGGCCTCCGCGATGGCGCCGTGCCATGGAGGCCCTATCCAGGCCCCACTATATAAACCCCCACTTCATCTTTAGTTGATCATTTTCATAAGTTTCCAGCAACTTACAGAGAGAAAACCAGAGAGAGGAAGAAATGAACCACCCTATCCATTTTTCATCTAATTACGCCGCCAAACGCAGCCCAAACTAAAATTAATCCTAGATACCGAAGCATAAAGCTGCAGAGAGCATTCCTACAGGTTTAGTTTCTCAAAATTCGGCCGGAAAATAGTCTTGCTACCGAGCTAAGGTAAGTGGAATTGCTCCAAATTAGTGTCAATATACTCCTAGCCCTAAAGTAAGCATTTCTCCCTTCTGGACTTTCGAAAAATAGCGAGTTTTCGACCGTTTTTTGATAAGCCAAAGTTTGGGCTATATAAATATTTAAAAAGTGATATTTTCTCTCAGAATATTAATGTATTTAGTCCTAATTGATACATATATTGCTGCAGTTGGGAGAAATAGCGGAATATTGACTGAATTACGCCAATTAGCCGGGAAATCAGAAACGGAGATATGTAAAGCTAGTTCTTTGGCAAGATAGCAATCCCAGTATAGTAAACAAAGTAAAGTCTAGAAGAAGGAACCTAGAAGTAGAGAATTGAGTCCATTATGAATTCAGTAGGCATGTTTATATTATTATGTTGTATTCAGAATAAAAGTTAGTAAAGTAATATCACACAGTCTGATAATATTTCAGATACAGTATAGCTCAGTATGAGAATTAGTTTAATGTAGAAAAGAGTTCAGAATAAGAAATCAGAATACGGATAGTATTTTCAGATCGAACATGCTTGCTATACGTGATTATTGTTTGTTGAGACCTGTTTGTGCTATGAGGGCACCCTTAGAGCTTCCTTGCCGCCCCAGGGTTAATAGCTGTGTTGACTCGCCCGCCAGAGGGTGGGGATACGTCATTCCAAGGAGTGGCATGCCGTCCGCAGTAGGACGAAGATGGGATGTAGCATTCCCCATATCAGGCTGATCAGCATAGCATTATAGCTTACCCTGTCGAGTGTTTGCGCTCAGGGGGCAGATTACAGATATAGATACAAATACAGATACAGATTACAGTTTACAGTTACAGGAGTCCTACGGACTCAGATACAGTTATAGTCAGGGGCCTAGAGAGCCCAAGCTGCATACCCAGGGGGCCGGTGGAGGTGCTCGTAGTTAGTAGGCGAGTGGAGTGATTTACTTTTGGATGGTTTTAACCTGGGTAGGGGTATATAGATTGTGTGTTGGTTGGCACCTTCCGGCTTATGGGAGCTGGTATAGGTCCTTGTATGTTATATATGTGTATGCATGTTATTTATTAGCTAATAGATAGCAGGTCGCCATGTCGACAGGTGTGCTTCTACCTTACCTTTAGTACAGATAAGCTTATTTCAGATCCCGCCAGCCCAGACAGTTTCAGATACTTTCTTCTATTCAGAACTACTAGTATTATTGCTTATATTAAGTTATGCTCAGTTTGATTTACATACTCGGTACCAGTGGTACTGACGCCCATTTGGGGCGCTGCATTACTTGCCTGCAGGTACTCACAGACGAGGAGCCGATACCTCGTAATTCCAGCCAGCACATTGAGTCATCAGCTCCTGTCATCCGAGGCTAGACAGCTAGAGGTTTATTTATGTTCTTTTGTTGTACAGTATGGGTAGGCCGGGGCCCTATCCCGACCATCTTATCAGTATTCTTAGAGGCTTGCAACTTGTGTATTCCCTTTGGTTAGTTATATCAGTCGTGCGAGGCCGTGTGTATGTCTTAGCTTGTTTATGATGGCCGTGTGGGGCCTTATACAGTTGGTAGTGGTGACCTTGTCGGTCACGTAGCAGTTTAGCTCATGTTTACTTGATTCAGAAGTAACTAGACAGCATGGTGGCCTTGTCGGCCCGCATAGGTTCTCTTATGTTGATGTGGTTCTGGTTAGCTGTTGTGGTTGTACAGGTGGCTATAGGCCTAGCTGGCCGGGGGCTGTATTTACAGCCGCTATATAGCCCATTGATTCCGTGAATCAGAGTTAGAGCCAGCCAGGCACCAGAAGTGCTTAGGCTCAGTAGTCTAGTAGTTTAGGTCCTAGTAGGGCACCAGGTGCCAGTCATACCCCCCAAGGCAGGGCATGACAAACTTGGTATCAGATCAGGTCGTGTCCCAAGGAGTCTGCAAGCCGTGCTAAGTAGAGTCTTGTCTATGGGTGTGTTGTGCACCAAATACTATAGGCAGGAGGTGGCAAGGCATAATTGGATGGTTACTCTTCCTTTATATTCAGTCGTGTCATAGAGCAGTACAGTATAGGGTTGAGTTCCTAAAACTTATCATACTCTTTGTTTATAGATTAAAATGGCAGACCTGCGACATCCTGCCACAGGAAGGATACTGGATACCACAACAGGTGAAGGCACTAGCAGGATGCCTCAGTTACATTTAGAATCAGACCGATCTGAGGGCGATACAGAGGCATCATCACAGGCTTCTCAGTAGCCCCCACCTCACCAGGAGCCATTCGGAATGACACCGCCTCTGATAGCTCCTGTACCTACACCATCTGACCAGGAAATTCGAAGTGCAGTAGTTATGTTGGCACAAATGATGGCCACTCAGCGCCAGTCAGTGCCGCTCGTAACAGTAGAGCCATCAGGTGGATTTGGCAGTTGGAGGGTTAGGGAATTTTTGGCATTAGGTCCCCCACAGTTCATAGGGTCAGATCAGGCAAAGGACCCCCAGGATTTCCTAGACCAGATGTAGAGAATCTTCCGGGTCATGCATGTAACACCTACAGAATCAGTTGAGTTAGCAGTATTCTGGTTGCAAGACATTGCTGTGTTGTGGTACGAGAGCTGGGAAAGGTCTCAAGGGAGGGATGTTGCCCCTCCGACCTGGTCCGGTTTCTCAGAGGCCTTCTTGGATCGTTATTTGCCACGGGAGATCTGACAGGCCCGGATGGACCAATTCTTGCACTCGGAGCAGGGGGCGAGGAGCGTACAAGAATATGCCCTACAGTTTGATTCGTTAGCCCGCTATGCTCCAGCTTTTGTGGACACCATGCCATCTAGAGTCCACCGGTTTATTATGGGTCTGAACCCAGAATACATTAAGGCATGCATGACAGCTACATTGCTGGAAGATATGGACATTCCCCGGTGCAGGCCTTTGCCCAGACTATTGAGGGCCTTAGACAGCGGCAATAGGACAGTAGACGTATAAATCAGGAGCAGCGTCGTAGGGATAGATCAGATGAAATACAGAGGAAGATTCAGAGAGGAACTAGGCCCCGGTTGTCAGACAGGCCCCCTAGACCCCCACCTCCATCATAGCAGCAGAGGGGTAGATTTGTTTGCCGAGGACCGTCACAGTCAGGTGGCAGTTCTCAAACGGTATATTCACCTCAGCAGAGGAGGGTAGAGCAGAGAAGATACACACCCCCACCCTGCCCTATTTGCAGCCAGCCTCATACTGAAGCTTGTAGATATGGCTCCACAGGGTGTTACATATGTGGGCAGGAGGGGCACATGATGAAAGACTGTCCAGCCAGGGGACAAGGTAGACGAGATAGCCAGGACAGGGCATCAGCAGGGCCATGAGCTCCAGCAGCCTCGGCAGGGCGTAGGCCCTTAGGTTTAGCAGGTAGAGGCCGAGGACTATCAGGAGCCTCTAGTTCAGGTACGGGCCCAAGCCGCACCTATGCATTACCAGGGAGGCAAGACTCAGAGGCGTCTCCAGATGTGGTAACAGGTATGATGACTATTTGCTCATACCCTGTTTATGTATTGATTGATCCAGGGTCCACTTTGTCCTAAGTTACCCCATTTGTGGCTCGGAAGTTCAGTGTTGCACCAGAATTAGATGATTGATTTCGATGCCATTATGGGTATGGATTGGTTGGTGCCATGCTATGCCAAAATAGAATGTTGGACCAAGATGGTTCGATTCCATTTTCTAGGGGAGGCAGTACGAGACTGGAAGGGCAGCACAGCTACGCCAAAAGGTAGGTTTATTTCCTACCTTCAGGCGAGGAAGTTGATAGCTAAGGGATGCATTTACCACCTAGTCAGAGTCCAAGATGTTCGGGTAGAGCCTCAGACTCTTCAGTCTGTTCTAGTGGTTAATGAATTCCCTGATGTATTTCCAGATGAGCTACCTGGTATTCCCGCAGAAAGAGAAATAGATTTTGCAATCGATTTGCTACCAGACACTCAGCCCATATCAATTCCTCCGTATCGTATGGCTCCTGCTGAACTCAGAGAGTTAAAGGAGCAGCTGAAAGATCTGTTAGATAAGGGCTTTATCAGGCCGAGTGCCAGTTCTATTTGTGAGAAAGAAGGATGGCTCGATCCGCATGTGTATAGATTACCGACAGTTGAATAAGGTTACAGTTAAGAATAAGTATCCGCTTCCCAGAATAGATGATTTGTTTGACCAGTTACAGGGGGCCAGATATTTCTCCAAGATTGACTTACGGTCCGGATACCATCAGGTTCGAGTTCGTGAAAGAGACATTCCCAAGACAGCCTTCACGGCCACATGCGGCCATTTTGAGTTCCTAGTCATGTCCTTTGGGCTGACGAATGCCCTAGCAGTATTTATGGACCTGATGAATAGTATCTTCAGACCATACCTAGACCTGTTCGTGATAGTGTTCATTGACGACATTCTGGTATATTCTCGTACAGAGGCAGACCACCAGGCTCATTTACGGACAGTGCTATAGATTCTCAGGGACCGTCAGTTGTATGCCAAGTTCTCCAAATGTGAATTATGGCTGAACTCAGTAGCTTTCTTGGGGCATATTGTGTCGGATGCTGGTATATAGGTAGACACGCAGAAAATAGAAGCAGTAAAAACGTGGCCCAAACCTACCACTCCGACCGAAGTCCACAGTTTTCTGGGATTAGCAGGATACTATAGAAGATTTGTTGAGGGATTCTCCACCATAGCGGCACCTCTGACTAAGCTGACACAGAAAGCAGTAAAGTTCCAGTGGACAGAGATATGTGGACAGAGTTTCCAAGAATTGAAAGACAGGTTGACTTCCGTCCCAGTATTAGCATTGCCAAAAGGTACAGAGGGTAATGCAATTTATTGTGATGCTTCAGGTATTGGGTTGGGATGTGAGTTGATGCAGCACGGTAAAGTGATTACTTATGCTTCCAGACAGCTGAGGAAACACGAAAAGAATTATCCTACCCATGACCTGGAACTAGCCGCGGTAACCCACGCCTTAAAGATATAGAGACATTACTTGTATGGCGTCTATGTAGATATTTTCACTGAACATAAGAGCCTACAGTATATCTTCACTCAGAGGGAGTTGAATTTGCGGCAGCGTCGCTGGTTGGAGTTATTGAAAGATTATGATGTGAACATTATGTACCATCCAGGAAAGGCCAACGTAGTAGCAGATGCCCGCAACCGCAAATCTATGGGGAGTTTGGCGTACTTGCAGCCCGAGCAGCGGGAGTTGGCCAGAGAAATACACCAATTAGCCAGTTTAGCCATTCGTGTAGCAGAAGAGGACAACGAAGTGGTAATTCAGAACACCGCTGTGTCGTCATTAATTGTGAAGGTAAAGGAACGGCAATATGAAGATCCTGACCTGGTTCAGCTTAAAGACAGAGTTCAGCAAGGGAAAGCGCCAGATTTTCAGGTAACTGAGGATGAAGTGTTGCGATGTAAAAGCCGCCTTTGTGTTCCAGATATTTCAGGGATTCGCCAGCAGATTATGAGTGAGGTACATTACGCCCGCTATTCTCTCCACCCAGGCGCGACGAAAATGTACCACGATATCAAAGAAATCTACTGGTGGCCAAGTATGAAGAGGGAAATAGCAAAATTTGTAGCCCATTGTCCTAACTGCCAACAAGTAAAAGCAGAACACCAGAAACCAGGTGGATTGACTCAGGACATAGCTGTGCCTATCTGGAAGTGGGAAGCAGTAAACATGGACTTTATAGCAGTATTACCCCGTACCAGGCATAGACATGATTCAATTTGGGTAATTTTTGATAGACTGACAAAATCAGCCCATTTCCTGCCAGTAAAAGCTACTTTCTCTGCCAAATATTACGCCGAATTGTATATCAGAGAAATAGTTAGATTACACGGTGTTCCAGTATCTATTATCCCTGACAGAGGAGCACAATTTACAACTAGATTTTGGCAGTCGTTTTAGAGAGGTCTGGGGACGCAGATTAATTTGAGCACAGCATTCCACCCCAGACGGATGGACAGGCGAAACGCATTATTCAGACGCTCGAGGATATGCTACGGGCGTGTGTACTGGACTTTAGAGGTATATGGGATGAGCATTTACCGCTGATTGAGTTTGCTTATAACAATAGTTATCACTCAGCTATCCAGATGGCGCCCTTTGAGGCATTGTATGGGCGAAAATGTAGATCGCCAGTTGGCTGGTTTGAAGTAGGAGAGTCAATGCTGATTGGGCCAGATATTATTCATCAGTCAGAGGAGAAGGTAAAGCTTATCAGAGAATGCCTACTGACTGCTCAGAGCCGCTATAAATCGTATGCAGATGTACGGCGCAGAAACCTGGAATTTAATGTGAATAACTGGGTATTTTTTAAAGTATCTCCAATGAAAGGGGTGATGAGATTCGGCAAGAAAGGTAAGCTCAGTGTGAGATTCGTTGGGCTTTATTAGATTCAATGGAGAGTAGTCCAGGTGGCATACGAATTGAACTTGCCTCCAGAATTAGAGTCCGTTCATCCAGTTTTCTACGTATCTACGCTAAGAAAGTACATAGGAGACCCATCCCGAGTTGGCCCAGTCCAGGATGTCTAGGTTACGGAAGAGCTGGCCTATGAAGAGGTTCCAGTAGCCATATTAGATAGACAGATTCGTAGATTGAGAACTAAAGATATTGCTTCTGTCAAAGTATTATGGCGTAATAGGAACCGAGAAGAGATGACTTGGGAAGCAGAGGAAGACATGAAAGTCAGATATCCTCACTTATTCCAAGCCTAGTCAGCCAATAGGTATGTTAATATTGTTAGCTTATGAAATGCCTTATATTATATGTATAAATGAAATAATCGACTCTAATCTTTTGTCTGATGAATACTGTAGTATTGTGTGGAGTGCCTGTATTGGACTTTTCTGCATTTCAGGTTTTTGAGATAGTCCATATTACAGGGGAAACTCTGCCAAAATTTTTCTAAGAATAAGTCGAGTAAGTTGAGGTTCCTATAAGTAGAAGTTTACATTCGAGGACGAATGTTCTTAAGGGGGGAGGATGTTACACCCCATAAATTTTTAATATCTAGATGGCCTATTCGCATATTGGTTAAGTGTTTTAGAATTCCATACATGCTAGAAGAAGGCCCGGGGGAAGACCGGATGCACGTCGCATCGAACCATCGTGGAAAGAGTCGGGGCAGAACCCCTCCGCGATGGCACCGTGCCACGGAGGGAGGGCCTCCGCGATGGCGCCGTGCCATGGAGGCCCTATCCAGGCCCCACTATATAAACCCCCACTTCATCTTTAGTTGATCATTTTCATAAGTTTCCAGCAACTTACAGAGAGAAAACCAGAGAGAGGAAGAAATGAACCACCCTATCCATTTTTCATCTAATTACGCCGCCAAACGCAGCCCAAACTAAAATTAATCCTAGATACCGAAGCATAAAGCTGCAGAGAGCATTCCTACAGGTTTAGTTTCTCAAAATTCGGCCGGAAAATAGTCTTGCTACCGAGCTAAGGTAAGTGGAATTGCTCCAAATTAGTGTCAATATACTCCTAGCCCTAAAGTAAGCATTTCTCCCCTCTGGACTTTCGAGAAATAGCGAGTTTTCGACCGTTTTTTGATAAGCCAAAGTTTGGGCTATATAAATATTTAAAAAGTGATATTTTCTCTCAGAATATTAATGTATTTAGTCCTAATTGATACATATATTGCTGCAGTTGGGAGAAATAGCAGAATATTGACCTAATTACGCCAATTAGCCAGGAAATCAGAAACGGAGGTATGTAAAGCTAGTTCTTCGGCAAGATAGCAATCCCAGTATAGTAAACAAAGTAAAGTCTAGAAGAAGGAACCTAGAAGTCGAGAATTGAGTCCAGTATGAATTCAGCAGGCATGTTTATATTATTATGTTGTATTCAGAATAAAAGTTAGTAAAGCAATATCAGACAGTCAAATAATATTTTAGATACAGTATAGCTCAGTATGAGAATCAGTTTAATGTAGAAAAGAGTTTAGAATAAGAAATCAGAATACGGATAGTATTTTCAGATCGAACATGCTTCCTATACGTGATTGTTGTTTGTTGAGACCTGTTTGTGCTATGAGGGCACCCTTAGAGCTTCCTTACCGCCCCAGGGTTAATAGCTGTGTCGACTCACCCGCCAGGGTGAGGATACGTCACCCCAAGGAGTGGCATGCCGTCCGCAGTAGGATGAAGATGGGATGCAGCATTCCCCATATAAGGCTGATCAGCATAGCATTATAGCTTACCTTGTCGAGCGTTTGCGCCCAGGGGGTAGATTACAGATACAGATTACAGTTTACAGTTACAGGAGTCCTCTGGACTCAGATACATTTGGGGTGCTGCATTACTTGCCTGCAGGTACTCACAGACGAGGAGCCGATACCTTGTATTTCAACCAGCACATTGAGTCATCAGCTCCTGTCATCCGGGGCTAGACAACTAGAGGGTTATTTCTGTTCTTTTGTTGTACAGTATGGGTAGGTCGGGGCCCTGTCCCGACCATCTTATCAGTATTCTTAGAGGCCTTCAGCTTGTGTATTCCCTGTGGTTAGTTATACCGGTCGTGTGAGGCCATGTGTATGTCTTAGCTTGTTTATGATGGTCGTGTGCGGCCTTATACAGTTGGTAGTGGTGACCTTGTCGGTCGCGTAGCAGTTTAGCTCATGTTTACTTGATTCAGAAGTAACTAGACAGTATGGTGGCCTTGTCGGCCCGCATAGGTTCCCTTATGTTTATGTGGTTCTGGTTAGCTGTTGTGGTTGTACATGTGTCTATAGGCCTAACCTGCCGGGGGCTATATTTACAGCCGCTATATAGCCCGTTGATTCCGTGAATCAGAGTTAGAGCCAGCCAGGCACCAGAAGTGCTTAGGCTCAGTAGTCTAGCAGTTCAGATCCTAGTAGGGCACCAGGTGCCAGTCATACCCCCCAAGGTGGGTCGTGACACTCTTGATACCACATGACCCAGAAATGCCACTGAGTTTAGCTAAAATTCGCACTTGCTAAACTTTTCATACAATTGACGATCCTTGAGAGTTTGCAGCACTATTCTCAAATGAGTGGCATGCTCCTCCTCGCTCCGGGAGTATATAAGAATGTCATCGATGAATACGATCATGAACATATCCAGATATTTCTTGAACACCCTGTTCATCAGGTCCATAAAAGTTGCAGGAAGCATTGGTTAGTCCAAAAGACATAACTACAAACTTATAGTGGCTATACCGGGTTCTGAAGGTTGTCTTTGAAATATCACACTCCTGAACTCTGAGCTGGTGAGATCCAAACCTGAGATCTATCTTCGAAAAACACCTGGCACCTTGGAGCTGGTCAAATAAATCATCAATCCTGGGAAAGGGGTACCTTTTCTTGACGGTGACCTTATTAAGTTGTCGATAATCAATACACATACGAAGGGACCCATCCTTCTTTAGAACGAAAAGAACCGGTGCACCCCATGGAGACTTGCTCAGTCTAATGAAACCCTTTTCCAACAGGTCCTTCAACTGTTCTTTTAATTCCTTTAGCTCATCTGGAGCCATCCTTTAAGGAGGAATAGAGATAGGTTGCGTATCTGGTAATAGATCAATACCAAAATCAATTTCCCTATCCGGAGGAACACTTGGCAAATTATTGGGAAACACCTCCGGATATTCGCACACTACCAAAACTGACTGAATAGTCGGGGTCTCGAACTCCACATCCTTAACCCTAACTAGGTGGTACATGCAACCTTTAGAGATCAACTTCCTGGCCTTAAGATAGGAAATAAACTGACCTGCTGGTACAGCCGAACTACCCTCCCACTCCAAAATTGACTCACCTGGAAAATGAAATTCCACCGTACGGGTCCTACAATTAACCGAGGCATAACATGCAAACAACCAATCCATACCAAGAATAACGTCAAAGTCAGTCATGATTAACTCCACAAGGTTTGCAGAGGTAACCTTATGCAACACAGTGACTGGACATTTTCTATATACTCGTCTAGCTACGATCGAATCACCAACAAGGCTAAAAATGGTCCTGACAAGGTCTTGGGACTAACTCCAAGGCTACTAGCAATGTAAGGAGTCACAAAAGACAAGGTAGCTCCCGGATCTCGCAAGGCAAAAACATCAATATGAAAGACATGCAATATACCAATGACCACGTCTGGCGAAGCCTCCTGCTCCTGGCGCGAGGCAAGGGCATAGAATCGGTTTTGGCGCTGTCCGTCACCCCCACTAGTTGATGCTCCTTGTGGAGCGGAACGGGCTGGAGTTTCTGCTGTCCTAGTGGTCTATACACGACCCCTATCATCACCCTGTCTAGCATATGGGCACGCTCTGCGCATGTGCCCAGATCTACCACACCCATAACAGATATCTGAACCGAGCAGGCACTCCCCAGCATGAATCTTTCCGCACTTCCCGTAGGATAGAGAGGTATACTTTAACTGGGTGCCCCTCTGATCCCTCGATCCTGAAGCCTTTTTCCTTTGATCACCCCTAGGTCTGGATGGAAAACTAGTTAATGATGGTGCTGGAGCTAGTGATCTCTGTTGAAACTGTGGACGGTATCCACCACCGGACTCTAATTAGAAACCCACGACTATCCATCCGAGCCCTCTTTGCCTCCCTCTCCCTCGCATGAGCCGCCTCCATCTATTAGGCATAAAACACTATGCAAGGAAAGTACATATCCTGGTGAAGCATCGCAGTCCTGCAATCCTTGTCTAAATAACTAGCCACACCATGAACAAATCGGCTCACCCGCCCCCTCTGATCCATCACTAACTCTGGGGCGTACTTTGGAAAATGAGTGAACTCAAGAGAATCTTCCAGCACTGTCATCTTTCCCTGCTTGAGGTTAACAAACTCAGCTGCTTTCAATTCCCTCATCTCCCGAGGGAGAAAAGCCATGTGGAACTCATCCCAGCTGATAGAGCCCGCTCCCGCTGCCCTGCTATTCTTCCATTGTTTTTACCAAATATAAGCGACCTCTTTTAGCTGATAAGAGTCCAAGTCAACACATTCCCCATTTGTCATCCCCATAACCTGAGTGACCTTCAAGATCCCTTCAATGAACTCGTGTGGATCCTCGTCCACCTTTGATCCCGTGAACTCAGGAGGGTTCATCCTCAAGAAGTCTCTAATCCGAGCCACCGCTGCATTGCCATTCTGTGGGACATGCGCAACAGCCTGCTGGTTGACCTGAGCGGTCAAGGACTGCGCCAACATCTAAATAGCCGCCCCAAACTCAGCGTGGGCAGCTGGCTCTGGTGCCTGGGGATCCTGCACAGGTGGGGCTTGCTAATGCCCATGGTCATTGCCACCTCTATGACCTTCATCATTTCTATTCCTCCTTCCAATCATTCTTCTAGGAGACAAATTCTACAATCGCGAGTAGCACGAATTAGAAGGATGGAGAGACTTTTCATCGCACGACATAGAACATGAAAAAAGGGAACATTTCCTAAACATATAGTAGCCACTTCGTCATAAGTGTGACGCGTTTCACACCCATGAAAAAGACTCTACTTAACGAGGTTTTCAGACATCCTAGAACACTTAAAACCTATGGCTCTGATACCAAGTTTGTCACGACCCGAACGTACATTCGGATCGTGAACACGGGATAAGGGACCCCGAGAGACCCCAAGTCGACCCATGGCACATGCATACAACTATTCTCATTTAAATAAGCAGAATACCACACATAAAATGTCACAGAAATGAACCATGGCATAACATCAGGAAATACTAGACGTACACATAGTTGAGTACTACATATTATCTGAAAGCCTCTACTACATACGATGGGTTGATGGGACAACATCCCCAACTAACCCGAACAATACTGAAACACAAGATAAAATAAAAGTCTGTCAAATAACCCTTGGAACATGAGGAATCACCAATAATCTGAGAGCGTAAGCTAAGATGGACTAAGGATGGGGATGAGCCTGAGATTCGGATCCTGTATCATGAAACGATACAGCATAGAAGTATGCGATCAGTACGTGGAATATACCGAGTATGCAGGATAAGTAAACGGATGTTTAAAAGTAAAATAAACTCATAAATAAATATAGGAGAAGGACTTCATGCTTGTATCATAAACTTCGTAAGAAAGCATAAGGCTCAGGACTTTCAAATCATTCATAAAGCATTCATAATCATAATCGTAAATAACTTTATCAAAACATAACTTAAGCCAATAACACAAACATAACAATGTATAATATATGCGGAACAATGGGAGGAATCGTCTTAACCGACACCATCATGGTAGAGCCTTTCATGATGCCCCAACTATCTCACTCAAGTGGGCAGAGCCGATACTGGCTTGCTAGGCGAGGATCGTGCATTAGGCATGATATCACATTTGAGGGAATCGGTATCAATACAATATATAACATTAGAACCCACGGTGGCACGTGGTTATGAGACACCGGCGTAGTCCTTTGAACGTCGGGCTGATTGGTGCTAGACACGGCTCCCAAAAACATGTATATAGGCTTATACGTAAATCAATAACATCATGCATTAAAATTCATTGGCTAAAATATAACATTTATCATCATTGATCCCCTTTAAAACATGCTTAGCCAAGAATCAAAGGTCCTTTTCATCGGCCAACATCATAAATCGATAAATCATGTAATTTGTTCATAAATCGTAAATCATTCTTCAATATATGGACATTGCCTAATACTGACATACTCAGTTCTTTCATAAATATGCTCATAAACATGGGTAACTTAAAATCATGCTTTTCCATCATCAATAAACTCAAAATATTGAATATTCATCATAAATCATTACTTTCATGAACTCTCATCAATGGGCATTTTAGATTTAAAAAGCTTGAAACAAAATTTTCAAGAAAACATTATAAAACGTGCCCATCATTCATAATTCACTAATTAAAACTCAATTAAATCAAACCCATAAAGAGAAATCACATTTTCATACATTTTGGTAAAACTCCATAAAACTTGAATAGGAGAATGCATGATTAAATTTGAAATTTGGACATGGGTGTGGAAGAAATCACCCATTCTAAACCCTTTCGAAGTTCCTTGAATACTCACAAAGAAATTGATGAAAACTTGGAGAAGAAGACCTTGAATCTCCCTGAAATCTCTCTACAGCTCTTGCATGGGAATGGCATCCATTAGGGACTTAACCCATCTTATCACACTCAGAAAAATACACAAAACGACGTAGTTTAGGGTCTCAAAGCATGGGAAAGTCAAAATTGCCCTTGATGAAATTTCCCCTAAAAACTGCTCCGGACGGACCAATGATTGATCCAATGAGTCATTTCACGATACCACGACTCGTGGTATCGAGTCGTTGGGTCCACTGCCTCACGACATACCTCAGGTTCTTCCCACGACTTATCAGGACGAGTCGTTGCTTCAATCAACGGGTCGTTGGATCGACCGTCATCAACTCCTTGACCAATCTGACTTCCCTTACCACGAGCCTCACCACGACTCGTGGTGGCTTCCAACGAGTCGTGGTCTCAATCCGTTGTATGCACTGGAATTCTCAACCCACAAGTAACAACTAGAAATAATGGGTCGTCACTTCTCACCACGAATCATGGGATGCCCCGTCGTTTTCCCATCAACCTAAGTTCACCCCTTCCTACGACCGCTAACAATGACTCGTTGTTCCTGACAACGAGTCGTTACATTGTCCGTTGTCACCACTACTTCCCTGAACCCCCATACCACGACTGCTTCCGACGACTCGTGGTATCCAAGCACGAGTCGTTGAGTCGCCCGTCCTGTGATACTTTTGCCAGTTTTCTGCACTTTTCAAATTCAACTCCTGGGTCTATTCTTAAGCTTTCCCAGGATATTACATTTATTCTTGTATAATAAAAAATAGGAAAATAAGAAAAAAAATCTAAAAGAGAGAAAGAAAGAGAGAGAAAAGATAATTCTATATGACATGTTTGAGAGGAAAAAATGATATAAATAAAAAAAAATACCACATCATAATTATTTAAATTAGAGTGAATTGAATGAATATAAGAAAAGAAGTGAAAAGAGCCAAAATGAACGAATCATTGACCAAAGAACTATGTCACATCATCTTACTGTATATAGATAGATAGATAGATTTAAAGTGTGCATGTGTGAATAGATAGTTAATAAATGAACAAAAAAGAAAAAAAGCAAAAAAAAATAAAAATAAAACAGATAAATAGAATTCTTGATCAAAGATATATATTCTTTTAATGTAGTATATTTAACATAGTTAAGAGAGTTAAAAGAGTGACTTTGAGTTTTTTAACATAACACATAAATGAGAAAAAAATAAAAAAAATATCAAAAAATAAATAAATAAATAGCAGTTTAGGTTACAGAGGTGTTTCATCACCTTGTGTATGTCAATATCATTGGTATTGCTAAAAAGCTATTGCTAGTACTTTCTTGTAGTGATGCATGTATAGCCATGTAAATGACCATGTTTAAACTCTTTTAAATTTTAAGAGTGTGTTTGGCATAAGATAAAATCTTGTTTCGTTGTTAATTGGAAAACTCATGGGATATATGTCCAAAAATTTTAGCCGAGAAATCCAAAATTTGATAGAGCTAGCAATCCATGGAGGAGCAGCGAAGAAAAGAGGGGGCGGGTATTGATGTTTCTACTGCCCTTTCAGGGCCACATAAATCCTATGCTTCAGCTAGCAAACATCCTTTCACTCAAAAGGCTTTTCCATAACCATAATTCACACTGCCAACTTCAACAGATCTCCCAATAATATTCCAGCAAACTATCCCCACTTCACTTTTCACCGGGTTTCTGATGGTTTATCTGAAGATGGAAAATCAGCAACAGATATTGATGTTCTATTTCTGCTTTCTTTGCTCAATAACAAGTGTGCTCCGCACTTCACAAAGGCTTTGGCACAGTTACTGTTGGAAGATCCCAATATTGCTTGCTTAATATGAGATGGTATCTTGCACTTCACCAAAGCAGTTTCTGACAGTTTTAAGCTTCCTAGGCTTGTTTTAAGGACCGGAGGAGTTTCTTCATTCTTGACTTTTGCTGCCTTGCCACTTCTGCAAAACAAAGCTTATTTTCCTCTTCAAGGTATTTTCTTATCTTCATTCTTGGATTATTTTTTTTATTTAACATCTTGTTCGTATTTTCAAAAACATATAATCTTTTAATATTTATATCTATCTAGAGACACAGTCGCTGTAGTTAAAGATTTTATTTTTATTAACTTTAACAAACCCATGGACGTCTCTTGTTAATAATATATAACAATGTTGGAGTATATGATTTTTGAATATATCGAGAGAGTCAATCGATATATTTAATTTTTCATGTTTATTATGTCAAATAAAATATCCATGGATGACTGAGGATCTCCATCTGATATTTTTAGAGAGTCCCTCCACAGAATTGATTCAATCTTAAAACATTATTCAAAAGTAACAATTGATTAAAAAGAAATAATCAGAATTCCCTGTCTCAAAAGATTAATTGACGTTTTGAAAAAATTTGAGCTGCTCATAAATTAACTTGTAAAAAAAATAAAAAATACAAAGGAGGAATCTATAATCAGAAGCATCAAACTAGAGCAGAAACGAAGGATAATGTTTTATTTTATAAGTTACACATTAATTTTTCTTTTACTCGGTGAAAGACGAAGCGCAAGAAAAAAATTAAAGCTAAGAATAAAAAATATTTATATTATTAAGCTTTTTAAATTTTTAGAATTTAATAACAATTTGAATTATATATTTTTTGAAATTAATTAAAGATAGCAATTTCACTTTTAATGAAAAGAGATCTTCTCAACTTATACTCCAAAATATTCGTCCCCTTAATTCAAAACTTTATTTGGCCCTTACTTTAAAATTAGTTTTTGCCCATGATAATTCTTTGTTTTATGATTTATTTTATAAGAGATTTTCATTTTTATATAAGAGGTTTAAAAATATTTTTTTTAATTATAAATTTAAAAAAAAAAAAAACAAGAAATGTCATTTCCTCCAAAAACATTGAGAACTAAAGCCTATTTTACTAAAAGGCCTCAAACTTTAAAAGAAAAATATTAAAATAAGCAACCTGATTCATGCATTATAGTTACGTATTTGAATTTTAAGAAATAATAAAAATATATATATACTATTATGAGGTAAAAATAAAACATTCAAATTTAAAGAAAAATACAGTAAAAAGTTAGATAATAAAACCTAATTCCAGAAGTAACTGGATATCAGAATAAAACTTCTTTATTTTAATTTATTAATATAATGCTTGGGGACTTGAGAAAAATAAAAAATTATTATCATTATTCAATGCCATTAGTTCATCTCTTTTTTTTTTAAAAGAATAGATAGTAATAGAGAATAAAGCACAATGTAGAATATAATTTTTATTCTGAGAAGAAAAAAAGTATTTATTAGAATATAAATTAATCATAAGCCACTATCAATTACATTGGCTAATTATTTTTCAAAGAAAACATACATCGGCTAAATAATGTTTCTTTTTTCGTAAAGATCTTATATTCTTTTATCATGAAGTTTCAAGAAATATTTAAAGTAGAATTTTCATAGAATTGATATGACGCCTTTTGAGTTACCAATTTATGTCATGTACATTTTTTTAAAATTTATTTTTTATATTCAACTCAAAATGAATAATATTTTCTTATTTTTAAAAATAATCAATTTTTAAACTTTTGATCTTCTTAATAAAACTAATAAAATTATTTATTATTTATTTCAGATCATAAAATTTAGAAAAAATTTCTTTTTTAAATTTCATACGTAGTTAAGTTATATAATGTCACACCTCACCTTGGGAGGCATGACTGACACTTGGTGCCCTACAAGGACCTGAACTGCTAAGCTGACTGAGCCTAAGCACCTCTGGTGCAGGGCTGACCCTAACCCTGAAATCAAGAAAACAACGGGCTATATAGCGGCTGTAAATACAACCCTCGGCCGACAAGGCCTATAGCCCCTGTGAAAATAAACAGCTATCAGAGACAAACAATCATAGGGAGTTCTATGTGGGCCGACAAGGCCGCCAATCAACAGCTAAACAGGGCCCCACACGGTCAATACACATTGTCTAAAATACATATAGGCCCCACACGGCTGATATTATCTAACCACAGGGAAATAACACAATCTGCAAGCCTCAAGGAATATTAAGATGCCCCGACCTACCCATATGTACAAACAAAAGGAATAAACCTCTATCACACAAGCCCCGGAAGAAGGGAACTGACGGTTTCGTACGTCTAACAGGAACTACGAGGGACCTGCTCCTCGTCTATCTGTACCTGCAGGCAAGTAATGCAGCGCCCCGGGAAGGGCGTCAGTACAATATGTATCGAGTATGTAAGGCAATAGATAAGCTGAATAGGACTAGAAGTAAATAAAAAGAAGAGCCGAAAGATTAACCTGTACGCCTGCTGATTCGTAATCTGCATCTAACTGACACTACACGCACATAAGCTAAGACTGCATACTTACACATTTATAAACACTATAGCTAGCAGACAAGAATTCATACAAGAACCCCACCTGGCCCCATAAGCCGGGAGGTACAATCAGCACGGAATAACTCATTCAGGCCCCCATAAGTCCCGACGAGCACATCTCAATCTATATACCTTTACTCAGGTGTCTATAACTCTACTGGTACTGTAGCCAACCTACCGGTCCCTTGAGTCTACAACTGGGCCCACTTGGCCCCTGAACTGTAGTTGTGTCTGGGTCCGGAGGACTCCTGATATCTACACCCCGGGCGTAAACGCTCGGCGGGGGTGTGTATAAGGCCAACCACGGCAATATGAGGATCTGGATCCCCATCTTTGTCCCTTGCGGGTAGCATGCCGCTCGTAAAGTGACGTATCCTCCCCCCTGGCGGGCGAGTCGACACAGCTATTAACCCTGGGGCTATCATGGAAGGCTTCTAACTGAGGGCAACCCCAACCTAGGTGCTATACTGACACATAAATCTATCTGTATAAAGAGAGCGTATCTGGCCTTCTAGGCCTCATACTAATGCTACTCGCTTCTGAGATAATCTGTATGGCTATCTGCAGGCACGCCATGTGCCCGTATTTGATCAGAGGATCCTGATAGTGATCATGATCTCTAATAGTCTGGGATGAATAAAGCAAGGTCTGAAGTAGCCTAACAACACTCTGAATGTCCCACTCGGACCTCTATAACTCATGAATAACTGTGGGGTTGCGGATAGCTAACTACTTTGTTCTTCTAATTAAACAACTATAAGGCTGGGCTTGGTCGAACTTGCTTCTACGCGATCGATCCCTGGTCCTCCATAGGGAGCTTACCGATCTCCTTAACTTGTGGTAAACATTGTACTAGCAGAGTACTACTGACTCCTTAGGCCTTGTCTGAATCCACTCAGATCTATATTACTGTTCTGGGAAATTCTCAGTCTTATAGGCAATTCTATATAGATTGGCTCTCTCCTGGCACTCTATACCTGAATACCTTACAAGAACCGGCTAGGGTGCTGGCCTGTAACTGACTACCGATGTAGACCCCTCCTTGGGGTACCCACGGGTTTATCTGACTCGGACGACTGGGCTGGCTTGCTGGGCGTCCTACATGATAACTGTTAAGTCGACTAAGACTGACAATCACTGATAAGGCTAAAGGGATGGCAGACGATCACTCAATACACTGGACAACCCTGGTGTCGCTAACTCTAGAATGTACCTATTCTGTCTCTATTTCTGGTTCTGGAACGTGCGATAAAGTCAATGACCTCTAGGGATGCTTTCCTACCAATACAGGCGTCAATTGGTCGTTAGACCGCCTAACTACGCTCATACTGTTTAACCAACTGATTCAGGCCAATAACTCTTACGAGCTTCTGAAGTCTAGGCCTAGCAACAAACATATAAGTCTACCATCACAATAAACTGAGAACTAAAAAAGTTTCTACAGCGTTCATAATGCGAATCACATTTAACCTGCTCTCTTTCAGCGAGGGGTCCTGCAGTATGATCTGTACACGTTTTATAGCAGCTAACCAGAATTTATATAACTGTAACCCCTATTAGCAGCTACTCGCAACATATTTGATATTTATATATGTATATCAATATTAGCTAATTACAACATACCGAATTACAATCTAATGGTAGCAACTTTCTGCAGCATCGGAGATCATTATTTCTATTCGAGAACATATGTCTTAACACTGTACGACAATGATACTTGCCGAGAGTTAAGCCTTACATACCTTGTTCATCGTTTTCTGACTAACTGATGTGTATCAGCTCGTATTCAATTGTTCTTCTCAACTGTAATCATATTAATGGAAGAATAGCGGCAACTTCGTTACTGAATTTGAAGAAAACAATAACTTTTATATATATATATATATATATATATATATATATATATATATATATATATATATATATATATATTGACTACACTTCAACTTATCGAAAAATGATCAAAAACTCGTAATTCTCAGGAATCTAGAAGGGAGAAATACTTACTTTAAGTCTGTAATCGTAATGACACTAGTTTGAAGAGATTCCACAAACTCTGGCTCGGCGGGACGATGATTTGCCGGGCGAATTTTGCGAAAATAACTTCGCAGCAATGCTCTCTTCAGTCTTATACTTCAGTACCCGAAGTTAATTCAGATTTGGATGGTGTTTAGCGGCGTAATCGGATGATTTTTACTTGGTTTCTTCGTACTCCCTTTGTTCTGGCCGTGATTATTTGGATAATGATCTAATTTCTAAGTGTGAGGCCTTTATATACTTGAGCCAGCAGACAAGGCAACGTGGCACTCTGTCCATCGCACTGATTCTGCTCCGTGCCACGTTGGCTAACGCGGAGGAGCTGTTCCGTGCCACTTTGCCCCTCTTGGCAGCTTGGTTCGGCCTCCTCCCGCAAAATTCCAACTTGGCACCCGTTCGGCTTTTTCCCGGGCCCTTTCCTTGTACATATGGCACTTTAAAACTGTTAACCAGCATACGAATAGGCTGACTAAACGTTTACGGCGTGTAACATATAACATAAAATAAAATTTAAAAAAAATGAAGTGTTTATATTAGGAGGCGTAAAGCGACTGCTTCATTGGCTTCAACAATAATACCGACGGCCACACATGTTTTTGTTCCTAATAGTCATGACTAGTGAACATCTATAACACATGCACAAAAAGTAGCCTGAACACCACTCCTCTGTTCTCATCTATCCAACTTCTCTCTCACCTTTTGATTTGCCACTTCATTTACATGGACCACCTTTTCCGTTGATGCATTTGAGTTGGTACGATCAAGAAATAATGATATGAATGCTAACAAATATTTTAAATATTATTTTTCCATTTTAATCTGTATGACGCAGTTTAATTGAGTATAAAATTTTTAAAATTATTAATAAATAAATTTTTATATAAAAAATATATATTTTTGTGAATTTTTTTTAATAAGTGAGATCTTACCCGAATAAAATATTAATAGTGTTATTAAATATTTATTAAGAAAATACATTATTCTTTTTTAGATGAAAAAATTTGTAAGATAACTTGAAATAGAGAAATAATAATAATAATAATAATAATAATGGTGTATTTCATAAATTAATTATTTCACTGATTTTCTTTATTTTTCATTCATAGAAGTATTTGATAATTTTGCCTACCAAAATTTAAATAGCTGAAAAGAAACAGTTAGTACTTTCTCCATTTTAAAATAATTATTATATTTGTTTCTTATCGAATTAAATTTTAAAGCTAAATTAAATTAGATATATTTAATATTTTAAAACTAAATTTTAAAATATCCAAATAATATAATAAAAGTATTATATATTATGATTATTTATATATCAATATAAAAATATATATACTTTAAAATATTAGTTAAAATTAATATATTATTTGACTTTCAGGAAGAAAAAAAATTATGATAACTACAAAAGCACAGAGAGAGTAAACCTTTTGTCATTGCTGAACACACTCTCCTAAAGAGAATCTATTCTAAAATACAAAGCTTCCAAAAATATAATAAGATCGATAAATTAAATAATTCAAAAATGTAGGTTGAATTTGGCAAGAGAACTTTTGAAATCTTCCGTGATTTGACTGAGTAGTGACGTTACACTTCTTTAAAAGCTACCGATCCTTTGTTTCTATTTAGTTACTAGAATATTCAAAATAATTATTTTAAAATAATTATTAATTTCAAATTTTAAGTACTTAAACTATTTTAAAATGTGAAAGAAATAATTATTGTATGTTTTCAAAAAGTACCTATCAATTAACAGAGTCAAGTTGCAATCTCAATTAATCCTCTTTTAATGAATGTGCAAATCTTATTCTAACAATTAAGAAAAGAACGGAAAAAGTACACTAAATTTGTTAGTGAATTTCTTATTTGCTTAATTAATTTAATTTTTTTGTGTACATGTATGTACACAGAATCTCGATTAGAGGAAGCAATTGAGGAACTTCCACCCCTCAGAATTAAAGATCTTCCCGTATTCAAGACATGTAACATGATGCACTTTATGATGTTATTGAAGGAATGATACGAGAAACAAAAGCTTCATCAGGCCTGATTTTGAATTCATTCGAACAACTTGAACAACTGTCCATGTCTAAACTCCGCAAGGATTTTCCTATCCCAATTTTCTCAATTGGCCCATTTCACTCGAATTCTCCGGCTTCTTCCAGCAGCTTGATGTCACAAGATCAAACTTCAATCTCTTGGCTAGACACAAAACCACCTAACTCTGTTATTTATATCAGCTTTGGAAGCGTTGCAACAATAGAAGTTAATGACTTTCTTGAGATTGCTTGGGTCTTGGCAAACAGCAATCACCTTTTCTTGTGGGTGGTTAGACCCGGGTTGATTCGTGGCTCAGAATTGTTACCTAGAGAGTTTCTGGAGATAGTGGATGGGAGAGGACACATTGTCAAATAGACTCCTCAGCAACAAGTCTTCACACATCCTGCTATTGGAGCATTTTGGACGCATAATGGATGGAATTCAACATTGGAGAGTATCTGTGAAGGGTTACCAAGGATTTGTATGCCATGTTTCGGTGATCAAATGGTGAATGCAAGGTACGTCACCCATGTTTGGAAAGTTGGTGTGCAATTAGAGATCAATGGCTTAGAGAGGATGAACATTGATAATGCAATTAGAACGCTGATGATTGAGGAAGAAGGGAACCAAATTAAAGAGAGAATGTTACAGTTGAAGGAGAAGGCAAATTCATGTCTAAAGCCAGGCGGCTCTTCTTATGAATCTTTGAGGAACCTTACTAGTTACTCTCATCATTTTGATCATGTTTATCTTATATCCATGGATGCTCATTTCATCTTTTTATCATGATCTACTAATAAATTTTGTAATAAAAGTCAAACGTTATACTCGATCATTTTGATTCCCCTAAATATTCAGATCTCATGGTTATACTTTCGACACCTAAGGCCTTACTTTCATCCCAGATGTTATAAGTCTTTTAATACTTCAAATATCTAATGTAGCAGCTTGCATGCCTATTGTGTCAGGTTATACGTGAATCTATGATCTTTACATACGTAAAACTATATATTTTATTTATATATATTTTAAAATTGGTATAATATTAAATGTTAACGCTCATGCATACTATAAGAAGGCTAAATGTGACACTTAGTTGAGTATTGAGTTATTTAAATTGAGTACTTCGGATTAATTTCTATAAAAAATTAGAAAGATATAAAATGATAATTTGGTAATAGTAGAGTAGGAAGGTGAGAATATCAGAAACAAGACTATGGCGATGCAAGTAGAAGCGGATCCAAGATCTATCTTTAATTGCTTCAACTTTTATGACTATTAGCATTCAATTCATCATAATGTTAAAACCATGGAATCGACTCTAATATTTGTTGAGATTTATGTGTGTATATATATACACATAGACTTCTCATTATTTTTGTGTTATCATTTTGATCTTTATTTTTTTAAAACCATTGATCCTCCCCATTCATTAAAGCTTGATTTATATATTGCTGCAGAGCTTACTTATAAATGATTGCAGTTCTAAAAGTGAAGCTACATTTGTTGCTAGAGTTATTTAGAATAGGCAGGATAAATCTGCAGTCTCTAGGCAACAAGTTAATCCCAGCTGACAAACACTTAAAAAATCAAGTTTTAGCTGAATAAGCTCTGTTTTAGTGGCGGAATCATTGATCTTATGTCCTGTATAAGACGGTCCAGATTAATGTATGACGACCCACCTTCATTGACAGCTCTTTTTGCCAAACTTGCCATGTACTCTGTTCTTTGCGAGAATTCTTCTATTCTCGTCTCCATTAGATCTCTAATCGATTTTGCAATGATCTCTCTGTCACATGTATCTTTTATGTCCTGTCCCATCTTCCAAACCTCTCCAACGAATCTACTATTCACTTGTTGATCAGCAAATCTTGGCCAGCAAATCATAGGTATTCCTTCAACTATACTCTCCAATGTGGAATTCCATCCAGAGTGAGTCAAGAAGCCCCCAACTGCTCTATGTGCCAACACCTTTTCTTGAGGAGCCCAATCAGCTATGTAGCCCCTTGCCTTAGTACCCTGCTCCAGCTCCACAGGAATCTCATCTTTTCTCTCTAGTCCTATTACCAAGTCTGGCCTGATCACCCATAAGAACTTTTTCTCACTATTCACAAGACCATACCAAAACTCTAACAGCTCCTCCCTTGTCAATCCCGCAATGCTTCCAAAGCTGACATACATCACAGATTTTGGTGGCTGCGTGTCAAGCCAACACATGCAATTTTCATCTTCTTTCCACAAACTGTTTGAAGAGGTAGATTTTGTTGCAAGTCTAACCTTTAGATGGGCATGAACTGCTCCAATTGTGTAAACATTTGGACACACACTTCGAATTTGAGAAAGTATGGGCGCTTCAAGGTCTTCAAATGTGTTAAGTATGAGTCCCCGCGCTCGAGGGGTTTGTCGCGTCTCAGTCATTAGTATACTGATATCCGAGCTAATTAAGTCACTCGCCCGGCAAAAGCTTGGAAGGTCTCGACCTCTAAGAAAACCTTCCATGCCTTTTACCTTCGTCAATGCCAAGTCCATTGCATTTTCTGTAATTCATGTACAACTAACCACATTACTTCAGGGGCAAAAAATCATTTTCTTTTTTTTTTCTTTCTTTTTTTCTTTTGAAAATATAAATGATAAAGAAAAAGACTTTGGGTCATGAGTGAGAATTTCATGATTAGGCCATAAAGGAAAATAAGCTCATTCAATGTCAAGGTGGGTCTAACACCTCTCCACCCCAAATATCGGACATGTGGGTGTGAATAATATAATATGAGAGTTTAATAAAGTAAACTAAGAATTGTGATAGATCTATCTTTTATATTATGTAAAAAAACTAACCTAAGTATAATTTAATCTCAAAAGTTAATTGATAGAGGGGAAAATTGATACATACAAAGCACTAAAAAGGAAAATAATTTCATCCTGCACCCCCTACCCCGGAAACAATATGATATAGGAAATCAATTTAGGATAATCCAAGAATTGAATAAGTTTGATTCTAATTCTATAGTAAGGAAACCATTAAAGAAGAAGTTAATTTTCAACTCACAGTTAAGACACTTATAATCCATTTTACCTTTGAGAGGAAGTTCTCCACCTTGAATTAGCTCGGGGATGCAAAAGTAGGACCAGAAGGAACAGGCACTGACGGTGCGGAAATAGATGATAGGCAAGTTGATTTCCTCGGCTACATCATTCACCATGCTTAAGATTCCGTCAGCGATGACACATGTCAGGGGAGAGTTCGCTATGAATTCTCTAAGAAATGGTTTGGCAATTGCGTTTAGAGAATCGTACAACATCGATATTCCATCACGAGTATTCATCTCATCCATAAAAATCCCATGAGGAAGTGCTTGCAACCGGAATCCCCTACCAAATCGGGACAGAATATCTGTGTGGTTGAGGAGGCGGTCGTGGGTGTCAACAGTGACAAGAAAGGTGATGTTGAAGTTGGAAAGAGAAAGAAGTTGAGCCAGTTTAAGCATGGAGTTCACATGGCCCTGTGCAGGGAACGGGAAGATGGCAACATGAGGTACCAAAGATAATGGATCCATCACAAACAGATTTTAGCTGGTCGAGTACTAAACGTGTTTTTCTTCTACATTTTATACCAGAACTAGAAGGAACCAAAAAAAAAAAAGTTAAAAGTTTAATATCTTAAAATGTTTAAGAAAATGTGACGAAGGACAAACTTTTTAATTTTCAAATAGTAAATTTATATCTATATGTATATTATATTGAAAGTGTGAAGGCTTTAAAAATGTTGATTGAAATTTTTATCGTTTATTAAAAAATCATGCAATAAATAAAATTATCATTACTAATTTTTCACAATTATTATTTTTGCCATTAGATTTTCTATTTTTAAATGACATAATCAAAAAAAATTGCCTTTACCCTTAAAAAATCATCCACACATTGGTATAAAATTATGCCAAAAAATTTAGTGTCATTTACTATATTTCTATAATTATTATTTAAACTTATTATTTTTGTCATTAGTTTTTCTATATTTAAATGGCACTACCCAAAAAAATCTCTTTTATTTTTTCCTTAACCACCGTAATGGCATAAAAGTATGCCTAAAACTTTTCCTTAAAATATGATTATTATTTTCTATTTTTAAATAACATAAAATTCTATTTATTTATAGTATCTTAATATTTTCACGCTTCTAAATTCTTTTTGGTTTATAAATTTATAAGAATCTATGAATTTATAATTGCATAATTTTATTCATCAACTTTTACACATCAACATCTTTATCTCGAAGTCTTCTTCGTCAAGTGAACTATGATTAAATATCCAACTTGGTATGTTTTCAAGTGTTTTTGTCTTAAAATCTATTTTCTTTTATTTTAAATTGGGGATTTGTAAAATACAATAGTAATTACTATTAATTATAATTATAACTCTTATGTATAATTTATTTAGATAATCTTGCAATGGAATATGAAAAGAATTTCATGAACGAAATTATGACAATTAATAGCTTAATGTGTTACGATTCTCATTGGATAATAAAAGTCTTAGTAATTGAAATTGTATTAGTAAAGGAACATAAAAAAGGAAATTGAAATTGTATCAGTAAAAGAGCATAAAATTGAAATTGAAATTGAAAATTTTGCGCCCTTATATTGAAAAGTGAAAAAATTATTTATAACACACAAGATTGGTTACATCATAAATGGACACATTAATGATGTTAATTCTAATTTCTTATAAAACAAATTATTTGAATTTTATATCATAACTATAATATCTTTCATGTTATTTTTTTAAATATAGAGTTATGAAATTAATTTAAACTTATTTTAAAATTTTATTTCTTTATTTGAGTTATGGATGAATTCAGAGTATTTTAGAATGGAGCCCCATTCTAAATATGACGACTCTTTTATTATTTAATATTAGATTTATATTGACCAAAATTAAAACTTATTATTTTTCTAATAAATAGAAATTTGAAATCAGTTAAAGTTTAATTTAATACACTCACATATAACATATATACACATACACACAGTGTATCATTGTAATAGATATCACTATTTTTATAGATAAAATAATATTATAGAAAAATAAAATATAACATAAAATTTGATTATAGAGAAAGTCAGACTATTATAATAAAATAATAATATAAATAGGTTTGAAATTTATATATATTCAAGATGATTATCAATAGAAATAATCAAAGTGACAAAAAAAACATAAACGAGCAATATCATATAAAGAATTGTAAGGTAAGATATAATAAATTGGAGATAATATTTATTTATATTATTTAAATAAATATCACATTTACTTCGATATCAATTATTAATCTTAATAATATTACTTCTATATATATATATATATATATATATATAATATTAATGTGAGACACACGTGCAACGCACGTACGCTGAACTAGTTATATTAAAAATATGAAGGCATTTAAAAATATTGATTGAACTTTTTTTCTTCATTAAAAGATATTCACAATAAACAAAATTATCATTTACTATTTTTCTTAATTTATTATTTTAAAAATTTTATACAGAAAATTTTTACAAAATTTCATACAGAAAATTTTTACAAAATTTCCATACCAAAAATCTCCATAAAATTTCCACGCCTACTTTTCTTTCAAAAATCTCCATGACAATTCCATGCCTACTTTTTTTAACTATATTTTTTACTCAAAATTTCCATAAATTACCAAAAAAGTTTACTCTTCCCACGCCTACCATGAATTTTTTTCCTCTTAGATTAACTTTTCCACTTTAGCATAATTTTATTTGTAGCATAATTCTAAATAAAAAGAAATTCTCTTAAATTTTTATCTCCTTTGATAGTTTTTTTTTTTTAATAGTAGTGTTTCACTCATATAAAAGAATTTATAATTGCATAATTTAATTATCACTCTTTTATATTAACACCTTTGATTCAATTTCAAATTTTTGTATATTTTTATACTTGTCTTAAAATCTTTCTTTTTTGTCATGTTTTGAATTTTTTTTCATGTTCATATTTTAGATTTGAAGAAGACAATAATAATTGCTATTCCATCTCAAGTTGTTTATATTCAAAATAATTTAACTTAGATTGTCTTCTTTAATTGAGTCTAATATTGATATTATGTTATTTAAAATTTGTGTTATTTTTAACTTTCTTCATCTACTCATTAGTCACAAGTTTAAGCTATTCAGTTAGAGTAATCTCCTCATTTCATAAAATAATTTTTTTTGGTAAATTTATAGATTATTATAATTACAAAGCTTGCGTACAATTTATTTTAGATAATCTTGCAATGGAATCTGAAAAGGAGTTCGTGAACGAAATTGTGTCAATTAACAATTTAAGGCGATATGATTCTCATTGTTTATAAAAAAATCTTAGTAATTCGGCTCGATTAGTAAAAGAGTATAAAAAGAAAACAAAGGAGGGCACTTGAAATACTATAATATTAGTTGATGAAGAGGTAATATATACTTTTTTTTGTATTATATTCTATATTTATATTTTATATTTTTACATATATATATGTTTGACTTCTCATTTATTCTTATTATATTATATTATATATATATATATATATATATGTTTTTCAACCATTATAATTTAATTTTTTACAAGGCAAAAAGTTCATGCTATACTTTTCAATAATTATATTGAAAAGTGAAAAAAATATTTACAGCAAGACAAAAAGATTTGTTACATCATAAACGGACGCATTAAAGGCGTTAATCCTAATTTTCTATCAGTAAACAAGGAGATTGAGGTTGGATTCAATGACAACGCTATAGTTCAAGAATGCAATAGTCACTTTTCTGCTGTTACTTTTTCAAATAATTTTATTTCGTTGAAAGATGCAACACAATTTTTTGATGGAATAATTTTTGGTAATTTCTTTAGATTTCATCAACTAATTTTTTGCAACTTGACATAGAATATTAAGAAATAGCAATTAGAAAGATCATAAAAATTAAAGATGATATTGACATAACACAATAACTCATAAAAGAGTCAAAGTTGAAAACATGAAATATACATATAATGCATATATTTAAGTGCTCATGTAAAAGCGAATGATTTCTTTACTTTTCAATAAAAGTTATTTCTACAATGTTTTTGTTCTTTGAAATATGTATTAGAACAAACTGAAAAAAGAACAACCAGATTGGATCAAACTCTTAAACATAATTATTTATCAATTGAAATTTATAATTTTCTTTCTAAATTTTTATATTGTTACTCAAACACAATTTTTACATATTATTTATTCTATTTTAAAAAAATTATTCTTATTAATATGAGGGACACGCGCAAGGCGCATATGCCTATATATTAAAAGTGTGAAGGCCCTTAAAAATGTTGATTGAACCTTTTGTCCTTCATTAAAAAATTCCACAATAGACAAAATTGTCATTTGCTATTTTATTTAAATTATTCTTTAATTGCCTAAATTCTAAAATTTGCAGTCATAATCCAAAAAAAAATTCTTTGGCAAATTTTCCTTAAAAAAATTCTATCCTAAAAAATTTTACCTAAAATTTAAAATTTGCCCTCCATAAATTACCTTGAAAAATATAATTAAATTACCCTATAGAATTTTACCTTAAATTTAAAATTTGCCGTCAAAATTTTCCTAAAAAATAAAATTGCCTACCCTAAAATAAGCTAAACTAAACGTACATTTCCCTCAAAAAAATAAAATTTGCCTAAATTTTTCCAACCCTAAAATAAGCTAAACTAAAAGTACATTTCCCTTTTTTTAAAAAAAACTGCCTAAATTTTTACATATTTGATAAAGTTTTCCTTGCTATTTTCCTCCAAAAAAATTGCCAAATTTAAAAATTTTCACTTTTATAAAAATTTTATAATTACATAATTTTATTCATTAAGATTTTCTTCATCTAACACTTTTGTCTCAAAGTCTTTTCCATTAACTATCATAACTTTGTATGTTTTCAAGTTTTATTCGTCTTAAAATATATATTTCTTTTTTATTTCGTGTTGTTGATTTGAAGAATACAATAGCAATTATTATATCATCTTAAATTGCTGATATTCAAAATAATTTAACTTAGATTGTCTCTTTTAGTCTATCTAATATAGATGTTATATTGTCTCCTTTAATTGAATGAATATCGGTATTGTATGATTTAAAATTTGTGTTATTTGAAACTAACATTCTTTATCTACTGATACATTCACAAGTTTCATCTATTCAGGTAAAGAAACCTCCTCCTCTCATATTTTTTTTAAATAAAATTATATATTATTATAATTATAACTATTGTGCATAATTTAATTTAGATAATCTTGCAATAGAATGTGAAAAGAATTTCGTGTATGAAACTGCGCGGTCATGCATGAAGTGAAAACTCATCATCACATGTAGAAAAACACATAGTTTTTTTTACAGTAATGGTAGATCAGAGAAAACAAATTCACAAGTAAAATTGAAATTAGCTGTAAAAGAGAGCAATTTCATAGTAGAGCAACAGAAGAAAGAAGAAAAAATTGAAGTCAATTAACAACTTAAGGCGATATGATTCATATGGGATAATGAAAGTTTTAGTAATTGAAGTTGGATTAGTAAAAAAAATATAAAAAGAGAACAAAAGAAGATACTCGAATGACTATGGTATTAGTTAATGAAGAGGTAATAATTTTTTTAACTTATATTTTATATATTTAAATATATGTTTGAGTTCTTACCTGCTCTTATTATATTATATATATTGAATCATTAAGTTTAAATTTTTACGGGGCACAAAAGTTCATGTCATACTTTTCAATAATTATATTGGAACCAGTGAAAATAATATTTACAACAATACAAGATTTATTACATCATTAACGAAAGCAATAAGGGTGTTAATCCTAATTTTTTTATCAGTAAATAAGGAGATTGAGGTTGGCTTCAATGACAATACTATTTAGTATTTTAAAATTAACTAAAACTTTGCCTCTTAAATTTTCTTGTTTGAACTATATTAAAATATTAAAATTTTAATATTTAAAACTTTAAAATCAATTACAATTTTGTTAATCTATATCAATTTATTATTTATTAACCTAACTAATTATCTATCATAATTTTTTAACGTGTGAAAAAATTATTAAAAAATTAAGAGCCTAATTTTATTATGCATTAATACATTGAGTATCTTTTTCTTTTTCTTTTTAAAAAATAATAATTGTATAGTCGAATAAAAGAAAAATTATAGAAACACAATATATTTTAAGATGTTTCAATTAATCAAGTGCTCATGTTATTAACTCTCTTTAGTTAAATATACACTATCTCTTTCATTTTAATTTATGTGAAGGTGTTTGACTAGACACATAGATTAAGGGAAAGAGAAAAAAATTAAGCTGAAATTGTTCTCATAAAGGGTAATATGAGAGATACACATAAGATACGTCGTAATAGACAAAATTATCATTTACTATTTTTATAAAATTATTATTAAAAATTATTATTTTTAATTATTTCATTACCTTATTTTACAATATTAGGTTTTCTATTTGTGGCATGACTCCATTTATGATGTAAACCTAAAAAATAAAAAAAATTCACGAGTTTTTTTTTTCCTTTTGATAGTCACAAGTTCTTAAACCATTGTTTATTATATTAAATTTTTTACTTGTGGCATAACTCTATTTATAATGTAAATTTTTTTTTTAAAAAAAAATCTTTCGCCAAAAGTTTTTCCCTTTTTGAGTTAGAAAAGTTCTTTTTCCCTTTTCTAATAGTACGAAATTTTTAAACATTTATTTTTTTGATTTTTTTTTGTCAATTTTCATTGTAATAAAAAGGTCTTTTTCTTTTTGATAATTTCCCCCCCTATTTTATATTACTGTCGTTCTAATAATTTTATACTTTCAAATTCTTTTTAACTTATAAATCTATCCATTTTTATAAAAGAATTTATAGTTGCATAATTTTGTTCATCAATTTTTCTATATCAGCATTTTTGGTTCAATCTCCAATCTTGTATGTTTTCGTGTTAATCTATCTTGTTCTTTTTTCTTCATATTGTGAGTATTTTTTATGTTTTGAATTTGAAAAAAACAATAATAATTGTTATGCCAACTCAATATTTAAAATATTTTAACTTAGATTGTCTCTTTTATTTGAATCTAATATTGATGTTATGTTATCTCCTTTAATTGAATCTTATATTGATATTATGTGATTTAAAATTTGTGTTATTTGCAATTGACATTCTTCATCTGCTCATACATTCCCGAGTTTCTATTTAGGTAAAGTGATCTCTTCATCTCATAAAATAAATCATTTTATAAAATTATAAATTATTAATTATAACTCTAGTATATAATTTATTTTAGATAATCTCGCAATGGAATTTGAAAAAGATTTCGTGAACGAAATTGTGCCAATTAACAACTTAAGATGATGTGATTCTCATTAGATAATAAAAGTCTTAGTAATTGGAGCTTGACTAGCAAAAGAATATAAGAAAGTAACAAAGAAAGACACACGAACGACTATAATATTAGCTGCCAAAGAGGTAATAATTCTTTTTCATATTATATTTTATATTTATAATTTATATTTTTACATATATATTTGAGTTCTTATCTATTTTTATTATATATATATATATATATTATTTACTATTAAAGTTTAATTTTTTGCCGCGCATAAAAGTTCATACTATACTTTTCAATAATTATATTAAAAAGTAAAAACAATATTTACAACAAGAAATAATCTATTACATTATAAATGGACGCATTAATAGTGTTAATCCTAAATTTGTATCAGTAAACAAGGAGTTTGAGGTTGGATTCAATGACACACTAATAGTTCAGGAATGCAACAATCACTTTTCTACTGTTACTTTTTCAAATAATTTTATTTTGTTTGAAGATGCAATATGATCTTCCGATATTTATTTTTTGATTTTGTATCTTTTCTATTTAATTTTTTAATTGAAATTTTTGCATCAGATTCGGAATCTCTTTGATTGTAGTTAATTGTATTCACCTGACAGAATCTAAATAGGATTAGAAAACTACTATATTGGATCAAACTCATCAATATAATCATTTATTAATTTAAAATTCATAATTTTCTTTCTAAATTCTTATATTATTATACAAACACATCTTTTAAATATTATTTATAAATTTTTTATAAATTTATGGCGTGTACATTTAGACAATTGTTCTAAATAACGTGGAACTCTATGCATCTACTCTTAATTATTCTCTTTTCTGTTGCTTTTCCTTCCGTGGAGTGTGGAAATTTTAAGAATAACTTGATGAGCCAAGCACAAATACAATGTTTTTAAGTTAGGATGTGCCTAGAGTCCTCAGGCTATGGCATAGAACTATGAGAGAGTACTGGAAAAACAGAGTTTTGTTTGAAGACGGCAATGGTGGTTTATTACAAAGGCCATCTAGGAAGTAAGAGAGGAAAGTTACATTTGTGTTCCTAGTGCTGTATTAGATTGTAGAGCCTACTATTAACTTGAGCATATTCGTTTGAACTCTTGGTATAGGGGTTATGAATGGAACTGAAAAACTTGTAATGATGGAACTAAAAGCAGGACCATCTTCCTCTGCTACCAGAAAACAGAAGATAGGTATATTCTTGCAGTAAAGACAGGGCAGTTGGTCCCCTTCCGGTGCCTTAATTTGGCATTCCGCTGCATTAAACTTGTTTGGTTAATGGTTATATTGAACCATTGGCTACAGGTACCTCCTTTAACCGCGCTTTAGTATGGCATTATTTGTGCATGAGATATACCATCAGAGGAGGAAAACCCAATCCCAAAATCAAAAGGATGAAGACGAGATGATATTTTGAGACAGTGCGACTCCTCCTTTCCCAAATGATTGAGTTCTTCCAATAAAGTTAAGCCCACAACTCACATATATAATTGCAAATTGACACAGATTATCATTTGCATGTCTAAAAAGACTAGAACAAGAAGCTCCTCCTCATTACCTTCTTTAAGTTTCCATTGACGGCCGTCAAAACACTAAAAATGTATGTAATTTTATACAAGTGGTACAGACCAAAGATTCAAAGAGTCCCTCAATTGTTCTACCCTAGATTCCATCTGAATTTAATTGAACCATTGGTTACAGGGACCTCCTTTGCATGTTCTATCCTCTTTTCCTAATCTTCTACGTTTTTTTTTTAATCATTAATGAGTACAAACATCTAAAAAACTCATGAATAATATTATAATTGTGTCTGAAATATAAAATATTTAGGATAACTTCAAAAACCTCTCTTAATATCTCACTCCTAAAAAATTATTGTTGCTCATATTCATCTAACTCAACAAAACAATAAATCATGTCTCATAGAAGTTACAGTAGGCCTTATTGTAATATTCATCATATGGTCGAGTAATACAGTACCCATAGACATTGTTATTTCGAATAACATCTCTCATGCCACTCTATTTGAGTAGGCCAGTGTTTCATCATCTGTGTCCGATTTATAATACTCCAAAGATGGCATATTTCACTGCACAGAAACAGAAACTATCACAATTACTACGTACTAAACTCTAAATTGGGCAAGTGTTATTTAACTTTTGCGACAATCCACAAAGAGAAACAATCGTAAAGAATTAGAATTGAAGAATAACCCTTCCCAATTTTTAGAAATACATAAATGGTAAAATAATCTGCACAAAATCTTACAAACAAAAAGTAGAAGATTAGGAAAAGAGGGAGAAAGAAAGAAAATTCACCACAGGAGTATAAATTAATGGTGGAAGAACAAATTTAAACCTGGTATATATATATATATATATATATATATATATATATATATATATAAAATTCAAATTCTTTAGTTTATTTAAAATTAAAGAAAAAAAGTTTGATTCATATACCCATTTAATTAGAAGAATCATTTCGTTAATATTATTTTAGTAGTTACGACTCTTAAAATTCTAGGATCCTAATTGACTCTTGTTCTTTTAAAAATTATTTCAGATCACTACTTTTGTAAATTATCCATATTATAGAAATAAATTGGAGAGTAATTAAGAGTCCTTATAGGAATTAATAATAATTTGTATTTTAATTGTTATTTACATTGATAGAATTACACATTTGCAATAAATATTGAAAGGTAAAGAATAGTGTTTAAACAACGGTAAATTAGTTGTTTTACTTTTAGTGAATATTATGATAATTCTAACTTTTTAATTTAGGGTTTCCCACTTAATTAGAAAATAAGAATCAACTTTAATAAATGATAGATATAACTGACAAACAAATATCATTCGAATAATTTGAACATAATTAAAATAACATAAACATACTAAAGTTATGAAAATTTGAACCAACTTAAAAGTGTAACTTTAAAAATGTTAAAGACTTCACATAAATGCCACGTCAAATTCTTTAAAAATTCAAGAAAAATTATTAAATTTTTTTTAAAAATACAGTTGGTATTATGTATATTAATATTAAATTATTAATTTAATTCTTAAAGAATTTAATATTACACTAAGGAATTTTCCACTTATATAGTAACTAGTATTTGAACACGTGCATGTATATATTATGTTAAATCAGTACAAATTTTTCTAAATAATTAAAAAATATGATTGATGTATAATGCAAAATTAAGAAAGAAAAGACAAGCTCAAACTGATTAGATGATAAACTTATTTGATCACTTTGGCTATTGAACTAAAAGGTTAATGGGATAGTATATCATATCATCAATTTTTTTTGTTATGGTACTAACAATATTATGTAAAAGTTACTATTCTTTTTGTCAGCAAAAGAAAATTACTGTGAGTTGCATGCATTTACAAAATGACAATATCTGCATGTGCATTTGTTCATCAGCAAAGCTTAAGGATCATATGATTAAATAAAGGTTAAAATATTTTTATTCTTTCCTTTTAAAAAATGAAAAATATGTCTCCATTCAATCTACCTATCTATCTATCTCTATATATATATAAATAAAGTAGAGTTAGAGGCATGCTGACGTGGTATGCCTCGTTCAACTCTATTCATATTTTATTTTTATATGATCTTTTTGAAAATTTTTACCCTTCAAAAATTATTTTAAAATTTATTTATTTAATACAACACCAGTGATATTCTTACAACTTTAATTAATGTCCTTTATTATCACATTACCCCATATTCTTACAATGGTTGCTGTCTGTATTCTTCTTATTCAGATTGGTATTCCTCTCCAACAAATTTCGATTGAATTTTCTTTAATTCCGATTGAATTTTTCTTCAATTCCAGATTTGGGAGCTCAGCTGATTCTTTCCCGATGAGCTGCGTCGGCCGGAGAGAGACGGTGACCGACGATAATGAAATTTTTCTTCAAATCCAAATGCAGTATCCTTTCGGCTGGCCGGAATAGCTCAGTTGATTATTTTCCGATGAGCTGCGTCTGGACGGAGTGATACAGTGGCCGACGATGATAAACAAAGACTCAGCTGATTCTTTTCCGATGAGTTTTTCGGTGGCTAATGCTTTGTTCTGCCTTATTCTTTTTCGATGAGCTGTGGCTGGCCAGAGAGAGACGGTGACCAACGATGATGAAAAATGGCATTATCCTCGGAGTACTTCTGATGTGAGCCTTTTTTTCCCTATATTTTTCTCTCTCAAAAAATTAATTTTTTTAATTGTTTTTTCCTCATTTCTGATAAAACATCCAAGATATGGACTAAGAATTGGACTGGATGGTAAGACATTTGGGTCTTAGTTCCTTATATACAGGCCAAATCTGACACTTCCAACATTTTGAATTGTTTGGAACATAGGTTTCTTTCTTTTGGTGTTGTCCCTTACAAACCTCTAGAAGACATTGCTTTTGTCGTGGCTCGATTTTCCCAGCTGGGCGGGACCTTTTAGAACTATTACATGGTACTATATGAGTTTCTAACCAAGTGACTCTGCCTTCTTGATTTATAGTATCCTGCCTGTAATGACAGTTGAACTAAGTCTTTTCAATGATATTTACTGCTTTTGAATCAATGATATTTACTGCTTTTGAACAGTACCACGGGGGAACTACTTGGTCGAAGCAGTGGTGGACCCTTTATTGCAACTAGCTATCACTTTGATGCTCCTTTAGATGAGTATGGTATGATTCCACTTGACCAATCTTGATTTCTGTAGCTTGTTATGGGCTTATCACTTTACTTTTATATGTTCAAATATATTCTCCATCACCTTATATCATAATGTCGAACTATTCCATTTTGTGATTTTAAAACGTAGGCCAGGTTAAAATTTCCCTTGAGAAATGCAGGGCTTATAAGACAACCAAAGTGGGGTCACTTGAAAGATCTCCATAAAGCCATAAAGCTTTGTGAAGCTGCAATGGTGACTGCTGATCCAACCATCACTTCTCTGGGCTCTAATATAGGGGTATATTTACCATTGTCTAACACGAAACAGTTCCAATCACCAGTTAAGAATTTTTCAGTTGCTTCTTCTGAAATATTGCAGCTTGACCTTTGGGTAACATGTTTGGAATTTGTTGTGGCGTGTATTGTATTGTAAGCCTGCCAGTCACTAGACAAGTTACTGTCAAATATTTCAGTCAACCCATGAATGAACTGCTATTGCAAGTATAATCTAGATTTAAGTAGCTCTATTTTTTTCCTTTGCAAAAGTTAGACCTTTTGGATTCAAACTTCCTGACCATATTGTCTATATTGGAAAAATTTGACTACTTTGAAAGTCCTCCGTTGTATTTTTGTTGAATTTTTCCTTTTTAGTGTGATTCATCCTCATGTGTTTTCCATTATAATTACACCATAAATGATTTATTTCCATTTGCATTAAATTTAGTATTAAACTGGAGGTGGTTTCTTGGTTTAATATTTGCTTCTCAGCTGCAAGTTTTAAGATTATAATAGTTACCAATCTCATTATTTTCCTTCCACCTTACTTTTGTTACTGGTACTATTGGACTTGTAGTATTACAACCAATCCAAAGTTGATACTATCAGATGTGGAGACATTGAAGGGTGTTTTGGATAAGATGAGGTATGGTATCTGGATGATGAACTTCTTGAGGGTCTGTTTTTAGCCAAGGGCTGATGGACATGTTCATACAAGTTCAGATGTCGGTGGTCGTCATTGGGCAACATGTAAATGGAGAGTTTTCTATGGCTGTGGTTCAGGCTAATAATCTACTGGAAGATTAGATCCAAATTGAATCAGGGTGCTTGAGCTTGCAGGATTCTAGGCCATATGGTACTTTCATTGGAATTTATGATGGGCATGAGGTCAGTCACACTTCAACGTTCATCAATGAACACCTCTTTCAAAATCTCAAGAGTGAGTTCTTCTAATCAATTTGTATCAATCTCTCCCTAGGAAAGAAATATCACAGCTTTTTATATGTCTCAAAGCTAAAGAGGTTGAATTTTATCTGTTTCATATTTGTCTTGCTGTTACATTTAATATCTTACAAGAATGTCCAAGTTGTAGAAGTTTATTACCATTTACCTTTCATAGACTATTGTTTAAATAATCAAAAGTCTAAGTATATAATTGCACTATAGCAGTAAGGTAGCCATTTTGGTGAATCTATATTTCTCTGTGAAATAATTAACGGAATGACATGGATAGCGAGGATTCATATAACCAACACCAATCTGCTTCTGACTGAAGCATATATCTTTTTGTTGTATCTTATTCTATGGAATATCATGGACTACTATGTATACAAGGTCATGTGAAAACATTAGGTCTTGTGGTATTAAAGCTATGCATGTCGACTTAACTCTGGTGGAGCATTGAAGTATGCAAGGTCATTATATTAACTTTTGATTTTAATTTTGCAAGTATGTGAAAAGTCCATTTATATTTTCCTCTTGGAAAAGGTGATATGATAATGTGATCTGGTACATTGAGTGTACTAACAGAGTTATTGAAGTCTTCACTCTTACTTTTTCTTAGATTATTATAAACATATTTTCTTTCAAGAATGTAACTTGAATGTACGTTGTCATATTTGGTTGCACATGTTTGGTTGTATGCTTCTGTTAAGAAAATGACTGAAAATAATTGCACCGTTGATTCAGATGAACATACTTACTCTTCCTATTATTTGTCGGAGAGCCCAATTTCATGGCAAGGTGATGGAAAATACTTTGCAACATTAAGTAGGGTGAATACTCAAATCTTGTATAAGAAGTTTAAAATTTGGGAACGGGACTCAGGGGCACTTCGTGTTGTTTCAGAATCAAATACTTTCATGGGGTCAACTTTGGATTGGATGCCCAGTGGAGCCAAAATTGCTGCAGTTTATGACCGAAAGGAAGATAGAAAATTCCCATCTATAGTTTTCTTTGAGACCAACGGATTAGAAAGAAGCTCATTTTGCCTCAATGTAGAAATTGATGCTACTGTAGAACTTGTGAAGTGGAATTGTAACTCGGACCTTCTAGCTGCTGTGGTAAGATGTGAGAAGTACGACTCTCTGAAGATCTGGTTCTTAACTAAGAACCACTGGTACTTAAAGCAAGAAATCAGATATACAAAGGAAGACAGAGTCAGATTCATGTAGGATCCGATAAAGCCTCAACAGTTGGTTTCTTGGACTATTATATTAGTGATATCCTGAAAGGAGAACTAGAGGATAAGCATGTGAACTTCCTGGCAGTTTTCAAGCACAAAAAGGAGAAGATTACAGAAACTATATTCAAATATGGGAAAGAGGTGCCGGAATTGTAGGTGTTTTGCACGACGACGAGTCTACTATCATACTTCAAATTGTTCGAGGGAATCTTGAGTGAATCTACCCCAGAAAATTGGTCCTAGCCTCAATAACTAATGCTTTGGTCCAAGGGTGTTACAAATATGCATAACTCATGGTAAGAAGGCAGAGATTTGATTTCAATGTTATTATTGACCATTGTGGTTGGCAAAACTTTGTTCAGTTAGCTGCTGAGTTTGTCAAGTAGGTGAAAATTTTGAATTATATAACTGAATTTGTCTGTTTAATAAAGAATGAAAATATCATGGAGACACTGTACACAAACTATATATCCTTACATCGTGAAAATGAGGCTAAAGCCGTAGAAAATTATCACGCCCCAAGTCTATACCTAGGCGAGACACGATACTTGAAGTCACAAGTAACCCCAAATCAATCCATGGTCTATCATCACACTGACATTCTGAGTAAAACATAGTGGAAGCTTTAAAATAATAAAATAAAATATTTATAAAGAAGAACTAAATCAAAAAGTTTTATACAACTGAAACAAAGCTAAAAATTTGAAACTCTGTCTGTGTCTAAAAACCATCTATCTGATGAGTTGCTGGGACAAGCCCCCAGCTAACCGTAAGTCTAACTAAAAGAAAATATAGCTGAAAAGTAATAATCCTCGTCCCCTAAAGATGAGGACTCACCAACGGTGCAGCTGAAAACTTCTGAGCGAGATCTGCTAACGGTGCTGTGACTGAGAACCTGCAGCTGTATCATAAAATGATACAACATAAAAGGTATGCATCAGTACTTTGAATGTACTGAGTAAGTAGGAGAAACCATAGCACGAAGAATAAATAACCTAACTGGAAAGACAAGCGATGACCAACTGAAATGCTAAAACTGAATAAAATGAACTATACCGAGATGGTCAAAATGACCATGTCATGGTCAAAGACATGTCCTAAATCTGAGATACTAAAATGGAATACTGTACCGAACTGATTTGAACTGAGTAGTCTGAAACTATTCTAACTAAGCTAATCTGAGACTGAACTAAACTGACTAGTGGGAGAGTCTATAACCGACATATAACCACGTGAGCTAGACGTGGAGTCCGATGTATACACCCCATCGGTAGGACCCAATATACCTTGCTAGGATATAAAGGCATGAACTGAGTGATCATAGGTCTGGAGCTATGAGGCCAATAAAAATATAACCTATGGTGGCAACATAGTTCTGGGAACCTGGGTGTGTTGGGACACCGGTCTGCTCGGTGCTAAGTCCTACTCCTATTAGATAGTCCTAGACTGACTACTAAGCTGATAACTCGAAACTGGGATCCAAAACTAAGTTAGTACTACCTATATGGAAGTACCCTGAGAGTCTTATCGGACCGGATTCTGTAACTGGTGTTCTAAGACTGGTCAGAGCTGCTTATCTGGAAACGTCATGACCGTCTAAAGAACAAACTTTAATCTCAAACTGGGGTCCCAAGGCTGGTCAGAGCTGTTTATCTGAAAGTGTTATAACCTCCTAAAGAACCACTAAAATCTAATACTGGGTCTAATACTGATAACTGGGAGGCATCACGGACACCTCAAGAATTAACTGTCGTCAAACTGATTAGCTGACATTTCTGGATTATACCAAAAATGCTAATAATTGACTGAAACTGGACTAACAAGAATCTGACTGAATTCTCAACATATTCTAACAATATGGGAAACCCGAATTGATAGAATCAAGTCACAAGGAAAACTAGACCAACAGGCAAAATTCTAGTTTACTACATTCAAAGCTAAGGCTAAAACCATCCTTACGAGATTGAGCATTAACATGATAACTAGGTAGTTGAAATATAACAACAATCAACATAGACAACATTCCACATGCTATAAATAAAGTCTGACATATAATTTATTCATATTCGAAAGTTTCAAGGCTAGAACTGATAGAGAAGATAGAGAAGCTTTTTGGGGACACAAGGGAATAACTATTTCCTTGTTGAATTCCCACATACCTGGTGATGGAAATCCCTGAGAGAATCCCTTGAAAATCTTAGGAGAATTCGATTTCCCTAGCTTTTGCTCTGAGTCTCTCTGAAAAAATTCTACGTTCTAACCTTTGAGGAGATGTGAGGAATGAAGTAAAACTGTCGGTTACCCCACTAAATCCCCTGATTAAAATCCAAAATGACTTAGTTTAGAGTCTAGGAGTTTAGGAAATTACGTAAAACACCCTAGGAAATTCACAGGAAAAGGACCCTGCCAATCCCCATGAGGCACTCCATGAGTCGTGAGGTCAGGGACGACTTGTGGTGCCCAGTCGTGATGTGCACTGGATATTTTCTACAGATTCTATAGCCTGCCAATAACTAACTTCACGAGTCATCAGGAGACCTAATGACTCATGGCGTCTCCCATTGCCACTGAACCCAGATTCCTCTTCAAGGGTCACCACGGGCTACTTAACGATATGTTATTGGTGACCACAACTCGTGATCACCTCCCGTCTTTCTCACTGTCGAAAATCACCTGGGGTTAACCATGGGAGACACCACGACTCTTGGTGTCCCAAACGAGTCTTGGTGAAGACCTGTTAAGTGCATTGCCTGAATTTTCCAAATTTCAGTCAACCCTTGACCACGACTCACATGACGACTCGTGGTATTAACCACGACTCATGGTCACACCCATGATCACTCAATTTCCAAAATTTTCAACTAAGTCCAGACCCTCCCCCACGAGTCACTCCATGACTCATGGCCTAGCCCACAGGGTCACAGGACGACTCATTCTGTGACCTGGTGCAGAAAATTCTATTTTCTCCGTTTTAACTCTTGGATCTGATCTTAGGGTTTCTGGGGCATTACAAACATGGAGACCTTAAGAGTTATCATAGTAATAGCATGATCCACTCTGTCTTGCCATCCATAAGGAAGGCTCTTGAGGAGCATGCACAGGAAAGTTTTGTAAGGGAACTTTGCATTCTGACCATTTTAGCTCGAAATGACCCTCCGGCTCTTGAAGAAGCTTTAGAGAGAATAAAAATAATCCAAGAAAGGAATTAGCGGGTTCAGATGTCCTAAGAAGGGAACTCTACCCTTCTGTTGAGGAAGCTTTAAAACATCTTTTCTGGTTGTCTGATCCAGAGGCAATTTTTGAAGCTATGTTAGGTCTTTACGATTTGAACCTTGCAGCTATCATCGCCTCGAAATCACAAAAGGATCCGAAAGAATTTCTTCTTAGATTGCATAGGTTTGAGGATGAGCTTCAGCACATAGTTTTAAAGCACAATGTCTGTCGTGTCAAGGGACTTATACAGGTAACTTCTATTCCATCTTCCTGAGCAGTTTCAGTTTGATGTTTTCTCAGCGCAAAGTAGTAAATTGATCTTATTATCAAATAGTGTTCTTTCAATAACAATATATACTTTAAATGTAAGCAGTTTCAACTCTTTTAAGACCAGAACCTCCGAATTAGTTGTGGGCTGTTCTTTGTACCTCTTTGTATGGTGCAATCTGCAAAGTGGATCTAATGTTTCCAGAAGATATATCTACTACTCTAAAGAGAACAATATAGATTGTAAAATCAAATTAGCTAAAACTGATAGGAGGCAGTTTTTATACGCTTTATAATAATAAGACCTTAATATCTGGCATCATTACTCAAAGAATTTATAAGTTGTGTCATTCTTTACCTTTCTATTAAGATATGAAATAATGGTACAAGTCCATAGTTTTCAGATCTCGAGTTGGTTCTTAAAAGAGTGTACAACTTACTATGTAGTGATCTACACCAATATTTAAACTACACTGAGATGTGAAAGGGTTAGCTCATTTAGATTGGTTTGACTAGAGTTTTGGTACATACTGTGGGATCTTTACGCAGAGTTTCTTAGTAGGTTTTAGGGCCAACCTATTAGTCCATGATAACTAATAGAAATTAGCATATGTTTCCTTCTATTCAACAGTTGATAATGCCTAATGAAGTAGAAGTGTGTTGAATCAAAATTTCCTGTTACCTTCCCTTGAGTATGCAAAAGAGATGAAATGTAGAAAGAGACAGGGGAAGGAAATTGAGCTAAACGGGTTTCTTTTTTCACTGATAAAGGAAGTTTAGTCAAAACTTATTCAGTTTCTTCTTTGAAATCTAAGTTTTCAAGAATACGCGAAGAGATAAGGCTGTCCGTGGAGTTTGAAACCATGTGCACAACATCTTTTGTTGTACATCAATCTTGGCTTTCATTGATTAGGACATTTGAAAGTGAAACTATCAAAATTGGAAGATACGATCAAAAACTAGATATTTTAGTTTAATTGGAGTTTAAAAGGATTACATTTTCATTGTTAAAAATATTCTTTAAATTCGAAAGAAAAAATTATTAAGAAAAATTTCATATATTATGAGGTTAAATACACAATTTTCTTAATTTAATATAGTTTGAATATATGTATTAAAGGACTTTATTTTTTTTTCTTGCTTTCAATAAACGGTAAAATTCTTGTTCGATAAATCTTTCTCTTGTTGATATAAAAGAAAAAGCAAAAAAATAATGAAACTAAAAATAGGAGAAAAAAGAGAGAAGTGTTATTCCAGTTTCTTTTTGTTATTTTATCTTTTCGTTATTCTTGTTTTTCCTTTTAATTTTCATAATCCTTTAAATAAATCATATTACTAATTTCTATCTCTATCCTCTATTACAGTATTTATTTTTTATTCCTTTATTACTTTAATTTTTCTTTTTTTTTTCCTTACTCTATCCTAAAGTTAATGAAAAGAAACTTTAAAAAGTTTAAAGTTTAAAAAGTTACATGTATATCTACTCTATGTAGTAGATATACAGGTGACTTCTATTCCATCTTCCTGAGCAGTTTCGGTTTGATGTTTGCTCAGCGCAAAGTAGAGATTTGATCTTATTATTAATTAGTGTTCTTTCAATAACAATATACACATTAAATGTAAACAATTTCAACTCTTTTAAGACCAGAACCTCTAAATTAGTTGTGGGTTGTTCTTTGTACCTCTTTGTATGTTGCACGCTACAAAGTGGATCTAATGTTTCCACAAGATATATCTACTGCTCTAAAGAGAAATATATATATTGTAAAAGAAAATTAGCTAAATCTGATAGGAGGCAACTTTTATGAGCTTTATAATAATAAGACCCTGATCTATGGCATCATTACTCAAAGAATTTATAAGTTGTGTCATTCTTTACCTTTCTATTAAGATATGAAAGAATGGTACAAGTCCATAGCTGTCAGATTTTGAGTTCATTCTTAAAAGGGTGTGCAACTTACTATGTGGTGATCTACACCAATATTTAAACTATACTGAGATGTGAAAGGGTTAGCTCATTTAGATTGGTTTGACTATAGTTTTGGTACATAATCTGGGGTCTTTACACAGAGTTGCTTAGTAGGAATTAGAGCCAATCTATTAGTCCATGATAGCTAATAGAAATTAGCATCTGTTTCCTTCTATTCAACATTTGATAACGCCTAATGAAGTAGAAGTGTGTTGAATCAAATTTTCCTGTTCCCTTCTCTTGAGAATGCAAAAGAGATGAAATTTCGAAAGAGAGAGGGGAAGGAAATTGAGCTAAACGGGTTTCTTTTTTCACTGATAAAGGAAGTTTAGCCGAAACTTATTTAGTTTCTTCTTCAAAATCTAAGTTTTCAAGAATACGCTAAGAGATAAGGCTGTCTGTGGAGTTTGAAACCATGTGCACAACATCTTTTGTTGTACATTAGTCCTGGCTTCATTGATTAGGACATTTTGAAAGTGAAACTATGAAAAGTGGAAGATATGATCATTACCTACAAATCAAGTGTAAATGATCATTAAGTGCAAAATAACGTGCATCTTACAATATTTTACTTTTCTTTTTGTCAAATTTTAATATGATAATTCAACACAGAAATCGCACATTATGAAGCAGTAATTAATGCTGAAACATGAACTCAGGATTATCTTTTAAGAACCAAGTAATAACATTTTCTAAATACCCCATTTATATCACAACAAACTATAAAACATATGAATTGTTATTACAACTTGTTTTGCAAATTTATATATAGGATCAAATCCCAACTAAAGTCCCTCCACTTCTGTTCAAAATATCTTGTCGGCATGGCAAACAGAAACTTGAAGTTTATGTTTGGTTACTCTGATTGGGGAGCGTACTAAGTGGCGGGGGAAGTACTCCACTTCTGAAAACTACTGCTGCATATTGGGTTAATATGGTGAATGACTACCAAAATGGTTCAATGTCAACTCGCCTTTTGGGATTGATGCTGTTCATGGACACAAAAATGTTTTAAATGCCACCATATTTCCACATAACATTGGTTTGGAGCTTCTAGGTAAGGAAACTTTATATGGATATTTTCTCAAGTACAAAACACTCTCCGCTGAGCGTTGACATATCAAATTTATATAATTTTAATTCATTATCTAAGTGTACTACCAAGAAACCATTTGTTACCTAAATCAAGCTTCATATTTCTTTTCTTGAAAAAATTTAATACATTTCATTTGCAAAGATAGCAGTTTGATCAGTGATTTGTTGGTTGTTAATAGACAACACTGACATTAGCTTTCAAGATACATTGCAATTTATATAGCTTAAGCCCAATAAATGTATGTCATATGGAGGTTGCATCTTGGAAATATGAATGTATAATATGTTCAAATTTTTTTTTGATATTATCTACAGTTATTTTTGCATTGAAATTTTTCCCAGTTCAAAGTGGCATGATGTTGGCCTGATCCTCTTGCTTGCTAAAGAAAATATGTTGGTCGTATCTGAACGTTCTACCAAATACATCTATTCTTCAGGGATCCTGAACTCATGCGAAGGATTGGTGATGCTACTGCTCTTGAAGTTAAATACATTGCATAGTTGTAGGTGATCAGATTGATGATTGACTTTTTAATTTATCTTCTAAAAATTAAGAACATCTTTTTCACTTCAAATTGTTAACTTTCAAGATTTTGTTTAACGTTTGTGGGCAAGTTTGCAGAGATCCTAGGTGCTGGCGTTGTTATAAAACTTATAATGAAGATCCCAAGATTGTTCAAGAAATGACAGATATTATAATTGGGTTACAAGGTGAAATTCCTAACCGTTGTGCAATGAATTGTCAAATCTAAGTTTAAGTAATGAGAACCTTGACTTCTCTTTAGTTTCTTATTAACATTAGAGCGCAATGAAGTCCAATATGAGATGCTTTTATGCTAATGCTGTTGTCCTTTTTTTAGCCATTGTTTTGTAGTTACTATCAATTCTTTGGTGAGTCTTTTCTGAATCAGTTAGATCTTATATTTACATTTTGATAATGGTTCTTGGGTAATTCAATTCTAAGTTTTGCTTGTAAAAGGATTTTCCTTTGAGTAATCCTCCAACTCCCCCAATTTTCAGGAAAAAAGTGGTTGTGTGTGCAAAACACTTTGTAGGTGATGGGGGCACAACTAAGGGTGTTAATGAGAATAACAAGTTCCATAATGCTATTCCACATTGATTATCTCCTCTTAACCCTCCAATACATCCAACCCCTCATCCCCCTATTATTTGCCTAAATATTCAATGTCTTTTGAATTTATGAATGAACTGGTTTTAATCATCTATATACTTGCTCAACAGGTGGATGTGTTTAGTATATTCAGTGAATTATTGCGACTAACACGCAATGTTACAAAGGGGCAGGCTGCTCCAAATGAATGAAGGTAAGGTCATTGCTTTTGCTTTTTTATATACCTTTACTTGTCCTATTTTGTGCTTTCTGTTTTCATTTTACGTCAATTGTGGAAAAGTTACTACAGGATTCTTATTGAATAGACATATCTATTTCTACTCCTATCCTTAAAGTAAAAGCAACACTTCATCCCCCCCCCCCCCCCCCCCCCCCCCATAAATTTTCACAGAGCTTTCAAGATTCAATTTTGGCTCCCAAATTCAAGGAACATTCGTTCAATTCTCCCATAAAGCACAATACTAAAAGTAAGAGACTCTAACTGCAGCAAGAATAGTTGTTTTACCAAAAAACCAAGTACACAAGAGCACACAAGCATTAAAGTGGATTTATAAAAGAATGGAAAATTGATTGCCCAGATGGGAAAATGACAATAAAATGTTGGAATGAAAAAGTCTGCACATTCTAAGATTAAAAACAAATCTTTCATAAGTTTTATCTATTCTGGAAATTCAACCAACAGGACCACAACTCGTAGTACCATCCTACGAGTCGTACTGTCAGTCATGGTATCATCCACCCATACCAACTACGACTTACCTACGACTCATCATCATGACTCGTTGCTACATCCTATGAGTCGTACCATGACCCGTGACGACTCACTCTGGCACCACTGAGAATTTCACCATGAGTCGTACCTACGTGCCACTATTCATAGGATCACCCGTGATATGACCTCAGGATCCCGAATTCATCAAGACTCGTGTCACGAGTCGTAGGTCCTCACCACAATTCGTACCTCAAGTCATCCTAGTGCAAAATTCCAGGTTTTTCTGCGGTTTCCAACTTCAACTCCCGAATCTATTCTTAGGCCCTTCCAGGGTATTACAATATCTCCCCCTTGGAAACATTCATCCTCGAATGTAGGAAACAAGTAGAAATCGGAAATATACAATTACCATATGCAAATACTGACCATTAAAGCCGAAAACTAACGAAACGACTACCCCCGAAAAGAACTACATAGTTGAACTGAATTCGAACATCACAAACATATATCATACCATAAAACAAACTTGCATGCATGAACGGAACATGAAAAACTGATTAGAGGTTTGGGGCAAAAACTGTACCATATATTCGTACAGTCTTCGATTTTTTAGGAGAAACTAAAATGCCCATTTGGCTCACTGAGTTAAATGTCGAGCCCTGTCCCAAACAGGTACTCCTACTTCACTTGCCGTGTTCTTTCTTCTATGAGAAAATGTGAGTAATGGCACTTTGCTGGAGGATTCACGCTGATGATCTCGTAACTAAAGAAGGCAGAAAACGCTATACTATCTCAATGTGAATGAACTCTAAAATTACCTCAATGTAAAAATTCAAATGTTACTGTGGTTGTTGATGATTGATAATTAAACAAGTTCATACCATTTTCATAGTTCACTTGAATGTCTTTGTTTGCACTTGATGTGGCACGTCTCATATATCAGTATTCGTATTTATCTTTTTCCTATGTGTTTTTTCCATTTATCTCTTTTAATCAAAATTGTAGGCTCTGTTCAAAAGAAAAAAAAGGAAAACTCACATCTTTAATTGCAGTTAATTCCCTCGTCTCTTCCTCTTATTTCTCCCGACCAACATTAACTTTTCCTTATATGTGGAATCTATATCCTTGACGACAAAGATTGGTGCAAACCAATGGTTTTCCATTTTGAGAGTGAGTTGGATTCAAACTAATTTTGTTAATAACTTTATGATTTTTCTAAAGGCTTATTTGATTTCAGACTCTTTTTTTAGGAACCCCATGTAACTTTTGATTTGTGTAGAAGATAATTGGCTACTGGTGTTGGTAGGCCTTTGCTTGGAGCACCAACACAATTAAGGTATGCCTAATTTTCCTTATTCTCCCAACATAGAAACTTTCGATTTATGTATGAGTTCATCCTTAAGGAAGAGAGATAAAATATATGTTATAATAAAGTAACATAGAAAAAGAAAATTGAGGAATTTTAGAAGAATTTTGAAATGTCATGTTATCTCTTCCATTAAAGAGTACATATAATTTCTTCTTCTTTTTCATCTTATCTCCAATCAAAATATTCCTATATAACTTATGAGTTTTGAGTTCTGTATTAGGGGATACTTGAGGAAATTTCTTCCACTCTCAAAGATGGATTCGGTCGTGATACTGTTTCTTGGCTATTGTTTGATTTCACAACTTTTTGACATTTTCTAGTTTACTTCTGTTTTAAAATGGACTTAATTCAGATGATGAAAAACATAACTTAAATGAATTAACATACTTCGACGCATTGATCTAGGATGAAACAATATCAGCACAATCTTAATCATAGGTTGCAGTTATCTTCTCAAAAAAGTTTGTTTCTTAGATAGTACAATTTTTATTCTATCGCTAACTTAAAATGATTTGAAGAATAACCAATTGGTGTTTAAGGAGAAAGAAGAATGAAAGGATCAGAGTGAGAGTTAAAGATTGTTAATTGAATTGTTAACAGTTTATGATAAAGTATTTTGGTTTTCCCACCTTCTTTAGAAAATACAATTCATCATAGAATTTTGGAGTAAAAATAACGAATAGAGGCATGTTGATGCATATGGAGAAACTCATACTTTTGAAATACAATGTTTTGGTAAATACTAATACTACATTTTTTTTCTTCAGTGTAAAGAACAATATTTGTTGATGATTCATTTGTACTGTAACTAACATATAAAATATTTAAGGGGAGCTCTTCTCAAAGTAAAGAATAATATTTTGCTACATTATGATGTGTTACTACATTGTTTTTGGTGTAGACGTATTGGCAGGCCAGTGATTTTCTTCCTTATCCTGCCTTTGAAGCATTTGATGAGCAGATTAAGGAGCTGAGGGAGAGGTGCAAGGAAATTTTTGATGACTACTTTGTTGTATTAGCTGGATATATGATTACAGAGGAAAATAGTCATGCTGACCTTTACAATAAATATTTATGTCTTTATGGAAGAGTTAATATGAGGAAAATTGAAAGGACAATTCAGTACCCCATTGGCTCAAGGGTGGTGAGCTTGATTCTCTGTATTCTGCTGTTACTTCTATACTTTCAAATCATCTTGGCATTTATTGTCAAAAATTATACGGACTTCTCTGGCTTGAGTCGTATTTCACGTTGTCCAAAAATTCTCAAATTTGGTAAAACTATTGATATTAAAGAATTAGGTGTGTTATATATGGAGAAAAGGTTCTGCTAGTACATTTGATGAGCACAATTGTGGCTTTGCTTTCTCAAATTTCTAATCCTTTTTTTTTGTTGTTCATATTCTCCTAAGCATACAAAATTTTAAATTTCATAACTTGACACTGTTGAGATGCATGAGAGTGTTTTCTCTTTATGTATTTGATATCAACCTCGATAATATAATTAGAATAATTGATACTGCTACGACTAGATTACTTAATTTTTTGCTTAGTCTTAATTTTGTGGTTTTATCCTGAAAAAATACATTCATCAATATCATCTATGTATATATCAAAGTAAAATAGTAAAGTTATATGTATCGAGTACTTTCCTTGTGCTTTCAACAATTAGTGTTTTAATCATTTGTCATGCTGACTTCCTATGTATCATTCCTGCTCTATATAGAATTGTTTAATATATTTGGTTTGAATGGAAAATATATAGTTCCATTGGCTTAAACATATAAATTGAGTGGGGATGCTTTGTGTATTCTGAACTTCGGAGTCTTTGTGCTAACCTGGGGAGTTAATATATCTATATGCTCAAGTCTTTCTCTATTCATTGACAGCCGTGGCAGCCGAGGAGGTTATGGTGGTGGGCGCAGGGATAAATACAGAGACAATGGAAGTTTTGGCCCTATAGAAAGTTCCATGGTGGAAACTGTTCATCCTTAGTAAGTTCCAGCCAAGCATTTTATGTACTAAAAATTTGTGCTTGGTGGGGTTTCTAATTAGTTCCATTTCAAGATATACTCTCTATGACTAAGAGGTAGGTTGTTAACTCACTTTCAGTTGAGCTATACACGTTTCCCTCCTTTCGCTCTGCCACTTGAGCATATTTTTCTATGGTAATATTCCTTTTAGCCAACTGATGATGAACTAGTGGAGAATTTTTCCCTCTAATCTAGTTCATACTTATATAGCTAGATGCATCTCAATTATTTCCACCAGTCACGACGTATAACTTATACGTATTTCCAAACTCAGATGAATGCTCTAGAAACTTGAATAACTTAGTAACATTAAATTTTTGCATTCATGTTTTACCACATGCAGGTCAATAAGAAAAGTATACATCATAAACCAAGAGGCAATGATGTTGAACAGTTCACAGTTACACTATTTAGTGTACGTGTAAACAGAATTGCATATCTGCAAATTTAGTTAGAATGACTGGGTAGGAAACTTCCTGATAAATCTCTATCAATGATATCAGGAAATAACATTGCTTTGAATACAAAAGGGAACATATAAGAATTACTAATAGAGGTCTAAATTTCTTCTCTGATTTGGAGAAGTAAGATTAACTAATTAAACAACTCGACTAACCCCATGTCTTCCTCTGTAACACTCCGGAAGACCTAGAGATCAGACCTCGGAGTTAGAAGAAGCTCAGCAGAAAAGTGAGCGAAAATTTAGCTTCAGAACGAGTTAGGGAACGACTAGTTATGTCGGTCGTTGGGTGGTGGCATCAGTTATGAAGTCAGTGTAGTTGACGGAAGGATGTGACGAGTCATTAGGTGGGGCAACGACTCGTCAAGTCAGACGTTAGAGGGGAGAAGCTGTGACTTCAGAGAAATTTCCAATGTACTTAACGAGTGGATGTAACGAGTCGTTGGATGCAGTAACGACTCGTTACATTGGTCGTGGTCTAAAGAATGATAAATTTTTTATGGATCTCCAGTGTACCTAACGGGCTTGTTGTGTGAGTCGTGACCTCAGATTCAGGGAAAATTCCAGTTTCCTTTAGAGACATTTTTGTAAACTCCTATGCTTCTAATTCCGAAGTGATGTCGTTTTGGGTTCCTGGAGGGACGATTTTAAGGGGAATATCTAGCCTAACCCCTCATTGAATCCAAAATCTCACAAAAATCCTTCTTCCTCTTCTCTTCCAAAAGTCAAGAACACCTAGGGTTTATTCAACGACTTCAAGATTCAAGTTCTAGAGGGATATTTCATCAAGCCAGATATGTGGGACTTCAACAAGGATTCCCTTTCTTCCTTGTGTCCCGAGATTTATGTAAAAACCCTAGTCATTTAATTCTAACAAGAATTTATGTCTTGAGGTTTCAATCAAGCATGATTTCTCATATGTTTTTCATAAATTTTCAGACCCTCATGATAAGTAGCATTTGAAATTCATGATTTTGGCATAAGAAACGGTAGTAGCATGTTTTCTAGAATTTTCCTATGCATTAGCATTATTTTCAAGCTAGGGTTCTTATGAAGTATGCACATTCTTATTTGTACCATGATCTTTTTTAAACATGTTTAAAGAATGACTTAAATCCCTAAGATTGTATGGACATAGAATCCATGATTTACCTCGTGTTCTTGGCTCATGATTTCATAATTTGAGTAAGAAAATGTATGTCTGTAATTTCCCTAGACTCTCAGGATTCCAATTAGTTGAAAGTTAGTCCTGGTCCTTATCATAGATTAGTGTAGAACTTGCATGACTTGGATTCCAACAGAAATGTTGTGTTCTTATGTGAAGTTTCGAGTGAGTGATGATTGATTGATATAGATCCTTGAGTAGGAGTTAATGTCCTGGCATATTCAGTCTCAAAGTCTCAATCTACGCTCAAAACATATGGAGTCCTTCAAAAAGGTCCATTATCAGTGTTGGGGTTTTTCCACGTTGTTAATGTCAGTAGTTTTTCATAGTCAGATTATGCTAGTCCAGTTTCAGTCAAAATACTAGCCTACTCAGAAATTTCAGAAATGTCAGTTGATCAGTTTGACTCCAGTTTTTCTTGTTGAGGTGTCAGTGGTGCCTCTCAGTTATCAGACTTAAACTCAGAACTCAGATTATTTGGTCCATTAGGCGGTCATGACATTCAGTTATAGCTCTGACCAGCCCCCGGACCCCAGTTCAGCTATTAGTTGGTTCTCTAGACGGTTATGACGCTTCCATATAAGTAACTCTGACCAGTCTTAGAACTTAGTTTCCAAATCTGGTCCTATAAGACACTCAGGGAACTCTCTGATAGTACCCCTGGGTCAGTATAGTCTTGGACCCCAGTATTGAGCTATCCGCGTGTCAATAGTAGCAGTAATAGAGTTATTCCAGTAGAAGTAGGACTTAGCACCGAAAAGGCCGGGGTTCCAGTGCACCCAGGTTCTAGAACTACGTTGCCACCGTAGGTTTTATTTACTTGGCCTAGCGGCCCCTTTTTGACAGTGATTTTTCACAGGCCATGCCTTTATACCCTAGCAAGGTATATTGGGTCCTACTGACGGGGTGTGTACATCGGACTTCACGTCTAGCTCACGTGGTTATATGTCGGTTATAGCCTCTCCCACTAGTCAGTGCAGTTACTCTCAGATCTTTCAGTCCAAATCAGTATAGTGCAGTAATCCAGACTCAGTATCTCAGACTTAGAACATGTTTATGACCATCAGTCAGGATCATTTTTGACCATATCAGTTCTCCACCAGTTGTATCATTTTTCAGTATTGCAGTTGGTCATTTCATGTTGTATTAGTTCTATTTATCTCAGTTCAGATCAAAATCAGAGTTAAAACAAACTAAACCACCAGACAGGGTCTTTCATACCTTCCCAGTTATATCAGTTACTTAGTTCAACAGTTTTTAGTTGATTCTTACATGTGTTCTCAATTCAGTATTAGTAGTACTTCTCTCGTGTTATGTTTCTCTCACATACTCAGTACATTCAAAGTACTGATGTATACTTTTATGATGTATCATTTCATGATACAACCACAGGTTCTCAGACTCAATACAGATTGTTGCCACATTTCAGAGTATCCCACCTCAGCAGTTGAAGTGTGAGTCCTCATCATCCGAGGGCATATTTCTTTCTTTTAGTCACTTATTAGCTTCATTTAAACTTAGAGTTAGCTGGGGGCTTGTCCCAGTAACTTCTTAGTTAGATGGCTTTCAGACAGACATGACTTTTAGTTTATTCAGTGTTATTTAAAGATTTGAACTTCTACTTTTAGATTTGTTTTTATTAAATATTTTATGCTATTATTTTAAGTTCTGTTGTGCATGGTTACTCAGAATGCTAGTGAATGATAGATCAGGGGTTGACTTGGGATCACCTGTGGCTTCAAGTACCGTCTTACGTCCAGGGTGTAGACTCGGAGTGTGATATCCTCCCACTCTTATTCAGTTACACTAACAGTTATTGTAATCTTCCAAAAAAATAAATTAACACCTCCAGCAACCATTTCTATTCCTCCTCTTAATTATTTGTAGTTACAATAGATTTTAATTTGTATTAATCTTTCAATAACTACATTTAATTAATTCATACACCTTTTCATACTCTTTTTTATGTGCTGTATATAGATAAGAAGTGACTTCTTTTCATCTTGTATCCTTCTCGCCTTAGTCTCTCTTGCTTTTACAGGTCTAACTTTCTTCTCTGTTTTGGAGAAGTAAGATTAACTAATTAATAACTGGACAAACCCCACATCTTCCTCCCACTCTTATTCAGTTAAACTAACAGTTATTCTAATCTTGGAAACAAAAATTAACACCTCCAACAACCGTTTCTCTTCCTCCTCTTATTCATTTGTAGTTACAATGGATTTTAATGTGTATTAATCTTTCAATAACTGCATTTAATTAATTCTTGCACCTTTTCATACTCTTCTTTATGTGCTATTTATAGATAAGAAGTGACTTCTTTTCATCTTGTACCTTGCTTCCCTTAGTCTCTCTTGCTTTTAGTTGAGTTTTTTAGATTTCAGATGGTCTATTGGAGAATTTGGAAGATCCTGAGGAAGAACATGTCATTGATGGTGCTAAGAGTAGGAAAAGAAGAAACCTAATCGTAGATGAAGATGAAATAAGTGATGAAGACATAAATAAGTGGAAGAAGTAGAGAGTTTAATGTTTCTCCTAATGTTTTACAATTGTTTAAGCTTTGACAGTTAAGTTTAGTGACACCAGTAGATGTATTCTTAAGAATAATTTGCTTTGTTAATGTCACTTAACTTTAGTTTGAGCTGATGATATCCATACTTGTATGATTTATCTTGACTCTGTTCTTCTTCATTATTTAACTATGCAAACTGTTTGGTTGTTTGCACCATTAAAAGATAAAACAGTCAGAAGCTTAATACATCATAATTTAATACATATTAAAATATCTTTTGCAGTTATAAATGAGGAAGATGAACAAATGAATTACTGAACTTAATAAATCATAATTTGACACACATTAAATGATTTTGCAGTTACAAATAAGGAAGATGAAGGAATGAATTAATGAACTTTTCAGGAGAAATAAATATGAAAAAACCACACCTGTTTCTTCTAACATGTTACTGTTGTTTGAGATTACACAAAATTATTTGTTCTTTTTACCTTTTTAACTTTACTGACACGATCAGATGGGTATTGAAAAATATTCTATTGATTTTACCTTATATGATTTCTAATCACCAAGATCTATGCTAAACCTAAGGAGCTAACAAAATTCAAAAAACTATCCACGGAATCTACAGAGGACATGTTGATCGAATTGTACAGACACATGACACATCCACCATTGAGAGAATGTATAGGAGTTGATAAACCATCAAAACATCTTCTTTTCATTTCCTTCGAAATACTCCAGGTAATTATTGCAGGTATCATCTTCCAAGTCTGTTTGATGGTACTTTCAAATTTCCAAAAACACCAGCTCTCAAAAGCCTCTTTGATACTATGTGGCATGACCCAACTGAGTCCAAAAAGAGAGCAGAACATGTTCCACAATTCTGCTATTAATAGTGCAGTCCAAAAAAATGTGACTATGGCTTTTTGCTTCGTTATGGCAGAGGTAGCATCTATTCACAATCCGAAGTTTCTTTTTAGCTAGGTTGTCTTAGGTTAGGCATGCTTCATATAGTGTAGTCCACCTAAAGCAAATGATTTTGGGTGGTAGCTTGATTTTCTTGATTAGCTTCCATGGCCAGTGCTCAGTGACTACATTTTTTTGCTCTTGATTGCCTGTAGGCTGCACACACTGTGTATTTCCCTGCTCCTGTATTGGCCCACATAAACTGATCTGTTGCCTGAGTATTGACATGAAACTTCTCTAGAGTCTGAAGTAATTTAACCAGGTCATTAAACTCCCAGTCCTGCATATTCCTTCTGAACAGAATGTTCTAGGTTGTGCCCTCTCTACTTTGAGAGACTGTTGAATCTGGATCTCTGGATAAATAGAAGAGACCTAGGTAATCATTCATCAGAGTTGTGTTGATGAGCCATTTGTCTTTCCAAAAACTGATATGAAGTCCATTCCCTACTGTAAATTGCTTATTCTGAGAAAATTCCTCCCATGACTTGTATATGTTTTTGCTGAGCTTCAGGAGGTGGTGAATTTGAAAGGAGCTTAAATGCTTATTTCATTGGCATCATTTCTAAGAAGGGAAACATCTACAAATTATTTATAAGGTGCTTTATAATAGACTTTAGAGAGTTTTGGACGAGACTATTTCTTCAATGCAAATTGCTTTTGTCAAAGGAAGACAGATGCTGGATTCAGCTTTGGTAACTAATAAAGTGGTAATCTCGAGAAGGAAATATGGTGTGTTAGGTATTTTGTGCAGGCTAGATCTTGAGAAGGCTTATGAACATGTAAATTGGAAGTTCTTGGATTTGATTATGTTGAAGATGGGCTTTGAGAAGTTATTGGATTTCATTATTTTTATGAATGTGTCATCTACAGTAGATAATGGTTGTTAAGTTTTTCGATTTTGTTTTGGGAACTTTTCATAGAATTTTGAATTAAAAAGTTAATTCCATAACAACCTGATAATTGTGATCCATAACAACTTGATAATTGTGATATTACTTCTCAGAATTATCCTTCAGAAGATTGGTTGGTGGCATCCTCTTTGCCTTTAAAGTTTGAAAATAAGTTTGACAGTCTGGGACCTTGTGCTTCCAGCTACTTCTTCTGTCCCTGCTATGATTGGTGTATCCTTTTTTGCACACTGGGTTAGAAATTACATCAAGCCACTTAACTGGTTGTGGAGAACTGCTACCGGTAACAGATTGCTATTAATTGAATTCACGTGTTTTTGATTTGTCAGGTTTAATTGGGAATCAATTCATGCTCTATTGCATCATGTTGACTTAACACTTTCACTATTACTTTTTTCTAGTTGACGAACTTCTTCATTGGAATGTCCTCCATATCTGTTGACTAATGTATTCTTACCAATCTATTTACATGTTGCTTACATCTTGTGTAGTAGTAGTTCTTTTTTTAGTGAGATTGCTGTAATTATAACTTTTTATTGTGTCCTTCTCACGATTATGTTCTATCTTACATGTTTGCTACTTTGTTGCAACAATGTCTGAATTCCATTAAGCGAGGTTCTTCCAAGGAGATAACTTTAGCATCTCATGTTCTCAGTCACTAAGCTTCTAGCTCTGCATATTGATGACCTGTGGGGTTCAGATAGTGATCCTTCAAGTTGATACCTAAATTTGGCTTGTGTAATTTGGTCTATCATTAGGAATTCTGGCTTTAACTACTGGCCCGGGGGACAAAGAACATGAAATATTGGAAGAATCAGTGTCTCCTATTACAGAGGCTCTTAAATCTAGTTTTGAGGCATCTAAGATATCTTCAGTGTGTTTGTAGATGGTGGATGATTTTTATAGTATTTGCATTTACTTTTTCCAAGCTTGAGTACAGACTATTTGTTTTGGGTGGTTGCAGCTACTGGAGTGTTTGGCCATTATCACTTTTGTTGGAGGCGAAGAACTAGAGGAAACAGAGAAGTCAATGCAATTGATGTAGCAAGTTATTCATCCAAAAATTGGCCCTAATGTATGTTACTCATGTTTATATGTTTATTTTTAGTTGAACAAGGCTTTAGAAGTTGTTTTTATATGGATGTTATATTATGATGTTAATGCTGATCCTTTATCCCTGTCTCTACATATTGCTATGTTGCTTACATGATTTTTATGTTTATTTTCACTTTTGAAAGTTTATTCTTGCTGTTGTTATGTGGATGGTATATTGCAATAGAAATTCCAACCTTGGTCCCTATCTTAAGCATTTTGTTGTTTTGCTTAAATGTTTTTTTTTATGTATCTCATTGACAGTTGTATCTGGTTCATTGATCAGGTGGCTACTGCTAAACCTTCACCACCAATGATAACAACAATGGTATCTTCTTGGTCTTTCCTCCTTACTACTGTTGGTTGATTGGCACTAAACCTGAAAATCTGGTAAGGGTATGTACCCGAATTCCAGACCTACCCCTAAAGAAAAGAAATAAACTAATAAAAGAAAAAAAAGAAGAGAGAAAAGCAATCCTTGTAACTTCCTATCAAGGACATATTATTCGTCTGGTATATATGAATGAAGATTAGAGTGACATGCAAGGTTGTATCTGGTGTGTGTGTGAGAGAGATAATTGAAGTATGCCTCTTCCTATGTCGCTAGTTACTTTCCTACTTTTCAACACTGCTGGACAAGGATGATAGAGTTGTTCGCATTACAGCTAGTGAAGCACTTGCTTTAGTTTTTTGAAGTCGGGAGTCTTGAAAAGTTCTCTATTGAAGATAAAGGATCTAGCTATCTAAGTAGTACGAATTTTTTCTCGTAACACTGTAGGGCCTTCTTCAGTTCCTTGTATAGATATTTGGGAAGGGGAGTAAGAGAAGTACTTTAAATCTATCCTGAAAATTTTCTTAGAGAGAGCTGATTCTTGGTTTTGTCATGCGAACCGGATTTTCTGGAGGCATAGTTGTTAACTACTCACACAGGTTAGGAAGCTTGTAGACTGATTTTATTGTCATTTTTATTTCCTTAATTCATTGTAAAATAGTTTCAAAATTAGTGGTTGACCTCCGTGCAATAATAAATTTACACATTGCACTCGATTTTATTTCTTTGACATCAATCGGGCTGAGCTAGAGAAATGACTACACTCAGTAAAGAATTAATTACTTACTAATTCATTCAAGATTGGTAAAATCTGCAACGGTTCTTTGTATTAAACAACTAGACAAATCCCAGATCCTCCTCCCACTCTTATTCAGTTACATTTTTTTGAAAAAACAAAAACCGTCCGCTCCTATTAAATGCCTAGGCAAATCCCATATCTTCCTCCTATTCATATTCAAATTCAGTATACCCAGAACTCTATAGTTATTCAACCATCCATTCATTTTCCATCCTCAAATTCAACAGAGAACACAGTCAAGAAAGGGGAGAAGTTTGTTAACTTATTGAATAATTCGGGAAATGTAAGGCAACAATCATTTTACAAATTACACTCCATTATATTTCTTTGACATCATCTAGGCTGAGCGTTTTGGATTACAGTGGTGTGTACTCTCACTTCTACTATGCTTCAACTTCAACTTATATTTAAATATAGACGAAGTTTCTAACTTTAATATATTCTAATCTTCCAACAAAATATTCAACAAGTTCAATGGATTTGCTATCTGCTATTGTCAAAGAATACACTGGCTCAGTGAATATGCCGCTGGATATTAACCTCCTACAACAGCTTCTACCAGAATTAGCTCGGCAAGAGCAAATGTTAAAAATGAAAATGAACAAAAATGAATCAACAGTCTAATGTATTTGAATGAACGAGGAATTTGGTTCTCTCAAAACCAGTAGATGCAAGTATTCCAGGCTAAAGGGAAAGGTTGCACTAATTGAAAAACAATACAAGCATAATCCCCCCAAAAATTAATCCATCTTATCCACTTCGCGAATAGATTCACAAAGTTGACAAAGCTAACAAACTTCTTAGGCAGACATGTTCCAATTCATCAAAATGGTATGTAAATCTACATCACCATTTATCTCTTAATAAAATGCCAAAATTCTACTTATAAATCATTAACTACCTATAGAATGCTTATCTTTCTATTTAAATGTTTGTATTTTACAGGAAATTGGACAACAAGTTGGGATTTTGGCCCCCCAAAGTACACATGTCAATATTGTGGTGCACTTTTATGGTATGAAGAACGAAAAAATAAAATAGTATAAACAACAAAATCGACATTCTTATTTTGTTGTATGGAGGGAGGCCGTGTACAATTACTGTTATTGAGTGAACCACCACCATACCTCAAGTATCTTTTGGGAACAGAATCTGCAGAACTAGGTATCAATTTCCAAAAAAAATCAGAGCTTATAAGGTCATATTCGCATTCACATATATGGGAGGCCAAATAAATGGTTCTATCAATCTCACGAAGGGACCATATGTTTTCAGGATGAGCGGTCAGAATTACCACCACATAGGATCTTTATTGCCTGAAATTGGTAAAAACCCAAAGTTTGCTCAGCTATATATATATATGATACCAAAAATGAGATAAACAACAGAGTGAATTGTTTGTCACAAGGAGACGTCGATCCCAAAATTGTTCAAGCCTTATCTGAAATGCTAGGCGAGCACAATATTTTGGTCAAATCATTTTGAATGGCTAGGGATAGATATAGAGAGCATCTTGAATCTATATTTCTCCTACAGATCCTATCTAACAATACAAGAGATGGTCGGAAATACAACGTACCCACAACTTCTGAAGTAGCAGGATTAATTATTGGTGATCTTACAGATGAAAACTTCCAGCGAGATATTATTGTAGAGCATCAAAAAAATGGACCTCAAAGAATTACATATTTACACCCAAGTTTTATGTCTATGACATACCCATTAATACACCCGTATGGTGAAGACGGATAAAGAGTTGGGATTAATTTGGCAGAGGTGAACAACAAAACTCACAAGCAGCAAAATTTATCAATGAGAGAGTTCTACTACTTCAGAATACAACAAAGACTTAACGAGGGACAGACTCTTTTACTGGCGGGTAGATTATTGCAACAATACATTGTTGACGCTTACATGGCAATAGAGGAAGAAAGATTTCATTACATTTGGAATAATCAAAAGAAGCTCAGAGCTGATCTTTACTCTGGCTTAATGGATGCCATTCTTCGTGGAGATTTAGATAGTTCAATGGTAGGAAAATGTATTGTCTTACCCTCATCTCATACTAGTGGACCTTGATATAGGGCAAAAAATTATCAAGATACAACGACAATTTGTAGGTGGGCTGATTACCCAGATTTGTTCCTCACCTTCATATGCAGTCCAAAGTGGCTAGAAATAAATGTAATGCTCTACTTAATTGGACAACATGATGACGATAACCGGGTGGATATCATATGTCGAGTCTTCCAGATTAAATTATTTCAACTAATGCAATATCTGAAGAAGCAATAGCCCTTTGGGGAAATAATCGCATATAAGTTCAAGCATTTACATACTCATTGCAGGCATCACTTTTTCATCTAGCCTGTTAAATTTTGCTACAAAAATATGCTTACTTTTCCTTCATCCTAAGAACACATTCGCACTGTTAATTATGCAGGCTTATATACTATTGAGTTCCAGAAAAGAGGACTGCCTCATGCACATATATTGTTCTTCCTGCATCTCACATTAAAACATCCCTCAATAGATCATATCAATACAATAATAACAGCTGAAATACCTAATATAGAAGTCGATCCAAATGGTTATAATGCTGTTAATAACTACATGATGCATGGACCTTGTGGAGACCTCAATACCTAATGCCCATGTATGAAACAAGGAAAGTGCAGCAAGCATTTTCCCAAGAAGTTCAACAATCAAACAACTAATGATGTAGATGGATTTCCTATTTGTAGAAGAAGGAACACAAGTACTCAAGTCATGAAAAATAATGTCTCATTAGACAACAGATATGTCGTCCCTTATAATAGAAATTTGATTGTCAAATTTGATGCATATATAAATGTCGACCTATGCAATTACTCAAGGTCAGTGAAATACCTATTTAAATATGTCAACACAGGATATGATAGAGCAATTGCCACTATAGAAGGTACAAATACTGCTGCAGAACGTGATGAGATCAAAAGATATCTAGACTGCAGATACATATCAGCTACATAAGCTTGTTGGAGGATCTTCAAGTTTGACATACATCAAAGAGAACCAGCAGTTGAGCGTTTTTCATTCCATTTAGAGGCAGAAAACAACATAATATTTGAAGAAGAAGAAGAGCGACCTGAAAACATACTAAGCGGACCTGATAAAGTAAAAACAAAACTCGCAAAATGGTTCGAGACAAACAAATGATATGTTGATGCGCGAGAACTGACCTATTTGGATTTCCCTACGCATTGGTTCTGGGATGCAAGAGGGAAGAAATGGACCAGAAGTGTAACACCCAAAAATCCCTATGACTAAACCCCGGATTTGAAGTTGATCATACAGGGAAAACTAGAAAATGTCCTCAGAACGAGCCTCAGTACGACTTGTAGGAGGATTGTCCTAGTCGTACCAAAGACTCGTAGTGTGGTCCAGAGAGCTCAGCAAAATCTGATTGAGAAGTCATGGAAGGCTCTCACGACTCGTACCAACTCAATGCGAGTCATACCAAGGTTTCATGGTGTGATTCAGAGAGTTTAGCAGGAAGTGGCAAGGAAACCACGATTGGATCCTACGATCCGTATCAGGATGGTACAAGTCATAGTGAAGGATCATAGACAGTAGGTTCAGAGAATTTTCAGAAAAGGATCAGTAGCTACAAATACTCAGTACGAGTCACAAGATGATGGTACAAATCGTCATTTCAGTCATGAGTTGAGATGTTGTACACCATGGACTTCCGGCAAAGTTTGGAACTATTCTAGGTAGGTGGATAGACCCGAACCCAATGAATTTAAGGAAAAAAAGGTGTTAACACAAATTCTTAAGTGTAAGAAGTGCATTGGATGTAAGTTAAGGTTATAAGGAATCTCTAGCAAAAAGTTGAGTTGAGAGTCTTCCTACCGATTGGGTTTTTCATGAAAGTTCTTGCAAAGGAAAGCTTTAAATGATCATAACCCCTATTATACGAATTTTTTTGGGTGATCCAGCATATCAAATTAAATCCCTTTGAGTCTTCTTTCCATGCATCCAACCTTACATCAATGGGAGTTTGGAGTAAAAAGTTATGACCAGTTTAGTAAAGCACTGTCAGGTTTGGCAAACAAGACCAGCCTTGTTACCATGAGTCTTGGTACGACTCGTGGTATGAAGGTACGAATCATACCAGGCACCCATACTAGGAGTTTCAACAACCGTTTTAAGCCTCCTAGAGGCCACGAATGGCATACCACGACCCATAGGAAGCCACCACGAGTTACGGTACGACCCGTGGCACCAGATAGACAGTGTTTTGAGAACTTTTTCCCAGGGTTATTTTTGTAAATTTTTATGCTTCTAACTTTTAAACTAGGCCATTTTAGGCTTCTTTTGACTCAGATTAAAGGAATTTTCCTAGTCTAACCCCTCACTCTTCTCACAACCATCGTAAGTTCTTCTTCTCCCTTCTTCTCTCAAGGCTCAACAACTAGGGTTCCTCTCCAAGGTGCAACAACTTCAAGATCTTTAGAGATATTATTCAACCAGTTATGTGGAAATTCAGCAAGGAGATTTTTCTCCCATTGTGTCCCCTAGAAACCCTCTCTCAGTAAATTTTCATTCCTAGCCCTGAGTTTTCGATTTGTGGATAGAATTCTTGAAATTTTTCCTTGAATCCACCTAGAATAATGTTTGCTATTATTTTAGTTATGGTTTTCATCAGTTCATGATTTATTTGGCGCTTATCTTCTCAAAAGTGAATTCTAGACCTGCAGACTTTTTGAATATTAAAGAATATCTTGATAGACCTCATTTATTTCATGTGGAATGTTATCCTATGTTGATTATAACTATTTTCCTCTAGTTTGTGATATCAAAAATGATTAGTATTGTGAGATGAAAAAAAATTAGCCATAACCAATGGGCTATAAAGTCTTGAACTCTGTTCCAGTGTTGAAATATTGAGTCTTAGTTTGAGTTTTCTATTAGGGGAATCCCCCTATTGTTAGTAGCAGTGGGTCTCGACTCAATTATTGTCAGTTCAGTTTTAGTAAGAACTCTAAAAGTCTCAGTTTCAGTCAGAAATTGTCAGCTGATCAGTTTGACTCCATTTTTCTTTTCGAGGTGTCAATGGTGCCTCTTAGTTATCAAACTCGAACTCAGATTACAGTTATTTGGTCCATTAGACGGTCATGACATTCAGTTATAGCTCTGACTAGCTCTGGACCACAGTTCAATTATCAGTTTATTCTTTAGACGCTTACGACGCTTTCAACTAAGAAGCTATGACCAGTCTTAGAACTCAGTTTCTAAATCCGGTCCTATAAGACACTCAAGGAACTCTCTGAAAGTATCCCCGGGTCAGTATACTCTTGGACCCTAGTATCGAGCTATCTGCTTGTTAGTAGTAGCAGTAATAGGGTTATTCCAGTAGGAGTAGGACTTAGCACCGAAAAGGCCGAGGTTCCAGCGCACCCAGGTTCCAGAACTACATTGCCACAGTAGGTTTTACTTACTTGGCCTAACGGCCCCTTTTTAACAGTGATTTTCACAGTCCAAGCTTTTATACCCTGGAAAGGTATATTGGGTCCTACCGGTGGGGTGTGTACATCGGACTCCATGTCTAGCTCATGTGGTTATATGTCGGTTATAGCCTCTCCCACTAGTCAGTGTAGTTACTCTTAGATCCTTCAGTCCAGATCAGTATAGTGCAGTAGTCCAAACTCAGTATCTCAGACTTAGAACATGTTTATGACCATCACTCAGGGTCATGTTTTACCATGTCAGTTCTCCACCAGTAGTATCATTTTTCAGTATTGTAGTTGGTCATTTCATGTCATATCAGTCCAGTTTAGCTCATTTCATACCAGAATTAGACTTAAAACAAGCTAGACCACCAGACAGGGTCTTTCAGACCCTCCCAGTTATATCAGTTATTCAGTTCAGCAGTTTTAGTTGATTCTTGCATGTTTTCTCAATTCAGTATTAGTAGTACTTATCTCGTGTTATGTTTCTCTCACATACTCAGTACATTCAAAGTACTGACGTATACTTTTATGCTGTATCATTTCATGATACAGCCATAGGTTCTCAGACTCAGTACAGATAGCTGCCATATTTCAGAGTATCCCACCTCAGCAGTTGAAGTGTGAGTCCTCATCATCCGAGGGAATAATTTCTTTCTTTCAGTCACTTATTAGCTTCATTAAACTTAGAGTTAGTTGGGGGTTGTCCCAGTAACTCCTCAATTAGATGGCTTTCGGATAGACATGACTTTTAATTTATTCAGTGTTATTTAAAGATTTGAACTTTTATTTTTAGATTTGTCTTTCTTAAATATTTTATGCTATTATTTTAAGTTCCACTGTGCATTTTACTCAGAATGCTAGTGAATGATAGACCAGGGGTTGACTTGGGGTCACTTGTGGCTTCAAGTACCATGTTACGTCCAGGGTGTAGACTCGGGGCATCACAAGAAGGAAAATGGGAAAGGATGTCGATAGAATTTACTTCGCACATCCTGCAAGTGGAGAACGACTTTACATGAGAATGCTACTTAATTTTTTCAAGGGAAGAAATTCCTTTGAAAGCATAAGAATAATAAATAGAGTACGGTACAAAACTTATAAGGGGGCATGCTACACATTAGGATTATTGGAGGATGACAAAGAGTAGAATGACTGCTTGGCTGAAGTAGCATATTGGGCATCAGGAAATGAGCTCAGAAATCTCTTCATCATGATACTACTTCACTGCCAAGTATCTGATTCGTCCAAAATTTGGAGGAAAAACAATGAAATTCTGTCAGAAGATATAACATCATTATAGCGAAAGATATTTCAATTGAAAGATCTACAACTAACTAAACAACAACTGGAAACATATACATTATTTGAGATTGAAACCATACTTTTAAAGATGGGAAAAATTTTGAAAGATATAGATGGAATGCCACTTCCAGATTCTGCTTTGCTGAATGACAGAGGAAATCATCTAATCAATGAGGAACTAGACTATGACAAAGGAGCTTTAAAGGAAATGCATGATAAATCATTCTCTCTGTTAAACCATTTCCAAAATTTTGCTTATGAAGCAATAATGGCACCAGTTTTAAATGAAGAAGGCAACTTATTTTTCATAAATGGGCATGGGGGTACCAGAAAGATATTTCTATGGAATACAATAATTTTCAAGCTGAGATCACAATCAAAAATTAGTTCTTCCAGTTGCTACTTCTGGAATAGAAGCTTTTTTATTACTTAATGGTAGGATAGCTCATTCATGATTTCATATTCCGTTGGACATAGCTACAGAATCAACTTGTGAAATAAGACAAGGCAGTCAGTTAGCTGAATTACTCCTACAAAATTCTTTGATCATTTGGGATGAAGCACCAATGGATAATAATTTTTTCTTCGAAGCCTTAGACAGGACATTGAGAGATATCCTTCGAATCAAATATGAAAACAACTCTAACAAACCATTTGGAGGTCTTATAGTCGTATTTGGTGGAGATTTTCGTCAAATACTACCAGTAATTCAGAAGAGAACACGACATGATATTGTAGATGCTTCACTAAACTCCTCATACTTGTGGCCATTTTTAAGGGTGTATAAGTTGAAGCAAAATATGCAACTTTGTAATGGAAGAGCAACTGACTCAGAGCCTACTGAAATTACCGCTTTCGACAGATAGTTGTTAAAAATTGGAGATGGTTCTTTTTATGATGATGTTAACAATGAGCTTATTAAATTACCACCTAATATATGCATCACATCACCCAACAATCCAATCGAATCAATCGTTGAGGCAGTTTACCCATCCCTCTTGCAGAATTACAACAACCCAGCCTATTTGAAAGAAAGAGCAATACTGATGCCTAAAAATGAAATGGTGCATGAGCTGAATGATATAGTTATGAAAATGATACCATGTGAAGGAAGAACATACTTCAACTCGGACAATGTGTATAAAGCAAGCGTGAACACAAATGATGAAGATTTGTTATACCCAACGAAATTTTTAAACAGCCTAAAATTCTCTGGCATGCTTAATCATGACATACACTTAAAAGTTGGCACTCCAATTATGCTTCTCAGAAATCTAAATCAAAGAGAAGGCCTTTGTAATGGAACAAGATTGATTGTCATACATCTTGGAAATTGGTCTATTAGCGCAAATATCATCTCCGGAGAGAACATTAGCTCAAGAGTAACAATACCAAGAATTATTCTATCTCCTAGTGATTCAAAGTGGCCTTTCAAGTTGAAGCAACGACAATTTCCTTTAGCACCATGTTTCACCATGACAATTAATAAAAGTCAAGGACAGTCTCTTAACCATGTTGGAGTGTATCTTCCAAAACAAGTATTCACCCATGGCCAGTTATATGTAGCGGTATCTCGCGTAATAATAGGATAAGGATTAACTATACTAAATATTGACAACAACATAGAAGACCATATGTTCATTAGAAATATTGCTTACAAAGAAGTATTCCAAAATATATGCCCACAAACTGAAACAACAATGAGGTATTTCTTCCTTTCTCTCCATAGTGTAATTTAATCATACTAATCATTAATTGATTTTGATCATCTACCATTACTCTGTTTTGGGATATGCAGGTATACACTTGAACAATGATGGTGTACGTGAAGTATCAAAAGCTCACAAAAATACCATTCAAGCAAACGGACTTGAGATAAGCATGAATTAACATTATTTCATTTGAGCTTATATTCTATTTATTATGTTTAAATGATTTATGTATTATGTTGTTGGGTATCAGTACGGGAGTTTTTCTCGATGTACTTTTTGTAGAGTGAATGGTTTAGTCTTATTGACATTCTTTCGTAGGTATGACAATGTTTAAAGTTTCCAATTTTTTCCACAATAGTCATTAAGAGAATTTTTCTGATCAGTTATGGTACTTGTAGTCGCATCAAGTAAGACATTTTTCAAGGGTGTTGAGACGTGTAAAAGAGAAATCATAATAAAGAAGGTTGTCTCTTATTCTATTCTTTGATTTGTCAGGTATAATAGAAGATTGCGGCTCTCTGATACATCCTCCACACTTCTTATTTTGGCATCCAGGAAGCTGTCAGACACTTGGCATCTGCAATCAGTTGTTTCACTATTTGTCCCATCTTCTTGAATATCAGCAGGGGTATTTGATCAATTAGTTTTATATTATATTATTAACTAAAATTAGGTGCTGCTGCTGAAGAAGTAAATACAAACTTCACATTGCCCTTTGGAATTGTTATTCTTAACCTGTTTATAACACACTCTCATACATGTTTCCACGGGCTTTACTTTTCCTGGATTGCCTTCTATGTTATCCTGCATTATTAGCGTATTGATGGAAACGCCTTATTTTTATTAACAAAATTACACATCAATTTGTTCAGTGGCATATTAGATCTTAAACCTCTTACGGGTATTTGTTGTTAATGTTGACTAATCTTTACAGAATCATATATCAACAACAGCTTGAAGAGAGTTTTGACTAAGATAATTCCTAATTATCAGGTGCCTGTTACTGCAGGACCTTCTGCATATCAAGCAGTTCGCTTGTACAAGGGATCAACGGTGATCATGTCAAGCAAAGATGCGGTAATAAGCTGGAAAGTGCATCAGTTAATTCTTTCCTGTTTCTGTGGCATTTTGACTGGTGTAGTTGGTGGACTGCTTGGTTTTGGTGTAGGATTCATTTTGGGACCTTTGCTTCTAGATCTATGCATCCCTCCTCAGGTGCCATCCATTTCTCTTGATTCTTCAGGCAATTCAGTTTTATAACCATCTGATTTGCCATTTTGCTTTGGCTTTTTCATTGCCAATGATATTAGCTTTTTCATTGCCAATGATATAATGTTGTTGATTAATATAATTTGTTGAAGGACTGAATCTCGACGATATTGGTATATGCAGGTATCAGGTGCCACTGCTTATCTTTATAATGACATTTTCCTCCTCCATTTATTTACATTTTTCCTTTATATGTATATATTTTTAATGTTTTTGTTGCTTGATCATGAAACTTTAGTGTCTCGCAGCTCTCGTGCTTCTATGTCCGGTAGCTCTGTAGTCAGACCACTTCTTCTAACCCGATGTAACATTCGTCTCAATCCATCTAGCAATCTCTACATCCCTTCTGCCTTTTTTTTTTTTGCAGATGAACCGGCAAAGCAGGTGAACAAAATTCCATAAATCAAAAAATATATATTTTCTTAAATTACTATGTTCTGAAAAGTTTTATTCTACTAAGATGATAACCAGATTTAATACAATGATATGTAATGGTTTCTGGTTCATTATTTCTTAAGAAATAATCGTGGTCATTGTAGATCTCTAACAGATTCTCAATTCCATAGCCATTCTTCACTATAGCAACTCCAAAAATTCAGTTTCTGGACACCTCCTCCAAGGCAACCACACTGACACTAATCAGGCCCGTTCAATCAGATATGACACCTTTCTTGAATTCTTTGTTGAAATATATGACTATCTCATAGTGTTCAAAAAAAATATTCACACATTCTCGGATGTGAATAGCCCATAAAATGGCATTACAATGCCATCCACCCCGAAAAAGAATGCTTTAATTCTATCAGATAACATCAATGATTTAGGTAGACATTTGTTTTTCTCCGATCACGAGTCATTATTGTTGTCTCAACCAATAAATTACTACAGATTTAAGTCCAAATTTACTAAGCAACCAGAAAAGCTTGGCATACATTTATCAGTTAAAGATAACAACAAAATAAGGAATTTAGAATGCCGAACCAAATGTATCACTTTTGTTAAAAGCGAGAAGAAGTAAAGGGTTTCACGCGTAACTATCTGATGATGTAGTTTCTCTCTGTCCTTTATTATAATGCCATTTATAATTATTTTGTGTAGTTACATCTCTACTGCTGGTTTTTTGCAGGTCAAAAGGAGAACTGCTAATGGAAATTCTGCTTATGGTTCCCATGTCATGCAGTTTGGTGATCTTCATCTGAGTGTGGACTCTCTGCTCAATTATATGGGTACAAATCCTGCAAATGATAACTACACTTATGTAGATGACAATTCCTTATGGACATCATCAAAGGCCGTCAACCAGCGTGATGCAGATCTTTTGCATTTTTGGGACAAGGTATGCCCCAACAACTTTTGCTTTTTTTGGTAGAACTCAAAGATTCCTGAGTTTGAGGAAAATGAGTTTGCACTACACATAAGAAGCAAAAATATCAAATACTAGCTATAGACCAGCAGGAAATAAAGTTGTCAAATCTTGAAGCACATTAGTTAAGAGTAAGTCCTCTCTAGCAAGAAGAAGAAAATGGAACTTTGTGAAAGACTTCAGTATAGGATCTATAATCATGACACGTCCACAATGGAGGTCACATAATACCTTGGTTTCTGAATGAAATGGCATTCATTGGAAAATAATTGAACATAATATTTTACACTATAGATGCATTAAGTTATGGACGCAAAATAATTAACGAACCATCTTACTGCTCCTCAGGTACATCCAGAGTTCCTAATTAGCGGCAAAATATTTTCAGGAGAGTCTGCTGCTCGAAGAAGTTCTCTTACACTAGATTCTGTAAGACCATCAACATGGTGCAACTAGAAAAACAAAAGACAAAGAGACAAAATATTTTTTAAACTAGAAAATTCATTCTTATTGTTAGTTGGTCTATTGTGCATATTAATCTGCTCAAGATCCTTTTATGATATCACTAGGGAATTAGTCCGCGCTTCGCGCGGTTATATAAGACAATAAGATATCAATAATTTTAGTAAATATAAAATATATAGAATATGTACCTAAACCTTATAATTAATTTAATAATGAAAAATACTTGGTTAGTAGTTAGTAGACTTCAAACAAAGTCATCAGTTACTATTTTGAACCAAGAGAAATTATAAACTTACGACAATTAAAAATTCATATAAATGTAAAATAAAGAGAAATCATAAAGAGGGAAAAAAAGGGATAATAATGCAACATCAATCTTACAACCTAAATCCTTGAAAAATAGAAGGAAAAAAATATGAAATTAGTGCACAATCATCCGAACTCTGGTGTACATCTACTCCCACATTGCCAATCACCATTCAATAGCTAGCCTTCATATTATTCTTCAAGTTAAACTAAAGCATCTATATATAATAATAAAGGAAGAATCGAAAACATAACAATTTAAAAGGCTAATGTGGTCATTTCTACAAAGTCTTACAATGTCTCTATTTATACGACTAAAATATGGAATATCAAATAATGTCATGAATATGACTATTAATTATTTTAGGGGTTATGTCAATAAAAAAGTTGTGGGAGTAATGAAAATAAAGACAATTAAGTTTTACATTAAAGAAATTTTTAAAAAATGACTTTTTAGTTTCTTAAAATTGCATATTTAATATAATTAAGAGATTTAAAAGAGTGATTTTTTTGGTTTATTAATATAGCACATAATTGAGAAAAAATAGAGAAAAATTATAAAGGGAGAAAAAAAGATAATTGTGTTTCTTGATCGGTGTCACATTACTTTTTCTATTCCTAACTTTATTAGTATATTAGGGAACTTGTTGCACTTCTCACAATTATATATGAAAAACATCAGTTTGTTAGAAATAATTTATCTAGAAATTTAATTGAGATAGAAGAAATAAAAAAACCTACTATAGAATTAAAAAAAATGATAAATCACAAAATAGATAGATATTTCAGTCGAATTAAAGTTTACAAGGATTACGTTTTCATTGTCAAAAATATTCTTTAAAATGAAAAGAAAAAATTATTAAGAAAAATTTCATATATTATGAGGTTAATTCACAATTTTCTTAATTTTAATATAGTTTGAATATATGTACTTGAGGACTTTATTTTTTTCCTTGCTTTCATTGAATGATAAAATTATTGTTCGATAAATATTTTTCTGTTAATATAAAAGAAAAAGAAAAAGAAAAAAAGTGATGAAACTAAAAATAAGAGAAAAAAGACAGAAGTATTATTTCAATACTTTTTGATATTTTTTCTTTTTTATTATTCTTGTTTTTCCTTTTATTTTTCATAAGCATTTGAATAAATCGTATTGTTAATTTCGTCTCTATCCTATATTAAAATATTTATTTTTTAATTACTGCTTTATTTTTCCTGTTTTTTCTTTTACTTCCTCTATTCTAAAGTTACTCTAAAAAATATTATTTTTTCATGCTTACAAATCTCTATTTTTCCATTCTAACTCTTTGACATCACTATATATAGTTATTTCAATATTTCTGTTATCTATCTTACAAATAAAGAAAAGTACATCTCAAAAAAAAAAAATAGTAAAAAAAATGAGAAAAAAAACTTACAATTTATATAATTTATATATGTAAAAAAATTCAGCAAGAACTTTTAATATTAATTTATTTTACCTTTACTCAATCATGAGCATCTCATATGACAGTAGTTGGAATTATCACATGTTCACTTCCTCTTAACCTCTCAATTATGATTAAAAAAATGGCCTAAAAATATTATTGATATTCTTATAAAAAAAATATAGTTTAATTTATTAAAAAATATATAATTGACTAAGCTTGAAGTTGAACAACATTTTTGTGTTTATCAAGTGTATATACTTATTACAATTAATTTTTTTTGCTAATTTTTAAAATTAGAAGAAATGAAAAACTCTTTAAAGAAAACGTAAATGTCATGTCATGTCATAAGAAATACCTAAAAAAAAAGCGTCTTTTAATATTTAATATATATATATATATATATATTAATCCATCACTAATATATTTTGAACCTTGATTAATAGCAGCATATTTTCGACAAAGTTACACATAATTAATCTGAGCCTAAATGAAAATACAAACTTGCGACAATAAAAAAATCATAAGAACCCAAACTAAAAAATTTCATAGAGAGCACAAACGAGAAAGTAAACAGAAAAGAAAAAATATATGACATGCATCTTCCGTAGGACCTTAACTATAAGAAAATGGATGGAAAAAAAATAAAATGAGTGGATAATTTTTTGAGCTCTTGTCCGATATCCCCTTGCATAAACTTATCAACATTTAACATGGATCTAATACTAAGATAATAATATAAGGACACCACTACTTCAAATATGAAATGGAAAGGATAATCTTGAGTAGGAGTCTCATGAAACAAAAAATAGTGAACTTATATATAAATAAAATGGAAGAATATCATAAGATATTTTAAATTTTAAAATTAAATAGTTGGGGGTTATGAATATGAAAAGTTAAAAATCATAATAAAGTTAATGATATTATTAAGAGTGGAAAAATTTAATAGATATGAGTTAAAGAGGTGAAAATTTAAAAATAAATAAATAAATAAATAAGGGGACAAAAAAAAATAATAACCACAAAGATATAACTACGTGAATTATCAATCTTTATTGATTGTTTGGACTTTATTAGGGAAATTAAGAAGATCGGAATTTTTTTTCCCCGTTTTACTCTATTAATATAGTTGACTGCGTTTCGTGTAGTTATAAAACATAACGATATAGATTTTATGAGAAAAATAAGAAATACAATAATTGACGATAAGTAAAACAACAGAAATAAATATTAATTCTAACATTTAATTTAAAATATTTGTTTCTACTAATTTAAATTTGAAAATCACAAAGTAAGGATATTTAAGAAAAAAATATGAAAATTACATACCAATTAACTAAACAAAAAAGAAAAAATAAAGACACCCTAAAAAAAAGTCCTACTCTCACTAATGACTAAAGAATAATTTTAAAATATATCAAAATTTATGAAAATTCTTATGATATTGAAATACACAAAATTGAATAGAATGTCGAGAAGAACGTATGAACCCAAATAGAAAATAAAACATATCACATATTTATTAGCTGTGAACCTTTCTCTGAGCACGTGGACATGAAACAAAATTAAAAACAAATCACTACTTTGATAGAATCATACTTTAAAAATAATTTTCTTTGTAATAATGACTAAAATAACTATTTTGGTGTCTTTAAAATTTCTAAAAAAATCTCAAGATATTCAAACACATAAAAATGTTAAAAGAAAATTAAACTCAAAGGAGAATATTTATAAAATTGAGTAAGAAATACAAAAATAAAAAAATAAAGAGGAAAATATTTTGCTAAGTAAAAGATACAAAAATAAAATGAGGGGGGGGGGGGGGAGGGGTGAAGGAAAATATTTTACTTTTATTAATAAATTTAATACAAATTAATCACATTAATTTTAGAGCAGGAAAAAAAGAATCAAAACAATTAAATAAGGCAAGTACACCAATAGAAAAATAAATTTAAATATGAGTTTTTCATATCTATAAGGCAAGCATGCGCGTGCGCGCACACACACATACATATAGAAAAATAAATTTAGATATGAGCTTCTCAATTATTTTTATAAGTTAGTTTCACGTTGTCTTTGCTAGAATAGAGCACAAACCTGTGGACATGCTTTTGGAACGAAAAAAATATCGTTCCTTCCATTTATTTTAGATTTTGTTCATAAATAATATTTTATTCAATTAAATAGCCTCAAAGAAGAGAAAATGAGGTAACCTTTTTTTAATTTTTTATTTTTATATAATGAAGGTACTTTAGTGTGAGTTATAAATATTATTAATTAAGGGTTAAAGTTACAAAGATGAAAAAGTATGAGTTATGAAGATTCAAAAATAAAATAATTGAAAAAAAAAGAGTTAAAAATAGATAAATAGGATTCTTGATCACAAAGAGATATCATCCAATCACCTTATGCACTTAGCGCAGCTATTGAAAAAAGACACTGAATACTTAAGATATATTTTAATTTATATGCGCATAGAGATCCACAAATTTATTTAGTTTTTATCCTAACAGTAAGAAGATTATTATTTTCTAGTAATTTATCATGCACTTCTCTAATTTTCAAAATAAAATTATAACAATTAGAAAGTTAATGTAACAAAATGAGCACTATATAAAAAATTAAGGACCCAAAATAAATTTTATTAGAATTACTGTAATAGAAAATGATTATCATCTATAACGCAACTTAGTGGAAATGTGATATTTTAAATTTACTGCTGAGAACAAATTAAAATATATAAGGAAAAATGAAACAGAAAAATATTTTAAAGAAAAAATAGAAAAAGAAAGGAATTAGTAAAGGAAAGAAGTTGAAATAAATAATCTCAGCACTAATTTATACGCCTTTCAAATCACAAAATAGATTTTTTCATATTTTCCTCCTAATTTGATATGAATTCCACAGATAGTTTAGTTCTTTCTCCAAATAATTCTTTTTGACACTCTTATTCACTCTTCCTATTAAGTATCTCAATCAAAATGGATTCTTCTAAAAATCTCCTCGTAGAAGGAATTATAGCCCAACATCTTCTCAAAAAGCCTTTTATCTTGAAGAGAAATATTTATCATCGGTTGATTCTATCTTTTCAACATTCTTGATCTTGATTTGTTTTCAGGAGTAGAGATGAAATAAAGTAATTAATCAAGTTCATTTGGACTTCGATTGGCTTCATGCAGATAGATCTTTGCTGGAGGAGATTGGTGCCCTTTGAGGTATGCCCTTCCGGTGGTTATTTTCAAAAGAACCATGAGATAGTATCTCTTTGTTTTTTCTTCACATTTCAGAAGGAGAAGAGACAAAGCTAAGAAGCCAATTGTTATTAGTTACAGAAATCCAAATCTTTTTATTTTATATGCTAAAATTAAACACTTTTTGAAAATTGAAAGGATTTTGGTTGTAATCTTCTGTGGTGACCTTTGAATTCTGTAACTAATTGTTTCTTTATTAATAATAAATTTTTTTAATGGTTGTAATCTTCTGTAATGACTTTTGAATTCTGTAACCAATTGTTTCTTTATTAATAATGAATTTTTTTAATGAAAAAAATGGGTGAAAAAAGAAAAAAAATAGAAAAAAGATAAATAGGAATGCTGGCTTTAGAATCATGCCACATCCGCAGATCCACATCCTTCTGTTATATATATATATAAATTGTAGTAGAATAGTTTCATACCCCTCCTAGCTATCTAAGTAATATGAATTTTTGCTCATAATTTTGCAGAGCCTTCTTTAGTTCCTTGTATAGATGTTTTGGGGAGCAAAAGAAGTACTCTAGATCTATCCTCAAATATTGCTCGGAGAGAGCTGATTATGGGTTTTGCCATGTGAACCGGATATTCTGGAGGCATAGTTGTTGACTACCCACACAGGTTAGGAAGCTTACACACTGATTTTACTGTCATTTTCCCCCTAAATTCATTGTGAAATAGTTTGAAAATTAGTGGGTAACCAAATAGTTTACATATGTAGAGAAATCACAAAGAGATATCATCCAATCACCTTATGCACTTAGCGCAGCTATTGAAAAAAGACATTGAATACTTAAGATATATTTTAATTTATATGCGCATAGAGATCCACAAATTTATTTAGTTTTTATCCTAACAGTAAGAAGATTATTATTTTCTAGTAATTTATCATGCACTTCTCTAATTTTCAAAATAAAATTATAACAATTAGAAAGTTAATGTAACAAAATGAGCACTATATAAAAAATTAAGGACCCAAAATAAATTTTATTAGAATTACTGTAATAGAAAATGATTATCATCTATAACGCAACTTAGTGGAAATGTGATATTTTAAATTTACTGCTGAGAACAAATTAAAATATATAAGGAAAAATGAAACAGAAAAATATTTTAAAGAAAAAATAGAAAAAGAAAGGAATTAGTAAAGGAAAGAAGTTGAAATAAATAATGTCAGCACTAATTTATACGCCTTTCAAATCACAAAATAGATTTTTTCATATTTTCCTCCTAATTTGATATGAATTCCACAGATAGATTAGTTCTTTCTCCAAATAATTCTTTTTGACACTCTTATTCACTCTTCCTATTAAGTATCTCAATCAAAATGGATTCTTCTAAAAATCTCCTCGTAGAAGGAATTATAGCCCAACATCTTCTCAAAAAGCCTTTTATCTTGAAGAGAAATATTTATCATCGGTTGATTCTATCTTTTCAACATTCTTGATCTTGATTTGTTTTCAGGAGTAGAGATGAAATAAAGTAATTAATCAAGTTCATTTGGACTTCGATTGGCTTCATGCAGATAGATCTTTGCTGGAGGAGATTGGTGCCCTTTGAGGTATGCCCTTCCGGTGGGTTATTTTCAAAAGAACCATGAGATAGTATCTCTTTGTTTTTTCTTCACATTTCAGAAGGAGAAGAGACAAAGCTAAGAAGCCAATTGTTATTAGTTACAGAAATCCAAATCTTTTTATTTTATATGCTAAAATTAAACACTTTTTGAAAATTGAAAGGATTTTGGTTGTAATCTTCTGTGGTGACCTTTGAATTCTGTAACTAATTGTTTCTTTATTAATAATAAATTTTTTTAATGGTTGTAATCTTCTGTAATGACTTTTGAATTCTGTAACCAATTGTTTCTTTATTAATAATGAATTTTTTTAATGAACAAAATGGGTGAAAAAAGAAAAAAAATAGAAAAAAGATAAATAGGAATGCTGGCTTTAGAATCATGCCACATCCGCAGATCCACATCCTTCTGTTATATATATATATATAAATTGTAGTAGAATAGTTTCATACCCCTCCTAGCTATCTAAGTAATATGAATTTTTGCTCATAATTTTGCAGAGCCTTCTTTAGTTCCTTGTATAGATGTTTTGGGGAGCAAAAGAAGTACTCTAGATCTATCCTCAAATATTGCTCGGAGAGAGCTGATTATGGGTTTTGCCATGTGAACCGGATATTCTGGAGGCATAGTTGTCGACTACCCACACAGGTTAGGAAGCTTACACACTGATTTTACTGTCATTTTCCCCCTAAATTCATTGTGAAATAGTTTGAAAATTAGTGGTTAACCAAATAGTTTACATATGTAGAGAAATTAGGAGCTCTAATTAGGTGAAAATTCGACCAAAACAACTGTGTATGATGCTTTTGCGTTTGACTACCAGATTTTTATTTGTAAAGCAAGGTTGATAAAATTGTTAACCAATGGTTTTCAATCTTTTGATCTTTGTGTATACGAGGTGCGCTTCTATAAAGATACACGTACATTTCCATTACCTGTATAATTTTCATTTATTTCTTATTTGTTTTCCTTAATTTATACTAAAAATATGCACAATCTTAATGATATAATATATGCTCAATCTTACCCATATGTACACATATAAAGTGGAGCCCACAACAAGTAGGAAGAGTGTTTTTTGTCTATGGACTCTCTTTCCCGTGACTATTTGGTCTTGATGATCTTTTATTTATTTTACCATCAACACACATTGAATCATCCCTACAACTTCAACATTTGCATTCACCTTGAACCCTCATTAACTTCTTCATTCATCTCCCTCATTTGTAACTCCAAAATTCTTTAATATGTAATAAAATATGTAGCTCCTTCATTTATCTCTCTCATTTGTAACTGCAAAATTCTTTAATGTGTATTAAAATATGAATTATAACACTGCAAATTATTAATTCCTGCCATTTCATACTAGAATAACAGCAATACATAAAAAGTGGAATTGCACTTTTTGCGTATTGTAATTTGCTGTCTCTATATACCTTTAAATTAGAACTTCACAATGATGTATTCTTTTCTCTCATTGTTGGTTTATGGACTAGATGATTTCATGATAAAGGTTAGACTTTGTAGAATGTATGACGCCATTAATCCCAACAAAAATGGCGAGTTGATCACTGTGGAAATGATATTTATAGATGAAAAAGTACCTTCTTACATCACTCCTTATTTTAAAAACACTGATTCTTCCTGTAAGTCTAACATTACAAATCAATTGTTACTTTATTCAATTAGAGTAATTTGATGCATGGTATAATTAGGTGAAATCAAGTCCAGAGGTTCAAAGACAAGTTGATTGAAGGTTCTTTATTTACAATCAAGAACTTCAAAGTTGTTAAAGCCACCGGTGCCTATGAACCTGTTGAAAACTCATTGACACTTATTTTCATTGCCTCAATCGTGATCAACAATTTATCTGAGGATATTTTTCACATCCTATAAAAGGATTCCAGTTTATTAAACCAGCTATGATTGACTTAAGAGTGAACAACGACAAAGTGTTATCAGGCCTGTCATCTTCGTCTTATCAATATTTTTCATATATTCAAAAAGACCATCACTGTCATACTATAATGACATACTTCATCCACATCATTTGTAGATGTGGTTGGTTGTTTATATGGAATCGGTGGAATGGAGAACCCAGAATTAACGTGGAAAAAAGGGCCATTGAAATTATTACTGATTAGTAAGTCACTCATCTCATTTTTTCAATTATATTGCTTACACTTTTTGTTACACCCCACAAGTTTTTAGAGTTTAGTCGACCTATTCGCATGTTGGTTGAGAGTTTTAGAATGTCATACGTATGAGAAAAGGGCCCGGGGAAAGGCCGAACGAGTGCCAAGTTGGGATTTCGCAAGAGGAGGCCGAACCGAGCTGCCCAGAGGGGAAAAGTGGAACGGAGCCTAGTCCTCCGTGTTAGCCAACATGTCACGGAGCTAAAACGGCGCGTTGGCCAACGTGCCACGTTGCCTTGCATCCAGCTTCAAGTATATATAGGCCTCACCCTTAGAATTCTTGATAATTTTCATATATACTCGACCAGCAGTGGATAGAGACAAAGGAGACATATAATTTTCATTTGATTACGCCGCTAAACGCTTTCCAAATTCAAATTAACTTCGGGTATCGAAGTATAAGGCTGCAGAGAGCATTTCCTACGGAGTTAGTTTCAAGAAATTCGCCCGGCAAATCGTCGTCCCGCCGAGCCAAAGTTGTTGAAATTGCTCCAAACTAGTGTCAATACGATCCCAGGCTTAAAGTAAGCACTTCTCCCTTATAGACCTTTAAGAAATAACGAGGTTTCGACCGTGTTCTGTAAAATAGAAATATAGTTAATATTTATATATAAAATTTTCTTTTTTTCCGAATTTAGTGTTAAAACTAGTCTTATCTTTCCAGTAACTCGATTTCAGTTGAGAAGGGCAGTTGAACAAATGTCGAAACTCACCAGTTAATTGGCAAACAATAATCGAGGTATGTTAAGGCATTTTCTTTCGGCGAGTTAGTTTCTTCAGCATAGTAACCCAGTATGAATCCCAGTAAAGTATGTCAGGAGTATGTTATCATGTTTAGTTGTCGTTATCAGTTGAGACATGTATTTGTATTGTTTTGGGATGGATTACCTGTATAACTTCCATGACCGCCCCAGGGTTAATAGCTGTGTTGACTCGTCCGCTAGGGATGAGGATACGTCGCTCTACGGAGCGGCATGCCGTCCGCAAGGGACAAAGATGGGGAGTCAGATCCTCATATTTGCCATGGTTGGCCTATACACACCTCCGCCGAGCGCTTACGCCCGGGGTGTAGATATCAGGAGTCCTCTGGACTCAAGTACAACTATAGTCAGGGGCCTAGCAGGCCCAGGTGCAGACCTAGGGGATCGGCAGGATTCTTATAGCTGGTAGTTGACTCAGTATGACCTGGATAGGGGTATATAGATTGAGGTGTACTCACTAGGGCTAATGGGGGCCCAGGTGGGTTATTCTGTGCTGATTGTACCTTCTGGCTTACGGGGGCCAGGTAAGGTTTATGTTGCTTTAGTTACTGATGGTTAGACAGTAGGACACCTCGTTTGTCAGGCATGACCCCTACCCTCCTCATTACAGTTATGTTTAGCCTTGATTTCACTATCTCAGTCAGTTTCAGTTCGTTTTCCTTACTTTAGTTATTGTCAGTTCTATCTCTTACTTTCAGTCATTTACAGTTATTGCTTTACATACTCAGTACCTGTGGTACTGACGCCCTCTCTTGGGTCGCTACATTACTTGCCTGCAGGTACACATAGATGAGGAGCAGATCCCTCGTAGTTCCAGCCAGCCGCACAGAGCCATTAGCTCCTTTCTTCCGGAGCTTATACGATAGAGGCTTACTTCTTTTTGTTTGTACAATATGGGTGGGCCGGGGCCCTGTCCCAACCATCTTATTACTCCTAGAGGCTTGCAGATTGCATCACTTCCCTGTGGTTAGTTGATATCGATCGTGTGGGGCCCATATATGTTTAGACTATATGTGTTGGCCTTGTGGGGCCTTGTGTAGCTGTTGATTGATGGCCTTGCCGGTCATAGCTCGGTTTAGCATCTGATTTTTCTTTCCAGTTATAACTAGATATCATGGAGGCCTTGTCAGCCCACATAGAACCTCCTGTGTTTGTTTGTCTCTGGTTAGTTGTTTATTTTCACAGGTGGCTATAGGCCTTGTCAGTCGGGGGTTGTATTTACAGCCGCTATATAGCCCGTTGTTTTCTTTATTCTAGAGTTAGAGCCAGCCCTGTACCAGAGGTGCTTAGGCTCAGTCAGCTCAGTAGTTCAAGTCCTAGAAGGGCACCAGGTGCCAGTCATGCCTCCCAAGGCGGGGCGTGACAAACTTGGTATCAGAGAAGATCATTGTCGCGCCCCATTTTTCCTCACGGAAAAGCGGGATACAACATGTGACAACTCGCAAGGGTTTATGAATTTGAAGAGTCGCCACCTAACAGATTAAGGTGCGTTAGGACACCATTCTAAGCTAAAGGTCTATTTTTTTACCTAGGTCACCAGAGTTGGGCAAGGGCTTTAATTACCTCGAAAGGAAGGTGTTAGGCACCTTTCGAGGTCCACAAATGTGGTTCCCGGCCGGACTCATTAAATAGGGAAGATTATCTAAGTGAGCCACAAAAGTTTGATTTTAACCTATATTGTTGCATTTAAAGTGATTGATAAAAGGAGCAAATAATGAAGAATTAAATTCTGTCTAAATGAGCAACATAAAAGAATGAATTTAGAAGGAAATTTATTTTTTGTTACATTTCGCCCGTATTAAAAATGAGCAACATAAAAATAGTGCAGTATTAATGAAATAAAAAGTGTTCTCAGTCTATCACTGTTCGCCCGTACTCCAGAGAGGAGTGGAGAAATCATTTTATAGCAAAGGAATCAGTCCATTTAGAGAGTTATAGGAAGGGAAATTATCCACTAAATTAGTTGAGAGAATTTCTCCTAATTGACAACATAAGGAAAAGAAATCAGAAATATTCCCTATGTACGTTAAATTAACAGAGGTATTTTTAAGGAAGGAAAAGAAATCACGAAATCAATCATAACAGATCTTTCCATAAGATAAGATAAACAAATCAACTAAATCAGATCAATTAAATTTACTTCAAAATGAATAAGTAAGGTAAAATAAAGAATATTAAAGCATATTCCTAGTCACATAAGAAAAGAGATCAATTTTGGTCAACAATTATCAGAAGCTAAAATTTTGTCTATAGAAGTCAAATACCTATATATGGCAAAAGGAATATTATTGAATCAAATAAGACCCATTAAATAAAATGATACAACTGTAAAGTGAATTTGAGTAACGATTTTAAGGTAAATAAAATTTCAGAGCCAATCAAAGACATTTTGAGATAAAATAGTCACATGTGCTAAATATTGACTAATCTGAAAAGGAAAATAGATTGAAAGGGATAGGAAACTAACACAATCTTCTGAATGCAAAATTACTTTTAATAAAGAATTATCATTTTAATTCATTAATTTGAATCTGTCAAGGTAATTTCAAGCTCAAGTTATGAATTATCAAATTAAGTAAAGAACTTTATATAGTCATAAAAATTAGGAATTTTGAAAGAAACATTCATATTTTCAATAACTGGCGACATTAAAATGTATACGACATCAGACTTAACAGAGGTCAGAGGAATCATCTAAAAACGAAACAAAAGGATAACAGTATATACATATTACTTATATATATACATATCTATTATATATACGTAACCATTATATATATATATATATATATATATATATATATATATATATATCATTATTTATACATGAAACAGAAAGGAAAAAACAAAGTACATATTATAGATATACATATTTATTATAGCATATATTTATTATATATTATTATATATATATATATATATTATATTTATTATATGCATATTATACATAAATAAACAAAGCAGAAGAAGGAAATAAATAAACCGAAATAAATAAAATAAAAATAAAAATAAATTTTACGGACAGATCTTCGCATATCTGTCCGGATCCGTCGGCTGGGAGGGGAAATATGGTAAGTTTTTCAGTGCTTCATCGGAGTGGTAGAAGAAAGAAGAAAAGGGAGAGCATCCGGCTGCTAGGCGAGTTGAATTGGAGAAAATGTCGGCGTTAATGGAGGTCGGCTGGTTCGGCGGTTGTTTTCCGGCCAACAGTGGTTGGTGGTGGCCGGCGGGCTGTTGGCAGTGGTGTGCGGCGGAAGGGAGATAGAAAGATCCGGCGGTTGCGATGCCGGTGGTGGTCGAGAGAGGAGAGGAGGAAGAAGAAGGGGGAGGAGTATGGTAGAGAGGAGGTGAGACGGCGTGGTGTTGCTGTATTCGGCAGAAAATGGCTGGAGATGGTGATAGAGAGGAGGCCGCGCGGGCTGTTGTTGCCACTGCCGTTGCCGACAGTGGAGAGGAAAAGAAGAGGAAGGCTGGCGGCGAAGAGAGGGAGGAAAGGGAGGTCGGGGGCTAGGTTAGGAAGATGAGGGAAAATGAAAAATGAATTAGGGTTAGAGGGGTAGAGGGAATATTAATGGTATGTTGGTAGGTGTTTATTTGTAGTCGTAGGATTAAATTAGATGGACAGATCAGATTAGTTGGGTGTAATCTGGGTCAGGTTGCGGGTCGTCCGGTTTGGGAAATTGGGTTAGGATTTAACTTATAGCTGAAATTTGAATTTAAATAGTAGCCAGAATGGTAAAATAGGCTAAAATTGACATAAATTGAAGCAGAAAACGACTAAACTTTAAATAAATTGAATGAAATTGAATAGAAAATGGCTAAAATCTAAATAAATTGAATGAAATTGGATTTAGCTACTATTAAATTAATAAATATACTACACTTTTAAATAATTTAATAAATAGATAATAAAGTAATATAAATTATTGCATAAACATTATTATTAATATAAATAAATCCTAAATTCGAGTATACTTACGTAAATATCATATAATTAAATTATTATATTTATAAATAATTTAACGACTAAAGAATAAAATTAAGTTATCAAATATTATAAAAATCATATTATTAACATAAATAATTTATAAATTTGAGTAATATTATTGTTCAAATAAATTTATAAAATTTAGTAAAATTAGGTAAATAGTTTATTAAGTAAATATATATTTATAGATAAGGGTGCATATTAAAACGAAATACATTATATATGACGTAATTATTTAATATCAAAACTTAAAATAATATGAGTCGTATATATGTAACTTGAAATAATTTTCACAATATAATAATAAATTATTTTATAAATATAAAAGTAAGTCGAATATTTGCGTAAAATAAATAAATAAATAAATATATATATAAGCAGCAGATTAAGGCGTAGAGAGGTCAAAATTTGGGTGTCAACAGCTGCCCCTTCTTTGCTCGGGAATGAAGAATGAATTGTTGAGCAAAGAACGTTGACCTAATGGCCAATTTTGTCCGACCGAAGGAAAATTCGGTAGGGCCAGATGAAACGAGATGAGATTGTGGAGATTTTGTGGCCGAGACTTTGGTATAAAGTCGCCTACATATCTCGGGTCTCACGAGAATCAGGCCGCGTGTAGTTCTGGATTTAGGGACGAATGAGATCCCTAAAATGGACAACACAAGGCTTGGATAAGGATGGGGTAGCACGAATCGACACGATTTAGAATGTATTACAAAATAAACAGGTGGGAATACAGTTCAAAAGAAGATAGTAGGACGACATTATCATTCGTAGCTTGTTATTCCTTCGACGTTCGCATAAATAACTAAAGCATGTGTATCAAAACTTTATAAAATAACAGATGCAAAAATTAAACATGATGCAAGTTCCCTTTAGACGATGAAAGTTTGTTTAGAGATAATGGATGATGTCTTTAAACCATGATGTCTTGGGCCATGATACGCAAAATAAATTCCTTAGGCCATGAAATGATGTCTGCAGGCCATGAAAAATGACGTCTTTAGACTATGACGCCATGGGGCATGATAAACTGAAAAGTAAAATTCCTTAGGCTATGACATGATGTTTGCAGGCCATGAAAAATGACGCCTTTAGACTATGACGCCTTAGGGCATGATAAACTGAAAAGTAAAATTCCTTAGGCTATGACATGGTGTCTGCAGGCCATGAAAATGACGCCTTTAGACTATGATGCCTTCGAATGAGTGGAGGAAAAGCTAATTCCAAGAAAGTAAATTATTCGAGAGCCTCAATAATTCAATCAAGAGCTCCAGTTTATTCGGGCTCAATGCAAATAAGTCACGGGCTTAGAATGCAACAACGGGCTCGAAATGCGAATAACGGGCTTTGGATGCATAAATGGCTTAAGATGCAGATAACGGACTCGAAATGCATAAACGGGGTTAATATGCAAATAAAAGGGCTCAAAATGCATAAATGGGCTTAAAAATGTAAATAACGGGCTTAAGATGCAAATAACGGGCTCAAAATGCATAAATGGGCTTGAAAATGTAAATAACGGGCTTAAGATGCAAATAAACGGGCTCAAATGCAAGTACGGGCTCAATTGTATATGAAAATGTGTATATCACGTTCATCACGGGCTCAATATGCAAATAAAGACTCAAATGCGTGTTATAAGATGTATCACGGGCTCAATATGGTAATACGGGCTAAAAATGCATACCGCGGCTCAAAATGCATATGTAAATGTATACCAAGGGCTCAAATGCATATATAATGTATACCACGGGCTCAAAATGCATATATAAATGTATACCAAGGGCTCAAATGCGTATATAAATGTATATCACGGGCTCAAATGTATGTACATATCGGGCTCAGATGTATATATATCACGGGCTCAGACACATATAAAATGTATATCACGGGCTTAAAATGCGAACATAGGCTCAAAAGTGAAAAACTAAATAAATAAATAGTGATGGGTAGAGGTAACTAACATAACGTATAAACTTCGAAAACAAATCGTGGCTCAGATAATTTGGCAGGGTAGTGCTTTACCCAAATGACGTAAAAGGTAGGATTATGCTTAGCCCTTAAAAGCTTAGGGGGTAAAGCTTGACCAATCTAAAATCACAAGAACGAGAGTAGCACGATGATAAAAAGTAGCATACGAATAACAAAAAGAATGAGAGCTTGAAAATGGCATGATAGTAACTCAATTAAATAAGAAGAATGCAATGGTAGCCTGCAAGCTTCAAAAAAACTGGATAAAATGATTAGTCAATAAGCATGAAGTAACTAAAGATTAACGCTTAATCAGATCAAAATTTAGGAGACAATGCTTAGCCTTTAAAATCGGAGGGTAGTACTTTAAACTGTAGGACAATGATTAGTCCTTGAAAGGAAATTTAGGGTAGTGCTTAACCCTAGGACAATGCTTAGCCCTTGAAAGAATTTTTTAGGGTAGTGCGTAACCCTAGGACAGTGCTTATCCCTTGAAAGAAATTTTTAGGGTAGTGCTTAACCCTAGGACAGTGCTTAGCCCTTGAAAGAAAGCTTAGGGTAGTGCTTAACCCTAGGACATCGCTTAGCCCTTGAAAGAAAATTTAGGGTAGTGCTTAACCCGTAGGACAATGCTTAGCCCTTGAAAGAAAATTTTAGGGTAGTGCTTAACCCGTAGGACAATGCTTAGCCCTTGAAAGAAAATTTTAGGCTAGTGCTTAACCCGTAGGACAATGCTTAGCCCTTGAAGGAAAAATTTAGGGTAGTGCTTAACCCATGGGACAATGCTTGGCCCTTGAAAGAAAATTTTAGGGTAGTGCTTAACCCTAGGACATCGCTTAGGCCTTTGAAAGAAAATTTAGGGTAGTGCTTAACCCTTAGGAGTCAACATATTAATACTTAGTTTCAAATAAACAACGTTCAGCTTTGAGTAACTTACTAAGAGTGTAGCGCTTAACCCCGTTCGTGGACAAAATTCAAAGAGCTTAACATTGCAGTTGATAATGAATCCAGATGATGTATAGCATGATTGCAAATTTGGCACCTGTTGCATCCTGTGCTCAAAGAAAAAAAAATCATAAGATTAAAATGGGGAAGGCTGATTTGTGTCTTTATTTGTCCATTGCCATCCCGATCTCATGAGCTTGATGATCAGATTGGATGTCACGTCCTTTTTGGGAATCAACTCCTTGCCTTGACTGAGCCTTGATGAAATTTTGAGATCCTTCTCAAAATTTTTTCCCCAGTTATGTAGAAATGCTCGATCTACTGAATTTTTGAGGTCCTCTCAAAAATTCTGCCCCAGTGTAGACTTCTGTTGCAAATGACGTGAAGTTGTGAATTTTCGAGGTCCTCTCAAAAATTCTGCACCAGTTGGTAAAGGAAAAGAGAAAGGAAATTTTATTAAGATATAGACCGAACCCCATAAGGGCGCCTACGTATCCCTCTTAAACGGGAATCAGGTCCAACGTAGTTCAGAATACAAGAGATGAAAGGTTTTCGAATAAAGAAATAAATCAAGTTGAGGATAGCATTTGGCATCAACTTTCATCTCGGGTGAATAACCTTGGCATCAATCAGTTCTTGAATCTTATCTTTAAAAGCTCGACACTCTTCTGCGGTGTGTCCTCTCATCCCTGAATGATAGTCACAAATTTTATTATAATCGAGCCATTTCGCATGGGTATCCATCACTATTACGAGAATAGGACTAATATAGCTAGCAACCTTTAATCGCTCATACAATTGAGTAATAGGTTCACCCAAAGGAGTATACTGCTTAGATGAACTAGCTTGGGGTCTCGCAGGCTTGCGAAATTGATTAATCGGTGCATTTTGAAAAATTGGTGGCCTTTGGAGTGCAGATGGAGGAGGCTGAAAATGAGTAGGTTGTGTATGATAGGTAGCAGGATTGTAGAACGGCATAGAGTGATGGTATGAAGGCAATTGGTATTGAAGTGGAGATGCTTGGTATCCCCACGGAGTTTTCAATCCTTCTATAGGTGCTACGACATTCACCTCATTCACATTCTTGTTCTCAGTGGCCCTACCAGATTGCAAAGTTTTGTTGGCCGCTTGTAATGCTCCCCAATCAATAATGGTACCGTTCTTGATACCATCCTCAATCTTTTCACCTAACTTGATGAGCTCGGCGAAGCTCTTCTCACTAACCAGCATCAATCTATCATGCACTTGCGGGTCCAGACTCTGCATAAAGATATCCTTCATTTGAAATTCCTCCATTGGAGGTCGCACTCTGGCGGCCTCGGACCTCCAACGGGTTGCATATTCCCTAAATGTCTCTGTAGGCTTTCTTTTCAGGTTCTGAATGTAGTGCAAATCCGGTGCATTCTCCGTATTGAAACTGAACCGCTCTACGAAAGCTGCAGCCATATTAGTCCAATTAATCCATTTCCTTGAATTTTGCTCTACGTACCAATTGAGGGCATCTCCAGACAAACTTCTTATGAACAACTTCATTCGAATTTTTTCATCTCTTCTTACTCCAATCAACTTGTCACAATACAACCTTAAGTGGGCTTTTGGATCACCAATTCCGTTGAACATTTCAAATTTCAGAGGTTTGTATCCCACCTGTAGCTCAACGTCGGGATGTATGCATAGATCTTCATAACTTAGGCCTTCTATCCTATTGGCCCCTTCAATATTTCGTAATCGGTCGTTCATCTTTTTGAGTTCCTCAGCCATAGACTGTATCAAGTTGTCTTTCTCCGAGAGTCCAGATTCTCCTAAGTGATGGGTGACCGGAGCAGTGTCGATATAAATTGGATTTAGGGTATGATCTCTTGGAGCGTAAGACGTGTTGGATGTTACTGTAGGAGTTAAATAATGAAACAAGGTGGGCGGTCTTTGCGGTATGACTTGATTTGAAGGAGTTGCATAGGCATTATGTGAATGTTGATTTTGAGGAAGGGAGTAGGCATGACAAAGATTGTTTTGAGGATATGAGATTTGATGGGCAGCTGGAGGAAGATATGTGAAGGTGACGTGAGGCTTGGAAGAAGTATTAATCTCAGCCGGCTGTTCCAACGAAGTTTCTAGGGGAACCGACAGATTGGTTGTATTACGAGCTCGAGTTAATTCGCCTTGGAGCTCTAAAATCTTTTGCTCCATCCTTATAATCAGGTCATTACATTCGGATGGATACCTTCTTTTCGAACTCTCTGCGGAATCCTTTGGAGCAGCCGTGTCAATTCTAACTGTTGAACTGTTACTGTGGTTCATTTCCCACTTGCTTCAGTGAATCGACAGCGAGAAAGGTATAGCGGACGATTATGCACAAATCAACCTTAGGAAGGGGAATAATCAAGTTAAACAATAAACAGAATAAAAATTAGTTAAGAAATTCAAGCATGACATGTTGTAGATAAAAGATCAAAGAAGCACATGAATACACTTCACCTTGTAAAATAAAAGATTAATCACATTAATACGTTGTCCTAATTTGGGGGGCCTCTTTTGTGCCAGAGATAGGCCTAGCACATTTTCAAAATCCAATATGTCATAATGTGTCATTCCATTTGCTCCAATAAAATCCCAATCACATAATAAATAAATTATTGCAACATTTACATAATAAGATATTTAAAGATTACAAAAATGGTAAAGTTATAGCCTAAATGGAAATGCTCTTCCATCTTCGGCCTCTTCTATGCTTATGCCACACGGGTTAATGCTTAACACCCTGCATAATGAAATATTAGTTTTACCCATCCCACCTAAGGAGCAAATAGTCAACATTTTAGACATATTGATTTCTTTGATAAAAATGCAAATAAATATGGTAATGTCCTTTTCGAGATTGTAAATCTCTTTAGACTTTGGGAAAGTTTTCTATTTAATCTTGACATACCATAGACGTCTCGATTTCTCTAAGTTTGAAAGGATGTGCATGCCTTACTAAGGGCATACATGGTCACGTTCTAGGAATAAGAATGGGTATGACACGGTTCCCTCGAGCGGACAACTCGAGAGTGAGAAAGCCTATGACCGTCAACGCACCGCTGATCGACCAAATCATAAGACAATCCTCGATGTGTTTTAAAATGATGAACGACCGTGAAAACACGCAACCGTTATTGTGTGTGATTGTGTAAAATTCCCAAGTGGGGGAAATATGAGCGGTATGTCAATTAAATAAAAGAAAATTACAACATTTTATATATTAACATTTATATATGAAAATACTCATAAACAATAAGAAAACAAAGAAAAACGGTTAGTAACTTCATGGCAAAGTTAAAAATAAATTGAACATTTAGAAAATAAAAACTTAACTACGCCTCATTTAGATGAACACGTATTGGTTAAAGCCTAATATCCCCAACGGAGTTGCCATGCTGTCGCGCCCCATTTTTCCTCTCGGAAAAGCGGGATACAACATGTGACAACTCTCAAGGGTTTATGAATTTGAAGAGTCGCCACCTAACGGATTAAGGTGCGTTAGGACACCATTCTAAGCTAAAGGTCTATTTTTTTACTTAGGTCACCAGAGTTGGGCAAGGGCTTTAATTACCTCGAAAGGAAGGTGTCAGGCACCTTTCGAGATCCATAAATGTGGTTCCCGGCCGGACTCATTAAATAGGGAAGATTATCTAAGTGAGCCACGAAAGTTTGATTTTAACCTATATTGTTGCATTAAAGTGATTGATAAAAGGAGCAAATAATGAAGAATTAAATTCTGTCTAAATGAGCGACATAAAAGAATGAATTTAGAAGGAAATTTATTTTTTGTTACATTTCTTAAAGCAATAAATATAAAGGTTGTGGCAAATAAAGTAAGCAATAAAAACAGAAAATTTTTATTAAAATAAACTAACAAACAAATAATCAATTATTTAATTAAGGGGGCCGAGCCTCGGTAAGGCGCCTACGTATCCCTTAAGGGAATCAGGCCAAACGTAGTTCTACGTTCTAGAATTGTTTGACCTAATGGGATCACCCCGTGCAACTTAAATATACATCGCAATCGTTTAGATTGCTCGTATTATTCAGCGAGCACGGACTATCATTTCTCGTCTACCCACCTAGTTGGTTATTAACTTAAAACGTTCAATGTGATAGACTATCGTCTTAATATTTGCCTACCCGTCCCGATCTTAAAGTCCAAGAGGCATTGGACAACTAATTTGGATTTTTGGTCTAAAAATCCTATGGTAATCGAGGTATATAAAAAAAATAAATAGATACAAACAAATAAATAAAAAAAAAAAACTTAGCATATCAAGTTGCAGATAGGCCTCTTTTAAACCTATGAACCCGCCTTTTAAAGAGATGCAAGTGAATCCTATAAACATGATTTCTAATGCAGATATGCTGGCTTTAATTTAATGTTAACCTATGAATATAACGTCTGATTAATACATTAAAACAGTGGGTGCAACCATATTCATTTATTTCTTCTAACATTCAGGTTACCTAAATATTCCTTGTAAAAAAATGAAAGACTATGGTTAAACAATTTTCAGCGTTTAGCTTATTTCTATAAAGGCGTGTAGTTACAAGTGGCATAGACAGATCTTATTTGCATTCAAGCAAGACTTATTACTGAATTATGATTAAACAGAGAAAATATTTCATTCAGGCAGATTCATTATTCAATAAAATTAAAAGACGTATAATTTATGCAGGCATCTTTTTAACTAATTTTACCATAGACATCAACCATTTATTTTACTCAAAGTCCTATAAACATGGATTCTAGTGTCATATGGGTTACATATTAAACGATTTTCCAAGAGCAAGTAAGACGTTTTCAGATTGAAATTATTTGAAATCCTATGTACAGGTAATCTAACAGCCTTTTCATTCGCGTTTGATCTTTGAAGGCGGATAAATCTGTGAATTTAAAACATTTAAAACAAGTGTTTAAACAAAATCTTACAACTCATGGCAGTAGGTCGTTTCTATCATTACGTTAATTCCTATGAGCATGATTTCTAGCGATTATAAGTTTTGTGAAAATCCTACAGGCATGCTTTCTACTTAAATATACATCATTGATTCAACCAACTTCTTATGGGCATGATTTCTAGGTGAGTTTAGCAGCAATAAAGTAAAATCATACAAAAACCCCGCCCCCAAGACCCCATTCCAATGTTGATCAGTGTTGTTTTACAATAATTACAAAGCTGAGAAAAAAAAATAAAAACAATAATAATAATAATAATAGCGTTGAAACAAATTAAATAACAGATCCATAGGCCTTTGCGTCCCGGCAAAACTCTCCACCCCAAAGAAAATAACCTGTTAATAAGTAATATAACAAGTACACGTATACAAACCTATCCGAAATCCGTAAAGTCCAAGTTATTTAATTTTCACAAAATATTCATGCGAACAGATTCAAGCACATATCAGGACATCCTAGAATACTCAATTCACCATAATGCTCTACAAATATTAGCTACACATTATTGTTAAGAGAAAATAATAGGCAGAAATTACTAACCGGTTAATCCGTACACAAATTAGAGCAGCAAACCGCAATTTCAAAAGAATTTTGTCGTATTGAGACCCCAAAACTTCGACACGTCAAGATCACGAGGATCTCTTGGATCCCGAGTAGTGCTCCTGTCAAAGTGGGACAGGAAAGAGAGAAAGTTTTTTTTTTTTTTTTTTTTAAAATAGTGCAGTATTAATGAAATAAAAAGTGCTCTCAGTCTATCACTGTTCGCCCGTACTCCAGAGAGGAGTGGAGAAATCATTTTATAGCAAAGGAATCAGTCCATTTAGAGAGTAATAAGGAAGGGAAATTATCCACTAAATTAGTTGAGAGAATTTCTCCTAATTGACAGCATAAGGAAAAGAAATCAGAAATATTCCCTATTTACGTTAAATTAACAGAGGTATTTTTAAGGAAGGAAAAGAAATCACGAAATCAATCATAGCAGATCTTTCCATAAGATAAGATAAACAAATCAACTAAATCAGATCAATTAAATTTACTTCAAAATGAATAAGTAAGGTAAAATAAAGAATATTAAAGCATATTCCTAGTCACATAAGAAAAGAGATCAATTTTGGTCAACAATTATCAGAAGCTAAAATTTTGTCTGTAGAAGTCAAATACCTATATATGGCAAAAGGAATATTATTGAATCAAATAAGACCCATTAAATAAAATGATACAACTATAAAGTGAATTTGAGTAACGATTTTAAGGTAAATAAAATTTCAGAGCCAATCAAAGACATTTTGGGATAAAATAGTCACATATGCTATATATTGACTAATCTGAGAAGGAAAATAGATTGAAAGGGATAGGAAACTAACACAATCTTCTGAATGCAAAATTACTTTTAATAAAGAATTATCATTTTAATTCATTAATTTGAATCTGTCAAGGTAATTTCAGGCTCAAGTTATGGATTACCAAATTAAGTAAAGAACTTTATATAGTCATAAAAATTAGGAACTTTGAAAGAAACATTCATATTTTCAATAACTGGCGACATTAAAATGTATACGACATCAGACTTAACAGAGGTAAGAGGAATCATCTAAATTCTATACAAAGAGCCAAAGAAGATTGCTAAACAATATCATATATGTATACATGCATATAAACAGCTTTCATAAAAATCTTCAACAAGAGCGGATTATTTATATACATATAATTATATTATTATAAGGGATAACAAGAACAAAGTTCATGAACAAGCATACTAATCAAACATGCGTAATTAAATAATTAACACATACCTATTATATATACACATATATATATATAAACAAAACAAGGGAGAACCATACATATTATTTATATACATATATAAGTATATATTATTATATAAACAAAACAAAAGGATAACAGTATATACATATTACTTATATATATATATATATATATATATATATATATATATATATTTATATATACATATCTATTATATATACGTAACCATTATATATATATATATATATATATATATATATATATATACATCATTATTTATACATGAAACAGAAAGGAAAAAACAAAGTACATATTATAGATATACATATTTACTATAGCATATATTTATTATATATTATTATTTATATATATATATATATATATATATTATATTTATTATATGCATATTATAATAAATAAACAAAGAGGAAGAAGGAAATAAATAAACTGAAATAAATAAAATAAAAATAAAAATAAATTTTACGGATAGATCTTCGCGGATATGTCCGGATCCGTCGGCTAGGAGGGGAAATATGGTAAGTTTTCCGGTGCTTCATCGGAGTGGAAGAAGAAAGAAGAAAAGGGAGAGCATCCGGCTGCTAGGCGAGTTTAATAGGAAGAGGGGAGAAAATGTCGGCGTTTAATGGAGGTCGGCTGGTTCGGCGGTTGTTTTTCGGCCAACAGTGGTTGGTGGTGGCCGGCGGGCTGTTGGCAGTGGTGTGCGGCGGAAGGAAGATAGGAAGATCCGGCGGTTGCGACGCCAGTGGTGGTCGAGAGAGGAGAGGAGGAAGAAGAAGGGGGAGGAGTATGGTAGAGAGGAGGTGAGGGGGCGTGGTGTTGCTGTATTTGGCAGAAATGGCCGGAGATGGTGATAGAGAGGAGGCCGGCGGGCTGTTGTTGCCACTGCCGTCGCCGGTAGTGGAGATGAAAAGAGAGGAAAAGAAGAGGAAGGCTGGCGGCGAAGAGAGGGAGGAAAGGGAGGTCGGCGGCTAGGTTAGGAAGATGAGGGAAAATGAAAAATGAATTAGGGTTAGAGAGGTAGAGGGAATATTAATGGTAAGTTGGTAGGTGTTTATTTGTAGCCGTAGGATTAAATTAGATGGACGGATCAGATTAGTTGGGTGTAATCTGGGTCGGGTTGCGGGTCGTCCGGTTTGGGAAATTGGGTTAGGATTTAACTTATGGCTGAAATTTGAATTTAAATAGTAGCCAGAATGGAAAATAGGCTAAAATTGACATAAATTGAAGCAGAAAACGACTAAACTTTAAATAAATTGAATGAAATTGAATAGAAAATGGCTAGAATTTAAATAAATTGGATGAAATTGGATTTAGCTACTATTAAATTAATAAATATACTACACTTTTAAATAATTTAATAAATAGATAATAAAGTAATATAAATTATCGCATAAATATTATTATTAATATAAATAAATCCTAAATTCGAGTATACTTACGTAAATATCATATAATTAAATTATTATATTTATAAATAATTTAACGACTAAAGAATAAAATTAAGTTATCGAATATTATAAAAATCATATTATTAACATAAATAATTTATAAATTTGAGTAATATTATTGTTCAAATAAATTTATAAAATTTAGTAAAATTAGGTAAATAGTTTATTAAGTAAATATATATTTATAGATAAGGGTGCATATTAAATGAAATACATTATATACGGCGTAATTATTTAATATCAAAACTTAAAATAATATGAGTTGTATATATGTAACTTGAAATAATTTTCACAATATAATAATAAATTATTTTATAAATATAAAAGTAAGTCGAATATTTGCGTAAAATAAATAAATAAATATATAAGCAGCAGATTAAGGCGTAGGGAGGTCAAAATTGGGTGTCAACAATCGTATCCCAGGGAGTCCGCAAGCCGTGCTAAGTAGAGTCTTGTCTATGGATGTGTTCTGCACCACATACTATAGGCAGGAGGCTGCAATAGGATGGTTATTCTTTCTTCTTATTCAGTCATGCTATAGAGCAGTACAGTATAGGGTTGAGTCCCTAAGCTCATTATACTCTTTTGTTTACAGAGAAATGTCGGACCATTGATACCCTACGACAGGCAGGAGGCTAGATGTAGCAGCGGGAGAGGGCACCAGCAGGGTGCCTCAGTCTCGGTCAGAATCGGCCCGATATGAAGACGATACGGAGGCATCATCTCGACCTCCCCAGCAGTCCCCACCACGTCAGGATCCGCTTGGGACGGTCGGTATGACGGCACCACCTCCGGAAATTTCTATACCTGTACCATCCGACCAGGAGGTCAGGAGCACGATTGTTATGCTAGCACAGATGATGGCTGCTCAGCGCCAGTCAGTGCCATCTACAGTTGCAGAATCATTAGGAGGGCTGGGTAGTACGAGGGTTCGAGAGTTCCTAGCACTAAGTCCCCCGCTATTTACAGGGACAGATCGGACCGAGGATCCGCAGGACTTCTTAGACCAGATGCAGAGGATTTTCAGGGTGATGCATGCTACACCCACAGAGAGGGTCGAGTTGGCGGTATTCCGGCTACGGGACATCATCGTACTATGATATGAGAGTTGGGAGAGGTCCCGAGGGAGTTAGGTTTCCCCTCCGACCTGGCCCAGCTTCTCAGAGGCTTTCCTAGATCAGTACCTACTGCGGGAGATTTGACAGGCCCGGGTTGATCAGTACCTACACTTGGAGTAGGGGTCGATGAGTGTTCAGGAATATGCCATGCGATTTGATTCCTTTGCTCGATATGCGCCAGCTTTTGTGGACACAATGCCAGCCAGGGTACACCGCTTTATTATGGGGCTGAACCCAGAATATGTTGAGACCTGCATCACAACTACACTATGAGAGGATATGGATATCGCTCGTGTGCAGGCTTTTGCTCAGAATATTCAGGGTATCAGGCAGCGACAACGAGAGATTAGGAGGATAAGTCAGGAGAAGCGTCGCAGTGACAGATCGGATGAATTACAGGAGTCCCGGGGAGGACCTAGGCCATGATTATTAGATAGGCCGCCTAGAGCCCTGCTTCCCCCACAGAGGAAAAGGAGCAGGTTTAGTCGCCGAGGGCAGCCAAATCCCGGCGAAGGTTCGCGGGCAGTAGGTTCACAGCAACAGAGGGGAGTGGAGCAGAGTGGGTTTACAATACCACTTTGCCCTATTTGTTGTCGACTCCACTTTGGAGCATGCAGGTATGGCTCCACAACATGCTACATTTGTGGACAGGAGGGTCATCAGATGAGGAATAGTCCAGCTAGGGGTCAGGGTGACCGGGATCGACAGGATAGGTCCTCGGCAGGATCACGAGCTCCAGCATCCCCGGCAAGGCATAGGCCCTCAGTTTCAGCGGGCAGAGGTCGAGGCAATCAGGGGCCTCCAGTTCAAGTGCCGACCCAAACTGTACTTATGCACTACTGGGGCGACAGGAGTCAAAGTCGTCACCAGATGTTGTGATAGGTATGCTGAACATTTGCTCTCATCCTGCTTATGTGTTGATAGATCCAGGATCCACCTTGTCCTATGTTACACCGTTAGTGGCTCGAAAGTTTAGTATTATGCCAGAATTGCTTCGGCGACCTTTCTCAGTGTCTACACCCGTTGGTGACTCTATTATAGCCAGAAGGGTCTATCGAGGGTGTACAGTGGAGGTTGCCAGTCGTCAGACTACAGCAGATTTGATAGAACTAGAAATGGTTGATTTTGATGCTATGATGGGTATGGACTGACTAGCTCCATGCTATGCCAATGTTGAATGTTGGACCAAGATTGTCTGATTCCACTTTCCAGGGGAGGCTGTACGGGCAAAAGGTAGGTTTATTTCCTATCTTCGGGTGAGAAAATTGATAGCAAAAGTGTGCATTTATCATATTGTCAGAGTTCAGGATGTTCAAGCAGAGACTCCGACCCTTCAGTCTATTCCAGTGGTTAATGAATTTCCCGACGTACTTCCGGATGAGCTTCCTGGTATTCCCCCAGAAAGGGAAACTGATTTTGCAATCGATCTGTTACCAGGCACTCAGCCTATATCTATTCCTCCATATCGGATGGCTCCTGCTGAACTTAGGGAATTAAAGGAACAACTAAAGGATTTGCTTGACAAGGGATTTATCAGGCCGAGTACCTCACCATGGGGTGCGCCAGTTCTGTTCATAAGGAAGAAGGACGGCTCCCTCCGTATGTGTATAGATTATCGGCAACTGAATAAAGTCACTATCAAGAATAAGTACCCGCTTCCCAGAATAGATGATTTGTTTGATCAGCTACATGGAGAAAGGTATTTTTCAAAGATTGACTTAAGGTCCGGATATCATCAGGTTCGGGTTTGTGAAAGAGATATTCCAAAGACTGCCTTCAGGACTAGATATGGCCACTTTGAATTTCTAGTTATGTCCTTACAAATGCCCCAGCAGTGTTTATGGACCTGATGAACAATATTTTTAGACCATACCTGGACTTGTTCATGATAGTATTTATTGATGATATTCTGGTGTATTCCCGCTCAGAGGCAGATCACCAGGATCATTTACGGACAGTGCTCCAGATTCTCAGAGATCGCCAACTATATGCAAAATTTTCCAAATGTGAATTTTGGCTGAATTCAGTAGCTTTCTTGGGCCATATTGTGTCAGATGCTGGTATATAGGTAGATACGCAGAAGATAGAGGTAGTGAAAACATGGCCTAGACCTACCACTCCAACCGAGGTACGTAGTTTCTTAGGGTTAGTCGGGTATTCCAGAAGGTTCATGGAAGGATTTTCCATGTTAGCGACACCTTTAACCAAATTGACGCAGAAAGCAGCAAAATTCCATTGGACTGAGGCATGTGAGCAGAGCTTTCAGGAACTAAAAGACAGATTGACATCTACACCAATGCTGGCATTGCCAGAAGGAACAGAGGGCTATACAGTCTATTGCAATGCTTCGGGTGTTGGGTTAGGATGTGTTTTGATGCAACATGGTAAGGTGATTGCCTATGCTTCCAGGCAACTAAGGAAGCATGAGAAGAACTACCCTACCCATGACCTGGAGTTAGCCGCAGTGATTCATGCCTTGAAAATATGGAGACATTACCTGTATGGCATCCACGTAAATATTTTCACTAATCACAAGAGCTTGCAGTATATTTTCACCCAGAAAGAGTTGAATCTGCGACAGCGTCGCTGGTTGGATCTGTTAAAGGATTATGATGTGAATATTTTATATCATCCAGGAAGGACCAATATTGTAGCAGATTCCCTTAGCCGTAAATCTATGGGAAGCCTGGCATATTTACAGCCTGAACGGCAGGAATTGGCTCGAGAATTGCATCAACTATCCAGTTTAGCCGTTCGTATAGTAGAATCAGGAGACAATAGAGCGGTAATCCAGAATACCACAGTGTCATCATTGGTTGTGGAAGTGAAAGAACGGCAGTATGAAGATCCTAGCCTGGTTCATCTCAGAAATAGGGTCCAGCGAGGGGAAGTGACAGATTTCCAAGTAAGTGAGGACTAAGTTTTAAGATATAGGGATCGCCTCTGCGTTCTAGACGTGGCAGGGCTTCGCTAGCAAATTATGGGCGAGGTACACTATGCCCGTTACTCTCTCCATCTAGGTTCGACAAAAATGTACCATGACGTAAAAGAGATTTACTGGTGGCCGGGAATGAAAAAGGGGATAGCAGAATTTGTAGCTCAATGTCCCAATTGCCAACATGTGAAAGCTGAACATCAGAAACCAGGCAGACTGACTCAGGATATAGCCGTGCCTTTATGGAAATGGGAGGCAGTTAACATGGATTTCATAGTAGAGTTACCTCGTACCAGGCGTAAATATGATTCTATCTGGGTAATTGTTGACAGGTTGACAAAATCAGCTCACTTTCTGCCAGTAAGAGCTACTTTTTTAGCCGAAGATTATGCTGAGCTGTATATTGGAGAAATAGTCCGATTGCATGGAATTCCGCTGTCAATTATCTCTGACAGACGGGCGCAGTTTACAGCTAAGTTTTGGCAATCTTTTCAGAGGGGCCTGAGGACACAGGTTAACCTGAGCACAGCCTTCCATCCTCAGACAGACGGGCAGGCAAAACGTACAATCCAGACGCTCAAGGATATGTTATGAGCATGTGTGTTAGATTTTGGAGGCAGCTGGAATGAACACCTACCGCTTATTGAATTTTCCTATAATAATAGTTATCATTCAGCAATTCAGATGGCGCCTTATGATGCGTTGTATGGGCGGAAGTGCAGATCTTCAGCTGGTTGGTTTGAGGTAGGAGAATCAGTATTGATTGGGCCAGATATTATTCATCAATCAAAAGAGAAAGTAAAACTTATCAGGGAACGTCTGCTGACTGCTCAGAGCTTCCAGAAATCTTATGTTGATGTGCGGCGAAGAAACATAGAATTTAATGTGGATGACTGGGTATTTCTGAAGGTTTCACTGATGAAGGGTGTGATGAGATTTGGTAAGAAAGGCAAGCTCAGCCCGAGGTTTATTGAGCCTTATCAGATTCGCCGAAGGATAGGCCAGGTGGCATTGAATGTGATTTACCTCCAGAATTAGAATCCGTTCACCTAGTCTTTCATGTATCAATGCTGAGGAAGTGCATGGGAGATCCCTCCCGAATTGTTCCACTCCAAGACGTCCAAGTCACTGAGGAGTTAGCTTATGAAGAAGCACCAATAGCCATACTAGACCGGTAGATCCGGAGGCTGAGAACTAAAGATATCGCTTCTGTTAAAGTATTATGGCGAAATAAGAACCGAGAGGGGATGACCTGCGAGGCAGAAGACGATATGAAAACCAGATATCCTCAGTTATTTCAGACTTGGTCAGATTATGCAGCCAAAGGTATGTGGTTGTTGTTATTTCGAGTTGTATTATATACATGTATATGTGGAGTAGTTGACCTCAGTTTATTGTGAAATGAATGCCATAGTATTGTGTGGAGTACCTGTATTGGACTTTTCTGCATTTCAGGGTTTTTGGATAGTCCATATTACAGGGGAGACTCTGCTGAAATTTTTCCAGAATAAGTGATTGCAAGTTAAAGTTCTTGCAAGCAGAAGTTAACATTCGAGGACGAATGTTCTTAAGGGGGAGGATGTTACACCCCGTAAGTTTTTAGCGTTTAGTCGACCTATTTTCATGTTGGTTGATAGTTTTAGAATGCCATACGTATGAAGAAAGGGCCCGGGGAAAGGCCGAATGAGTGCCAAGTTGGGATTTCGCGAGAGGAGGCCGAACTAAGCTACCCAGAGGGGCAAAGTGGCACGGAGCCTGGTTCTCCGCGTTAGCCAATGTGGCATGGAGCTAAAATGGTGCATTGGTCAATGTGCCACGTTGCCTTGCATCCGGCTTCAAGTATATATAGGCCTCACCCTTAGAATTCTTGATAATTTTCATATATACTCGACCAGCAGTGGACAGAGACAAAGGAGACATATAATTTTCATCCGATTACGTCGCTAAATGCCGTCCAAATTCAAATTAACTTCGGGTATCGAAGTATAAGGCTGCAAGGAGCATTTCTATAGAGTTAGTTTCGTGAAATTCGCCTGGTGAATTATCATCCCGCCGAGCCAAAGTTTTTGGAATTGCTCCAAACTAGTGTCAATACGATCCCAGGCTTAAAGTAAACACTTCTCCCTTCTATACCTTCAAGAAATAATGAGGTTTCGATCGTGTTCTGTAAAATAGAAATATAGTTAATATTTGTATATAAAGTTTTCCTTTTTGCCGATTTGGTTTTAAAACTAGTCTTATCTTTCTAGTAACTCGATTTTAGTTGAGAAGGGCAGTTGAACACGAGCCGAAACTCACCAGTTAATTGGTAAACAACGATTGAGGTATGTTAAGGCATTTTCTTTTGGCAAGTTAGTTTCTTCAGCATAGTAACCCATTATGAATCCCAGTAAAGTATGTCAGGAGTATGTTATCACGTGTAGTTGTCGTTATCAGTTGAGACTTGTAATTGTATTGTTTTTGGCTGGATTACCTGTACAGCTTCTGTGACCGCCCCAGGGTTAACAACTGTGTCGACTCGTCCGCTAGGGATGAGGATATCTCGCTCTACGGAGCGGCATGCCGTCCGCAAGGGACGAAGATGGGGAGACAGATCCTCATATTTGCCGTGGTTGGCCTATACACACCCCTTTCGAGCGCTTACGCCCGGGGTGTAGATATCAAGAGTCCTCCAGAATCAGGTACGACTATAGTCAGGGGCCCAGCGGGCCCAGGTGCAGACCCAGGGGATCGGCAGGATGCTTATAGCTGGTAGTTGACTCAGTATAACCTGGATAGGGGTATATATATTGAGGTGTACTCACTAGGGCTAATGGGGGCCCAGGTGGGTTATTTTGTGCTGATTGTACCTTCCGACTTATGGGGACCAGGTAAGATTTATGTTGCTTTAGTTACTGATGGTTAGACGGTAGGACGCCTCGTTTGTCAGGTATGACCCCTACCCTCCTCATTACAGTTATGTTTAGCCTTGATTTCACTATCTCAGTCAGTTTCAGTCCGTTTTTCTTACTTTATTTATTGTCAGTTCTATCTCTGACTTTCAGTCATTTACAATTATTGCTTTACATACTCAGTACCTGTGGTACTGATGCCCTCTCTTGGGGTGCTGCATTACTTGCCTGCAGATACACATAGACGAGGAGCAGATCCCTCGTAGTTCCAGCCAGCTGCACAGAGCCATCAACTCCTTTCTTCCAGAGCTTGTGTGATAGAGGTTTACTTCTTTTTGTTCGTACAGTATGGGTAGGCCGGGGCCTTGTTCCGACCATCTTATTACTCCTAGAGGCTTACAAATTGCATCACTTCTCTGTGGTTAGTGGATATCGACCGTGTTGGGCCCATATGTGTTTAGACTATGTGTGTTGGCCGTGTGGGGCCTTGTGTAGCTGTTGATTGATGGCCTTGTCGGTCATACCTCGGTTTAGCATCTGATTTTTCTTTCTAGTTATAACTAGACATCATGGAGGCCTTGTTGGCCCGCATAGAACCCCCTGTGTTCGTTTGTCTCTAGTTAGTTGTTTATTTTCATAGGTGGCTATAGGCCTTGTCGGCCAGGGGTTGTATTTACAGCCGCTATATAGCCCGTTGTTTCTTGATTCTAGAGTTAGAGCCATCTCTGCACCAGAGGTGCTTAGGCTCAGTCAGCTCAGTAGTTCAGGTCCTAGTAGGGCACCAGGTGCTAGTCATGCCTCCCAAGGCGGGGCGTGACACTTTTACAACTTTTAATCTTCATTTTTGTTTAGATTGCAAGTTATTGAAATTTAAAAATTTATTATAATCAGTGATACTAATTTCAAACAACAGTTTCCACTCCTACCAGAAAGACATGACATGATGGATTTTGAATGCGATCAAAATTGGTTTGATATATCTGGCAAAAACTCAGACACAACAACCCCAACTTATTTTACATAATATTATTGCTTAGAGCTTAATGACAAATAATTTTTTTCGTCATATCGTGCAATTAGCAAAAAAAACAAAAACAAACTACAAGGATATTATTCTTTTTGAATTTTAGGATAGCAAACTAGCATGTTAGTAACTGAATTCTCCCAATTTATTATACCTAAGGTAATAATAGCCGTATGCCTTTTTACTTTACAAAACTTACAGATCATACAATTTGAACCCTCCTCCCACCACCATAACATGGAACGAAACTTGCATTCATGTTGATGATTATATTTTGATTCATTGTATGACTTCACACCTTCGAATTCAGATTTATTCCCCCCTCCCCCCTCCCCCCCCGCGCATAGTTTGGCGAAGGCAAAAATTACCTTATGGCAAATACTTGGTGAGAAGTTTGCTCCTTACCTCTACAACAAGGATGCTGGCCCATATATTGTGATAATCACATCTACAACCATGAAAAAATATTGTGGTAATTATTACCTATTTCATTACTGCAGTTAAGAATTTAGCTGCTACCATTTTAAGAAAATGCCCATGCTAAAATTTACTGCATTCATTATTAATAGGTGAAGTTAACTTCTCCACCACCTATGTAAGCAAATATATATAAATCTTGATATAGATTACGTAAGATCTTTAGTTCAAAAGTTTACCCCCGTGTCCATTGAAGTACAAGTAACAAGAAAGGTTAAATGTTAATAGCATTCCACTTGAGGAAGAGATGTTATTGAACCAGATGGACATTAAGGATCTGTTTGAGTTTGCATGAAGTCCTGAAATACTGGTTATTTTCATACTTAACTTCTTAAGTTTGTGAATTCCAAATCAAACATGACAATTAAAACTAACTTGATTTACTGTCGGTGGCACACAAGAAATTACCTTACGATGATTTCATCCTTCATGTGTACAGATGTGGATAGTTAAGGCAACCCTGAACCCTGACGATATTGAATAGCATTAGATTCTCCTCATCCTTGAATGTAATTTTGGGCTTAATTTTTAGGCTCCATGTGACATTGGCTTACTAAGCTAACAAAGCATATTTCTTTTTGCCCATGAAACTGCTAATAGTAATTCTAAGCACTTTTTAGCTGATTTGGACCTTAGAAGGCAAGTGAGAAGGTTGCTTTTGTTCTTTTGTAAAGTCATTTCCTGTAAAAAAAAATTGTTGATTAGAAGCTTGGAAGGCAAGTGAGAAGGTTTCTTTTGTTCTTCTGCAAAGTCATTTCCCATTTCCCCCCCAACTTAACATCCTCTCTCTGTCTCTTGCAAAGAATAAGTGTTTCATTTGTCACATATTCCTTGCCTTTTGCCTGAAATGCAGTATTTTCAGCTCGTATACATCAGGCAACTATAGCTCATAATTTAACAGGTAGAGTCTGCATTCTTTTCATCATCATGTTGTAAATTACCATCCATTGAATGAGATATCAATATATTCTACTTAGGCTGCTCTATAATGGGAGAGGATGTAGGAATAGGTTGATTTGTATTTGTAATAATAGGCTCATTTTGAGTCAAAAGACCTGCATCAGAAACATCAGGTGAAAGTAATAGCAGTGCAATAGCTTCTGGTGTCATTCCCTTAAAGGGAAGATGTTTTCTCTAAAAGTTACATCTCTATTCACCTTCTTTATTTGTTATCAATATCATCTTCTTAATAATTAAAGAATAAAGAGAAAATGATATGGTCGATCAACATACTAAATGTATAACTAATCGGAAAAACAATTGGTTCAACCACATATACTTACACCCTTGCGCAAAGCGTGGCCACATTGTGAGCAGTAGATAGATCCGTCAATAATTTGTAGGTATCCATCTCTGCCGTGCACGAGTAATCTTTCTGTGTCTTGAGTTAATGCTTTTCATTTTGGTGCGGAAAATATGACTATTCTTTCACATGAATTTTTTAGCTATCACAACTATTCCTTTTTTTTTATGAACCACTGGCTTCACGTTGTTTATATGAAGATCCCATTCCCAGCGTCCAAATGTTTCTTAAGGGCAAAGTGGTATTGATTGAAATATATTGTTAATGTGGAGACATGATCTTTTCTATGACTGTTGTTTGAGAGGTTAGATGGGAATGATCAAGTTTCTTGGAACTCGATAATAATTGGGTTCCCTCAAAATGGGAGCGGAGAGGTGTCATGTATTGATAGCTTATAAATAGGCCAAACACTTGAAAAAAATGAGTCAAGGGTGAAAAGTGAACAACTAATAGTTAAGGTGTGTTTCAATAATTATTTTGTGCAGTTCAAGTGGAAAAATCGCACACCTAATAGTTCAAGTATGACATTAAAAAAAATCGTGATACTTTATGTGTATTTTTTACTATTAACTCTAAAAAATTTGTCTAGATAAATTTCTAAAGAAGCAAAAGAGAATGTGATTTTTAAAAGGAGCCTGATCCTCATTATATAATAAGCCCAGATGGCGGTTGACATAAAATCTGTAAATCTATAAAAAGGAAGATCCTTATGCCGGTGACGCGACTCTCCCATATGCCAAGGATTGTATTTATCTATTTTCACATATTTTTGCCAAGTAATCCCATTTCACATACTACCTTCGAAACTTCAAAACTGCTTCACAATACCTACCTCAGTAGGTGCGACATAAAAACACTTCACTATTTCTCTTTAGATCCCTCCCAAAAACATTCCTAAGCTCCCTTTTCTTCTAATTACTTTCCTCTCCATCTCCTTCCTTTTATCCCTGTTCTTCGCGTACAACTGTATATTGTTCTTCAATGTGTTCGAACTATATACTTCAAAACACAGGGCACACAAATCCCAGCCCGCTTAGTTATGTTGCTTACCATTTCGCAAACCTTGTACTATTTCTGTTACATAAAATTTTACTCCTGACTTCTGCCTTAAAAAAATAGCACTATGATGTTGAAACTTGAAAATAGACTACCTTTTCACTTTATATCAAATCTTGCAGAGAGTTTTACATTCTTCTTCAGGTCGTTCAGATTTCCTCCAAAGTCCGCCCAGGTATGCTAATTTCTAATTTTAACCTCTTTGTTTTAATTCTTCCGTAATAAATCTTTACAATTTACCTTTCTTTGACATTACAACTTGGTTCGGACTTTGGTTAAAAAAGATATACATGACGTTAACATGAGACTTTTTACATTTGTATTCAAATTTCTTTTCAGAACTTTTCAGGGATATTAAATTTTAAATCTTCCTCTTCACTTTACATCAAATCCTGGAAACAAATCTTATTTTCTTCCGAGGGCCATTCAAAATCTCTCCAATCCGCCCAGGTATGATGGTATGAAGCTTTTCAATTTTCAGATCTCTTTGTTTTACTTCTATCCTATGAATTGCTTAGGTTTGCCTTTCCTCAGACTTTTTTCAGTTTACTAATAATTCAACTCCCGCCTATTATTGGAAACAAAAAAAAAGTCGTAAAGTTGTACATGCAGGTTTACAGGTTTGTGTAAATTGTTCTTTCTAGCTGTTTACGAACATTATCAACTACTAAATATTCCTTCTCACTTCATATAAAATCCCCTGAGAAATTTAAAATTCATTTTCAGGTTGTTCAAAGTCCCTCCTACCTTTTTATCCTACTTTACGATGCACAAAATCCCTCCAAACCACTCAAAAATTGAAATTATTCTTTGTGTCATTCAAAATCCTTCTTGGCTTTGAAATTCTTTTTTGTGCCGCGTAAAATCCCTCCTACCTTCCCTGCCTCTTTTCCTTGGTTATTGATTTATCAAGTTATAATATCTACCTTAGTGCTTGATATTTATATTCTTTGCTTATTTGTGCTAAGCTTGATAATTGTAAGAAAATCTATTTACAATTACGATGTTGTTAATACGTTTACACTCAGAAGGTCCTCAAAGTCATAATTTTATGCCTCTTCAACTTGTGATACTATTAAAATGGGACTAATTTAACATGACATTCACTTGAAAACCATTAAACAAAAATTAAAACATATTTTGTCCATTTTAACAAATCCATTGGTTCAACTGCTATGCTTTCAAAGAAAATATTATTAACACCTCTAAAGCACTTTACTATTTTCATCAGGTTTTAAAGTTTGTGATAAATTGTTCTTCACAGTATTCATGAGACTATTCAGATTTGTATATATAGTTGTTTCCAGTATTTTTTAATGTACTTGAATTTTATATTAGTCTTTTCGCTTTATATCAAACCCTGCAAAGAATTCTTACATTCTTCTTTAGGCCGCTCAAAATCCCTTCCGTCCAACTATACTTCTTTTCAATTACCAATCTCTTTGTTTTACTTCTGCCCCAATGAATTATTTTGATTTACCTTTCCTTCATCTCTGCAATTCGGCTCCTGACTTTTGTTTTAAAAAACACAAAGAGGTTTACATGAGACTTTTAAGATTTGTATTAAATTTTAAATTATTCTTTTCGCTTTATATCAAATCCAGCAGGGAAATCTTAAGTTCTTCTCCAAGCCATTCAAAATCCCTGCAGTCCGCCCAAGTGTGATGTTTTTCAATTTTCAACCTCTTATTTTAATTCTGCCCCATGAATTATTTTAATTTACCTTTCCACCGACTTTTACTGGTTTATTAATAATTCGACCTCTGCCTATTATTGAAAACAAAAACCACTTTAAGGAGTACATGTAAGTTTTCAGTGTTGTATATATCGTTCTTTCCATCTCATTACGATGTTATCAACTTTAAAATGTTCCTCTGACTTTATATCAAATCATCCTGAGAAATTTAAAATTGATTTTCAGTCTGTTCAAAATCCCTACATTTTGAATCCTACTTTATGACAAATAAAATTCATCCAGACCACCCAGAAAATTGAACTTATTCTTTGTGTTATTCAAAATCCCTCTTGGCTGTGTGTCTTTCAAGCACTTTGTTCTACTACTGCTGAATCAATGATTCCCATATATATTAATCCACTCCTTTCAATCATTTACAGCTCGCTTCCCATGTGTTTTGAAAAAAATCCCATCTCTACAGCATGTTGAGATTTTCAGTAGATTTTTAAGTATTTGTTTACATTTATTTTGCAAGTTGATAAGGAAAAAGAGCAACCTTTAACCTTTTTAAGGTTATTGATTTTGAAATTTGCCTTTTGGTGGTTGTACAACTATGAACTCGTTGCTATTTGTAATCTCCTCTATGACATGTTTAGACGTTAGAGTATATTCCAGCTTCAGTTACGCTTTTGATGATTTACAACTATTATTAAATTTTTTACAATTCTTCCTCCACTCTAAACTAAAGTTTTCCTTCTAAAACATTGAACATTGTATTCCCCATAATATGTTAATACCTTGGTTATTGATTCTGCAAGTTATGATGTTTGTCTTAGTGCTTGATATTTATATCCTCTGCTATTATGTTCTAAACTTCATCACCTTTAACACGCTTTAACATTTTCTTTAGACTTTTTAAAAAAAAAAATTTAAACTGGCCTTCATTGATCATTGACGCACAAAACTTACAATATGAGTTTGGCATCCAAAATGATATATATATATATATATATATATATATATATATATATATATATATATATGATCACTGCGATTAGGCTAGGGAGTTAGAAACTAATCCTACCAAAAGAGGCCTCAATGGCCTAGAAGTCTAAGGAGGGTCATAATTGATATTACTATGCTTTGCTCCTTTAATCCTAAAGGACAGTATGCACCATCTTTTCATATTGGCAATACCTCTCACGGAGGTAATATTTTCTTTAGACTTTAAATTTATTGATAAATTGTTCTTCACAAATTTGTAAGGAAAAATTCATTCTTGGGGCTTTCCATGTTTATTGATTTTAAAATCTATTTTTTCAGAAAGTAAATTCTACTATGCATACACTCCTGAGAGTTAAAGTTTTTGATATATTGTTCTTTGCAAATTGGTAATGAAAAATACATTCTTTTTGCTTTTCATGCATATTTTGAAATCTTCCTTTACAGAAAGTAATTTCTACCATGCATACACCCTTAAATTAATTACAAGTTCTACAAATCCTACTATAATTTTTCACCGACTTTTTTAAAGAACTTCACATAGTTGCTTCTATTCTCAACTATGAAACTATATTTCTTACAACTCCACTTTTAAAAATTTAAGTAAATGTAGAACATTTACGACTCAGGATAGAAAAATAATTTCGTCTTTTTCGGCTGTAAAACAATATATATATATATATAATTTTAATCTCCACTGTTATACATTTAGATCTTACATTGTATTATGCCTTCGGTTACTCTTTGAAGATTTACAGCTATTATTTTATTTGATAAACTACTCCACTCACTTCTAATTTAATTTTTGCATTCTTGCTTAAACCTCTTCCAAAAATCAAAACCTCAATGTTACGTTAAATTGCCTGTTTCATACCTACGCTGATATGCTTATATTTGCATAATACATCTTACATTTTAGCACATAGAAATCCTTCGATAGATTAAAAAAACTCTTCCTCATGATGCACACAATACCTCTAGCCCGTCCAGGAATATTGTTTTTGGAATTATTGTTTAAACCAAAACAAAGTAATATAATAGTTCCTGCATCTAATTAAAAATACTAGGTAGTTTCTATAATAGAAACAATATTTTTCATTATAAATACGTTAAAAATACAACCGACAAAAAAAAGGGACCAAAAAGAAAATGTCATTCATATATATATTCTTGCTTTTGTTTGGTTTGTTCAATACACAATTGATAATGCCAACACAATCTTGTGAAACTTATTAATTGAATTTTTACTAAATATTAATTTGAATGAGATGCATAATATTAGACAAAATATAATATCCTTATCACTTATTTTAAAAATTATATGTTTATATCAACTTCGGGCTACCAAAAGTATCCAGAGTTTCTACATGTCTTATTAACAGATATATGGATAATAATGACTTATTTTAAAAAGAGCTTAAGACCCCTTTAATACTCATTAGTCTTATTTACCATTTTTTATAAGGTCTGAAATTTAATTTACCCATCAGTGCGCATAACTATAATTTCACGTGTGTAGCAAACAAAATTCATAAACTCACCATACAGACTTTAAGGAGAAAAACTAAAAAATTAAGTTTCACCTTTGTTGCATTAATCAAATAAAACCAGACTTTTCTTTAGTAACTGCACTTCCGACAACACTTCATTTTTATGAAAATTAGAAAACGTAAAGCATCTATGTGTGAGGTTATTGTTAGCCCATATACTTGTTAGCAGATGGGCTTTAGGGTTTTAGGTAGTCTTATGCCTATATATATAGGCACCCCCTTCCCCATTCTAGTGTATTGTCTTCTATTCTCTTATGTACCTTTGTAGTTAGCCTTTTGACTCTTTCTTTTCTTGTTCTTCAATAAACTCTTGTTATATATCAACAGTTATAAAATGGTTTTTTTTTCTTTTTTTTTCTTTTGCTATAAAACTATATCTGTATTCGTATTTGTTAACTGCAATATATTTAGACTTTACACTGTATTACAGATTTAAATACACTTTGAAGATTTACAACTACTATCTTAGTTGATAAAATACTTCACTTCTAACTAGATCAAAGGAAAAAGCTCAAATATGCCTTCGAACTTTAGGAAAATGCTCATCCATGTCATCTGTTAAAAGTTGGGCTCATTTATACCACTACTGTTACTCAAATGGGTCATCTATGCCATTATTTTTTAACAGACCCAATATCTGATTTTTTAAATACCAGATTGGATACATGTCATATTTTTATTGGGCCACATCAATTAAAAAAACACCTAATAAAATACCCATTCAACCTACCCATGACCCACTCCCTCATTAACCCGACCCACGACCCATTTCCTAATATCAATTAAAACCCAATTCCCACCACACTATCTGTATATACTCCAAAACCCAAAGCCCCGTCATCTTCTCCTTTCTTTCCTTTCAGACGTTTCTTCTTCATTGCTTCTCAGAGCTTCTATGTTTCCTCACTCCTCTTCCTTGTCCAAATTGACCTTGCTTTAAGTTGCTACTATCTACCTCAACACCTAAAATTTTGCTTTTTATATTTTGGGGTATTTCCCCCAAGATGATGAGGTTAACATGACAAGATTAATCAGCCTATGGGTTGCAGAGGGACTTCTAAAGGAAGATGATGATAACAAAAGTTTGGAGGACATAGCTGAAAGAATGTTTACAAGAACTTAGAGATAGAAATTTGGTTCTCATAAGCCAACAGAATTTTGAAACACCTACACACCATAACTGGAGACTAGAGTTGGTCCATCATGGTGTAAAAAAGAAATCTTGAGATTTGGACAAGGAAGAGGAATGAGGAGCTTTGAAAAGAAATGAAGAAGAAGCGTCTGAAAGGAAATAAAAAATAAGATGACGGGGCTTTAGGTTTTGGCGTATATACGGGCAGTGGGGTGGGAATCGGATTTTAAATGATATTAGGGAATGGGTTATGGTCGGGTTAATGAGGGAGTGGGTCATGAGTAGGTTGGATGGGTATTTTATTAGGTGGTTTTTTAATTGACGTGTCCCAATAAAAATATGACACATGTCCAATCTGGTATTTAAAAAATCAGATATTGTGTCTGTTAAAAAATAATGGCATAGATGACTCATTTGAATAACGACAGTGGTATAAATGAGCCCAACTTTTAACGGATGACATGATTGAGCCTTTTCCTAAAGTTCGATGACATATTTGAACTTTTTCTCCCTTAAATAAATGCATTCCTCATGCGGCGTATCATTAATAGGCTTTTCTACACAACAAAAGTAAACATTGAGGAGGCAAAACATAGAATGAAACAGTAAAAACTACTGCTATGACCCTCCTCACCCATCTGTTTATAGTTTGTTTAGGAACTTCTATACCAACTCTCTTGATTTATATTTGAATTCAAAGACTTTTGAGCTTGATCTTAAATCTTCGTGTTGATCTCTGGAACTTGTAGATAAATACTTGAGTGCTTGAATGCTTGTAGCTTGTAGAGAAATTTCAAGTATTAGTGTTACAATCTCTATGAATCCTGTGATTCTTCTTTTCGAATATAAATTCAAGAATTTTTTCAGCTTCATCTTGAACTTGATTGATTTAATTTTGATTTGTACTTGAATTCAAGAGGTTTTGAGCTTGATCTTGAATCCAAAATTATGATGCGGACAAACTTCTTCCGACCAATCAGATTTAAGTTGACATGAAGATATTTGATTGGCATGTTGTGTCATTTTGACATTTATTATACTTTCTTTATTTTTATCCAAAGGAAAAAGATTTTAATGAACTACATGTAAAAAGGTATTGGATCTTATAGAAAGAGAGATATTGTATTATTGATTGTGTAGCGTCATATCAGAATCAAGATATTATCCTGTGATATATTTTAGACTTTATATTGTTGGAAAAATTAATCTTTTCAATAATACGAAGAGATAATAATAACATTGTAATGATAAGGAAAAAACTCTTTGGTTGCATCATTATAATGGAAAGGAAATATATATGTTTATTTATCATATACTAGCCTTTTTTCCGTTATCAAATCCATCAAAAAACATGCCAATGATATTCCTACAAAGTCTCAATGTCCTGCTTTTCAAACTAACATGCATCAAGCGGATATTTTAAAACCAGAATTTGATTCTTAAAGGGGGATTTACTGTTGCACATGTTGCTGCTAGGTACGACGTTGTGTTAGAATGAATTTTAATACTAAAGATATAATGACACTATTAAAATTGAGAAATCAAATAGTTTCATGTTAATTTTACCCATCAATTACAAATATATGAGTCTTGTACAGTCAAATTTAGAGGAATGGAGTCAGATATCGAATTTGAAGTACTTAGAACCACAACTTTTAAATGTCTTAGTCACTCAAATAGTATTACATATTTCAAAAATCTTTATTTATTTCTTAAACTCTACATTCATATTTCAAAAATCTTTATTTATTTCTTAAACTCTACATTCATTCAAATAGGTTCACATAAATTGTAATGGACTTGAGTTCTAACTTATACCTATATGTTAATTGGGTACCACAATTTTGATTTTTTTTTTAAAAAAAAACTTATAGCTATGTTGCTCGGACTCTTTGATGCATTGTATGTGATGCATAACATTAAACTTGGATCTCTTTGTATTACACAATCCACATAGTGATAAAGCCATACCAATAGAAAAATGGCAAATAAGTACTTCCTATGTAAAGCTTTCACTATAATTACTTCAGGATGGATATTGGTTTGAATAGAATTTTTAAATATTACATCATAATAATTGTAATTAATTAGATGAATTATCAAAAAATGAAGATAAATAAGTTTCAACGATGTACAATATCTAAAAGGAAAACATATATTAACGAATGATCCAACATAAGTTTAATGAGGTAGTTCACCACAGCGCGAAGCGCGATTAGCTTACCTAGTTTAAGTAATAAGAGAAAGAGAAATTGCAATTAGGAGAATTGGAAAACATTATTTTGTTTCGTATATTGATTATGGAGGGGAAAAATGATTTCTTTTGATTAACTTATACAAATTACTTTAAGATTAATAAGAATGAATGAAATTCTTGAATGAATATAATAAAGTATAACCGTAAAAAAAAATTCTAAAGCAATTGCATTGAGTTAAAATAGGAGTTTTAATTTGTTGAATTGATAGAAAATTCTACACATGTCACAACCTGTATGCACAATCCTTAATGTTCTCTTTCAGTAAAACTATAATGAAAAGGAGGAAGATAGACGAGAGAAAATCTAAAAATAGTTTCGCCTTTAAGCTTAAGCATTTAAAAAAAGTGTAGATGTAGCACAAATCTAAGAGAAATAATATGGCTAGCCAGCCTCAATGTAACACCCCAAAGTTTCCTAAGAGTAGATTCAGTAAGTTGAATATGTTCAGTAGAGGAGTCTGAAATTATCTCTCAGTACGATTGTTGGTATGACTCGTAATAAGCTGGTACAGATCGTAGGAAGATTCATGGTAAAATTTAGAGACTCACTCCTACACCACTAGTCACACCACGAGTCATGGTTTGGTGGTACGACTCGTGGTCTTGGAGTTGTAACATGCTGCTGAATTGCTAGGTTTTGGTCATACGAGTGATTGTACTACTCAAGTTCATGAATTCAAATTTTAAATCAAGTGTATTGAATTTAGGGTTTTAACCAAATTTTATGAATTATCTATGATGTGTTTATGGGTCTAATCCTCTCATATTGTAGAGTGTGTTTTAAAGTCTAATGGGCAGATGTCATCACAAATTGATTATAAATTCATTATTTTAAGTTAATAGAAATTATGCCCTATTATGCAAGTTTTATGAAAAGTCAAGTTTATGATTCATGATTTCAAGCATGATGAGATATCTAGCATGAATGAATGTTTATGAATTTCTCACGTATGAAATCATGATTTTGACTTATGAAGTCTATTTCAAGTATGCATGATTTTATGATTTGGGCAAATCCATACAAGTTAAGTATGTTTTTATGATTTAGCCAAGGCTAATAAGATCAGCTTATCATTTGGTTTGGAGTCAAGACTCCCAATGCAGCTTATGATATGTTATGGAGTCAAGATTCCCAATGTTTAGGTTTCAAGCTATGTATAAATTATGATTTCAGCTTCGTTGAGAAATAATATGAGCGCTATGCATGTTTTTGACAGTAGCGTCTAGCACTGAGCAGGCCTGGGGGTCGATGTTCCCCGGTCTAAGAATTACGTGCCAACGTAGATATATGTATACATATTTGGGACCTCTCAAGAGAGTTTTCCCCTGCCCCAAGGGGCCTTAGCTTGGTATTAATATCATGGTTTAGCGTCCTTAGCCCTAGCAAGATTTTGGATGACTCTGCCCACTTGAGTGTGATAGTTAGTAATTTACCAACTCATTAGGCTTTTAAGCATGAGCTTCTGCTGAGTTTTCAAGTCATTTGAGAGGATTTTATGCTCTTTCTCTTTAGTTTTTGCAGGTAATTAATTTAAGGAGATACAACAAGAGAATAGGGCTGAAGCTTGACCGAATGGGACCGGTGCTCCACCGGATGGAACTGGCGAAATACCAGCTAAAACGAAAGAGTTACTGGACTAGAGTGGAAGGTGCACCAGAGGAATGCAGGTCAGCACCTGCGAACTGCCGGTGCTAACACCAGCTAGACCCAGGTTCATTGCCCTCACACCTGCGATGCAGCGACATTTCACGGATGGGCGCCGGCAGAACACCGGTGACTCGCAAGAAGAGCAAAATCATTCAGCACAAGTTTTTAGGAGTATATTTGACCTATTTCTGTACATTCTTTAGAAAGTACCAAATTATTCCATTCCATATTCATAGAAGGTTAGAGAGAGAAATATTAAGTAGCTTTTTCTTCTTCTTCTTTAAGGTAAAAAACCTCCATTGAAGACAATTGTTAGCTTGAATTTAACTCTTGATGATACATGTCTAATTTTAATTGTTGATATAATTTCGTATTACTCATTAATGAGTAGCTAAATCTCTTTTCTAGAGGTGCGTGTATGAATTGTGGTTAAATTGGATTGGGTATTGCTAAATTAATCTTAGAGTTACTTATTTAATACAAATTTATTATTTTCTCCCAATTTATAATTAAATTACTCATAGTTGCAAATGTGAATTATGTTTACTTATTCTAGTTTTGCTTGAAAAAAGAAAACTGAGTATAGGTGAGAAAGCAATGATGGGTAATTAGGTGTTGATTGTGTTGGGTTATGCTAGAGATAGTTAAAACATAATCATTCACCCATGAGAGATTTGAGGCTAGAAATAGCTCAAGTCTGACCCAAGTCTTAATGGATATATTGTTTGGGACCTTGGGTTTGAGAAAACCTGTAGAAAAAGGCACCTAGTGGTTGAAAAATATTGGGTGACACCTTGTCCATGGCTATTTATATTTATGAGTAATAATTCAATTGCCTAGTCAATTCTAATCCAATTGAAGCCTCGTTCGAAAGCATACTCCTAGCTCTTTCTTACTTTTGTTTATTCAAGTTGGCTATCTTGTTGACTGATCGATAGTTGTTTCTACATCTTAATTGTAATCTTTTGAACCCCCAAATTTTTATTTATTTGTTTTCAATATAATGATGCTTCTTAGTTTGACTTGATAGACAACTTTTGTGGCATCTAAGTGCTATTCCCTGCGGGATTCAACCCCGACACTCGTCGGGTATATTTATTTTACCAATGACTGTTTACACTCTCTCTTTACGAGAAGTGAATTTGGACATTATCAAAAAAAATGTCGTTGCCAGAGAATGTTGTTAGATATCCCCTAGTTGATTATTGAGTTGAATTAATTTAGCCTCTTGTATTTTTTTATAATTGTTTTTGTTTTTGGATACCTTTATAGGATGACTGATATTGGCCAACAATCTCAAGAAGGTTTGTGGATGGTCATATGGACCACGAAGAAGATGACCCCATGATGCCAGAAATAGCAGGTGTTATTCGCCTACCACCCACAATCGGGAATACGGTGTTCGATGTGACTAGTATAATGTTACACCTTCTACAAATGAAATGACTCTTCGGAGGTTAGCCAAGTGAAGATGCAAATTGACATCTTTGAAATTTTCTTGAGATATTCCAACATTTCAACATCACAAATATAAGTCAAGAGTCGATCAGATTGAGGCTCTTCCTATTTTCTTTGACTGGGGAAGCAACTATGTGGCTTGAGGAACTCCCTCCGGGAAGTATCACCTCATGGCAAGAATTGACTGAAGCCTTCCTAGACAGGTTCTTCCCTCCATCGAGGATGTTGCAGTTACGAGATGATAATACTAACTTCAGGAAAATCCAGAGGGAACCTTTACATGTGGCATGGTTGAGATTCAAGAAGAAAGTGGCCCTATGTCCCAACTAGGGTTTCCAAATGGAGTGCTCCTTCAAAGTTTTATCATTCCTTTGTGGGTGGATCTCTCATGGACAAACCCTATGGAATAACTAGAGCTTTGGTGGATCGAATGACTACAACGAACCGAGCTTGGCATACGAGGGAAACTGAAGTACCTCCAGGTGGTGCGAATTCAATTTTTGTGACCGTTGGGATGAGAAAGAGGGATGAAGAACGAGATAAGACTTTGGAAAAAATGATAACCCATCTCGAGTTGATAGTGAAGCATGTCATAGGGACAGGTCTAAGAGCGTTAATGCCGTGGGGACTCAAGGTACAATGCAGTATGAAGGTGAAGCATTACCACCGAGGTATGAAAAAGAATTCCAATTAATGGCAAATTAAATGGCGGGGCGAGGGAGGTTCTCGCCCAGGGTACAAAGGTGCCAATCAAGGTCCTTGGCGCCCAAGGAAAGAGAATCAAGATTTGGAGAACCATGACAACCAGGGATGGGTTAATCGTAATGAAAGATGGGGTAACCGAGATCAAAATCGTGATAGGGAATGTTATCACCAAAGCTAAAACCCATATATTCCCCCTCTTAAGGCTGAGAACCCCTAATTACAACCTGGTGTGAGCGATGTGGGTGATCTTGGGCAGATTTATATGCCCAAGTGATACTCAAACGTATCATTTTTACCTTGTTTGTTGTGCAATGTGTATATAATATCATGTAATTGGTAATAAAATGCGAATTTATACTAACCAACATGATTAACATTTGTTTTGCAGGTAAATGTGATTTTTAGGTGCTAAAATGCGTGTTGGAACTATGTCGGAGTTGGACTTGGATGCGAGCGTGGAAAAGACCTTGGAGTGCATATTTTATAAGGGCTCCGCGATGGAGCCGTGCCACGCTACCATCGCGGTAGCACACTGCCTGAGCAAGGATTAAAATGGCAATTTCCAGTATGCCTGCGCGTCAGCTCCGTGGCACGGAGATAGGCCTCCGCGATGGCCTCCGTGCCACGTTGAGGTTAATTTTCCGGACCCTGGAAATTCCAGTGAAGGTCCGCGTCCACGCCGTGTCACGGAGGCAGTGCTCCGCGTTGTCCTCCGTGACACGTTGCTTGTTATTCCGGAATAAATTTCCCACTAGTATAAATAGCACACTTAGGTTTATTTTAAGGAGTTTTTTAGTTTTTAGACTGAGTTCAGAAGTGGAGAGCAGGAACGTGGGTTAGTAGCAATTGAAGATTGAAAAAGCTAAGGGATTTCTTCTCTTCCTTTCTTCTTTCTATCAATTGTACGTATGATTTACACTCATTTTAGGATGATCAATCCAAGAATGAGTAGCTAATTCTCTTCCTTGCTGAGGTTTTGAACATGTGTAATGAATTCTGATTTTAATTGATATGGTTTCTTCTTCTTCTTTAATGTTGTTCCATTAATTCTTGTTTTTACTGCATTAGTGATTGGCCAACATTAATGTACATCTAAAAAGTCCAATTTCACTCGAAAGAGCAAGAAATTGGAAAGTTATGAATTAATAGGGTATTGTTCTTAACTTGATTTGGGAAAATTGGGTTTAGATGTGCTTTCCTGATAGAAATATACTTGAAAGCCGTATTAGTCAATTTAGGAACCGGAATTGTAGTGCTAGGTCATAAATTGCATTTGATCACAGAAATGTAGACGGATGGTTTATGATTCTAAAGTGAAATTAAATACGAGAGTTTTAATTTCTAGGCAAATGTTCTTGGCTAGCAACATGAAGAAGAGAATTAACCAAAATTATCATGATTATCAAGTTCATTACTTGTTCTTAACCTTGGCATGTTCATATCCATTGTCTGAATTCACAAGTAAATAGTTGTTATTAGTTGTAGTATATATAGTTTAGAAACCAAAAACTCAAGTAACTCTTGGTTACATTGTTGTTAGCATAATTAGAAGTGAAATAGGAATACAGTAAACTAGGCAATTTTACATATCTTGAGCCTCCTTGGATCGATACTTGGCTACTTAGCCACTTTATTACTTGTTTGACCACGTGCACTTGCGTGTCGGTTTTTAACCGTAGCAACAAACCGCGAACAAGTTTTTGGCGCCGTTGCCGGGGAGGCTAGGCGATTTGTAAAATTGTGTTTAGTGTAAATTTACTGTATTTGTATTTTTATTTTCTTAAGTGTTAACAACTTGGTCTTAGCCTGTATTTTGCAGATTTTGTTTCTGTGAACACTGGCAAGGGACAAAGAGCTGGTGGAATCTTACTTAGAGCCTGAACGTGAGTTTCATAGTCAACGTAGAGAAGCTCTTCGAAAGAAGCTGCAGTTGCTTAAATAGTCTATGATGGAGCAACCAAATCCACCAGTTGTGCGGGCAGTTTTAGTGCCCGACGAAGCAGCAGCAAGGCCGGTTCGCGAGGTGGCAATCCCACACGCTAATAATGTATATTCTAGCATCCGCAAACCAAAGCCTGGAGGGAGGTTTGAATTAAAGCAGAATATGGTGCAACTTTTGCACACAAGAGGGCAATTTACCGGTCTCCCTCACGAAGATCCACAACATCTCCAAAACTTTTTGGAGATAAGTGACACTTATATACCCGCTGGAGTGTCACCTGATTATGTTCGGCTCACCTTATTTCCATTTTCCTTACTTGGTGAAGCCAAGAGGTGGTTAAAAGATGAACCACCTAATTCTATATCAACGTGGGATGATCTTGCACGGAAGTTTCTTATCAGATTTTTCCCTTCTGGTAAAACAGCCAGACTTAGGAGTCAAATCCTAAGTTTTAAACAGAGGGAAGGAGAAAATCTATATCAAGCCTGGGAAAGATTCAAATCCATGTTGCGGGACTGTCGTCACCATCATCAGTCCAATGAGGTGTTGGTACACACATTTATTGAGGGTTTGGAACCCCACACTAAAATTCTGTTAGATTCAGCAGCTGGAGGGCAAGCGCTGGAGAAGACATATGAGGAGCTGTACACTTTGCTCAACTGAATTTCACAAGGCAATCCAGAATGGAATGCAGATTCTTCAAGGGGTGGAGCAAGGAAAGCAGCGGGAGTGCTTGAAGTGGATGGATTCACAGCTATCACTGCACAGATAGCTGCTTTGCAAAATCAGCTAAACACTCACTTCAGCAACATAAATTTGAACCAGCCTTCAGCTTCAGTCAATGCAGTTCAACAGATGTGGTGTGAAGTGTGTGGTAGTAGTGAGCATTAAGCTGAATGCTGTGGTGCAAATCCTGATTCTGTTAACTTTGTGGGCAATGCACAGAGAAATCAGCAGCAGTTTGGTAGTGGCTACAACTCAAATTGGAGGAACCATCCGAATTTTTCGTGGGGTAGCAACAATCAACAAGGCCAAAGTTCAGGGCAGGGTATGCACAGAAACCAAGGAGGGCAACAAAATTATCAAGCTCAATTCAAAAATCATAGTGCCCCTCCTCCACCACCATCACCGACTATTGAGGAGATGTTCAAAACCATGATCGCTAATCAGGCACAATTGCAGGCTGACTATGTCAAATTGGCAGCCGAAGTGAAGAACAATCAATTGGCGACCAAGGCTCTTGAATATCAGTTTGGGCAGTTTGCTAGTGCCCAAAATACTAGACCCAGAGGAGGACTACCTAGCGACACGGATCCTAATCCAAAGCAGGTAAATGCAGTGACCACGAGGAGTGGTTTACAGTTGAAGGAGGTGGAACCGGAAAGACCACCTCAAAAGTCAGGAGCAGCAGATGTTGAGGGAGAGCAAACCTTGGATAAGGGGAAGACTAAAGAAGCTGAACCAGAAAGGCCTCCACCCCCGTTCCCTCAACGACTTAAGAAACACAAGGAGGAGGCGTGTTTCCAGAAATTCATGGAGGTACTTAAACAGGTACATGTTAACTTACCTCTTGTTGATGTCTTGCAGGGAGTGCCAAAATATGCGAAGTATATTAAAGACATCGTGGCTAACAAAAGTCGTTTGACTGAGTATGCCACGGTAGCTTTAACGGAGGAATGCACTTCCCGTATTTAAAATAGGTTGCCCACAAAACTGAAAGACCCTGGAAGTTTCACTATCCAGCTTACTATTGGGCAAAGTATCCGAGCGCGTGGATTATGCGACTTGGGGGCAAGCATAAATCTGATGCCATCTTCGGTATTCAGAAAGTTAGGTCTAGGGAGTCCTAGACCTACAACGGTAATCTTGCAGCTAGCAGACAGGTCTTTAGCTAAGCCGGATGGCATTGTTGAGGATGTGTTAGTGCAAGTAGGCTCCCTCATTTTTCCGGTCGATTTTATTGTTCTGGACTTTGAACCAGATGCTGAAGTCCCATTTATTTTGGGACGACCCTTTTTGGCAACCGGAAAAGCATTAATTGATGTAGCTGTGGGTCAACTCATGATGCGAGCACATGACAAGGTCGAAGTGTTCGACGTGTACAAGGTACCTAAGCTCCCGACTGTTTATAAGGATCTCTCGGTGATCAATGTGATTGATCATGGGAATGCTAATGGAATGAGTGATTCCCGAGAGTTACTAGGAAGGCCACCGGATAAGGTTGAGAACTACTGGGGGGATGACCATGATCGGGACAAATCGTCCATCTCCCTAGTAGACAAGTGAGCTTAAAGGACGTCGAGCCGCGACGGTAAACCAGGCGCTGCACGGGAGGCAACCCGTGAAAAATATTTTCTTTCTTTCTTTTTAGTGTAAATAATTTTTATTTTTCTTTTCTTTTTCTTGACTAGGTTTAGATTTTCATTTTAGTTAATATTTTTTTATTTTTTTTAGTTAGGGAAATCTATTAATTTAACCAATTTTTGTTTAGTGAGGTGATTTACAGGTATAACGGAGGAAATATACATGGAATAGAGAAAATGAGGCGAGGTATGAAAATTAAATTTATTGGTGAAACAGAGCACTGGTGCGTCCACGCCATGTCACGGAGGCAGTGCACCGCGTTGGCCTCCGTGACACGTTGAAGGCAAAATTCGGATTTTTCAAAAATCCAGTAAGCCAACGCGTTGGCTCCGTGTCACGGAGGAGGGGCTCTGCGTTACCCTCCGTGACACGTTGCCCCTTATTCAGTGCCGGGTCACACCGGGTTTCCGGGTGACCCGCGTGTTTTCTTAATTTAAAACCCCCGATTTCGCCCCAATTTTTCCCATTCCCTCTTCCCTCCGCGACCAAACACCCATTTCCCCCTCCCCAAGCAACGTGCCACGTTGATAGGCAAGGAAAAATGTCAAGTTTCTTGGGTTCTTCAATTCTAAGGTATGTTTTCATCATCTAACTCAATTTTTTGGCGATTTTTGTCAAATTTGGGCATGTAAGGTGAGATATATCACCCTAGGTAGAAATTAAACATGATATTGAATTATTTTATGATTGATTATGTTCGGATTGTTGTAGTTAGCGTTTGAACTTGTCGATTATGTAAATAATTCAAATTTGATTGTCGAACTCTATTCTAGGGCTTGGGTTGTTGAATTTGACTTGGGCAACTTGATAGTTTGATGAATTCGATGCCGGGGTGTGTTTATTAATTGAGATAAGTCATGGTAAATATTGTATAAATGTTAAAAGACGACTAATTCTCGAATTTTTGTGGAAAAATGCATAAAGTGTGAATTGGTTAGATTATTTAGATTAGCTTGTATATAAAATGTTTTTATAGTTGTTTTTATTTTTGTTGTTGTTTTTGTTGCGAAGTGCGATGGTTGAATTGTTAGCGATAGTAGGATTGGAAATTAGTTGTATGAAGTCTGAGTAGTACGCTAACTGTTATGCTGTCGAAATTTTGTTGCGAACGCACTAAGCAATATGTGTATAGTTGTTTGTGTTTGGGGTTGTAAATAGAGCTATCCTTGCTGAAATTTTGTAAATATTGTTAAGGACTAAGTGTGGGGAAAATTTTGTGTAACCCGACCTTAGCCGAAGCTAACAAGTGTTTAGCCTAACGTTGTGCTTGTTTGTGTAAATTGACAGGTAAAATGGCTAGCAGACAAGATAAAGGCAAGGGTGCTTCTACCTCAGGCACTGGACCGAAACGGATGAGACTGGGCACTGCAGTCCCAGCTGCACCCGCTGTTCCGCGCGTCCAACGCCGCCAATACGGAACACGATGGGTCACCGATGAAGGGAAGAAATGGTATGCGAAGCATAAAGAAAACAAGTACTTCCCCGAGGAACATATTGCAAGGGAACCACTCGCACAAGAGTTCCCTCGCATTGTACAGAGGATCGAAGCAGCTGGGCTCAGCTTTATTTTTCAGGAGTCCAAGGAGTGCAACCTTCACTTGGTCCGGGAATTTTATGCCAACTGGAACCCGGCCATCAGAAGCCACACTATAAAAATCAGAGGGCAGATTGTCACTCTGGAACCCTAGCAGCTGAATGCCATCGTTGGAGCGCGGGAAACAGATGCCCACGTTCTCCGCCAGCTAAACATCACCCCACCGTACGCCGACATCAGACGTACGTTGTGTGGGGCTCGATCCACAGCCCAATGGAGTAGACACAAGGAGAGGGGTAACCACCAGACTCTGCCCTATTCGCAGATGAACAGGGAGTCCAGAATCTGGCTAAAAATTGTATGTTCGTGCTTGATCCCAGGAGTCCATATGACAGATGTGACCCGGGACCGTGTCTGCTTGGTGTATGCCCTTATGAAAGGGCTTGAGATTAATGTTGGGGCGGTCATAATATCCACCATGAAGAGATCCAGACTGCACCAGGGCCACAGATACGGGTTTGGCGGACTCATCACCACCTTCCTCCGAGGCCGCGACATTGAGGAAGAAGCTTTGGATTATATTCCGCAGTTGGAGCGGAGGGCCCTCGACGTGACAAAGACTAAGGCCCCCGACACTACACACGGACCGGTATTGACTTTGGGCGAGTGACATGCTCGTGACGATCAGTACATGGCCCGTATGTTCGGCATGCAGATGCTGCAGCTACGGATAGGTGGAAGACCAACCACCGAGGAAGAATTATGGCAGCTGGAGCTGGACTACCCCTTTGGCGAGAACGCCAGAGCCTTATGTAAGGTGGGGCCAGCCTTCATGGAGCCGACTGATGACGATGTCCCTACTGATGAGGAGACACGTCGTGAGGACTCTGATGTGGAGTCCGATGACGACGATGGAGCTGATTCGGATATGGGCGACGAGGCCGCAGCACTGGATGAAGAAGTTGAATATTTCGACTGAGCAGGGAGTTCCACCACCCAAAATTTTTGTGCTTTGTATTGTTGTGAACACTGGGGACAGTGTTCGATTTAAGTGTGGGGTGAGGAGTAGTTAGGTGCTGGGACATAGGCTCTAAACTACTGTATATTTTTCCTTGATGCTTATGTATGTTTGTGCTTTCCCTGTGGTGAACTGATTTGCGATGTATGTGTATATATTTGTTTTGTGGCTAATGATGTGTGTTTTTGAAAGTTATGGTTGCCATTGTAAATATTTTGTAAATTTTGTAAATATTTTTTTTTCTCTATCGACATGATCGATGTGTTGCAAAAATTTTTTCGATTTTTATTCTTGGGTTTCTCGGAGTTTGTTTTCGGTTCTTTTACCGAGAATAGTCCCATTAAACCAATGTCATAGCTAGTGACCATTCCCTATGATGGATGGATGACGACCGTCTTAAGGGAAATATAGTCGGTAGGAGTAGGATTTTTATTTGTTTTTAGTTTTTCTTTGGTGGATTGCATCAATGAACTGTAGTTGCTTATGGTTGCTAAAATTTCGTTGCGTGTTGTAATTGATGTTCTAAATGTGAAAGTGATTCGTTTGAAAGCATGCAATTCTGTAAATATGTTGAGTTACCTAGGCTATAGAATTTGATTCATTATGATGGAGGCTTAATCTTGAATTCATGTAATTGACTAATTAAAGAGTCTGTGAATGCATCTTGATTCGAGCATGTGCATGAAGTGTGAAGTGAGGTTTTGCTATTCCATGTCATTGTGAATTGTCTAGAACTTGCCTGGTGTGTATACAAAACGAAATGAAGGAGGTGTAGAGTTGGAAAGGATGTAGGCATTTCTTTGTTTTAACCGATAGTTTCCATTTTTTTTTCTTGTCAAATTCTACCTTTTTATATGTTGTATACCCTAGTCAGCCCGTTGAGCCTTTAGCCGATTTCTTTCTTTTGTCCAAAATTGTATGAACTAAGTTTTATTCCTTCTTTTCATTAGCCTTAAAGTCTATAAGAAGCTCTTAAGCGCTTACAAAAGAACAGAAAATGTTTCCCAAAGTGTTAAAGAGTGAAAAGAGTGAAAAGAAAAAGAAAAGCAAAGTGAGGAAAGAAAAGATGACGTTGAAGAGGCACTTGTTGTAATTCATTGATAGTGAGGGTACATGAAAACCCTCTGTTTTGTGTCAAGTGTGTTTGATGAAATGGGCTGTATGAAAGTAAACCAGCATGAATGGGAGAAAAAGAGAAAAGAGAGGAACAATGTCCATGAGTCGATGGGAATGAATTGAAAAGGCGCTTAAGGATGCTAGCGATTATTATTGGCTAATCCAATATATATATACTAGATCCATAGCCCCGTTACAACCCATTAAAAGTCCTATTTGATCCTACATTGCATTTCTTTATATTAGTGGAGTAATACATTAAGGGCAAGCCTATGGGTCATGACATGAGGCATGTGAATTCTTTTGGGAGAGAGAGTGAAATTAATTTTTATATGCCCCTACTTGCATGTTTGTGTGTTGCATGAACATAAAGGGGAAATTTCTCTCGAGTTGTGAGGGCACATGCTTGATGAAAGATTGATTTTCGTGTCGGATTTCTTGATTAGTTGATTTGCATGAGTTTGCCGATATCAAGAATCAATTCTTAAAAGTCTAGGAAGCCTTGATGTATTAAAGGTCATTGTATTGTACGACCAAGCATGTTTTCTTGATGATTTGCAAAAAATTGAATAATCGGTATGACCGTAGCGTAAATTGTTGCACCTTAGTGACGAAGGTTGGGATGTAATTTGCATGATTTGCGTATATGTTGTTCGAGGACGAACAAGGATTTAAGTGTGGGGTAAGTGATCTTGGGCAGATTTATATGCCCAAGTGATACTCAAACGTATCATTTTTACCTTGTTTGTTGTGCAATGTGTATATAATATCATGTAATTGGTAATAAAATGCGAATTTATACTAACCAACATGATTAGCATTTGTTTTGCAGGTAAATGTGATTTTTAGGTGCTAAAATGCGTGGTGGAACTATGTCGGAGTTGGACTTGGATGCGAGCGTGGAAAAGACCTTGGAATGCATATTTTATAGGGGCTCCGCGATGGAGCCGTGCCACGCTACCATCGCGGTAGCACACTGCCTGAGCAAGGATTAAAATGGCAATTTCCAGTGTGCCTGCGCGTCAGCTCCGTGGCACGAAGATAGGCCTCCGCGATGGCCTCCGTGCCACGTTGAGGTTAATTTTTCGGACCCTGGAAATTCCAATGAAGGTCCGCGTCCACGCCGTGTCACGGAGGCAGTGCTCCGCGTTGGCCTCCGTGACACGTTGCTTGTTATTCCGGGAAAAATTTCCCACTAGTATAAATAGCACACTTAGGTTTATTTTAAGGAGTTTTTTTAGTTTTTAGACTGAGTTCAGAAGTGGAGAGCAGGAACGTGGGTTAGTAGTAGTTGAAGATTGACAAAGCTAAGGGATTTCTTCTCTTCCTTTCTTCTTTCTATCAATTGTACGTATGATTTACACTCATTTTAGGATGATCAATCCAAGAATGAGTAGCTAATTCTCTTCCTTGCTGAGGTTTTGAACATGTGTAATGAATTCTGATTTTAATTGATATGGTTTCTTCTTCTTCTTTAATGTTGTTCCATTAATTCTTGTTTTTACTGCATTAGTGATTGGCCAACATTAATGTACATCTAAAAAGTCCAATTTCACTCGAAAGAGCAAGAAATTGGAAAGTTATGAATTAATAGGGTATTGTTCTTAACTTGATTTGGGAAAATTGGGTTTAGATGTGCTTTCCTGATAGAAATATACTTGAAAGCCGTATTAGTCAATTTAGGAACCGGAATTGTAGTGCTAGGTCATAAATTGCATTTGATCACAGAAATGTAGACGGATGGTTTATGATTCTAAAGTGAAATTAAATACGAGAGTTTTAATTTCTAGGCAAATGTTCTTGGCTAGCAACATGACGAAGAGAATTAACCAAAATTATCATGATTATCAAGTTCATTACTTGTTCTTAACCTTGGCATGTTCATATCCATTGTCTGAATTCACAAGTAAATAGTTGTTATTAGTTGTAGTATATATAGTTTAGAAACCAAAAACTCAAGTAACTCTTGGTTACATTGTTGTTAGCATAATTAGAAGTGAAATAGGAATACAGTAAACTAGGCAATTTTACATATCTTGAGCCTCCTTGGATCGATACTTGGCTACTTAGCCACTTTATTACTTGTTTGACCACGTGCACTTGCGTGTCGGTTTTTAACCGTAGCAACAAACCGCGAACAGTGGGAAGCTCCAAATTTTTATTTATTTGTTTTTAGTATAATGATGCTTCTTAGTTCAACTTGATAGACAACTTTTGTGCCATCTAAGTACTATTCCTTGTGGGATTCGGCCCCGACTTATTATATTATGTTTTACAGTAGATTTGACCCAATGATCAGTTTATGAGCTTTTACTTACGATTTTAGTTATGATAATTCATATAATTTTTAGTTGTAAATCATGGGTCACTATATTTAGTTATGATAACCAGTTTATGACTATGTATGTCTCAGATACAGTTTTCAGCCTGTAATCCTTACCCTCATGATCTATTTGATTTATGTTTATTTGCATGATTTCAGTTAACATTTGCTAAGTATGTTTTACTTACCTTACATACTCAGTACATTCAAAGTACTGACCGCATACTCTATGCTATATCATTTCATGATATAGGTTCAGATAATCCAACTCAGTCTCGCTGATAGCTCGCTCCCCATCTCAGCCCATTTCATCCCTGCCTTGGGTGAGTCCTTATCATCCGAAGACATTTATCATTTCAGTTTTGTTTTGTCAGTTTGTTTCAGTCTTGGAGATAGCTGGGGGCTTGTCCCAATATCTCATCAATAGTAGAGGCTCATCAGACATAGACTAGTATATTCAGCTTTGAGATTTAGCATTGTGATGTTATCATTTATGTTATTCATACTTTTGCTTATTCATATTTAATTTATCAGTTTCCACTTTAATTTATGCTTTTGAGTTGCTATGCATATGCCATGGATTAACTTGGGGCCATTCGTAGTTCTAGGACCTGTGTCTCGATCCGGGTTCCTAACTTGAGTCATGAAAAACTTGGTATCAGCGTCAAGGTTTAGAGTGTACTAGGGTGTCTAAAAACCACGTTAAGTAGAGTCTTTTTCATGGGTGTGAAGCGTGCCACACTTATGGGGAAGAGGTTACAAGATGTTTTAGGAAATTTCCCTTCTTTCATGATCTATGTCGTGCGATGAAGTACCTCTCTATTTCTCTAACTCATGCTATATGCGTTTACATAAATATGCCTTTACGCCGAGTAAATGATAAAAGAAATGGCAACGAAAATGGCCATGATAATGGCAATGGATATGGGCATTAGCAAGCTCCACCAGTACCAGTGCATCCTTTGCCCGAGCAGGTCACTCATGCCGAGTTCAGAGTGGCATTTCAAATGTTGGCACATGCCATGACCGCTCAGGTCAACCAGCAGCTAGTGGCCCATGTTCCCGGATTAGGAACACAACAACGACGATAGTGTGAGACTTTCTTAAGATGAATCCACCTAAGTTTCTGAGGTCGAAAGTGGATGAGGACCCGCATAAGTTCCTTGAGGAGGTTCAAAAGATCACCCAGATTATGGGGGTGGCGGGATAGGAGAGTGTAGATTTAGCCTTCTATTATCTGAAGGGGTTGCTTACATATGGTTTTGCCAGTGGAAGGATAGCAGAGGAGTTGGAGCAGTCCCCCTAAGTTGGGATAAGTTCGTGATTGCTTTCTTGGAAAAGTTCTTCCCTAGGGAGTTGAGGGAGGCAAAAGCAGCAGAGTTCATCAACTTGAAGCAGAAACACAGGGCAGTTCAAGAGTATGCCTTGGAGTTTACCCAGTTGTCCAAATATGCACCGGAGATGGTCGTTGATCCTAGGGCTCATGTGAGCAGGTTTGTGAATGGATGTAGATTCCTTAGTCAAGGAGTGCAGGACCGCCATATTGATCAATGACATAAATTTCTCACGGTTGATCATGTACACCCAGCAGATAGAGGCAGAGTAGCTGAAGGAAAAGGAGAGAGAGGACAGAAGGCCAGGACAGGGAGTTATGGATAGTTCCAACAGAGGTCCAGTGGCAGACATCGCCCTGACTCCCACCAGAGGTCGTCATCCCCAGCTCTATCATCAACTAGTGTTCCGTCCAGACCTAGGCATGATCAGAGGGGTAGAGCATCAGGCTATAGAGGTTAGGGGAGCATTTCAAAAGAGCTCGGCATTCCAGTTTGTGACAGATGTGGTAGGAGCACTAGAGAGCACTTAGCGGGTTCAGGCATGTGCTTCGGGTGTAGGAATCCCAGACACATGCTCAAAGACTGCCCTTCAACCAGACAGGGGCATGGTAGAGGTTGTGACCCAACCACCAGTTCAACAGCTCCACCAGCATGCTCAGCTTAGTAGGGTTCATCCATTAGTGCAGGTGGTCCTCAAAGTCAAAACATATTTTATGCACTATCAACTCATTAGGAGCAGGAGGTCTCTCCCGATGTGGTCACTGGTATGTTACGAGTATTTCATCTTGATGTGTATGCATTTTTAGATTGGATGCTGCCAAAGAGAGTGGCGATGCCATACGCAAAAAGGAAGAGACTCATAAAATGGTAGAGGTAAATAGATCTCTTGCACATTTTTGTTAATCCATAAACAGGATCTATACATCTCGATCGAAAAAGAATCAATAGAAAAAGAAAGAATCGAAATTGATCGATAGATTTCTCGAAACAAATGAAAAGGAAATGAAAGATGAAACATAAATCATGGATCAACTAAGCCCTCTCGGGGACTTTCTAAAAGAGGAACCTCATGTAAATACCATGGAATAAGGTTTGATCCTATTCATGGAGATTCCATAACTATTCCAAAAATGGAAAGTTCGACACAACTGAGAAATTTTTTTAGAAATTGGAAGCAGTTACTAATTCATAATCTGGCATGTACAGAATGAAAACTTCATTCTCGATTCTACGAGAATTTTCATGAAAGCCTTTCATTTGCTTCTCTTTGATAGAAGTTTGATTTTCCCTGAATGTATCCTAATTTTTGGCCTAATTGTTCTTCTGATGATCGATTCAACCTCTGATAAAAAATACCTTGGTTATATTTCATCTCTTCAACAAGTTTAGTGATGAGTATAACGGCCCTATTGTTCCTATGGAGATAAGAACCTATGATTAGCTTTTTGAGAAATTTCCAAACAAAACAATTTCAACGAAATCTTTCAATTTCTTATTTTACTATGTTCAACTCTATGTATTCCTTTATCCATAGAGAAAAGGATTTCAAATGCCAAAAAAAGAAATGAAAAAGAATATTTACCATTCAAATTGAAAATGAAAATCAAAGAATATTAACAATATTTATAATCACTATTTAATAATATTAGTATTATAATTGTTATTAGAATTGTCATAAATCGAAATTCTATATCGCTATATTAATCCTTATGTTCTAGAATATTCAATATAATATTGAATAGTTAATAACTAAGATTTCAATTCTAGTAGTTTAGTGAATTACTATGCATATAAGATTTCTATGATGTGGGCCCACTTAGCTTAGAGGTTAGAGCAAATGCGATTGTCATCGTGTTTGATTTTGATAGTCGGCTTTTTCCTATTCTTTTTTTATTCTATTTTTTAGATGATGGATAATGTTCCTTTGAAATCAAATAATATTTAAATAGCGCCTTTTCCTTTTCCAAAAACTATCAATTTATTATAGAAACTTCCAATTATGTCAGGAAAGGATTATACATATAATAGAAGGGGTTCTGTATATTTATCCAATTTATCCATTCTTCTTTAATAGTATTTTCTTTATAGTATTTATAGTAATAGTACAAGTACACTATTCCAGTAAACTTTGCTTCATTTATTTCAGTTTAGTTTTAGTTTAGGTTTATTCTGTAAAATAAAATTCACTAAAAATAAATAAATAGAAATAAGAATTAATTCAAAAGACTAAATAAGAAATAAGAATAAAGAGTCTTTACGTCGAGTTACCGAGGACCTCGTTTCAAAAAAATATGCCGCCTGGGGGCTTTACCAGGGCTTAACTAATATAAAACCTAGGACTGAAAGTGATCTTAGAAACCAATCGCGTTCCGAAAAAAAATCTCAATATCATATTCATCTAGAAGAAAAATAAAAACTGTGTTTCATTATGGTCTTACAGAATGACAATTACTTAAATACGTTCGTATCGCCAGAAAAGTCAAGGGCAATAGGTCAAGTTTTACTACAATTACTTGACATGCATTTGGATAACATCCTTTTTTGATTGGGTATGACTTCAACTATTCCCGCAGCCCATCAATTAGTTAACCATCGCATATTTTAGTTAATGATCTTATAGTAGATATATCGAGTTATCGTTGCAAACCCCATGATATTATTACGACAAAGGATGAACAAAAATTCAGAGCTCTAATTCAAATTTCTCTCGATTCATACCCTCATCAGGAATTACCGAATCATTTGAACCTTCACCCATTCTAATATAAAAGAATAGTTAATCAAATAATATATAGTAAATGGTTGGTTTGAAAATAAATGAATTGCTAGTCGTAGAATATTATTCTCGTCAGAAATTAAACCTCAGAGTAAAACCAAGGGTTCGAAAAATTTTCTTCCTTTTAGGCGAAATAAATTAACCCAAGGTTAAGTAAGTTAAGTAAGATAAATTCGAGTTTGATCTGGATTTACCCCATTTTTGTATCATAGACCAAGGATCTATTTTTATTCCTTGTCTACTCTTTTCTTCCAGTATTTTGATTATGATTATTTTTTAGTATTCTATTATATGTGTCACGGCAATTAGGAATTGAGAATCTATATCTTTAGATCAAAGAAGGGTCTAGCTGTTGGAATGATGGTATCCATTGCTATTTGAGTCCTTGTTGTTAGTAAAATTGGTGAATTAAGTGAATGTACGGAAAGAGAGGGATTTGAACCCTCGGTAAACAAAAGCCTCATAGCAGTTCCAATGCTATGCCTTGAACCACTTGGCCATATCTCCTACATAATGATTATAACCCCAAAACCGAGTGAATAGCGAGTTAGTCATAATCCATATTTCATTATTGGATAGGTACGACCAATCCATTTTAACTGAAAATTTTTCATCAAAGTCAAAGCAAAGAACGATTTTTCTTTCCTTCGAGGCTCTGGGATAAAGATACAATTGTTGTAACAAAATGAAATTCATGTTTGCCAAAACAATGTTCCCTCCTTTTTCTGATATTTTTCCAACGGATTAATTCAATGAATTAGAACGAATCAACTAATTGATGGTCTATATCTTTTAGACTATAGTTAATGGATACTCTTAAATCAAAATTATAATTATATAGACTAAGATTCCGTACCACAAAATTTTTCAAATTCCTTTTCGGTTTTGGAGTTCTCAAAAACAAATACCTACCCCTCTATTAGAATTGAAATTCATAAAAAAAAATTAGATTTGATTGTATAGTGTATATACGTTATATACACAAAATTGGCAGTTATTCTATTTTCATCATAAAATGATTATTCGATCTTTTCTTTGTAATTTGTATCATGATTCAATGAAAATTTCTCAAGTTCTTCTGATTTGTAACTTCACCGCGACTTAATTGGATTGAGCCTTGGTATGAAAACTTACTAAGTGATCACTTTCAAATTTAGAGAAACTATGGAATTAACAAAAATAGGCAATCCTGAGCCAAATCCTATTTTCTGAAAACAAATAAAAGTTTAGAAAAAAAAAAGAATAGGTGCAGAGACTCAATGGAAGCTATTCTAACAAATGGAGTTAACTCCGTTGGTAGAGGAATCTTTACATCGAAAATTCAGAAAGAAAAAGAATAAAGTGATGGATAAACGTATATACATACGTATTGAATACTATATCAAATGGTTAATGATGACCCAAATTCATATTTTTTCTATAAAAAAAGAAGAATTGGTGTGACTCGATTCTACATTGAAGAAAGAATCAAATATTTCTTGATCAAATTATTCACTCCACAGTCTGATAGATATTTTGAAGAACTTATTAATCAGACGAGAATAAAGATAGAATCCCGTTCTACATGTAAATACTGACAACAATGAAATTATAGTAAGAGAAAAATCCGTCGACTTTAAAAATCGTGGAGGTTCAAGTCCCTCTATCCCCAAAAAGACTATTTCACTCCCCAACTATTTATCCAACCCCCTTTTCTTAGTGGTTCAAAATTCCTTATCTTTCTCATTCACTCTATTTTTTGAGAAATGAATTTTAGTGTAAATGGATTCTCTTATCATAAGTCTTGTGATATATGATATACATAGAAATGAACATTTTTGAGCAAGGAATCCCTAGTTGAATGGTTTTAGATCAATACAATATCATTACTCATACTGAAACTTACAAAGTCATCTTTTTGAAGATCGAAGAAATTTCCGGCTTTGATAAAAAATTTTAATCGACTTTTCTCCTTTTACTTGACAAGTTCTATAACTAGTACTATAATAATAATGAGGATACCGCATTGGGAATAGCTGGGATAACTCAGAGGACTAAAAATCCTCATGTTACCAGTTAAACTCTAGATTGGGGTTGGTAGAGCAGAGGACTTAAAATCCTCACCAGCCCAAATCTTGGTAGAATTTCGAACCACATTTTCTAAACGAACCAGAGCCAATCCGAATTGATCTTGTAAAAGATCTGCTACAAAAAGAATATGCTTATGTTTCCAATGGTTCATATCATCAAGTGCACCCATTCCAAATATCAGCCTAATCAAATGATCGGCGACTGTCAGTATATCTCGTGGTAACAAAAATGTATTATTCAAGGGTATATAAAAGTTCAGTCTTAGGTTTATATTTCGTCGACCAATCCTTCCTAATTCACATCTTTGTTAAAAGAATTTCTTTTGTAATTCCTTACATAAGGATTCAAAAAATACCGGATCGCCACCTACACAAGCAAATTGTTGATAAAACTCCAAAATGACATTTTCTTCTGACCCAATTTTTTTCTCTCCTTATCACTCAAAAAAGACAAAAAAAATTCAGGATAGCAAACATTCTCTAGAATTTCTCTTAGATTCAAACCCATAGCTGATGATAGAACTAGAATAGATATTTTTTATTTCCTACTTACACGAGCCCATATCCTTGCTTTTCTATCAATTTGTAATTCTGATCTTCCTCCCCAATATAATATTATGGTGTCGGTGTAGACCAAAATTCCCTTATGGTCCAATTCTGATCGTTATACCGGGACTTTACATTTGATTGATCACAATCCTATGTATTCCATTGACTATAGAAGTTCCCAGGGAATTCATTAGAGGAATGTTTCCGATAAAAATTATTTGTTGGGGCTACCTTATATTTTATGACTCCTTATGTTGATGTTAGTTTCGGAGTCATTCCCAAAATCCTATCAGAACCCTTCTCAATCTCGCTCCAGTCTGTGACACCCTTCTCAATCTCGCTCCAGTCTGTGACTCAGTTCTATTTTGACGGGTATATAGAAACTGCCCTGTCACAGTCCGTTAGAAAATCACATCAACTGACTTAGTAGAGTAGACATGAATGATTTCGATATTATTTTCAGTATGGACTGGTTACATGCATGTTGTGCCTCAGTCAATTGTAGAATCCGTACAGTAGAGTTATGATTTCTAGATAAACCAGTCCTAGAATGGAAAGGTAGTTTAGCGGTGCTTGTAGGCCGCTTTGTTTCCTATCTCAAGGCCAGGAAGATGATCTCTAAGGGATGTGTGTATCATCTAGTTCGGGTTAAGGATGCTACATCCGAGACTCCAACTCTTCAGTCAATTTCTATAGTATGTGAGTATCTGAAGGTGTTTCTAGATGATCTACCAGGAGTCCCTCCCGAGTGGGAGATCGACTTTAGTATTGACCTTCTCCCTGATACACAGCCTATATCCATTCCTCCTTAAAGAATAGCTCCAACAGAGCTAAAGGATATGAAAGACCATTTGAAAGATCTCCTAGATAAGGGCTTCATCGGGCCTAGTAAATCCCCATGGGGTGCTCCAGTTCTTTTGTTCGGAATAAGGATGGTTCCCTTAGAATGTGCATTGATTATCGATAATTGAACAAGGTCACAATTAATAATAAGTATCCTTTCCCCAAGATTGATGACTTATTTGACCAAATTCAGGGTACTAAGTGCTTCTCAAAGATAGACCTCAAATCCAGATACCATCAGCTTAGAGTTAGAGAGAGTGACATTTCAAAGACAACCTTCAGGACTCAGTATGTTCATTACAAGTTTGTAGTTATGTCTTTTGGACCAACAAATGCTCCTGCAACTTTTATGAATTTGATGAATAGGGTGTTCAAGAAGTATTTGAATATGTTTGTGATTGTCTTCATAAATGATAATCTCATATACTCTTGGAGAAAGGAGGAGCATGCCACTCATTTGAGGATTGTGTTACAGACTCTAAAGGATCTCCAGTTGTTTGCTAAATTCAAAAAATGTGAGTTTTAGCTGAAATCAGTAGTATTTTTGGGTCATGTGGTGTCTAGCAAGGGTGTACAAGTGGACTCTCAAAAGATAGAAGTGGTGAAGAATTGACCTAGACCAGTTAATCCTTCGAATATTAGGAGCTTTTGTGTTTAGTTGGCTACTACAGGAGGTTTATTAAGGGATTTTCATCCATCACAACACCATTGACTAAGTTGACCCAGAAGAAGGTCAAATTTCAGTGGTCGGATGCTTATGAGAAGAGCTTTCAAGAGTTAAAGAGTCGACTCACTTCAGCCCCGGTATTAACCCTACCAGAGGGCACGGATGGTCTCGTGGTGTATTGTGATGCCTCTAGGGTTGGTCTTAGTTGTGTGTTGATGCATCATGGTAAGGTCATTGTGTATGCCTCTAGAAAGCTTAAGACTCATAAGAAGAATTACCTAACACATGACCTAGAGTTGGTAGTGTGGTGTTTACATTGAAGATTTGGAGGCACTACTTGTATGTGGTGCATATGGATGTGTTCACGGACTGCAAGAGCCTTCAGTATGTGTTCACTCAGAAGGACATGAATTCATGACCAAGAAGATTTCGAGAACTTCTCAAGGACTATGACATGAGTGTCCTTTATCGTCCAGGAAAGGCCAATATAGTGGCGGATGCTCTTAGTAGACTATCCATGGAGAGTGTATCTCATGTTGAGGATGGGAGGAGGGAGTTAGCAAAGGATATCCACAGGCTTGATCGTTTAGTGGTTTGTCTTATTGACTCGGATGGTAGTGTCATTATTTAGAATGGGTCAAAATCTTCATTGGTGACCGAGGTCAAGGCTAGGCAAGATGAGGATCCTATTTTAGTGAAGTTGAAGGAAGCGGTTTAAAGTTAGAAAGTGGAGGTTTTCTCCCAAGAGGGAGATGGTATACCTCGATATCATGGCCAATTGTGTGTGTCTGCTACTGATGATTTGAGGGTTGAGCGAGGCTCATGGCTCTCGGTATTCTATCCACCCAGGTGCCACCAAGATGTACCGTGATCTATGGAAAGTCTATTGGTGGAATGGTATGAAGAAAGACATAGCGGAGTTTGTAGTTAAGTGTTTGAATTTCCAGCAGATGAAGGTTGAGCATCAGAGACCTGGGGGTATGCTTCAAGACATTAGTATTCCTACTTGGAAGTGGGAAGAGATCAACATGGATTTCATTACAGGATTGCCTCGTATCCGTAAATAGTATGACTCTATATGGGTTATTATGGACAGGTTGACTAAATCAGCTCATGTCTGACCAGTCAAAACTACTGATTCAATTGAGGATTATGCTAGATTATACATTCGAGAGTTAGTTCGGTTGCATGGGTTCCCTTGTCCATCATCTCAGATAGGGGTACCTAGTATACCTCTTAGTTTTGGAGATCATTTCAGAAGGGTCTTTGTCCTCAAGTAAAGCTTAACACATCTTTTCACCCACAGACAAATGGTCAGGCTAAGCGGACCATTCAAACTCTTGAGGATATTTTGAGAGCATGTGTGATCGATTTCAAGGGTAATTGGGATGACCACTTGCCTCTCATTGAGTTTTCTTAAAATAACACTTATCACTCAAGAATTCAAATGGCTCCACTGAGGCTCTTTATGGGTGGAGATGTAGATCTATTGGTTGATTTGAGGTAGGTGAGGCTACGTTGATAGGGCCAGATTCAGTTCATGAGGCCATGGATAAAGTTTAGCTTATTAGGGAAAGGCTGAAAACAACTCAAAGTCATCAAAAATCTTATACGGATGTTAGATGGAGAGAGCTTGAGTTTGAGGTTGATGATTAGGTATTTCTGAAGGTGTCTCCCATGAAGAGAGTGATGAGGTTCAGAAAGAAAGGGAAGTTTACTCCCTGATATGTTGGTCCTTATCGCATTTTGAGGTGAGTCGGTAAAGTGGCATATGAGTTAGAGCTACCAACAGAGTTAGCTTCGGTGTATCCAGTTTTCCATGTATCTCTATTGAAGAAGTGCATTGGTGACCTAGCTTTAGTTATTCTAGTGGAGAACATAAGTTTGAAGGATAGCCTTACTTATGAGGAGGTTTCGGTTGAGATCCTTGATCGTCAGGTTCGTAAGTTGAGGAACAAAGAAGTATCTTCGATGAAGGTTTTATGGAGAAATCATCTTGTTGAGGGAGATACATGAGAAGAGAAGTAGATATGATGGCCAGATATTCGTATATTTTCTCTTCTAACTCAGTTCCAGTATGAGATATCAGTTTCATGTCAAGTTCATGTCTCTAAGTTCCTTTCATGTAATAGCATGTGTGTATGATTCATGAACTCAGTTCAGTCATGTATTTTAGTCCGGAGTCAGTCACTCCGTCAGTTTTTGCTTCAATTGTATAGTTTTGGGATTGCAATTTTTTCCCCAGCCTTTCAGTGTGCTTAGTCTATATTCGAGGACGAATGTTCCCAGGGGGAGATAATGTAACACCCTAAAGTTTTCTAAGACTATATTTGGGAAGTTGAATATGTTCAGCAGAGGATTATGCAATTCTCTCTTAGTACGATTGCTGGTATGACTCGTAGTAAGTTGGTATAGGTCGTAGGGAGACTCGTGGTAAAGTTCAGATGCTCACTCCCTAGAGTACGAGTCATGATTTGGTGGTACAACTCGTGGTACTGGTCGTATGACTGGTAGTGAATATTTATCCAGACGATTATTAAGGGTATTTTCATAATTTCTAAGCTCCTCACTTCCTAATGACGTTGTTTTAAGCCCTGAAAGGAGTGTTTTAAAAGGGTTTAGCCTATTCTAAGTCATTAAACTCCCATGCATGCAAGGTATTGAGATCCCTCTTCAAGATCAAGCTAGAATTCTCCTTAATCCCTTCCTCAATTCTCTTGGTCTTTCAAGGCTAGTTTGAAAATCAGTTTACCCAGGTATGTAGGGCTATGAATGAGGGTTTCCTTCAACCCTCATAACCAATTTCTTCTCAAGTTCATGAATTCAAGTTTTAAATCAAGTGTGTTGATTTCTAACATTTTAACCTAATTTTATGAAATTCTCTATGATGTATTTGTGGGTCTAATCCCCTCATATTATAAAGTGTTTTAAATTCTAATGGAAATATTTTATCACAAACTGATTATAAATTCATAATTTCAAGTTAAAGAAATTAAGCGCTATTATGCAAGTTTTATGAAAGTCAAGCTTATGATTCATGATTTCAAGTATGACGAGATATCTAGCATGAATGAATGGTTATAAACTTCCCACGTATGAATTCATGATTTTGACTTATAAAGTCTATTTCAAGTATACATGATTTTTTAATTTGAGCAAGCCCATACAAGTTAAGTATGTTTTTATAATTTAGCCAAGGCTAATAAGATCAGCTTATCATATGGTTTGGAGTTAAGACTCCCAATGCAACTTATGATATGTTTTGGAGTCAAGACTCCCAATGTTCATATTTCAAGCTATGTATAAATTATGATTTTAGCTTCATTGAGAAATGATGTGAGCACTATCCATGTCATTATGATTTCAGCTTCATCGAAAAATGATATGAGCATTATGCATATTTTTAGCAGTAGTATCTAGCACCGAGTAGGCTCGGGGGTCAATATTCCCGTGTCTCAGAACTATGTTCCAACGTAGGTATATGTATACATGTTTGGAACCTCTCAAGATACTTCTCCATTTCCCTAAGGGGCCTCAGCTTAATATTGATATCATGGTTTAACGTCCTTAGCCCTGTCAAAGGTTTTGGATAGCTCTGTCAACTTGAGTTTGATAGTTGGGGCATCACATAAGCTTTATCATGATAGTGTCGGTTATGATGAGTCTCCCATTATTCCTCATGATTTCAGTTACTCATGTTCATGACTTATGATTTTTGACACCCAATTTTGACCTCCCTACGCCCCATCTAGCTGCGTATCATTATATATATGTGTATTTTAAAATCGCCTTAATTAGCATACGTACTTGAATTTTTTGCATAATTATTTTATTTTATGTTTCGAAAATATTTTATTACATCAATTTAAAGTTTAAATTTTTAATATAATATATAATTACGTCATTAAATAATAATATACATGCATATATATTTTCAATTAAATAAGGTTTATTTACAAAATATAATTTACTTAATTTTATAAATTATTTATATTTAATTTCGTAATAATAATATTTATATTATTTTATCGCAAATTAAACTATTATACTATCTATTTATTAAATTTACAAGTGTAGTATTTTCATCGATTTAATAGTAGCTAATTCAATTTTCCTCCAATTCATTTAAATTCTAGCCACTTTCTATTCAATTTCATTCAATTTATTTAAAGTTTAGCCACTTTCTGCTTAAATTATGTCAATTTTAGCTTATTTTTACCATTCTGGCCATTATTTAAATTCAATTTCAGCCATCAATTAAATCTCTACCATTAACCCATTCTTGACCCGTTCTGATCCGACCCATGACCTAAAAATTTAATCTCAGCCGTTCATTCATTTTAATTCGGCAGCTGATATTAACCCATTTTTTCATATTCATTTTACACCCAAAACCCTAAAACCTAACTCCCATTTTTTTCCTCTCTACCAACCTCAGCTGCCGCCTCTCCTTTCTCTCTTACCCTTTTCTCCCTCTCTTCGCCGGAGGCGGCAACGCCACAGCCGCACACCTCCACTCGCGCCACCACCCGCTTTCCTCTCTTCTTTTCTTCTTCCCAACTGCAAACCCAGTTCGCTTCCCCTCCACCAGTCGCTGCTGCGTCTTCTCCCGGCCTCTCGCTCAGTTGCACATGAACCAGCAGCGGCGCCACCCTCTTTTTCTCCTCCTTTTTCTCACTCTTCTCCCTCTGCTTTCGGCCAAAAAACCAGCGCCGCACAACACCTATCCTCCCTCTTCCTCATCGTTTAACAGTGACGCCAACACCCTCTCCTCTCTCCCTCGCATATTTGACGAAACCACACTCAACCCACCACAGCCGCCAAAGAACCACCAAACCAACTCCATTAAAAACTCCAACCAGAAAAACACAGCACCCGGCCGAAACCACCCTCCTCTCTATGTCTCCGGTCGCTTGCTGACCAGAGAGAAGGCTGTCGTATATATCTCGCTCACCCGGTGCAACCATAGACAGTGAACTATCACTGGTCACTCGACCTGGTCATCACTTATTTATTGACGGATTCTCACGAAATCTGTCTAGGTGTGATTTCATAGATCTGTTCGGTTTCATTTATTTTTTAACAAATCATTAAATATGATATTCATGTTAGTTTGTTGTTAATTTCTTGTTTATTTGTTTGAACCAGTCTGACAATCTCCTAGTGTGATCTTCGTTCAAACCTAATCCTTCCATTTAAGTTGTTGATTATGCTCATGTTCATATTTGGTATGCTTAATCTCATGTTTGTATGATTTGTATCGAGGCCATATAATTAGAATGCAAATCAGAAGTAATTATGGGTTGCTCTCTTTTTGTGACTTAGCTCACGACAATTCCATATGCTCTGAAATGATAAGTTTGGATCAATCTGATTTTCTTTTCGTGTTTGGATTCGAGACAGCCCTCATTGCTTAGTATGGTAATATTAAGTCTTCTACTAAATATGGTAATACAAAATTTCATACTTATCTTATTGATTTTTTTTCTTTTCTCAAAATGTATGACAGCTCCATACTTGTCCATTCTGTTGCACTTTGAGCAGATTTATTACCCTTTATTTTGAAATCGGTTTGTGGCGAATTTACATTTGATTGAAAATGATGATTGATTCTTCTTGCCTTGCGCAGCCCTAAACGATTCTGTTTCGTAAATTGTGACTGATTTTATACTTTTTAAAAAAAAAACCTTTATTCCCCTTCATGATGTAAATTACCTTTTATATATGGACTGATTTTCTCTTCCCTTCCTTAAAATTGATTTAGTATTTATTTAAATATGCTAAAGTTTGTGTGTATATTCTGATTTGATTTCGTCATTTAAGGAAAATTATCCCTTTGATTGATTCTTTAATGTCCACCTTCCCTTAATTTGGGAAACTTTAATAATTTATTTATGTTTTGGTCAAATATATTATAGGATCTTATCATGTTAATTAAGGAAAATATGTTACCTAATTGGTTTCGATTATGCTAGTTATGGTAAACATATTTTACTTTACATGTGACTGTTTATTTAAGGGAGAAATCGTTTGTGATTGAATATTTCCCTTCCTTTCTTTAATTATTGAACAACTTTAGTGTTTTACTTTTATGGTAAATTGGGATAGGTTCTATACTGATTGATTATTTTATGTTAATTAAGAGTGAGATCATATCTTGATTGATTCTTGAATATTATTTCTCCCTTTAATTTCTTGATTGGTTAGTAATATATAAATAAAGCTTTGGCTCATATTTGGGGGGAGAGGGACTCATTCCTTGTCATTATATTCAAACATGAGATACTTTTTTTTTATGATTATTTTTCATTTTACTATTCTTTGAACAACCTAAGAACTTGAAAATTACTTTGTTCCTAAGTATACCTTCACTCTCTTCTTTCTAGATAGTTCTTTATTTCTTCTAACCCGCCTCAACACAAGCACTGCTCGAAATCCATGAGATTTTTGTGATCTTGATGTGTTGAGGTTTGGGTAACGAGCTTCTCAACCGGTTCGTCACTTTAACTGTGCAAATTTGTTTATCACTTGGACTATTCATAAACTATGTTTAAGCATGCAATTTGGTTTGGTTTATCATCCTTTTGATGTTAGGGAAAATATCAATCTTTAAATTTATTCATGTTGCAATCCCACTGTTTGTTTGCACACAACTCTTTAGTATCTATGCATGCATATCGGTTGTTTTAGTCTCTAAACAGGTATCGCTTATTCCGGGATCCATTGGAGAATCGCTGGGATGAGGAAAGACTGAAACTAATTAAATTTGTCATTATACATTCTTTTTATGTATTTTATTTATTTATTCATTTACCTATTTTTTCATTAGTTGTAATGATTGTAATAATAAACGCTAATAATAGTGGAAATGGAGTGTTTAAAGGGGACGGGAAATTATGGATTATGTGCTTAGATTTTTCTTTCTTTTAATCGTTTCCAAATTTGCATTTTTCTTGCAAAAAAAAAATTTTTTTTCATGAAGATACTGTCGATTCTCTCTTTTAAAATATGTAATGAATACTATCACTTAACCTATAGTTAATGGGAAAGTAAAAGGAATTATGATGTCTAATTTCATTTACCAAGACGACCCATTCCCTGGAAGCACCATCAACCCAAGTTTTAAAAAGTGATTATGTGTATTTATGTGTAAATATTTATTTTCTTATATTTCAAAGATTCAAATCATTATGAAAATTTTAAAATATATTATTTTTAATTTAATACCGGCCTCCAATTAACTTGTTGCTAAGGTTGAAGGCCACGATTCATAATATCGTGTGGCCATCCCTATAAAGCAACAAACATTCTTTTAGGTTTTCAACTCTTTCAAGCTTATCAAATATGAAAAAATGTGTTCTAAATTATCAAAAAAGTATTAATGAATTATAGTTTTTTTTTATATTTCTATTTGGGGTAATTTAGTTTTATATATTGTGAGTTAGTAAATAGAGTATTATTTGCGGTATTTTCTTTATCTTTTAAAATTTATTTTTCTTTACTTGTCTATATAATTTAGATCCTTTAATTAATAATATCTTTGTCCTTCTTATTGATCCCGTATTTAATAAATAAAGCGATTTTTCTTAAGCACTTAGTATCACGTTTAAGAAATAAGTTTAAAATATATAACTTCTTACTTTTGATCAAAAGTATTTTATGTTTAGTAAATAAGTTTGTTGAAATTGTTTGTTATTTAAATTTTAAATTAAATTAGTGTATTAATTTATGTTGAGATACTCATTTGTTTTAAAACAAATTTTATAAGTCTAATTGGAAAATATTTTAATTATTGTTTTGACACATAATTTCCGCATTAATTTAATAAGTGACCTAATTTTCTGTTTAATTTATTTATATTGTGATTTAATTGTCTTGTATACTGAATATTTTGCAGTATTTGTTATTTTGATAACTTTGCATTATTTTATCATTTAAATTGCATATTAATCATGAACTAATTTAATTTTGCTTGAGTCTTTATTTTTGTTTAAATAAATTTGCTCGATAAAATTTCAGCTTTATCTTATCATTTAGTTTTCTCATTAATTTGAAAAGTGTTAAATTTTTGTTTAACTTATTTACTCATTTTAATATAATATGAACTTATTTTTCTAATCACTTAGTCAATTAATTAGTCCTTATTTGAAAACTTAGTTTTTCACACATAAAAGGGACCCACAGTTGTGTGAACCTCGAAAGGTTACTAACACCTTCCTTTTGAGGCAATTTGGACTCTTACCCGACTCTATTGACCTAGGCTAATATAACAAACCCTTAGGTTAATATGGTGCCCTAACGCACCTCAAATCGTTAGGTGGCGACTCTTCTTCAAGTTAATTATCCTAAAAGAGTTGTCACATGTTGTATCCCGTTTTTCGCGAGGAAAATGGGGCATGACAGCATGACGATTTTGCTGGGGATATATTTAGGTTCTAACCGATACGTATTCGTGCTTATGTGGGATTTTATTTGCTTACTTATTTGTGTTTTTCATTTTCTAGTATTTATTTCCTTCTTTTTATTTTTGCTAGTCAAGTTAAAATTTTCTCCTTTCGTGCATATTTTTATTTTGCATACATTATTATTTTCACATGATATTTCTTTTTGTTTATTTGTTGCCTTATTTAAAGTTTTTTGTATTGATTAATTTCTTTCCTCTAATTTATTTTTCGTAAACAATTAACCTATTTTCATGATGAAATAATTATTTATTTATTTCTTTGAAATGATTAATTTCTTCCATGTTTAAACTCTATTTTTTGGTGTTCTTTTATCCAGTTAATTACTTCAATGTTAACCCCTCTCCCTATTTTTCCATTATTTACACTGCTGCTTATTCTATATTTCAGAAACTATTATTTGCTTAATTTCATGACTAAAGAATTTATTTGGTTGCATCATTTATTGCTTGTACTTTTACCCCTTATAAATTGCTTATTTTGTTAATGTAGTTTTATATATGCTCTATGTTTATGTTTTAATTGTTAAATGTCATTCTCACTCACACACTTGATAACGGTTGCGTGGTTTCATGACCGTTCACTATTAATACCCCTATCGAGGAATGTCTCGTGATTTGGTCGATCAGCGGTGCGTCGACGGTCATGAGCCTTCTCACTCTCAAGTTGTCCGCTTGAGGGAACCGTGGCTTTTAAAACCCCTCATTATTCCTTTCTATTTATCGTGTATTTGTTTTTATTTCTCTTTATTTGCTAACATATTTAGATGATCTTTTCCTTACATGGTTAATTCCTTTCCTTATTCTCCTTATTTGCTGTCATATTTAAATTATTTTGCTTGATTTCTTTACCTATCGCAAATATTAATGACTTTCTTTGTCTTAATATTTAGTTCTCACTCCCTCATTCACTATTATTTGATATTTTTAATTGTGTATTATTTGCTTGCCAATTGTTACTATTCCTATAACTATCATTCCGTTCATACTTCTCCCACTTGGGAATCTGTCACTATCACACACTGTACATGCTAGTTGTGCTTTGCACTTCTCCAAATTTTTTTTCTTCAAACACTCATTTAGAGAATTGGCATATACGTGGAATGAGTGGATGGTTTTACTACCATGTGACCACGTGCCTTTCTATATAAGAATTTTTCAGTCCGCCTACCAACTCTTAGAAATTGATGAGTCATGCATTGCTTTATCCCCTAGAAAGTCTCGATACCCTTGGTATATAGAGACCATTAGTTTAACTTTGCCCAAAGTCCAAAGAGATTCACAATCTCGAAAAGGACATTATCATATCTATTTGCATTTTTACTTGAGAAATCAATATTTCCAAAATGTAGACTATTTGCTCCTTAGGTGGGAAGGGTAAAACTAACATTTCATTATGCAGGTTGTTAAGCACCAATCTGCATCATACAAGCAAAGAAGAGGCCGAAGATGGAAGAGCATTTCCATTATAGCTTTACTTTTTTGTAATCTTTATTTTCTTATCTTATTATGTAAACAAAGCAATAATTTATTTATTTATTTTATGTACCTGAGATTTTAATGGAGCAAATGGAATGACACATTACGACATATTTGACTTTCAAAATGCGCTAGGCCTACCTCTGGCACAAAAGAGGTCCCCAAATTAGAAAGACGTATTAATGTGTTTAATCTTTTACTTTCAATGTGAAGCGTATTAATGTGTTTCTTTCATCTTTTATCTATAACCATGTCATGCTTGAATTTCTTTACTAATTTTATTTTTTCTGTTTATCGTTTATCTTGATTATTCCCCTTCCTAAGGTTGATTTGTGCATAACCATCCGCCATACCTTTCTCGCTGACGATTCATTGAAGCAAGAGGGAAATGAACAACAGTAACAGTTCAGCAGTTAGAATTGACACAGCCACTCCAACAGATTCTGTAGAGATTTCTGAAAGGAGGTATCCACCTGAATGTAATGATCTAATTATAAGGATGGAGCAAAAGATTTTAGAACTTCAAGGCAAATTATCTCGAGTTCGCCATACAACCAATCTGTCGGTCCCCCTGGAGACTTCGTTAGAACAGCAAGCCGAGATTCATGTTTCTACCAAGCCTCACGTCACTTTCAGATCTCTTCCTCCAGCACCCCATCAAGCCTCATATCCTCAAAACAATCTTTGTCATGCCTACTCACTTCCTCAAAATCATATACAACATTCGCATAACGCTTATGTGACTCCTTCAAATTAAGCCACACCACAAAGACCGCCCACCATGTTTCATTACTTACCTCCTATAGTTACATCCAACATGTCTTACGCCCATGCTCCGAGAGATCATACCCTAAACCCCATTTATATCGAGACTGCTCCGGTCACTCATCACTTAGGAGAATCTGGACTCTCTAAGAAAGACAACTTGATACAATCTATGGCTGAGGAACTCAAGAAGATGAACAATCGACTACAAAATATTGAAGGGGCCAACAGGATAGAAGGCCTAAGTTATGAAAACCTATGCATATATCCTGACGTCGAGCTACCGGCAGGATACAAACCTCTGAAGTTTGAAATGTTCAACGGCACCGGTGATCTGAAATCCCACTTAAGGATGTATTACGACAAGTTGATTGGAGTAGGAAGAGATGAAAAAATCCGAATGAAGTTGTTCATGAGAAGTTTGTCTGGGGATGCCCTCAATGTTACGTAGAGCAAAATCCGAGGAAATGGATTAATTGGACTGATATGGATACAACTTTCATAGAGCGGTTCGGTTTCAATACAGAGAACGCACAGGATTTGCATTACATTCAGAACTTGAAAAGAAAGCCTTCAGAGACATTCAGGGAATATGCAACCCGTTGGAGGTCCGAGGCCGCCAGAGTGCGACCTCCAATGGAGGAGGTACAAATGAAGGATATCTTTATGCGGAGTCTAGACCCGCAAGTGCATGATAGACTGATGCTAGTTAGTGTTGCGCTCCCCAATGCACGCAAGTGCACGTGGTCGTACAAGTAATATAGTGGCTTTTTTTTTCAAGCTGGATGTCGAACCCACAAGGACTGTAGCGTGGCAATAAATTTCTTACATAAGTAGTCACAACGTCTTTATACAAGTATATGGAGAACACCGAATGAGAATTTGTTAAAGATTAATAGTTAATGTAACGATAGTTAAAATAAAAAAGATGTGATTTAAGCAATAGCACGAGCAATCTAAGGTTAAGGCAAAACATGCAGGTATGTGTAATGTGTATTATATTTCAGCTAACCCTTCTCTTAAGTTGATGGTCGGGGATGGCTGACCTATGGCTCGGGTCTTTCGAACCTCTAGCTAACTATAGACTGATGAGCCTTACACAACACATTTCTATGATGCAAGACTCATCTTCTAATGAATCATAATAGTTTCCCTATGTAACCAAATATGACGTTACAGGTATATTTCTATCCTGCACACCAATCTTACCTTTAATCCGCAACAAAGATAAGAACATATTCCCCTACTCCACATCTATCCTAAAAATTTTCCTCTCAGAAACAAAATTAGGATTCTAAGTTGTACATTAATGATGGCCGACATTAACACAATGAAAAGCAAGAATAGCAAAACAACCTTTCTTAAGAGAAAAGAATTAAGCTGAATTAATAATGCATTACACACTTCTACAATTTGCCTCAACCTCAGACGGAGGTAATTTAGCCACTCATTTTTTGGTTAATCATCTTCAAACAAGTAGTAATCATACAAACAATTAAAATTTGGAAGAAAAGAGAAGAGAAATAACCCTAGGATTTTTTTTAGCTCAACTGCCTGCCTCCCACGTTCGTGCATAAAATGTCAGATAACCAAAATAAAAGCCTAAGTGTTCTATTTATACAAGTGAAAAATTTCCCGAAATAAACTGGCAATGTGGCACCGAGGTCATTGCGGAGCTTAAACTCCATGCCACGGAGCCATCACGAGAGTCCATCTACCTCCAAGACCCCTGCCGCGTTCTTCACCACCCCTCTGGTTGTGTCAGCATTCCATTCAGGATTACATTATGAAATACGGTTCAATAAGGTATACAACTCTTCATATGTCTTTTCCAGCGCTTGTCCCCCGGCTGCAGAATCTAACAAAATTTTTGTATGAGGTTCCAAGCCTTCGATAAAAGTATGCACCAACACATCATTTGACTGATGATGGTGAGGACAATCTCTCAACATCGACTTGAACCTCTCCCATGCCTGATACAAATTTTCATCGTCTCTCTGCTTGAAGCTTAGAATCTGACTTCTAAGCCTGGCTGTCTTTCCTGACGGAAAGAATCTAATTAAGAACATCTTTGCCAGATCATCCCATGTGGTAATAGAATTAGGCGCTTCAACCTTTAACCACCTCTAAGATTCCCCGAGCAATGAAAATGGAAACAATGTAAACCTCACATAATCCGATGATACTCTAGCAGGTATGTATGTGTCACTGATCTCCAAAAATTTTTGGAGATGCTGCTGTGGGTCTTCATGAGGGAGACCTGTGAATTGTCCGCTGGTATGCAATAATTGTACCATGTTCTATTTTAGCTCAAATCTACCTCCTGGGTCCGGCCTGCAGATTCTAGATGTCACATTATTCGCGTGTGGGATTGCCCCCTCGCGTACCGGTCTTGCAGCCATCACTCTAGGCACTAACTCTGCCTGTCTCACTGGTGGGTGCTGTTGTTGTTCCAGAATTTCCCTCCGTAACAACTGCAACTTCCTTTCTAGAGCTTCCCTCCTCTGCAAATGAAATTGTCTCTCAAGCTCCAAAAATGGAACCACCAATTCCTTATCTCTTGCCAGCTTTCAGAAAAGACTTAGTACCTGCAAGAGTAACCGCTAAGATCAAGTTGTCAATACTTGTATAGATCTTGTTAACTAACACTAAAAAAATTTAATTCACCAATTACACCAGTCCCCGGCAACGGCGCCAAAAACTTGTTGCGCTCCCCAATGCACGCAAGTGCACGTGGACATACAAGTAATATAGTGGCTTTCTTTTCAAGCCGGAGGTCGAACCCACAAGGATTGTAGCGTGGCAATAAATTTCTTACTTAAGTAGTCACAACGTCTTTATACAAGTATATGGAGAACACCGAATGAGAATTTGTTAAATATTAATAGTTAATGTAACGCTAGTTAATATGAAAAAATTTGATTTAAGTAATAGCACGAGCAATCTAAGGTTAAGGCAAAACGTGCAGGTATGTGTAATGTGTATTATATTTCAGCTAACCCTTCTCTTAGGTTGATGGTCAGGGATGGCTGACCTATGGCTCGGGTCTTTCGAACCTCTAGCCAACTATAGACTGATGAGCCTTACACAACACATTTCTATGATGCAAGAGCTCATCTTCTAACAAATCACAATAGTTTTCCTATGTAATCGAATATGACGTTACAGGTATATTTCTATCCTGCACGCGAATCTTACCTTTAATCCGCAACAAATACAAGAATATATTCCCCTACTCCACATCTATCCTAAAATTTTCCTGTCAGAAACAAAATTAGGATTCTAAGTTGTACATTAATGATGGACGAACATTAACACAATGAAAAGCAAGAATAGCAGAACAACCTTTCTTAAGAGAAAAGAATTAAGCTAAATTAATAATGCATTACACACTTCTACAATTTGCCTCAACCTCAGACGGAGGTAATTTAACCACTCATTTTTTGATTAATCATCTTCAAACAAGTAGCAATCATACAAACAATTGAAATTTGGAAGAAAAGAGAAGAGAAATAACCCTAGGATTTTCTTCAGCTCAACTGCCTGCCTCCCACATTCGTGCATAAAATGTCAGATAACCAAAATAAAAGCCTAAGTGTTCTATTTATACAAGTGGAAAATTTACCAAAATAAACTGGCAACGTGGCACGGAGGTCATCGCGGAGCTCAAACTTCGTGCCACGGAGCCATCGCGAGGCCTCACTGGAATCCGGGTACAACAATGATCTCCTCAGCGTGGCACAAAGGCCATCGCGGAGGTCAAGCTCCGTGCCACGGAGCCACCGCGAGGGCTCACTGGAATTTGGGGCAGGGCACTGATTTCCCCTCAACGTGGCACGGAGGCCATCGCGGAGGTCAGGCTCCGTGCCACGGAGCCATCGCGAGGGTTCGCTGTTTTGTGCCTTCCCATTTTTCATTATTTTAGTATTCCTCCCATGTAATGTGGCACGTTGCTCGATGCGGACCATCCTTAGCGTGACACGGTGGAGGAACTTTAAATTTCTCTTTACGCCCTCCAGATATTAGCCTATTATCCCTCGGAGTTTGGCTTGCTCCTCCAGTTTTGCCACTTTTTTCTCCACCTGCAATTAGTCACCACACAATTATTAATTCGAAAAAAGAGAAGAATAACCTTAATTAACTCTACATGCGCGAATACATCAATATTCTCCCTATTCAGACTCACAACGGGTTGAAAATATGGAGTTTGGTCGTATAAATACGCCCAATATCAGTTAGTGAGAAGAACTTCTCCGAGCTCATTAAATTAGGCGAAAAGATTGAGGACGGTATCAAGAACGATACCATTATCGATTGGGGAGCATTACAAGCAACCAGCAGAACTTTGCAATCTGGTAAGACCACTGAGAACAAGAACGGGAAGGAGGTAAATGTCGTATCACATATAGAAGGACCGAAAACTCTATGGGGATACCAAGAACCTCCACTCCAATGCTAATTGCCTCCATTTCAATCTCCCGACCAACATACCGTCACTCAATGCCGTTTTACAACCCTGCTACCTATCATGCGCAACCTGCACATTTTTAGCCTTCTCTACCTGCACTCCAAAGGCCACCAGCTTGTCAAAATCCACCGATTCAACAATCTCGCAAGCCCACGAGACCCAAAATAGTTCATCTAAGCAGTATACTCTGTTGGGTGAGCCTATAACCCAATTGTATGAGAGATTAAAGATTGTCGGCTATATCACTCCAATTCCCGCAATAGTGATGGATATACATGCAAAATGACTCGATCATACTAAGATTTGCGACTATCATTCAGGGATGAGAGGACACACCACAGAAGAATGTCGAGCTTTGAAAGATAAGATTCAAGAACTAATTGATGCAAAGGTGATCCACCCGAGACGAAAGTTGATGCCCTTTTAAGTTGAAGTCAAAAGCTATCCTCAATTTGATTTATTCCTTTATTCGAAGTTTTTTTTTGTACTCTGAACTACGTTGGACCTGATTCCCGTTTAAGAGGGATACATAGGTGCCCCTATGGGGTTCGGTCTATATCTTAATAAAATTTCCTTTCCCTTTTTCTTTACCAACTGGGGTAGAATTTTTGAGAAGACCTCAAAAAATTCACAACTTTGCGTCATTTGCAACAGAAGTCTACGTCATGTTCTACACTGGGGCAGAAATTTTGAGAAGGATCTCAAAATTTCATCAAGGCTCAGTCAAACCAAGGAATTGATTCCCAAAAAAGATGTCTATAGAAAGATGTGACATCCAGTCTGATCATCAAGCTCATGAGATCGAGATAGCAACGGACAAATAAAGGCACAAATCAACCTTCCCTATTTTAATCTTATGATTTTTTTTTGAGCACAGGAGCAACAGATACCAAATTTTCAATCATTCTATATATCATCTGGATTTATAAAGGTATTCATTATCAACTGCAAAGCTAAACTACTTGAAGTTTGTCCATGAACGAGGTTAAGCGCTACCCTCTTAGTAAGTTACTCAAAGATGAACGCTGTTTATTTAAAGATAAGTATTAATAATTTGATTTCTGAAAGGGTTAAGAACTACCCTAAATATTTCTTTAAGGACTAAGCATTGTCCTATGGGTTAAGCACTACCGTCCAAGGGCTAAGCATTGTCCTACGGGTTAAGCATTACCCTAAATATTTCTTTAAAGACTAAGCATTGTCCTATGGGTTAAGCACTACCCTCCAATATCTTAACGGCTAAGCATTGTCCTACGGGTTAAGCACTACCCTAAATATTTCTTTAAGGGCTAAGCATTATCCTACGATTTAAGCACTACCCTAAATATTTCTTTAAGGGCTAAACATTGTCCTACGGGTTAAGCATTACCCTAAATGTTTGTTTAAGGACTAAGCATTGTCCTAAGGGTTAAGCACTATCCTAACTGTTTCTTTAAGGACTAAGAATTATCCCTATGGGTTAAGCACTCCCCTCTGATTTTTAAAGGCTAAGCATTGCCTCCTAAATTTTGATCGGATTAAGCGCTTTCATTTCAAATTTATCCGAGCTAATCGTTAATTTTGTGAAATATTATCTCATGCTTATTGGCTAATCGCTTTTATCTAGTATTTTAAAGTTGCAGGCTACTCAAGTTATTCCTGTGATATCGAATCAAGCTACTATCATGCTCTTATGCCATTTTACCACTCTTATGTTAATCTCAAACTTTCAAGCTACTTTCGAGTTATTTTCCTTCAAACTACTGTTTTACTATTTTTGAGCTACTATTATTGTACTATTTCCATTCTTCGATTTCTGGATGGGTTAAGCACCACCCTCCAATTTTGCAAGGGCTAAGCGTTGTCCTATGGTTAAGCACTACCCTCAATGTTTGAAGTGAAACATTGTATTCTAATTTTGATCGAGTTAAACACTACCCTCTTAAATTTATCCGAGCTAGTCGTTATTTTTGCAAAATGGCATTTTATGCTTATTGACTGATCTTTTTATCCAATATTTTAAAGTTTGCAGGCTACTATTGTATTATTCTTGTGACATTAAATCAAGCTATTACTATGCTGCTTTCGAGCGTTCAAGCTACTTTCAAGCTCCTATCGCATTTTTAGCCGTTGTTTCACTTCTGAGCTATTATTATTGTACTACATTCTTTTGATTCCTGGATGGGTTAAGCGCCACCCTCCGAATTTTAAGGACTAAGCATGGTCTTACTGTTTTGACGTTGTTCGGGTTAAGCATTACCCTCTTAAAAGTTCTCGAGCTACGCCTTTATTTTCACAAAATTTATTCTCAATAGTCTCTTCTCATCCATCATTTATTTATCTATCTAGCTATTTTCAAGCCTTACTACTTTTCACCGCGCTTGTAAGCACTTTCCGTTTTTGTTTAGTTTCAATCTTTTACCTTTCAAATTAGCTTTCATTATGATATTACTGCATTTTGATATGAAGGTACTAATTTTGTCTCTCTCTCGTCTCTCTATTCTCATTATTTCCTACTCTTTTCGTTCCTTATTCAAATCTTGCATTATCAATTTTCTTTAGGGATCTCATTCATCTCTAGATCTAGAACTACACATGGACTGATTCTCGTGAAACCCGAGATATATAGGCGACTTGAAACTGAAGTCTTGGCCGCGATATCTTCATAACTCTATTTTCTTTCATCTGGCCCCACCAAAAATTTTTCCTTCGGTCGGACAAAATTGTCTACCAAGTCAACATTCTTTGCTCGACAATTCATCCTTCATTCCCTAGCAAAGAAGGGGCAGTTGTTGACACCCAATTTTGACCTCCCTACGCCCTATCCAGTTGCGTATCATTATATATATGTGTATTTTAAAATCGCCTTAATTAGCATACATATGTGAATTTATGCAATGTGAATTTTTTGCATAATTATTTTAATTTATTTTTGAAAATATTTTATTACATCAATTTAAAGTTTAAATTTTTAATATAATATATAATTACGTCATTGAATAATAATATACATGCATATATATTTTCAATTAAATGAGGTTTATTTACAAAATATAATTTACTTAGTTTTATAAATTATTTATATTTAATTTTGTAATAATAATATTTATATTATTTTATCGCAAATTAAACTATTATATTATCTATTTATTAAATTATTTACAAGTGTAGTATTTTCATTGATTTAATAGTAGCTAATTCAATTTTCCTCCAATTCATTTAAATTCTAGCAACTTTCTATTCAATTTTATTTAATTTATTTAAAGTTTAGCCACTTTCTGCTTAAATTATGTCCATTTTAGCCTATTTTTACCATTCTGGCCATTATTTAAATTCAATTTAAGTCATCAATTAAATCTCTACCATTAACTCATTCTTGACCAGTTTGATTTTGATCCGACCCATGACCTAAAAATTTAATCTCAGTCGTTCATTCATTTTAATCTGGCGGCTGATATTAACCCATTTTTCATATTCATTTTACACCCAAAACCCTAAAACCTAACTCCCATTTTTTTTCCTCTCTACCAACCTCAGCCGCCGCCTCTCCTTTCTCTCTTACCCCTTTCTCCCTCTCTTCGCCGGAGGCGACAACGCCACAGCCGCACACCTCCACTCGCGCCACCATCCGCTTTCCTCTCTTCTTTTCTTCTTCGCAACCGCAAACCCAGTTCGCTTCCCCTCCACCAGTCGCTGTTGCGTCTTCTCCCGGCCTCTCGCTCAGTCGCACACGAACCAGCAGCGGTGCCACCCTCTTCCTCTCCTCCTTTTTCTCACTCTTCTCCCTCTACTTCCGGCCAAAAAACTAGCGCCGCATAGCACCTATCCTCCCTCTTCCTCATCGTTTAACAGTGATGCCGACACCCTCTCCTCTATCCCTCGCATATCCTAAGAAACCACACTCAACCCACCACAGCCGCCAAAGCACCACCAAACCAACTCCATTAAAAACACCAACCAGAAAACACAGCACCCGACCGAAACCACCCTCCTCTCTATGTCTCCGGTCGCTTGCTGACCGGAGAGAAGGCCATCGTATATATCTCACTCACCCGGTGCAACCATTGACAGTGAAGCATAACTGGTCACTCGACCTGGTCATCACTTGTTTATTGACGGATTCTCACGAAATCCGTCTAGGTGTGATTTTTAACAAATCACTAAATCTGATATTCATGTCAGTTTGTTGTTAATTTCTTGTTTATTTGTTTGAACCAGTCTGACAATCTTCTAGTATGATCTTCGTTCAAACCTAATCTTGCCATTTAAACTGTTGATTATGCTCATGTTCATATTTGGTATGCTTAATCTCATGTTTTTATGATTTGTATCGAGGCCTTATAATTAGAATGCAAATCAGAATTAATTATGGGTTGCTCTCTTTTTGTGACTTAGCTCACGACAATTCCATATGCTCTGAAATGATAAGTTTGGATCAATCTGATTTTTTTTCGTGTTTGGATTCGAGACAGCCCTCATTGCTCAGTATGGTAATATTAAGTCTTCTACTAAATATGGTAATACAAAATTTCATACTTATCTTATTGATTTTTTTTTTCTCAAACTGTATGACTTGCTCTATACATGTCCATTCTGTTGCACTTTGAGCAGATTTATTCCTCTTTATTTTGAAATCAGTTGGTGACGAACTTACATTTTATTAAAAGTGATGATTGATTCTTCTTGCCTTGCGCATCCCTAAATGATTCTGTTTCGTAAATTGTGACTGATTTTATACTTTTATTAAAAAAACCTTTATTCCCCTTCATGATGTAAATTACCTTTCATATATGGACTGATTTTCTCTTCCCTTCCTTAAAATTAATTTAGTATTTATCTAAATATGCTAAAGTTTGTGTGTATATTCTGATTTGATTTCATCATTTAAGGAAAATTCTCCCTTTGACTGATTCTTTAATGTCCACCTTCCCTTAATTTGGGAAACTTTAATAATTTATCTATGTTTTGGTCAAATATATTATAGGATCTTATCATGTTAATTAAGAAAAATATGTTACCTAATTGGTTCCGATTATGCTAGTTATGGTAAACATATTTTACTTTACATGTGACTATTTATTTAAGGGAGAAATCGTTTGTGATTGAATATTTCCCTTCCTTTCTTTAATTATTGAACAACTTTAGTGTTTTACTTTTATGGTAAATTGGGATAGGTTCTATACTGACTGATTCTTTTACGTTAATTAAGGGTGAGATCGTATCTTGATTGATTCTTGAATATTATTTCTCCCTTTAATTTCTTGATTGATTAGTAATATATAAATATGGCTTTGGCCATATTTGGGGAGAGAGGGACTCATTCCTTGTCATTATATTCAAACATGAGATACTTTTTTTTTTATGATTATTTTTCATTTTACTATTCTTTGAACAACCTAAGAACTTGAAAATTACTTTGTTCCTAAGTATACCTTCACTCTCTTCTTTCCTAGATAGTTCTTTATTTCTTCTAACCCGCCTCAACACAAGCACTGCTCGAAATCCATGAGATTTTTGTGATCTTGATGTGTTGAGGTTTGGGTAACGAGCTTCTCAACTGGTTCGTCACTTTAACTGTTCAAATTTGTTTATCACTTGGACTATTCATAAACTATGTTTAAGCATGCAATTTGGTTTGGTTTATCATCCTTTAGATATTAGGGAAAATATCAATCTTTAAATTTATTCATGTTGCAATCCCACTGTTTTTTTTGCACACAACTCTTTAGTATCTATGCATGCATATCATTTGTTTTAGTCTCTAAATAGGTATCGCTTATTCCGTGATCCATTGGAGAGCCGCTGGGACGAGGAAAGACTGAAACTAATTAAATTTTTCATTATGCATTCTTTTTATGTATTTTATTTATTTATTCATTTACTTATTTTTTCATTAGTTGTAATGATTGTAATAATAAACGCTAATAATAGTGGAAATGAGGTGTTTAAAGGGGACGAAAAATTATGGATTATGTGCTTAGATTTTTCTTTCTTTTAATCGTTTCCAAATTCGCATTTTTCTAGCAAAAAAAAATTATTTTTTCATGAAGATACTGTTGATTCTGTCTTTTAAAATATGTAATGAATACTATCCCTTAACCTATAGTTAACAAGAAAGTAAAAGGAATTACGATGTCTAATTCCATTTACCAAGCCGACCCGTTCCCTGGAAGCACCATCAACCCAAGTTTTCAAAAGTGATTATGTGTATTTATGTGTAAATATTTATTTTCTTATATTTCAAAGATTCAAATCATTATTAAAATTGTAAAATATATTATTTTTAATTTAATACCGACCTCCAATTAACTTGTTGCTAAGGTTGAAGGTCACGATTCATAATATCGTGTGGTCATCCCTATAAAGCAACAAACATTCTTTTAGGTTTTCAACTCTTTCAAGCTTTTCAAATATGAAAAAATGTGTTCTAAATTATCAGAAAAGTATTAATGAATTATAGTTTTTTTTTATATTTCTATTTGGGGTAATTTAATTTTATATATTGTGAGTTAGTAAATAGAGTATTGTTTGCGGTATTTCCTTTATCTTTTGAAATTTATTTTTCTTTGCTTGTCTGAATAATTTAGATCCTTTAATTAATAATGTCTTTGTCCTTCTTATTGATCCCGTATTTAATAAATAAATCGATTTGTCTTAAGCACTTAGTATCACGTTTAAGAAATAAGTTTAAAATACATAACGTCTTACTTTTGAACAAAAGTATTTTATGTTTAGTAAATAAGTTTGTTGAAATTATTTGTTATTTAAATTTTATATTAAATTAGTATATTAATTTATGTTGAGATACTCATTTGTTTTAAAAATATTTTTATAAGTCTAATTGGGAAATATTTTAATTATTATTTTGTTACATAGTTTCCGCATTAATTTAATAAGTGATCTAATTTTCTGTTTAATTTATTTATGTTGTGATTTAATTGTCTTGTATACTGAATATTTTGCAGTATTTGTTATTTTGATAATTTTGTATTATTTTATCATTCAAATTGTATATTAATCATGAACTAATTTAATTTTGCTTGAGTCTTTATTTTTGTTGAAATAAATTTGCTCGATAAAATTTCAGCTTTATCTTATCATTTAGTTTTCGCATTAATTTGAAAAGTGTTAAATTTTTGTTTAACTTATTTACTCATTTTAATATTATATGAACTTATTTTTCTAATCACTTAGTCAATTAATTAGTCCTTATTTGACAACTTAGTTTTTTTCACATAAAATGAATCCGGAAGGGACCCACAGTTGTGGACCTCGAAAGGTGTCTAACATCTTCCTTTCGAGGTAATTTGGACCCTTACCCGACTCTGGTGACCTAGGATAGTATAACAGACCCTTAGGTTAATACGGTGCCCTAACGCACCTCAAATCGTTAGGTGGCGACTCTTCTTCATGTTAATAATCCTAAAAGAGTTGTCACATGTTGTATCCCATTTTTCGCGAAGAAAATGGGGCGCGACAATGATATTATGTTTTACAACTGATTTGACCCAATGATCAGTTTATGGGCTTTTACTTACGATTTCAGTTATGATAAGTCATATGATTTCTATTTCTAAATCTTGGGTCACTATGTTCAGTTATGATAACCAATTTATGACTATGTATGTCTCAGATACAATTTTCAGCCTGCAATCCTTACGCTTATGATCTATTTGATTTATGTTTATGTGCATGATTTTAGTTAGTATTTGCTAAACATGTTTTACTTACCTTACATACTCAGTACATTCAAAGTACTGACTGCATACTCTATTCTATATCTTTTCATGATATATGTTCAGGCGATCCAACTCAATCTTGCTGATAACTCGCTCCCCATCTCAGCCCAGTTTACCCCTGCCTTGGGTGAGTCCTCATCATTCGAGGACATTTGTCATTTCAGTTTTATTTTGTCAATTTGTTTCAGTCTTGGAGATAACTGGGGGCTTGTCCCCGCATCTCATCAGATAGTAAAGGTTTATCAGACATAGACTAGTATATTCAACTTTGAGATTTAGCTTTGTGATGTTATCGTTTATGTTATTCAGTCTTTCGTTTATTCATGCTTAGTTATCAATTTTCGCTTTAATTTATGCTCTTGAGTTGTTATACACATGCCATGGATTGACTTGGAGCCATTCGTGGTTCTAGATCCAGTGTCTTGATCCGAGTTCCCAACTCGGGTCGTGAAACCTAATACTGAAATTGAAAATTATGGTTATAATAAAAGAACATACCAAAAAGGACACTATTTCCTACAGAAAACTGTAAGTACAATGTATTATCAAATTTTTCATAAATAAGATAAATTTTTGATTCATGATATAACTATCGACATTTATTAAGATAGAGGATAAATTATAAATTCAATAAAACACTCGTGAAAAAAGTAACAGTAAAAGAAATAATTTACCTATTTTGACTGTTGTAGATTGACATTTTATATATATATATATATATATATATCTATATATATATATATATATAGATATAGATATATGTCACAAATGGTAAACACATAAGTCCAATTAAAAAAAATAATATTATTAAAAAAAAAAAAAGGACCGCTGAAAGAAGAACTTTTCAATTGACAATAGGTTTACAGAAAGAAGATTTATTGAATGAACTTTAACATCAATTTATTTCAAGAGATGTTTGAACATGATGTAAAAGATGAAACAAATTTCTTTAACAAACTCATCATTTTTCATGATAACAAAAAATAAAAAGCAAGAGCATTATAAAATATTTACATACCGTGAAACTAAATAACCCTTCAACTTTTCAGTTTTTCACAATTGCAATTAGTATTGAAAAATCAAACAATCTCCAAAGCATTGAATAAAAAAGGTGTAACTGTTGGCATTTATTCATATAGTGTTATAAATATATTTTCTAATTATGGGGAATGTCTATTTTTTAAAAGAAAGTCAAGGTTAGTAACTTTCGGACCAAGTTAATTTTCTCCTATAAATAAAAAGGTTTTCATCCATTGTAATTCATCACTCAAGAGAAATAAGAATTCTTCTCTCTTCTCTCTTTCTCTACAATATTCTTCCTCTTGCTTTATTATTTTATAACACGTTATCAGCACGAGACTCTATCGTCTCAAAATTTGAAGGCTAAAATATTACATTTTTTTCTCTCTTCCTTTTAATATGGCTAATCTTATGAAATTTGAGTTCATTGTTCTTCAAAGTTCAAGCAAGAACTACCTTTCATGGGTGTTGGATGTTGAAATCCATTTTTGTAATGGGTCTTGGAGACACGATTAAAAATAAAAATTAAGCATCAAATCAAGATCGTGCTAAGACTATGATATTCTTGTGTCATCATCTTGATGAAATTTTGACAATTGAATGTCTCATGGTTAAGGATCCACTTATTTTGTGGAATAGCCTGAAAGAAAGGTAAGACCACCTGAAGATGATCATACACCCAAAGGCATGATATGATTGGATGTGTCTGAGATTTCAAGACTATAAGTCTATTCATGAGTACAACTCTATCATGTTCAGAATTGTTTCTCAGTTAAAATTATGTAGAGAGACTACTAATGATATTGTTATGATGAAAAAGACGTTCTCCACCTTTCATGCTTTGAATGTGCTCCTGTAGTAGCAATATAGAGATAAAGGTTTCAAGAAGTATTTCAAACCGATTTCTCATTTTCTCATGGCTGAAGAAAATAATGATTTGATAAATTAAAAATTATGAGAATCGACCTATTGGATCTACACCATTCCCAAAAGTGAATGAGGTATATGCCCACCATGCTAGGCATGGAAAAGGTCGCGGCTCTAGCTATGGACGTGGTCATGGTCGTGACTATAGTCAAGAAATAAAATTATGTTCCTGGTGTTAATCATTCATTAAAGAAAAAGTACCATCAAAGAAAAAAGGAAAGCATGAGAAGCATGAAACAGTTGGATGCTTTCGATATGGTAGAAAAGGACACTATATACGTGACTGTCGTACAACCAAATACTTGGTTGAGCTTTATCAAGCATTAATGAAGAAGAAATAGAAAAATCCTGAGGCTAATCTTATTGCTGAAAATCAATTTTACATCACATGTTTGGATGTACCAGATTTCTTTTAGAACCCTAAAGGAAAGATAGATCACTTGATTGGTGATGACTTTGTGGCTATGGAAGAGTGAACAATTTTTATTTTTTTATTTTCTTTAGTGATAGTAGTTAGTGAAATAAAAATCATGTAAAAGTAGTCATTTACATGAGTAATAATCTTTTAATTAGTTTAGTCATATGATCGTCTGGGATATCTTGGATCTATAATGATGAGATGAATTATAGAAAATTCAAATGGGCATCCATTAAAGAACTTGAAGATTCTTTCAAATGGTGAATTTTCTTGTGCTTCTTGTTATCAAGGCAAGTTAATTTGTGAGACCATCACCAATAAAGATTGAGATTGAATCTCCTATGTTCTTGGAATATATACATAGGCATATTTATAGACCTATCCACCCACCTAGTGGATCATTTAAATACTTTATGGTCCTAATAGATGCTTTTTCTGGATGATCTCATGTGTGCCTACTATCATCTCGCAACTTGACATTTGTAAAATTATTGGCACAAATAATATGATTACAGGCACAGTTTTCTGATAATCAAATTAAGTCCATTCGCCTTGATAATGCTGCAGAGTTTTCATACCAATTATTTAATGATTATTGATTATCAATTGGGATATAAGTTGAACATCTTGTAGCTCATGTTCACACTCAAAATGGCCTTGCTGAGTCATTAATTAATCGTCTGTAGTTGATAGCAAGATAATTACTTATGAAAACTAGGTTGCTCACTTCTGCTTGGGGTCATGGATTCTGCATGCTGCAACACTTGTTCATCTCAGACTGACAAATTATCATAAATTTTCTCCGTTGTAATTGATTTTGGGTCAAGAGCCTAATATATCTCATTTGAGAATTTTTATATGTGTGTTGTATATGTGCCTCTAGCATCATCACATCACACTAAGATGGGTCCCCAAAGAAGGTTAGGAATTTATGTTGGGTTTGAATCGTCCTCCATTATTCGCTACCTTAAATCGTTAACTAGAGATATGTTCCTTGCTCGATTTGTAGATTATCAGTTTGATGAGACAATCTTTTTAAAATTAGGGGGAGAAAATAGTGAAATCTAAAGGAAAATTTTGTGAAAAAATTCATCACTATTTTATCTTGATCTACGTGCTTCTATTGTGAGCAAGAAGTACACAAAATTATTTACCTGCAGAAAACTGCAAATCAAATGCCAGATACATTTACAGATTTGAAATGAATTACTAAATCACATATTCCTATAGAGAATGTCCCAATTTGAATTGATGTCCCAGTAGTACCATCTATTAGTGTCATAGCTATGGGTCCAAAGCACCCCTAAAGTGTGGTAGACCATTAGGTTCTAAGGATCGAAATCCTAGAAAAAAAATAAATGATCAAGATGACACTACGAAAGAACCATATATGAAAGTTTAAGACTTGAGCAACTTTGATATCCATGAAGGAATCAATGAGCCTGAGACTCAAGAAAATGAGAAACTATTCAAAAATTCAAATGATGCTGAAATTAATCAATCGAAAATAGAGGTGGATTATGTCTTTGCATATAATGTTGCAACAAAAATCATGCAAGATAGTGAGGATCTTGAACCTCAATTCATCACAGAATGTCGACAAAGAAATGATTGGCCAAAATAGTAAGAAACAATTTAATCAGACTTGAGTTCACTTGTCAAGTGTGAAGATTTTGGACCTATAGCTCAAACACTTTATAGTATTAAATTTGTTTGCTATAAATGGGTCTGTGTGAAATAGAAATGAAAAAATATGAAATACAAAGATATAAGGAACGCCTTGTTGCACAAGGATTTTCACAAAGACATGATGTCGATTATGAAGAGATATACTCACCAGTTATGGATGCAATAACGTTTTGTTATCTTATTAGTTTCACGGTCCATGAGAGACATGAAATGCATTTGATGGATTTACGTCCTATCTATATGTATCACTTGATAATGAGATTTACATGAAAGTTTTCGACGGATTTAAGATGCCCGAAGCATATTAATCAAAGTCTCAAGAAATATATTTAATTAGATTGCAAAGATCATTGTACGGTCTGAAGCAATTTGGTCTCATGCAGCATAACCGTCTTAGTGAATGTTTAACTACGGAAGGTTATATAAATAATGAAATTTTCCCATATATTCTTATTAAAAAACAACATTGGAGTTTGTCATACTTGCTGTTTATGTTGATGACATAAAACTTATTGGAACTCCAATAGAGCTTCAAAGAGAAATTGATTATTTAAAGAAGGAATTTGAGATAAAAGATTTTGGAAAGACAAAATTATGTCTTGGTTTGCAAATTGAACATTTGACAAATAATATATTTGTTCATCAATCTGTCTATACAGAAAAGGTGTTGAAAAAATTTAATATGGATGAAGCACATCCATTAAGTACTCCGATGGTTATTCGATCACATAATGTAAATAAGGATCCATTCCAACTTGAAGAAAAGAACAAGGGAAATTCTTGGTCCCGAAGTACCATATCTTAGTTCCATTAGTGCATTAATGTATCTTGCTAACACTATAAGACCTGATATAGCCTTTTCGATTAATTTATTAGCCAGGTATAGCTCTGCTCCTACTAGGAGGCATTGAAAGGGGATCAAACACATAATGCGGTATCTAAAAAGGACTACCGATATGGACTTATTTTATTCTAACAATTGCAGTCCCGATCTTGATGGTTATGCTGATGCAGGATATTTATCTGACACACACAAAGCTCGATCTCAAACTGGCTACGTGTTCATATGTGGAGGTATTTTCATATCTTGAATATTTATAAAGTAGTCTCTCGTGGCCACTTCATCAAATCATGCTGAGATAATAACTATTTATGAAGCAACCCGAGAATATATTTGGTTGAGGTCCATGATACATCTCATTAGAGAAAAATATGATTTGAATTGTGACAAAGTACCCACAATTTTATATGGAGATAATGCAGCATGCATAACACAATTAAAGGGAGGATTAATAAAAGGAAATAGAATGAAATGCATTTCGCCAAAGTTTTTCTACACACATGAGCTCCAAAAGAATGGTGATATCAATGTGCAACAGATTTGTTCAAGTGACAACGTGACTGATTTATTCACCAAATCTCTACCAACTGCGACTTCAAGAAGATGGTGTACAAGATTGGGATGCAAAGATCCAAGGATGTTCTCACTAGGGGGATTTAATACGAGCTGTGTACTTTTTTTTTCTTACGAGGTTTTGTCCCACTGGTTTTTTCTTATAAGGTTTTTAATGAGGCAGTCAGAATGCGTATTATTAGATATGTGTACTCTTTTTTTTTCACCAGAATTTTTTTCATTGGTTTTTTTATAGTAAGATTTTAATGAGATATATTATCTATCAAATAGATATCCAAGGGGAAGTGTTATAAATATTTTTTCTAATTATGCTGAATGTCTATTTCTTTAAAGGAAAGTTAGAGCTAGTAACTTTGAGACCAAGTTAATTTTTCCCTATAAATGAAGGGGTTTTCATTCATTGTAATTCATCCTTCAAGAGAAATAAAAATTCTTCTCTCTTCTCTCTTCTCTCTTTCTCAACAATATTCTTCCTCTTACTTTATTATTTTATAATATATAATAAATATTAAAAGGAGAATAATATCAAAAATTTGAATAACCTGCGATAAGTATTGTAAAGTATTTAATAGTGTAGTAAATTCTTTTAAAATGTAAGTTTAATTTATTTGTTAGTATAAAAAATATTATTAAAATAATATTAAATTGAAGGATAAGAATATCGCTCAACTTTATAAGATTATTTTTGTCACAAATTTTAACAGATACAGAAATAAATTACTTTTTTAATTCGATACTAAAATAGGCTTAACTGACTAAATTAGTCCGCTATATACTTTTTTAAACAGAACGGCGACGATGAATATAACAGACTAAATTATTCTACCTTATATAGCGGACTAATTTAGTCCGTTATATATACATAACCCACGTCATCTTCTTCAATGGAAACCCTACGACCCCCCTTGACCGAAAACCTACACATAATTATTATTCTGTATTTGCAGAAATAGAATTATCATGGAGGGTATGGTGGAGGTTTTCCCGATATAAACATATAGATTAATCGAATCACTGGTCTTCAAATGATTAAACCAAAAAGAAAAGATTTTTTCTTAGTACTTCATACTGATCAAGTAATTGAGTACTCACTCAGTCACTCTTTATCTTTTCTTTTTCTTGTTGATCTTCAATTACTCTTTATTATCACTCAGAGATTGCGATAAAAATATCGAGAAAAAGGATTAGATATTGTAATAAACACAAATTCACAACACAAAGCTAAGTAAACAACGAAATTATTGATTTAATTGATAAATTGAAAAAGTAAAGAATTTAGAGAACGGAAATAGATATGTTAAAAGGGAGAAGCCGTAGAAGAGAGATGAGGGAAAAGCCGTAGGGTTTTAGGTGAAGAAGATGACATGGGTTTTGTATATATCCACCGTTACATTTCCGTTTTAAAACAAGCATATAATGGAGTAAGCTAGTGTCTAAACCTATTTTAGTATTGAATTTAAAAAGCGATTAATTTATGTATTTATTTAAGTTTTGAAACCTATTTTAATTTTGAATATATTTTTAACTTGGGAGCTTCCACCGGGATGAAATCTTCTGTTCTTTGATTACACTTATTTAACGTGATAAAACGAAACGAAGTTGCTGTTCCATTAATTCCCAGGTCGCACTTATCCCCTTGTCACATCTTCCATTTTCCTATGATATGGCGGTTCTAAAGTATTGAGGCCGTAAAGTTAATTTTATTAAGAAGTATTAAATTTAAAGAAAATATATTAAAATGATTAGTTTGATTTATATGTTATAATTGATGTATTTAAATTTTAATAAATAATAAAAAATATATTTACTATTATGAGATAAAAATATTTTTACAAATTCAAAATTTTAGAAAATATCGTAGAAATAATAAAACCTAATTTCAAAAGTAACTTGATATCAAAATAAAACTTTTTTTATTTTAATTTATTGGTGTAATTATTGAGAACTTGAGAAAAATTAAACAAAAATTATTAGTATTTTTCAATGTCATTCATCCCTTATTTAATTTAGAAAGTAGATAGTAAGAAAAAATATATATAAAATACAAATTTTATTCTGAGAAGAAACCAAAAATTCTATTAGAATATATATTATCCATGAGGCACATCATATCATTACGTTGATTAAATAGTTCTCTCTTTTTTCGTAAAGATTTTATATTTTTTTACCATGAAGTTCAAAAAAATTTTAACATAATATTATCATAGAATTAACCTGTTATGCCCTCTGTATTAGGGGTGTTTATGGTTTGGATAAAAATTAAATATTAAAAAATTAAATAAATTAATTTTTATTTGTTTTGATTTAGTTTGATTTTAAATTAAAAAATCAATAATATTTGGTTTGATATTGATTTTGTTCAAAATAACAGAATTATATATATATATATATATCATAATTATGTATACATAATATATTATTTTTTATTACTAATTGTATTCATCAAATTTTATTTAATAAATAAAAGATTATAAGTGTACAATCAAAAGAGAAATAACAAGGCCTATATTGGGTCCAGACCCAACAAACTAACAAATAAGGTACCAGCACTAAGGTCATTGTTGAGCTATTTCATTTCCCCCAAAAACCTAAAAAATAAATAGCGCAACAGGTTATTTGGTCTTTTGATGCACGACGATGCGCCGGTGTTTCTCTAACGAGAAGTTCAATTGAGGAAGATGATTGTTTTTGCTTCAATGAGTTTTGTTTATTTTGTATTGGAAATTTGAGTTGAGAAAGTAGAGTTTATGTTTTGTAATTAAGTAACAAAACTAATTAATACATTGCATTCAAGGTTACTGTTTTGAAAAAGTATTTACTTAATTTAATACTTTAAAGTTATGTTAGATATATAAAATTTTGCATTGTTATCTTCTGGTAATTAAAAGATCAAAACAATCGACCACAAGAAGCATTGTATTATGCCTAATGTTGGTGTTGTTTTGCTGGTTCTTCATGCAATGTACAAGTAATATTTGATCCGTATACATACCAAATTATGGTTATTTTTTTATCTATTCATTTTAGTAAAGTAGTTTCTTCTTTGATCATGTAGTCTTATTATTCATTTTTTTTATTTTCGTGTATGATGAATAACCGAATAACCAACCAAACTGAATCGAAATCGGTAACAACCAAATCAATAAATATATATTTTAGTTGGTTTGATTTGATTTTAATAATTTTAAAACTAATTAATTTGGTTTGATTTTATTTTTGATCAATAACCGAATCAAATCGATCCGTGAACACCCCTACTTTGTATTATCAATTTATGTGATATATTTTCTTTAATGATATTCAAAATGAGAAAAAAAATTATTTTTAAAAAATAATTAATTTTAAATTATTTTATAAAAATATCTATCACTTATTTTAAAATATAATTTTTTATAATTTTTTTAGAAAAATCTCATATTAAGTCAAATTATATGTATCACATAAAATAGAATTGAAAAAATATTAATTGAAAAGATAGAGCCTTAAATATTAATCTCATAAGAAGCGATTGCTTCATACTCTTCGCCTTTGAGCCGTTACTGCCCAACAATAATATCGGCGGCCCCACATGATTTTGTTTCGAGAAAATGCATAAAATTTCCCACAAACTTGTCCACAAAACTCACTTTAATTTTTTAAATTTATGGGCATTTAAATACCCCCCTTAATAATTTTAAAGTGAATTTTAATCGACCCGCCCTTGCCCACACCAAGTCGCGTGTTGTAATAACATCACTGGGCGCGTCATTTCTTTATTTTAATAATTAAATATTAAAAAAACTAGTTTTAAAAATAATCAAAGGGTAATATCTGACTCAATCTCTTCTTCAATCATAAGAACCCTAAATTTCTTCTTCTCCCCCTTCTTACCCTAAATTTCTTCTTCTTCCCTTTCTTCAATTAACACCAGATCTGCTATAACTATGGAATTTCTTCTTCTCCCTCATCTTCAATAGTCTCGTTCATCCCCTCTAATTGTAGTTCTTAAACCTAAAGTTGAATATTTGAAGGGATATTTTTGCTACAATTTATTCGAAAAAAGGTAGAGATTGAGTCATCTTATTCTCCTTCTCTTTTATTTTGATTCTATTTTGGTCCTTTTTCTTCGTTGTTCGTGTTGTTGGAAGTATATGGAACTGCTTGGAGTGAGATTTCTTCTAAACTTGACTAAGCTCGTGTTTTTGTCCTTTTTCTTCGTAGCACACAATGCGATCAATAAACTTGACTAAGCTTTGTATGGAAGAGGATAATCCTGCTTTGAAGGAAGAAGTTCATTGCAATCATGAATTTGTGGTACGTATGAAAACATCTTGGACTTCAAGAAATCCTGGTAGAAGATATTGGTCATGTCCTTATTATGGGATAATTAGAAGATTCATTAAGCAATTTTTTTTGTACTTTAATTGTAATTGAACACTAATTCCTTCATTATTTTTCATCATTGAAGGGTCCAAGATCTTGTGATTTTTGGTGTTGGAGGGATAAAGAAAACACTGACCCTAGGTCCAAGTTTGTGATTCCAAAACTAACAGAGAAAATGGAAGAGCTTGAGAATCTATTGGATTCTTCGCAATATCTTGAGAAGCATACAACAATGAATGATGATGAGAAATTGGTTGAGATTGAGGAAGCTTCTGAAGAAGTTAACAAGCCAATAGAATCCAAAAAAGATGATAACTGCGTAAAAATGAAATTGGAGAAGTTGGAAGGAGCGATTGAAAAGATGAAAAAAAGGGAGAAGAAGTGGAGGAGCAACATGGTTAAACAAAGGACTGGAGAGAATGTACTCTTCTTTGTTGTGTTTTGTTGTTGTATTATAGCAGTAGCTTTAAGCTATTGGTTTGGATTCATCTACATGAAGAAAGGTTCAATGAAGTTACCTTAGACTCTTGATGCTATTTGATGATATGTAGGTGTGTAAGATCCTTTGTATTGAAATCAATTAGTTGTAGCCTCTTTTGTAATCAAGCTTGACTTAGTGTATAAAGTAGTCTTTTAATCTAATGTAGTTTGTTTGTGTATTCTGTTTTGTTATAATTGGTTATATGTTGTTTATAAATTTACTTGACAAGTTGATTACAATACTGACCATAATGTTAACAAGAAACAAAAATAGACACCAAACAAATGCAGTCTTTGCTGCATAATATTGAAGGAAATAATAGTTCACAACAATTCCAACCAAAACTAGAGTTACAATGGACACAAAATTGTAGTGGCAACTGCAGAGTAATTTAAAAACAAATATCAAATTAATGCAGTCACAATTGCATAATTGTTTCAAAAGAACAATCATCAAGTTAGTGTAGTCACAACTGCATATCAATCACTACTGGACAACTGATGAACTAGTTTGACTCAAATGATTTTTAGCAGCCTTGGACCTTGTCCTCGTTCTTTTTTATTCTCTCATCTCTTCAAGTCTCTGTTGGGTTATAACAACCTTTCCTATCCATTTCACTTGGCTTGTGATGCCCAAGGTTTCCGGTTACTATTGATGAGTTCATTGGCATTTCAAACTGCATTTACAAAAATAAGTGGACTTAGGCTTGTAAAAGTTTGGTTTAAACTTGAAAAAAGTTTGTAAAAATCATACATACGTTATGGATTGTAAAACCACTTTGTGTATGAAGAATACCCATTCCAACTATTTTTGGTCTTTTAAAAGGTGTACCTCTTCCTCTTTCAGTGACAGCAACAACAGTACTCTATAACACATTTAAGTACTCTATAACATATTTCAGAAAGTTTAAAGAGAATTGGTTAAACTGTAAATTAACAAAGGTTACCTATTTTGTAGAACCTCTTGGTATTCCTCTTCCTCTGCGTGTGCTTTGTTAATCAGTTGGTGCTACAGAAGAACCAACACTTGACCTTGCTGAACTTGGTCTTTTCCCCCTTCCAACGCCTGTAGTAGCTTATGCACCCAAATGACAACCCCTCTTATTTTGACCCTTTGCGTGACAAATGCTGCAAGTCATTTCAACACCTTTTTTAGACGACTTTCCTGTTTTATTTTCACTCTGCTCCTTCCTCCTACACTTTTTGAGCCTGCCTGACAGTTTTTTTTATTTTAGGTGGTCTAATAAAAGGGTTGGTTGATTCTGGCCACATTTGCATATTAGTAACAGGCTGAATGAAGTAACTATTGGTCTTGAGGTAAGTTTCCTTATTATACCAATGTGCAACATAGTTAATAGGCTCCAATTTTCTGAAATGAAGTGTAGCTATAACATGACAACAAGGTATACCTTTTAGCATCCAGGATCTACAAGTACAAGTTTGATTGTTCAGTTTCACTATAAATGTGTTACCCAAGCTATCCTTAATCTCAAAGCCATATTCACCATTCCATTCAAGGCTACACCTCATTGACTTTGATGTATTCTCTTGCAATACTTTTCGGGCCATTGGAGAAATGTCAGTTATCCAAGTATTGAAAAACTCCCTCATTTGTCCTATTCTTCATCAGTTTGACTCTTATTTCCTCAAGCATTGTAATGATAATCTTGTGTCTTGGCCCCAATATCCATGAATTGAAGTTTTCATCCATGTTGTTGTCAACACTATCACAACAGCTAAAGGTCTTGAAGTAAACCTTAGACCACCTTTCTATATTGTACCACAAAAAGTCATCACATATTTTATCCCCTAACTTCTCCATATGATCCAAATTTCTTCTCAATTCTTGGAGAAATGTAGACTTAGAACATCTCCAAAAATAGTTCCTACTTTCAATGCCTCTCCAATTCTTAGACCAGTTGGCTAGGATGTGTCTGACACACATTCTTTGTTCTGCATTTGGCAGCAACTCATGGATAGCTAAGTCAAGACCCTATAATTTAATTAATTAAAAATATTAGATTACAATAGTATAATGTAATTAAAAACTTCAAAATATAAATAATGAATAAAAAACATAAATCACCTTCTGCATATCTGTAATAGTAGTCAACTCTGTCCTATCTCCAAGCTCAAGATCATCCCTTAAAAGGCTTACAAACCATTTCCAAGTGAATTTGTTTTCAACTTCAACTACTGCCCAAGCCAATGGTAGCATTTGATTTTTTCCATCCTTACAAACAACCACAAGTAATTGGCCTTTACAAACACCTTTCAGAAAGCATCTATCAAGCCCAATACATCTCCTACAACCAACTTTGAATGCCTTCTTCAAAGCATCAAAACATATATAAAATGATTGAAACATTTTTCTTCCATCTTCAAAGGTTTCTTCACTAAGTCTTACCACACATGTGCTGCCTAGATTAGTCCTTAAGAGTTCATCCCTATAATCCAAAATTCTTCTAAACTCCTCCACATGATCACCCATAATTTGTTGTAACACTATGTTTCTAGCTTTTCTTACCACTGTCCTCCCAACATACACCTCCAACTCTTTTTTAACTAAATTTTGCAACTGAAAAATCTAATGCCAGGTTCAAAAATTATTCTGTCCTTGTATCTTTCTGACAAGTACTTTGAATTCACCAGTTTGTTTTTAGTTGTGCCATTGCACTTATGCACTGGATTATAATTCTTTACCACAAAATCTTTTGTTCTAGAATCATAACTTCCAAAAAACAGCCATGGACAACCTACTGTATACCTTACCCTCACCCTAGTTGATTCATTAACATACTTATCTAATTCAACATGTTCTTGAACTGCATACCTAGTGATTGGTTCTCTAAACTATTTTACACTTTCAAAGGCAAGGCCAGTCTCCCAAACTATTATTTGACAAGAAGGATAAAAAATAACCCTATGTCTATTTCTTTTTGCTCTTCTTGTTCTTTTTTCTCTTCTTGTAGATTTTTGAACCTCACTTGCATCATCAGCTTCTTCAACATTTTCATCTGTATCTATTTAAAAGCTAAAAACTTCATCTGAATCAAAATATGGCTCATCACTAGCTACTTTTCCCTCTAGAGTACGCTTTTTCTTTGATGCATACTCTTTATATCCCAAATTTACACCTTTTTTTTTTATCTAAATCAACTCCTTCAGCTCTATGACCTTTTTCTTTTCTCTTTTTTTGTTTTGGTAGCCCTTTTGTCTTCCCTAAGAATTCTAACCTCTTCATGAACATCACTACCATATACTTATTCACCTTCATCAAACTCTACGTTGTTTGAATCTTCACTAACTTCAGTTTCACTTTCTCAATCAGACTCAACTAAGGGAACATCAGCTTCAGCAGCAGTGGTTGAAGTCCCACCCAAGTCCTCCCCAGAAATAGCAGTACCACCCCCAACAGGCTCTTGGGGTTGTGAAGCCCCTTCAAACCCTAAATTCTCACTACCCTCAAAAGTAGCACTAGATTCCCCACCTACATGGTTTACATATTCAAGGGCAGGGGGGACCACAACAGGTTCTTCAATCAAGTGGGAAACATAGAGCTCAACAATATCACTATTTTTTAATTGAGGTACAATACCAATATGTCCCTATCACTTTTAATTTCTACTAAATAACCACATTTAGGTGGCCTGATATAAAGAATGCAAGACGAACAATTATGTCCAATTTCTTTAACATAATCAACAAACACGAAGTAGGAGAATTTATCAACATCTACGTCAAAACAATCTGTAACAGTACCTCTTTCATACTTAATGCTAGGTTTTTGTTGTAATATCCCTCCATGGTGAAACCTCAAGGTTACAAACACAAAAGTCATTCTCAAACTGAAAATACAAATTGGAGATCGAAGATCAGTTTTTTTCTAGGAAAAACCCTAAACACAAATTCTACACTAACCCTAAAGCAAAACTATTAACTTGAGTAATTTGTGTTCGTCGATGAGCACCTCAAATTCAACACTTCCTCCAGAATGCGATGTAACCAACTAAGTTCGAGTATGAGAATTAGGGATGTTTATTTGGGTAACCAACTGAGTTAGATTGTTTAAAAATTAGGGGTGTTTATTTGGGAACGGGTCGGGTCTTTCTTTGAGAAGTGGGTGGGTCACATTTTTATTAATATAATTAATTTTTAATAATTAATAATTTATATTAAAAAAAATAACTCATAAATACGTGGCTTCTTAAAAACGCGCGTGACTCAACAACACCCAGCCTTGAGTTGGTGTGGGCAAGGGAAGATTGATTAAAATTCACTTTAAAGTTGTTAAGGGGGGTATTTAAATACCTGTAAAGTTAAAGAATTAAAGTGAGTTTTGTGGACAAGTTTGAAGGGGATTTTATGCATTTTCCCTTTTGTTCTTATTAGTCATGACTGGTAAAACATCATCATCACATGCACAACAGGTAGCCTGAATATGACTCGTCTTTTTTTTTTTCATTCACTTTTTGGGTTAAAACAACTTATCTATACAACTCTCATTCACTTTTTGGGTTAAAACGGCTCATCTATCCAACTCTTACTTTTTGATTCACTACCTTTTCTGTTGATAGATTTGAGTTGGTACGATTAAGAAATAATGACATGAATGCAATAAATCACTTTAAATTAATATTCTTTTCGTGTTGATTTATATAATACAATTTAATTAAGTATAATATTTAAAAAATATATATTTTTTTTGTACTGTTTGAAAATCATCTTTAAAATAAATAAATTTTAAATAAAAAAATATACTTTATGAAAGTAGCAGTAAAACCTGAAGACATTAGGAGAAACAGGGCATTGGGGGTTAGGTTATTTGTTTGGGTCTATTTTGGTTAAGTTGGATCGAGGCAGACGGGTTATATTGTAGGTTTATGAGTTTTATTTTTAGAAATGAATAATTTATTGTGATTTGAGAATTTTCATTAAATAAGGGGTAGAAATAAATAGTTTGATAATGGCGGGAGTAAATATAGCTCGATAATATAACGGAGACTAAAAATAGCTATTGGGCTAAAGTAGAGGGGTAAATTTGACCCTTTTCCCTAATAATAATGGTGTATTATATAAATTAATTATTTCACTTATTTTCTTTGTTTTTCATTCACAGATGTATTTAATAATTTTTCCAACCAAAATTTAAGTAGCCAAAAAGAAATAGTTAGTACTCCCTCTATTTTAAAATAGTTGTCACATTCGTTTTTTGAGAGTTGTATAATTTGTTTAATTTTTAAAGTTAAATTAGATTAGGTTTATTTAATAATTTAAAATTAATATAAATTATAATATTTAAATATTATATAAAAAATTACTGTAAACTATAACTTTTTTCATATTAATAAAAAAATTATACTTTAAAATATTGATCAAACTTTATATCGTTTAAATTTAAAAAAAGGATAATGTGATACTAAAAAGGCACGAAGAGAGTAACAATTTTTGTCATTGATGGACACACACTATCTCCTAAAGGGGTTCTATTCTAAAATGCAAGGCTTCCATAAATAAATTAAATAAAATCCATAAGTTAATTAATTCAAAAATCTAGGTTGAATTTAGCAAGAGAACTTTTGAAATCTTCTTGGATTGGACTGAAGTAGTGACGTTACAACTTCTTTAAAAGCTACGCTGAATCTGTTAGTGATTCTCTTAATTTAATTCAATTTGTTTATGTACATCAGTACATGTATGTATAGAATCTCGATTAGAGAAAGTAGTGGAGGAACTTCCACCCCTCAGAATTAAAGACCTTCCAGTATTCAAGACATGTAACATGGATGCACTTTATCAAGTTATTGATGGAATGATACGTGAAACAAAAGCTTCATCAAGCCTGATTCTAAATTCATTCAAACAACTTGAACAATTGTCCATGTCTATACTCCGTGAGAATTTTCCTATCCCAATTTTTTCAATTGGCCCCTTTGGCTCGAACTCTACAGCTTCTTCCAGCAGCTTGATGTCACAAGACCAAACTTCAATTTCTTGGCTAGACACAAAATCACCTAATTAGATCTGTAATGTATGTTAGCTTTGGAAGCACTGTAGAAGTAGAAGTTAATGACTTTCTTGAGATTGCTTGTAGTTTGGCAAACATGAGCAATCACCCTTTCTTGTGGTTGATTAGTCCCGGGTTGATTCGTGCCTCAGAATTATTACCTAGATAGTTCTTGGAGATAGTGAATCAGAGAGGACACCTTGTCAAATGGGCTCCTCAACAACAAGTCTTGGCACATTTTGCTGTTGGAGGACGCACAATGGATTGAATTCAACATTGGAGAGTATCCGTGAAGGGGTACCAATGATTTGTATGCCATGTTTTGCTGATCACATGGTGAACGCAAGGTACGTTAGACATGTTTGGAAAGTAGGGGTGCAATTAGAGATCAATGGCTTAGAGAGGATGAACATTGAGAATGCAATTAGAATCTGATGGCAGAGGAAGAAGGGAACCAAATTAAAAAAAAGAATGCTACAATTGAAGCAGGAGGCAAATTCATGTCTAAAGCAAAACGACTCTTCTTATGAGTCTTTGAGGAACCTTACTAGTTACATCTCATCATCTTGATCATGTTTTTCTTATGTTAATGAATGCTCATTTCATCTTTTTGTCTCGATCTACTAATTTATTTTATAATATGTTTATCCTAAAAATAGATACAATTGAAATTATAGCAGGGCCTAAAGGATACGTGACTGATTTAGTTTAAAAGATGGAATTAAATATAAATTAGATAATAAATCAAAACTAAATTAAACAGATAATTAATAGCTTGTAAGCCAGACGATATCCTTGATTCCCTTGCTTTGAGATGAATTGAGGACTCCTCCTTTAGTCAAGACGACAATTGTCAAGCCTTAAATCTGGGTAGGTGCGGCTGACACCCATTGACCAAGCGAGCCCTACAGCTAACCAACCAACAACCAACTAACAAAACAAGGCTGAGTCGATGACGCCCGACACCACAATACAATATAAAACAATGATAAAGGATACAACTATCAACAAAGTCTACCCAACTCTATAGCGTAAGCTGGTTCTCGCAACGAACATAAATATATAAAATAAGTTGACAAGGCCAAATGTGAACAACAACTATGCAATTGGACCAACAAGGCATACAACAACACTACAACCCAAAACATAAGTTTGTGAGCCTTTAAGAGTTCAACAGTAAATATATGATCGGGACTGACTCCCGATTATCCAAACAGTCATATTTGCACAATACAAAACAACATGTAACTCTGAACAACATGGATCTTATAAAAAAATCTAGAACTCCGCTCAGCTACAAGAATCATGGTCTGCCTACTAACTAACACCTATAGACAGGTGTGTAGCGCCCTAAGTTTGGGTGTCAATACAAAGAATACACTGAGTATGTGAGGAAACATAAAAGATAAGTACGATACAATAGAAAGGAAAGATGCCAATAGATCAACCCCAACCTGTAATCAACAACCACAACTCGCACTGCCCTACCTACCCTTAATCTAGTCTCCCCAACAACAATAAGCTCGACTACAACCGTCTCATACAACCAATATCAAGCTTAACCAGAATAAATAACAATATAAATATAAAATAATGTAAAACAACACACAAACACAACGGCGTGGAAAATACTCACAAACTTGCAAGAAACCAATATACACATGTATGACTCTGCCAGAAATAGTCACGGACTTGCAGGTCCTCACAAGGCCATGGGCTAGATCCTGCCAGAAACCATCATGGACTTGCAAGTCCTCACTGAGCCATGGATGGCAACACAAAAACAAGCATAAAACAATTTAAATGAACATACCTATACATATAAAACAAACCACAACGACTAATAAGTTCAACCATTCGAACGTCACAACATGACACTAAATTAGCCGCTCCAAGCTGGTCCACTAATGTACCACCAATCACATTCCTCTACACTAAATTATGAGCTATCCAACAAACTACAACAATCAACATAATATAACAACCCAACTATAACAATGATATGAGTATGTCAACAAAAATATGTACAACCACGTATTGTTGATAGGACGCAAAGAGATAGGAACAAGCATGAATATAACTTACAATCGATAATAAGGAATCCATCCAAAACTCCTCTACATGAAGTACCATGATTCTATCACAAAGCAACAACTCAACAACCAATACGAAACAACAGCTATTCCAATAAGAAAAAGGCGTACACGATAAAAATTCTGTGGGATCAATTTCGAAAACTCTAAAACAAGAATCTAACAAAACTCAAGGGTTCATACCTTGAATATATAGATGAAAATCTAGAAGAAAGGATACCCACAAAGCTACTACACCCGAAACATCCACAAACTCGATGAATCAATGAATAAAACGTGAGCTATATGGTAGATTTGACGTCCTAATTTTGGAAATAGGTTTGGATAATCAATTATAGCTCAAAACCCTTAAAATTACAAATATATATAGAGATATAGGGTTTCCACCACTTTACAAATTTTGAAAATGAACTAGGAAATGTCTACAACTCACTATATATAGACCTGCCCTGCAAAGCGATTAGCTAGGCAGCCCACATTGCGGTAGGCCATCTATCAAGCAATCTGGGCTTTTTTCTTGTTGTCCGATGCTATAGGATTTTGTCCTGTTTTTCGATACTCAGGACGAGATCTCGAGTTTTGGCCATCCATTAGCATACAACACATAGCAATAAAATTAGACTTATACGTCTAAAACCTTACGATAAACTGATCTATATGCACGTGATTTTACATCCTTCCCTTCTTAGAAACATTCATCCTTGGATGTAACGATATGTATGAATCAGTTCTAAGAGTTATCACATCACAACTATACTCACATACTCAACCAGAATGTGTGGATCTATAATAAAATGGCTCCAAAATACACAACCCAGGGTCTATCAAAGGTGAAAACATGAAACTAACTCGACTCAATAAAATAAGTAAAACACATACACGAGGCATCACCAGTTGAAGGTTTTGCATTTTGACAATCCACTAAGTTAAAGATGCAACTTGGATCCATCTCTATAGTAGCTACTCTACCTCTGCTCCGACCTCTATTTATACTAGATTATGACGCAGACTCAACTGGTCCCATAGGATTAGATGACCATACTATCGACCTAGTTGATCCTGCTATATTACTCTATCTATGAATCAGGTAATCTCTAATATTATGATCCTTGCTACCATACAAAAAACAAGCAACTTGTCTCCTCCTGCATCCCCCAAAATGTCTCCTGTTACTTATACCACAGTATGGTGAAGTAGACCTTCCCTACTATCAATATCAGGATACTCGATAACCCTCTTCTGGCTCATCTGGAACACAATAATCAAATCTATCACTTGGTAATAGTGGTAGAGAAAATCCAGATGTTTCTTCCTGATATCGTGGCCTATAGACAATCTATGACCCACTCTGAATGTCTGCAGGTCTCGATCTCTTCTGCTGCCTCTTTCAGTCAATTCTCTATCATGTTGCTGATGTTTGTGCTCCTTCAAACTCTTGAATCAAACCACACCTTACTGCATTGAGGCAATGGTACAAGAGTCCACATACTGTAGTGCCAAACTAACCACATACCTATGAAACCTAGCCCATATAGTGTCAATAAAAGATGGAGCATATGTAGCCAATCAGTCAAATCTGAGCTTGTACTCCCATACACTCATGTTTCCTTGTTGAAGGGATAAGGACTTATTAACACGAGCCTCCCACAGTTCAAGCAACAAGTAATGATCCAGAAAGGCATTAGAGAATTCTGTGCACTTAGTTGCAAGTGCATCTCTACCTTTGGACCTCTTAGAAACTTCATACCGTAGAATCGTTATCTCTCGTAACTTGAAAGAAGCCAACTCTACTACTTTAATTGATGTCACATACATCACTCTAAATATCCCACAAAGCTAATATAGAAGTGTTGCTGGTCTTCTTTCACATCAGTCACTCAGAACTCTAGGGGACTTAATGCCAATAACTCACAAGTCCTGGAGCTCCCTGGTCCCCTAGAAAATCCGATATCATTCGGAGCCCTAACTTCCTGCTGAGTAGTCACTAATCTAGTCAACAGATGTACAACATTCTTTATGTCCTGATCTATAGAAATTTAAGGTCTTGTCGCCCTCGAAATCTCTCTGGGTGGAGGTATAGGTGGAGGGGATGGAGATAAAGACTCTTCCTAAGCCTCTAATGGGTCAGTCTCACTACAATGTACTCTGTTGGTACCTTCACCAACAGTCACATGTAGCCGCTGATTGGATGCAGGTTTGTGTTTTACGAGCATTCTCTACCTAAATTAACAAATATGAGTCTAGAACCAACTTCTACAATATCAAACTTATCGCACAATTTCAATAATGAAGGAAGGATAAAAATCCTGGATATCCTTTAGCTTCCTTTCTTATAAGTATGCTATATAATCCACACATAAACAAGGCTCTACTAGACAAAAATTGGAAACTCCCTAAGACATAGCATACTCTGATACCAAGTCTATCACGCCCTATACCCAAGGAGGCGCGATCGGCGCCCGGTGCCTCACTTGATCGAGCGAACTATATAACTAACCAACCAATAACCAACTAATAGAACAAGCCTGAGTTGATGAGACTCGACTCCATAATACAATATAAAACAATAATAAAGGATACAACTAATTAATAGAGTCTATTTTCATGACCCGATCATGGACCCTGGATCGTAACACGAGACTTAAAACCATGAATGGCTCCAAAATAACCCGTGGAACATGCATGACATCATTAAGAGCACAAACTGAGCAGAAATAAATCATAACATAAGACATAAGAGAAAGTCTAGAATATCATAAATTGCATGGAAAGGGACAATAAGTCAACATCGCTGAAAACATCTAACATCAAGTCTGAAAGTCTCTACTCATAAGATGAGCTGATGGGACAACACCCCCAACTAGCTCTGCTAAAGGGTGAAAACTTAAAGACATAAAGAAAGCATGCATCTAAACTGACGTCCTCAGATGATGAGGACTCACTACAACTGCTGGGGCTGAAGCCGGGTAGAATCTAATGGAGAGACTGAGATTGATCACCCAAATTTATATCATGAGATGATATAACCTAAAAGTATGCGGTCAGTACTTGAAATATACTAAGTATGTAGGATAAGTAAAACATACGAGTAAGGAGAACATGCTAAAATCATGATCATGAGATAGTCATAAACATGAGTTATTCATCATAAGTCAAAGAACAATAACCCAAGGTTTTAAAAGTTAAATCATATAACTCAACATGTTTGAAATTATAAGTAAAAGCTCATAAACTGGCCAATGGGTAATATGCTATAAAATATGATATCGTAAATTCTGAACATGAATAACTTAAAATATGAGGAATAATGGGAGATTCTCATAACTGACACCATCATGAATAAGCATATCATGCCTAACTATCTCGCTCAAGTTGGAAGTACGTCCTAAGTCTTGCCATGGCAAAGAATGATAAAGGTGTGATATCATTCGTGAGCCCTATAACACCCAATAGTTTCATAGACCAAAACCTAGACTTAGTAGGCAAAAACCAAAAATTGTCTCAGAACGACCCAGACAACGAGTCATTGTCAGCAATAATGATCCATTGTCTGAGTTGTTATCAGTCCTGGAAGTTGTCCTTTAAAAACCAATGAGCCAGATGACAAGTATAAGATTTTTAGATACCTCAGTATTTATGATTCCAGTTAAGGTCATAGCATGTTTTGTTAGTTTAGCTTATAGAATATCAGTATCTTACATTTACTTTATATCTCACTTACTCAATACATTCAAGGTAATGATTCATACTCCCTATGATGTATCGTATTATGATACAGGCATAGATTCTCATTCTTAGCATCACCAGTAGTTCTTCTCCAGCGAAATCCATCAGAAATCAGTGGTGAGTCCTCATTGACTGATGGCTAGAGTTTCATTTCCAGTTGTTCTACTTTTTTTATTTTAGTTTTAGATCTTAGTGTTAGTTGGGGGCTTGTCCTAACAACTCATCAGTCCTTAGATGGCTTTCCGACAGAGTTGTAATTCAGTTTGTTTTGCCGCAGTTTTATATATATATACACATATGTATATATATATATATATATACATGTATATTTTCAAAATTCTATCAGATGTTTGGCTACTTAAAGTATTTTAACCAGTTACGTTTTCAAAGCTTCCGCTGGTAGATTCCATACAGTATTCAGAATTTTAGTAATATGCTATACCAGCGGTTAACTCAGGGTCATTTGGGGTCATAAGTATAGTGTTGCGTCCTGGATCTAGACTAAGGTTGTGACAAACTTGGAATCAGAGCTTTAGTATGCCGACCCGAGAGTACACCCAGATCGTAGACACGGGACAAGGAACCCCGGGAGGCTCCAAGTGGACACATGGAATAATCATCGCATACACTTAATATAATAAATGTAAAACATCATGAACAAGCAGAAGAACTGGATAAAAACTGATATAAATCAAAACGACAACTTAATAACATTTAAATACAAAGTTGAATCTGTCTAACAAGTCTGAAAGCCTTCTAATAAACTGATGAGTTCCCTAGCTTACTCCAAAAGTTTGAAAACTAAAACAAGATAAAATGAGAATATAAACCACGTCCTCGGAAGATGAGGACTCACAGCGAGTAGCTGGAAGAGAGAGAGAAGCGTATCTAGTCACGTGGCTGGACTTAGAGACCTATCTATATCATAAAATGATATAGCACAAGAGGCGTGCGGCCAGTACTTGGAATGTACTGAGTATGCATGAATGTAAACAAACAACTCATAAGCATCAATATACAAAATAGGGAGTACGTAAATCACCGGGTTAGTAACATAACCGAAAAGAGATACAACAATCTGTATGATATCCTTATATTCATATAAACATAATCACATGATAAGTACATGCATTGTACAAGTTCAACTGGAGCACAAAAGAATTGGTCTTATGACACAGAAATGCAAAGTCATGACTGATATATAAAGGGTCCCCGACTGTCCAAGGGAAGCATTCTCACTCGCGAAAATCCCTAATCATCGAAGAAAGGGAAAACTTTGATATAAGGAGTCGCTGACTTACTAGGGATGTACGAAATACTCTTGCTAACGAGAACTCCCAACTGACTGGGGAAATACTCTTGCTAACGAGAAATCTCGACTGACTAGGGAAATACTCTAGCTAATGAGAAATCCCGACTGATTAGGGACATACTCTTGCTAATGAGAAATCTCGACCAACTAGGGAAATACTCTTCCTAACGAGGAATCCCGACTGACTAACGCTAATCCGAATCACAACAGCTAATCAAAGACAAAAGGATAGTTACTGATTTTCATCATACAACATTCTTATCAACAGGATGGGGCTACTTTGTAATAACATCAACCCAACAGTTGCAATATCATTCTCATGCGCTATCATCATGGAATTTAATTTATAGCTATCTCAAACATGTCTTGCTAACGAGCATTCTACAGGGTCACACTATGCATATACTATTATGACACTCCAACTCCAAGTTCACCTCATTCACATGTATTAGGAGATCATGCACGGTTAATAAATACAATTCATACTCTATCAAGATATATGACTTCACTTATTTAAGTGTACAATATCCCACACACTTGTCACAATCACTCCTTTGTGTAACTCTTTAGCCATGGGCGTTTTAGATTCCGAGGTTTTTATACAAACAATTTAAATGAGGAAAACAATATAGAATCCGCCCAGGATTCGTAGTTCATCAATGGAGGTGAAATCTTCTTACGCCAAATCAATTAAATCTAAAGCAAGGTAAGGACACCTAACTTATTTCAATTACTCAAGCCCATAGCTTCTACTTATCAACATCATACTCAAGTCATTAGAGTTAATAATGCAATATTTTCACACTTCCATCATGGTCATGATTTTCTATGATAATCATGAAAGCAATGTACAATTCCCGATCAATACTAGAATCAATTTAGGAAGAACATACTACATGCATACATGCTTAACATAATCTTCACTATTTCATCATATTCATGCATGACTACGACAATCAAGAGAACAATATGCAAAACCCATTTATTACTAAGCCAATTCATGAAGAACATGCTACCATCATGCAATCCCAACATATAGTTCATATCCAAAGAGACCCATTAATTAACATTCCAATTCATTCTGTAATCACAGTAAATATTAGCATTTAAAGAAAAGATGAGGAAGAAATTACCCATTATTCAAAACCCTAGATCATGATATTCTAAATCCTTTAAGTTGAGTTCTTATTGAAAAAAATTCGGGGCACAAGGATGAAAAGATATCCTTATTGAAGTCCCACATACCTGGTAGACGAAGACCCCGCTTGTTATCTTCTTGAAGCTTGTAGAACACCTTGGGAAAATCCGAAAATCTTTGGAGACGAGAGGAGGAAGAAGGGGATTCAGAGAATGTGGGTTTAGGATTAGGAAAGACCTTAAAAACGTTCCAAAACATACCTAAAATGGCATCACTTAAATCTGGGAGCATGGGATTTTACCAACCTGCCCCTGAGAAAATCTGAAAAATTTCCCGAACTGGTGCCACGACTCACCTGACGAGTCGTTGCCACACCCGATGACTCGTTAGGTGCACTCGTCAACTTTAATGGAACTTCTCAACCTCCAGACCACGACCAACATGACGAATCATCACTAGAACCGACGGCTCGTCATGTACTTCCGTCAAGTTCACTGGAAATTTCTTTAGAACAAAGCTTTTCCCTCCTAACGACTGACTAGACGAGTCATTGCCACTCCTAACGACTTGTCAGGTCATCCGTCTCCACTGCCTCCTAACCTCCACCCCACGGTTGCACACGGTGACTCGTGGTATCCCACCATGAGTCGTTAAGTCTCCCGTCCTGAGATATTTTTGCCAGTTTTTCTGCTTTTTTCCAATTATACTTCCCGAGTCTATTCTTAGTCCCTTCCGGAGTATTACAATATCTCTCCCTTGGGAACATTCGTCCTCGAATGTTGGCTGAACATACTAAAAAGATAGAGACGCAGCTAATACCCAGATATCAATCAATCACAACTAAACATTAACGGAGCATCTCACTCCAGACCAACCACTCACACCAAACCTGGAAATTCACATCTAACATGCACACTAGGATTCAAGGAAGACCGGATAACATGATACCTACATAATATTAAACAAACATTGAAAGAAAGTTGTTTCCCCTTTTTATCTGGCACAAAACTGACACACACTAGACCTTTATTCTCAAGTCGCCTTCCGATACTAAGCCAAAGTTCATAATATCTAATCTAGCTGAGGATAAGGAATTTATGAACATGAGTTATTCCGACATCTAAAGCTGAGCACATACATGAGATAGCCTGGTTCTACTGAACTTACTAAGCAACTTCTATAGACTGAGTTCGAGCTGGCCACACTAGAAAATATAAATCAACACACATAACTGATTCATAACATGAAACAAGCATAAAGGACTCATAGAGCCAGACTGGTATCACTGGCTGAAAGGGTTATCTCTATACCTCAGGAATCTGCACATGGGGAATGAACACACCTTAGCTTCAACTGAAATACAAGGGAAATTATCTGAACCTCGGAGGATTCAACATAATGCAACTGCTAGAGCTGGAACTTGTTATGAGTATTCTCAAGGTCTAACTTGTTCCATATATTAACTATCTCCCCCTTAGCTTAAAGTCATCGTCCCAAGGCTCCCGAATCTTACTTCAGGTCAGGCTAAATTTCTAATTCTTAACTCCTCTTTCACTTCTAACCTTCACCACAAGCCTTATGCCAACAATTACTCACATTACACATCAAAAACCTCTTCCCACAATCACAACTAAACTTCTTACTCGTTATAGAGATTGGCATCACATAAAGAATAGCACAAGATTCATAACATACCTGTGGCCACTACTGGCGCTTTTCCCTTATCCTGATGGGCTGCTACTGTGTAGGAGCAGTTTTGACGATTTCTGCCTCTTGGGTTAGAGGGTGTACTCTGCTGAAACGGGAGAGCTATAGGAGCTACTGAAGAAGTGGTCGAGGATCTGCTCTCACCTCGCTTAGCCGCCGTGAAATCCCAGTGCATATAGCCCGCCTCACCGCACCAAAAACATACATTTGTATCGGCCATGCAAACTCCCAAGTGGTGCTTTCCACAACTCGTACACAATGGTTACGTGATTTACGGAGTACTGGCTGTCGAAGGTGCTGGGGCTGCTGATCTCTGACGGTGGTGTGAGTGATATCCAGTACCCGACCTCTGATGGGAGGACTCTAAGTCTCCAGTCCTGGCTCTCTTGGTCTCTCTCTTTTTCTTTCATCTGTTCTGCTTCCATTTGTTGTGCGAATATTACCAAATGTGGGAAGTCTATGTCCCGGTGCAACATGGCAGTCCTGCATTCTTTAACCAAGGAGTCTGACATTCCATTAAACCTGCTTACTCGGGCCCGCTGGTTGGCTACCATTTTCGGAGCATACTTAGATAGCCGAGTGAACTCCAACACATACTCCTAGATAGTCATGTCATTTTGTTTAAACTTAATGAACTCTGCCGCCTTTGCCTCCCTCAACTCCCGAGGGAAAAACCTGTCCAAGAACGCGCCTTGTTTACGTTCTGATGCAACGTGGTAAAGTCATAGCTTATGCTTCTCGATAGCTCAAGGTTCACGAGAAGAACTATCCAATTCATGATCTTGAATTGGCAGCGGTTGTTTGCTTTAAAGATTTGAAGACATTATCTCTATGGGGTTCATGTAGATATCTTCACAAATCACAAAAGTCTACAGTACGTGTTCAGTTAGAAGGATTTGAATCTTCGTAAGAGAATATGGCTAGAATTATTAAAGAATTATGACATGAGTGTGCAATATCATCCATGCAAGGCCAATGTAGTGGCTGATTCCCTTAGCAGGATGTCTTGGGAAGTGCTGTGCATGTCAGAGAGGGTAAAAAGGAATTGGCAAAGGACATCCACAGGTTGGCTCGGTTAGGGGTCCAGTTATTTGATTCAGCAGAGGGTGGAGTTGTAATCCAAAGCAGGCCAGAATCCTCACTGGTGGTGGAGATTAAGTCAAATCAGGATGAAAAACCCATCCTACTCAAGTTAAAGGAGGCAGTTCTAAGAAAAGAGGTGAAAGCATTCTCCAAAGGGGGAGATGGTCTGCTCCATTACCACGAAAGGTTGTTTGTTCTAGAGGTAGATGATTTGAGGCAGCAAATATTAATGGAAGCTCACAGCACTAGGTACTCTATACACCCAAGTGCCACCAAGATGTATCGTGATCTACAGAAAATCTATTGGTGGAATGGCATGAAGAAGGACATTGCCAAATTTGTGGCTAAGTGTAACAGGTCAAAGTTGAACACCAGAGACCTGGGGGTATGACTCAAGATATCAGTGTTCCTACTTGGAAGTGGGAAGAAGTGAATATGGACTTCATCATAGGTTTAGCGCACACTCGCTGACAGCATTACTCAATTTGGGCGGTCATGGATCGGATGACTAAGTTAGCACATTTATTGCCAGTTAAGACTAGAGATTCAGTAGAGGAATATGCTAGTCTATACATCTAGGAGTTAGTTAGACTATATGGAGTTCCGTTGTCTTTCATCTCAAATAGGGGTACTCAGTTCACCTCGCACTTCTAAAAGTCATTCCAGAAAGGGCTTGGTACTCATCTTAAGCTCAGCACAACTTTCCACCCATAGACAGATGGTCAAGCCAAGCGTACTATTCATTGGAAGATATGTTCAGGGCGTGTGTGATCAATTTCAAGGGTAGTTGGGATGATCACCTACCTCTCATTGAGTTTGCATATAACAACAACTACCACTCCTACATTCAGATGGCCCTGCATGAGGCATTATATGGTAGAAGGTGCAGGTCTCCTATAGGGTGGTTTAAGGTTGGTAAATCTACCTTGATAGGTTTGGACTAAGTACATGAGGCCATGCAAAAGGTTCAAATTATCAGGGAATGGCTAAGAATAGCTCAAAGCTAACATAAATCATACGAATATGCGAGGATAAGGGAGTTGGAGTTTGTTGTGGATGATTGGGTATACCTAAAAATATCACCTGTAAAAGGGGTGATGAGATTCGAGAAGAAAGGAAAGCTCAGTCCCAGATATATCGGCCCTTAATGAATCCTGAGATGCATTGGCTATGTGGCTTATGAGCCGGAGTTACCTATGGAGTTAGCATCGGTGCACCCAGTCTTTCATGTGTCCATGTTAAAGAAATGCATCGGTGATCTGACCTCAATAGTGCCTCTACAGGGTGTTTGTGTAAAGGACAGTCTCTCTTACAAAGAAGTTCCAGTTCAGATCCTAGAACGTCAGGTTTGTAAGCTGAGAACAAGGAGGTCGCTTCAGTAAAGGTCTTGTGGAGGAACCAGCTAGTTGAGGGAGCTACATGGAAAGCTGAAGCAGACATGATGGCTAAATATCCTCATTTAATCCCTTCTAGCTCAGCTGCAACACCAGGTATTAAGTCCCTTCTCAGTACTCTATTCAGTTCCATACTTATCAACCTTATTTAGGTTTAAATGTGCACCCTAGTTGCATAAGTTTAGTTAGTATGTCTATCTCAGTTCAGAGTTAGTCACTTCTTCAGAAATCATTTTATAGTTTTCAATTTGGGATTGCAACTCATTTCCCAGCCTTTCAGCTTATTTAGCCTTCATTTGAGGATGAATGATCCAAGAGAGAGATATTGTAACACCCCAATAGTTTCATAGACCAAAACCTGGAATTAGCAGGCAAAAACCATAAATTTTGTCTCAGAACGACCCAAACAACGAGTTGTCATCAGAAATAACGACCCGTTGTTCGAGTCGTTATCAGTCCTGCAAGTTGTCTTTTAAAAACCAAATGAGCCAAATGATGAGTCATTGTCTAGTTTAACAACTCGTTGTCTGAGTCATTAGCTGTAGTTCAGAAATGTTTTCCAAAAAATCCCTTCCAGTGACAATGAGTGAAAACAACAACCCGTTGTCCCATCCAATGAGTCATTGTTTCCATCCATGGGTCATGTCCAAAAACCTTCAAAATATTCCAGTGGCTAGAACAAGAGGTGGAAATGACCTGTTGGTTCAACCAACGAGTCGTTGTGTCATCCTTTATGAGGATCCAGTAGAGGGAAACTTTCAGATTCGGGACAACGACTAGTCCCAATGGGTCGTGGTCACGACCAACGACCCGTTGGATCCCGACGGGAAGTTTTCCAGACTTTCTTCCAGGGGAATTTTTGTAACTTTCCATTATTTTCCCTAAACTACGTCATTTTGAGTATGTTTAGAGGAGAATTAAAGGGGTCGATCGACTTATCCCTCTCAATCTTCTCTCAATCCTCAAACTCAGTACGTAGAATTTTCAAGCGGACTTCTTAGAGATAGAGCTAGGGCATTCAACTTTCTCATTAGATTCTCACGGAATTTCTCAGGGATTCTTATTCAGGTATATGGAGTTTCAACAAGGGAATTTATTTTACCCTTGTGTCCCAAATTCTTTACAAAAATCTCCTTAGTTATAGCCTTGTAGAATTTCGGAAGTAGGGTTTTCTTTCAGATAGCTTATGAATTTCTTTATTGTGATAATTCCTGAGTTTTTCTATATCATTATCAGTTGTAATTCATGCTTGGTATTGCATTTCATATAGTATGTATTTTAGGCCAAATCTTCAGGTGTGATTTGAATGGGACTTGCCTACATTGAAAATTTAGACATGAATGTTGTTGGCCAGAATAGTTCCTTTTAAATTACAATGTTAGTACAGATGCATGATTAGAGGTTAGTCTTTGACTTACCTAGTCTCAGAGTCTTAGTCAACAATCAATACCCTCAATGTTCTACAGAAATACCATCCGACAATTTGAGTACTTTTAGTCTAAAGGAACTCAGTAACCTCAGTAGCACCAGTTATCAGTTGTTCCTTAGACCGTTACGACACTTTCATATAAAGAAGCTTTGGTGAGTATTGAAACATAGTTACTTTCAGGTTCTTAGACTCTCAGGACACTTTTAGACAAGTAGTCTTGACTTAATTCTTAGGACACCAGTTTCGAGCTATCAGCCTAGCTAGACATAATTAGAGTTTCCAGTGGGTGTAGAACTTAACACCGAGCGGAGCCTAGGTTCAGTGCACCCAAGTTCCTAGAACTACGTTGCCACCATAGGTTATTAGCCCGAATGGGTAACAGACAGTGATCCCCCAGCTCAGCTACTATACCCTGGTAAGGAATAGTGGGCCTTTTTTCAATGGGGGGCATACATTGGACTGAACGTCTAGCTCACGTGGTTACATGCCGGTTATAGTTTCTCCCACAGTATAGTATAGTACAACTCAGTCTAGTACAAACACAGTCTCCATTTCAATTCAATCCTCCAAAATTCAGGATATGTGTATGACCTTCAAACAGTTACTAGTACTTACAGTATTATTAGATTTTCAGATACTTCAGTATTGATGATTCCAGTTATGGTCATTGCATGTTTTGTCAGTTTAGCTTACAGAATCTCGGTATCTTACATTTAATTTATATCTCACTTACTCTGTAAATTTAAAGTGCTAATGCATTCTCCCTAGGTTGAATCGTATTATGATATAGGCGCAGGTTCTCAGTCTCAACATCATCAGTAGTTCTTCTCCAGTGAAATCCATCAGAGATTAGTGGTGAGTCCTTATTGGTCAAGGGATGGAGTTTCATTTCCAGTTATTCTATTTTGTTATTTTAGTTTTAGATCTTAGAGTTAGATGGGGCTTGTCCTAGCAACTCATCAATCCTTATATGGATTTCAGACAAAGTCGTAATCACAAAACATACTTAGTTTTGCATGGGCTAGTTGAAAATCATGAAAATTCATGAACATACTTGATATACATGAACTAGACATGAAAATAATGCGCTGATTTAACCATAATACATAAGCTTGAGATGAATGAAATTCATGCATAATTAAGTAAATTATCAAAACTTAAAATCACAGATTCATAAGGGATTCTTGTAGAAAATATGTAGTCATAATCATAAAGCATGGATTGAATCATAAGAGAATTGAAATCATAGAAGACCATGAGAATTTCATCAAAATTGGGTCTAACCCTAGAATTTCCATAAAACATGATTGGAGACTTGAAATCATGAATTTGATTTGAAATTGGGCATAAGGGTGGAAGAAATACCCTATTCATGACCCCACATACCTGGGCTTCATGATTCCTTGACCTGATTTGAAGACCTAAGAGAAATTGAGAAGCTGAAGATAAAGAACCCTAGCCCGCCTTGAGAGAGAGTTACTAACTTATGGTGTTTGAAGAGAATGAGGGTTTAGGCTTAGTATAACCACTTAATCAGCCCTTTAAGAATCTTAAAATGATGTCACTTAGAAGTTAAAAGCATAAGGTTTTACCAAAATACCCCTGAACCGTCGAATTAAAAGTTAAACTGGTAGAACTAATGATCCAACCAACGGATTATGGGTCCAACCAATGGATCATTAGTTGCTTCGTTGGTTCTTTCTTCTACTCTAAATCATCCTCTGAACCTACTCCAGTGGCTAGAACCAACGATCGTTACAATCTAACAATGGGTTATGCAATCTACTCATTGGTTCTGGGTGAATTTTGACAAATTTACGAAGTTCATCACCACGAGACCACTAACGATTTGTTGCTCCATAGAAAGACTCATTCTGAGAGTTGTTGACTCGCCTGGTGCCATTTTTCTTGCTAGTTTCTACTGCAAGTCTCGGTTATGATCTTAGGGACTTTCATGGTGTTATATTATCTCCCCCTTGGAAATATTCGTCCTCAAATGAAGGTGATGTTGGCATATTCTTATGCCTATTTTACATGTTTTTACTCATATTTTTCCTTGTTTTAAGTTCATAATCCTAATGAAATTTGTAAATTCATGTTTTTGTTTGTCTTGTAAGCTAACAAATGCTTTTAGATGTTTCGAGCAGAAAACCAAGGAAAAAGGACCCAAAATTGACTCAAGGTGTGAAGAAAGAAAAGTTCGCGAAAGTAGGCTTGTGGCTATGACTGGCATGGCAGGCCAACTCTTGTACTTCAGAGACATATGCACCAAAGTTAGTGCTATGGATGGCGTGGGGCGCCAGGTTTCGGACTCCCGAAATGAGAATTTAACTAACACCTTGGCGAGATGAGAGGTGTGGAGCCCCAGAAGCATTCCAAACTTAGGAAATTTTCCCAACATTCTAGTGCTATGGATGGAGTAGGGCGCCAAATGGGTCCTAAAGCTTAGAAATTTGGCTAACACTCTGGTTCTATGGTCGAGTGGGGTGCCAAATGTTATACCCTAGAAGCCCAAAGATCAGAATCGGGAGTTGAAACGGAGATAAAATCAAAACTGGCACCAGGTAACAGGATGGGTCATGAAGTGACCTGTGAGAGAAGCCCACGAGTCGTGATGTGACTCATGGGGTTGCCAGATGAGGAGTTTGGAACTTGGGAGATGAGGCCCCCAAGGACATCACCATGACTCATGGTCAGGCCCCACGAGTCGTTAGGTCAGTCGTGGGGTGGGAGAGTAAGAAAAGAGAAGGGAGGGAGACGTAAACTTGACTGGAGGACCCCACGAGTCGTGGTCAGTCACCACGATTCATGGGGTCAGTCGTGAGTAGCAGGATGAAGCAAGGAAAGAATCAGAGGTAGTGCACCTAAGGAGTGGTGACCACGAGTCGTGGTCACCAGGAACGAATCTTGAGGTATTATGTTACGAGCCCTGCTGGTTTGTGAAGCAGTGGACTTCACGGATCAAGCTATGAGTCGTGGCCACAAGGGATGAGTCGTTAGGTCCCTCGTGGTGACCGTCCATAATTTCCAGGCAGTGCACCTCATGGGTGTGACCACGACCCCTTAGGTCACTCGTGGGGACTGACACTCAATTTTCCCCTGCGAATTTTCAAGGGTCTTTCAATAATTTCTTGTCCTCCTAAACTTTAAACTACATCGCTTTAAACATAATTTTAGACTTATTAGTGGGGTTAAATGAACCTTCAGAAACACAGATCGTAGAATGCTCTCAGGGACTCTCAGAGAAAGAACTAGGACAACCTACTTCTCCTCAAATTCTCAAGGAATTTTGTCGGATTTCTTTATCAAGTATGTTACACCCTATAAACGTTAACGATTAGTAAGCGCACGCGTGGATGTGTGATGAATAAAGAGAGTGTGACGCGTGTAGAAAAATCTCGGAAGCAGGGTCAGGCGAGGCGAGGCCGTGAAGGGCCAGTGCAACACGCTAGCCGGTAGGGCACCAGCCAGCACGGCGTGCCAGGCCCACTGGTGTGATGGGAGGCATGACGCGGGGGTCTTCTGGCGCTATGGCCGGTGTGGGCCCCCCCTTCCACTGACCTTACTTATATATAAAGCCCCTCTTTTCAATTGTAATTCATTTCCAACATTTGTTTTCAGCCAGAGAAAGAGTAGGACGAAGATTTCAATTATTTTTCGCCCGATCGCTACCAAACGCCGTCCAATCTCAAATTAATTTCGGGTAACAAGTTTTAGGCCTATGAGGAGTGTTACTATGGAGTTATTTTCTCGAAATATGCTCTTCAAATCGGAACCCCACCGAGTTGAAGTTGTCAGAAATGCTCCAAATTGATTCCTAAATGACCATAGGCTTTAGATAAGCGTTTCTCCTTTCTGAACTCTCGGGAAATTATAGGTTTTCGGCTGTATTTTGCAAAGTTGAAGTATTATTGTTATTAGTATCAAAAGTTATAATTTTTTCCAAATTTAGTATTGAAATTAGTCCCTTTCTCCCGGTATTGCGGTTACAGTTGAAAAGAGTTGACAAATACAAGTTGAAAGTTGTCGGTTATTCGGGAAATCGCAATCGAGGTATGCTAAGGAAAATTCCTTCGGTAAGTTAGTTTCTACAGCATTGTAATACAATTTGAATCCTTGTAAAGGAGCCAGAAGTATTGTTATTGTGATTAGTTGTTGCTATTAGCTGAGACCAGTACTCTATATTTAGTTTGGGATTGACTTTCCCCTGTATAGCCTTCTATGACCAACCCCAGGGTTACTAGCAGTGTCGTTGCCTGCCAGGGGCTATATGACATTGCTCCAAGGAGTGATATGCCATCCCAAGGGATGATGATGAGGCTCAAGAGCTTTATGTAGTCCATTACACGGCTGGGATACTAGTTTTATGTCGTATCGGCATCACAGCCCCGTTGAGCCTGGTGCCCGGGGTGCAGTTATCCAGAGTCCACTAGACTCAGACACAACTACAGTCTAGGGGTCGAGTGGGCTCAGTTGTAGAACCAGGGGGCCGGTAGGTTGGCTATAGTTACTAGTTGACTCATTTTGACCTTGTTAGGGGTATATAGATTGAAGTGTGCTCGCAAGGGCTTATGGAGGCACCGATTGGGTTATTCTGTGCTTTTTATACCTTTCGGCTTATAGAGGCCAAGTAAGGTTCTTTTTTGCACTATTTACTAATAGATAGATATCAAGAAGTTAAGTTACTATCTATGGATGTGTTGTGCACCACATTCTATAGATAGGAGGCTGCGAGGCATGTTAGGGTGGTTACTCTTCTTTCTCTTCCAATCGTGCCATAGAGCTTTGCTGTATAGGGTTAAGTCTCTAAGCTTACTATATTCTGCTTGTCTACAGAGAAATGTCAGACATGGGACAGACCACGACTGGAAGGAAGTTGGGCGTCGCACCATGAGAAGGCACTAGCAGGGTGCCCCAGTTAGAGCTAACCCGATCTGAGGGTGAATGGGGACTTCATCTCGGTCTCCCCAGCACTCTCCTCCATGCCAGGAGCCGTCCAGAGTAGCAGATGTGTCGACACTACCTCCTGCAATTCCTATACCAATCCATCAGACCAGGAGGTCAGGAGTGCTGTCTTTATGTTAGCTCAGATGATGGCTGCACAACATCAGCAGTGACACCCGTGGTTGCTGAATCTTCAGGGGGACCTGGTAGTTCAAGGGTCCGAGAGTTTCCGCGCTAAGTCCCCCGTAGTTCACAAGGACGGACCGAGATGAGGACCCTGAAGACTTCTTGGGCCCGCAGCAGCAGATCTTCATGGTATTGCATTCCAGGCCTGCGGAGTCGATTGAGTTGGCAGTATTTCGATTGCAGGACATAGCAGTGTTATGGTACGAGAGTTGGGAGAAGTCCTGAGGTAGAGATGTTCCCACTTTGAATTGGTCCTGCTTTTCAGAGGCCTTCTTGGACCACTATTTGCCGAGAGAAATTCGAAAGGCCCGGGTAGATCAGTTTCTGCATCTGGAGCAGGGTCGATGAGTGTTTGGGAGTATGCTATGAGATTTGACTCCTTGGCCCGATATGTACCAGCTTTCGTAGACACTATGCTAGCCAGGGTGCATAGGTTCATTATGGGGCTGCTTTCAGATTACGTGGAGACTTGTGTTATGGCTACTAAACATGGATATGACCCGTATTCAGGTATTTTCTCAGAGTATTGAGGGCATTAGGCAATGACAGCGGGATATATAGAGGGTAAATCAAGAGTAGCGCCGCAGGGCTAGACCTAGTGACACTCAGGTAGAGTTTCAGGGTGGACCTAAGCCATGACTATCAGGCAGACTACCCAGACCCCCATCCCTACAACAGCAACAAGGTGGTAGAACAGGCCGCCGAGGGCAGTCAAGACCCGACGAGAGCTCACGACCATCAGGTTTGCAGCAGTAGAGAGGGTCAGAGCAGAGTAGATTCATTGCGCCACCTTGCCCTATCTGCAATGGACATCATCTTGGGGCATGCAAGTATGGTTCTACTGCATGTTATACATGTGGACAAGAGGGTTATATGATGAAAGACTGTCCAGCCAGGGTTCAGAATGATCAGGATTGGCAGGACAGATCTTCAGCATGGTCACGCGCCCCAACATCTCCAGCAGGGGGTAGGCCCTCAGCTCCAGCCGATAGAGGCCAAGATAGGTCAAGGGCATCGAGTTTAGGCACCGGTCCGGATCGCACTTATGCTTTATTAGGGTGACATGAGTCAGAGTCGTCGCCGGATGTTATGAAAGGTATGTTGGACATTTGTTCTCATTTTGTGAATGATTTGATAGACCTAGGTTCCACTTTGTCTTATGTTACACCATCAGTGGCCCGGAAGTTTGGTATAATGCCAAAATTGCTTCAGCAACCCTTTTCAGTGTCCACGCCTCTTGGTGATTCTACTGTAGCTAAAAAGATATACCGGGGTTGCACAGTAGAGGTTGTTGGTTGCCAAACTTCGGCAGATTTAGTGGAACTAGAAATGATTGATTTTGATGCAATTATGGGTATAGATTGGCTAGCACTATGTTACGTCAATGTAGAATGTTGGACCAAGACTGTCCGATTTCACTTTCTAGAGGAAGTAGTGTGAGAGTGGAAAGGCAATGCAACTATGCCAAAAGGTAGGTTTATATCCTATCTTGGGGCGAGAAAGTTGATAGCAAAGGGTTGCATTTATCATATTGTCAGGGTTCAGGCTGTCCAAGTAGAATCCCCGACTCTCCAGTCTATTCCTGTGGTTAATGAATTTCCAGACGTGTTTCTAGATGAACTCCCTAACATCCCCCCCAAGAGGGAAATCAATTTTTTTATTGACTTGCTACCAGGAACCTAACCTATATCTATCCCTCTGTACCGAATGGCTCCTGCTGAGCTCAGAGAGTTGAAGGAACAGTTGAAAGATCTATTAGATAAGGGCTTTATCAGGCCGAGTACTTCACTATGGGGTGCGCCAGTTCTGTTTGTAAGAAAGAAAGATGGCTCCCTCCACGTGTGTATAGATTACCGACAGCTAAATAAAGTTACTATCAAGAATAAATACCCGCTTCCCAAGATGGATGGCTTTTTTGATCAGCTACAAGGGGTGAAGTTTTTCTCTAAGATCGACTTAAGGTGTGGGTATCACTAGGTGCGGGTTCGAGAGAGAGATATCCGGAAAACAACTTTCAGGACTAGGGATGGACATTTTGAATTCCTAGTCATGTCCTTCGGGTTGAAAAATGCTCCTGCAGTGTTCATAGATCTGATGAACAACATCTTTAGGCCGTATCTGGATTTGTTTGTGATAGTATTCATTGATGACATTCTAGTGTATTCCTTCTCATAAGTAGAACACCGAGATCATTTGCAAACAGTGCTCCAGATTCTCAGGGATCGTCAATTGTATGCAAAATTTTCTAAATGTGAGTACTGACTGAATTTGGTAGCCTTTTCGGGTCATATTATGTCAAATGCTGGTATTCAGGTAGATTCACAAAAGATTGAGGCGGTAAAGACATGGCCTAGACCTATAACTCCAACTGATGTATGCAGTTTCCTGGATTAGCCGGGTATTACAGAAGATTTGTAGAAGGGTTTCTACGTTATCAACACCTTTGACCAAGTTAACCCAGAAAGCGCCAAAATTTCACTGGAGTGAATCTTGTGAACAGAGTTTTCAGGAGTTGAAAAACAGGTTGACATCAGCACCAGTATTAGCTTTGCCAGGTGGTTCAGAGGGTTATGTAGTGTACTGTGATGCTTCGGGCGTCGGGTTAGGGTGTGTTCTGATGCAACATGGTAAGGTAATTGCTTATGCCTCAAGGCAGTTGAGGAAGCATGAAAAGAACTATCCCACTAACGACCTGGAGTTAGTGACAGTAGTTCACGCCTTAAAAATCTGGAGACGTTACCTGTATAGGGTGCATGTGGATATTTTTACTGATCATTAGAGCCTCCAGTACATCTTTACACAGAGAGAGTTAAATCTACAATAGTGTCGCTGGTTAGAAATGTTGAAGGACTATGATGTGAATATTTTATACCATCCAGGGAAGGCTAATATTGTAGCAGATTCCCTTAGTCATAGATTAATGGGGAGTTTAGCGCATTTGAGGCCTGAATAGCAGAATCTGGCCCCATAATTACACCAGTTAGCCAGTTTAGCTATCTGAATAGTAGACTTGGGGGACAGTGGGGCAGTGATTCAGAATACCGCAGTATCATCCCTGGTTGTAGAGGTAAAAGAGCGGCAGTATGAAGACCCTAACGTGGTACAACCCAGAGATAAAGTTCAGCGAGGTGAAGTATCAGCTTTTGAGGTAATCGAAGACGGAGTTTTGAGATGTAGGGGTCGCCTCTACATTCCATATGTGGTAGGACTTCGCTAGCAGATACATTATTCCCGTTATTCTATTTATCTAGGTTCAACAAAGATGTATCATGACATAAAAGAGATTTACTGGTGGCTGGGAATGAAAAAGGGTGTAGAAGAATTTGTAGCACAATGCCCTAACTGTCAGCAAGTAAAAGCAGAACATCAAAAACCCAGTGGATTGACACAAGAGATAGCGATACCTATGTGAAAATGGGAAGCAATCAACATGGATTTTGTGATAGGGTTACTCCGTACCAGACACAAATTCGATTCTATCTGGGTGATTGTTGATAGATTAACGAAATCAGCTCATTTCCTTCCAGTCAGGACCACCTTCTCAGCCGAGGACTATGCTGAATTGTATATTAGAGAAATAGTTAGAGTACATGGTATCCCGATGATAATGCTCACACCACACCTCGTTACGAAGTAAGAAGCGGACGTTGTCAATAAAGAACCAAACTAGAGGTTGGGGTCGATCCCACAGAGAATACGGAAGGATGTAGAAGAACACTAGTGCTTAAGCTTTTTAGTTAATTATATCCTAAGAGGGGGGAATTTGTAAACGTAATAAATAAAAATGTTGAAAAATTGTTTGTTTTTTCCAAATTAATGCAACTAACTAGGGTAAGTGTTCCCCATGACTTCATAACCACAAGGCATTTTATACTAGTGATCTATTCTGGTTCTTAGCATGCAATATCGGTAAGTTAACTTCACCTAAATGGTTGGTACCCTATTTAGATGATTATCACCACACAACTTGGTCCGTCTATGGGTGTATACTTTACTAACCCTTACCCTTGATATTAGATTAGCTATTCCTGGACAAGGTCATTAGATGAGGGTTGATAGCCTCAAATCTCCGTTGTTAATCTCTTTTCCCATTCATTACCTCCTTGGTCCAGTAAGTAAGAATAAGGAAAGTTCTAATGTTTGCAACCGTTAAAAATCAATTAAAATGAAGGAAGAAATAATACATGCATTAAATTCCGTTCAAGAATCACTAAGTATTTTACCTATGGGTGTTAATTTGTCATGGTTCCCACAACCCTAGTTGTGGTGGTTTTAGAATTTCATGTTTATAAGTAAATTAATAGAATTCATAAATAAAAGCAAAAATTAATACTTACGACGATAATAGGAACTCACTTGATTATTGCAACAATAAAGAAGAACAACTCAAAAATCGTCTAAAAGTATGTCGTAAAACTTCTAAGCCCAAGACTTGTCTAAAACTTGGCTTCTAATTCTACTTCAAACTTAAAACTTGATTCTAAAAGCTTGATTATTACATGAAAAAAGGGGTGTTTATAGTAGTTTGATGTTTTCCTTCTTCCTTGATGAATTTGGCTTGGGATTTTAAAATTCTTTTTCCTAGTTGAAGTAGGAAACATATTCCAGCCGTGTGTTATGCCCTTGTCGCGTCACGTGCTCCACTGCCGCATTGCCAGTTGTGGCAACGGGTCACCTAACGACTCGTTGTGCATGGGCACGAGTTGTTAGGCCCCTCATGGTCTAACTCCTTCAAATTTCCAGTGCACCTTTACGGCTAGTTCCAGTGATCTTCCAACGAGTCGTTTAGTCAACTAATGACTCATTAAGTCTGTCATCATCTTCACCGGCTACTTTGGAAATAATTTCTCTTCCAGCCTTCATGACTGACTTCACGACTCGTTGCCAGATGTAACGAGTCGTTACCTCAACCCGTCTGGTACACTATCTCTGCTTCTTCAAACTTCAATAATTTCCCATGCCTTCAGCTTCTTTTCATCTTCATTCCATAAGCCTCAAATACATTCAAATCCATCCTTTTAGCCCTGAAAACATCTAATCACTTGCGTTAGCTAATTTTCACAAATATATAACATAAACAGATGCAAACACACATAATTTGTTCTCAAAACATAGTAAAGTACTGTTACACCCCGTAAGTTCTTGACACTTAGTTGGTCTATTCGCATGTTGGTTAACAGTTTTAGAATGCCATACGTGCGAGAAAAGGGCCCGGGTAGAGACCGTACAAGCGCCAAGTCGGAGCGTCGCAAGGATAATGTGACTTATAAATAGCATTCGAGAAATGCGACTTATAAATCGCATTCGAGAAATGCGACTTAAAGGTCCCAAGTATATAAGGCTCCCACTTCATTTAAATCATTTTCCCTTCATATGATTTCCAGTAAATGAACAGAAATTGAGGGGAATGAAGGGTTTGATTAAATTACCTTCCATTTGCACCGTCAAACGCAGTCAAAATTCGAATTAACTTCAGGTAGAGAAGTATAAAGCTGTTGGGATCATTCTTGCAGAGTTAGTTTCACAAAATTCGGCCGGTGAATCGTCGTCACATTGAGCTAAGGTAAGTGGAATTGCTCCATACTAGTGTTAATGATCTTGGGCATAATTGCATGCCCAAGTGATGCTTTATAACTTAGTTTTGTATCGTTTATCGACTTAATTATATGCATTCTCAAGTAATTTTATGTAAATGTGAATATATACACTAACCAACATGATTAGTTCTTGTTTTTGTAGGTTTAAAATGAGTTTGAGGGACTAATCCATGAGTTGGTGAAGTGGAGGCATGGAATAAGATTTAAAACGCGAAAGTCAGCGAGGAGGACGCGCAAAACAGCCCACCTGTGCGTTGGCAACGTGCCACGGCAGGCAGGCTGCGCGACCAAGACCGTGACACGCCACCTAGCGTGCTGGACAAGCAGCGTGACACGCTGCCAATGCGGCAAGGGGCTGCTTGGAGACGGTTTTGGGAGTTTCCAGTGTGCATTCGCGTTACCTCTGTGTCATGGAGGTAGTGCTCCACGATACACTCCGTGACACAGAGCCATTCCACGACAGGCATAATTTTGTACAATTCTCATTTACTATAAATAGGTCCCTTAGCTCCAAAAATCATTTTGTCACGATTTTATTTTGAAAAACCACCTAGGAGTGAAGGGAGAAGTGGGAGAACTCACCTAGGGTTCATCAATTTCATCTTCTCATCTACCAATTCTTGTAAGTATGCTACTTTACCAATGTTTTCTTGTAATTTTACGAACTTGAATGGCTAGAACCTTTCCTCTAGGGTTGAAGCCATGAGTTATGAGTGTGTTTTTACGAATTTGCTTTGGCATTAAGTTATTGATTGTTGTTTTGTCTTTCATTCTTAATTATGGTTGTTTTTATAATTTATCACCATGAAAACACACACGTTAAACTTAGGCAAATGCTTGAGAAAGCAAACCTAGGGAAGAACATAAGAATGTAGGAAGCAAGTTCTTGTCTTTTGATAAGATTTTGTGGTTAGGATAGAAATATACCTAATACCTTGCTTGGTTGATAAAATGGGAAGAGAGGAAGTCATCGGCTTAGATTTGTCACTCCACCACTCGCGGAAGTAGTTGTGAAGCTAAGTCTGGTTAAATGGTTGGAGGCATGAAAGTACCCTAATCAATGGCATAACCCCATAAACCACATCCACGTAGTTAATTGCCCACGAACTAGAATTAGCATCCTCGCTCACAATGTAGTAGTGAGGCTAGTTTGTCGTGTTTAGAGGTTCGAAAGACCATGAACATGCAATTCTAATTATGTGAGATGAAAATTGATAGTTTCATACTTAATCCATTGCAAATCGTAGTATCGCATGATTCTCTGGCTTTAACTCTATGTTGCTCCTTGTATGAATTCAGAGTCTTTCATTGACCACAATTAGACTTAATTAAACTCTATAGAAAACTTCTATAATCAACACTTGCGGCATTTAATATCACACTTGAACTTGATAGGTAGCTGAATTGGTCCAGTCTATGTGGGTTCGACATCCAGCTCTTAAAAAGGGCCACTATATTACTTGTACGACCTGTACACTTGCGGGGCCCATCAAGTTTTTGGCGCCGTTGCCGGGGACTCGAAGAAGTTTAGATAATTTATCTGTTTTTGTGTGATTTTTTTTAAAATATCCTTAAGTGTTGAGAAACTTGGTCTTAGTCTGACTTATTGCAGGTGACAGGTTTTCTTGCTGAGCTGGCTAAAAATAGAGAGCTTGTGGAACCGTTGTTTGAACCAGAATGTGAAATTCATTTGCGAAGGAGAATAGCTCTTGAGCAAAAGCTGAAATGACTTCAAGAAAAGGTACAACAATAACCACCCGCAGGACAAGCACAATTGTCACCGGAAGCAATGGCAGCCAGACCAGTTCGCGAAGTGGCAATCCCACAAGCGACTAATGTGAACTCTAGTATCCGTAAACCGAAACCTGGAGGGAACTTTGAATTGAAGCAGAACATGGTGCAACTGTTACATTCTAGTGGTCAATTAACTAGGATGGCACATGAGGACCCGCAATAGCACTTACAGAACTTTCTTGAGATTAGTGACACGTTTGTCCCCACCGGCGTGTCCACTAATTATGTCTGACTCACCCTATTCCCATTTTCATTGTTGGGAGAGGCAAAGAAGTGGTTGAAAGTTGAGCCACTGAACTCCATAACTTCGTGGAATGATTTGGCAAAGAAGTTCCTTATCAAATTTTTTCCTTTAGGCAAGACTGCAAAGTTGAGAAGTGAAATACTGAGTTTCAAGCAGAGGCTTGATGAGAACTTATATTTGGCTTGGGAAAGATTCAAGTCATTATTGAGAGACTGTCCCTATCACCAGCAATCGAATGAAGTGCTGGCTCATACCTTTGTTGAAAGTCTAGACCCACACACTAAAATTTTACTAGACTCTGCATCGGGTGGGCAAGCCTTAGAGAAGACTTATGATGAGTTGTACACGCTGTTGAACAAAATTGCACAGGGAAATCCAGAGTGGCACAGCGAATCATCAAGAGGGGTAGGAAAAAGAGCAGGGTTGATAGAGGTAGATAGTATGAATGCCTTGACGGCACAGTTAGCTTCGTTCCAGCATCAGATGACGACTCAGTTCAATAAACTGAGTATAAACCAACAACAGGGTCAAGTTAATGCAGTTCAGCAAGCACCAAGTTGGTGTGAAATTTGTGGAAACAATGGGAACAATGCAGAGTCTTGTGGAGCCAATCCGGAATCAGTCAATTTTGTTGGGAATGTGCAGAGGAACAATCAGAATTTTGGACACAACTACAACAAGAATTGGCAGAGCCACCCGAATTTTTCTTGGGGTGGAAATCAAAAGAAAAGTTATCAGCAACCTCAACAGTAGCAGTATCAACATAATAGGCAGAATGATGGCGAGTTGAGAAGCAACATTGAGGAAACGTTGCAGAAGATCATGGAGACCCAGACTCAGTTAGCAGAAAATCAGGCGAGGATGGCATCAGACTTGAAGAATTAGCAAGTGGCCACCCGCAATCTAGAAAAGCAGATGGGTCAGATAGCAGCTACTCAAAACATGAGACTGCAGGGAGGACTACCAAGTGACACAGATCCTAACCCCCGGCAGGTCAATGCCATCAGTCTGAGAAGCAGTAAGCAATTAGCTGATGCAGTGCCCAAAGAGAAGAGAAATGAGGTGCTGCCGGAGTTGGTTAGACCAGGACCATCCAATGACAAGGGAGAAAATCAGAGTGCTGTGCAACAAAATGCACAATCGTCATTGCAGCCAGCACAAAGACCACCATCACCATTCCCTCAGAGATTTAGAAAGAGCAAGGAGGAGGAATGCTTCAAAAAGTTCTTTGAGATTTTCAAAGAACTTCACATAAATTTGCCTCTTATTGATGTTTTGCAGGGAATGCCCAAGTATGCTAAATACTTGAAAGATGCAATGGACAACAAAGTCAGATTGGTGGATGTCCAGACGGTAGCACTGACTAAGGAATGCAGTTACAGGGTATTTAGCAAAATTCTAAAAAAGCTCAATGACCCAGGGAGTTTTACCCTCCCCATACAAATTGGTAAAGCTGAGGTGCTATGAGCTTTGTGTTATCTAGGGGAAGCAGTTAATCTAATGCCCCTATCTTTATTTAACACCATGGGGTTGGGAAAACCGAGGCGAACAAGGTTGATGCTGCAGCTGGCGGATAAGTCACGAGTGGCACCTGATGGAATAATAGAGGACCTTCTCATCAAAGTGGGTAAGTTTATTATACCTGCTGATTTTATTATCTTAGATTTTCATGTTGATGACCAGGTACCCTTAATCTTGGGATGGCCATTCTTGGCCACCGGAGGAGCGGTAATTGACTTGAGAGCAGGGACCCTGAAAATGAGGGTTGAAGATGACGAAGAACTCTTCCGAGTATACCAAGAAATAAACCCATCCACACACTACAGAAACCTTTGTATGGTTAGTGTGTTGTCAAAGGATGAGTGTGGGGTGGGGGATTCATCAGGTCCATGGCCAAAGGTAATGACAAGTGTCTAGCCCGAGTCTGATAAAGGGCTTCAGATAGGAAGAAGTTGGAGGAAGAGAGGAACAGAGTGAAGGCTGTTTCCTTTAAAAATCAAAAGAAAAGGAGGTGGTTCTCGAAAGGGAACCCAGGTATGCGGATGTCCTAAAAAGGATAGTTCACGTCGTGCCGCGACGTAAAATTAGGCGCTGCTTGGGAGGCAACCCAAGGGTACCACAGGTACCATTTTAATTTCTTGTATTTGAGTTGATTTTTGTTTGTTTTCAACTTGTGTGTTTTTGATGAAAAGTTAAGCACAGGCATAGGGGAAGTCTGAGTACCCTTAGAAGAGGAAGCTAAGAAGCATGGATGATAAAAAGTGTGGGGTCAAACACACACTTGTGCTGATGTAAAAGATAAACATGCTGTTAGCTAGGCCTAAAGGCATCAGGGAGTATTTCTCACCCTCTTTAAATTTTAATTTGATGCTATGAGGACATAGCATGATTCAAGTGTGGGGTGAGGGAAATTTTAAAAAAAAAAATTTAAAAATTTTTGTGCTTAACGATTTTTGGTGAATGTAATGCTTGTGAGAAATATTTGAAAAATTTTTGTGAGTCAAGCATGAATTCATCACCCGTTGGTTTTTCTTTTCGGTTCTTTTCCGACGGGGGGTCTTTGAACCAAAGAATAAAAAATAATTTTGTCTGTATATAGTGTTTTTAGTCATAGTTAGAGACTATTTCCGACGATGGATGGATGACGATCGTCTTGAGGAAAATTAGTCAATAGGTTTTGGTGTTTGAACCCGTAGCTAATTGATGGCTTTATGTTCTTGTTATGTGTTATACATGATTGTAAGATACAAGTGTGGTTAGTGTTGAAGCATGCAAGAAGTGTATAACTTTGTTTGAGACACCTAGGCTCTTGAATTTGACTCTATGTGTTGAAAGCTTAACTTTGAATTCTTGTGATTAGCTGAGTTAAGAGTCTACTGGATGTGTCTTGAATTGAGCATGTGCTGTGAGTGTAAGGTTTTTGAATATTCCATGCTGTTGTGGAATGTCTAGAACTTGCCTGGTGTGTATATAAAACGAAATGAAGGATGTGAATTGTAGGAGATGATTTATGCATTTCTTTGAATGAACCTAAATGTTATCCCTCACTTTACCTACCTTGAATATTTAATCCTAGTTAGACCCATTGATCCTTGAGCCTATTCTTTGATAGCTACAACATAAGCTTAATCCTTTTTCTTTCATTAGCCTTGAATTTGATCCAAAACTCCTAAGCGCGTAAGAAAAAAAAATCTGGAAGAGTGAAGGAGTGAGAAACGGGAAAAAGGAGGAAAAGTAGCAAGTTGTAAAAGTTGAGAAAAGGACAAAGGTGCACTTGTGTGAAAATGGTTGATTATTATTAGTAGGGAGTAAGAAAATAAATGAATTAAAAAAGAATTGCTTAAGTACTCCTTAATAGTAAGCTGAGTTTGCTTAAAGAAAGGGGAACAAGAAGAAAAAAAAATTTTAGGATTGAAAAGAATGAGGGTGAAGTAAGAGAAGAGATATCCTTAATGAAGGTTGAAGTTATTAAAAGCGCTTGGGGAAGATAGTCACTATTACTGGCCAGAATAGTACCTACCCGTCCCTTAGCTTACGTTACAACCCATTAAGTCCTACTTGATCTTATGTTCATACATCCTTAAATTAGTGGAGTAAAATACTAAGGGCAAGCTTATGGGTCACTACATGATGCATGTGAATTCTTTGTGAGAGAGAGCGTGATTTTTATTCATATATCCATACATGGTGTGATTTGAAAATTCATGAGTTAAAATGGGTAACTCTATTGTGGTGAGGGCACATGTTTAATGAAGGATAACATTCATGTTGGATTTCTTGATTAGTTGATTGCATGAGTTTGCTTAGATTGAGAGTCAATTCTTGAGGTTAGGAAGTCTTAACATAGTTTTACTCAATTTTAAGGAATAAAACTTGCATGCTCTATTTTTAACTTGCTATCTTAAATAATCATTATAGTCGTAGCTTGAATTATCTTGCTAAATTAGTTATGTGTGAGTCTTCATGTGCATGAGATGTAAAAGGTTTTTTCGAGGACGAACAAGACTTTAAGTGTGGGGTTGTGATCTTGGGCATAATTGCATGCCCAAGTGATGCTTTATAACTTAGTTTGGTATTGTTTATCAACTTAATTATATGCATTCTCATGTAATTTTATGTAAATGTGAATATATACAATAACCAACATGATTAGTTCTTGTTTTTGTAAGTTTAAAATGAATTTGAGGGACTAATCCATGAGTTGATGAAGTGGAGGCATGGAATCGGATTTGAAACGCGAACGTCGGCAAGGAGGACTCGTGAAACAGCCCACCTGCGTGTTGGCAACGTGCCACGGCAGGCAGGCTGCACGACCAAGGCCGTGTCACGCCACCTAGCGCGCTGCAAAAGCAGTGTGACACGCTGCCAACGCGGCAAGGGGCTGCGTGGCGACGGTTTTGGGAGTTTCCAGTGTGAATTCGCGTTACCTCCGTGTCACGGAGACAGTGCTCCGCATACACTCCATGACACAGAGCCATTCCACGACAGGCATAATTTTGTACAATTCTCATTTACTATAAATAGGTCCCTTAGCTCCAAAAATCATTTTGTCACGATTTTATTTTGAAAAACCACCTAGGAGGGAAGGGAGAAGTGGGAGCACTCACCTAGGTTTCATCAATTTCATCTTCTCATCTACCAATTCTTGTAAGTATGTTACGTTACCAATGTTTTCTTGTAATTTTACGAACTTGAATGGCTAGAACCTTTCCTCTAGGGTTGAAGCCATGAGTTATGAGTGTGTTTTTACGAATTTGCTTTGGAATTAAGTTATTGATTGTTGTTTTGTCTTTCATTCTTAATTATGGTTGTTTTTATAATTGATCACCATGAAAACACACACGTTAAACTGAGGCAAATGCTTGAGAAAGCAAACCTAGGGAAGAACATAAGAATGTAGGAAGCAAGTTCTTGTCTTTTGATAAGATTTTGTGGTTAGGATAGAAATATACCTAATACCTTGCTTGGTTGATAAAATGGGAAGAGAGGAAGACATCGACTAGATTTGTCACTCCACCACTCGCGGAAGTAGTTGTGAAGCTAAGTCTGGTTAAATGGTTGGAGGCACGAAAGTACCCTAATCAATGGCATAACCCCATAAACCACATCCACGTAGTTAATTGCCCACGAACTAGAATTAGCATCCTCGATCACAATGTAGTAGTGGGGCTAGTTTGTCGTGTTTAGAGGTTTGGAAGACCATGAACATGCAATTCTAATTATGTGAGATGAATGTTGATAGTTTCATTCTTAATCCATTGCAAATCATAGTATCACATGATTCTCTGGCTTTAACTCTATGTTGCTCCTTGTATGAATTCAGAGTATTTCGTTGACCACAATTAGACTTAATTAAACTCTACCGAAAACTTCTATAATCAACACTTGCGGCATTTAATATCACACTTGAACTTGATAGTTAGCTGAAATTGTCCAGTCTCTGTGAGTTCGACATCCAGCTCTTAAAAAGGGCCACTATATTACTTGTACAACCCATACACTTGCGCGGCCCATCAGTTAATATACTCATAGCATTAAAGTGAGTATTTCTCCCTTCTAGACCCCCGAGAAATAGCAAGTTTTCAGCCGTTCTTCGATAAGTCGAAGAATATGCAGTAGGTATAGCCATAATATGGTTTCTTTCCAAAATAATAGTAGAATTAATTCTATTCTTTCATGAATATTAATAGAGTTTGGAGAAATAGCTGAATACTAGACGAGCTACGCCAGTTAATCAGAAAGTCGACAGTTGAGGTATGTAAAGCCAGTTTCTTTCGGCAAGCTAGTAGTTATAGTATAGCAAAATAGTACGAATTTCAGTAGAGTGTTTTAGAAGTCGTATATTATGTTCAATATGAAATTTAGTAAGCATGTTAGAAATATAATATAGTGTTCAGCATGAAATTCAGTAAAACAGTATAAGTCCCAACGGAATATTCTAGAAATATTATTACAGATTTAGTATATTTCAGTATCAAATTCAGTACATTTTAATATGAGATTTAGAACAGAATACCAGAACATAAATATTATTATCCGATCCAGTATATATATTACATGTGCCTATTGCTAGCTATGGAGACATGATTGTTCTATGTTGGGCACCCTTAGAGCTTCCTTGACCGCCCCAAGGTTAATAGCTGTGTCGACTCGCCCTCCAGAGGGTGAGGATATGTCGCTCTACAGAGTGGCATGCCGTCCGCTGGCGGACGAAGATGGGATGCAGATTCCCCATAGCAAGCTGATCAGCACTATACCACACCCCCTGTCAAGCGCTCGCGCCCGGGGTGCAGATTTCAGATTTCAGATTATAAATTTCAGATTTCAGATTTCAGGAGTCCTCCGGACTCAAATACATCTATAGTTAGGGGCCCAGCGAGCCCAAGTTGCATACCCAGGGGGCCGGCAGGATACTCATAGTTACTAGGTGGATGGTATGACCTAGGTAGGGGTATATAGATTGTGTGCTGGTTGGTACCTTACGGCTTATGGGGGCTGGTAAGGTTCTTGTATTCTATGTTGTGTTAGTTATTAATAGATAGAAAGTAGACCTCCATGTTATCAGGTATGACTCTTACTCTCTTTAGTAAAGTTACGCTCTTTTCAATCAGTCTCAGCCCGTCTCCTATTACTTCAGTATCTATCAGTATTATTGTTTGCTTTCAGTTATTTTCAGTTATTACTTTGCATACTCAGTACCAGTTGTACTGACGCCCGTTTTGGGGTGGTGCATTACTTGCCTGCAGGTACTCATAGACGAGGGTCAGATCTCCTCGTAGTTCCAGCTAGCGTACAGAGTCTTCAGCTCCTATCATCCGGAGCTTGACAGCTAAAGGTTTACTTCCCCTTTTGTTTGTACTGTATGGGTTGGCCGGGGCCCTGTCCTGACCATCTTATTATTTTTGTATATTCCCTATGGTTAGTTGTATCGGTCGTGTGGGGCTGTGTGTATGTTTTTAATTTGCATGTGATGGTCGTGTGGGGCCTTGTTCAGTTGTCAGTTGGTGACCTTGTCGGTCACAGATCAGTTTAGCACTTTATTCTACTTTTCAATGATAACTAGTCAGCATGGTGGCCTTGTCGTCCCGTATAGGTTCCCTTATGTTCAGTTGTTCTGGGTAGCTGTTATATTCCCACAGGTGGCTATAGGCCTTGTCGACCAGAGGCTGTATTTATAGCCGTTATATATCCCGTTGTTTTCATAAATCCAGAATTTGAGCCAACCTGGCACCAGAAGTGCTTAGGCTCAGTAGTCCAGCAGTCCAGGTCTTAGTAGGGCACCAGGTACCAGTCATGCCTCCCAAGGCGGGGTGTGACAAACTTGGTATCAGAGCAGGTCGTATCCTAGGGAGTCTACAAGCCGTGCTAAGTAGAGTCTTGTTTATGGATTTGTTGTGCACCACATACCATAGGCAGGAGGCTGCAGGCATGATAGGGTGGTTACTCTTTCTTCATATTTCAGTCGTGCCATAGAGCAGTACAGTATAGGGTTGAGTCTCTAAAGCTTATTATATTCTTTGTTTATAGATAAAATGTCAGATTAGCGACATCCTATCGCAGGCAGAAGATTGGACATAGCAGCAGGAGAGGGCACCAGCAGGATGCCTCAGCCTCGTTTAGAATCAACCCAATCTGAGGGCGATACAGAGGCATCGTCCCGACCTTCTCAATAGTCTCTACCCCATGAGGAGCCACTCGGGACGACACCACCTCCGACAATTCCTATACCTACACCATATGACCAGGAGGTCAGGAGTGCAATAGTTATGTTAGCGCAAATGATGGCTACTCAGCGCCAGTCAATGCCACCTATAGCTGCAGAGTTATCAGGTGGGCCTGGTAGTTCGAGGGTCCGAGAATTCCTGGCACTAGGTCCCCTGCAGTTCACAGGGTCGGATCGGACAGAGGACCCCCAGGACTTCTTGGATCAAATACAGAGGATTTTCCGGGTAATGCATGTTACATCTACAGAGTCGGTTGAATTAGCGGTATTCCGATTGCGGGATATTGCTGTGTTGTGGTATAAGAGTTTGGAAAGGTCTCGAGGGAGAGATGTTTCCCCTCCGACCTGGTCCGGATTTTCAGAGGCTTTCCTGGACCGTTACCAACCATGAGAGATCCGACAAGCCCGGATGGACCAGTTTTTACACCTGGAGTAGGAGGCGATGAGTGTTCGAGGATATGCCCTGCGGTTCGATTCTTTGGCCCTCTATGCTCTGGCCTTTGTAGACACCATGCCATCCAGAGTCCACCGGTTTATTATGGGGATGAACCCAGAGTATATTAAGGCCTGTATGACAGCTACTTTGTGGGAAGATATGGATATTGCTTGAGTGCAAGCTTTTGCTTAGACTATTGAGGGCCTCAGACAGCGGCAACAAGATAGCAGACAAACAAGTCAGGAAAAGCGCCGCAGGGATAGGTCAGATGAGTTACAAGGGGAGATTCGGAGAGGGCCTAGGCCACGATTGTCAGATAGGCCACCTAGACCCCCGCCTCCATCACAGCAGCATAGGGGTAGATTCAGTCACCGAGGACAGTTAGAGTCCGGCGGAAGTTCTCAAACAGTAGATTCACCCCAGCAGAGGAGGGAAGAACAGAGCAGGTATACACCACCACTTTGCTCAATTTGCAGCCGACGCCCTTTGGAGCTTGCAGATATGGCTCCACAAGGTGTTATATATGCGTACAGGAGGGTCATGTGATGAGAGATTATCTAGCCAGAGGTCATGGTGACGGGGATAGACAGGACAGGGCATCAGCAGGGTCGCGAGCTCCAGCAGCCCCGGCAGGGCCCAAGCCCTCAATTTCAGTAGGCAGAGGCCGAGGCAGATCAGGGACCTCTAGTTCAGGTAGGGGCCCAAGCCGCACCTATGCATTACCAGGGAGACAGGATTCAGAGGCGACTCCAGATGTTGTGACAGGTATGATGACTATTTTCTCTCACCCTGTTTATGTATTAATCGATTCGGGATCTACCTTGTCCTATGTTACCCCATTAGTGGCTCGAAAGTTCAGTATTGTACCAGAATTGCTTCGGCAACCCTTTTCAATATCTACACCCATCGGTGACTCTATCATAGCCAGAAGGGTTTATCGAGGGTGTATAGTAGAGATTGCTAGCTGTCAGACCACAACAGATTTGGTAGAGTTAGAAATGGTTGATTTTGACGCCATTATGGGTATGGATTGGTTAGCTCCATGCTATGCCAATGTAGAGTGCTGGACCAAGACGGTCCGATTCCACTTTCCAGGGGAGGCAGTATGAGAGTGGAAGGGAAGTACAGCTACGCCAAAAGGTAGGTTTATTTCCTATCTTCGGGCAAGAAAGTTGATAGCCAAGTGGTGCATTTACCACATTGTCAGAGTTCAGGATGTTCGGGTAGAGCCTCCGACTCTCCAGTCTGTTTCAGTGGTGAATGAATTCCCCGATGTATTTCCAGATGAGTTACCTGGTATTCCCCCAAAAAGGGAAATAGACTTTGTAATTGATTTATTGCCAAGCACTCAGCCCATATCAATTCCCCCTTATCGCATGGCTCCTGTTGAACTCAGAGAACTAAAGGAGCAGTTGAAGGATTTGTTAGACAAGGGCTTTATCAGGCCGAGTACTTCACCTTGGGGTGCGCCAGTTTTGTTTGTGAGAAAGAAGGATGGTTCCCTCCGCATGTGTATAGACTATCGGCAACTGAATAAAGTCACAGTCAAGAATAAGTATCCGCTTCCCAGAATAGATGATTTATTTGATCAGTTACAAGGAGCCAGATATTTCTCCAAAATTGACTTAAGGTCCGGATATCATCAGGTTCGGGTTTGTGAAAGGGACATTCCAAAGACTACCTTCAAGACCAGATACGACCATTTTGAATTCTTAGTCATGTCCTTTGGGCTGATGAATGCTCCGACCGTGTTTATGGACCTGGTGAACAGTATTTTCAGACCATACCTAGACTTGTTCGTGATAGTGTTTATTGATGATATTCTGGTGTATTCTCGCTCAGAGGCAGACCACCAGGATCATTTGCGGATAGTACTCCAGATTCTCAAAGACCGTCAACTGTATGCCAAGTTCTCTAAATGTGAATTTTGGCTGAATTTAGTGGCCTTTTTGGGTCATATCATGTCGGATGTTGGTATACAGGTAGATACACAGAAGATAGAAGTAGTAAAAGCATGGCCCAGACCTACCACTCCGATCGAGGTACGCAGTTTCCTGGGGTTAGCAGGGTACTACAGAAGGTTTGTTGAAGGATTTTCCACCTTAGCAGCACCTATGACTAAACTGACGCAGAAGGCAGCAAAATTTCAGTGGACTGAGGCATGTGAGCAGAGCTTCCAGGAATTGAAAGACAGGTTAACATCAGCTCCAGTGTTAGCATTTCCAGAAGGTACAAAAGGTTATGCAGTTTATTGTGACGCTTCGGGTGTTGGGTTAGGATGTGTGTTGATGCAGCATGGTAAAGTAATTGCTTATGCTTCCAGACAGCTGAGGAGACATGAAAAGAACTATCCTACCCATGATCTGGAATTGGCCGCAGTGATTCACGCCTTAAAGATATGCAGACATTACTTGTATGGCATCCACGTGGATATTTTAACTGATCATAAGAGCCTACAATATATCTTCACCCAGAAAGAGTTGAATTTGTGGCAGCATCGCTGGTTAGAGCTGTTGAAAGACTATGATATGAATATTCTGTATCACCTAGGGAGAGCTAATGTGGTGGCAGATGCCCTTAGCCGTAAATCTATGGGAAGTCTGGCACATTTACAGCTTGGGCAGCGGGAATTAGCCCGGGAATTGCATTAGTTAGCCAATTTAGCCATTCATGTAGCAGAAATAGAGGACAAAAGAGCGGTAATCCAGAACACTGCAGTGTCGTCTTTAGTCGTGGAAGTAAGGGAACGACAGTATGAAGATCCTAGCCTGGTTCAGCTTAGAAACAGAGTTCAGCAAGGAGAGGTGACAGATTTTCAAACAACCGAGGATGGGGTATTGCGATATAAAGATCGCCTTTGTGTTCCAGATGTTGCAGGGCTTCGCCAGCAGATTATGGGCGAGGTACATTATGCCTGTTATTCTCTCCACCCAGGTTCGATGAAAATGTACCACGATATAAAAGAAATCTACTGGTGGCCAGGAATGAAGAAGGGGATAAAAGAATTTGTAGCTTAGTGTCCCAACTGCCAGCAGGTAAAAGCTGAACATCAGAAACCAGGCGGACTAACTCAGGATATAGTTGTGCCTCTATGGAAATGGGAAGCAGTAAATATGGATTTTGTAGCAGGATTACCCCGCACCAGGCGCATATATAATTCGATCTAGGTGATTGTTGACAGACTGACAAAATCAGCTCATTTTCTGCCAGTAAGGGCTACCTTTTTCGCCGAGGATTATGCTGAGTTGTATATCAGAGAAATAGTCAGGTTGCATGGTGTTCCAGTGTCCATTATCTCCGACAGAGGGGCGTAGTTTATAGCTAAATTCTGGCAATCATTTCAGAGAGGCTTGGGGACGCAGGTTAACCTGAGCACAACTTTTCATCCTCAGACAGATGGGCAGGCAGAACGCACCATTCAAATGCTCGAGGATATGTTGCGAGCATGTGTGTTAGATGTCGGAGGTAGCTGGGATGAACATTTACCACTCATTGAGTTCGCCTTTAATAATAGTTACCATTCAGCTATTCAGATGGTGCCTTATGAGGCATTATATGGGAGAAAATGCAGATCTCCAGTTGGTTGGTTTGAGGTAGGAGAATCAACATTGATTGGGCCAGATATCATTCATCAGTCAGACGAAAAAGTAAAGCTTATCAGAGAACGTTTACTGACTACTCAGAGTCGCCAGAAATCTTATGCTGACGTGCGGCGCAGAAACTTGGAATTTAATGTGGGTGACTGGGTGTTTCTGAAAGTTTCACCGATAAAGGGTGTAATGAGATTTGGCTAGAAAGGCAAGCTCAGCTCGAGGTTTGTTGGGCGTTATCAGATTCACCGAAGAACAGGCCAAGTGGCATATGAGTTAGACTTACCTTGTCACACCCCGCCTTGGGGAGTATGACTAGCACCTGGTGCCCTACTAGGACCTGAACTGCTAGACTACTGAGCCTAAGCACATCTGATGCCTGGCTGGCTCTAACTCAGATTCAGGGAAACAACGGGCTATATAACGGCTGTAAATACAGCCTCCGGCCAACTAGGCCTATAGCCACCTGTACCTGTAATAGCAGCTAACCAGAAACACACTCGTAACAAGGAACCTGTTACACCCCGTAAATTTCCGGCATATAGATGGCCTATTCGCGTGTTGGTTAAAAGTATTTAAAAACCATACATGCTAGAAAAAGGCTCGGGGAAAGATCGGACAAGCGCCAAGTCGGCGCGTCACAAGGCAAAATGCGACTTATAAGTTGCATTCCAGGAATGCAACTTATAAATCGCATTCCGTGAATGCGACTTATAAATCGCATTCCCTGAATGCGACTTATAAATCCAAATTATATATAGCCTCCAACTTCGACTTTTCATTAAAGTTTCTTATAATTTCCAATGAAAATCAGAGGGTAAGCAGAGAGAAAGAGGAACGAGGATTATTTGATAATTTCCTTCCGATTACGCTGCCAAACGAAGTCTAAACCCAAATTAACCTCAGGTACCGAGGTATTTAGCAGCAGAGAGCATTTCTACGGTTTTTGTTTCGTGAAATACGGCCGGCGAATCGTCGACCTACCGAACCAAAGTAAGTAAAATTACTCCAAATTAGTGTCTATGTGCTCCTAGCTGTGAAGTGAATACTTCTCCCTTCTGGACTTCTGAAAAATAGCGAGTTTTTGACCGTCTTTCGATAAGCCTAAGTTTAGGCTATAATTATATCGAAAGTGACGTTGTTCTTCAGGATAAAGCTATATTTAGTATTAATTGACGTATATCTGAATGCAGTTGGGAGAATTAGCTGGAGTATTGACCGAGTCTCGTCCGACAGTCGGATAACTCGAGGTTAAGGTATGTGAAGTTGTTCTTCGGCAAGTTAGTAAGTCTTAGTTTCGTGAATCATAATAAACTCCGTATTTGAAACTCTCGGAGTTGAATGTTGAGAATTGAATAAGTTTAGTAAATTCTGGTTTGCGTTGCCGTATCGTATTTTAGTCTGAAAGTTACTAAAACATGCGCCCAAGGGCAAGTTATTATTCAGATTTCAGTATAGCCTATTATGTGATTAGCAAGCATGTTGTAGGATAAAAAGAAACAGAGATTTCAGAATCAGTATAATCAGTAAAAGAATCAGTTCAGTATAGAAACAGATCAGAACAAGAATCTAAATTCTAAATAGTCTTTTTAGCTATACATGCTTGCTATTTATATGTGCTATTTGTTTGTTGAGACTTGTTATGGTGTGAGGGCACCTTATTGAGTGTCCTCGCCGCCCCTGGGTTGGTAATCGTGTCGCCCACTGAGCGGGTGGGTTTTACGTCACTCCAAGGAGTGGCATGCCGTCCCCAGCTTGGACGAAGATGGGATGAAGCTTTCCACATAGCAGTCTGATCAGCATTACAGGTACAGCTCCGGTATCAGATAGCCCTGTTGAGCAGTGTCCAGGGAATCAGACCCTATCTGTTACTGTCTATACATTCAGTTATTACAGGTGTAGCTCCGGTTTCAGATAGCCCTGTAGAGTGTGTCCGGGGATCCAGACCCTATCTGTTACTGTCTACACAGGAGTCCTCCGGACCCAGACACGATTGCTTATATCGGAGACTATGGCCCGAGCCAGAGACCCAGGGGACCGGTAGAGGAGCTCCGAAGTGAGTAGATGAGTGGAGAGACTTATGTTTGGTTGGTTTTGACTCGGGTAGGGGTATATAGATTGTTTGCTTGCTTGGCGCCATCCGGCTTATGGGGGTTGGTATTGGCTCTTGCTTGCTACTTGTATATATATTTATGTGCTATATATATTGTATACTAGCTACTAGACAGCAAGCCGTTACATCTACAGGTACGCCTCTGCCTTATCAGTACAGAAAGTCCGATCCAGTTTTTGTTAGCTTCTTCAGATTCAGTTATCTCCTGCTATACAAAATGCTAGTTATGCTCTCTTTATTCAGTTGTTTTCAGTTGTATTATTTCAGTTGCTTTGCATACTCAGTATCAGTGATACTGACGCCCAGTGGGGCGCTGCATTACTTGCCTGCAGGTACTCATAGACGAGGAGGCGATCCCTCGTGATTCCAGTTAACTATTGAGTATTCAGCTCCTATCATCCGGAGTCTGATTTCCAGAGGTGTAGCTCTTTTCCTTTTGTACAGTACGGGTAGGTCGGGGCCCTGTCTCGATCATTTCTGTTGTTATTCCTAGAGGCTTGCAGTCTGTATATATTTCCCTGTGGTCAGTCGAGCCGGTCGTGTGAGGCCGTGCAGCTTATTATAGTTATTTGTTATTTCTGTTCCTGTTGGCCGTGTGTGGCCATAACCAGTCAGTAGTGGTGACCTTGTCGGTCACGTAATTATTTAGCGTGCTATTGTTAAGCTACAGTGAACTAGACAGCATGGTGGCCTTGCCGGCCCGCATAGGTTCCCTTGACAGTAGTATGTTTCTGGTTAGCTGATTTGCAGGTACATGTGGCTATAGGCCTGTTGGCCGGAGGCTGTGTTTATAGCCGTTATATAGCCCTTCGTTTCCAAGAATTTGAGATAGAGCCAGCCAGGCACCAGAAGTGCCTAGGCTCACCAGATAGCAGTCTAGGTCCTACTAGGGCACCAGGTGCCAGTCATGCCCCCCAGGGCGGGGCGTGACAAACTTGGTATCAGAGCAGGTCGTGTCCCAGGGAGTCTGCAAGCCGTGCTAAGTAGAGTCTTGTCTATGGATGTGTTGTGCACCACATACTATAGGCAGGAGGCTGCAAGGCATGATAGGATGGTTACTCTTCTTTCTCAGCCAGTCGTGCTATAGAGCAGTACAATATAGGGTTAAGTCCCTAACACTTATCGTATTCTTTGTCTACAGATAAGAATGACAGATCAACGACACCCTGCCACAGGCGGAAGACTGGACACAGCAGCAGGAGAAGGCACTAGCAGAGTGCCTCAGATTCAGACAGAGTTAGTCAGATCTGAGGGCGACGTAGAGGCTTCATCACAGCCCTCTCAGCCATTTCCCTCTCACCAGGAGCTGTTCGGAACGACACCGCCTCCGATAGCTCCTGTGCCTTCGCCATCAGATCAGGAGGTTCGTAGCGCTGTGGTTATGTTGGCACAGATGATGGCCACACAGCGCCAGTCAGTGCCACCTGTGGCAGCAGAGTCTTCAGGTGGGCCAGGCAGTTCCAGGGTTAGGGAGTTTTTGGCACTGGGTCCCCCGCAGTTTACAGGGTCAGATCCGGCAGAGGACCCCCAGGACTTCCTAGATCAGATGCAGAGGATATTCCGAGTGATGCATGTGACCCCTTCGGAGTCGGTTGAGCTGGCAGTGTTCCGGTTAAGAGATATAGCTATTCTGTGGTACGAGAGTTGGGAAAGGTCCCGAGGGAGAGATGTTACCCCTCCGACCTGGAACAGCTTCTCGGAGGCCTTTCTAGACCATTATTTGCCACGGGAGATCCGGCAGGCCCGGATGGACCAGTTCCTACATTTAGAGCAGGGGGCGAGGAGTGTTCGTGAGTATGCTTTACAGTTTGACTCCTTAGCCCATTATGCTCCAGTCTTTGTTGATACTATGCCAGCAAGAGTTCACAGATTCATCATGGGCTTGAATCCGGAGTATATTGAGGCATGTATGACGGCGACGTTGCGAGAGGATATGGACATTGCCCGAGTACAGGCATTTGCTCAGACTATAGAGGGCCTTAGACAGCGGCAGCAGAGTAGTAGACAGATCAGTCAGGAACAGCGCCGCAGAGATAGACCAGATGAGATACAGAGGGAAGTTCAAAGAGGACCCAGGCCTCGACTATCAGATAGACCCCCTAGACTCCCACCTCCACAGCAGCAGCAGCGAGGTAGGTATGTTCGTAGAGGGCAGTCAGGGTTCAATGGCAGTTCCAGAACGGTAGATTCCCCGCAGCAGAGAAGGGGGGAACAGAGTAAATTTGCACCCTCACCCTGCCCCTATTGTAGTCGACCACACTCCGGAGCTTGTAGATATGGCTCCACGGGGTGTTATATTTGCGGGCAGGAGGGGCACCAGATGAGAGACTGTCCGACCAGAGGTCAGGGGAGCAGAGGCAGTCAGGACAGGGGATCCGCAGGGCCACGAGCCCCAGCAACCTCAGCGGGGCGTGGGCCTTCAGGTTCAGCAGGCAGAGGCCGAGGTAGATTGGGAGCCTCCAGTTCAGGTACGGGTTCAAGCCGTACTTATGCTTTGCCAGGCAGACAGGATTCAGAGGCGTCTCCAGATGTAGTAACAGGTATGCTGACTATCTGTTCATACCCTGTTTACGTATTGATTGATCCAGGATCTACCCTGTCATATATTACCCCGTTTGTGGCATGGAAGTTCAATATTGCACCAGAATTATTACAGCGGCCCTTTGCAGTATCCACGCCCGTCGGTGACTCTATTATAGCTAGCAGAATTTACCGAGGGTGTATAGTAGAGGTTGCTGACCGTCAGACTACAGTAGATCTGGTCGAGTTAGAAATGATAGATTTCGATGCCATAATGGGTATGGATTGGCTAGTGCCGTGCTTTGCCAATGTTGAATGTTGGACCAAGACGGTCCGATTCCACTTTCCAGGAGAAGCAATGCGGGAGTGGAAGGGCAGCACCGCTACACCAAAAGGTAGGTTTATTTCCTACCTTCAGGCCAGGAAATTGATATCTAAGGGATGTATTTACCATCTGGTCAGAGTTCAGGATGTCCGAGCAGAATCTCCGACGCTCCAGTCTATTCCGGTGGTGAACGAGTTCCCTGATGTGTTTCCCGATGAGTTACCTGGCATTCCCCCAGAAAGGGAAATAGATTTTGCTATTGATTTATTACCAGGCACCCAACCGATATCGGTTCCTCCTTATCGCATGGCTCCTGCAGAACTCAGGGAATTAAAGGAGCAGCTGAAAGACTTGTTGGATAAAGGTTTTATTAGGCCGAGTACTTCACCATGGGGTGCGCCGGTTCTGTTTGTGAGAAAGAAAGATGGCTCACTCCGTATGTGCATAGATTATCGGCAATTGAACAAAGTTACAATGAAGAACAAGTACCCGCTTCCCAGGATTGATGACTTATTCGATCAGTTGCAGGGAGCCAGATGTTTTTCTAAGATTGACTTGCGGTCCGGATATCACCAGGTTCGAGTACGTGAGAGAGATATTCCCAAAACAGCATTCAGGACCCGATATGGACACTTTGAATTCCTGGTTATGTCCTTCGGGTTGACGAATGCCCCGGCAATATTCATGGACCTGATGAACAGTATTTTCAGACCTTTCTTGGACTTGTGCGTAATAGTATTTATTGATGATATTCTGGTGTATTCTCGCTCTGAAGAAGATCACCGAACTCATTTGCGGACAGTGCTCCAGATCCTCAGGGACCGCCAGTTATATGCTAAATTTTCTAAGTGCGAATTCTGGCTTAATTCAGTGGCCTTTTTAGGGCATATTGTGTCGGATGCTGGTATACAGGTTGACACGCAGAAGATAGAAGCAGTCAAATCATGGCCTAGGCCTACTACTCCGACAGAAGTCCGTAGCTTTCTGGGTTTAGCAGGTTACTATAGGAGGTTCGTTGAAGGGTTCTCGACTATTGCGGCACCTCTGACCAAACTGACACAGAAAGCAGCAAAGTTTCAGTGGACAGAGGCATGCGAGCATAGCTTCCAGGAGTTAAAAGATAGGTTAACCTCTGCCCCAGTGCTAGCTTTGCCGGAAGGTACAGAAGGTTACTCAGTATATTGCGACGCATCAGGCGTTGGGTTGGGTTGTGTGTTGATGCAGCATGGTAAGGTGATTGCATATGCCTCCAGACAGCTGAGGAAACACGAGAAGAATTATCCTACCCACGACCTGGAGTTAGCCGCAGTGATCCACGCCTTAAAAATGTGGAGACATTACCTGTATGGCGTCCATGTTGATATTTTCACAGATCACAAGAGCCTACAGTATATCTTCACTCAGAGGGAGCTGAATCTGCGGCAACGTCGCTGGTTGGAGCTGTTAAAGGATTATGATGTGAACATTCTGTACCACCCGGGAAAAGCTAATGTTGTAGCAGATGCTCTCAGTCGAAAGTCCATGGGGAGCTTGGCGTATTTGCAGCCCGAGCAGCGGGAATTGGTCAGGGAGATACATCAGTTAGCTGGCTTAGCCGTTCGTGTAGCAGAAACAGAGGACGGTAGAGCGGTAATTCAGAACACCGCCGTGTCATCATTACTCATGGAAGTGAAAGAACGGCAATTTGAGGATCCTGACCTAGTTCAGCTTAGAGATTATATTCCGCTAGGCAAAGCGCCAGAATTCCAGGTAACAGAGGATGGAGTGCTGCATTGTAAAGATCGTTTATGTGTTCCCAATGTTTCAGGCCTCCGCCAGCATATCATGAACGAGGTACATTGCACCCGTTATTCTCTCCACCCTGGCGCGACAAAGATGTACCATGATATCAAAGAAAATTACTGGTGGCCAGGTATGAAAAGAGATGTTGCTGAATTTGTAGCCCAGTGTCCTAACTGCCAACAGGTGAAAGCAGAACATCAGAAACCAGGCGGTTTGACTCAGGATATAGCTGTGCCTCTCTGGAAATGGGAAGCTATAAATATGGATTTTGTGGCAGGATTACCCCGTACTAGACGCAGGCATGACTCCATATGGGTAATAGTTGACAGGTTGACTAAATCAGCTCATTTCCTGCCAGTAAGAACTACCTTCTCGGCCGAAGATTATGCTGGGTTGTATATCCGAGAAATAGTCAGGTTGCATGGAGTACCCGTATCCATCATTTCAGACAGAGGAGCACAGTTTACAGCTAGGTTTTGGCAGTCATTCCAGAAGGGTTTGGGAACGCAGATCAATTTGAGCACAGCATTCCACCCTCAGACAGATGGACAGGCTGAGCGCACTATTCAGACGCTCAAGGACATGCTGCGAGCGTGTGTGCTAGATTTTGGTGGTAGCTGGGATGAGCATTTGCCGTTGATAGAGTTTGCTTATAATAACAGCTATCACTCAGCTATTCAGATGGCGCCTTTTGAAGCATTATACGGGCGAAAGTGCAGATCGCCGGTTGGCTGGTTTGAAGCAGGGGAGTCAGCGATAATTGGGCCAGACATTGTTCAGCAGTCAGAAGAGAAAGTAAAGCTTATCAGAGAACGCCTATTAACTGCACAGAGTCGCCAGAAATCATATGCAGATGTACGGCGCAGAGACTTGGAGTTTAATGTGAATGACTGGGTATTTTTGAAAGTGTCTCCGATGAAAGGGGTGATGAGATTCGGCAAGAAAGGTAAGCTCAGCCCAAGATTTGTCGGGCCATATCAGATTCGTAGAAGAATAGGCCAAGTGGCGTATGAGTTAAACTTGCCGCCAGAATTAGAATCTGTTCATCCAGTCTTTCATATATCCATGCTAAGGAAATGCTTAGGAGACCCGTCAAGAGCAGTTCCAGTCCAGGATATCCAGGTTACAGAGGAGCTGACCTACGAAGAGGTTCCAGTAGCTATCCTAGACAGACAGATTCGCAGGTTGAGAACTAAAGATATTGCGTCTGTCAAAGTATTATGGCGTAACAGGAACCGAGAAGAAATGACGTGGGAGGCTGAGGAAGATATGAAGGCTAGATATCCTCACTTGTTCCAGGCTTAGTCGGGCGACGGGTATGTCCGTATTATTATTTATGCAATACTTTATAGTTGTATATGTATGAAATGAGAAAGATTGATGTTAGCTATCAAGTGAACTCTATAGTATTGTGTGGAGTCCCTGTATTGGACTTTTCTGCGTTTCAGGATTTTTGGGGTAGTCCATATTACAGGGGAAACTCTACCAAAATTTTTCTAAGTAATAAGTTGGGTAAGCTGAGAAGTCCTTTAGATAGCAGATTTCATTCGAGGACGAATGTTCTTAAGGGGGGGAGAATGTTACACCCCGTAAATTTCCGGCATATAGATGGCCTATTCGCGTGTTGGTTAAAAGTATTTAAAAACCATACATGCTAGAAAAAGGCTCGGGGAAAGATCGGACAAGCGCCAAGTCGGCGCGTCACAAGGCAAAATGCGATTTATAAGTTGCATTCCAGGGGGGGAGAATGTTACACCCCGTAAATTTCCGGCATATAGATGGCCTATTCGCGTGTTGGTTAAAAGTATTTAAAAACCATACATGCTAGAAAAAGGCTCGGGGAAAGATCGGACAAGCGCCAAGTCGGCGCGTCACAAGGCAAAATGCGACTTATAAATCCAAATTATATATAGCCTCCAACTTCGACTTTTCATTAAAGTTTCTTATAATTTCCAATGAAAATCAGAGGGTAAGCAGAGAGAAAGAGGAACGAGGATTATTTGATAATTTCCTTCCGATTACGCTGCCAAACGAAGTCTAAACCCAAATTAACCTCAGGTACCGAGGTATTTAGCAGCAGAGAGCATTTCTACGGTTTTTGTTTCGTGAAATACGGCCGGCGAATCGTCGACCTACCGAACCAAAGTAAGTAAAATTACTCCAAATTAGTGTCTATGTGCTCCTAGCTGTGAAGTGAATACTTCTCCCTTCTGGACTTCTGAAAAATAGCGAGTTTTTGACCGTCTTTCGATAAGCCTAAGTTTAGGCTATAATTATATCGAAAGTGACGTTGTTCTTCAGGATAAAGCTATATTTAGTATTAATTGACGTATATCTGAATGCAGTTGGGAGAATTAGCTGGAGTATTGACCGAGTCTCGTCCGACAGTCGGATAACTCGAGGTTAAGGTATGTGAAGTTGTTCTTCGGCAAGTTAGTAAGTCTTAGTTTCGTGAATCATAATAAACTCCGTATTTGAAACTCTCGGAGTTGAATGTTGAGAATTGAATAAGTTTAGTAAATTCTGGTTTGCGTTGCCGTATCGTATTTTAGTCTGAAAGTTACTAAAACATGCGCCCAAGGGCAAGTTATTATTCAGATTTCAGTATAGCCTATTATGTGATTAGCAAGCATGTTGTAGGATAAAAAGAAACAGAGATTTCAGAATCAGTATAATCAGTAAAAGAATCAGTTCAGTATAGAAACAGATCAGAACAAGAATCTAAATTCTAAATAGTCTTTTTAGCTATACATGCTTGCTATTTATATGTGCTATTTGTTTGTTGAGACTTGTTATGGTGTGAGGGCACCTTATTGAGTGTCCTCGCCGCCCCTGGGTTGGTAATCGTGTCGCCCACTGAGCGGGTGGGTTTTACGTCACTCCAAGGAGTGGCATGCCGTCCCCAGCTTGGACGAAGATGGGATGAAGCTTTCCACATAGCAGTCTGATCAGCATTACAGGTACAGCTCCGGTATCAGATAGCCCTGTTGAGCAGTGTCCAGGGAATCAGACCCTATCTGTTACTGTCTATACATTCAGTTATTACAGGTGTAGCTCCGGTTTCAGATAGCCCTGTAGAGTGTGTCCGGGGATCCAGACCCTATCTGTTACTGTCTACACAGGAGTCCTCCGGACCCAGACACGATTGCTTATATCGGAGACTATGGCCCGAGCCAGAGACCCAGGGGACCGGTAGAGGAGCTCCGAAGTGAGTAGATGAGTGGAGAGACTTATGTTTGGTTGGTTTTGACTCGGGTAGGGGTATATAGATTGTTTGCTTGCTTGGCGCCATCCGGCTTATGGGGGTTGGTATTGGCTCTTGCTTGCTACTTGTATATATATTTATGTGCTATATATATTGTATACTAGCTACTAGACAGCAAGCCGTTACATCTACAGGTACGCCTCTGCCTTATCAGTACAGAAAGTCCGATCCAGTTTTTGTTAGCTTCTTCAGATTCAGTTATCTCCTGCTATACAAAATGCTAGTTATGCTCTCTTTATTCAGTTGTTTTCAGTTGTATTATTTCAGTTGCTTTGCATACTCAGTATCAGTGATACTGACGCCCAGTGGGGCGCTGCATTACTTGCCTGCAGGTACTCATAGACGAGGAGGCGATCCCTCGTGATTCCAGTTAACTATTGAGTATTCAGCTCCTATCATCCGGAGTCTGATTTCCAGAGGTGTAGCTCTTTTCCTTTTGTACAGTACGGGTAGGTCGGGGCCCTGTCTCGATCATTTCTGTTGTTATTCCTAGAGGCTTGCAGTCTGTATATATTTCCCTGTGGTCAGTCGAGCCGGTCGTGTGAGGCCGTGCAGCTTATTATAGTTATTTGTTATTTCTGTTCCTGTTGGCCGTGTGTGGCCATAACCAGTCAGTAGTGGTGACCTTGTCGGTCACGTAATTATTTAGCGTGCTATTGTTAAGCTACAGTGAACTAGACAGCATGGTGGCCTTGCCGGCCCGCATAGGTTCCCTTGACAGTAGTATGTTTCTGGTTAGCTGATTTGCAGGTACATGTGGCTATAGGCCTGTTGGCCGGAGGCTGTGTTTATAGCCGTTATATAGCCCTTCGTTTCCAAGAATTTGAGATAGAGCCAGCCAGGCACCAGAAGTGCCTAGGCTCACCAGATAGCAGTCTAGGTCCTACTAGGGCACCAGGTGCCAGTCATGCCCCCCAGGGCGGGGCGTGACAGAACCTATGCAGGCCGACAAGGCCACCATACTATCTAGTTATCTGTAATTCGACAATGAAGTATTGGAAAGCTACGTGACCGGCAAGGTCACCACTACTATCAAGCTATGGCCCCACACGGCCAGCATAAAAGAAATAAAGTACTAACAGCTATACAACTGCACGGCCTCACACGACCAGCTGAACTGACCACAGGGAAATATATACAGACTGCAAGCCTCTAGGAACAATAATAGAAATGATCGGGACAGGGCCCCGACCTACCCGTACTGTACAACAAAAGAAAATGAAATACACCTCTGGAATTTAGTCTTCGGATGACAGGAGCTGAATACTCGATCGCTGGCAGGAATCACGAGGGATCGCCTCCTCGTTTATGAGTACCTGCAAGCAAGTAATGTAGTGCCCCACCGGGCGTCAGTACCACTGGTACTGAGTATGTAAAGCAATAATTGAAAGAAATATCTGAAAACAACAATACAACTGATGAAACTGAAATAGGAAGAAAAAGATTAACTGTCTGATAATGTAAAACTATGCCTACTCTTAACTATACTGGAAGGAGTAGGAGTCATACCTGGAGATGTATCGTTCTACTATCGATCTACTCGTATCTACTGTAACATGGCATAACATAACATAACATAACATAGCACACACAATCCTTACCCGGCCCCCATAAGCCGGGAGGTACAACCAGCATGCAATCTATACCCCTACCCCAGTCATCCCATCTCCTATAATAGCTATAAGCATCCTGCCGGTCCCCTGGGTATGCACTTGGGCTCGCTGAGCCCCTGACTATAACTGTACCTGAGTCCGGAGGACTCCTGAATCAACACCCGGGCATATCCGCTCGACAGGGGTGTGTAAGGGCCGACCAAGGCACAATATAGGGAAAACTGGCATCCCATCTTCGTCCCCTGTGGGACGGCATGCCACTCCATAGAGCGACGTATCCTCGTCCTCTGGCGGACGAGTCGATACAACTATTAACCCTGGGGCAGTCATGGATGCTAGGTAATCCAACCCCAAAACAATACAACGGTCTCAACTAGTAATACTATCTGCTTATTCCACATACTGAAGCTAATAGTAGTAAAGTATCCGTACATATTGTGTACTGAACTAGTAATGGTAATGTATACGTACTTAATACATGCTTAGACTGATAATAGTATATATGTATAAATATAATCTTCTGCCATACTGTGCTGTATACTGAGTTTCTGTAATAACATGATTTACTATTTCTGACATGCTTTCTAAACTTCATTTTAACCTATCATTCTACTTCTGAGATGTCTTACAGATATTACATTGTTTTACTGGGTTTCAACTGAATACGATAATATCCTAACATTCTGTATTACATCATATACTGAGCATGCTGTGCAGTTCCAAACACTTGTATTAGAATCTATATCGTGCTAGCAAGTTTCGTGCTAATTATAACCTGATGCTTCTAATATCGTACCAACGTTCGTATTAAACATAACATATGACTTCTGAACATTCTACTGGCCTTTAAATTACTTTACTATACCGAGATTACTAACTTGCCGAGGAAACTAGCTTTACATACCTTATCCTCGAACTATCCGTCTGTCGGACGAGGCTCGACCAACACTTCAACTATTTCTCCCAACTGCATTTAGAAATATGTCAATTAATACTAAATATAACTTTATTTTAAAGAACAACGTCACTTCGATATAATTTATAGCCTAAACTTAGGCTTATCGAAAGACGGTCGAAAACTCGCTATTTTTCAGAGGTTCAGAAGGGAGAAATATTCACTTCATAGCTAGGAACACATAGACACTAGTTTGGAGCAATTCTACTTACCTTAGCTCGGTAGCTCGACGATTCGTCGGCCGTATGTCACGAAACTAAATCCGTAGGAATGCTCCCTGCTGCCTAATACCTCGGTATCTGAGGTTAATTTGGGTTTGGACTGCGTTTGGCAGCATAATCGGACGAAAATTATATTACCCTCTTCGTTCCTTTTCTTCCTCTGATTTTTCCTCTCTGTTTTCGCTGGAAGTTATGAGAATTATTAACTTAAAACCGAAGTGGAGCTTTATATACTTGGGCCTGGACAAGGCCAACGTGTCACGGAGCCAACACGGAGGCTCCACCTCCGTGACACGTTGCCATCACGGAGGGGCTCTGCCTCGGCTCCTTCCGCGATGGTTCAACAGGTTATCCGTCCGATCCTTTCCCGGGCCTTTCTCTAGCACGTATAGCTTTGAAATATGCCTAACCACCGTGCGACTAGGCCACCTAGGTGTCGAAAATCTTACGGGGTATAACATTCTCCCCCCCTTAAGAACATTCGTCCTCGAATGGAAGCTGCTATCTAGAGGACTTCTCAATTTACTCTCTTTTTTTTTGAAAAAGAAATTTCGGCAGAGTCTCCCCTGTAATATGGACTAAACCAAAAACCTAAAATGTAGAAAAGTCCAACACAGGTACTGCACGCAATACTTTAAGATTCACTGGATGACTAAGTATCAATCTTTCTCATTTATACATATACAACCATAAGGTGCTACATAAGTAATAATACGGACATACCTGTCACCTGACTAGGCCTGGAATAGGTGAGGATATCTAGCTTTCATATCTTCTTTAGCTTCCCACGTCAGCTCCTCACGATTCCTGTTACGCCAAAATACTTTGACAGACGCAATATCTTTAGTCCTCAACCTGCGAATCTGTCTGTCTAAAATAGCTACCGGAACCTCTTCATATGCTAACTCTTCTGTGACCTGGACATCCTGAACTGGAACAACCGTGGAAGGGTCTCCTACGAACTTTCTCAACATAGATACATGGAATACTGGGTGAACAGATGCTAACTCCGGAGGAAAGTTCAATTCGTATGCAATTCGGCCTATTCTTCGCCGAATCTGATATGGCCCAATGAATCTCGGGCTAAGCTTGCCTTTCTTGCAAAATCTCATCACCCCTTTCATCGGAGAGACTTTCAGATATACCCAGTCATTTACCGCAAATTCTAGATTTCTGCGCCGCATATCTGCATAAGACTTCTGGCGGCTCTGAGCAGTCAGCAGGCATTCTTTGATGAGCTTTACCTTCTCCTCTGACTGTTGAATGATGTCTGGCCCAATCAACGCTGATTCCCCCACTTTAAACCAGCCCACCGGCGATCTACATTTTCGCCCATATAATGCTTCAAAGGGTGCCATATGGATAGCTGAATGATAAATGTTATTATAGGCAAATTCAATCAACGAAAGATGCTCATCCCAGCTACCCCCAAAATCTAGTACACACGCTCGCAGCATATCTTCGAGCGTTTGGATAGTCCGCTCAGCCTGCCCATCTGTCTGAGGGTGGAATGCTGTGCTCAAATTAATCTGTGTTCCCAAACCCCTCTGGAATGACTGCCAGAATCTAACTGTGAACTGTGCTCCCCTATCTGAAATAATGGATACCGGCACTCCATGTAATCTAACTATTTCTCTGATATATAATTCAGCATAATCCTCAGCCAAGAAGGTAGCCTTCACTGGCAGGAAATGAGCTAATTTTGTCAGCCTGCCAACTATTACCCAAATGGAATCATTTCCGCATCTGGTACGGGGTAACCCTGTTACAAAATCCATATTTATCGCTTCCCATTTCCACGTAGGCACCATTATATCTTGCGTCAAACCGCCCGATTTCTGGTGCTCCACTTTCACCTGCTGACAGTTAGGACATCTAGATACAAATTCAGCTATTTCAGCTTTCATACCTGGCCACCAGTAGATGTCTCTGATGTCGTGGTACATTTTCGTTGCCCCTGGATGGAGGGAATAGTGAGCGTAATGTACCTCATACATAATCTGCTGGCGAAGCCCTAAAACATTCGGAACACAAAGGCGGCCCCTACAGCGTAGCACATCATCCTCAGTCATTTGGAAATCTGACTTCTTACCTTCCTGAACTCTATCTCTGAGCTGGACTAAGTCAGGGTCCTCGTACTGTCATTCTTTTACCTCTGTAACTAATGATGACATAGCAGAATTCTGAATTACCGCTCTATTATTTTCTGTTTCCATTACTCGAACGGCTAAACCAGCTAGCTGATGAATTTCCTTGGCTAACTCCCGCTTCTCAGGTCGCAAATACGCCAACTCCCCATTGACTTACGGCTCAGGGCATCTTCTACCACATTAGCCCTTCCTGGGTGATACAAAATATTCACTCTTTAAGGCATAAACTACTGCAGCTAACTCCAGATCATGGGTAAGATAATTCTTTTCATGTTTCTTCAACTGCTTGAAAGCATAAGCTATTACTTTACCATACTGCATCAACCCTCTGTACCTTCTGGCGATACTAACACTGGAGCTGATGTTAACGTGGCTTTTAACTCCTGGAAGTTCTGCTCACACGCCTCAGTCTGCTGGAACTTTGCTGCCTTCTGTGTCAATTTAGTCAGAAGTGCTGCTAAGGTGGAAAATCCTTCCACAAACCATCTGTAGTACCCGACTAACCGCAGGGATTGCGTACTTCGGTCGGAGTGGTAGGTCTGGGCTATGTCTTCACTGCTTCGATTCTCTGTGTATCTACCTGTACACCAGCCTCCGACACAATGTGACCAAAAAGGCTACTGAACTCGACCAAAATTTACATTTAGAAAAATTGACATATAACTGACGGTCATACTGGTTTATTCTACCGGAGAATCTGACAAGTAATCTACCGGTATAGCTAGGGATTATCTGGCCTTCTGGCCGCATGCTAAGGCTACTTGTTGCTAAGGTAACCTGAACGACTATCTGCACACCATGTGCCCGTATCTGATCAGAGGATCCTGACAATGATCATGATCTCTAATAGTCTGGCTGAATAATCTTGACTAACTAAATAGCTGGGTTAAATGATCTGAATGCTGCAGTAGTCTAACGATGCTCTACATGTCCTACTCGGACATCTGTAGCTCATGCATAACTGTGAGGTTGTAGACAGCTAACTGTTTCGTCCTCCTAATTGAACAATTGTGGTGTTGTGCTTAGTCCAACCTACTCTCAGGCGATCCGTCCCTGAATCTTCATAGGGAACCTACCGATCTCCTTGTCTTAGTAAACACTGTGCTAGTAGAGCACCACCAATTTCTTACGCCTTATTCGTACCCCCTTGGATTTATATTACTGTTCTTGGAAATTCTCGGTCTTATGAGCCATTCTGTAAAGACTGGCCTTCTGTTAGGGCTCTGTATCTGAATACCTTACGAAAACCAACTGAAGTACTAGTCCGTCACTGACTATTGATACCCACAGGTTTGTCTGACTGAGACGGTCGGCTGACTTGCGGGGTGTTCCGCATAATAGCTGCTAGGTTGACTAAGTCCGGCCCTCACCTACAAGGCTGGGAAAATGATGCACGACCACTTAACGTGCCACCCTCTCTTTTGGTGAGGGGTCCTGCAGTATGATCTGTATATATATTTCCTAGCAGCTAACCAAAATCTGTGTGACTGTAACCCCCATTGCCAACTACTTACATCATATCTATCATCTGTAGATATATATATATATATATATATATATATATCAACTACTATGTGCAATACATACTGAATTTTGTGGTGATACATAATCTCTAACATGCCTTACTGAATTTCATACTGCACTTGATATACCGCTCCTACGGTTTAATGATATCTCATATCCTCTCGTATCATTTCATGGGATTTTTTTTTCATCCCATTCTGGAAGCAACACACACTTGCACTTTAGCTATGATCTGCTATTTGAAATTTCACCACTCTTACAATGTGGGGTCAACATCCGAACCTTGTGGCCTTACTTGGCATTATATTAAGGCCTGTGACTGTCTGTTGGACCTTATCTCTGGGCCACACTAGATTGGAGTCTCTAGTTCGGTACCCTCTTACCTTCTCCTTGGGCGGACATACCGCAACATTCTAAACTACAACCTTACTGTCTCTTAATTGTTCGTCTAAGGTTCAATCCTTAATACACGATGTTCTATCAATCTAGAGGTGATTCTAATTTCCCCTCAAAATCTAGTATTCATGCTCTTCACCTTCATCTTCCTTAAACTGGGCTATGGGGTTCATGGTACCTGCCTTACACTGTCAATAAGGTTGCCAATCAAGTTCCAACCTATACTTCTTCTGACTTGTAGTCGGACCCATCTTATTCATATAATCTCCCTGTTTTTTGATATCACAACTAAGATTATAACTATTATCTTGCAGACATACCCTGCCGTCGTTAGCATGCCACGGCGGATTCAACCCTTTCCTGACTTGAACTTGACTCTTGCTGGGAGTCCATCATTGACGGATCTCCTACACCCACTACGAGTAAGCTAGTAGTCTTGCTTGCTCTTCTGACTTATTACCGTGAGGGTCTGCACAACTCACATAATCATAGGGGCTCCTTACTCTTTCTAACATTTTCTGGAATCAACCAATCCACCTTTCACTTACTGCCTGCTTTGGGCAGCATCATCTCAATCCCTATGCCCTTTGCTACACTGGGATCAAACTAAGGGGTAGGAATAACTTTTTCTTACCGCAACGAAACGAAGACATGGAACTATACCACACCTGAAGGAATGGAGGTGGGAATCCTATATTTCCCTCTCTTTCTCACACTTATCTGATAATCTAATATTGTCTACTATCTTAATCAGGTCTTATATATATATCCAACAAATAAATCAACTCACTTATACGTTATGCTTATGACTTCCCATTCTGAAGTTATCGACGTATACTGGGGATGGTACCAATAAAAAGATAACATTGGGAGGTCCCTGCTACCTCCTCCTGCTGCTGTAGTTACCTTGTAACTAGCTGATGTTCTCTCCTGTTGCTATATCTGATCTTTTTCCTGGGATAGGATTTCGCTGGTCTGACTTGTATCTGTATTCAAGGAATATGATAAGTTTTAAAAGGACCAACCCTGTACTGTACTGTGCTATGGCACGACTGAGTATGAAAGAAGGGTAACCATCCTATTATGCCACGCAGCCTCCTGCCTATAGTATGTGGTGCACAACACATCCATAGACAAGACTCTACTTAGCACGGTTTGCAGACTCCCTGGGACACGACCTGCTCTGTTACCAAGTTTGTTACACCCCGCCTTGGGGGGTATGACTGGCACCTGGTGCCCTACTAGGACCTGAACTGCTAGACTACTGAGCCTAAGCACATCTGATGCCTGGCTGGCTCTAACTCAGATTCAGGGAAACAACGGGCTATATAACGGCTGTAAATATAGCCTCCGGCCGACTAGGCCTATAGCCACCTGTACCTGTAATAGCAGCTAACCAGAAACACACTCGTAACAAGGAACCTATGCGGGCCGACAAGGCCACCATGCTGTCTAGTTATCTGTAATTCGACAATGAAGTATTGGAAAGCTACGTGACCGGCAGGGTCACCACTACTGTCAAGCTATGGCCCCACACGGCCAGCATAAAAGAAATAAAGTACTAACAGCTATACAACTGCACGGCCTCACACGACCAGCTCAACTGACCACAGGGAAATATATACAGACTGCAAGCCTCTAGGAACAACAATAGAAATGATCGGGACAGGGCCCTGACCTACCCGTACTGTACAACAAAAGAAAATGAAATACACCTCTGGAATTCAGTCTCCGGATGACAGGAGCTGAATACTCGATCGCTGGCAGGAATCACGAGGGATCGCCTCCTCGTTTATGAGTACCTGCAGGCAAGTATTGCAGCGCCCCACCGGGCGTCAGTACCGCTGGTACTGAGTATGTAAAGCAGTAACTGAAAGAAATATCTGAAAACAACAATACAACTGATGAAACTGAAATAGGAAGAAAAAGATTAACTGTCTGATAATGTAAAACTATGCCTACTCTTAACTATACTGGAAGGAGTAGGAGTCATACCTGGAGATGTATCGTTCTACTGTCGATCTACTCGTATCTACTGTAACATGGCATAACATAACATAACATAACATAGCACACATGTTCGGTGCTATTTCGATTGGTATTATATATTATAAACCGACACGCAAGTGCACGTGGTCAAACAAGTAATAAAGTGGCTAAGTAAGCCAAGTATCGATCCAAGGAGGCTCAGGGTATGTAAAATTTGCCTAAGTATACTATATTCTTATCTTACTTCTAACTATGCTAACAACAACGTAACCAACAGTTAATTGAGTTTTTGTTTATAAAGTATATACTAAAACTATTAACAATTATTTACCGTGAATTTAAACTATGGATATGAGCATGCCAAGGTTAAGAACAAGTAATGAATTCGATTGTAATAATAATCCGGTTAATCTCTTCCTCATGTTGCTAGCCAAGAACATTAGCCTAGAAATTAAAACTCTCGTATTTAATTTCACTTAAGAATCATAAACCATTCGTCTACATTTCTGTGATCAAATGCAATTTACGACCTAGCAATACAATTCCGGTTCCTAAATTCACTAATACGGCTCTCAAGTATATTTCTATTAGGAAAGCACATCAAAACCCAATTTTCCCAAATCAAGTCAAGAACAATACCCTATTAATTCACAACTTTCCAATTTCTTGCTCTCTCGAGTGAAAGTGGAATTTTTAGATGTACATTAATGTCGGCCAAGCACTAATGCAGTAAGAACAAGAATTAATAGAACAACATGAAAGAAGAAGAAGAAAACCATATCATTTACAATCAAAATTCACTACACATGTTCAAAACCTTAGCAAGGAAGAGAATTAGCCACTCATTTATGGATTGATCATCCTAAAACAAGTGTAAATCATACGTACAGTTGATAGAAAGAAGAAAAGAAGAGAAGAAATCCCTTAGCTTTTTCGTCCCTCAACTGCTCCTAACCCACGTCCTAGCTCCACCAAGTCTGAACTAAAACTGAACTAATTAAAATAAACCTAAGTGTGCTATTTATACTAGTGGGAAATTTTTCCCGGAATAACAAGCAACGTGTCACGGAGGCCAACGCGGAGCCTTGCCTCCGTGACACGGCGTGGACGCGGACCCTCACTGGAAATCCAGGGTCCGGTAAATTAGCCTCAACGTGGCACGGAGGCCAACGCGGAGGCCTATCTCCTTGCCACGGAGCTGTCGCGAGGCTTCACTGGAATTTGTCCATTAATTCCCTCTCCAGGCAGTGTGCCTCCGCGATGGTAGCGTGGCACGGCGCCATCGCGGAGCCCTTATATTCTGCACATTCCAATGTCGTCTCCATGCTCGCATCCAAGTCCAACTCCGATATTTTTCCAACATGCATTTTTGCTCCTAAAAGTCATATTTTCCTACAAAACAAATGCTAATCATGTTGGTTAGTATAAATTCACATTTTATTACCAATTACATGAGAATATATACATATTGCACACAAACAAGGCGAAAATAATACGTTTGAGTATCACTTGGGCATATAAATCTGCCCAAGATCACTTACCCCACACTTAAATCCTTGTTCGTCCTCGAACAACACATACACAACTCATGCAAATTACATCCCAACCTTCGTCACTATGGTGCGACAATTTACGCTACGGTCATACCGATTATTCAATTTTTTGCAAATCATCACGAAAACATGCTTGGTCTTACAATACAATGACCTTTAATACATCAAGACTTCCTAGACTTTAAGAATTGATTCTTGATATCAGCAAACTCATGCAAATCAACTAATCAAGAAATCCGACACGAAAATCAATCTTTCATCAAGCATGTGCCCTCACAACTCAATAGAATCTTCCCCTTTTTGTTCATGCAACACAAAAACATGCAAGTAGGGGCATATAAAAATTAATTTCACTCTCTCTCCCAAAAGAATTCACATGCATCATGTCATGACCCATAGGCTTGCCCTTAGTGTATTACTCCACTAATATAAAGAAATGCAATATAGGATCACGTAGGACTTTAATGGGTTGTAACGGGGCTATGGATCTAGTATATATATTGGATTAGCCAATAATAGTCGCTAGTATCCTTAAGCGCCTTTTCAACTCATTCCCATCGACTCATGGACATTGTTCCTCTCTTTCCTCTTTTTCTCCCATTCATGCGGTTTCCTTTCGTACAACCCATTTCATCAAACACACTTGACACAAAACAAAGGGTTTTCATGTACCCTCACTATCATTTAATTATAACAAGTGCCTCTTCAACATCATTTTTTCTTTCCTCACTCTGCTTTTTTTTTTCTTTCATTCCTTACTCCTTGACACCTTGGGAAAATTTTCTTTTCTTCGTAAGCGCTTAAGAGTTTTGTATAGACTTTTACAGCTAATGAAAAGAAAGAATAAAACTTAGTTTATACATTTTTGGACAAAAGAAAGAAAGAAACGGATAAAGGCTCAACGGGCTGACTAGGGTATACAATCACATAAAAAGGTAGAGTATGACAAGAAAGAAAAAATAGAAACTCTCGGTTAAAACAAAGAAATGACTACATCCTTTCCAACACTACACCTCCTTCATTTCGTTTTGTACACACACCAGGCAAGTTCTAGACACTTCACAATAGCATGGAATAACAATACCTCACTTTACACAACATGCACATGCTCGAATCAAGATGTATTCACAGACTCTTGAATTAGCCAATTACATGAGTTCAAGAATTAAGCCTCACTCATATCGAATCAAGTTCTATAGCCTAGGTAACTCAACATATTTACAAAATTGCATGCTTTCAAACATCACTTTCACATTTTGAACATCAGTTACAACACGCAACGAAATTTTGCAACCATAAAGCAACTACAGGTTCATTGATGCAATCCACCAAAGAAAAACTGAAAACAAATTAAGATCCTACTCCTATCGACTACATTTCCCTTAAGACGGTCGTCATCCATCCATCATAGGGAACGGTCACTAACTATGACATCGGTTCAATGGGACTATTCTTGGTAAAAGAACCGAAAACAAACTCCGAGAAACCCAAAAAAATAAAAACCAAAATATTTTGCAACACATCGATCATTTCGATAGAAAAATATTTACAAAAGATTTTGATAAGTGCAAAATATTTATCAATTTTGAAAAAAATATCGATGAAAAAAATATCGATCATTTCGATATACAGAAATATTTACAAACTATTTACAGCATTCACAAAATATTTACCTTGGAAACCACAACTTTTCACAACACACATCATTAACCACAAAAAATATACAGCTACAACACAAATCAGTTCACAACAGGGAAACACAAACATACATACAAACCAAGGAAAAAGCATACAGCAGATTAGAGCCTAAGTCCCAGCACCTATCTACTCCCCACCCCACACTTAAATCGAACACTGTCCCCAGTGTTCACAAAAAAATACAAAGCACAAAATTTTGGGTGGTGGAACTCCCTGCTCAGTCGAAATATTTGACTTCTTCATCTGGTGCTGCTGCCTCATCGCCCATGTCTGAGTCAGCTCCATCGTCGTCATCGGACTCCACATCGGAGTCCTCCCGACGTGTCTCCTCATCAGTAGGGACATCGTCATCAGTAGGCTCCACGAAGGCTGGTCCCACTCGGCATAAGGCTCTGGCATTCTCTCCAAATGGGTAATCCAGCTCCAACTGCCATAACTCTTCCTCGGTGGCTGGTCTCCCACCAATCCGTAGCTGAAGCATTTGCATGCCGAACATACGTGCCATGTACTGATCGTCACGAGCATGTCGCTCGTCCAAAGTCAACACTGGCCCGTGTGTGGTGTCGGGGGCCTTAGTTTTTGTCACATCGAGGGCCCTCCGCTCCAACTGCGGGATGTAATCCAAGGCTTCTTCCTGGACATCGAGGCCTCGGAGGAAGGTGGTGATGAGTCCGCCGAACCCGTATCTGTGACCCTGGTGTAGCCTGGCTCTCTTCATGGCGGATATAATTACCGCCCTAACGTTAATCTCAAGCCCTTTCATAAGGGCATACACCAAGCAGACACGGTCCTGAGTCACATCCGTCATGTGAACTCCTGGGATTAAGCACGAACATACAATCTTCAGCCATATCCTGGCCTCCATGTTCATCTGCGAATAAGGCAGAGTCTGGTGGTAACCCCTCTCCTTATGTCTACTCCATCGGGCTGTGGATCGAGCCCCATACAACGTACATCTGATGTCGGCGTACGGTGGGGTGATGTTTAGCTGGTGGAGAACGTGATCGTCTGTGTCCCGCGCTCCAACGATGGCATTGAACTGCTGGGGTTCTAGAGTAACAATCTGCCCTCTGATTTTTATTGTGTGGCTTCTGATGGCCGGGTTCCAATTTGCGTAGAACTTCCGGACCAAATGTAGGTTGCACTCCTTGGGCTCCTGGAATATAAAGCTGAGCCCAGCTACTTCAATCCTCTGCACAATACGAGGGAACTCCTGTGCTAGTGGTTCCCGTGCAATATGTTCCTCCGGGAAGTATTTGCTTTCCTTATGCTTAGCATACCACTTCTTCCCTTCCTCAGTTACCCACGTTGTTCCGTATTGCCGGTGTTGGCCGCGCGGAACAGCTGGTGCAGCTGGGACTGCAGTGCCCATTCTCATTCTTTTCCTCCCGGTGCCAGAAGTAGAAGCACCTTTGCCCTTATCCTGCCTACTAGCCATTGTACCTGTCAATATACACAAACAAGCACAACGTTAAGCTAAATACATGTTAACTTCGGCTAAGGTCGGGTTACACAACGTCTACCCCACACTTAGTCCTTAGCTACTTTTACAAAACTACGGCAAGGATAACTCTACTTACACCAAAGACAACAACTATACAATTTATGCTTAGTGCGTTCACAAAAATTTCGACAGCATAACGCTTAGCGTACTACTCAGACTTCATACAGCTAATTCCAATCCTACTATCGCTAACAATTCAACCATCGCACAAGAAATAAAAACAAAAACTAAAAACAACGACAAAAACATTCTATATACAAACGAATCCAAATAATCAAACCAATTTACACAATTTTCGCACTTTCCCAAAAATTCGAGAATTCGTCGTCTTAACATTCATACAATATTTACAACGACTTATCTCAATTTACAAACACACCCCGGCATCTAATTTACCGAGTTATCAAGTCACCCAAGTCAAATTCAACAACCCATGCCCTAGAATACAATTCTACAATCAAATTCGAATTATTTACGTAATCGATAAGTTCAAACGCTAATTAGAACAATCCGAACATTTATCCATCACAAATAACTCAACATCATGTTAAATTTCTACTTAGGGTGATATATCTCACCTCGCATGCCCAAAGTCGACTAAAATCGCCAAAAAATTGAGAGAAACGAGGAAAACATACCTTTGAATTGAAGAACCGAAGAAACTTGACGAATTCCTTGCCTAGTAACGTGGCACGGTGCTTGGGGAGGGGGAAATGGGTGTTTTGGTCGCGGAAGGGAGAGGGAATGGGGAGATTTGGGCGAAAATCGGGGGTTTATATAAAGAAAACACGCGGGTCACCCGACAACCCGGTATGACCCGACACCAAATGTAAGGCAACGTGTCACGGAGGGTAACGCGGAGCCCCTCCTCCGTGACACGGAGCCAACGCGTTGGCTTACTGGAAATTTTTAAAAAATCCGGATTTTGCCTTCAACGTGTCCGGAGGGTAACGCGGAGCCCTTCCACCGTGACACGGAGCCAACGCCCCAGTGCACTGTTTCTTCAATTATATTATTTTTTCATACCTTGCCTTTTCCTTCCCGATTCCATGTATATTTTTCTCCGTTAGACCTGAAAAATCACCTCACTAAACAAAATTAGTTAGATTAATAGATTTCCCTAACTAAAATGAAAAATATTAACTAAAACAAAAATATATATACCAAATCAAGAAAATAAAAATAAAAATAAAAATTATTTACACAAAAAAAAAGAAAGAAAATATTTTTCACGGGTTGCCTCCCGTGCAGCGCTTGGTTTACCATCGCGGCTCGACGTACCAAGTTTCACCGCTTTTTCCTCCGCCTTGAGGATATGAATTTCACCCCTAATTTCTTCTCTAATTTCCTCTTATGCTCCTGGGGTGGTGGTGAAAAATTGTAAGGACCAAGCAGTAGATGCTTTCTTTTGAACTTATTGGCCCTTGAGTAAGTGAAGTCATTTCGTTGATTCGAGTTAGCAAATTTCAGAATATACGGGGCTTGGTCCTCCTCTAGACATTTCTCTATAATCTTGGAAGACTCTATTTCTATGTTGTCGACCAAACTTAATGTCGAAAAATGCTTCGAGTGTGGTCCAATCAACCTCAACTCTGAAATTGCATTGTGCTTTACTTCCTTACTTGTGTACACCTTTTCAACATCGACATCTATTTCTCCATTAAGGTCAAATGGGAGATATTCTTTCTCTTCTTCCATGAATGGATTTTCTATAGGTATGAGCCGATCACGGGGACACTCAAGAGATTCTAATTGTTGGGCTTCATCCAAAAATTCACCTTTGTATTCCTCTTGTAGTTCCTCTTGAATATCGGCTAAAACTGTCACCTGCGAATTATCACAAGCTTCAGCCTCAGCACACATCTCCGTGAGTTTGACGCTCATCCTGCTTACAGCCTCGGCATTCTCCTTTTGCTGAATTATCAATTCTGCCACCGACTCCTTCATTGCTTCTGATTGCTCCAGGAGTTGTTTCATCATGTCCTCTATTTGAACTTGGCGTCCCAAGTCCTCATTTTCAACATGCCTATATTCAGCAAAAACAACAGAATGATCATAGCGGGGGCTTGGGGGAGGAATATGCCTTTGGACAATCACCCCAATGGCCATATTGACACCCACATATATTGCACGTGTTACAGTTTTGCCACAAGTGGTGTCCTCCGCAATTCATGCAAGATTCGCCGAAATATGCGTATCCACCATTTATATTCCAAGATGTCATGTCAATGAGGGTATCCGAAAGAGATAAAAATTAAAATGAACGAAGAATTAAAACAAATACTAAGACCAAGTTGTCAACACTTAAGAAAATAAAACAAAAATACAGTAAATTTACACTTAACACAATTTCACCAATTGCCTAGCCTCCCCGGCAACGGCGCCAAAAACTTGTTCGGTGCTATTTCGATTGGTATTATATATTATAAATCGACACGCAAGTGCACGTGGTCAAACAAGTAATAAAGTGGCTAAGTAAGCCAAGTATCGATCCAAGGAGGCTCAGGGTATGTAAAATTTGCCTAAGTATACTATATTCTTATCTTACTTCTAACTATGCTAACAACAACGTAACCAACAGTTAATTGAGTTTTTGTTTATAAAATATATACTAAAACTATTAACAATTATTTACCGTGAATTTAAACTATGGATATGAGCATGCCAAGGTTAAGAACAAGTAATGAATTCGATTGTAATAATAATCCGGTTAATCTCTTCCTCATGTTGCTAGCCAAGAACATTAGCCTAGAAATTAAAACTCTCGTATTTAATTTCACTTAAGAATCATAAACCATTCGTCTACATTTCTGTGATCAAATGCAATTTACGACCTAGCAATACAATTCCGGTTCCTAAATTGACTAATACGGCTCTCAAGTATATTTCTATCAGGAAAGCACATCAGAACCCAATTTTCCCAAATCAAGTCAAGAACAATACCCTATTAATTCACAACTTTCCAATTTCTTGCTCTCTCGAGTGAAAGTGGACTTTTTAGATGTACATTAATGTCGGCCAAGCACTAATGCAGTAAAAACAAGAATTAATAGAACAACATGAAAGAAGAAGAAGAAAACCATATCATTTACAATCAAAATTCACTACACATGTTCAAAACCTTAGCAAGGAAGAGAATTAGCCACTCATTTGTGGATTGATCATTCTAAAACAAGTGTAAATCATACGTACAGTTGATAGAAAGAAGAAAAGAAGAGAAGAAATCCCTTAGCTTTTTCGTCCCTCAACTGCTCCTAACCCACGTCCTAGCTCCACCAAGTCTGAACTAAAACTGAACTAATTAAAATAAACCTAAGTGTGCTATTTATACTAGTGGGAAATTTTTCCCGGAATAACAAGCAACGTGTCACAGAGGCCAACGTGGAGCCTTGCCTCCGTGACACGGCGTGGACACGGACCCTCACTGGAAATCCAGGGTCTGGTAAATTAGCCTCAACGTGGCACGGAGGCCAACGCGGAGGCCTATCTCCGTGCCACGGAGCTGTCGCAAGGCTTCACTGGAATTTGTCCATTAATTCCCTCTCCAGGCAGTGTGCCTCCGCGATGGTAGCTTGGCACGGCGCCATCGCGGAGCCCTTATATTCTGCACATTCCAATGTCGTCTCCATGCTCGCATCCAAGTCCAACTCCGATATTTTTCCAACATGCATTTTTGCTCCTAAAAGTCATATTTTCCTGCAAAACAAATGCTAATCATGTTGGTTAGTATAAATTCACATTTTATTACCAATTACATGAGAATATATACATATTGCACACAAACAAGGCGAAAATAATACGTTTGAGTATCACTTGGGCATATAAATCTGCCCAAGATCAACACACAAACCTTACCCGGCCCCCATAAACCGGGAGGTACAACCAGCATGCAATCTATACCCCTACCCCGGTCATCCCATCTCTTATAATAGCTATAAGCATCCTGCCGGTCCCCTGGGTATGCACTTGGGCTCGCTGAGCTCCTGACTATAACTGTACCTGAGTCCGGAGGACTCCTGAATCAACACCCGGGCGTATCCGCTCGACAGGGGTGTGTAAGGGCCGACCAAGGCACAATATGGGGAAAACTGGCATCCCATCTGCGTCCCCTGTGGGACGGTATGCCACTCCGTAGAGCGACGTATCCTCGTCCTCTGACGGACGAGTCGATACAGCTATTAACCCTAGGGCGGTCATGGATGCTAGGTAATCCAACCCCAAAATAATACAACGGTCTCAACTAGTAATACTATCTGCATATTCCACATACTGAAGCTAATAGTAGTAAAGTATCTATACATATTGTGTACTGAACTAGTAATGGTAATGTATACGTACTTAATACATGCTGAGACTGATAATAGTATATATGTATAAATATAATCTTCTGCCATACTGTGCTGTATACTGAGTTTCTGTAATAACATGATTTACTATTTCTGACATGCTTTCTAAACTTCATTTTAACCTATCATTCTACTTCTGAGATGTCATACAAATATTACATTATTTTACTGGGTTTCAACTGAATATGATAATATCCAAACATTCTGCATTACATCACATACTGAGCATGCTGTGTAGTTCCAAACACTTGTATTAGAATCTATATCGTGCTAGCAAGTTTCGTGCTAATTATAACCTGATGCTTCTAATATCGTACCAACATTCGTAATAAACATAACACATGACTTCTGAACATTCTACTGGCCTTGAAATTACTTTACTATACCAAGATTACTAACTTGCTAAGGAAACTAGCTTTACATACCTTATCCTCGAACTATCCGTTTGTCGGATGAGGCTCGGCCAACACTTCAACTATTTCTCCCAACTGCATTTATAAATATGTCAATTAATACTAAATATAACTTTATTTTAAAGAACAACGTCACTTCGATATAATTTATATCCTAAACTTAGGCTTATCGAAAGACGGTCGAAAACTCGCTATTTTTCAGAGGTTCAGAAGGGAGAAATATTCACTTCACAGCTAGGAACACATAGACACTAGTTTGGAGCAATTCTACTTACCTTAGCTCGGTAGCTCGACGATTCGTCGGCCGTATTTCACGAAACTAAATCCGTAGGAATGCTCCCTGCTGCCTAATACCTCGGTATCTGAGGTTAATTTGGGTTTGGACTGCGTTTGGCAGCATAATCAGACGAAAATTATATTACCCTCTTCGTTCCTTTTCTTCCTCTGATTTTTCCTCTCTGTTTTCACTGGAAGTTATGAGAATAATTAACTTAAAACTGAAGTGGAGCTTTATATACTTGGGCCTGGACAAGGCCAACGTGTCACGGAGCCAACGCGGAGGCTCCACCTCCGTGACACGTTGCCATCGCGGAGGGACTCTGCCTCGGCTCCTTCCGCGATGGTTCGATAGGTTATCCGTCCGATCCTTTCCCGGGCCTTTCTCTAGCACGTATGGCTTTCAAATATGCCTAACCACCGTGCGACTAGGCCACCTAGGTGTCAGAAATCTTACGGGGTATAACATACCTCCAGAGTTAGAATCTGTCTACCCAGTTTTCCTTGTATCAATCTGAGAAAGTGCATAGGAGATCCCTCCAGAATTGTCCCAGTCCAAGATGTTCAGGTTACAGAGGAGTTGGCCGATGAAGAAGTTCCAGTAGCCATACTAGACCGGCAGACCCGCAGATTAAGAACTAAAGATGTTGCTTCTGTCAAAGTATTATGGCGTAACAGGAACTTAGAGGAAATGACTTGGGAAGCAGAAGAAGATATGAAAGACAAATACCCTCAGTTATTTCAGACTTAGTTAGGCAGAGGTATGTTGATATTGCTATTTTATGAGTTGCTTTATATTCATGTGTATGACTGAGATGTTGACTTCAGTTTATTATGTAATGGATGCTATAGTATTATATAGAGTACCCGTATTGGACTTTTCTGTGTTTCAGGATTTTTGAGATAGTCCATATTACAGGGGAAACTCTGCCGAAATTTTTCCAGAAAAGGTAGAGCAAGTAAAAATTTCTGTAAACGGAAGTTAACATTCGAGGACGAATGTTCTTATGGGGGGAAGTATGTTACACCCTATAAGTTCTTGACACTTAGTTGGGCTATTCGCATGTTGGTTAAGAGTTTTAGAATGCCATACGTGCGAGAAAAGGGCCCGGGGAGAGACCGGAATACCAGAACATAAATATTATTATCCGATCTAGTACATTTCAATATGAGATTCAGAACAGAATACCATAACATAAATATTATTATCCGATCCAGTATATATATTACATGTGCTTATTGCTATCTGTGGAGACATGATTGTTCTGTCTTGGGCACCCTTAGAGCTTCCTTGACCAACCCAGGGTTAATAGCTGTGTCGACTCGACCGCCAGAGGGTGAGGATACGTCGCTCTATGGAGTGGCATGCCATCCGTCGGCGGACGAAGATGGGATGCAGATTCCCCGTAGCAGGATGATCAGCACTATACCACACCCCCTGTCGAGCGCTTGCGCCCGGGGTGCAGATTTTAGATTACAGATTTTAGATTTCAGATTTAAGGAGTCCTCCGGACACAGATACAGCTATAGTCAGGGGCCCAGCGAGCCCAAGTTGCATACCCAGGGGGCCGGCAGGATGCTCATAGTTACTAGGTGGATGGTATGACCTGGGTAGGGGTATATAGATTGTGTGCTGGTTGGTACCTTACTGCTTATGGGGGCTGGTAAGGTTCTTGCATGCTATGTTGTGTTAGTTATTAATAGATAGAAAGTAGACCGCCATGTTATCAGGTATGACTCTTACTCTCTTCAGTAAAGTTATGCTCTTTTCAGTCAGTCTCAACCCGTCTCCTATTACTTCAGTATCTATCAGTATTATTGTTTGCTTTTAGTTATTTTCAGTTATTGCTTTGCATATTTAGTACCAGTGGTACTGACGCCCGTTTTGGGGCACTGCATTACTTGCCTGCAGGACTCATAGACGAGGAGCAGATCCCTCGTAGTTCCAGCCAGCGTACAGAGTCTTCAGCTCCTATCATCCGGAGCTTGACAGCTAAAGGTTTACTTCCCTTTTTGTTTGTATAGTATGGGTAGGCCTGGGCCCTGTCCCGACAATCTTATTATTCTTAGAGGCTTGTGGATTGTATTTTCCCTGTGGTTAGTTGTACCGATCGTGTGGGGCCGTGTGTATGTTTTTAGTTTGCATGTGATGGCGGTGTGGGGCCTTGTTTAGTTGTCAGTTGGTGACCTTGTCTGTCACAGATCAGTTTAGCACTTGATTCTACTTTTCAGTGATAACTAGTCAGCATGGTGGCCTTGTCGGCCCGCATAGGTTCCCTTATGTTCAGTTGTTTTGGGTAGCTGTTATATTCCTACAGGTGGCTATAGGCCTTGTCGGCCATATAGCCCGTTGTTTTCATAAATCCAGAATTAGAGCCAGCCTGACACCAGAAGTGCTTGGGCTCAGTAGTCCAGCAGTCCAGGTCCTAGTAGGGCACCAGGTGCCAGTCATGCCTCCCAACGCGGGGCGTGACAAGTACAGGCAAAATATGTCCTGCGTCAACACCCCACACTTAAAACTATTGTCCGTCCTCAAACAATCTTCTACTTTCCTTCTAACAATTAAGCACAAAATTCATCCTACGAATAGGTCTACTTACACTTAGGATCATGAGACAAATCAATGATGCTCAAAATAATTCACTCGCATGCATATAGGATCATATTAGAATGTCAAAGTTCGAAATCACTTAGCTTTTGAAAACTAACTCATCAAGATATATTTTGGGCCAACATGAATTACATGTAATTTAGCAATCAAGATAAACCAAAGTCTTACCATTGTGCCCCTCACAATTTGGAGAGATGCCCTTTTCTCACACAAAATATAAGTCAATATAAACTTGGGCATAAATAAAATAATTTCCGCTCACTCTCCCAAAGAACTCAACATACATGCAAAAGACGACCCATAGGCTTGCCCTTAGTGTAATACTCCACTAATATAGAATTATGAATCAAGGATCAATTAGGACTTAAATTTGATTGTAATGTAGACTAAGGGACGGGTAGGAACTATTTGGCCAAGATAGTGACTAATCTCCCTAAGCACTTTAATACTTCACAACACTTTGATTTTTAGCTCATTCTTCAATTTCCAAATTTTCTCCTTATACCTCCTTTTATTTTTCAATTTTTCAATTTTTCAACTTAGGTGACTATTGGATATTTTCCTTTTCATCATTGAGCCCATTCACACACGTTTTTTTTCTTTTCTTTTCCTTTCTTCCATTCCCATCCTTTATGCACCGCTACTCTAGCCACCCTCAACTTAAGCATTTTTCTTATTTTGAGGTTCACAATATCCTAGGAAGGACCAGGGAAAAAATAGGTTCATTGTAAACAAATGGGTACAGTTAATCGGTAAATCATGATTTTTTTCATCTTCATTTTTTTTCAAAGCTCTTTCTTCTTTTTGTTTTCCCACAAAAAGTCACTCTCCTTGTTTAGCAAAATTTCACCTTTTTTTTCCTTCTAATTCACCACACGTTTTAGCTTATCCCTTCATTTCTCCAATTATGCTCCTTTCCTAAAATTTTTTTTCATTAAAGTGCTCTAGGAGTCATTTGGATTAAATAGAAGTCAATAGAACAAAAAGGTATTAAGCTTGTAATATGGATATCAAAAGAATAGGCTAAGGCTCAACATGGCTAACTAGGATAATTACAATCAAGGTAGGTAAAATAGGATAGAAATAAGGCTATCAAAGAAATGCCTATATCACTTTCTAAATCCATCATTCTTATTTCGCTTTGCACACATACCGGGCAAGTTCTAGACATCAATTTACAAGCATGGAGTATATCAATACTTCATCACATATTGGCACAAAATGGTTACAATGGAAATAAAGATCACATAAACTCATATATTCATCTTGCATGCATAACATAATTAAGCCCATTTTTTCAAGTACAAGAGTCAATTTCCAAAAGACCAGGTGTTTCTACCTTTTTCATGAATTTTGGGTGAATTTTAATAAAGTCTCTATGATACCTAAAGTGAAGCACCTAGCATTCGTAAGGTTCAATTTTTTTTATTCTTCCTAATGACTAATTTACCCTTAAGACGGTCGTCATCCATCCATCATCAGGCAAAGTCATGACTCAATGACAAAAAATAAAAATAAAAATAAAAATCTAGACTCTCTAATTGGTTTTAAGGGACTATCCACCGGAAAAGTACTGAAAATAAAATTGGAGGAACCCAAAATAAAATAAAACTAAAAAATACTTCAAACCAACAAGCATGCATGACAAATCATAAATACCAAAAAAACTAGGCCTACCATGTGAAAATTTAGCAATTAAGGTATGCATGGTACTATGGAGTTCACTTCTCCCATCCCACACTTAATTGGTTACACTATCCCTAGTGCTAAAACAAATAAGCATAAAGTAATAGAGTGTAAAAAGAACTCCCTCGGCCTCTACTCCTTGTCTTCAATATTTAAGCTCAATCTTTATTGAAAAGTATTACCTATCTCCTGCACACTTGAACAAACACGTAAAAACAAACAAAAAATTTATCTTGGGTTGCCTCTCAAGTAGCGCCTGATTTAACATCGCGACACGACACAAGTATCTTGATTACTCAGACTTCATCAAGATACCTGTTGAGACTGTGGTCACATATTGGCCGCTTGTTTTACCACGCTAACTTGTGACACGTCATAAGATAAAATAAAAAAACAAAAAATAGGAAATAAAAACTAAAAGTTAAACACAAGCAATTTATCTAATCCTAAACCGTATTCCCCAGTAACAATGCCACTTTTTGATAACGCTCAAAAACCACACCTCCTTCTGAAGTATGAAGCAGACGTTGTCAATAAAGAACCCAACTGGAGGTTGGGGTCGATCCCATAGAGAATGTAAAAGGATGTAGAAGAACGCTATTTCTTATGCTTTTTAGTTAATTAAATCCTAAGAGGGTGGAATTTGTAAAAGTAATAAATAACAATGTTGAGAAATTGTTTGTAGTTTCCAAATTAATGCAACTAACCAGGGTAAGTGTACCCCATGACTTCATAACCACAAGGTGTTTTATACTAGTGATCTATTCCGGTGCTTAGCATGCAATATCGGTAAGTTAACTTCACCTAAATGGTTGATCTCCTATTTAGATGATTATCACCACGCAACTTGGTCCGTCTACAGGTGTATACTTTACTAACCCTTACGCTTGATATTAGATTAGCTATTCCCGACAAGGTCAACCTATTAGATGAGGGTTGATAGCCTCAAATCTCTGTTGTTATTCCCTTTTCCCATTAATTACCTCCTTAGTCCAGTAAGTAAGAATAAGGCAAGTTCTAATGTTTGCAACCGTTAAAAATCAATTAAAATGAAGGAAGAAACAATACATGCATTAAACTCTGTTCAAGAATCACAAGTATTTTACCTATGTGTGTTAATTTGTCATGGTTCCCACAACCCTAGTTGGGGTGGTTTTAACCTATCATGTTTATAAGTAAATTAATAGAATTCATAAATAAAAGAAAAAATTAATACTTACGACGATGATAGGAAGAAACTCACTTGATTATTGCAACACTAAAGAAGAACAACTCAAAAATCGTCTCAAAGTATGTCGTAAAACTTCTAAGCCCAAGACTTGTCAAAAAATTGGCTTCTAATTCTTCTTCAAACTTAAAACTTGATTCTAAAATTTGATTCTAAAAGCTTGATTATTCCATGAAAATAAAAGGGTATTTGTAGTAGTTTGATGTTTTCCTTCTTCCTTGATGAATTTGGCTTGGTATTTTAAAATTCCTTTTCCTAGTTGAAGTAGGAAACATATTCCAGCCTGTGTTATGCCCTTACCACATCGCGTGCTCCACTACCGTGTTGCCAGTTTTGGCAACGGGTCACCTAACAACTCGTTGTGCATGGGCATGAGTCGTTAGGCCCCTCGTGGTCTAACTCCTTCAAATTTTCAGTGCACCTTACAGCTAGTTCCAGTGATCTGCCAACGAGTCGTTTAGTCAACTAACGACTCGTTAAGTCTGTCGTCATCTTCACTGGTTACTTTGGCAATAATTTCTCTTCCAGCCTTCAGCACTGACTTCACAACTCATTTTCAGATGTAACGAGTCGTTCCCTCAACCCGTCTGGTACATTGTCTCTTCTTCTTCAAACTTCAATAATCACCATAGTTGGTGAATGTGGGTTTCCTTAACTTTAATCTCTTAAATTCTTCCATTAATGTGATATCCTTGTTGGGTTGATTATTTTTGGTTGAAATTAGTGATTTGAAGTTGTGGGGATGAAGGTGGAGGGGTGATGAATTGAATTTCATGAATTTAGTGGGTAGAACATTGATGGTAGAGAGAGAAATTGCTTAGTTCTTAAATTCTTGAATGAGAAAAATCTTAAGTTGTTGAAAATTCATATTAATTCATTGCAGATTGTAGTAAAATTCATGTTGGTTGTTGAATGAATTGAATGTAGCTACTTCCATATGGTTACTTGACTTATGAATTAAAGGAGGGAAGGAGAAAGGAATGGCTAAAGTGAGGAATTCTTGAAAAAATAGAAACAAAATAGAGGAGAGATGTGAAGAAGTTTTCATGAACTTGGTTGTAATGTGAAGTTAGTGAATAAATTGGTTATTGAGATTTGGGATGATAATGGGGGAAGTCTTGAATATCCTATTTGACAAATTCTCAAGAGTATGCTAGCAAATTATGTGTGGGATAATTTTGCACCCATTGCACCTAATTAGCTAGCCGTTTTGTTCCCGAACTAATCTTGTGAAGTTATTGGTTGTGATTGGCAAGTGTCATGGCATTAAATGCTAACGAAGGAAAGGAGATAGAGGTAGCTAACAAGGGTTTTAAGCAGCTCCAGAAAGGCACAAAAGGATCGAGTTCATTGGCCAAGGGAGCTCCTGCTAGGAGGTTTGGAGAAAAAGTTGTGGAGCCTCATGGACTAAGATGGTTCAACGCACAAAAGGAGGTCACATATGCTCACGAAAATTGGACTAACGAAAGCTTCCTCGTACTTGAGTTCCACACCATCCGAGACAAGGTCCGTGAGTTGGGATTGGGTTACATATTTACCAAGCTGGAGGAGTGCAACCTCACTTTGGTGAGGGAATTTTATGCAAACTAGGACACTTCATTTGGAGAGAGTATCAAAGTTAAAATACAGGGTCAGTTGGCTTGTTTCACTTTTAAGAGATTCAATGCCTAACACTTGTCGTAGACCCTTTTGAGTACTTCTTTCTAATAGAGAAGCCTCCACACTTTGATATTCGCCATACTCATTGTGGTGAGCATTCATCAGCCCGTTGGGAAAAGTACCACAAGGGTACTCACTCCACGCTTGCGTTCTCTTACTTGAATAAGGAGATGAACATTTGGGTGAAGTTGGATTATCCCATGCTTCTCTCTAGGACACACATATCAAAGATCACTAGAGAGCGAGTTATGTTGGCATACATGCTGATGAAAAGTCTTCTAATCAACTTTGGTGCAGTTCTCTCAAGAGATTAATATAGGTGGAATTACTATTATGGCAGTCTCCTGACATAGTTTTTGATAGAGGCAGGCATTGAGGAGGAAGAGGAAGACTTTCACTTACCCCTAGCAGGTCACCTAGCAGGCAAGATGATGGATGTCACGAAGGTAAAGGAGCCCATCACTTCCGCAGCTCCACCTCTCACTATAGCTGAACGCCAGGCCCGGGATACTAGATGGAGAGGCCGCATGTTTGACATGTTAGATTTGCAGCTGAGGATTCGAGGCTGACCTGCCATGTAGGATGAGATGGTGGCCCTGGAGGAGAGGTACCAACTCAGGGAGAGTGCTATGCTGATGTGTAGAGTAGGACTAGCCTTTAAGGAGTCACTCGATGATGATGAGGCCATAGTGCTTACTGATGGGGTTGAGGACCTGGACAATGATGACGAGGAGGATGATGTTGCCATGGGAGCCATGCAGATTGATGGCGAGGATGATGAGGATGACAATTATCAAGAGTACAATCCTGATAATGATGACTATGCATAGTGGCCCAGGAAGTTCCTTTTCTCTACCTAATTGATATATTTGCATGTGCACTGAGGATAGTGCACCATTTAAGTGTGGGGTAGAGGAAAGATTTCATGTTTACTCTTTGTTCAGTATATTCGTAGTAGGCTATAACATTAGTTGTCATTCCCTGTGGTAGTAGCTCTATGATTGATTATGTCATGTTTTGTAATATATAGTAATGATTATAACTGATAAACTGGGTGATGCTTTGGTAGTTGATTTTGTTTTGTTAATTTTAGAGTCAAATTTTTTTTTAAAAATTCATTTTTTGTATTGTCATAGAGTAGTGACCCTTCCCTATGATAGGTGGATGACAATCATTTTAAGGAAAATTAGTCACATGTTTTTTCTAAAGGATTGAGTTAGAAATAATTACTTGCATTGTGATACCCTGGAGATTCCTAAGACTAGATGAGAGGATTGGAAATGACTTCAGTAGAAAATCTACATTTTTTTCCTCAGTATGACTCAACCTACGAGTCATAGGTTGGTAGTATGGGTCGTACGAAGACCCATGGACTAGGTTAGAGATTTGTGTTTCCCAGACCATTAGTCCCCACTATGAGTCGTAATATATGGGTATGACCCTTGATTAGGAGTCGTAGCAAGTCTTCGAAGTTATCTAGTGATCGATGGTATGGGAGATGGTACGAATTGTAAGATGGTGTTATGGATTGTAGTAAGATTCCTGGAAATATTTAGAGGGTTGGAGGATTTGGACTTGGTTAGTACGGGAGGATATCACGAGTCATAAGAGGATATACGACTCGTGGTACGATTCGTGACAGCTGGCCGATCAGTTTTTCCTACGAATATATTAAGGGTATTTTCATGAATCTTAAGTTCCTAAGACCTAAACCCCATCATTTTAAGCCCTGAAAGGAGTGTATTAGGGGATTTTAACCTATTCTAATTCATTAAACTCCCATGCATGCAAGTTTAGAGGATTCCATTGAAGATCAAGCTTAGCAATCTTTCAATTCTCCTCCAAATCTCTTGAGCTTTCCAAGTGAATATAAGAATCAGTTTACCCAGGTATATAGGGATATGAATAGGAGTTTCCTTTCACCCTCATGCCCAAATTTCTCCTCAAGTTCATGAATTCAAGTGTTGATTCAAGTGTATGATCCTATTGGGGTTTTATCCAAGCTTTCATGAAATTCTCTATGATTTTATTTATGGGTCAATTCCCTTCATGTTTCAAAGTATATTTTAAGATCTATGGACATACTTTATACCTATTTTGATTATTAATTCATATTTTAAATTTTAGAAAAATTATGTCCAATTATACAAGCTACATGAAAAGTCAAGTTTATGATTCTATTATGATGTTGATTCTAATAAGCCCTAATTTATGATTTATGATTATGATATGATTTCTTACAAGTACTCTTCATGGATTTATGAATCTCAAGTATGGTGATCTCCTTAAGCATGTGTGTTCTTCATGATTTATGAGTTTGTGATTTTGGCTGACTCACGTGCCCTTATTTCATGGCTAATCATGTATTTCAAGTATGAACAACTATGTTATTTTTTAAATAGCCATGAACTTCATGTGTTATATCACGATTATTATACGAGCCTTCATATGCATGTTTTTGGGAGTCGTGTCTATCATCAAGTAGGCCCGATGTTCTAATAAACTCCATGGTCTTAGAACTACGCATCAACGTAGGTTTATATTCTTGGACTCTAGGTGGGTCCCTATTATAGACTCTAGGTGGGTCCATATTAGTGATATCATGCCAATTACATCCCTTTCCTGGTAGCCCGGGATGACTCTGCCCACTTAAGTGAGAATGTTGAGGCATCATGTAAGCTCTATCATAATGGTGTCAGTCAAGACAAATCCTCCGATTGTTCCTTATGTTTTATGAATGATCATGATTAGGAAACTTTGGCTCCAGTTATGTTTCTACAAGGTTTCTCTTATGATTACGATTATGACTAGTTTATGAATGGTTTTGAAAACCTTGAGTCCTCATGTTAAGTTATGATTATCACTTCATGTTTGAGATGCCCTACTCTAATGAACTTTTATGTATTTTACTAGTCCATTTTTATTTACCTTGCATACTCAGTACATTCAAAGTACTGACCGTATACTCTATGCTATATCATTTCATGATACAGGTCTGATAGATCAGACTCAACCCTGCCATTAGTCCTGCTTCTATATCAGTCTTTCTAGACAGTGTTGGTGAGTCCTAATCTTCCAAGGACACTAAATTTAGTTTGTTATTTTGTTATTTCAGTTATAGACTTTTGTCGAGCTAGTTGGGGATATTATCCCATCAGCTCATCATTTATGTTAGAGGCTTTTTAGATAATGTATGGAAACACAACTTGTTAGTGTTGACTTAGTTTATGATTATTACGTGTGTAGACTTCCCTTTATTCATGTTAAGTTTATTAGTTTTTGCTAATTTGTAGTCTTTAGCTACTATGTTCATGCCCTGGGTCGATTTGGCATCGTTCGTTGTTCTAGATTCTGTGTCTCGGTCTGGGGTCTCAGCTTAGGTCGTGACAAACTTGGTATTAGAGAAAAGGTTCAGAGTGTCCTAGGGTGTCTGAAAGTGAGTCTCTTCCATGGGTGTGAAGCGCGCCATACTTATGGAGGAGAAGCTACAAGACGTGTTATAGAATTTCTCTTCTTTCATGATCTATGTTGTGCAATGAAGTATCTCTCTATCCATCTAACTCATGCTATACACATTTGCAGAATCATGCCTCCACGCCATATGAATGGAAGAAGGAAAACAAATGAAAATGGCCATGAGGATGGCAACGGGGATGAGCATCAACAAGTCCCTCCAGTACCAACAGGTCCTTTGCTCGAGCAGGTCTCTCATGACGAGTTTAGGGAAATTTTTTAGTTGTTGGTTCAGGCCTTGACCACTCAGGTCAATTAACAGGTTGTCGCTCATGTTCCCTAGAATGGGAATGCAGCGATAGCATGAGTTAGAGATTTCCTCAAGATGAATCCCCCTGAGTTTCTTGGGTCGAGAGACGATGAGGACCCACATGAGTTTCTGGATGAGATTTAGAAGATCACCCATATTACGAGAGTGACTGGAAAAGAGAGCACAAACATAGCCTCCTATCAGCTGAAGGGGATTGCTTATATCTGGTACTGCCAGTGGAGGGACAATAGAGCAGTGGGCAGTTCCCATGAGCTGGGAGGATTTTATGACAACCTTCTTTGATAGATTCTTTTCTAGGGAGTTGAGAGAGGCAAAGGCGGCGGAGTTCATCAATTCGAGATAAAATGATATGACTATCCTAGAGTACGCCTTGGAGTTCACCCGGCTGTCCAAATATGCACCAAATATGGTGGCAGATCAGAGAGCTAGCATGAACAGGTTTATGTAATGGGTGTCAGATTTGCTGGTCAAGGAATGTAGGACCTCAACATTGAACAATGATATTGATTTCTACTAATTAATGATATACGCCCAACAGATTGAGGCAGATCAGATGAGGGAAAAGGAGAGGGAGTCCAAGAGGGCTAGGATAGGCAGTGTTGGATTCTCCCAGTAGAGGTCCAATGGTGGACATCATCAGCAGTCCCACTAGAGGTCATCGGCCCTGGCACCGTCATCAGCCAGTGTCCCATCCAGATTATCGGGTGATCAAAGGAGCAGGGCATCAAGTTCGAGGGGATAGAGGGACACACTGGTAGAGCAAAAAGTTCTAGTCCACGGAAAATATGGTAAGAACCACATAGGAAAGTGCTTAGTTGGATCAGATGTTTACTTCGGGTGTGGGAAACTCGGGGACATGTGCAAGGAGTGTCCTTTGGTTAGACAGGGCGATAGCAGATGTCATGCCCAGACTACTTGTTCAACAGAAGCTGTAGTAGCACACCCTTCTCAGCAGGGTGAATCCACTAATACAGGTGGTGGACAATGTTAGAAAAGGTTTTATGCCCTCTCATCATGTCAGGAGTAGGAGGTCTCTCTAGATGTAGTCATTGGTATGTTACGAGTATTTCATCTTGATGTGTATGCATAGTTGGATCTAGGGGATACTTTATCTTTTATGACTCCTTATGTTGCTATTAGTTTCAGAGTTAGTCTAGAAATTCTATCAGAGCCCTTCTCAGTCTCTACTCCAATCGCTGACTCAGTTATAACTCAACGAATATACAAAAATTGCCCTGTCACAATCCTTTAGAAAGTCACCTCAACCGATCTAGTAGAGTTAGACATGAATGATTTTGATGTTATCTTTGGTATGGATTGGTTGCATGCATGTTATGCTTTAGTGAATTGTAGAACCCGTACGGTGGAGGTCCCGTTCCTGGGTGAGCCAGTCCTAGAATGGAAGGGTAGTTCAACCGTACCTGCAGGTTGCTTTGTTTCCTACCTTAAGGCCAGGAAGATGATTTCCAAGGGGGTGTGTTTACCACCTAGTTTGGGTTAAGGATGCTACATGCGAGACCCCAACTCTTCAGTCTGTCCCTATTGTATGTGAGTATCCGGAGGTTTTCCTGGATGATCTTCCAGGAGTCCCTCCCAAGTGTGAGATTGACTTTGGTATTGACCTTCTTCTCGATACACAACCTATATCTATTCCTCCATTTAGAATGACTCCACTTATGCCTAATGAGTTGAAGGAGCAAATTGAAGGATCTTCTAGATAAGGGATTCATCAGACCTAGCAAGTCCCCTTGGGGTGCACTAGTTCTCTTTGTTCCAAAGAAGGATGGTTCTCTTCGAATGTGCATTGACTATCTACAGTTGAATAAGCTCATCATTAAAAAGTATCCTCAACCCAGAATTGATGACTTGTTTGACCAACTTCAGGGTGCTATGTACTTCTCAAAAATAGATCTTAGGTTCGGCTATCACTAGCTCAGAGTTAGGGATAGTGACATTTCGAAGATAGCTTTCAGGACTTAGTATGAACAGTAGAAGTTTGTAGTTGTGTCTTTTGGAATAACGAATGCCCCTACAACTTTTATGGATTTGATGAATAGGGTGTTCAAGCCATATTTATACATATTCTTGATTGTCTTCATAGAAGACATCCTCATATACTCTCGGAGCGAGGAGGAGCATGCCACTCATTTGAGGATTGTGCTATAGACCCTCAAGGATCGCCAACTGTTTGCTAGATTTAGCAAGTGTAAGTTTTGGTTGGATTCAGTAGCATTTTTGAGCCACGTGGTGTCAACTGATGGTGTGCAGGTGGGCTCTCAAAAGATAGAAGCTGTAAAGAATTGGCCTAGACTAGTTAGTCCTTCAGATATCAGGAGTTTCTTGGGTTTAGCTGACTACTACAGGAGGTTTATTGAAGGATTTTCATCCATTGCGACACCGTTGACTAAGCAACACGATAAGAATCATGAAGAAAAGGGAATTTTCAAAAAAATTCCTCGTAGCCTCCTCCTCATAAGGCACGCTTCACACCCATGAAAAGGACGACCCGAAAGAAACTCAAGTTTCAATTGTTGGATGCCTGTGAGAAGAGTTTTCAAGAGTTAAATACTCGACTCACTTTAGCCCTAGTATTTACCCTACCTGAGGATACAGATGGATTCGTTGTGTATTGTGATGCCTCTATTGTTGGTCTTGGGTGTGTGTTCATGCAGCATGGTAAGGGCATTGCGTATGATTCTAGACAATTTATGACTCATGAGAAGAACTACCCGATGCATGACCTGGAATTGGTAGCGGTGGTGTTCATATTGAAGATTTGGAGGCACTATTTGTATAGGATCCATGTGGATGTGTTTACGGACCACAAGAGCCAATAGTGTATGTTCACCCAGAACGATTTGAATTTTCTAAAAAGAAGATGATTAGAGTTGCGCAAGGACTATGATATGAGTGTCCTTTATCATTTGAGTAAGGATAATGTAGTGGAATATGCCCTTAGTAGGCTGTCCATGGAGAGTATTTCCCATGTAGAAGATGGGAAAAAAGAGTTGGTGAAGGATGTGCATCGTCTTGCACGACTAGGAGTGTGCCGTGTTGATTCGTTGAGTGGTGGTGTCATTGTTCAGAATGATTCAGAATCTTCTTTGGTGACTGAGGTTAAGGCTAGGCAGGATGAGGATCCTATTTTGGTAAAGTTGAAGGAAACGGTTCAGAATTAGAAGGTAGAGGTCTTCTCCGAAGGGGAGATGGTGTACTTCGATATCAGAGTCATTTATGTGTTCCAGATGTCGATGACTTGAGAGAGAGAATGCTGCATGAGGCTTATCTATAATGTATCGTGACCTATGGGAAGTTTATTAGTGGAATGGCATGAAGAAGGACATAGCAGAGTTTGTGGCTAAATTTCCGAATTGTCAACAAGTGAAGGTGGAGCATCAAAGACCAGGAGGTGCACTACAAGACATCAGTATCCCCACTTAGAAATGAGAAGAGATCAACATGGATTTCATCACAGGTTTACCTCGCACATGTCGACAATATGACTCCATTTGGGTGGTTGTAGATAGATTGACTAAAGTATCCCATTTTCTACCGTTTAAGACTGCTGACGGATGCTCAGGCTGAGCAGACAATTCAAACTCTCGAGGATATGATGAGAGAATGTGTGATTGACTTCAAAGGTAGTTGGGATGATCATTTACCTCTTATTGAGTTTGCCTATAACAAAAGCTACCACTCCAGCATTCAGATGGATCCGTTTGAGGCTCTTTACGGGGGAGATGTAGAGAGCCTATTGGTTGGTTAGAGGTAGGTGAGGCTACATTAATAGGGCCAGATTTAGTTCACGAGGATATAAAGAAAGTTCAGCTTATAAGGGAAAGGCTGAAAATAGTTCAGAGTCATCAAAAGTCCTACACTGATGTGAGGAGGAGAGAATTGGAGTTTGAAGTTGATGATTGAGTGTTTTTGAAGGTGTCTCCCATGAAGGGAGTGATGAGGTTTAGAAAGAAAAGAAAGCTTAGTCCCTGATATGTTGGTCCTTATATGAATGTGAGACGTGTTGGCAAGGTGGCCTATGAGTTGGAGCTACCAGTAGAGTTGGCTTCGGTACATCCAGTTTTCCATATATCATTGTTAAAGAAGTGCATTGGTGATCTGACCTTGGTTGTCCTAGTGAAGAGCGTAGGTGTGAAGGATAACCTTAGCTATGAGGAGGTACTGGTTGAGATCCTTGATCGTTAGGTTCGGGAGTTGAGGAATAAAGAAGTAGCTTCAGTGAAAGTCTTGTGGAGGAATTAGCTTGTTGAAGGAGCTATATGGGAAGCCGAAGCAGATATGATGGATAGATACCCGCATTTATTCCCTTCCGACCCAGTTCCAGCATAAGGTATCCGTTTCCTCCTTAGTGTCTATTCAGTTTCATGTTTAACTCATGTCTCTCAATCCCGTTCATGTTAGTACATATATGTGTGATTCATGAATTCAGTTCAGTCATGTATATCAGTCCGGAGTCAGTCACTCCGTCAGTTTTCAGCTTCAGATGTTCAATATTTGATATTTCAGTTTCCTTCCCCAGTTTTTTCAGTATGTTTAGTCTACATTCGAGGACGAATGTTCCAAAGGGGGAGATATTGTAATACCTTAAAGTTTCCTAATACTAGATGAGAGGATTGGAGATGAGTTCAGCAGAAAATCTACATTTTTTACTCAACGTACGAGTTGTAGGTTGGTATGGGTAATAGGAAGACCCGTGGACCAGGTTAGAGATTTTTGTTTCCCAGACCACGAGTCCTCACTATGAGTCGTAGTATGTGGGTACAACCCGTGATCAGGAGTCGTAGCAAATCTTTGAAATTATCTAGTGCTTGATGGTATGGGTGATGGTTGATAATGTCCAAAGTACAACCCTCTTGATGAGAGAGTGTAAACGGTCGTTGAATAAAAAAAAATATTCCCAATGGATGTCGAATTCGAATCCCATAGAGAATTGAGTTGATAATCCAAGAGTTATAAACTAATTCAAACTAGAACGCATCGTTGTTCAACATTTGAAAAGTAAATTGGGGGAAAATGGAAAATAACATCTAATTCTAATTTAAAACTAAGTTGAGGGGATTTCCAATTATTGCAATCACAAGTGAGATGGCTAGGGGTATGCTATAGATGAGTTCATAACTAAGTTTGGATTTTCTTCAATGCCTTAGACTCAAAATTAGCATAGATAGTAGTGGATAATTTACATTCTCATGTTTTCCAACCAAAAGAATGTTTATGCCTTGGGTTTTCTCCAATCCCAAAGCCAATTCAAGTTATCAAACCCACAAAATCTTGAGGAATGACTAAGTTATCTCTAGCATTGCCCTTTAATAAAGTGAAAATGTGGGTTTTGACTATCTCTAGATAAATCCCTCACACCAACACTCCAATTCGTAACTATCAACTTCTCACCCAATTCTCACCTTTCTCTCTTAAGCAAAAGCAAGAAAAGTAAAGCATAATTCATATTTGCAAACCATCAATTTTAGCAATTAAAACTTGGGAGATGATAATAGATCTATACTTGCAATAAGAATCGAAGAGCAATTCATCAATACCCACTCAATTGAACAAACCCACCATGCACACAACCCTAGCTAGCAAATTAGTGATGCATATTTAAAGAGAGAGAGAAGATACCAAGAGGATTCCCCTCACATTCGTCACATAAGCTTCGCAATTTGCTTCGCAATTACAATAATGGTGGAATTCTCCCAAAATGGGTTAAAGAAAAAAAGAAGAAAAGTACTTTCTAACTCTATAATTCTATGGTGAAAGAGTTCTAGCAAAAATTCTATGAAAAAGATGAAGTCTAGATGAATGAGTGAGTGGTGTACAATGAGAGTTATGTAAATATTTGTACTTTCTTATACACAACTTTCCCCAAATGCCCTTGAGGCTTTTCGATGCTTTAGAGACCTTTTTGGACCTTTTTACCCTTCAATAGACGGCCTCACTTGCAAAGAACCGGCCATCTGCAATAGTAAAATAGTGAGTTCGCAGTGACCACCGGCGGCTGATCCGGCGGTTCGCCGCTGCTCAAGTGCTAAATCCGGTGAGTCGCCAGTCTGGGCAGTGGCTTCGTCTGGATGCGTATTTAGCTGATTCAAAGCATGTCCTTAAACCTCTTTTTGAGCTCAAATCTTTCCTTATCTTTGACTCCTTTCCTTCATATGCTAACTCATCAAATTTCACCTTGAACCTCATGCCTTTTGCTCGATTTCATGCTTTCTCTACTCAAGCGATGTACCTACAAAGAATCAAAGACAAAGAGCATAACATCCACATAAATGATTTGAAAACTAAGAAAAATCTCATGCTTAGGAGCCTAACAAGTTGGTAAATTTCCAACTCATCAAACCCCCAAACTTGAACCATTTCTTGTCCTCAAGTAATGCAATTCTTTAAAGTTGAGCAAATGGACAACATGCTATCTATGAGTGTATGCACCAAGGATCAAGAAAGATATTCTTTCTCAAGAGGACATTGCTAAAGCTTAGAGCATTATGGTAGTTGCACACAAAATCATCAAGCCTCAAGACAACCCAAACATTATACACCAACTAAAGAAAAAGAAAAGACTCAAACCATGTTGCCCAAGCTTCAGTTGGTGACCACAACCGTTAAGCATATTTTGCATGCACTCATTACATTCAAACAATGGACATAGTTCATTGAAACAAGTTCAAGGAGCATCTCAAGTTATCGACAATTCATATTCAAAGCTTGCCTTAATGTTCTCTACACTCTTGTTTTATTCATACATCTCTTTTGAAAACACTTTTAAGCATGTACCCCAAGGAAGTGATTCCACTCACAAGAAGAGAGAATCTCAAACATTTTTACGTATTTCACACATAGAGATTATAAGATAGGATAAATGCACTCACCCTCACAAAACAATTCAAGTGCATATAAATTGACTCATAAGCTTTCCCTTCATGTATCTCTCCACTAATGTAGTGCTCCTGCACTCAAAATCAATTAGGACTTGCGGGTCATAATGAAGGCTAGGGGTAAGAATAGGACAAATATTTAGCTTTAGTGACTAGAGCCTTCCTAATGCCTTTATAAACACTCATAACATCCCATAATCTTATTGAGATCACTCCACCTTATTTCTCCTTGTTCATCATCTTCATTTTTTGTGTAACAAGAGCCACCCTTATAATACCTATGAATTTCACATTTAGTCTTATCTATGCAAGATATAGCAAATTTTAACTATTCTTTCTCTTTTGATGGTTCGAGGTCTTTCAACCCATCATTTCATTCATCTCATCACAATTTTGTTGCCATCTCACATTGGAGCTCTCATTTTCCCCCTACTCATGCAAACCCCCAAACTTAGGCTTTTTCTTATTTCACATTCATTTCCTTATTTCTCCCTATTTTTCATTTCTTTATCACTATCAATTAGGGAGGTTGGGTGCCAAAGAGAAGGATTAAAAATAGTCAATAGGCTTGTAAGGTGTTTTCCAAGAAAGTAAAATCTTGAGCAATGACTAAGTTATCTCTAGCCTTGCCCTTTAATGGAGTGAAAATGTGGGTATTGACTATTGCTAGATCAATCCCTCACACCAACACTCCAATTCCTCACTATGATTTTCTCACCCAGTTCTCACCTTTTTCTCTCAAGCAAAAGCAAAAAAAGTAAAGCACAATTCAAGTTTTGCAAACCATCAATATTAGCAATTAAAACTTGGGAGAAGATAATAATCTATACTTGCAATAAGAATCGAAGCGCAATTCATCAATACCCGCTTAATAGAACAAACCCACCATGCACACAACCCTAACTAGCAAATTAGTGATGCATATTTAAAGAGAGAGAGAAGATACCAATAGGATTCCCCTCACATTCATCATATTAGCTTCACAAATTTGCTTTACAAGCTCATACAACAATGGTGGAATTCTCCTAAAATGGGTTAAAGAAAAAAAGAAGAAAAGTGCTTTCTAACTCTACAACTTTTATGGTGAAAGAGTTCTAGTAAAAATTCTATGAAAAAGATGAAGTTTAGATGAATGAATGAGTAGTGTACAATAAGAGTTATGTAAATATCTATACTTTCTTGTGCATAACTTTCCCCAAATTCCCTTGAGGCTTTTAGATGCTTTGGAGACCTTTTTACCCTTTATTAGACGGCCTCACTTGCGAAGCACCGGCATTTAGTCGGTGCCAATTCGCAGAGCACCAACTGTTCGCAGCAGTAAAACAGTGAGTTGGTAGTGACCACCGGCAGCTGAACAGGTTGTTCGCTACTACCCAACTGCTAAATGTCGGTGAGTCACCAGTCTAGGAAGTGGCTTTGACGTTCTGCCTTAGCTGATTCAAAGCTTGTCCTTACACCTCTTTTGAGCTCAAATTTTCCCTTATCTTTGTCTCCTTTCCTTCATATGCTAACTCATTAAATTTCACCTCGAACCTAATGTGTTTTGCTCAATTTCATTCTTTCCTTACTCAAGCGACGTACCTACAAATAATCAAATACAAAGAGCATAAAATCCATATAGATGATTTTAAAACTAAGCAAAAACTCATGCTTAGGAGCCTAAAGAGTTGGTAAATTTCCAACTGATCAATGGTATGACCGGTAAGATAGTGTTACTGATCATAGTAAGATTCATGGAAATATTCATAGGGTTGGAGGTTTTGGACTTGGCTAGTCCTGGAGGATACCACGAGTCTTAAGAGGATTGTACGACTCATGGTACGATTCATGATAACTGGCAAATTAGTTTTATCTGCAAATTCATTAAGGGTATTTTCGTGAATCATAAGATCCTAAGACCTAAACCACATCATTTTAAGCTCCAAAAGGAGTGTATTAGGGGTTTTTAACCTATTCTAATTCATTAAAATCCCATGCATGCAAGTTTAGAGGGTTCCATTGATGATCAAGCTTAGCAATCCTCCAATTCTCCTCTAAATCTCTTGGGCTTTCCAAGTCAAGATAAGAATCAATTTACCCTGGTATGTAGGTCTATGAATGAGAGTTTCCTTTCACTCTCATGCCCAAATTTCTCCTCAAGTTCATGAATGCAAGTGTATGATCCTATTGGGGTTTTATCCAACTTTCATGAAATTCTCTATGATTTATTTATGGGTCAATTTTCTTCATGTTTCAAAGTATATTTTAAGATCTATAGGCAGATTTTATACCTATTTTGATTATTAATTCATGATTTCAAATTTTAGAAAAATTATGTCCAATTATACAAGCTTCATGAAAAGTCAAGTTTATGATTCTATTATGATGGTGATTCTCATAAGCCCTAATTTATGATTTTATGATTATGATATAATTTCCTACAAGTACTCTTCATGAATTTATGAATCTCAAGTATGGTGATCTCCTTAAGCGTGTATGTTCTTCATGATTTATGATTTTATGATTTTGTCTGACTCACGAGCCCTTATTTCATGGTTAATCATATATTTCAACTATGAAAAACTATGTTATGTTTTAAATAGCCATGAACTTCATGTATTATTTCACGGTTATTATACGAGCCTTCATGTACATAATTTTGGAAGCCATGTCTAGCATCGAGTAGGCCCGACATTTAGGTAAACACCGTGGTCTCAGAACTATGCGCCATTGTAGATTTATTTTCATGGACTCTAGGTGGATCCCTATTATGTACTCTAGGTGGGTCCCTATTAGTGATATCACGCCAATTACGTCCCTTTCCTACAAGCCCGGGACAACTCTGCCTACTTGAGCGAGAACTTAGGGCATCATGTAAGCTTTATCATGATAGTGTTGGTAAGGACGAGTCCTCCCATTGTTCCTTATGTTTTATGCATGATCATGATTACGATACATTGGCTCAAGTTATGTTTTTACAAGGTTTCTCTTATGGATACGATTATGACTAGTTTATGAATGGTTTTGAAAACCTTAGGCCCTCATGTTTAAGTTATGATTATCACTTTATGTTTGAAATGCCCTACTTGTATGAAATTTTATGTAGTTTATTAGTCCATTATTTTTACCTTGCATACTTAGTACCTTCAAAGTACTGACCGCATACTTTATGCTGTATCATTTCATGATACAGGTCTGAGGGATCACACTCAGCCGCGCCATTAGTCCTATTTCTGTATTAGTCTTGCTAGCTAGTGTTGGTGAGTCCTCATCTTCCGAGGACACTCAGTTTAGTTTGTTATTTTGTTATTTCAATTATAGACTTTCATCGAGATAGTTGGGGATGTCCCATCGACTCATCAGTTATGTTAGAGGTTTTCAGAAAATATGTAGAAACTCAGCTTGTTAGTGTTGACTTGGTTTATGATTATTATATGTGTAGACTTCCTCTTATTCCTGTTCAGTTTATCAACTTTCACTAATTTATATTCTTTAGCAATTATGTTCATGTCATGGGTCAATTTGGAGCCATTCCTGGTTCTAGATCCCGTGTCTCGGTCTAGGGTCTCAGCTCGGGGTGTGACATCTATGCTCTTTGACATTCCACTTAGATGCTAATCTAGAGGCAATGGAGTGGTAATCTTAAGTGAGAATTCCATGATAGACACATATAGTTCTTTAATTCGACTCAATACACTTGTAGGGCTTAATAATGAAAGATGTCATTCAATATGATTGTATGAATGTGTAGCTGTAGGAAATCGACTAGAGTCTTAATTCCATGTGAGGTGAGCTTAATTGTTTTGTTTTGTACATATTGTAGCATCCATAACTTTCCTTAGTGTATGTTGGATGGCTAGTTGTTAAAGAGTTAAGATATTATTAAGGCATTTCTTTGAAAAAGCCATGTTTCCCATGTTGTTTTACCTTCCTGAGGTGTTTCCCTAGTTAGCCCCCTTGAGCCATAAGCCTTATTATTTTCTTAGCCACAAAAGTAGCTTACTCCCTTTTATTGTGTGACCTACAAAATTGTTTATCCAAAGTAGTTTTAGGCACTTTGAGACTTGAATGTGAAGGTCCACCAAAGTATGAATGACAAGGGAAAGGAAAGAAAAAAAAAATTGTGTGGAAAGTAAGAAGAGAAAGTAGGAAGAAGGGGTGCCCAAATATATTGGTTACTTCCTGCTAGGACAATCAAAGAAAGAGTTTTAGTGAATATCCTTAGTGATTCTATAAGCAAAAACCAGCAGTCAACCAATGAATAAAAGGGCATGGAAAGAAAAGAAAAAGGGTGAGTAGAGTGAAGGATGAACAATAAGAAAAAAGCGGTAGACTTGAGAGATGAAAAATGTCTTAAAAGTGCTTTTGATTGGCAGTCACTATCAAATAAAAATCATTCCTACCCGTCCTTAGCCAACATTACAACCAAGAAAAGTCCTTATGATCTTAATCTCTTGAAATAACTAAGTAGTTTAAGTGTACATAAAGGGCAAGCTTATGGTATGTTGCATATGTACAATACATCATTTGTGAGTGTGAGTGTGCCTTACTTATTATGTTCCATGCTTTGCATTAATAATTGAGAGAGGAACATCACTAAAAGTGAGGGCATATGTCTAAGTCAGTGTACTATGTGTTGCATGTTTCGTATTTAATCATGTTGGCCCTGTTTTGAAAGAATGAGTCAGTTATAGAAGTTGTGTAGTCTTGAATGTGAAAAACTCTACATGTGCTTGATGAGAATTGCTATAAGTTGATGAACCACTTAATCTTATGCTCTCTGCTAGTTGTTTGAGTGTGAATTGGTAGAGGTGAAAACTGGTGCGAAAATATGAGTTTATACACGGAGTTGAGGATTGTTCGAGGACGAACAATGATTTAAGTGTGAGGTGGTGATATTGGGCATATTCTTATGCCCATTTGCCATGTTTTTACATATATTTATCCTTGTTTTGAGTTCATAATCTTAATGAAATTCATAAATTCATGTTTTCATGTGTCTTATGAGCTAACAAATGTTTTTAGATGTTTTGAGCGGGAAACCAAGAAAAAAAGGACCCAAAATTGACTCAAGGAGTGAAGAAAGAAGAATTCGCCAAAGTCAGCCTGGGGCTATGGATGGCATGGTGCACCAACCCTTGTACTTTAGAGAAATATGTACCAAAGTTGGTGCTACGGATGGCATGGAGCGCTAGGTCCCAGACTTTGAAGATGAGAATTTAACTAACACCTTGGCGAGATGAGAGGCTTGGAGCCCCAGAAGCATTCCAGACTTAGAAAAGTTTTCCAACATTCGAGTGTTATGGATGGAGTGGGGTGCCAGAAGGGTCCTAAAGCTCAGAAATTTGATGAACACTCTGGCGCTATGGATAGAGTGGGGCACCAGAGGTGTTCAGAAGTGCAGAAATTTGGCTAATACCTTGGTGCTATGGATGGAGTGAGGCGCCAGAGCTAAACTTCAGAGGAATGTTGAGCCAAATATGAGGCTACAGAGGGTGTAGTATGCTAGACCCTATCTTGGATGGATTTTTTTGATTTTAAATCCAATTACTTGAAGGAAAAAGCATCATTTGAGGGCTCACCTATAAATATAACATCTAGGTTGTTTGTTATCTATCTTACATCATTTTATTTGATCATAGAAAGGTTTTAATGAAGCTTTTGGAGGAGAAATAAGTTCCTACTTAGGTTTCTTCTTTTCTTTATTGTTTTACTTTGAATGATGATAATTTCTATGTTTTTCTGCTTGAACATGAGTGGCTAAACGCTGATTCTAAGGTTTTGGCCATAGTTGATGGTTGAAGTTTGAAAGAATGATTATTGCTAGTTTTGATTCTTCATTAAAGGTTTTTTTTATATTTACTTGTTTTAATTGCTTATTCGCTAGACTGATCACCTTGTGAATAAATCTATTGGATTTTGGTTGAACTCGGGAGAAGGAACTGAAAGGGTTAAAAGTAAATGTAAAATAGGAATTCGAAGAATCTTTGGCCCATTGGTTGAAGGTTAGAAGTTGTTAAGGATAGGGATATACCCTTCAACCCTGTTTAGTTGAAACAATTAGGCATAACTTGTTTCATGTTTCTCCTGCGACCATAGGGATATAGGCGTTAGGGTTCATAAGATAGTTGTTGGTGCTCGGGAGAGTGGCAAGAAATGGGATAGTAACTTGCAACTAGCAACCTTAGGAAGAATTAATCTAGTGTAATCACGTCTTGAAAACTCAACCTGATATGAAAGTTCCATTTCCCTAAATGTTCAGTATCATTTGAAGTACAAACAAGTCTGCAACAACTTTAGTTTATTAGTTCATTTACATTTCAAGTTTTAGTAGTTTCATTCTCCAAACCATTCTCTATTTTATCTGTTTTGTTAGAATAGAGAAATAAAGAAGTAAGCTTAAATGATTGATCTGACAAGTCTTTGAGGGATCGATATTAAGGACTTAACCGTCCAATATTACTTGAAGACCATGCATTCTTGCATGTTCTTGGGAGACATGAAAAGGCTAACTAAGTTGAAAGGATAGGGAAAGAGCTGCAATCCTAGAACTGCAAGGCTATAAATGGAAAACTGACGAAGTGACTGACTCTGGACTGAGATACATGACTAAACTGAATTCATGAAATATACATCCATAAAAAGACATGAAAAGAACTAAGAGACATGAACTTGACATGAAATTCAATAGAGTACTAAGGAGAAAAATGGTATCTCATGCTTGAACTGAGCTGGAATGAAAGAGGTATGGAATCTAGCCATCGTATCTGCTTCGGCTTCCCACATAGCTTCCTCAACTAGCTGATTTTTCCATGACACGTTCACCAAAGCTACCTATTTGTTCCTCAACTTGTGAACTGGATGCACCGAAGCTAACTCTGCCAGAAACTCCAACTTGTAAACCACTTTACCAACTCGCCGCTGAATCCTATAAGGACCATCATATCGGGGAGTAAGCTTCACCTTCTTGTCAATCCTCTTAAGTCCCTTCATAGGAGACACCTATAGAAACACCCAATCATCAACCTCAAACTCAAGCTCTCTCCTCCTAACGTGAGCATATGATTTCTAACGACTCTGAGCTATCTTAAGCCTCTCTAGGATAAGCTGAACTTTCTCCATAGCCTTATAAACTTAATGGAATCCTTTCAATATAGCCTCACCTACCTCAAACCATCCAATAGGTTACCTACATCTCCACCCGTAAAGAGCCTCAAATGGAGCCATCTGAATGTTGGAGTGATAACTATTTTTGTTAGCAAACTCGATGATAGGAAAGTGGTCATCCTAACTACCTTTGAAATCAATCATGCAAGCTTTTGACATGTCCTCAAGAGTCCGAATGATTTGCTCGGCCTGGCCATCCATCTACGGGTGAAAAGATCTACTAAGTTTGACCTGAGTACCCAAACCTTTTTGAAACAATCTCCAAAACTGAGAGGTGAACTGAGTACCCCTATCTGTGATGATGGACAATGGAACTCCGTGCAACCTAACTAACTCCTGAATGTAAAGACTAGCATAATCCTCGATTGAATCTGTAGTCTTGACCGGTAAGAAATGTACTGACTTAGTCATCTGGTCAACAACTACCCAAATAGAATCATATTATTGGCGGGTATGAGGCAACCTTATAATGAAGTCAATATTGATGTCTTCCCACTTATAAGTAGGACTCATGAAATCCTAAAGCATACCTCCTAGTCTTTGATGTTCAACCTTCACCTGTTGGGAAATTTGCACACTTACCCACAAACTCTGCAATATCCTTCTTCATGCCACTCAACCAATAGACTTTTGTAAGTCACAGTACATCTTGGTAGCACCTGGATGGATAGAAAACCGAGAGCTATGAGCCTCTCTCAACATTCTCCCTCTAAATTCATCCACATCCGGAACACACAATTGACCCTGATATCGAAGTACACCATCACTCCTTAGGAGAAAGCCTCCACTTTTTAATTCCGGATAGCTTCTTGCAACTTCACTAAGACAGGATCCTCGTCTTGCCTTGCCTTAACTTCTGACATCAAAGAAGATTCTGCACCATTCTACACGATAACACCACCATATGCTGAATCAGTAAGGCTAACCCCTAAACATGCAAACCTATGGACATCTTTCACCAATTCTTTCCTCCTATCCTCCACATTAGTCACACTCTCCATGGACAACCTACTAAGAGCATCTACCACTACATTGGCCTTGTCTAGATGGTAAAGAACACTCATGTCATAGTCTTTAAGAAACTTAAGCCATCTCATTTGCTGCAAATTCAAGTCCTTTTGAGTAAACACATACTGAAGGTTCTTGTGATCCATGAACACATCCACATGCACCACATAAAAATAGTGCCTCCAAATCTTTAAGGAAAATACCAGCGCTGCCAAATCAAGGTCATGCATTGGGTAATTTTTTTCTTGAGTCTTAAGTTGTCTCTAGGAATAAGCAATCACCTTCCTATGCTGCATCAACACACACCAAGGCCAATCCTAGAAGCATCACGATACACTACATAGCCATTCGTACCTTCTGGTTGGGTCAATACTGGAGCTGAAATGAGTCAAGACTTTAGCTCTTCAAAACTCTTCTCACAAGCATTGGACCACTAAAATTTGACCTTTTTCTGAGTCATCGTAGTCAAAGGTGTAGCAATGGATGACAATCCATCTACGAACCTCTCGTAATAGCCAGCTAAACCTAAAAAACTCCTGATGTCAGTGGGGTTGACAGGTTTATGCCAATTTTTCAACGCCTTTATTTTCTGAGAGTCTACCTGCACACCCTCACTAGAATCATGATTGTGAGATAGTCATAAGCATGAGTTATTCATCATAAGCTGAAGCACAATGCCCATGGTTTTGAAAGTAAAATCATATATATCAAGATGTTTGAAATCATAAGTAAAAGCTCATAAACTGGTTAATGGGTCAAATATGCTATAAAACATGATATCATAAATCCTGAACATGAATAGCTTAAAACATGAGGAACAATGGGAGATTCTCATAACCGACACCATCATGAATGAGCACATGATTCCCAACTATCTTCCTAAAGTTGGCAGAGCTGTCCTAAACCTTGCCAGGGAAAAGAACGATAAAGGCGTCGTATCACTCGTGAGCCCGGTCGGGCTAGGGAACACTCTCTAGCGAGGTCTCAAATATGAATATATACCTATGGTGACACATAATTTTTAGTCCTGGGTGCGCTGAACCGCGGCCTACTCTATACTAGATACTACACTCAAAATATGCATATTGCTCATAGACAAAATCATGAAAATATATTTGATTTTGCATGGGCTAGTTGAAAATCATGAAAATCATAGTCATACTTAGCATGCGTGATCTAGCCATGAAAACAATGCCTCTGATTTGGCCATGATACATAAGCTTGAGATTCATGAAACTCATGCATAATTGAGTAAATCATCATAACTTGGAATCATAGATTCATAATGGATTGTTGTAGAAAACATGTAATCATAATCATAAATCATGGATTGAATCATAAGAGAATTGAAATCATAGAAGACCATGAGAATTTCATCAAAATTGGATCTAACCCTAGCATTTCCATAAAACATGACTGGAGACTTAAAATCATGAAATTGATTTGAAATTGGGCATGAGGGTGGAAGAAACCCTCATTCATGACCCCACATACCTGGGCTTGATGATTCGTTGACTTGATTTGAAGACCCAAGAGAAATTGAGAAGATGAAGATGAAGAACCTTAGCTTGCCTTGTGAGAGAATTTCTAAATTAAGGTGTTTGAAGAGAATGAGGGCTTAGGCTACGTATAATCCCTTAATTAGTCCTTTAAGAAGCTTAAAACGATGTCACTTAAAAGCAAATGGCATAAAGTTTTACCAAAATACCCCTGGACTGCCGAATTAAAATTCCAGTTAGCAGAACTAATGACCCAACCAACAGATCATAGGTTCAACCAATGGATCATTGGTTGCTTCATTGGTTGTTGCTTCTGCTCTGAATCAAGCTTTGAACTTTCTCCAGCAACTAGAACCAACGATCGATACAATCTAACAATGGGTCATACAATTCACTGGTCATCTCTGGATGAATTTTGACAAATTTATGAAGTTCATCACCACGAGACCACAAATGGTTCCTTGGTCTATAGAACGACTTGTTCTGAGAGTCGTTGAATGGCCTAGTGTCATTTTCCTGCTGATTTCTGCTGCAAGTCTCGGATATGATCTTAGGGACTTCCAAGGTATTATATCTACTAAACTCTATAGTGGAAATTGGTCCTCAAAATGAACACAAATATATATAATAGGCCAACAAGGCCGAATGTGAACAACTGTACAATAGGGCCAATAAGGCCTGCAACAACACTACAATCCAAAGCATAAGTCTATGAGCCTCTAAGAGTTTAATATTAAATAAATGATTGGGACACTATCCTAGGCTACCTAAATAATCGTATGTACATAATATAAAATAATAGGTAACTTCTAACAACATGAATCTTACCAACAGTTAGAACTCTGCTCAACTATGTGGATTACGGGTTACCTGGTGATAAATACTTGCATCCATGTAAGCGGAGCTCCTAGGCTCGGGGCATCAGTATGAAGAATATACTGATATATAAGGCAATAGAAAAGATAGGTATGATATAACAAAAAGGAAACAAAAGGGATACAAGTAGATCAAACCCAACCCGCAATCAATAACCATAAATCCCACCTCCTTACCTGCCGTCAATCTAGGCTCCCCAATAATAAAATAACCTCGACTACAATCATCTCATATAACCAATATCAAGCTAACTAAAACAAACAATAATATAAATATTAAACAATGTAAAAAAACCCAAACCCATCCCTGCCAAAAATAGTCTGGACTTGAAAGCAATCGATATACACAAGTATGACCTTATAAAAATTAGTCACGGACTTGCAGGTCCTCACAAGGACACAGGCTCAACCTTATCAAAAATCGCCATGGACTTGTAGGTCCTCATTGAGCCACCGAAGGCAACGCAAAAAACAAGCGTACAATAATATCAAATGAACATACATACATACATACATATATATATATATATATAACAACCCATAATGACCAACAAGATACATACACACATACATACATACATATGTGTATATATATATATATGTGTGTGTGTGTATATATATATATATGTGTATATATATATATATATGTGTGTGTGTGTATATATATATATATATATATATATATATATATATATATATAACAACCCATAATGGCTAGCAAGATACACAATTTGAACATCACACATGACACTAAATTCACCATTCCAAACTTGTCTATAAACAAAGCACCAACCACACGCCTCTATACTAAATTCCAATTTATCCAACTAACTATGACAATCAATACAATACACCAACCAAACCATAACAATGACATGAGTACAATAACAAGAATAAGGAAAGCCACATAGCGTAATTATACGATGAGTCAGAATTTAACAAAAATATACCAAAAAGAGATAGGAACGAGCCTTAACATACTGTACAATTGATGAGAAAGAATCTAGAAAAATACGTGCTCTATGATACACCATGATTCTTCCATAATGCAGCAGCTCAACACTCAACACGAAACAACAACTATTTCAATAAGAAAAAGGTGTACAAACACGTATCTGATAATAATTCTATGGGATCATTCTTGAAACTATAAATATGAACCTAATGAGGCTCAAGGGTTCATACCTTTAATATATAGATGAAAATCCAGAAGAAAGGACACCCACAAAGTTGCTTCACCCAAAATGGTTGTGAAATTGATGAAACAACAAATACAATATGAGCTATACAGTAGATTTAACATCCTAACTTTGGAAATGGTTTGGATCATAAAGTCTAGCTTATAAACCTCAAAACTAAAAAGAAATATAGAGAGATAGAGTTTTCATCGCTTGACAAATTTGGAAAATGAAACTTTGAAAATGTCTACAGCTCACTATACATCGACCTACTCGGCGAAGCTAATGCAATATGGCTAGTTGTGCAGCCTGCATCGCAGTAGGCAATCTAATTGGGAAATATATGCTTTTGGCTGGTTGTATGATGCTCCATATACAATCTCAATCCCCCGCCTTTTCTTGACATACAATGCATAGAAATAAAACTATACTTGTATGTCCAAAATCTAATAATAAAACTGATCTAAATGTATAGGATGTTACATCTTTCTCCTCTTAGAAACATCCATCCTCGAATGTTAGTGATATGTACAGATCAGTATTAAGAGTTATCGCATCACAACTATACTCATATATTTGACCAAAATGTGTCGGTCTGTATTAAAATGACTCTAAATAGCACAATCTTAGGCCTACCAAGGTACAAACATGACACTAACTTGGCTCAACAAAATAAGTAAAACATATACTCGAGGCATCACCTATTGAAGGTTCTGCATTTTATCCATCCACTAAGATAAAGTTGAGATTCAGAGCCTTCTATGTAGTAGCTACTCTGCCTTCGGTTTTTCCGTACCAAACTGTGTCCTAGGCTCAACTAGTATCACTGGAGTAGACAACCCTACTATCAACATAGTCGGTCTACCATTTTGCCCTTAAATCAGACAATCTTGGATGTTATGATCCTTGCTACCACACAAAAAATAAGTACCTCATCTCCTCCTACATCCCATAAAATTTCTCCTATCACATATACCACGTATGGTGGAGCAAACCTTCCTTGGTGTCGATATCCTGACACTTAGGAACCCTATCCTAGCTTCGCTGGGGCACCGTAATTAAATCCATCACCTAGTAATGGTGGTAGAGAAAATGTAGATGGTCCTCCCTGATACTTTGGCCTTGAGCTAATCTATGACCCACTCTGAAATCTTTCCACAACGTACAATGTATAGCAATAAAACTATACTTGTATGTTTGTAACCTTATGATAAAATCAATCTAAATGCATAGGGTTTTAAAATAATAATTTAAAAGTTAAGAAGCACTTGATTTTCTATTAAGAACACGAATGGAAAAGCTTTTCTTAAATCCCTATTCAATGGTGAATTTTGATGTGAAATTCAATGATCCTTTATATAATAAGTATCTCCCTTTTGTAGGGATTATAAAATCTAAAGATTTAATGCTTGACATTAGTTGCATATTGATTTTCCTTAAATGAAATATAGATTACTTTGATTGCTAATAGTGTAACAGATGATGTTGATTTTGCAATGACCTAATAAAAGTAGCCTAGCTTTTTTACTTCTTTTTCTTTTGAATGCCCGTTCTATATTCAGATATGTTCCTTTAGTAAGTTGTGTTACCATTTGCTCCGAAATGCTGATTCCACATCATTTGTCTGATCTTTTATCTTCATAAAATGTGTCTATGTGTCTTCTTCTAACTTTTTTGCGTATTTATTTTTATCAACACGTGTCTTTATCATAGATCAACCACATGTATGACTTATTCTTACCAAATATAGATAATCCCACACTTTTAAGACCTTTATTAAGTCCAAAAAGTCGTCTTAATGTTTACTTTCGATTCTATTTATGAAAAACTCTTCCTTATTTAAAAAAAATGTCAAAGTCTTGTCTTCTCGATGTCTAGTCATTAGTTATTAGTCATTTCCCACTGCTGATGTTGGCATATTCTTATGCCCATTTGCCATGATTTGACTCATATTTAGCCTTGTTTTGAGTTCATAATCCTTTTGAAGTGTATGAATTCATGTTTTTGTGTGTCTTGTGAGATAATGAATGTTCTAGATGTTTTGAGTAGGAAAGCAAGGGAAAAGGACCCAAAAATGACCCGAGGTGTGAGAAAGAAGAGTTCGCGAAAGTCAGCCTGGGGCTATAGCTGGTGTGGTGCGCCAACACTTGTGCTTCAAAGAAATATGCACCAAAGTTGGTGCTATGGATGGCGTGGGGTGCTAGGCCCTAGCTTTGGAGATGCGAATTTGACTAACACCTTGGCGAGATGGATGGTGTGGAGCCCCAGAAGCATTCAATACTTGGGAAATTTTTCCAATATTCTAGTGCTATGGATGGAGTGGGACGCTAGAAGGGTCCTAAAGCTCAAACATTTGACTAATACTCTGGTGCTATGGATGGAGTGGGGCACCAGAGGGTCTCAAAAGTGTAGAAGTTTGGCTAACACCTTGGTGTTATGATTGGAGTGGGGTGCCTGGAGCTATATTTCAAAGGAAAATCTACCCGTACTTGGGGCTACGAGGGGGTTGTGTGCTAGAAACCTTCCTGCATGAAATTTTGTTTATTTTGAAGCTATTTACTTGAGGGAAAAAGGGTCATCCAAAGGCTCATCTATAAATACAATATCTAGGGGATTTTTAGCATACCATTCATCATTTTATTTGATCGTTGAAGATTGTAAACGCAACATTTAGAGGAGAAACAAGTTCCAACTAAGGTTTATTCTTTTCTTTATTGTTTTACTTCGAATGATGATTATGTCTTTGTTTTTGTGTTTGTCAATGAGTGGCTAAACGCCCCTTCTAGGGTTTTGGCCATAGTTGATGGTTGACGTTTGAAAGACTGATTAATGCTAGTTTTGATTCTTCATTAAAGGTTGTCTATATTTACATGTATTAATTGCTTATTCACAAGACTGATCACCTTGTGAGTAAATCTATTGGCTTTTGATTGAACTTGGTAAAGGGAACCGAAAGGCTTAAAAGTAATGTAAAATAGGAATTCAAAGATCCTTTGGCCCATTGGTTAAAGGTTAGAAGTTGTTGTTGAGGATAGAACTATACCTTTTAACCCTGTTTAGTTAAAAATACAAGTAGGCATAACCAACGTTTAATGTTTCTCTTGCGACTATAGGGATATAGGCGTCAGGGTTCATGAGATAGTTTTTGGATGCTCGGGAGAATGGCAGGAAATGGGATAGTTACTTGTGACTATCAACCTTAGGAAGAATCAATCTAGCATAATCACGTCTTGAAAATTCAACTTAATACGAAAGTGCCAATTCCCTATATTTTCATTATTATTTGAAGTACAAATAAGTTTGCAACAATCTTTAATAAAATTTACATTTCAAGTTTAGTATTATAATTCTTCAACCCATTCGCTATTTTTATCTGTTTTGTTAGAATAGAAAAAAAAAAGAAATAATTTTAAAATGATTGATCTGACAAGTCTTTGACGGACCCATAATCGGGACTTTACCGTCCTATATTACTTGATGACCATGTGCGCTTCCGTACATCAAGTTTTTTGCACCGTTGCTGGAGACTTGAAGATTGACTAATCATTTGTAGGTTTGGATTTTTATTCCGCTATTTTATATTTTACTTTTTTTATTTTTGTTTGTTAAATTTACAGGTGTTGTATGCTTAGTGTATGCCAAATTGGAGAAGTCAACAACTACTTTTGGCTTCTTTTGATCCTGAAATTGGGAGAACCTTTCAAAGGTTAACTATGAAGAATAACAAGAAAGCACAGGGCAACAACCAGGAGAGGGTTCCAATGTTGAATTTTGCTAGGCCGAACTTGGAGAATGCTTCTAAAGTGATCATCATGACGGCCATCACTGGAAACTTTGAATCGAAGGAAGGGACCGTGCAATTTGCACGAGGACCCTCATAGGCATCTGATAATGTTTGTGGAGTTGAATGAGAACTTTCACTATCAGAACATGTCAGATGAGTATGTTAAGCTCACGTTGTTTCTGTTGTGGTTGATCGGTAAGGCCAAGGAGTGGCTTCAAAATGAGCTAGCAGGTTCCATCACTACTTGGGAGGTTCCTTCCAACAAATTCATTAGGTTCTTCTCTTCAAGGAGGACAAAAGAGTTGAGAGGGAAGATCTCTACTTTTGTGCTGTGACATGGTGAAACCTTAGCTCAAGCTTGGGAACAATAAAAGGCTACTTGAGAGATTGCCCATACCACATATAACTGAAGGAGATTATCGGGCACAACTTTATTGAAAGGCTGAAGAAGGAGTAAAAAATCTTTCTTGATGCCACCACACATGGACAAGTTTTGTCCAAGAGCTATGATGAGATAGAATCTTTTCGAACCTCATGTCAGTGGGGATTCAAGACTATCAGGACTCAAGTAGAGGATTCATAGCAGCTGAGGTTCCAGGAAAGCTCAAGGTAGATGGTGTGGCGGTAATACAAGCAGATATTAGTCATCTAGTGAATGTGATTAGCAAGCTTGTGACCATACTAGCAGGAAGTCAGGTTCAGCAGGTCCTCAAATCCAAACTCCACCACCATCATGTGAGATGTGTGGAGAAGGTCATGCTTATTCAGGTTGTCCATTAAACCCAGAATCTGTAATTTTTGTGGGACAATAAGGTTGTGGTGGAGGTTTTGCAGATAATACTTACAAGAAGGGAACAGGAACGCAAAAAATCCCTCATGGGGAGGGATCAAAAATTCCAAAGGCCCCAGAACACCTATCCAAGACCTCAAGGCCAGCAATTGAGTAGTTCATTAGAGGAGACAATGCAGTAGTAGATGGTTCATCAGACTCAGGTAGGTAATGAGATGAAGAGGTCCATCCACGAGTTGGAGAGACAGATGGGGCAATTGGCCCTTCAACAGACCAACAGATTGCAAGGGGTACTTCCTAGTAACATCTAGAAAACCCCAAGAAAAATGTGAACACAAATTCTTTACACAGTAGTAAAAGCTGGGTGAGGTGATCCCCGAGGAAAGAAAGCTGATAATGAGAAGGTTATGATGTCCAGACAGGAGGTTGGTGATTCAAGAAACTCAAAGCTGAAGTTGGTAGAAACCAGACCACCCCCTCCATTTCCACAAAGGCTTAAGAAGCCGAAGGAGAACTCAGCTTGCCAAAAATTTCTTGATATGTTGAAGAAGGTACATGTTAACTTACCGTTGGTTGAGCTTTTGCAGGAAGTTCTGAAATATGCCAAGTATCTGAAGAACATTATGGACAATAAGAGGAGGCCAACAGCGTTTGGAACTGCGACTCTCACAAAAGAGTGCAGTTCTCGGGTGTAGAATAAAATTCGTAAGAAGCTGAAAGACCCTGAGAGCTTCACCCTTCCAGTGGTGATTGCTAACAAAATAAGTAGGTTCCTCACTGTATGGCTTGGGTGCAAGCATTAATTTGATGCTTGCATCCTTGTTCAGAGTCATAGGCTTAAGTTAACCAGTTCGAACACAGTCACATTATAGCTTGCCGATAGGTGACTTGCTTATCCTAACGGAATCATAAAGGAGGTCTTGATCAAGGTTGGACCTTTCATTTTACTGGTCACTTGCAAAGTGTATGGCAAGGTGACTGGTGTGTCGCGCTAGGGTGATGTTGTTTGAAATTTTTTTTGTCTAATGGGTCAAAGTTGACCCAAGAACCTTAAAATTACCAAAAACCCATGCTCCACACCTTTATTTTAAATCTCCATTCATCCCCTCTCACTAAAATCCGAAATAAAATGTAAATAAAATTCTATATCTCTCTCAAAAGGGTCATAACTTTCCCTCTCCCATTACCCCATTGTTGTTATCCCCAAGAAGCTTGGTGAATCTTGTCTCTTCAACTCAAGTAAGTAATTCTATTCTCTCATGGTTATTAAATGTGAAAAGAAAGATCCCATGCCCATCTTTCTTAAGTTAAATATCCAAAATCACCATTGTTGGTGAAAACCTTGAATTTCATAATGTGGGTTTCATGAACTTTAATTTCTTAAATTCTTCCATGATAATGTGTTATCCTTGTTGTTTTAATATTTTTTTATTGAATATAGTGATTTGAAGTTGCGGGATGGGGGGGGGGGGGTGATGATTTGAATTTCATGAATTTAGTAGGTAGGACAATTGATTAGAGAGATTAAAGCGCTTAGTTCTTAAAGTCTTGAATGTGAAAAATCTTGAGTTGTTGAAAATTCATGTTAATTCATTATGGATTGCAGTAAATTGCATGTTGGTTTTTGAATGAATTGAATATAGAAACTTCCACATATGGGTTACTTGAATGTTGAATTAAAGGAGGGAAGGTGAAAGGAATGGACAAAGTGAGGCATTCTTAGAAAAAAATATAGGGGGGATGTGAAAAAGTTCATGAACTTGGTGTAATGTGGAGTTAGTGAATAATTTGGAGGCTGAGATATGAGATGATAATGGGGAAAGTCTTGAGTCTCCTATTTAACAAATTTTCACAAGTATGCTAGCGAAATAAGTGTGGAGTCATTTTACACCCGTTACACCCAATTAGCTAACCGTTTTATTCATGAACTACTCTTGTGAAGTTCTTGATTTTTGTTTGGAAGGTGTCATGGAATCAAATGGTAACATAGGAAAGGAGATAGAGGTAGCTGGAAAGGGTATCAAGTAGCTTCGAAAAGACACAAAAGGATTGAATTCACCGGCTAAAGGAGCTCCTGCCAGGAGGTTTGGAGACAGAGCAGTGGAGCCTTATGGACTATCATGGTTCAACACACAAAAGGAGGTCAATTATGCTCCTGAGAATTGGATTGACAAAGGTTGCCTTGCACTTGAGTTTCCCACTACTCTGGACAAGGTCCTTGTGTTGGGATTAGACTACATATTTGCCGATCCGGAGAAGTGCAACCTCACTTTGGTGAGGGAATTCTATGCAAACTGGGACACTTCTTTTGGGGAGACAAATAAGGTAAAACTACAGGGACATGTGGTTCAATTCACTATTAAAACATTTAATGCCTTCTTCAGTACACCTTCTGACCCGTCTGGGTACTTCATTCTGCTAGAGAAGTCTTTATATCAAGACATCTGCCATACTCTTTGTACTGAGCATTCATCTGCTTGTTGGGAAAGGGACAATAACGACACTCACTATACACTCCCATTCTGCTACATGAATAATGAGGTGAAAGTATGGGTGAAGATTGTTTGTCCCATGCTTCTCCTTGGGACACACATAATAGACACCACCAGAGAGCTGCTGGTATACATGCAGATGAAAGGGTTACCACTCAATTTTGGTGTAGTGCTTAGAGGAAATATGAGGAGATCGAGGGATAACTATAGGTGGAAAAACTGTTATGGTAGTCTCTTGATCAGTTTTTGAGAGACAAAAGCATTAAGGAGGAAGAGACAGACATGTACTTACCTCGAGCAAGGCCCCTAGCAGGTAACATGATGGATGACACAAAGGTTAAGGATCCCGTCACTTTCGGAATTCCACCTCTCAATGTGGCTTATCGCTAGGCTAGAGATGATAGTTGGAGAGGCTAGATGTTCGGCATGCTTGATTTATAGTTGAGGATCTGAGGCTATCCCGCCACAGATGATGAGATGGTGGCCCTAGAGGATATATATCCACTCACAGAGAGTGCCATGTAGATGTGTAGAGTGGGATCTGCCTTTAAGGAGCCACTAGATGATGATGAGGCCATAGTGCTCACTGATGGGGTTGAAGACTTGGACAATGATGAGGAGGAGGGATTCTGCCATGATATCCATGCAGATTGATGGCGAGGATGATGATGAGGATGATGATGATCAGGAGTACAATCCTGATGATGATGCATAGCGGCCGAGGAAGTTCCTTTTCCCTACTGACTTTATATAATTGTGTGCGCACTGAGGACGGTGCATTGTTTAAGTGTGGGGTGGAGGAAAGATTTTTGTTTTCTCTTTCTTTGCTATATTTGTAGTAGGCTGTAGCATAGTGTCATTCCCTATGATAGTATGTCAGGACTCGAACGTACACCTGGATCATCGACATGGGAAAAGGGACCCCGAGAGACCCCAAGTCAACCCGTGGAACATGCATACAACTAATCTCATTTAAATAGGAGGAATATTTAGCGTAAAACATTGCGAAAATGTAACCATGACATAGCATCAGGAAATAGAAAACATTTACATAAGCTGAGTACTATGCCTTTGTCCGAAAGCCTCTAAGGCACAAGATGGGTGGATGGGACAACATACCCAACTAACCTGAGCAATACTAAACATAATCAATATGAAAGTTTATCAAACGGCCCTCGGAACAAGAGGACTCACCAACAAGTTGATAGTGTAAGCTGAGATGGATTAACAATGAGGATGAGCCTGAGATTCGGATCCTATATCATGAAACGATACATAATAGAAGGTATAAGGTCAGTACGTCGAATGTACCGTGTATGCAAGGTAAGTAAAATGGACATTTTAAAAGTAAAGTAAACTCATAAATAGACATAGGAGAAGGACATCATGCTTGCATCAAAATCTTCGTAATAAAACATAGGGCTCAAGACTTTCAAATCATTCATAATCATTCATTATCATAATTATGAGTAACTATATCAAAATATAACTTGAGACAATAACATAAACATAACAATGCATGAAATATGCGGAACAATGGGAGGACTCGTCATAACCGACACCATCATGGTAGAGCCTTTCATGATGCCCATTGTCTCGCTCAAGTGGGCAGACATGACCCTTGCTTTCTAGGCGAGGGTTGTGCATAAGGCGTGATATCACATTCGAGGGGATCATTATCAATACATCATATTATTTATAAACCCATGGTGGCACGTGGTTATGAGACACCGGCGTAGTCCTTTAAACGCCAGGCTGCTCGGTGCTAGAAACGGCTCCCAAAACATGCATATAGGCTCATACATAAATCAATAACATCATGCATTAAAATTCATTGGATAAGATATAACATTTATCATCATTGATCCCCTTTAAAACATGCTTAGCCAAGAACCATAGGTCCTTTTTATCAGCAAACATCATAAATCGATAAATCATGAAATTCATTTTGTAAATCGTAAATTATTTTTCAACATGTGGGCATTGCCCATTACTTCATCATACTCAATACTTTCGAAATATGTTCATAAACATGGGTAACTAGAAAATTGTGCTTTTCCATCATCAATAAAATCAAATTATAGAGTAGTCATCATAAATCATAACTTCCATGAACTTTCATCAAATGGGCAATTTTGATTAAAAAGCTTGAAACATGATTAAAGGAAAATAATGATAAAACATGCCCATCATTCATAATTCAGTAATTAAAACTAAATTAAATCATATCCAAAAAGAGAAGTCATATTTTCATTAATTTGAGTAAAATCCCATAGACTTGAATAGGAGGATTCATGATTTCAATAGAAATTGGGCATGGGAGAGGAAGAATTCCACCCATTTTAAAACCCTATATACCTGGGAATGGATGGAATCAAAGTTCCTTGAACACCAACAAAGAAATTGATGAAGATTTGGGGAAGAAGGCGTTGAATCTCCCAAAAACTCTCTAAGCTTTTGCATGAGAATGGGCATGCATAAAGGGCTTAAACCATCTTATCTTACTCAGAAAAAATATCCAAAATGATGTAGTTTAGGCCTTAGGGACTTAGGAATTATGAAAACACCCTTATTAAAATGCAGGAAATTTCTGGTCGCCAGCCCCCACGAGGGACCTCATGGGTCGTTGCGACAGGGCACGACTCGTGGCCTTGATCCGTTGGGTCCACTGCCCAAACATCCAAGGGGACCCCACGGGTGACTTCATGAGTTGTGAGGTCAGACCACGACTCGTGGTCACCTTCCGTGGCATACACTACCCATCCCGACTGGCTAAACATCCAAGGTAGACCACGGGTGACCTCACGAGTAGTAAGGTCTAACCACGACTCGTGGTCAGGCCCGTGGCCTCCTCACTCAGGCCTTGCCAAACTATGATGACCATGAGTCACCTCACGACTCTTGTTCACTCCTCACGACCAACCTCACGTGTCGTTCTATGACCTGTTGCAAATTTTCAGTTTTTCTCTATTTTACTTCCGGGTCTGATCCTTGGGTTCCTGAGGTATAACAATATCTCCCCCTTGGGGACATTCATCATCAAATGTTAGAAACATGTAGAAAAATTAGAAACAAGCCATCACCATATACAATTACCGGTCATTTAAGTCGAAAACTGATGGAATGACTACCTCTGAAAGGAACTACATGGCTAAACTGAATTTAGACATCACATACATACATCATATCATAGAACAAACTTGTACACATGAACTAAACAGGAATGGCTGATTAAAGGTTTAGAGCAAAACTGATACCTCAAACTGAAACTGAGCCAGTAGAGAACAAATGTGGATACCTAGCCATCATGTCTGCCTCGGCCTCCCACGTAGCTCCCTCAATATGCTGATTTCTCCATAAAACCTTAAGTGAAGCTACTTCCTTGTTTCCCAACTTATGAACCTGGCGCTCTAAGATTTCAATGTGGACTTCTTCATAACTGAGGCTATCTTTCACCCCAATGCTGTCTACCGGAGCTACCAAGGATGGATCATGTTACACCCCGTAAATTTCCGGCATATAGATGGCCTAATCGCATGTTGGTTGAGAGTATTAGAATGCCATACATGCTAGAAAAAGGCCCGGGGGAAGATCGGACAAGCGCCAAGTCGGCGCGTCGCAAGGCAGAATGCGAGTGATAAATCGCATTCCAGGAATGCAACTTATAATGCATTCCAGGAATGCAACTTATAAATCGCATTCTAGGAATGCGACTTATAGGTCCCAATTATATAAGGCATCCCACTTCGGTTTTTGCTCCATTTCACTTATACTTTCCAGTAGAAAACAGAGAGCAATCAGAGAGAAGGGGAAAACGAAGATCTCCTATTAAAATTCATCCGATTACGCCGCCAAACGCGGTCCAAACTCGAATTAACCTCAGGTACCGAGGTATTTAGCCGCAAGGAGCATTTCTACGGATTTAGTTTCGTGAAATTCGGTCGGCAAATCGTCGTGCTACCGGACTAAGGTAAGTAGAATTGCTCCAAACTAGTGTCTATGTGCTCCTAGCCATAAAGTGAATACTTCTCCCTTCTGGACCTCTGAAAAATAGCAAGTTTTCGACCGTGTTTCGATAAGCCTAAGTTTAGACTATAATTATATCGAAAGTGACGTCGTCCTTCAGAATAATGTTGTATTTAGTACTAATTGATGTGTATATGAATACAGTTGGGAGAAATAGCTGGAGTACTGACCGAGCCTCGTCCGATAGTCGGATAACTCGAGGTTAAGGTATGTGAAGTTGTTCTTCGGCAAGTTAGTAAGTCTTAGATTTGAGAATCATAGTAAAATTCGTATTTGAAACTCTCGGAGTTGAATGTTGAGAATTGAATAAGTTTAGTAAATTCTGGTTTGCGTTGCCGTATAGTATTTAAGTCCGAAAGATAGAAAAGCATGCGCCAAAGGGCGAGTTAGCGTTCCAGATTCAGTATAGCTTATTGTATGATTAGCAAGCATGTTATAGAATAAAAAGAAATAGATTTTCAAAATATATGCTAGTAAAGTAAAACCAGATAGACAAGCAGTTTCATGGCTACAGACTAGCCATTCAAACAGACGAGATATTGGCCACAGATTAGCCATTCAGACAGATAGTCTTTTTCAGTTATACATGCTTGCTATTTATATGTGCTATTTGTTTGTTGAGACTTGATATGGCGTGAGGGCACCTTATTGAGCGTCCTCGCAGCCCCTAGGTTGGTAATCGTGTCGCCCACTGATTGGGTGGGTTTACGTCGCTCCAAGGAGTGGCATGCCGTCCCCAACTTGGACGAAGATGGGATGAAGCTTTCCCCATAGAAGTCTGATCAGCATTACAGGTGCAGCTCCGGTATCAGATAGCCCTGTTGAGCAGTGTCCAGGGAATCAGACCCTATCTGTTACTGTCTGTACATTCAGTTATTATAGGTGTAGCTCCGGTTTCAGATAGCCCTGAGGAGAGTTCCGAGAATCCAGACCCTATCTGTTATTGTCTACACAGGAGTCCTCCGGACCCAGACACGGTTGCTTATATCGGAGGCTATGGCCCAAGCCGGAGACCCAGGGGGACTGTAGAGGAGCTCCAAAGTGAGTAGATGAGTGGAGTGACTTATTTTTGGTTGGTTTTGACCCGGGTAGGGGTATATAGATTGTTTGCTTGCTTGGCGCCATCCGGCTTATGGGGGTTGGTATTTGCTCTTGCTTGCTACTTGTATATCTATTTATGTGCTATATACTAGCTACTAGACAGCAGGCCGTCACGTCTACAGGTACGCCTCTGCCTTATCAGTACAGAAAGCTTGATTCAGTTCATGTCAGCTTCTTCAGATTCAGCTATCTCCTGCTATACAGAAATGCTAGTTATGCTATCTATATTCAGTTGTTTTCAGTTGTATTATTTCAGTTGCTTTGCATACTCAGTACCAGTGGTACTGACGCCCAGTGGGGTGCTGCATTACTTGCCTGCAGGTACTCATAGACGAGGAGGCGATCCCTCGTGATTCCAGCCAGCTTATAGAGTCATCAGCTCCTGTCATCCGGAGCTTGATATTCAGAGGTGTACTTCATTTTCTTTTGTTGTATAGTACGGGTAGGTCGGGGCCCTGTCCCGACCATGTTATCAGTATTCCTAGAGGCTTGTAGTCTGTATATATTTCCCTGTGGTTAGTTGTGCCGGCCATGTGGGGCCGTGCGTGTGTTTAGCCGTTTAGTATTGTTGATTATGTTGGTTGTGTGGGGCCATCGTCTCATAGTAGTGGTGACCTTGTCGGTCACGTAGATATACAGTATTCTTTATGTTGAAGTTACAGATAACTAGACAGCATGGTGGCCTTGTCGGCCCGTATAGGTTCCCCTTTATAAGTATGTCTCTGGTTAGCTGAAATCATGTACAGGTGGCTATAGGCCCAGTCGGCTAGAGGCTGTATTTGCAGCCGTTATATAGCCCATTATTTCCAGAAATCTGAAATAGAGCTAGCCAGGCACCAGATGTGCTTAGGCTCACCAGTTAGCAGTCTAGGTCCTACTAGGGCACTAGGTGCCAGTCATACCCCCCACGGTGGGGCGTGACAGATCACCTAAACACTTCTTCAAAAGTGACACATGAAAGATGGGATGAATTGAGGACAACTCTGAGGGTAAGTCTAACTCATATGCTACCTCGCCTACTCTTCTCACAACTCGGTAAGGACCAATATAGCAGGGACTGAGTTTACCTTTCTTTCCAAACCGCATGACTCCCTTCATGGTAGATACCTTTAGAAATACCCAGTCGTCCACATCAAACTCCAAATCCCTTCTTCTCACATCAACATATGATTTCTGACGACTCTGAGCGATTTTCAACTGGTCCGTTATCAACTGAACCTTCACCATCGCCTCGTGAACTGAATCTGGCCCTATCATAGCTGCCCCCCCAACCTCGAACCATCCGATGGGAGATCTACACCTTCGCCCGTAAAGAGCCTCAAACAGTGCCATCTGGATACTAGAGTGATAACTGTTATTATAAGAAAACTCGATCAAGGGCAAATGGTCATCCCAACTACCTTTGAAATCCATAACACATGCCCTCAATATATCCTCGGGGGTCTGAATAGTTTGTTCTGCTTGGCGGTCTGTTTGTGGATGGAAGGTTGTACTGAACTTAACTTGCGTCCCAAGTCATTTTTGAAAAGAACTCTAGAATTGTGAGGTAAACTGAGTACCTCAGTCCGAAATAATAGACAAGGGCACTCCATGAAGTCAAACCAACTCCCAAATATACAACTTAGCATAATCATCCACTGAATCTATGGTCTTGATCGGTAGGAAGTGTGCAGCCTTAGTTAACTATTGATCACCACCCAAATGGAGTCGTATTGCCGGCGAGTACGGGGTAGACCTATAACAAAATACATATTAATCTCTTCCCACTTCCAAGTGGGGATGCTGATATCCTGAAGTACGCCTCCCGACCATTCATGTTCGACTTTCACTTGCTGGCAGTTTGGACATTTTACTACGAACTCCACAATATCTTTCTTCATACCTGTTATACCCCATAAGATTCCCGGCACCTAGATGACCTGTTCGCACGTTGGTTAAGAGTATTTGAAAGCCATACATGCTAGAAAAAGGCCTGGGGAAAGATCAGACAAGCGCCAAGTCGGCGCGTCGTAAGGCAAAATGCGACTTATAAATCGCATTCCATGAATGCGATTTATAGTGTCTATTATACATAAGCCCCACTTCGGTTTATTTTGGATTTAAATCATAAAATTTCCAGAAAACAAAGAGGAAAACCAGAGAAAGAAAAAAGAACGAAGGGGGTAATATAATTTCGTCCGATTACGTTGCCAAGCGCAGTCCAAACCTAAATTAACCTCAAATACTGAGGTATTTAGCAGCAGAGAGCATTCCTACGAATTTAGTTTCATGAAATACGGCCGACGAATCGTCGAGCTACCGAGCTAAGGTAAGTAGAATTGCTCCAAACTAGTGTCTATGTGCTCCTAGCTGTGAAGTGAATACTTCTCCCTTTTGGACTTCTGGAAAATAGCGAGTTTTTGACCGTCTTTCGATAAGCCTAAGTTTAGGCTATAATTATATCGAAAGTGACGTTGTTCTTTAGGATAAAGCTATATTTAGTATTAATTGACATATTTATGAATGCAGTTGGGAGAAATAGCTGGAGCATTGACCGAGCCTCGTCCGACAGACGGATAACTCGAGGTTAAGGTATGTCAAGTTGTTCTTCGGCAAGTTAGTAAGCTTTAGCTTTGTAAATCCTAGTAAACTCCTTAATTGAAACTGTCGGAGTTGAATGTCGAGAATTTAGTAAGTCTAATAGATTCTAAGATGTGTTGCCGTAGCGTATTCAGTCCGAAAGTTAGTAAAGCATGCGCCAGAGGGCGAGTTAGCATTCCAGATTCAGTATAGCTTGTTGTATGATTAGCAAGCATGTTGTAGAATAAAAAGACACCGATTTTCAGAATAAAGACTAATAAAGTAGAATCAGATAGACAGACAGTTTGAGGCTACAGATTAGCCATTCAGACAGATAGTGTCCCGGCTACAGATTAGCCAAACAGTTAACTAAAGATTTCAAAATTAGTATAATCAGTAAAGAATAAGTTTAGTACAGAAACAGATAAGAATAAGAAATCAGATTTCAGATAGTCCTTTTCAGTTATACATGCTTGTTATTTCTATGTGCTATTTGTTTGTTGAGACTTGTTGTGGCATGTGGGCACCCTTTAGCATCCCCACCGCCCCTGGGTTATAGCTGTGTCGATACCAGATTCAAATACCGCCACCAGCTGGGCGATGCCATCCACCTAGAGGATGATGATGGCCGACCACCATGATAATATGGTCCAGACCACCCTGCTTGCAGGGGTAGTTCGGTTTACTCTGCGCAGAGCCAGTCCACCCTGTTTACAGGGGCAGAACACTCTGTGTGCACTTGTGGCCGGGGGCAGTTTCAGATACAGATTTTTCTAAAATTACCCTGTTGCATGCTTGCACCCAGGGGCAGTTTTTATTACACACCCCGGTACACTTGCGCCCAGAGGCAGGAGTCTTCGGACTCAGACACAGTTTATTGTCAGAGGCCAAGGCCTGAGCTACGTACCCAAGGGGGCTGGTAGGAGGAGCTCATAGTTATCAGATGAGTGGAGTGACTTATTTTTGGTTGGTTTTGACCCGGGTAGGGGTATATAGATTGTTTGCTTGCTTGGCGCCATCCGGCTTATGGGGGTTGGTATTGGCTCTTGCTTGCTACTTGTATATCTATTTATGTGCTCTATATATTATATACTAGCTACTAGACAGCAGGCCGTCGCGTCTACAAGTACGCCTCTGCCTTATTAGTACAGAAAACTTTATTTAGTTCATACTAGCTTCTTCAGATTCAGTTATCTCCTGCTATACAGAAATGCTAGATACGCTATCTATATTCAGTTGTTTTCAGTTGTACTATTTCAGTTGCTTTGCATACTCAGTACCAGTGGTACTGACACCTAGTGGGGCGCTGCATTACTTGCCTGCAGGTACTCATAGACAAGGAGGCGATCCCTTGTGATTCCAGCCAGCTATTGAGTATTCAGCTCCTGTCATCCGGAGTCTGAATTCCAGAGGTGTATTTTGTTTTCTTTTGTTGTATGGTACGGGTAGGTCGGGGCCCTGTCCCAATCATTTCTATTGTTATTCCTAGAGGCTTGCAGTCTGTATATATTTCCCTGTGGTCAGTTGAGCCGGTCGTGTGAGGCCGTGCAGCTTGTTATAGTTATTTGTTATTTCTGTTCCTGTTGGCTGTGTGTGGCCATAACCAGTCAGTAGTGGTGACCTTGCCGGTCACGTAATTATTTAGTGTGCTATTGTTAAGTTACAAAGAACTAGACAGCATGGTGGCCTTGCCGGCCCGCATAGGTTCCCTTGACAGTAGTATGTTTCTAGTTAGCTATTTTTTTCAGGTACAGGTGGCTATAGGCCTGTTGGCCAGAGGCTGTGTTTACAGCCGTTATATAGCCCTTTGTTTCCAGGAATTTGAGTTAGAGCCAGCCAGGCACCAGATGTGCCTTGGCTCACCAGATAGCAGTCTAGGTCCTACTAGGGCACCAGGTGCCAGTCATACCCCCCAAGGCGGGGCGTGACAAACTTGGTATCAGAGCAGGTCGTGTCCCAGGGAGTCTGCAAGCCGTGCTAAGTAGAGTCTTATCTATGGATGTGTTGTGCACCACATACTATAGGCAGGAGGCTGCGAGGCATGATAGGATGGTTACCCTTCCTTCTCAGTCAGTCGTGCTTTAGAGCGGTACAGTATGGGGTTGAGTCCCTAAAAAACTTACTGTATTCTTTGATTACAGATACAAAGGCAGATCTGCATTACCCTATCACAGGCAGAAGATCAGATATAGAAACAGAAGAGGGCATCAGCCAGTTACATGATAACTACAGCAGCAGGAGGAGGTACCAGAGACCTCCCAGCGTGATACCTTTATCGGTACTATTCCCAGTATATGTTGATAACGTTAGAATAGGGAGCCAGAAGTATAATGTACATACGAGTTGACTTATTTATTAGTTATATAAGATATGATTAAGATTACAGCCAAGGTCAGACCACCAGGTAAGTATGAGAAAGAGAGGGAAATGCAGGAATCTCGAATATATCCTTTCGGATATGGTACAGTTAAATGTTTCTATTTGTTGAAAAAAAAGGGGCTATTCCTACCTCTCAATTTTGATTCCAGTATAGTAAAGGGGCATAAGACTTGAGATGAGGTTGCCAAATCAAGTAGTAAGTAAAGATGGGCTGATTGATCCTAGTAAGTATTAGAAAGTATAAAGAGCCCCTATGATTACGTAAGTTGTGCAGACCCTTATGATAATAAGCCAGTAGAGAAAGTAAGACCGTTAGCTTACCCGAAGCAGGGGTAAAAGATCTATTAGGGATGAATGCCGGGTAATAGTCAAGTTCGAGTCAGAAAAAGGCCAAGTCCGCCATATATGCTAACAGATAGCAAGACATACCTGTAAGATGATAGTTATGATCCAATTGTGAAAGCGAAAGGGTGAGGGGTCATGTGAGTCAGATAGGTCTGACTACAAGTCAGGGGAAGAAGTATGAACTGATACTTGACCAGTAATCTTGTTAACAATAAAGAGCAGGTACCTTGAACCCCAAGAGTTCAGCTTAAGTAAGATGAGGGGAAGAAGCAGGAATCTCAGATCTTGTGGGGAAAATTAGAAATACCCCCAGATTGATAAAATATCGTATTAAGGATTAAGCCTCGAGCTGACGGTAAGATTGCGGTTCAGAATACCGCAGTATGTCCGCTATGGAGAAGTTAAGAAGTTACCGATACATCAATTCTAATCTAGTGTGACCTAGAGATAAGGCCCAACAGACAGTCATGGGCTCTCAATATATGCCAAGTAAGGCCACAAGATTCGAACGTTGACCCCACATCGCAAGAGTGGCGGAATTTCAAACAGCAGACAATAACTAAAGTGTTTATGTTTGTTACTTTCAGAATGGGGTGACAATACAATGAAATGTTAAGAGAAGGCAGGAGGTATTATTAGACCATAGAAGCAGTATATCATGTACAATATGAAATTTAGCAAAGTGTGTCAGAGATTACGTATCACTACAGAATTCAGTATGTATTGTACGTATTTATTAATATATATCTGTGCAGATAATAAATATGCTGTGAGCAGCTGCTAATAGGGGTTACAATCACACAGATGCATATTAGTGTTGGGAAGTATATACAAATTGCATTGCAGGACCCCTTGCCAAAAAAAAAAAAGAGAAAAGAGAGAGAAGAAAAAAAGAAAAGCGAAAAGAAGAGGCAAGTTAAGTGTGATTTACGTATGAATCCATAGAAACTGTCTCAGCTCTTAGTTATTAAGTTAATAGACTTATATGTTGTTTCCAGGTCTAGGTTTTAGAAGCATATAAGAGTTAGTAACCTGAATCAGGTAATTAGATGATAAGGGCGCAGTTAAACGGTCTACCGACCAGCTGGCGCCTGTATTAGCAGGGAAGCATCTCTAAAGATCAATAACACTAGCGCATGTGCCAGAACTAGAATTAGAGACTAAATAGGTATACTTCAGAGATTAGCAATACTAGAATTGTTCCAGTATGTTAAGTGGCCATACATCGTTTTCCCAGCCTTGAAGGTGAGAGTCGACCTTAGTCAACCTAGCAGTTATTACAAGGAATACCCCGCAAGTCAGACAAGCCCGTGGGCACCCCAAGAAAGGGGTCCACATCAGCAGTCAGTGACAGACTAGTACTTCAGCTGGTTCTCATAAGATATTCAGATACAGAGCCCTAACAGAAGGCCAGTATTTACAAAATAGCTCATAAGATCGAGAATTCCCCAGAATAGCAGTATGAATCCAAGTGGATACACACAAGGCGTAAGAAATTGATAGTACCCTGCTAGCACAGTGTTTATTAAGACCAGGAGATCAGTAGACTCCCCGTGAAGATCTAGAGATTGATCGCCTGGGAGTAAGTTTGATTAAGCCCAGCCTTACAGTGGTTCAAGCAAAATAACAAAGCAATTAGATGCCCACAAGTCTGCAGTTATGCATGAACTATAAGTACTCAAGTAGAACAGTTAGAGCATTGTTAGACTACTGCCACATTCGGGTCATTCAACCCGACTATTCAGTTATTTAAGGTTATGCAGCCAGATCTTTAGAGGTCATGATCAATATCAGGATCCTCTGATCAGATAAAGGAATAAGGTGCGTAGACGGTCGTTTAGGTTATCCCTGCGACAAGTAGCATTAGCATGTGGCCGGAAGGCCAGATAAGCTCTAGCTACGCCTGTAAACTACCTGTCGATCTCTTCGGCAAGACAAGCTAGTATGACCATCAATTATATGCCGAGCTCTCTAAGTATGAATATGTTATATCAGTCAAGAAGAGATAATTGAGCAGCAAATGCTCTTAGCTATAGATCTATTAGGAGTGTGGCGTATTTGCAACCCAAGCAACGGAAGTTGGTCAGAGAGATACATCAATTGGTCAATTTAGTCGTTCGTGTAATAGAAATGAAGGACAACAGAGCGGTAATCTAGAACACCGTCGTGTCGTCATCAGTTGTGAAGGAAAAAAAAGAATGGTAGTATAAGAATCCTGACCTGGTTAACAGGGGAAAGTGCCAGATTTCCAGGTAACAGAGGATGGAGTGCTGCGTTGTAAAGGCCGTGTATATGTTCTAGATGTTTCAGACCTCCACCAGCAGATTATGAACGAGGTACGAAAAGGGAAATTGCTGAATTTGTAGCCAGTGTCCTAACTGCCAACAGGTGAAAGTAGAACATCAGAAACTAGGCGGGTTAACTCAGGACATAGTTGTGCCTCTCTAGAAGTGGGAAGCAGTAAATATGGATTTTGTGGCAGGATTACCCCGTACTAAACATGGACATGACTCTATATGGGTAATAGTTGACAGATTGACCAAACCAGCTCATTTCCTGTCAGTGGAAACTACTTTCTCGGCTGAAGATTATGCGGAGTTGTATATCCGAGAGGTAGTCAGATTGCACGGAGTGCCGGTATCCATTATTTCAGACAGAGAAGCGCAGTTCACGGCTAGATTTTGGCAATTGTTCCAGAAGGAACTGGGAATGCAGATTAATTTGAGCACAGCATTCCACCCTCAGACAGATGGACAGGCGGAATGCACAATTCAGATGCTCGAAGATGTGTTGCGAGCGTATGTGTTAGATTTCGGTGGTAGCTGGGTTGAGCATTTGCCCCTAATCGAGTTTGCTTATAATAATAGCTATCACTCAGCTATCCAGATGGTGCCTTTCGAGGCTTTATACGGGCGAAAGTGCAGATCACTGGTTGGCTGGTTCGAAATAGGGGAAACAGCGATAATTGGGCCAGATATTGTTCAGCGGTCAGAAGAGAAAGTAAAGCTTATCAGAGAACGCCTACTGACTGCACAGAGCTGCCAGGAATCACATGCTGATGTGCGGTGCAGATACTTGGAGTTTAATGTGAATGACTGGGTATTTCTGAAGGTATCTCCAATGAAAGGGGTGATGAGATTCGGCAAGAAGGGTAAGCTCTGTCCAAGATTTGTTGGGCCCTATCAGATTCGTCGAAGGATAGGCCGAGTAGCATATGAGTTGAACTTGCCTCCAGAGCTAGAATCCGTTCATCCCGTCTTTCACGTGTCTATGCTGAGGAAATTCATAGGAGACCCATCCAGAGCAGTCCCAGTCCAGGATATCTAGGTTACAGAAGAGTTGTCCTGCGAAGAGGTTCTGGTAGCTATCTTAGACAGACAGATTCGTAGATTGATAACTAAGGATATTGCATTTGTCAAGGTATTGTGGCGTAACAGGAACCGAGAGGAGATGACGTGGGAAGCTGAAGAAGATATGAAAGCTAGATATCCCCACCTATTCCAGACCTAGTCAGGCGACAGGTATGTCCATATTATTACTTATGTAGTACCTGTATTGGACTTTTCTGCATTTCAGGTTTTTGCTATAGTCCATATTACAGGGGAAACTCTGCCGAAATTTTCCTAGGTAGTAAGTTGAGAAGTCCTCTAGATGGAAGTTAACATTCGAGGATGAATGTTCTTAAAGGTGGGAGAATGTTATACCCCGTAAGATTCTCGGCACCTAGATGACCTGTTCGCACGTTGGTTAAGAGTATTTGAAAGCCATACATGCTAGAAAAAGGCTTGGGGAAAGATCGGACAAGCGCCAAGTCGGCGCGTCGCAAGGCAAAATGCGACTAATAAATCGCATTTCAGGAAGGCGACTTATAAATCGCATTCCATGAATGCAATTTATAGTGTATATTACATATAAGCCCCACTTCGGTTTATTTTGGATTTAAATCATAAAATTTCCAGAAAACAGAGAGGAAAACCAGAGAAAGGAAAAAGAACGAAGGGGGTAATATAATTTCGTCCGATTACGCTGCCAAATGCAGTCCAAACCTAAATTAACCTCAAATACTGAGGTAATTAGCAGCAGAGAGCATTCCTACGGATTTAGTTTCGCGAAATACGACTGATGAATCGTCGAGCTACCGAGCTAAGGCAAGTAGAATTGCTCCAAACTAGTGTCTATGTGCTCCTAGCTGTGAAGTGAATACTTCTCCCTTCTGGACTTCTGGAAAATAGCGAGTTTTTGACCGTCTATCGATAAGCCTAAGTTTAGGCTATAATTATATCGAAAGTGACGTTGTTCTTCAGGATAAAGCTATATTTAGTATTAATTGACTATTTATGAATGCAGTTGGGAGAAATAGCTGGAGCATTGACCAAGCCTCGTCCGATAGACGGTAACTCGAGGTTAAGGTATGTGAAGTTGTTCTTTGGCAAGTTACTAAGCTTTAGCTTTGTAAATCCTAGTAAACTCCGTAATTGAAACTCTCGGAGTTGAATGTCGAGAATTTAGTAAGTCTAATAGATTCTGAGATGTGTTGCCATAGAGTATTCAGTCCGAAAGTTAGTAAAGCATGTGCCAGAGGGCGAGTTAGCATTCCAGATTCAGTATAGCTTGTTGTATGATTAGCAAGCATGTTGTAGAATAAAAAGACACCGATTTTCAGAATAAAGACTAATAAAGTAGAATCAGATAGACAGACAGTTTAAGGCTACAGATTAGCCATTCAGACAGATAGTATCCCGGCTACATATTAGCCAAACAGTTAACTAAAGATTTCAGAATCAGTATAATCAGTAAAGAATCAGTTTAGTACAGAAAGAAATCAGAATAAGAAATCAGATTTCAGATAGTCCTTTTCAGTTATACATGCTTGTTATTTCTATGTGCTATTTGTTTGTTGAGACTTGTTGTGGCATGTGGGCACCCTTTAGCATCCCCACCACCCCTGGGTTATAGCTATGTCGATACCAGATTCAGATACCGCCACCAGCTGGGCGATGTCGCCCGCCTAGAGGACGATGATGGCCGACCACCATGATAATACGGTCCAGACCACCCTGCTTGCAGGGGTAGTTCAGTTTACTCTGCGCAGAGCCAGTCCACCCTGTTTATAGGGGTAGAACACTCTGTGTGCGCTTGTGGCCGGGGGCAGTTTCAGATACATATTTTTATAAAATTACCCTGTTGCGTGCTTGCACCCAGTGGCAGTTTTTATTACACACCCCGCGTACACTTGCGCCTAGAGGCAGGAGTCTTCGGACTCAGACACAGTTTATTGTCAGAGGCCAAGGCCTGAGCTATGTACCCAAGGGGGCCGGTAGGAGGACCTCACAGTTATCAAATGAGTGGAGTGACTTATTTTTGGTTGGTTTTGACCCGGGTAGGGGTATATAGATTGTTTGCTTGCTTGGCGCCATCCGGCTTATGGGGGTTGGTATTGGCTCTTGCTTGCTACTTGTATATCTATTTATGTGCTCTATATATTATATACTAGCTACTAGACAACAGGCCGTCGCGTCTATAGGTACGCCTCTGCCTTATCAGTACAGAAAGCTTGATTCAGTTCATACTAGCTTCTTCAGATTCAGTTATCTCCTGCTATACAGAAATGCTAGATACGCTATCTATATTCAGTTGTTTTCAGTTGTACTATTTCAGTTGCTTTGCATACTCAGTACCAGTGGTACTGACGCCCAGTGGGGCACTGCATTACTTGCCTGCAGGTACTCATAGACGAGGAGGCGATCCCTCGTGATTCCAGCCAGCTATTGAATATTCAGCTCCTGTCATCCGGAGTATGAATTCCATAGGTGTATTTCGTTTTCTTTTGTTGTACGGTACGGGTGGGTCGGGGCCCTGTCCCGATCATTTCTATTGTTATTGCTAGAGGCTTGCAGTCTGTATATATTTCCCTGTGGTCAGTTGAGCCGGTCGTGTGAGGCCGTGCAACTTGTTATAGCTATTTGTTATTTCTGTTCCTGTTGGCCGTGTGTGGCCATAACCAGTCAGTAGTGGTGACCTTGCCGGTCACGTAATTATTTAGCGTGCTATTGTTAAGTTACAAAGAACTAGACAGCATGGTGGCCTTGCCGGCCCGCATAGGTTCCCTTGACAGTAGTATGTTTCTAGTTAGCTATTTTTTTCAGGTACAGGTGGCTATAGGCCTGTTGGCCGGAGGCTGTGTTTACAGCCGTTACATAGCCCTTTGTTTCCAGGAATTTGAGTTAGAGCCAGCCAGGCACCAGATGTGCCTTGGCTCACCAGATAGCAGTCTAGGTCCTAGTAGGGCACCAGGTGCCAGTCATACCCCCCAGGGCGGGGCGTGACAATACCATCCCACCAATAGATTTCTCACAAATCCCAATACATATTTCGTGGACCCTGGATGATTAGAATATTTGGTACCATGTTCCTCATGCAATATCCAAACTCTCAAATTATCGTCATCCAGAACATATAGTCGACCCTGGTATTGTAGCACACCATCTCCCCCTTGGGAGAAGACCTCCACCTTCTGACTCTGGACCACCTCCTTTATCTTCGTCAATATTGGATCCTCATCTTGGCTGAATTTAATATCAACCACCAAGGACGATTCTCATCTATTATGCACAACAACACCGCCATCAGTCGAGTCAATCAACCTAACTCCCAGTCTTGTAAGTCGGTGGACATCTTCATCAACTCCTTCTTTCCCTCATCCACGTGGGACACACTTTCCATAGAGAGCCTACTAAGTGCACCCGCAACCACATTAGCCTTGCCCGGGTGGTAGAGGACACTTATGTCATAGTCCTTAAGTAATTCCAACCACCTCCTTTGCTGAAGATTTAGATCCTTCTGTATGAACACATATTGCAAACTCTTGTGATTCGTAAATACATCCATGTGGACCCCATACAAGTAATGCCACCATATCTTCAATGCAAACACCACCGCAGCCAACTCAAGATCATGGGTCGGGTAATTCTTTTCATAACTTTCAGCTGTCTCGAGGCATATGTTATCACTTTCCCATGCTAAATCTACTCACACCCCAGTACGACTCTCGAAACATCACAATATACAACAAAGCCATCAGTACCCTCGGGTAAGGTCAACACTAGTGCTGAAGTGAGTCGGGTCTTCAACTCTATGAAACTTTTCTCAAAAGCATCCGACCATTGGAACTTCACCCTTTTCTGAGTCAACTTAGTCAAAGGTGCCGCAATAAATGAGAAACCCTCAACAAACCTTCGGTAGTAACCTGCTAGGCCCAAGAAACTCTGAATTTCTGAAGGATTCACCGATCTAGGCCAATTCTTCACTGCTTCGATCTTCTGGGAATCTACCCTTATGCCTTTGCTTGATACCACATGTTCTAGAAATGCTACCAAGTTTATCTAGAATTCACACTTGCTAAACTTTACATACAGCTGATGATCCTTGAGGGTTTGTAGCACTATTCTCAAATGAGTGGCATGCTCCTCCTTGCTCCGAGAGTATATCAAGATGCCGTCAATGAACAAAATCACGAATGTGCCCAAATATGACTTGAGCACCCTGTTCATTAGATCCATAAAAGCTGCGGGGGCATTGGTTAGTTCGAAAGACATAACAACAAATTACTAGTGACCATACCGAGTATTGAAAGAGGTCTTCAGGATGTCACTCTCCCGCACTCCGAGCTGATGATACCCGGACCTAAGATCAATCTTGGAGAGGCACTTGGCACCTTGAAGCTGGTCAAACAAATCATCAATCCTAAGTACAGGGTACCTGTTCTTGACGGTAACCTTGTTCAACTGCCGATAGTCAATACACATGCGAAGGGAATCATCCTTCTTTCAAACAGATAGAACTGGCGCACCCCATGGAGACTTGCTCAGTCTAATAAAACCCTTATCCAGCAAGTCCTTCAACTAATCCTTTAATTCCTTTTGCTCTGCTGGAGCCATCCTATAAGGAGGGATAGAAATAGGTTGCGTATCTGGTAATAGATCAATCCCGAAATTGATTTCCCTTTCCATAGGAACACCTGGAAAATCCTTGAGAAACATCTCTTGATACTAGCACACCATCGGAACTGACAGGATAGTCGGGGTCTCAGAATCCACATCCTTAAACCTAACTAGGTGGTACATCCAACCCTTAAAGATCATCTTCCGGGCCTTAAGATAGGAAATAAACCTACTGGCTGGTACAACTGAATTACCCTTCCATTCCAAAACTGGCTCCCCCGGAAATCGCAATTCCACTGCACGGGTCCTGCAATTAATTGAAGCATAACGTGCAAACAACCAATCCATACTTAAAATGATGTCTAAATCAGTCATGGCAAACTCTACTAAGTCTGCGGAGGTATCCTTATGAAACACCGTAATGGGGCAACCTCTATATACCTGCCTAGCTACAACTGATTCACCGACTGGAGAAGATACGGAGAATGGTTCGAACAGAACATCAGGACTAACTCCAAAACTACTAGCAATGTAAGGGGTTAGAAAAGACAAGGTAGCTCCTAGATCTAACAAAGCATAGACATTAATATGGAAGACTTGCAACATACCAGTGACCACATCTGCCGAAGTCTCCTGCTCCTAGCGTAAGGAAAAGGCATAGAATTGGTTTTGGCGCTGCCCGCCACCCCCAATAGTCGATGCGCCCTGCGGAGCGGAACGGGATGGAGCTGCTGCTATCCTGGTGGTCTGTGCAAGACCCCTGTCATCACCCTGTCTAGCATATGGGAATGCTCAGTGCATGTGCCCAGATCTACCACACCCATAGCAAACATCTGAGCCGAGCAGACACTCTCCAGTGTGACTCTTGCTGCACTTCCCGTAGCCTGGAGAGGTATGTTCTAGCTGGGTGCCCCTCTAATCCCTCGACCTTGAAGCCTTACTCCTCTGATCACCCCTGGGTCTAGATGGAATATTAGCTGATGATGGTGCTGGGGCTAGTGACCTCTGCTGAAACTGTGGACAATAGCCACCGCCGGACCTCTGATGTGAAAACCCATGACTATCTATCCGAGCCCTCTTTGCCTCCCTCTCCCTCACATGAGCCACCTCCATCTGCAGGGTGTATAACACTATGCGAGGAAAGTCCATATCCTGGTGGAGCATAGCTGCAATCCTTGTCTAAATAACCGTCCACACATGAACAAATCGACTCACCCGCGCTCTCTGGTCCATCACTAACTCGGGGGCGTATTTTGACAACCGGGTGAACTCAAGAGAATACTCCAGCACTGTCATTTTTCCCTGCTTGAGGTTCACAAACTCCACTGCTTTCAACTCCCTCATTTCCCGAGAGAAGAACCTGTCGAGAAAGGCCATGTGGAACTCATCCCAGTTGATAGGGCCTGCTCCCGCTGCCCTATTGTCCTTCCATTGCTTGTACAAGATATGAGTGACCTCTTTTAGCTGATAAGAGGCCAAGTCAACACACTTCCCATTTTTCACCACCATAACCTGAGTGACCTTCTAGATCCCTTTAATGAACTCGTGTGGATCCTCATCCACCTTTGATCCCGTGAACTCAGAAGGGTTCATCCTCAAGAAGTCTCTAAATTGATTCGCCGCTCCATTTCCATTCTGTGGGACCTGCGCAATAGCCTGCTAGTTGACCTGAGCGGTCAAGGCCAGCGCCAACATCTAAATAGCCACCCAAAACTCATCGTAGGTAGCTGGCTCTGGTGCTTGGCGCTCCTGAACAAGTGGGGCTTGCTGATGCCCATGGTCATTGCCATCTCCGTGGCCTTCATCATTTCCATTCCTCATTCCATTCATTCTTCTAGGAGACATAATTTTGCAATCGCGAATTGCACGAATAGAAGGATGGATGGGCTTTTCATGGCACGACATAGAACATGAAGGAAGGGAACATTTCCTAAACGTCTAGTAGCCTCTTTGTCATAGGTGTGGCGCGCTTCACACCCATGAAAAAGACTCTACTTAACGCGGCTTTCGGACACCCTAGAACACTTCAAACCTATGGCTATGATACTAAGTTTGTCATGATCCGAACGCACACCCAGATCGTAGACATGGGACAAGGGACCCCGAGAGACGCTAAGTCAACCCATGGAACATGCACACAACTAATCTCATTTAAATAAGCGGAATATTTAGCATAAAACATCACAGAAATGTAACCATGACATAGCATCAGGAAATACCAAATATTTACATAAGCTAAGTTCTACGCCTTTGTCCGAAAGCCTCTAATACATAAGATGGGTTGATGGGACAACATCCCCAACTAACCTGAGCAATACTAAGCATAATCAACATGAAAAGTTATCAAATGGCTCTAGGAACATGAGGACTCACCAACAAGCTGATAGCGTAAGCTGAGATGGACTAAGGATGAGGATGAGCCTGAGATCCGGACCTTGTATCATGAAATGATACATCATAGAAGGTATGCGGTTAGTGCGTGGAATGTACCGAGTATGCAAGGTAAGGAAAATGGAAATTTTAAAAGTAAAGTAAACTCATAAATAGACATAGGAGAAGGACATCATGCTTGCATCAAAATCTTCATAATAAAACATAGGGCTCAAGACTTTCAAATCAGTCATAATCATTCATTATCGTAATTATAAGTAACTTTTTCAAAATATAACTTGAGCCAATAACATAAACATAACAATGCATGAAACATGTGAAACAATGGGAGGACTCGTCATAACTGACACCATCATGGTAGAGTCCTTCATGATGCCCCACTGTCTCGCACAAGTGGGCAGAGCCGACCCTTGCTTGCTAGGCGAGGGTCGTGCATAAGGCGTGATATCACATTCGAGGGGATCATTATCAATACATCATATTATTTATAAACCCACGGTGGCACATGGTTATGAGACACCGGGGTAGTCCTTTGAACGTCGATGCTCGGTGCTAGACACGACGCCCAAAACATGCATATAGGCTCATACATAAATCAATAACATCATGCATTAAAATTCATTGTCTATGATATAACATTTATCATCATTGATCCCCTTTAAAACATTATTAGCCAAGAATCATAAGCCCTTTTCATCGGCCAACATCATAAATCGATAAATCATAAAATTCATCTTGTAAATCATAAATCATTCTTCAATATGTGGGCATTGCCCATTATTTCATCATACTCAATACTTTCGAAATATGCTCATAAACATGGGTAACTAGAAAATCACGCCTTTCCATCATCAATAAACTCAAATTATAGAGTAGTCATCATAAATCATAACTTCCATGAACTTTTCATCAAATGGGGAATTTGGATTAAAAGCTTGAAACATGATTAAAGGAAAATAATGACAAAACATGCTTATCATTCATAATTCTGTAATTAAAACTCAATTAAATCATACCCATAAAGAGAAGTCACATTTTCATGCATTTGAGTAAAACCCCATAGACTTGAATAGGAGGACTCATGATTTATATCGAAATTGGCTTGGTAGATGAAGAATTCCACCCATTTTAAAACCCTACATATCTTGGAATGGATGAACTCAAAGTTCCTTGAACATCCACAAAGAAATTGATGAAAATTTGGGGAAGAAGGCTTTGAATCTCCCAAAACCTCTATAAGCTTTTGCATGAGAATGGGCATGCACAAAGGGCTTAACCCATCTTATCTTACTCAGAAAAATATCCAAAACGATGTAGTTTAGGCCTTAGGGACTTAGATATTATGAAAACACCCTCATTAAAACGCAGGAAAATTTTGGTTGCCAGCCCCCACGAGGGACCTCACGGGTCATTGCCACAGGGCACGACTCATGGCCTTGATCCGTTGGGTCCACTACTTAAACATCCAAGGGGACCCCACGGGTGACATCACGAGTCGTGAGGTCAGACCACGACTTATGGTCACCTTCCATGGTCTATACTGCCCATCCCGACTGGCTAAACATCCAAGTTAGACCACGGGTGACTTCACTAGTCGTGAAGTCTGACCACGACCCGTGGTAGGCTCATGGCCTCCTCACTCAGGCCTTGCCAAACTATGTTGATTATGAGTCATCTCACGACTCGTGGTCACTCCTCACGACCAACCTCACGGGTCGTTCTATGACCTGGTGCGAATTTTTAGTTTTTCACCGTTTTACTTCCGGGTTCGATCCTTGGGTTCCCGGGGTATAACATAGTAGCTCTATGATTCATTAGGTTATGTTTTGTAATAGATAGTATTGATGCTTGTGATATTGGATAATATGTTCGTCTCTGGTAGTTGAGTTTGTATAGGTTATTTTTAGAGTAAAAAATTTTCAATTTTTTTTTATTTTCTGGTGTCGTCATAAAGTAATAACCCTTTCCTATGATAGATGGATGGCGACTATCTTACGGGAAATTAGCCACAATTTTTTATTTATTAGGATTGAGTTAGACATAAATCACTTGTGTGCTTTTTGACATTTCATTTAGATGCTAAGTTAGAGCCAATGAAGTGTTCATCTTAAGTGAGAATTCCATGTGAGACACATAAAGTTCTTTAATTCGATTCAAGATACTTTTGGGGCTTAATAATGAAAAGTGTCATTTGATGTGATTGTATGAATGTGTAGCTATAGGAAACCGACTGGATTCTTGATGCCATGTGAGGTGAACTTAATTGTTGTGTTTAGTACATATTGTAGCATCCATAACTTGCCTTAGTATATATTGGATTGCTTGTTGTTAAAGAGTTAAGAGATGATTAAGGTGTTTCTTTGAAAAAGCCATGTTTCCCATGGTATTTTACCTTCCAGAGCATTTTTCCTAGTTAATCCCCATGAGCCATAAGTCTTATTATTTTCTTAGCCACAAAAGTAGTCTATTCCGTTTTTATTGTGTGACCTCTAGAATTGTTGATCCAAAGTAGTATTAGGCACTTTGAGGCTTGAAAGTGAAGACCCACCAATGCATGAAAATTAATGGAAAGGAAAGAAAGAAAAATATGTGGAGAGTAAGAAGAGAAAGTAGGAAGAAGGGGTGCCCAAGAGAATATATTGTTACTTGTTGCTAGGACCATGAAAGAAAGATCTTAAACAGTGAATATCCTTATTTATTCTATAAACCAAAGACTAGTAGACAAGTAATGAATAAAAAGGCATGAAAAGATTAGAAAAAGGGTGAGTAGAGTGAAGGGTGAACAATAAGGAAAAAGTGATGGACAAGAAAGATGAAAAATGTCTTCAAACTGCTTAGGATTGGTAGTCACTATAAAAGAAAAATCATTCCTACCCATCCCTTAGTCGAACATCACAACCAAGAAAATTCTCTATGATCTTAATATCTTGAAATGACTAAATAGTCTAAGTGTACATAAAGGGAAAGCTTATGGTATGTTTCATATGTATGATACATCATTTCTGAGTGTGAGTGTGACTTACTTATTATGTTTCATGCTTTTCATCGATAATTTGAGAGAGAAACATCACTAAAAGTGAGGGGCATAGGATTTCTAAATCAGTGTACTATGTGTTGCATGTTTTTTATTTAATCATGTTTGCCCTATTTTGAAGAATGAGTCACTTATAGAAGTTGTGTAGTCCTGAATATGAAAACTCTACAAGTGCTTGATGTAAATTGCTTGAAGTTGATGAACCACTTAAAATTGCATGCTCTCTACTAGTTGTTTGAGTGCGAATTGATAGAGGTGACAAATGGTGAGAAAATATCAGTTCATGCATGGAGTTGAGGATTGTTCGAGGATGAAAAATGGTTTAAGTGGAGTGCTGATGTTGGGAACATTTTTATGTCCATTTGCCATGTTTTTACCCATATTTTCCTTGTTTTAATTTCATAATCCTTATGAAGTGTATGAATTAATGTTTTCGTGTATCTTGTGAGCTAATGAATGTTTCTAGATGTTTTGAGCAGGAAACCAATGAAAAAGGACCCAAAAATGACCCAAGGTGAGAGAAAAAAGAGTTTGCTAAAGTCGGCCTCGGGCTATGGCTGGCGTGGCACACCAACAATTGTGCTTGAGATAAATATGCACCAAATTTGGTGTTATTGATGGCATGGGGCTTCAGGTCCCTATGTACGGAGATGAGAATTTGACTAACGCCTTGGCGAGATGAATGGCATGGAGCCCCATAAGCATTCTATATTTAGGAAATTTTTCCTAACATTCTGGTGTTATGGATGGAGTGGGGCGCCAGAAGAGTCCTAAAGCTTAGAAATTTGACTAACACTCTGGTACTACGGATGGAGTGGATCGCTAGAAGGTCTCAGAAGTGGCAAAACTTGGCTAACACCTTGGTGCTATGATTGGGTGGGGCACCCGGAGCTATACTTCAGAAGAAAATTGACCCAGACTTAGGGCTATGGAGGTGGCGGCACACCAGACACCTTCCTAGATGGACTTTGCGATTTTGAAGCTATTTACTTAAGGACAAAAGCTAAATTTGAAGGATCACCTATAAATACAACATCTAGGGAGTTTTTAGCATATCATTCATCCCTTTGTTTAATCATAGAAGGTTGTAAATGCAGTTTTTGGAGGAGAGACAGGTTCCTACTTAGGTTTGTTCTTTTCTTTATCGGTTTACTTTGAATGATGATTATGTAATTGTTTTTCCGCTTGTCTATAAGTGACTAAACACCCCTTCTAGGGTTTAGACCATAGTTGATAGTTGATGTTTGAAAGACTGATTAATGCTAGTTTTGATTCTTCATTAAAGGTTGTTTACATTTACTTTTTTTTAATTGCTTATTCACTAGACTGATCACCTTGTGAGTATTTATTGGATTTTGGTTGAACTTAGAAAAGGGAACCGAAACGGTTAAAATTAAATGTAAAACAGGAATTTGAAGATCCTTTGGCCAATTGATTGAAGGTTAGAAGTTGTTGTTGAGGATAGGAATGTACACTTCAACCCTGTTTAGTGGAAATACAAGTAGGAATAACCATCGTTTCATGTTTCTCCTGCGAATATGTGGATATAGGTGTTAGGGTTCATAAGATAGTTCTTGAATGATTGGGAGAGTGGAAAGAAATAGGTTAGTAACTTGGAACTAGCAACCTTAGGAAGAAACAATCTAGCATAATCACATCTTGAATACTCAACTTGATATGGAATTTCCAATTCCCTAGACTTTCATCATCATTTGTGATCGTGGGCTAAAATAGCATGCCCGAGTGATGCTTTATACCTTAATGTAGTCTTGTTTATCTAATTTATTTTATACATTTTCATGTAATTTTATATAAATGTGAATATATGTGCTAACCAACATGATTAGTCCTTGTTTTGTAGGTTTCAATGGAGTCGGAAGCAATCGGCGGAAGTCGACAAGGAGTAGGCATGGCAAGCAAGCAGATGCAGCAGCGACGTGCCACAGCAGGCCAGCCCCGCGCCAGCGCCGTGCCACGCCAGGCCAGCTGCGTGCCAGCAGTATGCTATCGCGCTGCCCAAGCAGCGTGACATGCTGCCAACGCGGCAAGAAGGCTGACTAGGGTCAATTTTGGGTGATTTCCAGAAAGCCTTCGCGTTACCTCCGTGTCACAGAGGAAGAGCTCCATGATACACTCTGTGACACGGAGCCTTTCCATGACAAGCTAAATTGGGCACGTTTCTCATTTATTATAAATAGGTCCCTTAGCTCCTAATTCCATTTTGTCACGATTTTATTCTGGAAAACTACCTAGGAGTGAAGTGAGAAGTGGGAGAACTCATCTAGGGTTTGGCAAATTCCCTTCTCATCTACCAAATTCATGTTATTATGTTAGTTTAGTAGTAGTTTGTTGTAGTTTTACGAACATGAATGGCAAGAACCCTTCCTCTAGGGTTGAAGCCATGAATTATGATTGTGATTTTATGAAATTGTTTTGGAATTAAGTTATTGATTGTTGTTTTTGTCTTGCATTCTGGATTGTTGGTTGTTTTTATGATTGATCACCATGAAAACATATACGTTAGCTTGGGCAATTGCTTAAGAAAGAATTACCTAGGTCAGAATGTAAGGAGCATGTCTGTATCTCACGATATAATTTCATGTTAGGATAGAAATATACCTAACACCTTGCTTGTTTGATAAACGGGGGTTATTAAGAGACCAACTTAGGATTATCACATCAACACTTGAAGAAGTAGTTGTGAGGCTAAGTTGAGTTAAATGGTTAGACGCACGAAAGTCCCTAATTGTTTCCCTGTAAACCACAACATAATTAATTGCCCGCGAACTAGAAATTAGCATCCTCGCTCACAATGATGCAGTGAGGCTAGTTTGCCGTGTTTAGAGGCTTGAAATACCATGAACATGCAATTGTAATTATGTGAAATAATAATTGATAGTTCCATGCTTAAACCATTGCAATTCGTAGTGTCGCATGATTATCTGGTTTTAACTTTATGTTGCTCCTAGATTAAATTCAGGATATTTCGTTGACCAAAACTAGACTTAATTAAATCTCCCTCGAAAACTTCTATAACCAACACTTGAGAAAGTTAAGATCACACTTGAATTGGATAGTTAGAGGAATGGGTTCAGTCCCTGTGGGTTCGACATTCCGGTTCTCTAAAAGAGCCACTATATTACTTGCACGACCCGTACACTTGCGGACGCACGAATCGGGCACATCAATTTGAAGTACGAAAAAGTTTGCAACAATATTTACTTAACTTTACATTTCAAGTTTGGTAGTTTTATTTTTAACCTATTCTCCATTTTTATCTGTTTGCTCAGAATAACGAAATAAAGAAATAACCTTAAAATGATTGATCTAACAAGTCTCTGAGGGATTGATAATTGGGACTTCATTGTGACACCCCACCTTGGGAGGCCTGACTGGCACCTAGTGCCACACTGAGATCTGACTGACCTGGCTGGCTTTATGCATGTCTGGTGCATGCCTGCAACTCAGTTCAAGAAAACAACGAGTCATATCTCGGCTGTAAACGTAGCCTCCAGCTGACAATGCCGTATAGCCACCTGTAAAAGAAAACAGCTAACCAACAACAAGCAATAAAAGGGAATCCTATGCTGGCTGACAAGACCACCATGCTGTCTAGTTTTAGCAGAATGAAAATCTGGCAACTACAACTATACAATAGACGACAAGGCCACTAACTAACAGCTAAACAAGGCCCCACACAGTTATCACGTGAAATAAAACACACATAGGCTCCACAGGGACAACAACAAAAGTAATACTGGAAATCTGTAGCCTGCAAGCTTTTAGGAGTGGAACAATACAATAAAAAAGAGCAAACCTTCTAACTATTAGCTCCAAAGGAAGGGAGCTAACTGTATTACTGACTTTGAATGAATGCTAAGAAGGTCCTGACCCGTGTCTATTTGCACCTGCAGGCAAGTAATACAGCACCCAAGGATGGGCGTCAGTATAATATTTATCAAATATATAAGGCAGTAAATGAAAATGACTAAATAAAACTGAAATGAAACTGAAAGCAACTGAATAGAATGGTGTCACGACCCGAGAGGAGACCCAGATCGTAGACACGGGACAAGGGACCGCGGGAGACCCCAACTAAATCCACGGTGTAAGCATTTATTAACTCAGTCAATAAACATGAAGAAACATAATCATAACTAATTGGAAGTCTAACTTAACATAACAACAGTATGAACGTATGAAGCTGAATACATATCTAAGTCTGATAAGCCTCTAATCTGGATGAGCTGATGGGACAACACCCCCAACTAGCTCAGAAATTCTGAAATTGAAAATACATCTAAGGTAACTGAAAGTCTAGTCCTCGAAAGATGAAGACTCACCAATCTAGAAAATGCTAACTCTTATAGGGGCTAGGAATGGGCTGAACCTGTGATACAGATCCTGTATCATAAAATGATGCAGCATAGAAGGTATGCAGTCAGTACGTGGAATGTACCGAGTATGTAAGGTAAGTAAAACCGCTTTGGTAACATAAATCATTTAAAACCATTCATACATATAATAAGCTTTTTAAGAGTAAGTAGAAGACTACATGCATTCATTTTTAAATTGTACTCTTATCATAACGTGTTAATGCATGGCTTTAGAACCTCATAACTGACTCGAATGACTCAGAGCTAGAACATAACATTTATATCAAAAGCTGAACAATGAGTCAAACCTTTCTTCTTGAACATGCATGCATAAGATAATTAACATGAGTAATGAATATGCAAATTCGAATGATATAGACAGTGGGAGACTAGTCACTTAACCGACATACCACAATACAACTTACATGGTTCTGACTATTACACTCTAGTGGGAAAAGCCATCCTAAAACTTTCCAGGGCTAAGGATGCTACCATGATATCAATATCAAGCTGAAGGGCCAATCGGACTGGGGACAGCTCACAAGGGATGTCCCAATAATATAATAGAATCAACCTACGTTGGCACGTAATTCTTGGGCATACTGTAGTCGACCCTTAGCCTTCTCGGTGCTAGACTCTTCTCCCAAAACATGCAATGCTCTACATCGTATAAATACGAAGCTCAACATCGTCTAGTGACGAAGCTCAACGTGAAATCATGCATAAACTCAACATCGTATGAAACGAAGTTCAACATTATCTATTGGCAAAGCTCATTATAAAATCATGCATACACTAGACATCATATAAATATGAAGCTCAACAATGTCGTTTCAACAAAGCTTAGAATAGAATCATGCATAGACTCAACATCATGTGGAATGAAGCTTAACATTGTCCTTGACAAAGCTCGACAATAATAGGCTTATCAATTAAGGATTTATGCATATAGAAGGCTTTACTTTGAACATACCATAAGCTAGAATTTAAAATAATAATAATTTGAGGAAAATTCACTTCAACCCATGTGGTAAGCTTATGTCGGGAAGTTCATCACTTTAAATAAACATATGGGCATCAGCCAAAGCTTTATCATATTTGAACTAATCAATTCATTTTGAAAATATCACCATTGTCATGGGTAGTTTTAGAAACATGCTATTTATCATCAACTTCATCATCATCACTCATCTATCAAGAATCTTTTCCTTTGTGAACTCCTCACCCATGTGCGTTTTAGATTCAAACTTTTTTTAAAAAAAATTTATATGGGAAATCGAGTTAGAATCCTCCCAAGCTTCATAAATCATCAATATAAATACAATCTAATCATAACCATGTATAGAGGTTGAAGAATCATGTAATTGGGAAAAACCCTCATACTTACTCATAAACAATTTAATCAAATTTTGATAGGGAATGGGCATGGGTGTGGAAGAAAGCACCCACTCATAGCCTTACATACCTAGGATTTAAGAATTCTAACTCCCCCTAATTGCCCAGCTGAGATTCAAATTGGAAACCTTGAGATTTCACCTTGAACCTTCCCTTCACACCTTCAAACTTGCATGCATGAGAGTAATGGCTTAGAATAGGTTTTTCCGTGCTAAAAACCACTAAAACGAGTTTAAAATGACATAGTATAGGTCTTAGGAACTTAGAAATTACGAAAAGACCCTTACTAAATTCGCAGGAAAACACAGCCAGGTGACCCTAATGGGTGACTTGACAATTAGTCTGGACGGGCAATGACTCGTCGAGTCGCCCGTCAAGTACACTGGTCAACAGATCTGCTGGGGCTCGTAACGGTGAAGATAACGACTCGTTCCTCGAGACCACGACTTGTGGTCACCTTCTGTCAAGTATACTGCCTTAATTACCAATAATAATCCACATGATTGCTCACGACTCTCCTCACGAGTCGTTGGGACTGGCCACGACTCGTGGGTCCCATCCGTTAAGTACACTGGATAAATCCTCCTTTAACATTCCAACTCCACCCCACGATTGGCATGAAGACTCATGGTGGCTGACCACGAGTCGTTGATTCACTCGTGGGGACTTCGATCCCTTGATCACTCTAGGCCTTCCCACGGGTCACTTGACAACTCGTGGGGTCTTCTCACGAGTCATTCAGTGACTCATTCTGCAACTACTGCAACATTTTCTAGTTTTTCTCCGATTTACTTCTGTGTACGATTCTTGAATTCTCTGGGTATAACAATATCTCCCCCTTGGGAACATTCGTCCTCGAATGTTAGAAACAAGAAGAAAACAGAAACAAGCAATTATCATACTCCAATATTGATTATTTTAACTGAAATTTCATGGAATGACTACCTCCGGAAAGAACCACATAGCTGAACTAAATTCAGGCATCACATACATTTATCATAACATGATTAAAACTTGTGAACATGAACTGAACATGGAAAGTTATTAGAGAATTAGGGCAAAAATTGATACCTCAAGTCGGAACTAAGCCGGTATAGAACAAATGTAGGTATCTAGCCATCATGTATGCTTCAGCCTCCCATGTAGCTCCCTCAACATGCTGATTCCTCTATAAAACCTTAACAGAAGCTACCTCTTTGTTCCTCAGCCTTCAAACTTGTCGATCCAAAATTTCAACTGGAATTTCTTCATAATTGAGGCTGTCTCTCATACCAATGTTGTCTACCTGAACCACCAAGGCTGGATCACTCAAGCACTTCTTCAGAAGCGATACATGAAACACGGGATGAACTGAAGCCAATTCTGAATGCAAGTCCAACTCATATGCTACCTTACCAACCCTCCTCACAACACAGTAGGGGCCAACATAGAGGGGACTGAGTTTACCCTTCTTTCCGAACCGCATGACTCCCTTCATGGGGGATACCTTTAGAAATACCCAGTTGTCCACGTCAAACTCCAAATCGCTTCTTCTCAAATCAGCATATGATTTCTGACGACTTTGAGCAGTTTTCAACCGGTCCCTTATCAACTGGACCTTCATCATCGCCTCATGAATCGAATCTGGTCCTATCATAGCTGCCTCACCCACCTCGAATATTCCGATGGGAGATCTACACCTCCGCTCGTAAAGAGCCTTGAACGGTGCCATCCGGATACTAGAGTGGTAACTGTTATTATAAGAAAACTCGATCAAGGGCAAATGATCATCCCAACTACCTTTAAAATCCATAACACATGCCCTCAACATATCCTCAAGAGTTTGAATGGTCCATTCTGCTTGGCCGTCCATCTGAGGATGAAAAGCTGTGCTTAGCTTAACCTGAGTCCCAAGCCCCTTTTGAAACAAACGCTAGAATTGAGAAGTAAAGTAAGTACCTCGGTTCGAAATAATTGACAAGGGCAGTCCATGAAACCGAACAAATTCCCGAATATACAACTTAGCATAATCATCTGCTGAATCTATGGTCTTGATCGGTAGGAAATGTGCAGCCTTGGTCAACCTATATACCACCACCCAAATGGAGCCGTATTGTCGGCGAGTACAAGGTAGACCTGTAATGAAGTCCATATTGATTTCTTCCCACTTCCAAGTGGGAATGGTAAATCCTGAAGTATGGCTCCCGGTCTTTGTTGCTCGACTTTCTCTTGCTGACAGTTTGGACATTTCGCTACGAACTCTGCAATATCCTTCTTCATACCATCCCACCAATAGATTTCTCACAAATCTGGATACATTTTCGTGGATCCTGGATGAATAGAATATCTGGTACCATATGCCTCATGCAATTTCCGAACTCTCAAATTATCAATGTTCGGAACACATAGTCAATGCTAGTATCGTAGCACACCATCTCCCACTTGGGAGAAAACCTCCACTTTCTGACTCCGCACCACCTCCTTTAGCTTCCTCTATATTGGATCCTCATCCTGCCTGGATTTAACATCAACTACCAAGGACGATTCCGACCCGTTATGCACAACAACATCGCCATCGGTTGAATCGATCAACCTAACTCCTAGCCTTGCAAGCCGGTGAACATCTTTCACCAATTCCTTCTTCCCCTCATCCACATGGGACACACTCTCCATTGAGATCCTACTGAGCGCATCCACAACCACATTAGCCTTGCCTGAGTGGTAAAGGACACTCATGTCATAATCCTTAAGTAACTCCAACCACCTCCTTTGCTGAAGATTTAGATCCTTCTGTGTGAACACATATTGCAAGCTCTTGTGGTCCATAAATACATCAACGTGGACCCCATACAAGTAATGCCGCCATATCTTCAATGTGAACACCACCGCGGCTAATTCAAGATCACGGGTCGGGTAATTCTTCTCGTGCACCTTCAGCTGTCGAGAGGCATAAGCTATCACCCTTCCATGCTGCATCAACACACACCCAAGTCCAACTCTAGAAGCATCACAATACATCATGAAACCATCATTACCCTCGGTAGGGTCAACATTAGTGCCAAAGTAAGTCGAGCCTTCAACTCTTGGAAGCTTTTTTCACAAGCCTCTGACCACTTAAACTTTACCTTCTTCTGAGTCAACTTAGTCAAAGGCGCTGCAATGGATGAGAAACCCTCAACAAACCTCCAATAGTAGCCAGCTAATCCCAAGAAACTCTGAATATCTGAAGGAATCACTGGACTGGGCCAATTCTTCACCGCCTCAATTTTCTGCGAGTCTACATTTATACCTTCTCTAGACACCACATGGCCCAAGAATGCCGCGGAGTCCAACCAAAACTCACACTTACTGAACTTTGGATACAATTGGTGGTCCTTGAGGGTCTAGAGCACTACTCTCAAGTGAGCGGCATGCTCCTCCTCACTCCGAGAGTATATCAAGATGTCATCAATGAGCACGATCACGAACATGTCCAAATACAGCTTGAACACTCTGTTCATCAGGTCTATCAAAGCTGCAGGGGCATTCATTAGTCCAAAAACATAACTACAAATTCATAATGACCATACCGTGTTCTGAATGCCGTTTTCGGGATATCACTCTCTCGGATCTGAGATGATGGTACCTAGATCTGAGATCTATCTTCGAGAAATACTTAGCACCCTAAAGATAATCGAACAAATCATCGATCCTGGGTAAGGGATACCTGTTCTTGACAGTGACTTTGTTCAACAATCGATAATCACTGCACATACGAAGGGAACCATCTTTCTTCCGAACAAATAATACTGTTGCGCCCCATGGAGACTAGCTCGATCTAATGAAGCCCTTATATAGCAAATCCTTTAACTGATCCTTCAACTCTTTATGCTCGATTGGATCCATCTTGTAGGGAGGAATAAATATAGGCTGCGTATCGGGAAGGAGGTCAATACCGAAGTCAATCTCCCGCTCGGGAGGAATACCTGGCAAATCATTAGGAAAGACCTATGTATACTAACGTACTACTGGGACTGACTGGATATTCGGGGTCTCAGACTCAATGCCCTTGACCCTAACCAAATGATACATGCAACCCTTGAAAATCATCTTCCTGGCCTCGAGGTAGGAGACGAAGCGACTTACAAGCACAACTGAACTACCCTTCCATTCTAAAACTAGCTCACCCAGGAATCTGAACTCTACTAACCGGGTCCTACAATTAATGGAAGCATAACAAGCATACAACCAATCCATGCTGAGAATAACATCGAAATCGGTCATGGCTAACTCTATCATATCTACTGAGGTGACCTTATGGAGGACTAAGATTGGGAAATCTCTATACACCCGTCTAGCTATAATTGAGTCATCTATAGGAGGGGAACTGAGAAGGATACTGAGAAGAAATTGGGACTGACTCTGAAGCTACTGGCTACATATGATATCACAAAGGACAAGGTGGCCCCTGGATCTAACAATGCATAAACATCAACATGGAAGACTCGTAACGTACCAGTAACCACGTCTGGGGAGAGCTCCTATTCTTGACGGGATGCTAGGGAATAGAATCTATTTTGGCATTAACCGCTAGCTGCCCTGGTAGATGCCCCGTGATGTGCTAAGCAAGGGGGTGGGGATGCTGAGCTATAAGATGGGACATGGCCCCCAACCTGATCCTGCCTCACTGTTGGACAATCTCTATTCATGTGCTAGGTTGCCTGCACCCGAAACATGCACCCGAACCTGCCAAGCCCTGGCCTACATTCCCTCAGCCACATCTCCAATAAGCTGGGACACCTGAATCTGTGGGCCTGCTACTCTGACCCCTCGAGCCTGATTCTGGCCCTATATGATCATGCCTGGGCTGATATGGCACACTCAAAGTTGATGAAGCTTGGGCAGATGATCTCTTGTGGGTATGCTGACGGTGCCTACCTGCTGACCTAGATTGAGGAAATATGTGATCATCAGTCCTGGCCCTCTTGGCCTCTCTATCTCTCGAATGTGCCGTCTCCATCTGCTGGGACTACAACACCATCCGAGGAAAGTCCATATCCTAATGAAGCATAGCAATCCTGCATTCCTTATCCAAGTAGCCTGCTATCTCATGCACAAACCTGCTCACTCGCGCCCTTTGGTCAGCCACTAACTCAGGAGCATACTTCAATAAATGGGTAAACTCAAGGGGATATTTTAGTAGTGTCATCCTCCCTTGCTTCAGATTTACAAACTCAGCTGCCTTTAGCTCCCTCATCTCCTGAGGGAAGAACCGATCCAGGAATGCAACATGGAACTCTTCCCAAGTGACCGAACCTTCTCCAGCAACCCTGCTATTTTTCTAATGGCGGAACCAAATATGCACAACTCCCTTCAACTGGTAGGAGGCCAACTCTACGCACTCTACACTACTCACCCCCATAACCTGGGTGATCTTGATAACCTCATCCACGAATTCGTGTGGATCCTCATCTACCTTGGACCCAAGAAACTCTGGTGGGTTCATCCTCAAGAAGTCCCTAACTTGAGATGTTGCTGCACTGCCATTCTGCGAAACATGCGCAACGGCCAGCTGATTGACCTGAGCGGTCAAGGCCTGCACAAGCATCTGGATAGCGGCCCGAAACTCAGTATGGGCGACAGGCTCTGGTGCTTGAGGCTCCTAAACCGGTGGGACCTACTGATGCCCACGACCCATGCCATCCTCCTGGCCTTCACCATCTCCATTCCTCCTTACATTCATCCTCCGAGGAGCCATGATTCTGCAATCGCGAATAGCACGAATTAGAGGGATAGAAAGGCTTTTTATCGCACGACATAGGTCATGAAAGATGGAAACATTTCCTAAAATGTTTCGTAGTCTCTTCGTCATAAGTATGGCACGCTTCACACCCATGGAAAAGACTTTACTTAACGCGGCTTTCAGACTCCCCAGGACACTTCAAACCTATGGTTTTGATACTAAGTTTGTCACGACCCGAGAGGAGACCTAGATTATAGACACGGGACAAGGGACCCTGGGAGACCCCAAGTCAACCCATGACATAAGCATTTACTAACTCAGTCAATAAATATGAAGAAACATAATCATAACTCAGCGGAAGTCTAACTTAACATAACAACAAAATGAATGTCTAAAGATGAATACATATCTAAGTCTGATAAGCCTCTAATTTGGATGAGCTGATGGGACAACATCCCCAACTAGCTCAAAAATACTGAAATTGAAAATACATCTAAGGTAACTAAAAGTCTAGTCCTCGAAAGATGAGGACTCACCAATCTAGCAGGTGCTAACTCTTATAGCGGCTACAAACGAGGCTAAACCTGTGATACAGATCCTGCATCATGAAACGATACAACATAGAAGGTATGCGATCAGTACGTGGAATGTATCGAGTATGCCAAGTAAGTAAAACTGCTTCGGTAACATAAATAATTAAAAACCATTCATACATATAATAATCTTTTAAGAGTAAGTAGAAGACTAAATGCATTCATTTTGAAATCGTACTCTTATCATAATGTGTTCCTTCATGGATTTAGAACCTCATAACTGACTCGAATGACTCAAAGCTAGAACATAAAATTTATATCAAAAGCTGAACAATGAGTCAAACCTTGCTTCTTGAAAATGCATGCATAAGATAATTAACATGAGTAATGGATATGCAAATTCAAATGATATAGACAGTGGGAGACTCATCACTTAACCGATATACCACGATAGAGCTTACGTGGTCCTGAATGTTACACTCAAGTGGGCAGATCCATCCTAAAACTTGCCAGGGCTAAGAACGCTACCATGAAAACGATATCAAGCTGAAGGGACAATCGGGCTGGGGATAACTCACAAGGGAGGTCCCAATAATATAATAGAATCAACCTATGTTGGCGCGTAGTTCTGGGGCATAGGGTGGTCGACCCTTAGCCTGCTCGGTGCTAGACTCTTCTCCCAAAACATGCAATGCTCTACATCATATAAATACGAAGCTCAACATCATCTAGTGACGAAGCTCAACATGAAATCATGCATAAACTCAACATCATATGAAACGAAGTTCAACATTGTCTATTGAAAAAGCTCATTATGAAATCATGCATACACTAGACATCATATAAATATGAAGCTCAACAATGTCGTTTCGACAAAGCTTAGAATGGAATCATGCATAGACTCAACATCATGTGGAATGAAGCTTAACATTGTCCTTGACAAAGCTCGACAATAATAGGCTAATCAATTAAGGATTGATGCATATAGAAGTCTTTACTTTGAACATACCACAAGCTAGAATTTAAAATAATAATAATTTGAGGAAAATTCACTTCAACCCATGTGGTAAGCTTATGTCGGGAAGTTCATCACTTTAAATCAACATATGGGCATCACCCAAAGCTTTATCATATTTGAACTAATCAATTCATTTTGAAAATATCACCATTGTCATGGGTAGTTTTAGAAACATGCTATTTATCATCAACTTCATCATCATCACTCATCTATCAAGAATCTCTTCCTTTGTGAACTCCTCACCCATGTGCGTTTTAGATTCAAATTTTTAAAAAATAATTTTATATGGGAAAACAAGTTAGAATCCGCCCAAAATTCATAAATCATCAATATAAATACAATCTAATCATAACCATGTATAGAGGTTGAAGAATCATGTAATTGGGCAAAACCCCATACTTAATCATAGAGAATTTAATAACTTTTTGATAGGGAACGGGCATGGGTGTGGAAGAAAGCACCCACTAATAGCATTACATACCTGGGATTGAAGAATTCTACCTCTTCCTAATTGCCCAGATGAGATTCCAATTGGAAACATTGAGATTTCACCTTGAACCTTCCGTTCACACCTTCAAACTTTCACGCATGAGAGTAATAACTTAGGATAGGTTTTCCCTTGCTAAAAACCAACTGAAAAGAGTTTAAAACGATGTAGTATAGGTCTTAGGAACATAAGGAGTACAAAAAGACCCTTACTAAATTTGCAGGAAAACACTGCTAGGTGACCCTAAGGGGTGACTTGACGATTTGTCAGGATGGGCAACGACTCGTCGAGTCGCCCATCAAGTACACTGGTCAACAAATCTGTTGGGGCTCGTAACGGGGAAGATAATGACTCGTGGTCACCTTTCGTCAAGTACACTGACTTAATTCCCAAAATAATCCACATGCTTGCTCACGACTCTCCTCACGAGTCATTGGGACTGGCTACGACTCGTGGGGTCCTATCCGTTAAGTACACTAGATAACTACTCCTCTAACATTCAAATTCACCCCATGATTGACATGAAAACTCATGGTGGCTGACCACGAGTAGTTGATTCACTCGTGGGGACTTCAATCCCTTGATTACTCCAGGCCTTCCCACGGTTCACTTGATGATTCATGGGGTCTTCTCACGAGTTGTTCAGTGACTCATTTAGCAACTGCTGCAACACTTTTAAGTTTTTCTCCGATTCACTTCCTGGTCCGATTCTTGAATTCTCGGGGTATAACAAAGGTATAGAGGTACCACCTGAATAGCTTAAAGACCTAATGTCTTATCTACCAGTAAATAGTGGAAACAAAAACCTTACCTAGCCCCCATAAGCCCGAAAGATACAATCAACACAGAACAACCCACTCGAGGCCCCCAAAAGCCCTAGTGAACACACTTCAATCTACATACCCCTAACAAGGTCAAAGTGAGTCAATTGGTAACTAGAGCCAACCTACCGGTCCCCTGGGCCTGCAACTGAGCCCACTCGGCTCCTGGTCTGTAGTTGTGTCTGAGTCCAATGGACTCTTGAAAACTGCACCCGGGGCACCAGACTCGATGAGGGTGTGATGCCGATACCGCATAAAGATAATAGTCCAGCCATGGAATGGACTATAATATGTCCCTTGGGCCTCTGCATCGTCCCTTTGGACGACATATCGCTCCTTGGAGCAACGTCATATAGCCCCTGGCGGGCGACGACACAACTAGTAATCCTGAGGTTGGTCACGGAAGGCTATACAGGGAAGGGTCAATCCTAAACTAAGCACAAAGTACTGGTCACAACTAACAATAGCAGCTAACCACAATAGACATACTTCCATCCTTCTTACGAGGGCTCAAGTCGTATTACAATATGGTAGAAAATAAATTTCCAGAGGGATTTGCCTTAACATATCTTGATTGTCGATTCCCGGTTAATTGATGAGTTTCAATTGTATTTGGAAGCTCTTCCCAATTGTAACCTTAATACTGGGAGATGGGACTAATTTTTGTACTAAATTTGGCAAAAATGACAACTGTCGATACTAATTGTGACTCTAATTCAATGTTGCAAAATATGGCTAAAAACCTATGATTTCCCGAGATTTCAGAAGGGAGAAATACTTACCTAAAGCCTGTGGCCATTTATGAATCAATTTAGAACAATTTTAAAAAATTTTACTCCGCGGAGTTTCAATTTGCTGAGCGAATATTTGAGAAATAACTCTGTAGTAATGCTTCCCGTGGGCTTAGAACTCGATACCTGAAGATAACTTGAGTTTGGACGGTGTTTGGTAGTGTAATCGGAGGAATTTTACATGAAAGTTGCGTGTTATACTCTCTCTGGCAGAGGTCTTATTTGTGAAATGAGTTACAATTGAACCAAGTGGGTATTTATATAAGTATGGGCGGTGGACTGGGGGGCACCTGGCGCCGTGCCTCCCAAGGTGCCAATATGCCTGGCATGCCGCGCTGCCTAGGGTGCTAGTGTGCTGGTGCGCCATGCTGCCTAGTGCACAGGTGAGCTAGCGCGTCGTTCTCACCCCTCACGGCTTGACCTTTCCCGACCCTATTTCTAAGGCTCTTCCCATACGCTTCAAGAATTCTTTACCCGGCATAACCTACGTGTACGCCTACTAACTGTAATATTTGTACGGGGTGTAACATCTTCCTCCCCTTAGGAACATTCGTCCTCGAATGTCATTCTCAGGCTCGGAGTTAAATTTTTTAACCAAGATTTAAATAAATTTTTGCATAGTATGCTATGCAATATGGACTATCCGGGAACCTGAAATGCAGAAAAGTCCACCATACGTGCCTCGCAGGATGCTATAAACAACTATTTCATCACATGAGTAGCTAGTTAACAGTACCAATAATACAAGTAGTAAGATAACAACTGAATAACAACATCACCTTTAATTGCATAATCTGAATCAATCCTGGAACAAGTGAGGATATCTAGACCTCGTGTCATCCTCGGCTTCTCAGGTCATCTCTTCTTTATTCCTGTTCCTCCATAATACCTTTACAGAGGATACATATTTTGTTCTTAACCTTCGAACCTGTCGATCCAGTATGTCAACTGGATCTTCTTCGTAGGCTAGCTCCTCAGTGACCTGAACGTCCTCAACTGGCACCACTCGGGACAGATCTCCTATGCACTTTCGCCGCATTAACACGTGAAGACTAGGTGAACAAATTCTAACTCTGGAGGTAATTCTAGCTCATATGCCACTTGTCTTATTCTCTGGAGGATCTGATACGGTCCGATGAATCTAGGGCTAAGCTTGACCTTTTTACAAAATGTCATTGAATTCCAGGTCTCTACTCTGCACATCGGAGTAGGATTTCTGGCGATTCTAAGCTGTCAGCAAGTGCTCTCTAATGAGTTTTACTTTTTCCTCTGATTGGTGGATCATGTCTGGTCCAATCAACTCTGGTTCTCTTACCTGGAACCATCAAATGGGGGACCTATATTCTGCCCATATAGGGCCTCATAAGGCGCCATCTTAATTGTTGAATGATAACTGTTTTCGTAAGAAAATTCAATAACGCGTAAATGCTCATCCCAAATTCCCCCCAAGTCTAACACACATGCTTGCAACATATCCTTGACTGTCTGTATGGTACGTTCTTCTTGCCCGTCTGTCTGAGGATAGAATGCTATACTCAAAGTAACTTATGTTCCCAAGCCTTTCTGAAATGATTGCAATAATCTAGCTATGAGTGTCCCCCTATCAGAACTGATAGATATTGGGACTCCATGTAATTGAACTATCTCTATGATATACAATTCAGCATAGTCCTCAGCTGAGAAGGTGGTCCTGACTGGCAGAAGATGAGCCGATTTCGTTAATCTATCGACAATCACCAAAATAGAATAAAATCCATATCCGATATGGGGTAATCCTTTCACAAAATCCATGTTGGTTGCTTCGAATTTCCACATAGGTACCGCTATCTCCTGTGTCAATTCACCGGGTATTTGATGTTAAGCCTTTACCTATTGGCAGTTAGGGACTGTGCTACAAATTCTTCTATATCCTTTTTCATTCCAGGCCACCAGTAAATCTCCTTTATGTCATGGTACATTTTCATTGAACTCGAATAAAGAGAGTAACGAAGGTAGTGTACCTCAGCTATAATTTGTTGGCGGAGCCCTGCTACATCTGGAATGCAAAGAAAATCGATGAATCTCAGGACGCCATCTTTGGTTACCTCGAAAGCTGATACTTCACCCTGTTATACCTTATCTCTGAGCTGTGCTTAATGGGGATCTTCATACTTCCATTCCTTTACTTCCACTACTAGGGATCATACTACGGTATTTTGAATTACAACCCTGTTATCTCTTGAATCTACTATTCGGATGGCTAAGCTGGCTAACTAGTGCAATTCTTGAGCCTACTCTCACTGTTCGGGTCTCAAATGTGCTAAACTTCTCATAGATCTACTACTAAGAGAATCCGCCACAATATGGCCCAGAAAGGCTACAGAATTCAGCCAGAACTCACATTTAGAAAATTTTGCATCTAACTGGCGATCCTTGAGAATCTGGAGCTTTGTTCGCAAATGATCTGTTCTGCTTCTAAATAGGAATACACCAGAACGTCATCAATGAATATTATCAAAAACAAGTCTAGATATGGCCTAAAGATACTTTTCATCAAATCCATGAATACTACTGGGGCATTCGTCAATCTGAAGGACATAACTAGAAATTCAAAGTGACCATACCTGGTCCTGAAAGCTATATTTGGAATATCTCTCTCCCGAACCCGCACCTGGTGATATTCCGACCTTAAATCAGTCTTGGAAAAGTACTTCGCCCTGTGTAGCTGATCAAACAAGTCATCTATCCTGGGAAGTGGGTATTTATTTTTGATAGTAACTTTATTCAACTGTCGGTAATCTATTCACATGCGGAGGGAACCAGCTTTCTGTTATACCCCGTAAGATTTCCGACACCTAGATGGCCTATTCGCATGGTGGTTAGGCATATTTGAAAGCCATACGTGCTAGAGAAAGGCCCGGGAAAAAGATCAGACGAGAAACCTGTCGAACCATCGCGGAAGGAGCCGAGGCAGAGCCCCTCCGATTATTCTTATAAATTTCCAGTGAAACAGAGAGGAAAAACCAGAGGAGAGAAAAGAACGAAGAGGGTAATATAATTTCGTCCGATTATGCTGCCAAACGTAGTCCAAACCCAAATTAACCTCAGGTACCGAGGTATTTAGCAGCAGAGAGCATTCCTACGGATTTAGTTTTGCGAAATACGGCCGACGAATCATCGAGCTACCAGACTAAGGTAAGTGGAATTGCTCCAAACTAGTGTCTATGTGTTCCTAGCTGTGAAGTGAATATTTCTCGCTTCTGGACTTCTGAAAAATAGCGAGTTTTCGACCGTCTTTAGATAAGCCTAAGTTTAGGCTATAATTATATCGAAAGTGATGTCGTCCTTCAGAATAGAGTTGTATTTAGTAATGATTGATATATATATGAATGCAGTTGAGAGGAAATGCTGAAATACTGACCAAGCCATGCCGGTTAGTCGGGAAATCAGAAGTGAAGGTATGTAAAGCTACTTTCCTCGGCAAGTTAGTAGTCTCGGTATAGTAAAGTAGTTTAAAGGCCAGTAAAATGTTCAGAAGTCGTGTGTTATGTTATTACGAATGTTGGTACGATATTGGAAGCATTATGTTATGAATAACGTGAAACTTGCTAGCACGATATAAATTATAATACGAGTATTAGGAACCGTACTACATGTCCAGTATGTGATTTAGTAAAGAATGTTAAGATATTATCGTACTCAGTTGAAACCTAGTAAAGTAATGTAAATACCTGTAAGGTATCTCAGAAGTAGAATGATAGGTTAAAATGAAGTCTAGAAAGCATGATAGGAATAGTAAATCATGTTACTATAGGAAACTCAGTTATACAGCATGGTTTCCAGCAGAAAAACTACATCTTGTTCAGCATTAGACACAGTACAGTATGGCAGAAGATTATATTTATATATATACTATTATCAGTCCCAGCAATTATTAAATACGTACATATCACTATCACTAGTTCAGCATACAGTATGTACAAATACATTATTATCATTAGCTTCAGTATGTGGTATATGCAGATAGTATTACTAGTTGAGACCACTGTATTGTCTTGGGGTTGGACTACCTAGCATCCATGATCTCCCCAGGGTTAATAGCTGTATCGACTCGTCCACCAGAGGACGAGGATACGTCGCTCTACGGAGTGGCATGCCATCCCACAGGGGACGAAGATGGGATGCCAGTTTTCCCCATATTGTGCCTTGGTCGGCCCTTATACACCCCCGTCGAGCGGATAAGCCTAGGTGTTGATTTAGGAGTCCTCCGGACTCAGGTACAATTATAGTCAGGGGCTCAGCGAGCCCAAGTGCATACCCCGGGGACCAGTAGGATGCTTATAGTTATTATAGGAGATGGGACGACCGGGGTAGGGGTATAGATTGAGTGTTGGTTGTATCTTCTGGCTTATGGGGGCCGGGTAAGGTTTGTGTGTGCTATGTTATGTTATGTTATGTTATGTTATGCCATGTTACACTAGATAAGAGTAGATCGACAGTAGAACGATATGTCTCCAGGTATGACTCCTACTCCTTCCAGTACAGATAAGAGTAGGCATAGTTTTACATTTTCAGTCAGTAGTCTATTCCTTCCTATTTCAGTTCCATCAGTTGTGTTGTTGTTTTCAGATATTTCTTTCAGTTATTGTTTTACATACTCAGTACCAGTGGTACTAACGCCCCTTGGGGGCGCTGCATTACTCTCCTGCAGGTACTCATAGACGAGGGGCCGATACCTCGTGATTCCAGCCAGCCCACAGGGTCATCAGCTCCAGTCATCCGGAGCTAGATAGCTAGTGGTTTATTCCTTTTCTTTTGTTGTACAACATGGGTAGGTCAGGGCTCTGTCCTGACCATCTTATCAGTATTCTTAGAGTCTTGCAGTCTGTATATATTTCCCTGTGGTCAGATGAGCCGGTCGTGTGAGGCCGTGCAGTTGTATAGTTGTTAGGACTTCTGTTTCTTTCATGTTGGTCGTGTGGGCCCATAGCTAAACAGTAGTGGTGACCTTGCCGGTCACGTAGCTTTCCAATATTTCATTGTTGAGACTAGACAGCATGGTGGCCTTGTCGGCCCGTATAGGCTCCCCGATATTGATATATTTCTGGTTAGCTGTTAGTACAGGTACAGGTGGCTATAGGCCTAATCAGCCGGAGGCTATATTTACAGCCGTTATAAAGCCTGTTGTTTCCCTGAATCTGAGTTAGGGCCAGCCAGGCAATAGATGTGCTCAGGCTCAGTAGTCTAGCAGTTCAGGTCCTAGTAGGGCACCAGGTGCCAGTCATACCCCCCAAAGCGGGGTGTGAAAAACTTGGTATCAGAGCAGGTCGTATCCCAGGGAGTCTGCAAGCCGTGCTAAGTAGAGTCCTGCCTATGGATGTGTTGTGCACCACATACTATGGGTAGGGGGCTGCAAGGCATGATAGGATGGTTGTCTTTTATTCTTATTCAGTCGTGCTGTAGAGCGGTACAACATAGGGTTGAGTCCCTAAAGCTTACTGTATTCTTTGGTTACAGATAATGTCAGATCAGCGACATCCTATCACAGGCCGGAGCTTAGACATTGCAGCAGGGGAAGGCACCAGCAGGGTGCCTCACCCTCGTTTAGAAACAGCCCGATCAGAGGGCACTATAGAGGCATCGTCCCAGCCTTTTCAGCAGTCTCCACCACATCATGAGCCACTTGGGGCGACATTACCTCCAGCAGTCCCCATACCGATACCTTCCGACCAGGAGGTTAGGAGTGCGGTAGTCATGTTAGCATAGATGATGGCTGCCCAGCGTCAGCCGATGCCGTCTACAGTTGTGGAGTCGTCAGGAGGGCCCGGTAGTTCGAGGGTCCGAGAGTTCTTGGCTCTGAATCCCCCACAGTTTACAGGTACGGACCGGACAGAGGACCCTCAGGATTTTCTGGATCAAATGCAGAGAATTTTAAGGGTTATGCATGCCACGCCTACAGAATCAGTTGAGTTGGCAGCATTCCGGTTATGGGACATCGCCGTATTGTGGTATGAAAGCTGGGAAAGGTCCCGAGGGAGAGATGTTTCCCCTCCGACCTGGTCCAGCTTCTCAGGAGCTTTTCTGGATCACTATTTGCTGTGGGAGATTCGACAGGCCCGTGTAGACCAGTTCCTACATCTAGAGCAAGGGGCCATGAGTGTTTGGGAATATTCCTTGTGGTTTGATTCTTTGGCCCAGTATGCACCGGCCTTTGTTGATACCATGGCATCCAGAGTACACCGCTTTATTATGGGGTTGAATCCAGAATATGTTGAGACTTGTATTACGGCCACACTGCGAGAGGACATGGACATTGTCCGAGTTCAGGCATTTGCCCAGAATATTGAGGGCATCAGGCAGCGGCATCGGGAGATCAGGAGGACCAATCAGGAACAGTGCCGCCGGGACAGGCCAGTTGAGTTACAGAGGGAGGTTCGGGGAGGACCTAGGCCACGATTGTTAGATAGGCCGCCCAGGCCCCCTCCTCCACCACAGCTGCAGAGGGGTAGATTTAGCTGCAGGGGGCAGTCAGAGACCGGCAGAGGCTCGCAGATGGCAGATTCACCATTACAGAGAAGGGTGGAACAGAGTAAGTATACCCTACCACTTTGCCCTATATGCAGCCGACGCCATCCTAGAGCATGCAGGTATGGCTCCACCGGATGCTATATTTGTGGCCAAGAAGGCCATTTGATGAAAGATTGCCCAGCCAGAGGTCAAGAGGATCGGGATAGATAGGACAGGGCATCTGCAGGGTCACGAGCCATAGCATCCTCGGCAGGGTGCAGGCCCTCAGTTTCAGAAGGCAGGGATCGGGGCAGATCAGAGGCCTCCAGTGCAAGTGCGGGTCCAAGCCGCACATATGCTTTACCAGGGAGACAAGATTCAGAAGCGTCACCTGATGTTGTAAAGGGTATGCTAACTATCTGCTCACACCCTGCTTATGTGTTGATTGATCCAGGGTCTATTTTGTCCTACATTACTCCATTTGTGGCATGAAAGTTCGATATTGCACCAGAATTATTGCAGTAGCCCTTTTTAGTATCCACGCCCGTCGGTGACTCTATTGTAGCTAGCAGAATTTACCGAGGGTGTACAGTAGAGGTTGCTGACCGTCAGACCACAGTAGATTTGGTTGAGTTAGAAATGATAGACTTCGATGCCATAATGGGTATGGATTGGCTAGTGTCGTGCTTTGCCAATGTTGAATGTTGGACCAAGACGGTCCGATTCCACTTTCCAGGAGAAGCAGTGCGGGAGTGGAAGGGCAGCACCACTATGCCAAAAGGTAGGTTTATTTCCTACCTTCAGGCGAGGAAATTGATATCTAAGGGATGTATTTACCATCTGGTCAGAGTTTAGGATGTCCGAGCAGAATCTCCGACACTCCAGCCCGTTCCGGTGGTGAACGAGTTCCCTGATGTGTTTCCCGATGAGTTACCTGGTATTCCCCCGGAAAGGGAAATAGATTTTGCTATTGACTTGTTACTAGGCACTCAGCCGATATCAATTCCTCCCTATCGTATGGCTCCTGCAGAACACAGAGAATTAAAGGAGCAGCTGAAAGACTTGTTGGATAAAGGTTTTATTAGACCGAGTACTTCACCATGGGGTGCGCCAGTTTTGTTTGTAAGAAAGAAAGATGGCTCACTCCGTATGTGCATAGATTATCGGCAATTGAACAAAGTTACAGTGAAGAACAAGTACCCGCTTCCCATAATTGATGACTTATTTGATCAGTTGCAGGGAGCCAGACACTTTTCTAAGATTGACTTGCGGTCCGGATATCACCAGGTTTGAGTACGTGAAAGAGATATTCCTAAGACGGCGTTTAGGACCCGATATGGACATTTTGAATTTCTAGTCATGTCCTTCGGGTTAATGAATGCCCCGACAATCTTCATGGACCTGATGAACAGTATTTTCAGACCCTTCCTGGACTTGTTCGTAATAGTATTCATTGATGACATTCTGGTGTATTCTCGCTCTGAAGCAGATCACCGGACTCATTTGCGGACAGTGCTCCAGATCCTCAGGGACCGCCAGTTATATGCTAAATTTTCTAAGTGTGAATTCTGGCTTAATTCAGTAACCTTTTTAGGACATATTGTGTCGAATGCTGGTATACAAGTTGACAAGCAGAAAATAGAAGCAGTTAAATCATGGCCTAGGCCTACCACTCCGACTGAAGTCCGTAGCTTACTGGGATTAGCAGGATATTACAGGAGGTTCGTTGAAGGGTTCTCGACTATTGCGACACCTCTGACTAAACTGACACAGAAAGCAGCAAAGTTTCAGTGGACAAAGGCATGCGAGCAGAGCTTCCAGGAACTGAAAGAGAGATTAACCTTCGCCCCAGTGTTAGCATTGCCGGAAGGTACAGAAGGTTATTCGGTGTATTGCGACGCACCAAGAATCGGGTTAGGTTGTGTGTTGATGCAGCATGGTAAAGTGATTGCATATGCTTCCAGACAGCTGAGAAAACACGAAAAGAATTACCCTACCCACGACCTGGAATTAGCCGCAGTAATCCACGCCTTAAAGATGTGGAGGCATTACCTGTATGGCGTCCATGTTGATATTTTCACATATCACAAGAGCCTACAGTACATCTTCACTCAGAGGGAGTTGAATCTGCGGCAACATCGCTGGTTGGAGCTGTTAAAGGATTATGATGTGAATATTCTATACCACCCAGGAAAGGCCAATGTTGTAGCAGATGCTCTCAGTCGTAAGTCCATGGGGAGTTTGGCACATTTGCAGCCCAAGCAGCAGGAATTGGTCAGGGAGATACATCAGTTAGCTAGCCTAGTCGTTCGTGTAGCAGAAACAGAGGACGGTAGTGTAGTAATACAGAACACCGCCGTGTCATCATTAGTTGTGGAAGTGAAAGAACGGCAATATGAGGATCCTGACCTGAGCTAGCTCAAAGACAGAATCCAGCAGGGTAAAGCGCCAGATTTTCAGGTAACTGAGGGAGAAGTGCTGTTATGTAAAGGTCGCCTATGTGTTCCGGATGTTTTAGGGCTTCGCCAGCAGATTATGAACGAGGTACATTACGCCCGTTATTCTCTTCACCCCGGTGCGACAAAAATGTACCAGGATATCAAAGGAAACTACTGGTGGCCAGGTATGAAAAGAGAAATTACTGAATTTGTAGCCCAGTGTCCTAACTGCCAACAGGTGAAAGCAGAACATCAGAAACCAGGCGGTTTGACTCAGGATATAGCTGTACCTCTCTGGAAATGGAAAGTAGTGAATATGGATTTTGTAGCAGGATTACCCGGTACTAAACACAGACATGACTCTATATGGGTGATAGTTGACAGATTGACAAAATCAGCTCATTTCCTGCCAATAAGAGCTACTTTCTCGGCTGAAGATTATGCGGAGTTGTATATCCGAGAAATAGTCAGGTTACATGGAGTACTAGTGTCCATTATTTCAGACAGAGGAGCACAGTTTACGGCTAGATTTTGGCGGTCATTTCATAGAGGTTTGGGGACGCAGATTAATTTGAGCACAACATTCCATCCTCAGACAGATGGACAGGCTGAACGCACAATTCAGATGCTCAAAGATATGTTGCGAGCGTGTGTACTAGATTTTGGTGGTAGCTGGGATGAGCATTTGCCGTTAATTGAATTTGCCAACAATAACAGTTATCACTCAGCCATCCAGATGGTGCCTTTCGAGGCATTATACGGACGAAAATGCAGATCGCCGATTGGTTGGTTTGAAATAGGAGAATCAGCGTTGGTTGGCCCAGACATTGTTCAGCAGTCAGAGGAAAAGGTAAAGCTTATCCGAGAACGCTTACTGACTGCACAGAGCCGCCAGAAATCATATGCAGATGTGCGGCGCAGAGACTTGGAATTTGATGTAAATGAATGGGTATTTCTGAAAGTGTCTCCAATGAAAGGGGTAATGAGATTCAGCAAGAAAGGTAAGCTCAGCCCGAGGTTTGTTGGGCCTTATTAGATTCATCGAAGGATAGGCCGAGTAGCATATGATTTGAACTTGCCTCCAGAATTAGAATCCGTTCATCCGTTCTTTCATGTATCTATGCTAAGGAAATGCATAGGAGACCCATCCAGAGCAGTCCCAGTCCAAGATATCCAGGTTATAGAAAAGCTAGCCTATGACGAGGTTCCAGTAGCTATCCTAGACAGACAGATTCGCAGATTGAGGACTAAAGATATTGCGTCTGTCAAGGTATTGTGGCGTAACAGGAACCGAGAGGAGATGACTTGGGAGGCGGAGGAAGATATGAAGACCAGATATCCTCACTTATTCCAGGCCTATTCAGGCGACAGGTATGTCCGTATTATTACTTATGCAATATCTTATAGTTGGGTATGAATAAATGAGAAGGATTGATGCTTAGCTATCCAGTGAATCCTAAAGTATTGTGTGCAGTACCTGTATTGGACTTTTCTGCGTTTCAGGTTTTTGGTATAGTCCATATTACAGGGGAAACTCTGCCGAAATTTTCCTAGATAGTAAGTTGAGAAGTCCTCTAAATAGAAGTTTACATTCGAGGATGAATGTTCTTATGGTGGGGAGCATGTTATACCTCGTAAATTTCTGACACCTAGATGGCCTATTCGCACGGTGGTTAGGCATATTTGAAAGCCATACGTGCTAGAGAAAGGCCCGGGAAAAAGATCGGACGAGAAACCTGTCGAACCATCGCGGAAGGAGCCAAGGCAGAGCCCCTCCGCAATGGCAACGTGTCACGGAGGTGGAGCCTCCGCGTTGGCTTCGTGACACGTTGGCCTTGTCCAGGCCCAAGTATATAAAGCCCCACTTCGGTTTTAAATCATTTATTCTTATAAATTTCCAGTGAAACAGAGAGGAAAAACCAGAGGAGAGAAAAGAACGAAGAGGGTAATATAATTTCGTCCGATTACGCTGCCAAACGTAGTCCAAACCCAAATTAACCTCAGGTACCAAGGTATTTAGCAGCAGAGAGCATTCCTACGGATTTAGTTTCGTGAAATACGGCCGACGAATCGTCGAGCTACCGGACTAAGGTAAGTGGAATTGCTCCAAACTAGTGTCTATGTGTTCCTAGCTGTGAAGTGAATATTTCTCCCTTCTGGACTTCTGAAAAATAGCGAGTTTTCGACCGTCTTTTGATAAGCCTAAGTTTAGGCTATAATTATATTACAAGTGATGTCGTCCTTCATAATAGAGTTGTATTTAGTACTGATTGATATATATATGAATGCAGTTGGGAGGAATAGCTGAAATACTGACCAAGCCACACCGGTTAGTCGGGAAATCAGAAGTGAAGGTATGTAAAGCTAGTTTCCTCGGCAAGTTAGTAGTCTCGGTATAGTAAAGTAGTTTAAAGGCCAGTAGAATGTTCAGAAGTCGTGTGTTATGTTATTACGAATGTTGGTACGATATTGGAAGCATCATGTTATGAATAACGTGAAACTTTCTAGCACGATATAAATTCTAATACGAGTATTAGGAAACGTACTACATGCCCAATATGTGATTTATTAAAGAATGTTAAGATATTATCGTACTCAGTTGAAACCTAGTAAAGTAATGTAAATACCTGTAAGGTATCTCAGAAGTAGAATGATAGGTTAAAACGAAGTCTAGAAAGCATGATAGGAATAGTAAATCATGTTACTATAGGAAACTCAGTTATACAGCATGGTTTCCAGCAGAAAAACTACATCTTGTTCAGCATTAGACACAATATAGTATGGCAGAAGATTATATTTATATATATACTATTATCAGTCCTAGCATGTATTAAAAACGTACATATCACTATCACTAGTTCAGCATACAGTATGTACAAATACATTATTATCATTAGCTTCAGTATGTGGTATATGCTGATAGTATTACTAGTTGAGACCACTGTATTATCTTGGGGTTGGACTACCTAGCATCCATGACCGCCCCAGGGTTAATAGCTGTATCGACTCGTCCGCTAGAGGATGAGGATACGTCGCTCTACGGAGTGGCATGCCATCCCACAGGGGACGAAGATGGGATGCCAGTTTTCCCCATTTGTGCCTTGGTCGGCCCTTATACACCCCCGTCGAGCGGATACGCCCGGGTATTGATTCAGGAGTCCTCCGGACTCAGGTACAGTTATAGTCAGGGGCTCAGCGAGCCCAAGTGCATACCTAGGGGACCGGTAGGATGCTTATAGTTATTATAGGATATGGGACGACCGGGGTAGGGGTGTAGATTGCGTGTTGGTTGTACCTCCCAGCTTATGGGGGCCGGGTAAGGTATGTGTGTGCTATGTTATGTTATGTTATGTTATGTTATGTCATGTTACACTAGATACGAGTAGATCGACAGTAGAACGATACGTCTCTAGGTATGACTCCTACTCCTTCCAGTACAGATAAGAGTAGGCATAGTTTTACATTTTCAGTCAGTAGTCTATTCCTTCCTATTTCAGTTCCATCAGTTGTGTTGTTGTTTTCAGATATTTCTTTCAGATATTGTTTTACATACTCAGTACCAGTGGTACTGACACCCCTTGGGGGCGCTGCATTACTTTCCTGCAGGTACTTATAGACGAGGGGCTGATACCTCGTGATTCCAGCCAGCCCACAGGGTCATCAGCTCCAGTCATCCAGAGCTAGATAGCTAGAGGTTTATTCCTTTTCTTTTGTTGTACAGCATGGGTAGGTCGGGGCCCTGTCCTGACCATCTTATCAGTATTCTTAGAGGCTTGCAGTCTGTATATATTTCCCTGTGGTCAGATGAGCCGGTCGTGTGAGGTCGTGCAGTTGTATAACTGTTAGTACTTTTGTTTCTTTCATGTTGGTCATGTGGGCCCATAGCTTGACAGTAGTGGTGACCTTGCCGGTCACATAGCTTTCCAATATTTCATTGTTGAGACTAGACAGCATGGTGGCCTTGTCGGCCCGCATAGGCTCCCCGATATTGATATGTTTTTGGTTAGCTGTTAGTATAGGTACGGGTGGCTATAGGCCTAATCGGCCGGAGGCTGTATTTACAGCCGTTATATAGCCCGTTGTTTCCCTAAATGTGAGTTAGAGCCAGCCAGGCACCAGATGTGCTCAGGCTCAGTAGTCTAGCAGTTCAGGTCCTAGTAGGGCACCAGGTGCCAGTCATACCCGCCAAAGCGGGGTGTGACACTTTCTTTCTCAGAAACAATATTGGCGCACCCCACAGTGAAGTACTCGGCCTGATAAATCCCTTATCTAACAGATCTTTCAACTATTCTTTCAATTGTCTTAGCTCAGCAGGAGCCATTTGGTATGGAGGGATAGATATAAGTTGAGTGCCTAGTAGTAATTTAATAGAAAAATCGATTTCCCTTTGTGGAGGGATGCCCGAGAATTCATCTATTAACACATCTAGAAATTCATTAACCACAGCAATAGACTGGAGAGTCGAGGATTCTGCTTGGACATCCTAAACCCTGACAATATGATAAATGCAAACCTTTTGCGTAACTGCATTTTACTTTCACGCCCGAAGATAGGATATAAACCTACCTTTTGGCATAGCTGCATTGCCCTTCCACACCCATACTGCCTTCTCTAGAAAGTGGAACCAAACTGTCTTGGTCCAACACTTTATATTGGCATAGCATGATGCTAGCCAGTCCATGCCCATAATTCCATCAAAATCAATCATTTCTAGCTTTACTAAATCTTCTAGAATCTGGCGACCAACAACCTCTACTATGCATCCCCGGTCGATTCTTTTAGCTATAATAGAATCATCGACGGGCATAGACAAATTGGAACCTCTACTATGCATCCCCGGTCGATGAAGCAATTCTTGTATTATATCGAACTTTCGGGCCACTAGTGGTGTAACATAAGACAAATTGGAACCTGGGTCTATCAAAACATAAACTAAATGAGAACAAATGTCTAGCTTACCTGTCACAACATCCGGCGACGACTCCGACTCCAACTCTGACTTCTATCATCCCGGTAAAGCATATGTACGATCTAGACTGGTTCCTGAACTAGATGTCCTTGACCTGCCTCGACCTCTGCCGACTGGAGCTAAGGGCCTATGCCCCGCTGGAGATACTAGGGCACATGACCTTACTAAAGATCTGTCTTGTCAGTCCTGATCACCCAGACCCCTGGCTGGACAATCTCTCATCATGTGACCCTCTTGTCCACAGGTGTAACACATAGTAGAACCATACCTGCATGCCCCAAGATGACATCGACTGTAGATAGGACAATGTGTCACAATCAATCTTCTCTGCTCTGACCCTCTCTGCTGCTGCAAAGTCGATGCCGTGAGCTTCATCGGGTCCTGACTGCCCCCGGCAGTCTGATCTACCACCCTGCCGCTGTATAGAGGTGGGGGTATAGGTGGTCTTCCTGATAATCGTGGCCTAGGTCCACCCTAAAACTTTGCCTGGGTGTCAATAGGTTTAACCCTGCGGCGTTGCTCCTGATGTGCCCTCTCTATCTCCCGCTGGTGCTACCTGATCCCTTCAATACTCTGAGAAAATGCCTAAATACTGGCGATATCCATGTATTCTCACAACGTAGCCATAACACAAGTCTCCATGTACTCTGGATGCAACCCCATAATAAACCAGTGCACTCTAGCTGGACTAGTTTCTATGAAAGCTGGTGCATATTGGGCCGAGGAATCAAATCTCATAGCACACTCTCAAACACTCATCAAGCACTACTCTAGATGAAAAAACTAATCTACCCGGGCCTGTCAAATTTCTCGCAGAAAATAGTGGTCTAAGAAGGCCTTTGAAAAGTTGGACAAAGTCAGATGAGGAACATCTATGCCTTATGACCTTTCCCAACTATCGTACCATAACACTACTATATATCATAATCGAAATACCGCTAACTTGACCGTGTCTGCAGGCGTGGCATGCATTACCCTAAAAATGTACTACAGCTGATCCAAGAAGTCCTGAGGGTCCTCATCTCAGCCCGTACCTATGAACTGTGGGGGACTCAACGTCAGGAACTCTCAGACCCTCGAATTTCCATGTCCTCCCGAAGACTCAGCATGCATAGGTTCCACTGGTTGATGCTGCGTAGCCATTATCTGAGCTAACATGAAGACAGCGCTCCTAACCTCCTGATTTAATAGTATCGTATAAGAGCCGCTAGAGGTGATGCTGACACATCTGCTGCTCTAAATAGCTCCTGGCATGGCGGAGAATGCTGGGGAGACCGAGATGAAGTCTCCTTATATCCCTCGGATGGGGCTAGCTATGACTGAGGCACCCTGCTAGTGCCTTCTCCTGCCGCTATATCTAACTTTCGGCTGCCAGTAGTTTGTCGCATGTCCGACATTTCTCTATAGACAAGCAGAATATAGTAAGCTTAGGGACTCAAACCTATATAGAACAGCTCTATAGCATGACCGGAAGAGAGAGAACCGTAACCACCCTAACATGCCTCGCAATCTCCTATCCATAGAATGTGGTGCATAACACATCCGTAGACAAGATTCTACTTGACATGGTTTTTACGACCTACTCTGATACCAAGTTTGTCATGCCCAATCCTTGGGAGGCATGACTAGAACCTAGTGCCACACTGGGATCTGACTGACCTGGATGCGCTTATGAATGTCTGGTGCATAGCTTCAACTCAGTTCAAGAAAACAACGAGCTATATCTTCGCTGTAAACACAGCCTCTGGCCGACTAGGTCGTATAGCCACCTGTAAAAGAAAAAAACTAACCAACAACAAGAAATAAAATGGAATTCTATGCGGGTCGATAAGACCACCATGCTATCTAGTTTTAGTAGAATTAAAATCAAGCAACTACAACTATACTACAGCTGACAAAGGCCACTAACTAACATTTAAACAAGGCCCCACATGGTCATCACATGAAATAAACACACATAGGCTCCACACTGCCAACAACAGAACTAATACTAGAAATTTGTAGCCTGCAAGCCTTTAGGAGTGGAACAATTGTCAAGACAGGGCCCCGACCTACGCATAAACTATACAATCAAAAAGAATAGATCTTCTAACCATTAGCTCTAGAGAAAGGGAGGTGATTGTGATGCGGCCTCTGGCTGAAAGATAAGAAGTTCCTAATCCGCGTCTATCCACACCTGCAGGCAAGTAATGTAGCGCCCAAGGATGGGCATCAGTACAATTTGTACCAAATATGTAAGGCAGTAAATGAAAATGACTGAATAAAACTAAAATGAAACTGAAAGAAACTGAATAGAAGGGATAGAAGTACCACCTAAATAGCTTAACGACCAACTATCTAATCTACCAGTAAATAGTGCAAATAAGAAACTTAGCTGGCCCCCATAACCCCGAAGTACTATCAGTATAGAATAACCTGCTCGGGGCCCCCAAAACCCCTGGAGAGCACACTTCAATCTACATACCCCTAACAAGGTCAAAGTGAGTCAACTGGTAACTATAGCCAACCTATCGGTCCTTTGGTTCTATAACTGAGCCCACTCGACCCCTAGTCTGTAGCTGTGTCTGAGTCCAGTGGACTCCTGATAACTGCACCCTGGGAACCAGGCTCGATGAAGATATGCTGCCGATACGACATAAAGATAATAGTCCAGCCATGGAATGGACTATAATATGGCCCTTAGGCCTCTGCATCATCCCTTGGGACAACATATTTCTCCTTGGAGCAACGTCATATAGCCCCTGGCAGGCAACGACACAGTTAGTAGCCCTGGGGTTCCTTACAGAAGGCTATACATGGTAGGGTCAATCCCAAACTAAAACATAAAGTACTGGTCTCAGCTAAAAATAGCAGCTAACCATAATAGACATACTTTCGACCTTCTTACGAGGGCTCAAGTTGTATTACAATTTCGTAGAGAATAACTTTCCAAAGGGATTTCCCTTAACATACCTCGATTGTCGACTCCCGATAAACTGATGAGTTTCAATTGTATTCGGTAGGTCTTCCCAACTGTAACCTCAATATTGGGAGAATGGGACTAATTTCAGTACTAAATTTGGCAAAAACGAAAACTTTAGATACTAATAGTGACTCTAACTCAACATTGCAAAATACGGCCGAAAACCTTTAATTTCCCAAGATTTTAGAAGGAAGACATACTTACCTAAAGCTTGTGACCGTTTAGGAATCAATTTAGAGAAATTCTGACAACTTTTACTCAGTGGAGTTCGGATTTGCAAAGCAAAGTTTTGAGAAATAACTCCATAGTAATGCTTCCCGCAGGCTACAACTAGATAGCTAAAGTTACTTTGAGTTTGGATGGTGTTTGACAGCGTAACCGGAGGAATTTTACGTGAAATTTGCGTGCTATACTCTCTCTGGCTGAGGGCTCATTTGTGAAATGAGTTACAATTGAGTTAAGGGGGTATTTATATAAGTGTGGGTGGTGGATAGGGGGGCATCTCGTGCTGGCCATCGCGCTAAAGGCATGTCGTGCAGTACCTCCCAGGGTGCCAGAATGCCTGGCATACCGTGCTGCCCAGTGCATAGTATGGCTGGCGCATCGTGCTGGCCCTTCGTGGCCTGGCCTTTCCCGATCCTATTTCTGAGGCTCTTCCCACACAAGCTTTCTTTACTCGACACAACCCACGCATATGCCTACTAAATGATAACATTTTTACGGCGTGTAACATTCATCAACCTACATTACTTGACGATCACGTGTGCTTGGGCGACATCACTTGCCATTTGGACCACGTGTCATCATGTGGTAAGATTTTGGGTAAAGTTATGTTTCTGAAGCGTTACATTAATGATAGCACTCACTTCGATTCTAAATGATTATCGCTCTTTTTTCCTTTTAAGTAGTCATCTAAAGCTTTCAACCTTTTTTTACCTTTCTTGACACTTCAATCGCCCTTACTCTCTTCTATAAATTATCGTCTTCTATACTCTCTCATTGCAGATTTCTTTCAAACTCTTATATCCCCCTCTTTTGAACTTCCTATATTTTCCATTTCAATGTTTTTCATTTCACTATCACCTTTATTTTTAAATGTTGGTGGTTATTCTTGTTTTGCTGCTTCACTATCAAAGGCTAATGGTGATAAAATATCCCAACCTATAGTGTCTTTCATTCTTTTCAGTTGTACTTTCAAAAATGATTGTCCCATATGCACCCCTTCTACTAATAGTGATAGGGGTAAGTTTGCTCAAAAATTTTATTTTTTCATTAATCCCTTCAACCTTGACCTTGTCAGAAAGGAGTGTTTTTGGCAATATCTTTCTGAAATCGTAATTCCTGGGAAACACATAAACTAACCACCCCTAGACTAGGTTACTCAAACGTTTATACTTATCCTTCACTCTAGGGTTCAAAGTGGTCATAGATCTGGTAATCTTAGATTTGTTTAGATGTTATGACATTTGTCTTGCTCAAGTTGGTCCTTCAGTGCGGAGGGTCATCACCTATTTATGTGTTTTGGTGGATAGGGCCTTCAAAGTTGTCACGATCCCAACATGGACCTTGGACCGAGACAAGGAACCTAGAATCACGAATGACTCCAAGCTAACCCATGGCACATACATAGAACGATTAAGAGCATAAACCAAGTGAAAGTAAAGCAGAAACCATAACATGAGCGAAAATAAAAAATCTTAGAAAGCATGAACGAGCTTCAAGCCAACATTGCTGCACATCTATACATGCTGTCTGAAAAGCCTCTAAACATATGATGAGCAGATGGGACAACATCCCCAACTTGCTCTACAAAAGTCTAAAAACTGAAAGACATAAAGAAAAAAACATATGACAAAACTGATGTCCTCAGATCATGAGGAACACCTAAGTTGCGACTGGACTGGGCTGATGCCGGAGTGAAGTTAACATTGAGGCTGCGATTGATCACCCAAATCTATATCATGAGACAATATAGCACAGAAGTATGCGGTCACTACTTTGAATGTACTGAGTATGTAAGATAATTAAAACATGATAGTAACATGATAATCTAAAAATCATGAGTATAGAAGAAGCTAAAACATGAGTTTTTTATCATAAACTAAGTATAATGGCTCAAGGTTTCCAAACCTAGTTCGTAAAGCTAGACATGGCTAATTTTGTAAGTAAAACCTCATAAAACATATATTCAGCCAAAATATCACAAGTCGTAAAAGCATAAGTCATGACCATGGACATGCATAGAAATTCAAGGAACAGTGGAGACTCTCAAAACCAACACCATCATGAATGAGCATATGATACCCAACTATCTCCCTCAAGTTGGCAGAGCCATCCTAAGCCTTGCCAGGAAAAACAATAAATGCGTGATATCACTCGCGAGCCCCGTTGGGCTAGGGAACACTCTCTGGCAAGGTCCCAACATGAATATATACCTATGTGGCACGTAATTTTGAGACCTGGGTGTGCTGATCCCCGGCCTACTCGGTGCTAGATACTACTCTCGAAATATGCATATTGCTCATAGACATTATCATGAAATCATATTTGGTTTTTCATAGGCTAGTTGAAAATAATGAAAATCATAGTCATACTTGGCATACGTGATCTAGCCATGAAAATAATGCCGAAGATCGGCCATGATACATAAGCTTGAGATTAATAAAAATCATACATAATAAAGTAAAAACATCATAATTTGAAAATTATAGGTTCATGAGAGATACTTATAGAAACATGCATTCATAATCATAAAACATGGATTGAATGATAAGAGAATTTAAATCATAGAGGATCATGAGAGTTTTCATTAAAATTGGATCTAACCCTAGAATCTCCATAAAACCATAATTTGAGATTTGAATTCATGAGATTGAAGTGAATTGGGTATAAGGGTGGAAGAAATCTCCCATTCATGACCCTACATATCTGGGCTTGATGAGTCCTTACTAAGGTTTGAAACCCAAGAGAATTAGAGAAGAAGGAGGACTTGATTGCTTGAGAGTTTGAGAGAACTTGATCTTCAATTTGAGGTGTTAGGAAAAGAATAAGGGTTAGGAATAGATAAAACCCTAGAATATACCCTATTAGGAGCTTAAAATGACTTAGTTTAGGAATTAAGTGCATAAAAAGAATGAAAATACCCTTGGAAGATTGCACTTAGAACTTTCCTGCTGCACCTCTAATGGCTAAGTTGACGGACCGTCACTCACTTGACAATCCGTCAGGTCTTCCATCACCCCTAACCTGAGTGGCCTATACCCTTACCTAAGTGACGATTGAAGTGACGGTCCATCACTCATTTGATGATCTATTAGGTCTTTTGTCACCCATCGAGCAAGGGTACCTGGCCTTGATGGGGAAAATGACGGATCATCGCTTGATTGACGGCTGTCAACTCGACCGTCAAAGGGGTGACGCCCCAAGTTACGATCATCACTCTTCTGATGGGATGTCACTTCCTCCGTCACTCATGCACCAGGTTTGAAAAATATGATCTTTTGCTATGAGAAGTTGCCTCAGGATTTGAGGTGTTACAATATCTCCCCCTTGGGAACATTCATCCTCGAATATAGACAAAGCAGACTGGAAGGATAGGGCAGAAAATGCAATCCCAAAACTGAAAGGCTGTAGCTGATAACTGATGGAGTAACTGACTTCGGTCTGAGATACATGACTGAACTGATACATTCATGCTAAGACATGGAAGGTACTGAGAGAGATGAACTTGACATGGAACTGAATAAAATGCTAAGGGGGATATTGGTACCACATGCTGGAACTAAGTTGGAAGATAAAAGATGCGGGTATGTAGCCATCACATCTACTTCGGCTTCCAACAAAGCTCCCTCAGCTAGCTGATTTCTCCATAAAACCTTCACTGAAGCTACCTCCTTGTTCCTTAACTTACCAAAATGTTGATGAAGTATCTCAACTAGAACTTTCTCTTAGGTAAGGTTGTCCTTCATACCAACGCTATCTACCGGAACGACTAAAGCTGGATCACCAATGCACTTTTTTAGCAAAGATACATGGAAAATAGGATGTATTGAAGATAGCTCCGCTTGTAACTCCAACTCATAAGCCACTTTGTTAACTCACCTCAGAATCCTATAAGGACCAACATATAAAGGACTAAGCTTCCCTTTCTTACAAAACCTCATAACTCCCTTCATGGGAGACACCTTCAAGAACACCCAATCATCAACCTCAAACTCAAGCTCTCTTCTCCTAACATCCGCGTATGACTTCTGATGACTTTAAGCTATTTTCAGCCTTTCTCTAATAAGCTAAACTTTCTCTATAGCCTCATGAACTAACTCTGGTACTATCAAGGTAGCTTCACCTACCTCAAACGATCTAATAGGTGATCTACACCTCCGCCTATAAAGATCTTCAAATAGAGCCATCTGAATGCTAGAGCAGTAGGCAATAATATAGGCAAACTCAATGAGAGGCAAATGATCATCCCAACTACGTTTGAAATCAATCACACATGTTCTCAACAGGTCCAAGATTCTAAATGGTCCGCTCAGCCTGACCATCTGCTAGTGGGTGAAAACTTGTCCTAAGCTTCACCTGAGTACCAAGGCCCTTATGGAATGATCTCCAAATTTGAGAGGTGAACTGAGTACCCCTATCTGAGATGATAGAAAATGGAACTCCATACAACTAAACTAACACTTTAATGTAAGTTCTAGCATAGTCCTCAGATGAATCCGTAATTTTAACTGGAAGGATATGTGCTGACTTAGCCATCCGATCCATAATCACCCATATAGAGTCATGCTACCGGCGTGTACGAGGCAATTCTATAATGAAGACCATATTGATCTCTTCCCACTTCCAAGTAGAAATACTAATATCCTGAATCATACTTCCAGGTCTTTGATGTTCAAGCTTCACCTACTGGCAATTTAGACACTTAGCCACAAACTCTGTAATGTCCTTCTTCATGCCATTCCACTAATAGACTACCCGTAAGTCACGATACATCTTGGTAGCACCTGGATGGATAGAATATCAATAGCTATAAGCCTCTCTTAACATTCTCTCTATCAAGTCATCTACCTCCGGAACACACAATCATCCCTGATATTGTTTTACACCATCTCCCCCTTGGGAGAAAACCTCTACTTTCTGATATCGAACAACATCCTTCAACTACACCAAAATAGGATCCTTATGTTGTCTTGCCTTAACCTCCATCACCAATGAAGATTTTGACCCATTCTGAGCAATAACACCACCATCTTATGAATCTATAAGGCGAACCCCTAAACGATCAAGCTTATGGAAATCCTTTATCAACTCTTTCCTCCCATCCTCAACATGGGACACACTCTCCATGATAGTCTACTAAGAGCATCCGCCACTACATTGGCCTTTCCTAGATGGTAAAAGACACTTATTTCATACTCCTTAAGGAGCTCAATCCATCTCCATAGCCGTAGATTCAAGTCCTTTTGTGTAAACACATACTGAAGGCTCTTGTGATCCATGATCACATACACATGCACCCCATACAAGTAGTGCCTCCAAATCTTTGAGGCAAACACCACTGCTGCTAACTCCAGGTCATGTGTCGGATAATTTTTCTCATGAGTCTTGAGCTGTCAAGTTATATAAGCATGAGATTTTTTTTCTACATCAACAGACATCCAAGAACAACTCGAGAAGCATCACAATACACAATAAAGCCATACGTACCCTCCGGTTGGGTCAAAATTCAAGTTGAAGTGAGTAGATTTTTTACCTCATAAAAACTCTTCTCACAAGCTTCGGACCATGGAAATTTGACCTTCTTCTGGGTCAACTTAGTTAAAGGCGCCATAATGGATGAAAATCTCTCTAAGAACCTCCTGTAGTAGTTAGCTAAACCCAATAATCTCCTAATGTCGGTAGGGCTAACAGGTCTAGGCTAGTTCTTTAATGCCTCAATCTTTTGAGAGTCTACCTATACACCTTTACTAGACACCACATGGTAAGGAAATGCAACCGACAACAAGAAAAACTCAGACTTGCTAAACCTCGCAAACAACTGACGATCCTTAAGAGTCTGCAACACAATCCTCAAATGAGTGGCATGCTCCTCCTCACTCTGAGAGTATATGAGTATATCATCTATAAAGATGATAATGAACATATCTATATACTATTTGAACACCCTATTCATCAAATCCATGAAAGATTCAGGAGCATTCGTTAGTCAATAAGACATAACTACAAACTCATAGTGACCATACTGAGTCCTAAAGGCTGTCTTCGGAATGTCATTCTCCTTAACTCTAAGCTGGTATAGACTGATTTGATATCTAACTTAGAGAAGCACTTGGCACCTTGAAGCTCATCCAAATAAGTCATTAATCCTAGAATGGGGATACTTATTCTTGATTGTGACCTTGTTCACCTGATAGTAATTAATGCACATCCTGAGAGAACCATCATTCTTCCGAACAAAGAGGACTGGAGCACCCCAGGGGGATTTACTAGGCCTAATGAAACCCTTATCTAGGAGATCTTTCAAGTCGTTTTGCTTGGTAGGAGCCATTATGTAAGGAGGAATTTATACGGGCTGCGTATCTGGGAGAAGGTTAATACCAAAGTCAATCTCCCGCTCAGGAGGGACTCCTAGTAGATCGTCTGGAAACATATCTGGATATTCATATACAACAGGAACTGACTTGAGAGTCAGGGTCTCGGACATAGAATCCTTAACCCAAAATAGATGGTACATACAACCCTTGGAGATCATCTTCATGGACTTAAGATCGGAAACAAAGTGACCTACAGGCACCGCTGAACTACCCCTCCACTCTAGGACTGGCTCACCATGAAATTGAAACTCTACTGATTGGGTTCTACAATTAATTAAAGCATAGCAATCATACAATCAATCCATGCCGAAGATAGCATCAAAATCTGTCATATCTTACTCCACTAAGTTGGCTAAGGTGACTTTCTTAAAACAGTGACAGGGCAATTTTTGTATACTCATTGAGCTATAACTGACTCATCGACATGAGTAGAGACAGAGAAGGGCTTCAAAAGGATTTTGGGACTAACACCAAAACTGATAGCAACATAAGGTGTCATGAAGGATAATGTGGCCCATGGGTCTAGCAATGCATGAAGATCAAGATGAAAGACTTGTAATATACTAGTAACCACATTTGGTAAGCTCTCTTGCTTCTGTCGAGATGATAGTTCACAGAACTTGTTTTAGCACTGACCACCACCTATATTAGAAGACTTGCCCTGTTGAGGTAGGTGAGCTGATTGACCTACTGAAATGGTTGTTGGGGCATGACCTCTATCATCACCTGTCTAGTTGATGGTTCCCTAAGTCTGTGTCCGAGCTTCCCATACCTGTAGAAAGAATCTAATCCAATCAAGCACTCTCTTGGGTGGTTCTTACCACACTTCCTACAAGCTGGGAATATGTGCTCCCCTGACATGCTCCTCTAATTCCTAGAGCCTGATGCTCGACCCCTCTAATCACCTCTAGGAATAGAGGGTACACTGGCTGATGATGGAGTTGGGGCTGATGACCTCTGGTGGGACTTGGGGCGATATCCACCACCAGGCCTCTATTAAGAATACCCAAAACTCCCGGTCCTAGAACTCTTGGCCTCTCTCTCCGTCTCCTTTATTTTCTCCTCCTCTATTTGTTGAGCATAAATCATCAATCGAGAGATATCCACGTTGCTGATGAGCATGACAGTAATGCACTCCTTGACTAAAGAATCTACAACCCCCGATACAAACTGATCATATAAGCTCTCGGCTTGGAAACCATCTCTGGAGCATACTTGGACAGCTGGGTAAACCTCAAGGCATACTCCTGAACAGTCATGTCATTCTGCTTCAAATTGATGAACTCTATTGCCTTTACTTCCCTCAACTCTTGGGGAAAGAACCTATGCAAGAATTCCATAATGAACTCATCCCAACCAATAGGAGCTGCACCTACTCCACGAACCTCCGTCCATTCTCGGAACTAAATATGAGCTATCCCTTTCAGCTGATGGAGGCTAGGTCTGCACTCTCCTCTCCCCGAACACCCAAAATCTGGGTAATCTTCCAGATCTCCTAAATGAACTTCTATGGATCCTTGTCCACCTTTGAACCATGAAACTCAGGAAGGTTCATTCCGGTGAAATCTCATACCCTAGCTGCTGCCACGTTCGCATTCATTGTGCATATGAGCTACAATCTGCTGGTTGACTTGGGTTGTCATAGCCTGTGCCAACATCTAAAAAGCATCCTTGAACTCAACATGAGTCACCTGCTCATGCAAAGGATCATCTGGATCTGGTGAGGCTGGCTGATGCCCACTTCCCTTTCAATTTCCACGGCTATTTCCATTGCCCATGCACCAGCTCTAAAAAAAATCTATCTTTTGTTACGAAAAGCTACCTCGGGATCTGAGGTGTTACAAAAGTGAAAAATACTCATGTGCCTTTCACTTTAAGTCACTTGATTTGACTATATGCCTTAAGTTTTTTTTCAAGGTGGGTTAATAATCCCTACTATGTGAGGAAAAATTGTCATTCTCTCTAGTCTAGATGAAGACCATGATCATTGTTGGATGGAAAGATTCATGAGAGTCCCCATCGAAAAATTATTTCATAGACATATCTTTAATTTTTGGAGATATGAAATTTGAGTCGTAAGTTTTTCCTTTATTCATATATTACTACTATTCTTTATATGTTTGACTATAACCCTCAGTCTTTTTGTTAAAAAAATAGTTATTGTATGGATTATAAATGCAAAAATAGATATTCCTCAGTGGGTCGTGGATATTTTAGAGATGTTTTTTTCTGAAGATCATACTTGGAAAGTAATTTCAAGGGACAATGTAAGGTTTCAACCTCAGTATGAATATTTTTTTTGTTTCACCGGGTTCTTCTCTAAATTTTCTTTCTTAATTTCTAACATCCTCTTTTATTTTGATAGGTTTTTTTAAAGGATCTGCAAAGTGCCAAATGATCGACCCAATGTTTAACACTGTGGCCTCTGTCTGGCTTATTTCTTAGATAAAGTAGAGAAAAAAGGACAAGCCTCTATTGCTTCTCTGAAGAAATTATCTCTATCCAATGATGCTCCTATTTGGAAAAAGAGTAATATGATACATTGCCTCTTCCAAAGCTGCCACTGAAACAGGGTGACTATTGAGACACCTCATAGTCCAATCTCTACTTCTTCTCCTCCTCGCCCAAACTCAGTTTTTGAAGAGGTCTTATTGAGGATTGTGAGGACACAAATGAAGAAGTGCTAATTTCCAAAAAATTCAAATTTAAAACAGCTCATGAACTTGTGCCCAATGGGTCGAGAGTAACATCTGGTGCATAGCCTAATGAGGCTGGTCCTTCTTCTATTGGAGGGCCATAGGAAGTGAAGCCTTCTCTTTCAAATATTTTTGGTAGAAGACTTCCTTCAACTAGGCCGAATAAATAAACAAAGCCACCCCAGAACCTTGGATCGTCTTGATCCAAGCTTTTAAATATATTTTTGGCACCAAGTATTAATACATACCAAATAAGGTTAGCTTGTATCACGGTTTTGGAGGACATCAACTTTCTATCAAGATTTATTGGAGTTGTCAACTATCTTTGACCTCTGATCTTCGATTTTGATAAGAAAAAATAGAGGTTCCCTCGGAGTATTGCCTTTTTAATAAGGGCACACACGCTACGACATGGGTATTCATTTTTTCAAAACTTTTTCACCCTTTTTTCCATGTTTTCTTGTATTTCATAACTCATTATTTTTTTCTTTCCATTTTTAGGCTGGTATTTTGATCGGTGAAGATCTTCAACTTAGCCTTCATAAGAACTAGCAGCTTAAAGCCCAACTAAGCTTGCAAGAATGCAAAATTCTTTCCCTAAAACCCAAACTTCCAAAAAGGCCAGTGGAAATAGCTTTCACCGACTAGTTGAATTAAAGGATAGTCTTAAGAAGATAAAACAAGAACTTGATCAGGCATTCCATGAATTGGCCCTGGCCGACAGGAGAGAGAGGCATATAGCCCTGCAAGCTAATCAGTATGATATAAATGCACTGAAGGAATTCCACTAGAATAAAGAGATTGCATTGGACTTAAGCATTCAGAGGAAATCTCTTTTAGAGACTAAAGTCTAACTGCTTAATTTTGAACTTTTGGCCAAAGATGATGAACTGGCCATCATGAAAGTGTATTGGCTGCGATGACCAGATAATACTCGATATACGATCAACAAAAAAAAGTCTTCCATGAAGGAGATGGATTTGCGTGTAAATGTTATGGCCAAAGAAGTTAGGGATCTGAAAATCCAGAGGGGCAAAGCCTTAGCTGATCCTAAAGATCAAGAAGAACGACTAGCCCTAATGTCTGAGCTAACTTCTTGGAGTGTTTGGAGGTATACTTTTGAAAAATTTAAGGATGGAATTTATGACATAGATGCCAAGATCCTTGAAGCTTAAGACTAGAGGTTGCCGCAACATGTAATCTTCCTCTCTATCCCTGACTAAGCCCCGATAGTTTAATCAGTTTCTCTAAGGAAGAAGAAGAAGAGTCTTTGAACCACGATCATCATATCCTGGCTCCAAGTTCCCATCTATTCCTCTCGCTTTCCAAAGCAGTGGCTTGTAGAGCATTTAACCTTTTGGAATTACAATCAATCATTATTTTGAACTTTATTTAATGTAACATTTGTTTTTCTTGTTCTTTTCAATTTTCTTTCAGTTTTTTATACGTCTTCTTTTTCAAATATTATATTACCTTTTATTTTGATTATTATCTCAAAGCGATTTTTGAGAACTCTTAGCTTCGGGAAATTTGATTCATCCAATTTTTATTTGATCCGAAAAAAATCATTAGGCTGTAGAAATTGTCTTTCGTAAAGAGACATGGGCCCTTTTTATTTTATTTCTCATGAAGTAGACATCTTCTATTTATGTTTGGCATACTTTTATTTTCAACTCTACATGGTCTACCTAGAGTTTTTTTTTCAAAATTTGTGTATTCATTGGAACTTTATTCTTAACTCTTGTGTTGTCATAAAAATTTTTGATCTTTGCATTATTGGTTTGGAATTTTGTTCTCAATCATCACGTGATATTTGGATTTTTCAATTCGACCTTTGTGTCATTATTGGAATTTTATCCTCAGCTTCGCATGGCCGTTTAAATTATCTATTCAATTTAAGATATATACTCAAATAGCAATAATGGAAATAATAAATATTCTTTGAATTTTTAGAATGATTCAAAGGATTATAATGACCTTTATTGTGCTATAAATAATGGCTTATAATGTCCTCTTATGTAAAAAACTTTCTGATATTGTGAACCCGGTATTTTGGTCATACTTGATAGTACCCCAGTGTTCAAGTGTGAAAGAGCAGAACTTTTGGACATTGGACATCCTATCATCGTGTTGCTTTTGAAGTATCATCGTCAATATTTTGATCACAGTAATGATCATGCCCAAATTATACCTCATAATTGAATTATAAAGTGGTCGCTGAAAAATATAGTAATGCAACTTAGGTTGAGGTCGAACTCACGGGGAATAGGGAAGAAATAATATGTTAATGATGATTAAAATAACTTGTAGTCAATTCAAAAGGGGTGTTGCAAATAAAAAGAAGAAAAATAATGCTAACAATGATTTAGTTGTGTATAAAATTATCAAGACAAAACTAAGATTGTGTTCCTCATGATTTCATAATTTAGTAGGTTTTTATTAGTGATCTATCCTGGTGAATTTCATGAAAGAATGACAATTAGGTTCATCTAATATCTCTCGACCTACATAGATGAATTCACCTAAATCCTCTTTGACTTTAGATATGTATATTTTTCCCTCTCCATAAGTATTGACTTAAGTATCCTCGGTTAGAGCTCAAGTTAATTTAGATGTTGGTTAGTAGCTTCAAATTGTCATTATTATTCTCTTTTCCTAACTTCAACCCCCTTGATTGGCAAGTTGAAGATACGGGAAACTAAGTATTAAGATAAAGAGAATAACAATCTACTCAATTCACCATTCAAGAATCACTATTTTGTTTTGCCTACTTTCGTTAATCCATCATGGTCTCGCAATCCTAACTTAAGAGATTTAGTCGTTCATGTATATGAGAAGATAAAAAGAAGATGTAGGAGAAATCATAATGAAATATTCATGATAATATAAATTTTTTAACAAAATCTCTAAGCTAACGAGATTCACAAGAACCTGATGAATCTCCAAATATTTGACTAAGTTATTACACAAATTCGTAAAGTATGAATTGTACGACTTAGACTCTAATCACACTAATGGGACAATCTATCACCCCAAAACATTTTATGAGAGGGTATTTATAATAGTAGATTAAGCCTTCTTTGTTCCTTCTTGGATTGAACTTGGGTTTTACAGCTTCTGTTCATAGTAGAACTGAGATTGCTGACCTTGGACGTCCAACAGGCCCTGTACGTGGTGCCCTACCTGCACCATAATCTTAGTACATCGTTCCTCTTTGTGCACCAACCAGGGTTGTGCGTCGCATAGGACATAGCACAGCTATGCTATGCGATGCCAACTTCTATCACACTTTTTTTCTTAATCCCATTTTGCCATCCTTGTTTAAGCCACAATTAAGTCCAAATCCATTACACTAAATCCTGTAAATATCTAATCATGCGCGTTAGCTCTTTTTCACAAATATAACATAAAAAACAAGAAAACACACACGATTTATTCTCAAAACACAGCTAAGTATGAGAAAAATCTGTTTAATAAATGCGTAAATACGCCCTACATCACCACCACACACCTAAACTATAATTTGTCCTTGAACAATCTACTACTTTCCTTCTCTAATTTAATCACAAAATTTACCCTACGAATAGGTCTATTTAAACTTAGGATCATTAGACAAATCAAACAAGTTCCAATAACTCACTCCACATGCATATAGGATCAACATTCAAATGCCAAAGTTTGAAATCACTTAGCTTCTAGAACTAACTCAACAAGATATATTTGGGCCAACATGAATCATATGTAGTTTCAGAATCAAGATATACCAAAATCTTACGATTATGTGCTTTCACCATTTGGGGAGTTACCCTTTCACAGTCAATATATATAGTAATTTTAATTCATGCATAAATAAACAATTTTCTCTCACTCTCCCAAAGAACTCAACATTCAAGCAAAAACCGATCCATAGGCTTTCCCTTAGTGTAATATTCCACTAATATAGAACATCAAATCTAAGATCAATTAGGACTTAAGATGGTTTTAATGTAGTCTAAGGGAAGGGCAGGAAATTTTTGGCCAAGATAGTGACTAGTCTCCCTAAGCACTTTAATACATCACAATTTTGACTTTTTAACACGTTCTTCTATTTTTCTCATTATACCTCCTTTTATTTCTCAACTTAGGTGACTATTATGGATTTTTTACATTAAGCTCATTCATAATTTTTTTTTTCATTTTTAGGAAATTTTTTGTTCTCTTCAAAGCTCTTTCTTCTTTTTGTTTTCCCACTAACATTACCCTCCTTGTTTAGCAAATTTCACCTTTTTTTTTTCTTCTAATTTCCAAACTTTTAGGTTTTTCCTGTTTTCTCCACTTATGCTCCTATTATGCAAAATTTTCAATTAAAATGCTATAGGAGTCATTTGAATCAAATAAAGAACGATAGAGAAAAAGGGATTAAGCTTGTAATATAGGTATCAAAAGAATAGGCTAATGCTCAAAATGGCTAACTAGGATAATAAAAATCAAGGTAGGTAAAATCTAGATACAAATGGAATACCAAAGAAATTACTATATCACTTCCTAGATTCAACATTCTCATTTCATTTTGCACACATACTGAGCAAGTTGTATAAATCAAATTGCAAGCAGGGAGTGTACAAAAAATCTCACACACATAATGGCACAAATGGTTTGACAATGGTAGTCAAGGTTACATAAACACACATATCCATATTGAATGTCTCACATTATTAAGCCAAATTTTTCAAGCATACGAGTCAAGTTTCAAAAGTCTAAGTGTTTATACCTTTTTCATGCATTTTGAGTGAATCTCACAAAGTCTTAATGATACCTAAGTGAAGAACCTAGCATTCATAAGGTCTCAAGTTCTTGTTCTCATAATAACTAATTTTCCCTTAAGACGGTTATCATCCATCCATCATCGGGAATATTCATGACTATGACAAAAAACATCTAGACCCTCTAATCAGTTCTAAGGGACTATCCACTTAAAAAGTATTAAAAATAAAAACTACCTTCTAATTGGTTATAAGGGACAATCCACCTGAAAAATATCGAAAATAAAAATCAGGGAACCCAAATAAAAACAAAAACTAAAAACATCACAAATACAAGCTAGCAAGAGTAGGAAGTTTAGCCTACCATGAATAATTTTAGCAATCAAGCATATATGGTATAAGAAAGTTTACTTGTCCCATCGCACACTTAGTCAGTAGCACTGTCCTCAATGCTAAAATAATAAAACATAAGTAAAAGCTCTAAAGAAGAACTCCCTGAGCCTCTAATCCTCATTGTCTCTAGGGGCAAAAACAACTTCCCCTATCTCCTGGTCATGTCTGAATCATTAGCAATTGTGTTCCAAAATATTTTTAAGGACTATTTATAAGTGTAGAAAAAATACACAAAATAAACTGAGTCCAAAATAAATTTGAAAAGAATTTGGGTTTAAATTGAGTACCCCGCGTTGCGAGGATCAAAGCGAACGAAAGCCTCCAGGATGCAAGGACCGCCGGAAGCTTTTTGCTGTGCGTTGCTACTTCCTTTACTGTTTTGCAAATTTCCTTGGTAGCTAATCATTACATGTAGTGATTGCTTCATCATGAGGAGATCATTACATGTAATGATTTTTTTCTTCATCTCTTATTAATTTTTATCTCGCTTTTTATCCTTTTTTCTCAAATTTCTTTAGCGTTTATGACTTAATTCCTACACACTTAAACAGACACTTCAACTCTTAAAAATATCAAAACTTATCTTGGGTTGCCTCCCAAGTAGCACTTGATTTAATGTCGCGGAACGATGTGGTTATCTTGATTACTCAGACTTCATCAAGATAACCCTTGGGTTGCCTTTCAAGAAGCGCCTTATTTAACGTTGCAACGCAACGCACTTCTCAGCTCAAGATCCTTCCAATGTTTCCTCCTCCTTTTCAGAGCTAAGACCAATTTGTCAACAGCTGAAAGATCCCAAAAACAATGACAACAAAAAATATATTGTGAAATAAAGACTATAAAAAGAATTTAAACACCAATTAACTATTTCAACACTGTATTCCCCGGTGACGACACCAAAATTTAATCACACTCAAATAACACCTTGCAATTGAAGTATAAAGTGCTTGCTACCAAATATAGTAACCCAACATAGGTTGCAGTCAATCCCTCCGGGAATAAAAAAGAAATAATATGTTAATAATGACTAAACTAACTTGTAGTCATTATTTGGGTAGGGGGTTGCAAATAAAAAAAGAAAATAATGCTAATAATGATTTAATTGTGTATCAAATTATCAAGACAAAACTAGGATTATATTCTCCATGATTTCATAACTTAATAGGCTTTTATTAGTGATCTACCCTGGTGAATTTCATATAAGACTGACGTTTAAGTCTATCTAATGTCTCTCGACCTATATAAGTGAATTCACCTAAATTCTCTCGAAGTTTAGATGTGTATATTTTTCCCTCTCCATAAGTCTTGACTTTATCCTTGGTTAGAGCTCAAGTTAGTTTAGATGAGGGTTGGTGGACTCAAATTGCCATTATTATTCCCTTTTCCTAACTTCAGCCTTCTTGATCGGGCAAGTTGAAGATACGGGCAATTAAGCATTAAGATGAAGAGAGTAACAATCCACTCGATTCGCAATTCAAGAATCACTATTTTATTTTACCTACTTTCGTTAATCCATCATGGTTCACACAATCCTAGCTTAAGAGATTTATCCACTCATGTTTATGAGAAGAAAAACAAAAGATGTAGAAGAAATCATAATGAAATACTTATGATAATATAAAATTGTTTAACAAAAGTCTCCAAGGTAAATAGAATCACAAGAACTTGATGAATCTCCATATTCGTAAGCTATTATAAAAATTCGTAAAGTATGAATTGTAAAACTTGAATCTAATCACACTAATGGGACAATCATAGCACCCTAAAACATGTTATGAGAGGGTATTTATAATAATAGATTAAGCCTTTGTTGTTCCTTCTTGGATTGGACTATGGTTTTGCAACTTTTGTTCCTAGAAGAACTGAAATTATAGTTCTTGATTGTCCAGCAGGCCCTGCGCACCGTACCCTTGCCTGCTCCATAAGCTTGGTGCATTGCACCGCTTGGTGCTCCAATCAGTCCTATGTGATGCCAACTTCTATCACATTTGTTTCCTCAATTCCATTTTTCCATACTTGGTCTTTTTAGCCATAATTAAGTTCAATCCATCACATTAAGCCCTAAAAACATCTAATCATGTGCGTTAGATCTTTTTCACAAACATAACATAACACACAAGAAAATACACATGATTTGTTCTCAAATCATAGCTAAGCATGGGCAAGATATGATTAATAAATGCGTAAATACACCCTACATCAAGTAACATATGGTATGTTGCTGCCTTGTTAAAAATCTTTTCGAGAAAACTATCTTTTTTTAGATAAAGACCAGTATAAGAGAAAAAGAGTGCAACATGTATTTTTATAATTTTTCAAAGCACTTTATCTTTGTTATGCCATGCTTTTCACTTTGTCTACAAAAACGTTATAGTAATTGAAATAAATTTTCTCCAAATCTTTTACAGAATGTACCTCAATAATAGTATTATTTTAGGTTGTTGATGTTCCAGTTTTTGGACAACTAATTGTTATCCTAGATCTCTAGCTTGTACGACTCTTTCCCGATTATTTCTTTAACTCTTTGGACCAAGCTTACTTGCATTTTGATCCGTGGTGTTACCGGTCATTCTCCAGGGAACCAGATCTTCATCTTGATGGAATCTTAATTTTGTTCGCCAGTCTTAATATTTTTTCTGATCCTTTGCTTCTGAGCTATTATTGTGATTAATGCTCAATTACTGTGTTCTTTGGCCAAATTTAATCTTAAAGACATGTATTCCTCATTTTTCTTTTCATCTAAGTTTTAATATCTCAAACTGGGTTTCCCTACTTCCACTAAGATCACAGCCTCAACTCTATAAGCTATCAAGAGAAGTATTTCTATGATGTTTGATTTTGTTGTTTTTTAGTATGCCTACAACATTTCAGGGAATATTTCTCATCACTTTCCTTTTGCAACCTCTAACTTCTTTTTCATATTCTAGACAACTATTTTATTCGTCGACTTAGCTCGCTTATTTGCATTTGGACGATATTGAGTTGATATGATTCTTTTGACTTTGAGTCATTCAAAAAAGTTAGTAACTTTATTTTCTACGAATTTGAGTCCATTATCGAAAGTTATTTCTCTTGGTACTCTAAATTGGCATATGATGTTGTCCCAAATAAAGCCAATGACCTCTTTGTTTCTCATCTTCTTGATGTAACCCGCCTCAAACCATTTGAAAATGTGGTCATTTAAAAATAATATGAACCTAACTTGACCTATTGCTACTAGTAATGGTCCAATGATATCCATCTCTTGTTAGATGAATGGCCACGGTAAAACTATTGCATGAAGCAACTCATCTGATTGATGGATCAAGAATGCGTATCTTTGACATTTATCACATTTTTGAATAAAATCCTTGTGTCTTGCTCCATTCTAGTCCAATATCATTTTATGGACTAAAATATCTAGTCTGAAATGATTGCCACAGAACCCTTCATGTATTTCCATCATCACATAGTCTGTTCCTCCGTGTCTTAAGAATCTTTCCAATGGTCCGTTGATCGTCCTTCTGTATTATTTTTCATCCACCAAACAATACCGGGTACCTTTTATTCAAAGTGTTCTAGATTCTTTCTTATCTTTTGATAATTTACCATTCAACAAATACTCCGCGAATTCTTTCTCTAATTCCAGGTCAACCCTTGCAACTTAAGCCATTATGACTAACATCTAAGGCTAAACTAAATAACCGCACTACTTTTGGTCTCTTGCATTCTGCCAAATTCAATGAAGTCCCTAGATTTGCTAAGGCACTGAATTCTATGTTTTATACTCTGGGAATGTGATAAACTGTTAATTCCTTAAAATAACTTATTATTGTATGCACTTTATACAAACATCTTTTCGTCCATTCATCCTTTACTTCAGAAATTCCCTTGATTTGATTAACTATTAAGAGTGAATCACTTATTTGCATTTATGATTTTTCCTCTATGCTTCATTCCAAACCTAAACCTACAATTAATGCCTCATACTCGATTTTGTTGTTAGTCAATTGTGTAATCTTGATGGATTGCCTTAAATTTCACCTGAAGGAGTTTTCATGACAATGCCTTATCAGGCACCTCATACATTTGATGCTCCATCAATATGAAGGGTCCAGTTTTCGGGTACAGTTTTTGAGGCCAAAAAGTATTCCTTCTTGACTTGTATTGCCACTCTCAAACTAAAATTTGCTACGAAGTCAGCCAAAACGCGATATTTTATAACTATTCGTAGTTTCTAAACAATACCAAAATCACTAATTTCTATTCCTATTTGGCCAATCACCAAAAAGTTTTGGTTTATTCATAACATTCCTCAGAGAATATGTTAAATGACCTAGCTTTCTAGCTTCTATTACCATAGTCGGCGAAAAATTTTCTAAGTGCGAATATCTTATTTTCACTTTCTAATATTTTGCTTAGTAATATGTTGCAGCTAATGCATACGTAAGTATACCTAGTCATATAAGTACTAAAAAAGGTTAAGTCCTAGTATTGATTCTACAGGGACTTATCGAGGTGATTAACTTGTTTGTATTATTATTTTTATTATTCATGTCATGACCTGAGCTGGAACCCCAGACCGAAACATGGGATCTAGAACCAGGAGTGGCACCAAGTCGATCCATGCCATGAACATGAGAACTAAAGAACATAAATCAACCATAATATGATAACTGAAGCATAAATAAGCGGAAGTCTGAATAATATAGAAATCATAAACCGAGTCAACACTCGACAAAGCTAAAAATCTACATATTATCTAATAAGCCTCTACTATTGTCTGATCAGTTGAAGGACTACTGTCTAATCAGTTGAAGGGACAATACCCCCAACTAGCTCACTAAAGTCTGAAATTGAAATAACCTAACTCAGCACTAAATTGATGGTCCTCAGAAGATGAGGACTAACCAATGATGGGAAACTGAACTAAGCTACGAGAAAATTGAACTAGTGGCGGAATTGAATCTGATCATCTGGACCTGTATCATCAAAAGATACAACATAGAATATGCGGTCAGTACTTGGAATGTACTGAGTATGCAAGGTAAGTAAAACATGCTGAATAAATATTTACTAATATCATGCATATAAAGATAAATCATAAGATCATGAGAGTAAGGACTGCATGCTGAAACCTGAATCTGAATCACGTTTAATAACAAGCTACATATCATATCTTAATAGAATGACCCAAAGCTATAATGGAAATCATATGAATTTTCATAGTTGAAATTATAAGTAAGAAACTCATAAACTGATCATTAGGTCAAGCCTGTTGTAAAATATAATATCATAAGTCATGAACATGAATAACTGAAATCATGAGGAATAATGGGAGAATCTTCATATAACCGACACTGTCATTATAGAGCTTACATTGTGCCCCAATAATTACACTCAAGTGGGCAGATCCATCCAAAATCATGCCAGCGCTAAGGACGCCACCTTTATATTGATATCAAGCTAAAGGACCCTTTGCGGGTAGGGAGCGAGGTCCCAATGTAAATATATAAACCTACGTTGGTGTGTAGTTTTGAGGTCCCGGGTTTACTTGAACCCTAGCCTACTCGATGGTAGACACTACTCCCAAAAATATGCAAGATGCCCACAATCATTTTGCAACGAAGATGAATACATACCATAAGCTGAAAATAGGAGTATAGACTCCAAAACCATATGGTAAGATGATTTTATAGCATTGAGCTGAATCATGAAAAATGCTTAACCTATGTGGGAATAACCAAAATCTAAAAACCATGCATACCTGAAATAGACTTCATAAGTCAAAATCATACATTCATACATGGGTGATTTGTACAAAATAATTTATGCTAGATATTGAAATCATGAATCATAAACTTAAAGTTTTAATGAACTTGCATAATTGGGCATAATTTTCAAAAACTTGAAATCGTGAACTTATAATCAATTATTATATAAAATATGCCCATGTATCTTAAAACATGCTTTGAAACATGAAGATAATTGATCCATAAATAAATCATAGATAATTTCATAAAATTGGGTTAAAACCCCATAGGATCATCAACTTGAATTAAGACTTGAATTCATGAAATTGAGGAGAGATTTGGGAATGAGAGTGAAAGAAAACTCTCATTCATAGCCTACATACCCAGGTAAGCTGAATCTAAACTTGACTTTGAAAGCCCAAGAGATTTGGAGTAGAATTGATAGGGTTCAAGCTTGATTTTCAAAGGGAAACTTCTAAACTTGAATGCATGGAAGTTGAATGAATTAGAATAGGTTAAACTCCCTTAATACACTTCTATAAGAGCTCAAAATGACATAGTTTAGGGCTTAGGAGCTTAGAAATTACAAAAATGCCCTTACTGATTTGACAAAAAATAACCCACTACAAGTTACCACGAGCGACCCAACAAGTCGTTAGGTACTGGAAGACTCATGGTTCTCACTCATTGCCACTGTTAGCTGTTCGGGGTGTTATATGGGTATATAACTACGCGCAAGTGCACGTGGTCGAACAAGTAGTAAAGTGGCTTAAGTAAGCCAAGTAGCGATCCCACAGGGACTGGGATGAAGTGCAATCTGCTCAAGTGTACTATATTTTAATTCTAAAAATGCAGACAACAGTATAACCAAGAGTTTGATATTTGTGATTTCTAATAATTATGCTAAGTCTAAAACAATTATCTAATGTGAGTCTGAACTATGGATATGAGCATGCTGAGGTTAAACGAACATGTAATGAAATTAATTATCGACATAATTTGGTTAGTCTTTTCCTCCGGTTGCTAGTCAAGAACTATTGCCAAGGAATTAAAACTCTCGTATTTAACCCCACTTAAGAATCATGAACGATCCACCTACATTTCTGTGATTAAATGCAATTCATGTTCTAGCCATACAAACCCGGTTCCTAAATTGACTAATACGACTTTTAGGTATATTTCTATCCTGAAAGTAAATCAATTCTCAATTTTCCCAAACCAAGTAAAGATCATATCCTATTAATTCACAACTTTCCAATTTCTTGCTCTCTCGAGTGAAACCGGACTTTTTAGATATACATTAACGTAGACCACACATTAATGCATTAAGAACAAGAATTAATAGAACAACGATGGAAGAAAAGATGAAAAACCAAAGAATCAATGATCACATTTCATTACAAGTGTTCATAACCTCAGCAAGAAGATGAATTAGCCACTCATTTGTGGATTAAACATCGTTAAATGAGTGTTAAACATACAAGAAATTGAATACAAGGTGAAGGAAAGAGAGAAAAACCCTGATAATTTTGTCCCCTCAACTGCCTATAACCCACGTTCTTGCTCCACCAAGTCAGAATATTGAAAAATGAACCTAAGTGTTCTATTTATACTAGTGGGAATTTTTCCCGGAATAACAAGCAACGTGTCACGAAGTGCATCGCGAAGCACTGCCTCCGTGACACGCTACGGACGCGGACCTTCACTGGAACTGGGGGTCGAGGAAATAAAGCCCAACGTGGCACGGCGTGCAACGCGAAGCCAAGCCACCGTGCCACGGACCCATCGCGAACCCAACCTGGAATTTGGCTGAAAATTCCCATCCAGGCATAAGGCCTCCGCGATGGCAGCGTGACACAGCTCCATCGCGGAGCCCCTTTATTTTGTGCTTTCCAATGCCTTGTCCCGTGCTCACTTCCGAGTTCAACCCCGATCTCTTCCAACATGCATTTAAGCTTCCCAAAATTACATTTTACCTGCAAAATAATGCTAATCATGTTGGTTAGTATAAATTCACATTTTATTACCAATTACATGAGAATGTATACACATTGATAGATAAACAAGGCTAAAATTCCACATTTGAGTATCACTTGGGCATATAAATTTGCCCAAGATCATTAGCCTTATTCTCAAATCTCTAATCTTCAAGCAACGACCAAATAGGACGAGTCGTCACCTAAAATGACGACTCATTCTTTCCTCTCATTATAACCATTGGAAATTCCAACTTTTTTCCATCCTTGCCAAACTAATGGTCGACTTGATGAGTCGTGAAGTGACACCACGACTCGTCCCTCCACTCGTTAAGTGCCTCTGAAAGAATCCCTTAATTCCAACTCTTGACCACACAATGAGTGACTCAATGACTCATTGGGTGTCAAGACGGGTCATTCCTCGACCCGTTTCCACTATAATTTCCCAACACAGCACCACTTAACGGGTCACCTGATGAGTCATTTTGTGACCTGGTGCATATTCTCCTGCTTTCTCTGATTCAACCCTCGGGTCTAACCTTAGGGACTTTCGAGGTATTACAATATCTCGCCCCTGGGAATATTTGTCCTCAAATGTAAACTAAGCATACTAGAGGGCTAGGGAAAGAACTGCAATCCTAAAATTGAACACTAAAGCTGAAATCTGACGAAGTGACCGATTCCGGACTGATACACATGCTGAACTGAATTCAGGTTTCATACATACATGCTAAAACATGAAAGGAACTGAGAGACATGAACTTGACATGAAACTAAATAGAGTATTATAGAGAGGGAACTGATACCTCATGTAGAAACTGAGCTAGTAGGGAGAAGATGCGGATATTTGGCCATCATATCTGCTTCGGCTTCTCACATAGCTCCCTCAACAAGTAGATTCCTCCACAAGACTTTCACTAAAACTACTTATTTGTTTCTCAACGTCTGAACCTGATGATCAAGGATCCCAACTAGAACCTCCTCATAGCTAAAGCTATCTTTCACACGTATGCTCTTCACCAGAACTACCAAGGTCGGGTAGCCAATGCACTTCTTAAATAGAGATTCATGGAAGACTTAATGTACCGAAGCTAACTCCGCTGGTAGCACCAGCTCATATTCCACCTTTCTAACTCACCTAAATATTCTATAAGGACCAAAATATCGGGGACTATGCTTTCCCTTCATCTCGAACCTCATCACTCCCTTCACAGGAGACACCTTCAGAAATACCCGATCATTAACTTCAAACTCAAGCTCTCTTTGTCTAACATTCGCATAAGATTTTTGATGACTCTGAGTTTTTTTCAGCCTTTCCTAATAAGCTGGACTTTCTCCATGGCCTCATGAATTGAATTTGGCTCTATCAATGTAGCTTCACCTACCTAGAACCAACCAATACGAGATCTACATCTCCTCCCATAAAGAGCCTCAAATAGAGCCATCCGAATACTGGAGGGGTAACTATTATTGTAAGTAAACTTAATGAAAGGCAAGTGTTCATCCCAACTACCTTTGAAGTCAATCACACACGCTCTCAATATATCCTAAATACTTTGAATGGTGCGCTTATCCTAACCATCTGTTTGCAGGTGAAAAGTTGTGCTAAGCTTAACCTGAGTACCAAGTCCCTTCTAAAACGATCTCCAGAACTACGAGGTAAACTAAGTACCTCTACCTGAAATGATAGACAAAGGAATTTTTTGAAACAGAACCAACTCCTGAATGTATAATCTAGCATAGTTCTCGGCTGAATCGGTAGTTTTGACCTGTAGAAAATGGCCTGCTTTGGTCAAACTGTCTACAACCACCCAAATAGAGTTATACTGTTGAATGTACGAGGCAACCATATGATGAAGTCCATATTAATTTCCTCCCACTTCAAAGTAGAGATACTAATGTCCTGTAGCATACCTCCAGGTCTTTGATGCTCAACTTTCACTTGTTGACAATTTGAACACTTAGCCACAAACTCCGGTAAATACTTCTTCATGCCATTCCACCAACACACTTCCCATTGATCACACGGTACATCTTGGTGGCACCTGGGTGGATAGAATATCGAGATCCATGAGCCCCACCCAACATCCGTCCTCTCAAGTTATCAACACCCCAAACACATAAACGACCCTAATAACAAAGTACACCATCTCCCCCTTGGGAGAAGACCTCCACCTTATGATTTTGAATTGCTTCCTTCAGTTTCACCAAGATAGGATCCTCATCTTGTCTAGTGTTGACCTCGTTCGCCAATGAAGATTATGATCCATTATAAATAATGACACCACCATTTGTCGAGTCAACAAGGAAAACTCCTAAACGAGCTAGTCAATGCATATCCTTCACTAACTCCTTCCTTCCCTCCTCAACGTGAGACACACTCTCTGTGGACAACCTACTAAGATAATCTGCCGCTATATTGGCCATCCAAAGCTCTAACCATCTCCTCCTCTGTCACAAGTTTAGGTCCTTCTAAGTGAACACATACTGAAGGCTCTTATGATCTATGAACACATCCACATGCACCCCATACAAGTAGTGTCTCCAAATCTTCAATACGAACACCACCGCTACCAGCTCCAGGTCATGCGTTGGGTAATTCTTCTTAGGAGTCTTAAGTTTTCGAGAGGCATACGTAGTGACCTTACCATACTGCATAAACATACAATGAAGACCAACCCTAGAGGTATCACAATACATAACGAGTCCATTCGTGCCCTCGGGTAGAGTCAATACTGGGGCTTAAGTTAGTCGAGTCTTTAGCTCCTGAAAATTCTTCTTACAGGCGTCCGACCACTGAAATTTGAATTTCTTCTAGATCAACTTAGTCAAGGTTCTACAATGGAAGAAAATTCTTCAAAAACCTTCTTTTAATAGCCAGATAAACCCAAAATGTTCCCGATATTTGAAGGACTAAATGGTCTGGGCCAATTCTTCACTGCCTCTATCTTTTGAGAGTGCACCTGCACACCCTCACTTGACACCACATGACCCAAATATGCTACTGAGTCCAACCAAACTTCACACCTGTCAAATTTAGCAAACAACTGGTGATCCTTGAGAGTCTGTAGCACTATTCTCTATTGAGCGGCATGATTCTCCCTGCTCCGTGAGTATATGAGGATATCATTTATGAAGACAATCACAAATATATCCAAATACGGCTTGAACAACTTGTTTCATCAAATCCATAAAAGTTGTAGGAGCATCCTTAGTCCAAAATACATATGTATGACCTAATAATGACCATATCGAATCTTGAAAGCTGTTTTTGGGATGTCAGTCTCTCTAACTCTAAGCTGATGATATCCGGATTTGAGGTTTATCTTTGAGAAGAACTTAGCACCCTAAAGTTGGTCAAACAAGTCATCAATCATGGAAAGGGAATATTTCTTCTTGATTGTGACCTTGTTCAACTGCCGATAACCAAAGCACATTCTAAGGGAACCATCATTCTTTCAAACAAAGAGAACTGGTGCACCCCACAGGGATTTACTAGGCCTGATGAGATCCTTATCCAGAAGATCTTTCAACTGCTCTTTCAACTACTTTAGCTCTACTAGAGCCATTCTGTAAGGAGGAATGGATATAGGCTGCATATCTGGGAGAAGGTCAACAATAAAGTTGATCTCCCGCTCGGGAGGGACTCCTGGTAGAACATCTGGGAACACCTCTGCATACTCGCACACTATAGGAACTGACTGAAGAGTCGGGATCTTGGATGTGGCATCCTTAACCCAAACTAGATTGTACACAAAACCTTTAGAAATCATCTCCCAAGCCTTAAGATAGGTAACAAAGCGACCTGCAGGCACACTAAACTACCCTTCCATTCTAGGACTAGCTCCCCTGGAAATCGAAACTCTATCGTAGGGGTTCTACAATTTACTGAGACATAACATCGATGCAACCAATCTTTACTGAAGATAACATCAAAATCAGTCATGTCTAACTCTACTAGATTGGCTGCGGTGATTTTCTGAAGGACTGTGACAGGGCAATTTCTGTATACCCATCGAGCTATAATTGAGTCGGCGACTGGAATAAAGACTGAGAAGGGTTCTGATAGAAATTCAGGACTGACTCTGAAACTAATAGCAACATAAGGAGTCACAAAAGATAAGGTGACCCCTGGGTCTCGAAATGCATATACATCAAGATGGAATACTCGTAACATACCAACACCTTATCTAGAGAGACTTCCCACTCCTAATGAGATGATGGGACATAGAATCTGTTCTAACTCTAACCACCACCTACACTAGTGGATGATGCACCCTACTGACCTGAGCGTGCTGGTGGACCTGCTGAACTGGTTACTGGGTCACAGTCTCTACTATGGCTCTGTCTGGATGAAGGGCAGTCTATGAGCCGGTGTGTGAGCTTCTCATACCCAAAACATGCACCTGAACCTGGTAAGCATTCTCTTGTGTGCCTCCTATCACACCTAACACAAACTAGAAGGCTGGGCTCTACTGACATGATCCCCTTTCCTTTTGAGCCTGACGCTCTACCCATTGATCATGCCTAGATCTGGATGGGACACTTCCTGATGATGGCGCTGGGGATGACGATCTCCGATGGGACTGGATCTCTGTTGGAACTATCCGAAACTCCTTGTCCTAACCCTCTTGGCCTCTCTCTCCTTCTTTTTCATCTGATCCGCCTCTATCTGCTAGGCATATATGACCAACTATGAGAAGTCTAGATCACTGTTCAACATAGTGGTCCTTCACTCCTTGACGAGCGAGTTTGATACTTTGGTCACAAACATACTCATACGATCCCTCCAATCTGCAACCATCTCTAGCGCATACTTGGACAGCCGGATAAACTTCAAGGCATAAACTTGGACAGTCCTGTGGCACTGCTTCAAGTTGACGAACTCCGGTGCCTTCGCCTCCCTCAACTCACTAGGGAATAACCTATCCAAAAATGTAGTCGCAAACTCTTCCGAACTCACAGGAACTGCTCCCACTACTCTACCATCATTCCATTGGCGGTACCATATGTACACTAGCCCCTTAGCTAATAAAAGGCTAGGTCCGCACTCTCCTCCCTGGTCACTCCCATAATCTGGGTGATCTTCTGCACCTGCTCAATAAACTCATGAGGGTCCTCACCTATCTTCGACCCCAGAAACTCCGGCGGATTCATCCGGAGAAAGTTTCAAAGTCTTGCAGCCGTTGCATTTCCATTTTGAGGAACATGAGCCACCGCCTGTTGATTGACCTGAGTGGTCATTTCTTGTGCCAAAATCTAAACTTCCACTCTAAACTCGGCATGAGCGACCTGCTCTGGCATAGGATCAACTGTTGCTGGCGAGGCTTGCTGATGCCAATCTACATTGCCATTTTCATGCCCATTTTTATTTCTCTTCCTTCTTCCATTCATCAACATGGACGCATATATCTGAAAACGTGTATAGCACGAGTTAGAAGGATAGAGAGATACTTCATTTCATGACATGGATTATGAAAGAAGGGAAATTTTCTGAAACATCTTGTAACCTCTTCTATATAAGTGTGGTGTGCTGCACACTCAAGGAAAAGACTCTACTCAATACAACTTTTAGACACCCAAACTAGCTCGCTAAAGTCTAAAACTGAAATAACCTAACTCAACAATAAATTGAAGATCCTCGGAAGATAAGGACACACCAACGATGGAAAAATGGACTAACCTACGGGAAAATTGAACTAATAGCAGAATTGAATCTATCGTCCGAGCCTATATTATGAAATGATACATCATAGAATATGCGGTTAGTACATGGAACCTACTGAGTATGCAAGGTAAGTAAAACTTGTTGAGTAAATGTTAACTAAAATTATGCATATAATCATAAGTCATAAGACCATGAGAGTAAGGATTGCATGCTGAAATCTGAATCTGAAACATGTTTAATAACAAGCTAAATATCATAGCTAAATAGAATGACCCAAAGCTAGAATGGAAATCATATGACTTGTCATAGATGAAATCATAATTAAAAACTCGTAGACTAATCATTGGGTCAAACCTACTGTAAAACATAATATGACAATTCATAAACATGAATAACTGAAATCATGAGGAATAATGGGAGACTTTCCATATAACCGACGCCATTACGATAGAGCTTACGTAATGCCCCAACTATTATACTCAAGTGGGCAGAGCCATCCAAGACCTTGCCAACGCTAAGGATGCTATCATGATATCGATATCAAGCTGAATACCCCTTTGGGGTAGGGTAAGCTCACAAGGGAGGTCCCAATGTAAATATATAAGCCTACGTTGGCACGTAGTTTTGAGACTTGGGGTTTACCTGACCCCTGGACTGCTTGGTACTATACACTACTGCCAAAAACATGAAAGACTCTCACGATCATTTTTCAACGAAGCTAAAGACATACCATAAGTAGAAAATAGAAGTATAGACTTTAAAACCATATGGTAAGATGATTTGATAGAACTGAGCTGAATCATGAAAACATGCTTAACCTGTGTGGACGTACCTAATATCTTAAAATCATGTATACTTGAAATAGATATCATAAGTCAAAATCATACATTCATACATGGGTGATTTATATACATTTATTCATGTTAGATATCTCCTCATACTTGAAATCATGAATCATAAACTTGCATAATTTGGCATAATTTTCAAAACCTTGAAAACATGAATTTATAATCAATTTGTATTACAATCTTCCCAAGGATCTTAAAACATGCTTTGAAACATGAAGGGAATTGGCCCATAAATAAATCATAGAGAATTTCATAAAAATGGGTTAAAACACCATAGGATCATCAACTTGAATTAAGACTTGAATCCATGAAATTGAGGAGAGATTTGGGTGTGAGAGTAAAAGGAAAGTCTCATTCATTGCCCTACAAACCTGGGTAAGATGAATCTAGACTTGACTTTGAAAGCCCAAGAGATTTGTAGAAGAATTGATAGGATTCAAGCTTGATCTTGAAAGGGAAACTTCTAACTTGCATTCGTGGGAGTTGAATGAATTAGAATAGGTTATACTACCTTATTACACTTCTTTAAGAGCTTAAAACGATGTAGTTTAGGGCTTTGGATCTTAGAAATTACAAAAAGGCCCTTACTATTTCGACAAAAAATAACCCACTGCAAGTTACCACGAGCGACCCAACGAGTCGTGAGGTCACTGGACAACTCGTGGTTCTCACTCGTTGCCACTGGAAGCCTCATTCTCAAATCTATAATGTTTAAGCAATGGCCAGATAGGACGAGTTGTCACTTGAAATGATGACTCATTATGTCCTCTCATCTTCACCACTGGAAACTCCAACTTTCTTCCAACCTTGCCCAACTAACGGTCGACCTGATGAGTCGTGAAGTGACACCATGACTCGTCCCTCCAACAGTTAAGTCCCTCTGAAAGAATCCTTTAATTCCAACTTTGTATCACCCAACGAGGTACTCAACAACTTGTTGGGTATTATGACGGGTCGTTCCTCAACCCGTTTCTACTGCAACTTCCCAACACAACACCACTTAATGGGTCAATTAACGATCCATCAAGTGACTTAACTGGTCACCTGACAAGTCATCCTGTGACCTCATGCAGATTCTCCCGCTTTCTCTAATTCAACCCTCGGGCCTGACCTTTGGGACGTTCGGGATATTATAATATATCTCCCTTGGGAACATTCTTCCTCGGATGTAAACTAAGCATACTGGAGGGCTAGGGAAAGAACTACAATCCCAAAACTTAACACTGATGTAGAAATCTAACAGAGTGACTGATTCCGGATTGATGCACATGACTGAACTGAATTCATGATTCATACATACAAGCTAAAACATGAAAGGAACTGAGAGACATGAACTTGACATGAAACTGAATAGAGTATTAATAGAGAAAGAACTAATACCTCATGCTGAAATTGAGTCGGTAGGGAAAAAATGCGAGTATTTAGCCATCATATCTGCTTCGGCTTTCCACGTAGCTCCCTCAACAATCGGATTCCTCCACAAGAATTTCACTGAAGCTACTTCTTTGTTTCTCAATGTTCGAACCTGATGATCAAGGATGTCAACTGGAAACTTCTCATAGATAAGGCTATCTTTCACACCTATGCTCTCCATTGGAACAACCAAGGCCATGTAGCCAATGCACTTCTTAAATAGAGATACATAGGAGACTGGATGTACCGAAGCTAACTCCTCCGGTAGCTCCAACTCATATCCCACCTTTCTAACCCGCCTCAAAATTCTATAAGGACCAATATATCGAGGATTAAGCTTTTCTTTCTTCCTGAATCTCATCACTCCCTTCATAGAAGACACCTTCAGAAATACCCAATCATCCGCTTCAAACTCAAGTTGTCTCCATCTAACATCTGCATAAAATTTTTGATGACTCTTGGGAGAAGACCTCCACTTTCTGATTTTCAACCACTTCCTTCAGTTTCACCAAGGTAGGATCCTCATCTTGTCTAGCCTTGACCTCGGTCACCAATGAAGATTCTGACCCATTATGAATAATGACACCACCATCTGTCGAGTCAACAAGGCGAACACCTAAATGATAAAGCTGATGCACATCCATCACCAACTCCTTCCTTCCCTCCTCAACATGAGACACACTCTTTGTGGACAACCTACTAAGAGCATCCGCCACTACATTGGCCTTTCCTGAATAATAAAGGACACTCATGTCATAGTCCTTGAGAAGCTCTAACCACCTCCCTTGTCGTAAGTTCAGGTCCTTCTAAGTGAACACATACTCAAGGCTCTTATGATCAGTGAACAGATCCACATGCACCCCATACAAGTAGTGTCTCCAAATCTTCAATACAAACACTACCATAGCAAACTCTAGGTCATGCGATGGGTAATTCTTTTCATGAGTCTTAAGCTGTCTAGAGACATATGCAATGACCTTACCATGCTTCATCAACACACAACCAAGACCGACCCTAGAGGAAACACAATACACAATGAATTCATCTGTGAACTCGAGTATAGTCAATATTGGGTTGAAGTGATTTGAGTCTTCAACTCCAGAAAACTCTTCTCACAGGCATCCGACTAATGAAATTTGACTTTCTTTTGGGTCAACTTAGTCAACGGTGCTACAATGGACAAAAATACTTCAACAAACCTTCTATAATAGCCAACTAAACCCAAAAAGCTCCTGATATCCGAAGGACTAACTGGTCTAGGATAATTCTTCACCGCCTCTATCTTTTGAGAGTCCACCTGCACACCTTCTCTTGAAACCACATAACCCAAAAATTCTACTGAGTCCTACCAAAACTCACACTTGCTGAATTTAGCAAATAGCTGGCGATCCTTGAAAGTCTATAGCACAATCCTCAAATGAGTGGCATGCTCCTCCTCACTCCGTGAGTATATGAGAATATCATTTAAGAAGACAATCACGAACATATCCAAATAAGGATTAAACACCTTATTCATCAAATCCATAAAAGCTAAGGAGCATTCATTAGTTCAAAAGACATAACTACGAACTAATAGTGACCATACTGAGTCCTAAAAGCTATTTTCGGGATGTCACTCTCTCTAACTCTGAGGTGATGATATCCGAATCTGAGGTCTATATTTGAGAAACACTTAGCACCCTGAAGTTGGCCAAATAAGTCATCAATCACGGGGAAGGGATATTTGTTCTTGATTGTGACCTTGGTTAACTGCCAATAATTAATGCAAATTCTAAGGGAACCATTCTTCTTTCGAATAAAGAGAACTGGTGCACTCCATGAGGATTTACTAGGCCTGATGAAACCCTTATCTAGGAGATCTTTCACCTGCTTTTTCAACTCCTTTAGCTCGGCTGGAGCCATTCCGTTTGAGGAATGGATATAGGTTGCAAGGTACAAATAGAAATTCCTCTTTATTTGATTTGTTACGAAATCGACCATAGATCAATTCCCTTTTTATTTGGGAGTATTGACTACACCCCAATTCTGAGCTTAGAGAACAACCGCACTCAGCACACCTCTTCATTCTTCTTGACACGTGGCAGTCATTGACTTGATGTGGTAACTTTACATTCTTTAAGAACTTTTTCTCCCGATCTTATTAGCTTAGTAGCATGGAAGTCACAATAGTTGTAGCAGAGTAAGCTAGAAGATGACCAATCCCGCCCCATCATGATTGGTGTCGAGTCCGTTGTGAGAGGCGCTTAAAAGGCCGTTAAGGCATTACACTCAGGGGTGAACCCACAGGGGAGGGGAGATGTTGCTTCCTAAAAACAACTGGGTTTGGCTCATTGCCTTTGATTCCTTACCCATAGCATAAGATAAGGGGTGCGTGCTTCAACATCTAAGTTTCACACAAGGAACCTCCTGCTCTTAAGGATAAACTACGATATTTGATGGACTGGCAGGTCAGCCACGTAATTTATCCCTCAAGCTGAACGAACTTGACCTGCTCCTTTAGTTTAGGGCTATAGAGTTTACTTGCTTCTCACTAACGGCAGAATCATGAGCTTCATCACTCGACTCTAAACCAAATTAAAAACACTCGGCTATAGGATGACAATCCTTCACTCCAGAAGGGTAGGTTCCATACCGACAAGACCTCCTATCCCAGAATCCGCTCATTTCACACGAACTAAAGCGGAACTTAATCACCAAGGTAGAGTTGTATAAAGCCCTAATGTAACTGAACGAAGTGGAAAACCGCAATACGAGAGCAAAAACCTTTTGTGTGTAAGAAGAAAAGCTTAATCGAGTTAGGTAGGATGTAGATCGAGCGCAATAAGCTACAGGAGTGATTATTTCGCTTTGGAAGGAAAAAAGCATGTCAAATAAGGTCCTCACTCAGCTCTCAGGCTATCTGGGAATAGCTCCACCAGACATATAAGAAAGGAGTGTAGGATTGGTAAGCTTTGCCGGAAAGAAGCTATTCGACTAATTCAGGAGGCTACTACCGGCGAAGCCTGCTTGCTTCGGAGCATGCTATTGCGTGAAGCAAAAAGGGACAGCGGAAGACCACACCAGACAGGGAAAACGAGGATTAGATATTTCGTCAACCACCACTTGAGCGCGATTCGCTTATCTGTTAAGAAGTACCATCCAGACAGTAAAATTTTAGGGAATATGACTAGTAAGGTAAATCAACCTATCATATCGACGAGATGCAACAAGAAGATAGTTCACTTATAAGATTGAGGAATTGATATAGGTTGCATATCTGGGAGAAGGTCGATACCAAAGTCTATCTCCCGCTCAAAAGGGACTCCTAGTAGATCATCTAGGAATACCTACGGATATTCGTACACTATAGGAACTGACAGAAGAGTAGGGGTCTCGGATGTAGCATCCTTAAACTGAACTAGATTGTACATACAACCTTTAGAAAACATCTTCCTGGACTTAAGAAGGAAACCAAGTGATGTACAAGCATAGTTGGACTACCCTTCCATTCTAGGACTGGCTCACCCAAAAATCGGAACTCTATCGTACGGGTTCTACAATTTACTGAGGTACAACATGCATGCAACCAATCTATACCGAAGATAACATCAAAATAAATCATGTATAACTCTGCTAGATTGGTTGAGGCGACTCTATAAAGGACTGTAACAGGGAAATTTTTGTATACCCGTCGATCTATAACTGAGTTAGTGACTGGAGTAGAGACTAAAAAGGGTTCTGATAGGATATTGGGAAAGACTCTTAAACTAATAGCAACATAAGGATTCATAAAAGATAAGGTATTCCCTAGGTCTAACAATGCATATACATCAAAATGGAATACTCGTAACATACTAGTGACCATATTTGGAGAAACTTCCTGCTCCTAACGAGATGAGAAGGCATAGAATCTGATCTGACATTGACCACCACCTACACTAGTGGATGCATTCTACTGAGATGAGCATGCTGGTGGAGCTGTTGAACTGGTTACTCGGTCACAACCTCTACTATGGCCCTATCTGGCTGAAGGGCAGTGTTTGTGCCGGTATCCGGTATTTCCACACCTAAAACATGCACCTAAACCTGGTAAGCATTTTCTGGTGTGCCTCCTACCACAGCTGCCATAAACTGGAATGTTGGGATCCACTTACATGCTCCCCTTACCTCGAGAGCCTGATGCTCTACCCCATTGATCATGCCTAGATCTTGACGGGACACTGACTGATAATAGCGCTAGGGCTGACAATCTCTGGTGGGACTGGTGGCCATGTACTCTGCCATATCTCTACTGGAACTTTTCGAAACTCCCTTTCCTGGCCCTCTTGGCCTCTCTCTCCTTCTCTTTCATCTGATCCACCTCTATCTACTAGGCGCATATGACCAACCATGAGAAGTCTAGATCATTGTTCAGCATAGCGATCCTGCACTCATTGACTGGAGAGTTTGATACTCCATTCACAAACCTACTCATACGATCCCTCTGATCTACAACCATCTCCGGCGCATACTTGGATAGCTGAATAAACTCTAAGGCATACACTTGGACAGTTCTGTGGTACTGCTTTAAGTTTACGAACTCCATCGCCTTCGCCTCCCTCAACTCCCTAGGTAATAACCTATCCAAGAAGGAAGTGACAAACTCATCCCAACTCACGGAAACTGCTCCCAATGCTCTACAATCCTTCCATTGGCAGTACAATATGTATGCAACGCCCTTAGGTTGATAGAAGGATAAGTCTGCACTCTCCTCCTCGGTCACCCCCATAATCTGAGTGATATTCTACACCTCCTCAATAAGCTCATGAGGGTCCTCATCCATCTTCGACCCCAGAAACTCCGTCGGATTCATCCAGAGAAAATCTTGAACTTTTGCTGCCGCTGCGTTCCCATTTTGAGGAATATGAGCCACACCCTGTTGATTAACCGAAGAGGTTATCGCCTATGCCAACATCTAAAATGCTGCTCAAAAATCGATATAAGCGACCTACTCAGGCATAGGATCTGCTGGTGCTAGCTGGGCTTGCTGATGCCCATCTCCATTGCCATTGATATGGCCATTTCCATTGTCGTTCCTTCTTCCATTCACTCAACGGGGAGGCATATTTCTGCAAACGCGTATAGCACAAGTTAGAAGAATAGAGAGATACTTCATCGCATAACATACATCATGAAATAAGGAAAATTTCATAAAACATCTTGTAGCCCTCTTCCCTATAAGTGTGGCGCACTGCACACCCATGGAAAAGACTCTACCAAACGCAGATTTAATACACCCTAGAAAACACCTAAACCTTTGCTCTGATACAAAGTTTGTCATGATCCGAGCTGGGACCTCGGATTGAGATACAAGACCTAGAACCACGAATGGCTCCAAGTCAAGCCATAACATGAACATGAGAACTAAAGAACATACATCAAGCGGAATTTGATAACTGAAGCAAAAATAAGCGAAAGTCTGAATAACATAGCAATCATAAACAGAGTCAACACTCAAAAAAGCTGAAAATCTACATATTATCTTATAAGCCTCTACTACTATCTGATGAGATAAAGGGACAACACCCCCAACTAGCTCTCTAAAGTTTGAAATTGAAATAACCAAACTCAACACTAAATTGAAGGTCCTGGAAGATGAGGACCTACCAACGATGGGAAACTGAACTAAGTTGTGGGGAAACTGAACTAACGACTAAACTTAATCTGATCGTCCAGACCTGTATCATGAGATGATACAACATAGAGTATGCGATCAGTACTTGGATTGTACTGAGTAGTCAACATAAATAAACATGCTGAGTAAACATTAACTAAAATCATGCATATAAACATAAATCATAAGATCATGAGAGTAAGGGCTGCATGCTGAAATCTGAATCTGAAACATGTTTAATAAAAAGCTGAATATCATATCTGAATGAAATGGCCCAAATATAGAATGGAAATTATATGACTATTCATAGATGAAATCATAAGTAAAAACTAGTAAACAGATCATTAGGTCAAACCTGCTATAAAACATAATATCATAAGTCATGAACATGAATAACTGAAATCGTGAGGAACAATGATAGACTCGTAATATAACTGACACCATCATGATATAGCTTATGTGATACCCCAACTATTACACTCAAATGGGAAGAGCCGTCAAAAACCTTTCCAAGGCTAAGGATGCTACCACGATATTGATATCAAGCTCAAGGCCCTTTGGGGACTGGGGAAGTTCACAAGGGAGGTCCCATAACCTATGTTGGCGCGTAGTTCTGAGACCCCGGATTTACCCTGCCCCTGGCCTACTCGGTACTAGACACTACTCCTAAAAATATGCAAGATGCTCACCATAATTTTTCAATGAAGCGGAAGACAGACTATAAGCTGAAAATGGGAGTATAGACTCCAAAACCATATGGTAAGCTGATTTTACAGAACTGAGCTGAATCATAAAAACGTGCTTAACCTATGTGGGTGTACCTAGAATCTTAAATTCATGATACTTGAAATATACTTCATAAGTCAAAATCATACATTCATACATGGGTGATTTGTATACATTCATTCATGCTAAATATCTCTTCATACTTGAAATCATGAATCATATTCTTGAACTTTTCATGAACTTGATAATTGGGAATAATTTTCTACAACTTAAAATCATAAATTTATAATCAATTTATATATAAAATCTTCCCATGTATCTTAAAACATGCTTTGAAACATGAAGGGAATTGACCCATAAACAATTCATAAAGAATTTCATAAAATTGTGTTAAAACCACATAGGATCATCAACTTGAATTCATGATATTGAGGAAAAATTTGGGAATGAGAGTGAAAGAAAACTCTCATTCATAGCCTACATACCCAGGTAAGCTGAATCTAAACTTGACTTTGAAAGCCCAAGAGATTTGGAGAGGAATTGGTAGTGTTCAAGCTTCAAAGGAAAACTTTTAAACTTTCATGCATGGGAGTTGAATGAATTAGAATAGGTTAAAATCCCTTAATACACTTCTATAAAATATTAAAACGATGTAGTTTAGGGCTTAGGATCTTAGAAATTACAAAAATGCCCTTAGTGATTCGACCAAAAATAACCCATTACAAGTTACCACGAGCGACCCAATGAATCGTTAGGTACTGGACAACTCATGGTTCTCACTCGTTGCCACTGTCAGCCTCATTCTCAAATCTCTAATCTTCAAGCAACAGCCAGAAATGACGAGTTGTCACCTAAAACGACGACTCATTTTTTCCTCTCGTCGTCATCACTAATATTCCAACTTTCTTCTAACCTTGCCCAACTAACGATCGACCTGATGAGTCGTGAAGTGACACCACGACTCGTCCCTCAACTCGTTAAGTCCCTCTGAAAGAATCCTTTGATTCCATCTCTGTATCACCCAATGAGGTACTCAATAACTTGTTGGGTATCATGAAGGGTCGTTCCTCAACCCGTTGCTACTGGAACTTCCCAAAACAACACCACTTAACGGGTCAATTAACTATCCATCAAGTGACTTAACGGGTCACCTGATGAGTTGTCCTATGACCTAGTGCAGATTCTCCTTCTTTCCCTAATTCAACCCTCGGGTCTGACCTTAGGGACTTTTGGGGTATTAGAATTCAGCAGCATAAAATTATTCTTTGTTAATGTTTGAACTAATAATTATATTTTATTAAGAGAAAATTGAATGTATAAGAAACCAATAAATATTTTTGATGCAATTCAGATGAGAGAAAGATCCAGGGTCATGGTTGGTTGACAATCAAGTTGACTTTCCAATTGCATGTTTTAATTATTTTTGAGTTACTAGTTGCAGGTTAATATTCCTTCCTGAAGATCAGTCATAATACTCGATCACGTTGCTGGCCGCTACTCTGCCCATGACACGACAAGCTTAATTAATAGGCCTCAATTTCTTTGTGCCAGCCATCCTCCAAATAGAAAAGATTTTCCAAGTTTACATCATGTAACATACTAGACTCATCAAAATATTCTATAAGGCCTCTAACATAATGTAATAAACTATTTACTCAAATGAAAGAGTCCAATATGGCCCTTTGTATCATCTTTGGTGTCATTAAAATGTGCAGTGTCTGCCTTTTAGTGAAAGACAGTTCACCATGCCTATTTTTTCTTGACTTCTCAAGGACTAGCTTACCACACTCAGTCTTGCATCTCATATTAACTCCGAGTTGGCTTTAGTGGATTCTACTTAGACTTCAAAGCTCTCATATATTTGTTTTTTCAGCTCAAAATTTCTTGTTTTCATTCTAGACATCAAAGTAACACTAAACAACCAATATGTGAGACTAAATGATGGTGAAATATATAACATTTTAGATTCACATCAACACCCCACACTTAAATCCTTGATTTTCCTCGAATAAGCTTTTATGGCTCAACGCTTAACCTCTTATTTAGGTTTCACAAGCAATCAACTCAAACTCGTCTCCCCAAGCTAAAGATGCAATCAATATCAAACAACAAGTCTTCTTAATAATGCAGTCATGTGAAAGTTTTCAAGCGATCTTTTTCAAAATAGCGCAGCCTCAACAACTAACTCAATCCATTTAAAGCATTTACACTTAATTTCACTATGAACTTGGAAGATCAAACAATCCATATGTTCTATATCAACAATGTGCCCTCACAAAAATGAATAGTCCAAACACTCAAGTCAATAAGAAAAATATAATTTATGGACTTAGCTCTAAGTGAGTCCAGAGCCAAAAAGGCAGTAAAGTGAAGTAAAAATTCCAAATAAGTATTTACTTTTGGAATTGATCAAAATGACAAATCGTCCAACTTTCAAAATTAATGAACCATCCCTAGACGACCATTAGGTGTGTGGGTCTTTTTATTTTTTATTTTTTCACTGAAACTCGTTCATCTTTCAAAGAGGTGCCAAACCAATTCTTTTTTAACTAAAACTTGTTCAACTTTCAATGAAGCCTTCAACTTGTTTTTCAAATTCATTCAATAATGAACTAGTTGCACTATATTCTCCTTTTCTACAACTAACAAGGCATAAAATTAGGCTTAGTGGTTTTAAAAAAGAATATTTTGATATTTATTATATTCATAATTATGTTTATTCATAATTCTTCAAAACCACTAAGCATAATTTTATATTTATTACCTTTATTTTCACCGATGAGAAATTTTATATATTTATATATTGAGAAAATTAATATTTTTAATTGTTTAATATTTAAATGTTTATATGAATTCAATACTTTAATTTTAATAAAAATAAATGAAGCTTTCATCATGATCGAAAATCTCTAATTCTCTGTTAAGTATTTATTTACTAATGATTTCTTTTTTATTTCCATATCAATTGTATAAAAAAGTCACAAAGGCTAAAAGGTAGAGTAGGGGGAAGTAGAAAATAAGAATATGGTGCAATGAGCAACTCGTTCATTGTTGAACGAGTTTGAAAATAAATTTTAAATTTTCAACAAGTTTCATTGATTTAGTACCTCGTTGAAACTTAAACGAGTTTCAATAAAAAAATTGATTTAGCATCTCGTTCAAAGCTGAACACGTTTGAAAAGAAAAATTCAATGCAAGGCATTGTCCAAAGCTGAACGAGTTTAAGAAAAAAAATAAAAATAAAAGGGTCCACACACCAAGCGACCATTTGGAGGTGGGCCATTAAATCTGTAACCTAATTGAAATTTGGACTATTTTTCCATTTTAGTCAATTCTATAAATAAGTGGTCTATTTGGAATGCTTCACTTGTTGCCTTTTTTGGTTCCGGACTCTATCAAAGCATACTCTCACATCCATAGAGAAGATTCACATGTATGCATAAAGTATCATAAGCTTACCTATTATGTACATCTCCACTAATTAAGTGTGCTTAACTAAAATCAAATAGGACTTCAATGGATTGTAATGTTGACTAGGAATGTGTAGGAGTACTATGTATTAATGACTTACATTGCCCTAAACATTTTGCAAATTTTAGACTTATTACCCATTATTTCTTCACTTTAAATTTTAGCCCTCTTTTCTTCAATTCTTTCCACAAGTAATTCTAATGATATCAAGAATGCTTCAATTATTTATTTTTCTTCTTCCAAGCATTTTATTCTATTTGTTTCTTTTCATTTCTTTTTTTGTCACATTCTCTTTTTGAGGGCATTTCCATCACAAGAAAGTTTCATTGATCATCATATATACTTGGACATCCCTTTTTGTCAGATTTAACAACTTCATCACAGCCTATGCTACAATGCTTAATGAAGCAAGGTGCAAAAATAAGGGATTCAATAAAAAGGATCTAAGTAATTATACTGCTAACAAATGAAAGGCTATAGGCTCAAAGGGCTAAATAGTGGTAACAATATTCGAACTAGCTAAATTTCACAAAACAATTCAAAGAAAGCCTATTATCATCTTCTACACACAAAAAAAAACACTTTTAGTTTGCTTTAATAACATGTAGGGAATGTTCTTGACTAAAGTGTAAAACATAGACTATATGCAATAATTCCTGACCTCACTGGATGGACTGCTCAATGCGGGTTTGCCTCTGCTCAATGGTGAGACTAGCTATCTGATTGGTCTGTAAAGTTGTCATGATAGTAATATCAAAAGCCTTCTCTGGCGGGGGCAACTCCATGTCCACCCAATAGTTATCTGGCATAAATGCTCCTGGAGTAATTATACGAGCATGCTGGGATATAAAAGACAATTTTTCCCTTTGGCCCGCACCTTGGACATCTCAATCATCATCAGTTTTCTCATATTGATGGGTGTGTGGGTAAAGATAAGATATACGAGGCACACCTACATCTTGGACACGTTACTATCATTCTTGGATGACATGATTCTGCTGTTGATGAACCACATCATCACTTTCGCATCCATGTTCAAGTGTGGCCTTTTATAATGGTTGGTGAATCCACTAACATCTTTTCCCATAGAGCTCAATGGATCTCAAGAAAAATTGTTTCTCAGCGAAGATATCCTTTGAGCGACCGCCTTGTTCCTCTATATGTTTTTCTGCTTATGTTGCCCTTTTGTTCTTCTCTCTGATAGATGATGTCTAGGCCTTGCTGGTGTTTTCCATCTTTGGTCTTTGAGACAGAGTGCCGGCAAAAAATTCAACCCACAAGACTCTACCAAATAATACATCTCAATAATTGTCAACACACTTAACTTAACTACTAGAATTTGGGGATCCAGACTACCCCATACTTATTTTCATGTTGTGTATTGTATGATGACTGTGAGGGGGCTCAGACTACCCACAATTAAATTCAAGCAATGCTTTCACATAATATTTTACTTTGGAATTTTATCAAACACCTTCTGAGCAACAAAAGTTCAACTCCATTTTCATGGATTTTAAGTGTCACGACCAGAGCGTAGACCCCAAACATAACATGAAACCTAGAACCATGAATAGCTCAAAGTTAACCCATGGCACATGCATAACACAATCTTAAGTATAAACTAAGTTGAATAAAGTGTAAATCAAAACATGAGCGAAAGTATAAGGTACCATAAAAGCATAAATAAAGACAACATGCCAATGCTGCTGAGCATCTATACATCATGGTCTGAAAAGTCTCTAAAATGGGATGAGCTGATTAGACAAACCCCCAACTGGCTCTGCTAAGTATGTAACTAAAAAGATGTAAAAGGGTCATAAGCCAAAAACTGACATCCTCGGATGATGAGTACTCCCCAAGAGCTAGGCTGAACTGGAGTAAGAGTGGATCTAACCGCGGGGCTGAGACTGATCACCTGAACCTATATCACAAGACAATATAGCACAAAAGTTAATGATCATTACTTTTAATGTAATGAGTATGTAGTATAAGTAAAGCATAATAGGAGGGACATTATGATACAATCATGAACATAATAGAGACATCAAACATGAGATTTCCATTGTAATGTGGAGTATAATGACCCAAGATTTTGAAAATGAAATCATAAAGCTTAACAGATTTGAAATCATAATAAAGTCATAAATTGATCAACGGGTCAAAATAGACTATAAAACATAACATAAGTCCTGAACATGAAGAAACATGAAACATGAGGAACAATAGAAGATTTATAACCGATATACTACAAGTGAGCATATATGGAGCCCAGCTTGTGACCCTAGCTAGGAGGTGTGCTTATACCTTGCCAAGGGTATGAACCACGAAGGCGTGATATCACTCATGGGTCTATTCGGGTGTGTGAGACACTCTCATGGAGGTCCCCATCATGGCTATGGTGGCATGTAGTTCTGAGACCTGGGTGCGCTAGAACTCTGACCTACTTGGTGTTAAATAGTACTCCCAAAATATATATAATTCTCATATGATAATCATGAAAAATACTTGGTTTTGCATGGGCTAGTTAAAAATCATGAAATTCATAAATTTCTTAACATACATGAACTAGCCATGAAAATAATGCTGAAAATACAACCATGACATATAAGCTTGATATTCATGGGATTCATACATAATTAAGTAAATCATCATAACTCAAAAATATAGATTCATGAGAGTTTTTTATAGAGATCATGTAATTATAATCATAAAACATAAATAGAATCATGGAAGAATCAATTTCATAAGAGAACATGTGTATTTCATCAAAAAGGGTCTAACCCTAAAAATTCATGAAAATCATAGTTGAAGACTTGGAGGAATTGAAATCATGTAATTGATCTCAGAATTGTGCATGAGGATCGAAGAAATCCCCCATTCATGATCCCACATACTTGGGCTTCGATGAATTCTTGCTAAGGTTTTAGACCCAAGAAGTTGAAAAAAAGAAGAATCCTAATTGCTTGAGAGCCTTGAGAGGTTGATCCTCAATCTACGGTGTTGGGAGAGGAATGAGAGTTTAATCCTAGCTTAACCCTTAAATTCTCCTATTATGAAACCCAAAATGACCTAATGTAGGAGTTAAAAAAGGAAGTTATGAAAACACCCCTAGGAATTCGAACTTACAACCCATACCACGATTTGTAACACCCTACTACGACTCATACTAAGTATCATAGCTAAGCCTGCCCAAAACAAGCTCTAAATCTCCTTCCTATGACCCCATAGCACGACTCATACTATCCTGGTACGAGTTGTAGCATCCAATCATGGTCTCAAGCCAATTTCCTATTAAACTCTCTGAACCTTACTATGATCCATCAGTACAACTAATACTATTTTTATATGGATCGTGGTGTCCAGTCATGGTGTACATGAACAATTTAAGCGGTTTCTCTACACTCCTCACGAGCCTTGGTACAACTTGTACCACCTCATCACGAGTCGTACTAAGACTCTTATTAGGGGAAAGTTTTAGTTTTTCTGTTGATTCATACTCCATATCTAAGGCTAATATTAGGGTCTTTTGGGGTGTTACATTATCTTCCCCTTGGGAACATTCATCCTCTAATGGAGACTAAATAAGCTGGAAAAATTGGGAAAGAGTTGCAATCCCGAAATTAAAAGCTACAAGCTGAGTACTTGTGGAGTGACTGACTTCAAATGAAGATACATGACTGAACTGAATTCATGAATCGTACATATATGCTAAAACATGAGAGTAACTGAGAGACATGTTTGAATAACAAACGGAGGAGGAAACTAGCACCTCAAACTGGAACTTAATTGGAAGGGAAAAGATGAGGGTACTTGGCAATCATATCTACTTTAGCTTCCAAAGTAGGTCTCTACAAGCTGATTCCTCCAAAGGACTTCCACTGAAGGAATCTCCTTGTTTCTCATCTTCCAAACATGATGGTCAAGGATCTTAATTGGAACTTTCTCATAAGTAAGACTATCCTTTACAGTAATACTGTCCACCAGTACCACTAGAGCTGGATTGCCAAGGCACTTCCTTAGGATACATGAAAAACTAGATACATTGAAGCTAACTCCCAGGCAACTCCAGCTCATAAGCCATCTTATCAATATGCCTCAGAATTCTATAAGGACCAATATATCGGGGACTAAACTTTACATTCTTGCCAAATCTCATAACTTCTTTCATGGGCGACACCTTTAGGAACACCCAATCATTGACCACAAACTCAAGCTCTCTCTTCCTATCATCCGCATATGACTTCTGACGACTGTGGGATCTCTTCAGCCTTTGTCTAATTAGCTGAACTTTCTCCATAGCATCATGAACCAAATTTGGCCCTACCAATGTAGCCTCACCTACAAGAACCATCCAATAAGTGAATGAGCATGCCTAAATTAAACCTTGCAATGAAGTATAAAGAAATCGCTGTCAAATATAGTAACCTGACCTGGTTGGAGTCGATCCCACAGGGTATAGGGAAGAAGTAATATATTAAAGATGAATAAATCAACCGGTAGTCAATATTTCGGAAGGGGGTTTGCAAATAAAAGAAAAAGTAATTTTAAATAGTGATTAAGTTGTTATCAAATTTATGCAACAAAAATAAGATTGTGTTCCCCATGATTTCATAATGTAGTAGGCTTATTTTATTAGTGATCTATCCTAGTGAATTTTGTGTAAGACTGATGATTAAGTTCATCTAATGTCTCTCGACCAACATAGATGAATTTCACCTAAATCCTCTCAGACTTTAGGTGTGTATATTTTGATGTCGCCATAAGTCATGGATTAACTATTCTCAGTTAATGCTCAAGTTAATTAGATGAGGGTTGGTATCTCCAAATTACCATTATTATTCTATTTTACTAACTTCAACCTCTTCGGTCAAGCAATTTAAAGATACAAGCAAGTTTCAATGTTTGCAACTGCTAAAGCACATTAAAACGAAGAGACTAATAATTCACTCAATTCACCATTCAAGAATCACTATTTTATTTTACCGACTTTTATTAATCCATCAGGGTTCCCACAACCCTAGCTTCAAGAGATTTAGCCGCTCATGTTTGTGATAGAAGAAATCGTATTTAAATACTTACAATAATATGAAATTATTTAACAAATTTCCAAAGCTAAGTAGAATCCCAAGAACTTCATGAACTCTTCAACAAATATTTGACTAAGTAACTGCACTAATTTGTAAGTTATGAGTTGTACAAGAATTCACACTAAATTCCACAATATTCCACTCTAAAATTGCAAACCTGAAACATCCTAGGAAGGGGTATGTAGTAGTAGTAGATTATGTCTGCATTGTTCCTTCTTGGATTGGGATTGGGTTTGGCAACTTCTGTGTCTACTTGAATTAGGATTGGACTTCTGACTGCCTACACTGCTTTGTGTGCCACACCTCTCCATGCTCTAGAGTGGCGTTGCATCGCTCTAATAGTTTCCTAACGCAGGCCATAACACAAGAGTGCCTGCGCGATGTCAATCTCTTTCATGCAGTGCTACTTGATCCATTTAAGTGCAATCTGAAAACGCTTGCTCTTTTAAGCCTAATTGAGTCCAAATCTGTCATTTTAATACTTGCAAACATCTAATCACGTGTGTTAACTCTTTTCACAAATATCATTATAAAACTAAAAAAACACACATAATTTGTTCTCAAAACATAGTTAAGCATGGACAAAATATGATAAATAAATGTGTAAATATGCCCTACATCATTATCTCACACTTAAACTATTGTTTGTTCTCGAACAATCTAACTTCCCTTCTCACATTCAACCACAAAATTATCCTTACGAACAGGTCTACTTACACGTAGGTTCATTAGACAATTCAATAAAGCTCCAAAAATCCACTCAACATGCGTATAAGATTAATATGCAAAGGTCATAAGTCGAAATCACTTAGCTTCTAGAACTAACTCAACAAATTATAATTGGGACAACATGAATCATATGCAATTTAGCAATCAAGATACACCACAATCTTATCATTATGTGCATCTCACTATTTAGAGAGATTGCATTACTCACACAGTATGTAACAATTTTGACTGGGCATAGATGAAACAATATTCGCTCACTCTCCCAAAGAACTCAACATGCATGCAAAAGACGACCCATAGGATTACCCTTAGTGTAATACTCCACTAATATAGAACATTGAACCTAAGATCTTTTAGGACTTAAGATGGTTTTGTAATGTAGGCTAAGGGACGGTAGGAACAATTTGACCAATATAGTGATTAATCTATCTAAGCACTTTAATACTTCACAACTCTTTGATTTTTAGCACATTCTTCAATTTTCTATTTATCTTCTCCTTATACTTCCTTTTATTTTTTAACTTGCACTTAGGTCACTAGTATGAAATTCTCAACATTAAGCTCATTCACAATTTTCTTTTCATTCTTGTTTCATTCATTTATTTTTCTCAAATTGTTTCTCTTTTTCTTTCTCCACTACATCACCCTCTTTGTTATGCATTTTGCAACCTTTTCTTTTCTTCTATTTTCCACACTTTAGTTTTTTCCCTCTTTTCTCCACTTGTGCTCCTTTTATGCAAAATTTTCAATTAAAGTACCTTATGATTCATTTGGATCAAATAAAGGTCAATAAAATAAAAGGGATTAAGCTTGTAATAGGCTATCAAAATAATAGGCTAAGGCTAAAAATAGCTAACTAGGATAATTACATAAAGCTAGGTAAAATCGAAAAACAAATAGGCTACCAAAGAAATGCCTAAATCAGTTTCTAGATTCAATATTCTCATTTCGCTTTGCACATACACCCGACAAGTTCTAGATATCAAATTAAAGCGTGGAGTATACTAAACTACCTCACTCGCACAATGGAACAAATAGTTCAATAACAACAATCAAGATTACATAAACACATATACCCATACTAAACGGATCACATCATTAAGCCTAATTTTTCAAGCATAGGAGCCAAGTTCCAAAAGTCTAGGTGGTTGTATCTTTTCATGCATTTTCGAGTGAATGATACAAAGTCTCAATAATATCCTAAGTGAAGCACCAAGCACTCATAAGGTTTAAAGTTCTTGCTTTCCTAATGACAAATTTTCCCTTAAAATGGTCATCATCAGTCCAACATCGGGATTGGTCATGACTATGACTCAAAAAAAATTCTAGACCCTCTAATCAGTTCTAAGGACTATTTACCATAAAAGTAACAAAATAAAAACTGAGGGAACCCAAATAAAAGCAAAAGTAAAAACATCAAAAAAAATACTACAAGCTAGCAGGATAAGTCATGCATCACAAAATAATATAGGTCTACCATGAAAATTTTTAGCAATCAAGGCATATATGGTATAAGCAAATTCACTTCTCCCACCCCACACTTAATCAATAACACTTTTCTCAGTGCTAAAATGATAATGCACAAGTAAAAAAAGGTGAAAGAAGAACTCCCTGGGCCTAATCCTTAGCATCGTGGGATGTTTTGATTTTGCTGCAGATGCAGTGCATCCTAGGCATATCGCATTGTGCCTCTCCATGTGGAGCCTGGCAAGTGCTTCGCGTAGCTCCATGAAGAGTTGGGCTAGTGCATTCTCCAGACTTTTTCTGATTCCTACAGTTTTTTTTATGTAATTTTGACTTGTTTCCTACACACTTGAGGACAAAAAAAGATAGGAACCTAAGTTATCTTGGATTTATTAATATCGTGACACAACGTAGATCCCTTGATTACTCAAACTTCATCAAGGTATATCTCCTCTAGCATTTCTACCTCCTCAGGTGCCGAAATAATGCTTCACCCTCTGTCCATTTACTTTGAATCTTGTTCCATCCTTAGTTTCAAGCTTTATTACTCCATATGAGAATATTTGAACCACCTTGAATGGTCCTAACAATTTTGACCTCAACTTTCCTGGAAACAGGTGATGTTTGGAGTTGTATAGCAACACCAAGTCCTCTAGCGTGAACTCCTTTTTCTTAATCTTTCGATCATAGAAAAGCTTCATTATCTCTTGTATAGTGCAGAATTCTCATAAGCTGTCAATCTAAACTCATCCGTCTCATTGAGTTGGGTGAGTCTTAGGTTTGTGGCTTCTTTTTTGTTCAAATTTATCTACTTCAGTGCCTATAAGGACTTGTGATTGAGTTTAATAGGTAAGTGACATGCTTTTCCATAGAGGAGCTAATATGGTGACATACCTATGTTCCTTTTGAAAACCATGCAATATGCCCATAAAGCATCATCTAGTCTTCTTGACTAGTCTATTTTGTTGGCATTAACTATTTTGGCCAGAATTGTTTTGATCTCCCAATTTGAGACTTCCACTTGTCCGCTTGCCTATGGGTGGTAAGGTGTCGCGACCTTTTACTTGATTCCATATTTCTCAAGTAGACCACAAAATAACCCATTATAGAAGCGTGATCCACCATCACTGATGATTGCCCTAGGAGTGCCAAATCTAGAGAAGATATTCCTTCAGAAGAATATAGTGACCGACTTACTATCATTATTTGGAAGTGCTATAGCTTCCATCCATTTGGAGACATAATCAACTTCCACCAATATGTGCTTCATCCCAAAGGAACTTACAAATAGGCCATGAAATTAATGCCCAATACATCAAACAACTCAACCTCAAGAATAAGCGTTAGAGGTAGCACATGTCTCTGAGACATTCCTCCCTCTCATAGGAACTCATCATAGGCTTTTGCAAAGTCATGAGCATATTGATGAATATTAGGCTAATAGTAACCACACTGTAGTATCTTTTGAGCTGTATGAATACCATTATGATGACCTTCAGTGGGAGATAAGCGGCATGCCTTAAGAATATAAATCATCTGAGCCCCGGGAACACATCTCCTCACTATGTTGTCAGCACAGACTCTAAATTGATATGGCTCATCCTAATAAAATTTCCTAACGTCATGGAGGAATTTCCTCTTTTGATGAAAGTTCATATATTTAGGCATTATGTCACTCTCCAAGTAATTCGTGAACTCTACAAATCATAGAATCAAGTCATGTGAAGCGGCCAAGACCTGTTTGTTTGGGAAGGAATCATTTATCTCCAATTTATTTTCCACTTTTCCTTCTTTATCCAACATTGGTAAATGGTCTGCCACTTGGTTTCCAGTGCCTTTTTTGTCTTTCACTTTAAAGTCAAATCCTATAGTAGTAATACCTAATGAATAAGTCATGATTTTGTGTGCTTTTTATCCATAAAATAGTGAATTTTTGCATGGTCAGTGTGCACCACCACATCTGTGCCAAGGAGGTAAGCAAAAAAATTTTCAAAGGCATACACGAATGCTAACAACTCTTGCTCTATGGTTGTTTAATCCTTTTAAGCTGCATTTAGAGCTTTGCTAGTGTAGTAGATAGGATAAAAGATTCTATCATGTATTTTTCCTAGAATAGCTCTTAAAGCTACAACACTTGCGTCACACATGATCTCGAATGGCTTACTCCAATCGGGAGCCACAATGATGGGTGTTGTGATGAGTTTCTCCTTTAGGAGATCAAATTCCTTGAGGCAAGCTTCATCAAATACAAATTTTGCATCCTTTTCCAACAACCTGCATAAAGGGTTAGCAATTTTTGAAAAGTTTTTACTAAATACTCGATAGAAAACAGCATGCCCTCGAAAACTGCGGATCCCCCTAACAAATATAGGAGGTGGAAGTTTTGAAATAAATTCAATTTAGGCTTTGTCCACCTCAATACCTTTTTTAGAAATCTTGTGCCCCAACACTATTCGTTATGCGGCCATGAATTGACATTTTCCCTAATTTAAGACTAAATTTGTCTCTTTACACCGTTTCAATACCACTGCCAAGTATGCTAAGCAATCCTCAATTGAGTCACCCACCACCAAAATGTCATCCATAAATACCTCTATAGTGTCTTCCACCATCTCCAAACATATGGACATCAAGCATCTCTAAAATGTGGTTGGTGCATTGCTTAAATAAAAAGGCATCTGCTTGAAAGCAAATGTACCATAAGGATAGGTGAATGTCATCTTTTCCTGATCCCTGGTGCAATAGAAATGTTGTTGTATCCTGAGTATCTATCAAGAAAGCAGTAATATGCTCTTCCTGCAAGCTTGTCTATCATCTGGTCTATAAAGGGCGGTGGAAAGTGATCATTTTCAATGCAATTGTTCAACTTTCAATAGAGCATACATGCTCTCCATCTGGTCGCTGTTCTAGTCAGTACAAGCTCATTCTTCTCATAAACTACTGTCATACCTCCCTTCTTTGACACACACTGCACTAGGCTAACCACTGACTAGTAGAGATTGGGTCCACCACTCCCGCATCTAACCACTTGATAATATCTTTCTTTACCACTTCCTCCATTATTGGATTTATCCTTCTCTAGTGTTCAATACTGGGTATGCAACCTTCTTTCAGTTTAATCTTATAAGTGCAAATCCCTGGTGGGTTACCAATAATGTCAGCAATCGTCTATCCGATAGCCTTTTTGGAGGTTCTAAGAATGGAGATTAATGCTTCTACTTTCCAATCCAATAATTTTTCAGAGATGATTATAGATAGTGTATTTTGAGGACCATGAAATGCATAACCAAGATAAGTTGGAAGTGGCTTAAGCTCTAACACTGGTGGCTCTTCTATAGATGGCTTAGCGGAGAGTTTGCTTTATTTTTATAGTCAAGATCCAACATTTTTGGTGTGTATGTATAGGCACCCCTTCCCACTATAGTGTTCACTATCAAATCCAACCCAACATTACTCCATTAGGTAGATTTCATCATTATTGAAGTTAGGGATTCAGTTGTATAGCCCTCTTCCATCATGCCCATAATCATTTCCTCAACGACATCAATCACCGATATGACACCCACATCATTTGGTTGCCTCATGATTCTGCAGACATTGAATACTAACTCCTCGTTGTTTAGCCTAAATTTTAGCTCTCCACTCTCCATATCTACTATTGTTCATCTTGTGGTTAGAAATGCGACCCAAAATAATGGGTACTTCAAAATCAATATCACAATCTATTATGATGAAGTTTTTTAGAAAGATGAATCTCTCTACTTTGACTAAAACATCAATGGATATACGTACTGGCCTTTTTACTATTCGATCTACCATTAATAGCCGCATTATAATCAATCTAGGGGCTCCCAAGCCCAGCTACTCATATACTGTCAAAGGCATCAAAAATATGCTAGCCCCTAAATCACATAACGCTTGGGCAAAGTTCAAAGATCCAATAGTATAGGGGATTCTGAAAGCTTCAAGGTCTTCCTTTTTCTGCACTAAGGTGCATGATGTTATTACACTACAGTGTGAATGTTATGCTCAGGGTCAAAACTTATTATTCTCTTTTTGGTTATCAACTCTTTCATGAACTTTGCATATCCTGACATTTGCTATAGTGCTTCCGCTAATGGGATATTGATAGATAACTGCTTCAACATAGAAATAAACTTGTGAAAGTTTTCATCTTCAACTTTTTTTAAGTCATTAGGGAAAGGAGGGAGGTAGTTTTGGAATCTATGTGTATAAGTTTTGTCTTTCTTTAGCTTTCCTAATATATTTCATTTTCTTTCATGTGCGACCCCACCTCTACTCTGCTTTCCTCCATGGTGCGCACCCCAAGGCAGAGACATGTCTCTGTGGAGTGGGTCTTACTGATTTGATCCACCAAGACATTGTGAGCCTCAATGCTTCGATCCACTGGTGCATTGTGGGTCTCAATGCTTTGACTTGCTGGAACGTCGCAACCTTCAATGCGGGTGTCAGATGGTGTGCTGCTCCACTCACTTGCCTTTGTTTGGTCCAGATTGTTTTCCTCTACATTGGACTCCATTCTAGGTATCTGCTGCTCAATGATGGTCTTTACACTTCTTGTTGTCATGGCCATGCACTGATCATTATCAAGTCTTTGCTTTAACATTGCTTATATTTGCACCATTTGCTGCTCCAACTATTTGATAGAGGATGAATGCAATTCAACCAACTTAGCCAAAATAGAAAGACCTCCCTGCATTTTGTTCACACTTGATTCTATGGCTCCGAGCTTTGTTAGCACTTGCTTAAGTATGGATTCTATGTTAGCATCTCTACCATCACTTGTCGGTGGTCCCATGTTTCTCCAATTGCCTTGTTCTCCACCATTATAACCTGACTTTGTCATAGTTATTATCCCCAGAATAGTTCCAACCTTGATTCCTATGGCTTTGCCACCAGATGACTTGGGTGGGCACTTGGGTGTAAGCTTGGAAATCCCCCTATTAATAGTTAGCCGTTTCATCCTCTTCATTGTAACCGGGGTAATAGTCATCATACCTGGGTGTCCTTCCTTGCGTGGTAAGTTCTTGCACCTTTTATGCGTTCATTCTGGTCAAGTGCTTGGTGATAAGTTCCATTTGAGCTTTTATCTAGGCCATGCCTTCATCACATTCCATCTCTCTCCTTTATAGCTCTACTGTCATTCCCCTTGCGTGGTTCACGGCTGCAGTTTTAGACTCAATTATGTGCCAGGCCCTATTTGTCTTTACAAACTTGTTGAGTATCTCATTTGCCACTTTGAAAGTGTAAGCCATAATTGAGCCTTCTGCTGTGTTGTAAGCAATCTACTTATTTGTAGAGCTGAGTGACCTATAGAGTATTTCCAGAAGCACTTTTTCTGGAAGCTTATGATTTGGGCACCGCTTTATTTTCTTCTTGAACCTGAGCCAAGTCTCATGCAGAGCCTCGCCTACAATTTTTATGAAATTACTAATCTCATCCCTTAATTGAATCATCTATGACGGTGGGAAGAACCTCACCAAGAATGTTACAGTCAACTCCAACCAGGTGGTGATGGACTCATCTAAAAGATCATTTAACCACATTGTCGCTTCTCTTGTTAGTGAGAACGTGTCATGACCTGAACATAGGTCTGGATTGAGAGGCAGGAAAAGGAGCTCCGAGAGACTCCAAGTCGACCCATGGCATTAACAAACATCTAAATCAATCAATAAAATGAAAGACTTAACATAATAATTATAGTGGAAGTATAAACATAACACAACATCAGAATTGGAATTCACATCATACATGACAAGCTTATTACTACGTATAGTTTGAAAGCCTCTAACATATCTGATGGGTTGATGGGACAACACCCCCAACTAACCTGACAAGTCTAAAACTGAAGAAAGGCATAACAACCACGATTACTGAATGTTCTTAGAGAATGAGGACTCACCGATGCTAGCTGGACAGGTCTGAGTAGGGAAGCAGGGGCTAAGGATGCTGCTGAGAAAGACCCGTCGGACCTGTATCATGAGATGATACAGTATAGCGTATGCGGTCAGTACATAGAATGTACCGAGTATGAAAGGTATGTAAAATGGACATTTAAAATACATAAAAGTTTATAAGAGTAGAACAACATTATCATAACTTAAATATCATAATGAAACATAAGGCTCAAGGTTTTCAAAACATTTTTAAGTCATTTATAATCACACTCACGAGAGAAAAGCTTTATTAAACATTACTTAAGCCAAAGTATATAATCATAGTCATACATAAATCATGAGCAACAGGGGGAGATTCTTATAACCGACATACCCCATATGAGCACTCATGGAGCCCGACCTGTAAACCCCTAGTTGGCCAAAGAGGTTGTGCCCCGGCCACCTCTTTAACGCTCAAGGTTTTCAAAATATTCATAAATCATTTATAATCATATTCATAAGAGAATATCTTTATTAAACATGACTTGAGACAAAGTATGTAATTGTAATCATACATATATCATGAGGAACAACGGGAGATTCTTATAACTGACATACCCTATATGAGCACACGTGGAGCCCGACCTGTAAACCCCTAGTCGGAAGGGCGTTCCTACCTTGCCAAGGATAGAACCATGCAAGAGGTATGATATCACAACAGAGGGCCCATTTGGCCAAAGAGGACAGGAACATGGAGGTCCCATTGTGGCTACGTTGACCCATAGTTCTGAGACTCGGGGCATGTTTGGACCCCGGGTCTACTCGTGTCACGACCCGAACGTATACCCGGATTGTAGACACGGGACATGGGACCCCGAGAGACCCCGAGTCGACCCATGCCTCATGCATAAAGTTATTCTTATTTAAATAAGCGGAATACTAAACATAAAACGTAACAAAGATGTAACCATAGCATAACATTAGGAAATACTAGATGTACGCATAAGCTGAGTACTACATATTGTTTGAAAGCCTCTACTACATACGATGGGTTGATGGGACAACATCCCCAACTAACCCGAATAGTACGGAAACACAAGATAACATAAAAGTCTATCAAACATCCTCGGAACATAAGGACTCACCAATAATCTGAGAGCGTGAGCTGAGATGGACTAAGGATGAGGATGAGACTGAGATACGGACATTGTATCATAAAATGATACTACATAGAAAGTATGTGGTTAGTACGTGGAATGTACGGAGTATGCAAGGTAAATAAAATGGACATTCAAAGTAAAATAAACTCATAAATAAACATAGGAGGAGGACATCATTCTTGGATCATAAACTTCGTATGTAAACATAAGGCTCAAGACTATCATATCATTCATAAATAATTCATTATCATAATCGTAAACAAACTTTATCAAAACATAAATTGAGCCAATAACTTAAATATAACAATGCATAAGACATGCAGAACAATGGGAGGACTCGTCATAACAGATACCATCATGGTAGATCCTTTCATGATGCCCCAACTATCTCACTTTAGTGGGCAGAGCCAACCCTAGCTTGCCAGGCGAGGGTCGTGCATTAGGCATGATATCACATTTGAGGGGATAGGTATAAATACAATATATAACATTAGAACCCATGGTGGCACGTGGTTATGAGACACCGGTGTAGTCCTTTGAACGCCGGACTGCTCAGTGCTAGACATGGCTCCCAAAAACATGCATATAGGCTCATACATAAATAAATAACATCATGCATTAAAAATTAATTGGATAAAATATAACATTTATCATCATTGATCCCCTCTAAAAACATGCTTAGCCAAGAATCAAAGGCCCTTTTTATAAGCCAACATCATAAATCGATAAATCATGTAATTCGTTTCATAAATCAAAAATCATTCTTCAACATGTGGGCATTGCCCAATACTTTGACATACTAAATTCTATCAAAAATATGATCATAAACATGGGTAACTTGAAATCATGCTTTTCCATCATTGATAAACTCAAAATATTGAATATTCATCATAAATCATAACTTTCATGACTCTCATCAATGGGCATTTTAGATTTAAAAAACTTGAAATATAATTTTCAAGAAAATAATATGAAACTTGGCCATCATTCATAATTCAACAATTAAAAATCAATTAAATCAAACCCATAAAGAGTAATCACATCTTCATGCATTTGGGTAAAACCCCATGGAGTTGAATAGGAGGATTCATGATTAAATTCGAAATTTGGGGATGGGTGTGGAAGAAATCACTAATTCTAAATCCTACATACCTGGGAAGGATGATTCTACCACCTCACTGATTGCCTAAGGAGAAATTGGAAGAAGAATCCCTTAGAGAAGCTCTTGATCACATCCTAAATTTCATAAACTTGCATGCATGGAAGGAAAACACTTAGAATAGGTTTTTCCCTGCTAAAAACCCACAAAAATGAGCTTAAAATGATGTAGTATAGGGCCTTAGGATGAAGAAATAATGGGAAATACCCTTACTGATTACGTAGAAAATTGCCCACTGGACCAAACAATGGATGAACCAATGGGCCGTTGGAAGATACCATGACCCGTGGTATCAGCCCGTTCTAAGCATTGCCCCAATCCATATCTCGGAATCAAACCATTGACATATAGGACAGGTTTTCCTAAGTTTCAACAGGTCATTCCTTCAGTCGTTGTTTCCTTCTTCTGAGACTCTCCACTTTTATTCAACGAGTTTCCCCATGACTCGTTGTAAGATACAACGGGTCGTGGTTTCCATCTGTCATTTCCCACTAGAGATCTGGGCTCCCTTACCATGACTCTTCACAAAGGGTCGTTGCATGACCTGTTAAACTCCCAACTACTAAGTCCATCTCCTACCACGACCACTAACAACGACTCATTGTTTCATACAACGAGTCTTTACATCAATGGTTGCCTCCACTACCACCTGAACACCTGAACCCACGACTACCAAGTTGTTGTACCTCCCATCCTGCAACTTTTCCCCAACTTTCAACAGTTTTGAATTTTACCTTCCCGAGTATACTCATAGGCACTTCCGAGGTATTACAATATCTCACCCTTGGGAACATTTGTCCTCGAATATAGGAAACAAGCAGCAAACAAAAACATACAATTTATCATAGCCATATACTGATCATTTTAACCAAATTTTTCACGGAATGACTACCTCCGAATAAGACCACATAGCTGAATTGACCTCATACTTCACATACACATTCATACACATAAACGAAACTCGTAAACATGAACCAAACATGAAATCTAGATAGAGTCATAGGGAAAAACTACTACCTCAAGTCGGAACTGAGCCGGTAGAGAACAAATGTGGGTATCTAGCCATTATATCAGCTTCGTCTTCCCACGTAGCTCCCTCAACATGTTGATTTCTCCATAAAACCTTAACTGAAGCTACTTCTTTGTTTCTCAATTTTCGAACCTGAAGATCCAAGATTTCAATGGGAATTTCTTCATAATTGAGGCTGTCTTTTACCCCAATGCTATCTATGGGGACTACTAGAGCTGGATCACCCAAGCATTTTCTCAAGAGTGATACATGAAACACGGGATGAATTGAAGCTAACTCTGAAGGCAAGTCCAATTCATACGCCACCTTACTACCTCTCCTTATAACCTAGTAAGGACCCACATATCAGGGACTGAGTTTCCCCTTCTTCCCAAACTGCATGACCCTTTTCATGGGAGATACCTTTAGAAATACCCAATCGTCCACCTCAAACTCCAAATCTCTTCTCCTCACATCGGCATATGATTTCTGACGACTCTGAGCGGTTTTCAACTGGTCCCTTATCAACTGAACCTTCACCATTGCCTCGTGAACTAAATCTGGTCCTATCATAGCTGCCTCACCAACCTCAAGCCATCCGATGGGAGATCTACACATTCACCCATAAAGAGCCTTGAACGGTGCCATTTGGATACTGGAGTGATAGCTGTTCTTATAAGAAAACTTGATTAAGGGCAAATGATCATCCCAACTACCTTTAAAATCCATGACACATGCCCTCAACATATCCTCAAGAGTCTAGATTGTCCATTCCACCTGGCTATCCATTTGCGGATGGAATGCGGTGCTGAGCTTAACTTGAGTCCCAAGCCCCTTTTGAAAGACCGCCAAAATTGGTAGGTAAACTAATTACCTCGGTCTAAAATAATAGAAAAGGAAACTCCATGAAGTCGAACCAACTCCCGAATATACAACTTGGCATAATCATCTACTGAATTCGTGGTCTTGATCGGTAGGAAGTGTGCAGCCTTAGTTAACCTATCTACCACCACCCAAATGGAGTCATAGTGTCGGCGAGTGTGAGGTAGGCTTGTAACGAAATCCATATTTATCTCCTCCCACTTTCAAGTGGTAATGCGAATATCCTGAAGTACACCTCCCAGCCTTTGATGCTCAACCTTCACTTACTGCTTGTTTGGACATTTAGCTACGAACTCCGCAATATCGCTTTTCATACCATCCCACCAATAGATTTCCTACAAATCCTGATACATCTTCCTAGATATCGGATGGATGGAATATCTGGTACATGTGCCTCGTGCAATATCCGAACCCTCAAACTATCAATGTCCGGGGCACAGAGCCGACCCTGATATCGTAGAATACCATCTCCCCCTTGGGAGAAAACCTCCACCTTTTGACTCCGCACTGCTTCCTTCAGCTTCCTCAAAGTCGATCCTCATCTTGCTTAGATTTGACATCGACCACTAAGGACGATTCTGAACTATTCCACACAATAACGTCGCCATCAGTCGAGTCGATCAATCTAACTCCCAGTTTTGCAAGTTGGTGGACATCCTTCACCAACTCCTTCTTTCCCTCATCAACGTGGGACACACTCTTCATAGAGAGCCTACTAAGTGCATCCGCAACCACATTAGTCTTTCCCGGGTGGTAAAGGAAACTCATGTCATAGTCCTTAAGTAGCTCCAACCACCTCTTTTGCTGAAGATTTAGATCTTTCTGTGTGAACAAATATTGCAAGTTCTTGTGATCCATAAATACATCCACGTGCACCCCATACAAGTAGTGCTGCCATATCTTCAACGCAAACACCACCCCAGCCAACTTAAGATCATGGGTTGGGTAGTTCTTCTCATGGATTTTCAACTGTCTAGAGGCATATTCTATAACTTTCCCACGTTGAACAACACACATCCCAGTCCGACTATCGAAGCATCACAATATACAACAAATCCATCAATACCCTTAGGTAGAGTTAACACTGGTGGGAAAGTGAGTCGGTTCTTCAATTCTTGGAAGCTTTTCTCACAAGCATCCGACCATTGGAACTTCACCTTTTTCTGAGTCAACTTGGTCAATGGGGCTGCAATTGATGAAAAGCCCTCAGCAAATCTTCGGTAGTAGCCTGCTAAGCCCAAGAAACTTCAAATTTCTAAAGGACTCACTGGTCTGGGCCAATTATTCACCGCCTTGATCTTCTGGGAATCCACCCTTATTCCTTCGCTTGATACCACATGACCCATAAATGCCACTGAGTCCAACCAAAATTCACACTTATGGAACTTTGCATATAGTTGACGATTCTTGAGGGTTTGCAACACTTCTAAAATGAGTGGCATGCTCCTCCTCGTTCTAGGAGTATATAAGAATGTCATCAATGAACACGATCACGAACATATCTAGATATTTCTTGAACACCCTATTCATCAGATCCATAAAAACTGTAGGGGCATTGGTTATTCCAAAAGACATAACAACAAATTCCTAGTGACCATATCGAGTCCTGAAAGCGGTCTTCGGGATGTCACTCTCCCGAACCCATAGCTAGTGATACCTGGACCTGAGATCAATCTTGGAGAAGCACTTGGCACCCTAAAGCTGTTCAAAAAAATCATCCATCCTGGGTAAGGGGTACTTGTTATTGATGGAAACCTTGTTCAACTACTGATAGTCAATACATATGCGAAGGGAACCATCCTTCTTTTGAAAAAATAGAACTGGTGCACCCCATAGAGACTGGCTCGGTCTAATGAAGCCCTTATCCAATAGATCCTTCAACTGATCCTTCAATTCTTTTAGCTCAGTTGGAGCCATACTGTAGGGAGGAATAGAGATAGGCTGCGTATCGGGTAAGAGATCAATGTCGAAGTCAATTTCCCTCTCAGGAGGAACACCAGCAATTCATCGGGAAAAACATCTGAATATTCGCACACCACCGGAACAGACTGAATAGTCAGGGTCTTAGACTTCACATCCTTAACCCTAACTAGGTGATACATACAGCCCTTAGAAATAAATTGACCTGCTAGTACCACCGAACTACCCTTCTACTCCAACACTGACTCACCCAAAAAATGAAACTCCACGTATGGGTCCTACAATTAATCAAAGAATAACATGAATACAACCATTCCATGCTAAGAATAACATCAAAGTCAGTCATGGATAACTCTACAAAGTCTGTGGAGGTAACCTTATACAACAGAGTGGTCGGGCATTCTCTATATACTCGTCAAGATATCACTGAATCACCAACAGGGGTCGAAACTAAAAATGGTGCTGACAAGGTATCGGGACTAACTCTAAGGATACTAGCAATGTAAGGAGTCATGGAAGATAAGGTAGCTCCCGAATCTAACAAGGCATAAACATCAATATGAACGACACGCAACATACCGGTGACCACGTCTGGCGAAGTCTCCAGCTCCTGGCATGAGGCAAGGGCATAGAATCGGTTTTGGCGCTGTCCACCACCTCCACTACTTGATGCTCCCTGCGGAGCGGAACGGGTTGGAGCTGCTGCTGACCTGGTGGTCTGTGCACGACCCCTATCATCACCCTCTCTAGCATATGGGCATGCTCGGTGCATGTGTCTAGATCTACCAGACCCATAGCAAACATCTGAATCGAGCAGGCACTCCCTGACACGACTCTTGCTGCACTTCCCGCAGGCCGGAGAGGTATACTCTAATTAGGTGCCCCTCTGATCCCTCAACCCTGAAGACCTGCCCCTCTGATCACTCTTGGGTCTGGATGAACCACTAGCTGATGATGGTGCTGGGGCTAGTGATCTCTGTTGAAACTGTGGACAGTAGCCACCGTCGGACCTCTGGTGTGAAAACCCACGGCTATCCGTCCGAGCCCTCTTTGCCTCCCTCTCCCTCGCATGAGCCGCCTCCATCTACTGGGTGTACAACACTATGCGAGGAAAGTACATATCCTGATGAAGCATGACAGTCCTGCAATCCTTGTCTAAATAACCAGCCACACCCTGAACGAATCGGCTCACCCGCGCCCTATAATCCATCACTAACTCTGGGGCGTACTTTGACAAACGAGTGAAACTCAAGCGAATACTCCAGCACTATCATCTTTCCCTACTTGAGGTTCACAAACTTCGCTGCTTTCAACTCCCTCATCTCCTATGGGAAGAACCTATCGAGAAAAGCCATGTGGAACTTATTCCAGCTGATAGGGCCCGCTCCCGTTGCCCTGCTCCCTTTCATTGCTTGTACCAAATATGAGCGACCTCTTTTAGCTGATAAGAGGCCAAGTCCACACACTCCCCATTTGTCACCCCCATGACCTGAGTGACTTTCAAGATCCCTTCAATGAACTCGTGTGGATCCTCGTCCACCTTTGATCCCATGAACATAGGAGGGTTCACCCTCAAGAAGTCTCTAATCCGAGTTGTCGCTGCATTTCCATTCTGTGGGACATGCACAACGGCATGCTGGTTGACCTGAGCAGTCAAGGCCTGCGCCAACATCTGAATAGCCACCCAAGACTTAGTGTGGGAAGCCGGCTCTGGTGCCTAGGGCTCCTGAACAGGTGGGGCTTGCTGATTCCCATGGTCATTGCCACCCCCGTGGCCTTCAACATTTCCATTCGTCCTTCCGTACATTCTTCTAGGAGCCATAATTCTGCAATTGCGAATCACACGAATTAGAAGGATGGAGAGACTTTTCATCCCACGACATAGAACTTGAAAGAAGGGAACATTTCCTAAACGTCTTGTAGCCTCTTCGTCATAAGTGTGGCGCGCTTCACACCCATGAAAAAGACTCTACTTAACGCAGCTTTCAGACACCCTAGGAAACTTTAAACCTATTGCTCTGATACAAAGTTTGTCACAAACCGAACGTATACCCGGATTGTACACATGGGACAAGGGACCCCAAGAGACCCCAAGTTGACCCATGGCTCATGCATACAACTATTCTTATTTAAACGGAATACTAAACATAAAACATAACAGAGATGTAACCGTAGCATAACATCGGAAATACTAGACATACACATAAGCTGAGTACTATATATTATCTGAAAGCCTCTATTACATACGATGGGTTGATGGGACAACATCCCTAACTAACCCGAATAGTACGGAAACACAAGATAACATAAAAGTCTGTCAAATTTTCTCGGAACATGAGGAATCATAAATAATCTGAGAGCATGAGCTGAGATGTACTAAGGATTAGGATTCGCCTAAGATTCGGACCCTATATCATAAAATGATACAGCATAGAAAGTATGCGGTCAGTACGTGGAATGTACCGAGTATGCAAGGTAAATAAAACGGTTATTCAAAGTAAAATAAACTCATAAATAAACATAGGAGGAGGACATCACGCATGTACCATAAACTTCATAAGTAAACATAAAGCTCAAGAATTTCAAATCATTCATAAATCATTTATTATCATAATCGTAAACAAACTTTATCAAAACATAACTTGAGGAATTAACTTAAATATAACAATTCATAAGACATGCAGAACAATGGGAGGACTCGTCATAACCGACACCATCATGGTAGAATCTTTCAGGATGCCTCAACTATCTCAGTCAAGTGGGCAGAGCCGACCTTGGCTTGCCAGGAAAGGGTCGTGCATTAGGCGTGATATCACGTTTGAGGGGATAAGTATCAATACAATATATAATATTAGAACCCACTGTGGCACATGGTTATGAGACACCGGCGTAGTCCTTTGAACGTCGGGCTTCTCGGTGCTAGACACAGCTCCCAAAAACATACATATAGGCTCATACATAAATCAATAACATCATGCATTAAAAAATCATTGGATAAAATATAAAATTTATCATCATTGATCCCCTTTGAAAACATGCTTAGACAATAACCAAATGTCCTTTTTATCGGCCAACATCGTAAATCTATAAATCATGTAATTCATTTCATAAATTGTAAATCATTCTTCAACATGTGGGAATTGCCCAATACTTTGACATACTAAATTCTTTCAAAAATATGCTCATTAACATGGGTAACTTGAAATCATGCTTTTCCATCATCAATAAACTCAAAATACTGAATATTCATCATAAATCATAACTTTCATGAACTCTCATCAATGGGCATTTTAGATTTAAAAAGCTTGAAACATAATTTTCAAGAAAATAATATGAAACCTGGCCATCATTTATAATTCAACAATTAAAACTCAATTAAATCAAACCCATAAAGAGTAATCACATTTTCATGCATTTGGGTAAAACACCATGGAATTGAATAGAAGGATTCATGATTAAATTCAAGATTTGGGCATGGGCGTGGAAGAAATCACCCATTCTAAACCCTACATACCTGGGAAGGATGAATCTACCACCTCACTAATTGCCCAAGGAGAAATTGGAAGAAGAATCCCTTAGAGAAGCTCTTGATCAACTCCTTAAATTCATAAACTTGCATGCATGGAAGGAACACACTTAGAATAGGTTTTCCCCTTCTAAAAACCCACTAAAATGAGCTTAAAACGACATAGTATAGGGCCTTAGGATGAAGAAATAATGTAAATACCCTTATTGATTACGCAGAAAATTGCCCACTGGACCAAACAACAGATGAACCAATAGCAGTTGGAAGATACCACGACCTGTGGTATCAGCCCTTGCTAAGCACTATGCCAATCCATATCTCGGAATCAAACCACGGACATATAAGACGGGTCATCCATAAGTTTCAACGGGTTGTTCTTTCAGTCGTTGTTTCCTTCTTTTGAGATTGTGCACTTCTATTCAACGAGTCTCACCACGACTCGTTGTAAGATACAATGGGTCGTGGTTCCCATCCGTTGTTTCCCATTGGAGATCTAGGCTCAGTTACCACGACTCTTCAAAACGGGTCGTTGCAAGCGATAGCGAGTCATTTCGTGACCCGTTAAACTACCCAACTGTTAAGCCCATCTCCTACCACAACCACTAACAATGACTCGTTGTTTCGTACAACAAGTCGTTACATCAATCATTGCCTCCACTGCCACCTGAACACCTGAACCCACGAATGCCAACAACGGCTCGTGGTTACATACCACGAGTTGTTGTACCTCCCATCCTACAACTTTTCCCCAACTTTCAGCAGTTTTGCATTTTAGCTTCCCAGGTATAGTCTTAGGCACTTTCGAGGTATTACAATTAGGTATTAAATACTACTCTCAAAACATATATAGTGCTCATACTATAATATACATGAGATTCATAGGCCAGTTAAAATCATGATAATCATAAGCATGCTTGAAATATGTGAACTAGCCTTGAAAGTAAGGCCCATGAGTCGGCCATATTCACAAATCATAAATCATGAGGTTCATGCATACTTGTAAAACATGTATATACTTGATATTCAAAAATTCATGATGAGAATTTGAGAGAAATCATATCATAAGTCATAAATCATAATGGGTTAATGAACATCTAAACCAAAGTAGAATCATAACTTGAATTATCATGAAACATACATAATTGACATAGTTTTATAGAAATTTAAATCCATAAATTTATAATTGAAATAGTTGTAAAATCTTCCCATGATTCATGGAATATGAATTTATGCATGAAGGAGATTAACTCACAGATAGATCATAAGGGTATCACAGAATTGGGATAAAACCCCATAGAATTATCAATAGAATTTTATGAATTAGAGAGAAATTGGGCATGGGTGTGAACAAATTCACCCATTCATAACCCTACATACCTAAGAAGGACTGATTCTACAACTCCTTTGATTGCCCAATGAATTATTGATGAAGAACTTGGAGGACTAGACTTGATCACTTCTTCAAAGCCCCTAACTTGCATGCATGAATGGGAATAGTCTAGAATGAGCTTACACCTCTTAAAATTCACCCTTCATAGCCTAAAACAATGTAATATAGGCCTTAGGATCATAGGAATTACGAAAAAGCCCTTACTAAATTCACAGAGAAGAATTGACTGTCAATCCCAACAAGGGACTGGATGAATCGTTATCACTGGGCACAAGTCGTGATCTCCAGTCGTCAAGTGCACTGCCAATTTTCCTCAAAGGGTCCCCACGAGGGACCTAACAGTTCGTCGCTAGTGACCATGACTCGTGGTCATCTTCCATTTCCTTCACTGCCAATATTCACCTGGGGCTTTACCACAGGGCACACCACGAGTCGTGGTGCAATCAATGAGTCATGGTCACCCACCCATTAGGTGCACTGCCTAATTCCTCCTATCTGCACCTCATCCCTGACCACGACTAACTCAACGAGTTGTGGGGCTAACCATGACTCGTGTTCATGTTCTTGGTGACCCAAAATTATAATTTTCCAACTTAAGTCATATTCCTCACCACGAGTTACTTAACAATTCGTGGTCATCCTGATCAGTCACAGGACGACTTGTTCTCTGACCTGGTGCAGAAAATTTTGTTTTTTCCGTTTCAACTCTCGAATCTATTCTTAGGGCTTTCAGGGTGTAAAAATATCTCCCCCTTGGGAACATGCTTCCTAGATTGTAGAAAATCATATAGAATGTAGTGAAATGCAATCATCAGACTCAAATACTAATCATACATCCTGAAAACTAGCGGAACGACTACTTCCGAACTAAACTACAATGCTAAACTAAATTCCCGAACCACACATATATCCGTTTACATGAAAGAAACTAAGGTACATGAGCTGAACATGAAACTAAATTGAAGTTAAGGAGGAAATTGACACCTTAAGCTGAAACTAAGTCAGAAGAGAATAAATACGGGTATTAAGCCATCATATCTGCCTTGGCACCCCACGTAGCTCTCTCAACATGCTGATTCCTCCATGAAACCTAAAAAGAAGCTACTTCTTTGTTCCTTAACCTTCGAACCTAACGATCCAATATATTTCATCGGAACCTCTTCATAACTAAGGCTGTCTTTCACACCGAGACTATTTACCGAAATAACTAGAGCTAGATCACCCAAACACTTCTTTAGAGCGATACAAGGAAAACTGGATGGACTAAAGCTAATTCTGAGGGAAACTCCAACTCATACGCTACCTTGCCAACCCGTTGCACAATACAGTATGGGCCAACATAATGGGGACTGAGTTTCCCTTTGTTTCCAAATCTTATCACTCCCTTCAAGGGCGACACCTTTAGATACACCCAATCATTGAGTTCAAACTCAAGTTCTCTCCTCCTCACATCCGCATAGGACTTTTGATGACTTTGAACTGTTTTCAACCTGTCCCGTATGAGCTGAACTTTCTCCATGGCCTCATGAACTGAATCTAGTCCTATCATCGCAGCTTCACCAACTTCAAATCAACCAATAGACGATCTACATCTCTGCCCATAGAGGGCCTCAAACGGAGCCATCTAAATGCTGGAAGGATATCTATTATTGTACGCGAACTCAATGAGAGGAAAATGGTCATCCCAACTGCCCCTAAAGTCAATCACATATGCCCTCAACATGTCCTCGAGAGTTTGAATTGTCCTCTTCGCTTGGCCATCCATTTGTGGGTGAAATGTTGTACTGAGCTTGACTTGAGTACCAATTCCCTTTTGAAATGACCTCCAAAACTTAGAGGTAAACAGAGTACCTCTGTCTGATATAATAGATAAGGTTACTCCAAGCAATCGAACTAGCTCATGGATGTATAGTTTGGCATAATCCTCAACTGAATCAGTGGTTTTTATCGGTAGAAAATGAGCGGCTTAGGTCAACTTGTCCACACACCCAAATGGAGTCATACTGTTGATGTGTGCGACGAAACCCTATGATGAAGTCCATATTAATCTCCTCCCACTTCTAAGTATGTATATTGATGTCTTGAAGCACACCTCCTGCTCTCTAATGTTCAACCTTCACTTGCTGACAATTCAGACACTTAGCTATAAATTCTGCGATGTCCTTCTTCCTGCCATTCCACCAATAGACTTCTCGTAGGTCATGGTACATCTTGGTGGAACCTAGATGTATCAAGCAACTAGAACCGTGAGCCTCATACAACATCTGATTTCTCAAATCAACAACATTTGGAACACACAAGAGATCCTGATATTAAAGCACTCCATCTCCCTCTTTGGAGAAGACGTCTACCTTCTGCTTTTAAACGGCTTCCTTTAGTTTTACCAAAATAGGGTCCTTGTCTTGAATAGCTTTTACATCAGTCACTAAGGATGATTCTGATGTGTTCTTAAAATGACACCACCATCCGTCGAGGCAACAAGATGAAATCCTACAATTCATGCTAAGAATTTTAAAGTCCCGAACCTCTGAGGTTTAACCTTTTATGCTTGAGATCATTCCAAATTGCAGAACATTCAAATCCACCTGAAACTCATTCAGAATTCCCTCGGTCATAACCCAGATATGCAATTCAATCATAAAACCCATTCCGGACTTCTTGGGATCATCAAATTACTAATAACAGGTTTATTTTTGGAAATTGACAGAGGTCAAACTTAGCCTTCTCAAAGCTCATAATTTCAACTAAGGTGCAAATCACTTGCGAATCACTTCGGGATCCATGCAAACTACCCAACTAAGTCATAAATCACCATCTGGATCTAATAGAGCTTTCAAAACCCAAATTTGAGCTCGTTAACCTAAAATTTTGACTCTAGTCAAACCTCTAAACCCTCAAACCCTCCAAAATCGAAAATCTCACCCGATCTTCATTAGATTATCTCGAAAATGGTGTCATCCACCTCCATAAGTCATGATTAACAAAATAAGGATAAAAGGTTCGACCTAGGAAAATAGATCTACAATAACAAAAAGACCACGTGGGTTGTTCCATTCCCAGGCTTGGCTACTAACCATGCTTCTTGAACTTCTACATACTAGACACTTATGATAGGGACAGGGAGTTACCTTGAACGTACCGATTTTAACCATCATCTCCATCATGGGGAACATCCTTAGGGTTTAGAGTAAGGGAATTGTAAGCACGAATTATCTAAGAAATCTAGGCTGGGTATATACCTAATATAACATGATCTTATGAGTTGATAGGGCAAATCCTAGAGGCTGTGTTCATAGAGCTGAGCGTGCTAAGAGACATGAGTTCACATACGTAACGACGGTCATGACATGAACCTAAATGGGTAATATTGGGATCACTAATTGACGTGATTACTTATTATCTTAGGGTTCTGAACATAAGCATGAGTTGAACGTAGCATCGAGCGAAATATAAGGGAAACATCTAAAGGGGAATGGATAGACTACCCCCAGATACTATTTATAAATCTTCCTTACAAGAACACTCAAGATCCGACTTAGTCCTTCACTTATCATTTCCCTACCTTCAACAAAATAAATCTCATATTAAAATGCACAAAGGGATCTTGTACCTTGTACAATAGTTCTCGAAACTAGAAATCATGGTAGGTTTATATAGAAAGACTTGTATCATTTCTGAGACTACATCTGAGGTTGACTGCCACTTGCTCTTGATAACCCCTGCTGCTGAGATGAGTGGGTTGCAGACCTGATAGCTGGGGCATGGGCTCCACCGTCACCCAATCTAACGGAAGAGCAATCCCTGAGTCTGTGTCCAGGCCTACTGCTCCCAAAATAAGCATCCTTTCCAATCAAACACCTCCTCGAGTGGTGTCTACCACACTTTTGGCAAGCTGGCCAACTGGATGGGGCTGCTGAAGGGGTTTCCAGGGCATGGCCTCTTTGGTTGTCTCACTTGGTTGAAGGGAAATCTCTGTGTTTATGAATGGGCTGACGGTAATAAAGCAAACATCTGAACCTACCAAGTACTTTCCTAGGTGGTTCTTCCCGCATCGCCTGTAGGATAGATAAGTAATCTCCTTCACCCTGGGCTTGTATCCCCGAACTTGAGCTAGAAACCACTGACAGGGTTGATAGCAGCTCCCACTACTTGACCCTTCTTAGGAACTCTCAAGGTTTTCAGTCCTGGGCCTCTTGTTCCTCCTTTCTTCCCCCTTAATCTCTCCACCCATATTCGAATCACCAAACTTAGATGGGATCCTCTTTATGAGTTCTTGAACCTTTGTAGCTACCACTTCTCCAGTAGGGTTCACTAATGTGATGATCTGCTGGTTAGTATCAACACTCTGGGGGCGGCCCCAAGTTATACATCCACAACTTGCATGGGACCCATCGGAGTTGGTCGGGCTGGGTTACTCCTGTTGTTGTCTTGAGAAGACATGTTTCTGCACACACGTGTAGCACGAGTTAGAAGAATGGAGAGAATAGAACTCATGGAACAAGATAGAGTCATGAAAGTGGGGAGGATTTCCTAAACGTCTCGTAGCAACTTCGTCATAAGTGTGGCATGCTTCACACCCATAAAAAAGACTCTACTTAATGTGGCTTTTAAACATCCTAGGACACTTCAAAACCTATGGCTCTAATACCAAGTTTGTCACGAACCAAATATTGGATCGGATTGAGACACGGGATAGGAGCCCCAAGAGACTCCAAGTCAACCATGGTATAAGCATACATCTAACTTAATCAATAAAATGAAATATTTAACAGAATAATTATAGCGGAAGTATAAACATAACATAACATCAGAATCAGAATTCACATCATACAAGACAAGTTGATTACTACGCACAGTTTGAAAGCCTCTAACATATCTGATAGGTTGATGGGACAACACCCCCAACTACCCGAAAAGTCTGAAACTAAAGAAAGAAATAACAATCACGAATACGGAATTTCCTTAGAGGATGAGGACTCATCGATTCTAGTTGGACAGGTATGAGTGGGGAAGCAGGGGCTAAAGATGCTGCTGAGAAAGACCCCTTGGACCTGTATCATGAGATGATACAACATAGATTATGCAATCAGTACGTGGAATGTACAAAGTAAGCAAGATAAGCAAAACAGACATTTAAAATACACAAAAGTTCATAAAAGTAGGACAACACGATCATAACTTAAATATCATAATGCAACATAAGGCTCAAGGTTTTCAAAACATTCGTAAATCATTTATAATCATACTAACGAGAGAAAAGCTTTATTAAACATAACTTGAGCCAAAGTATATAATCGTAATCATACATAAATCATGAGGAACAGTGTGAGATTCTTATAACCGACATACCCCATATGAGCATACATGGAGCCCGACCTGTAAACCCCTAGTTTGGAGGTAATTTGTACCTTTCCAAGGTACAACCATGAAATATCTCAACAGAAAGCCCTTTTGGGCAAAGGGAACAGTAACATGGAGGTCCCATCGTGGTTACGTTGGCGCATAGTTTTGAGACTCGGGGCATGCTTAGACCCCAGGTCTACTCGGTGTTAAATACTACTTCCAAAACATATATAGTGTTCATAGGATAATATACATGAGATTCATAGGCTAGTTAAAATCATGAGAATCATAAGAATGTTTGAAATATGTGCACTAGCCATGAAACTAAGGTTCGTGAGTCGGCCATAATCATAAATCATAAATCATGAGGTTCATGCATACTTGTCAACATATATATACTTGATATTTATAAATTCATGAGGAGCACTTGAGAGAAATCATATCATAAGTCATAAATATTAATGGGTTAATGAACATCAAAATCAAATTAGAATCATAACTTGATTTATCATGAAAGATACATAATTGGACATAGTTTTATAGGAATTTAAATCCATAAATTTATAATTCAATTAGTTGTAAAATCTTCCCATGATTCATAAAATATGAATTTATGCATGAAGGAGATTAACCCATAGATAGATCATAAGGGTTTCATAAGAATTGGGATAAAACCCCATAGAATTATCAATAGAATTTCATGAATTAAAGAGAAATTGGGAATGGGTGTGAACAAATTCATCCATTCATAACCTTACATACCTGAGAAGGACTCATTCTACAACTCCCTTGATTTCCCAAAGAAGAACTGATGAAGAACTTGGAGGACTAGACTTGATCACCTCTTCAAAGCCCCTAAACTTGCATGCATGAATAGGAATAGCCTAGAATTAACTTACTCCTCTTAAAACTCACCATTCATAGCTTAAAACGACGTAGTTTAGTCCTTAGGATCATAGGAATTACGGAAAAGCCCTTACTAAATTCGCAGAGAAGAACTGACTGCCAATCCCAATGAGGAACCGGACGAATCACTATCTCTAGGCACGAGTCGTGATATCCTATCGTCAAGTGCACTTCCAATTTTCCTCAAAGGGTCCGCACGAGGGACCTAACGGTTTATCGTTGGTGATCACAACTCGTGGTCACCTTCTGTTGCCTCCACTGTCAATATTCACCTGGGGCTCACCACAGGGCACACCACGACTCGTGGTGCACCCAACAAGTCATGGTGACCCACCTGTTAGGTGCACTGCCCAATTCCTCCTACCTGCACCTCATCCCCGACCACAACTGACTCAACGAGTCGTGGGGCTGACCACGACTTGTGTTCATGTCTGTGGTGACCCAAAAATATAATTTTCCAACTTAATTCATATGAGTCAATTAACTAGTAGTGGTCATCTTGATGATTCACAGGACGACTCGTTCTGTGACCTGGTGCAAAAAATATTATTTTCTTCATTTCAACTCCCCGGTCTGATCTTAGGGCTTTCAGGGTATAACAAAACGGGAACAATTTAATCCTAAAATCCTCCTATGTCATCCCTAGAAGTCTATAGGCAACGCATATTCCAATGAAATTGATTAAATGCTGGTTGGGATTTTCTCCACTCAGTCCTCTAAACAGCCCCTTCAGGCTCAACAACTATATCATAGTGTTGGTAATGTAAAATTTAGCATTTCCTGGAAGAGGGGGTGGCACTACTACTCTAGTTAAGTAAGCCTCATCTAGATCAATGTTCTTTATATATAGATTGTCAGTCTAGGCATGCCGAGTTTGCTGAGCCAGTTCAGCCATTTGTAGGGCTTCTGCTCACTATTCTTCCGTTAGTCCTTCCCACCGGGGAAGATTCAATGGCCTGATTTGGTATACCATGTACTGTGAGGACTTAAGAATAAACAAAACAACATAAATCATGACATAAGGACTACAAGAAAAATTTAAACACCTATTAACTATTTCCAAATTGTATTCCCCAGCAACGGCGCTAAAATTTAATCACACCCAAATTACATCTCGCAATGAAGTTTAAAGTGGTCGCTATCAACTATAGTAAACTAACTGGTTGGGGTCGATCCCACATGAAATAGGGAAGAAATAATATGTTAATTATGAATAAACAATCGGTAGTCAATATTTCGGAAGAGGGTTGCAAATAAAAGAAAAAGTTATTTTAAACATTGATTAATTTGTTATCAAATTTATGCGACAAAACTAGGATTTTGTTTCCTGTGATTTCATAACGTAGTAGGCTTATTTTATTAGTGATTAATACTAGTGAATTTTTTGTAAGATTGACAATTAAGTTCATCTAACGTCTCTTGACCAACATAGATGAATTTCACCTAAATTCTCTTAGACTTTTGGAGTGTATATTTTTCCCTCGCCATAAGTCATGGATTAACTATCCTCGGTTAGTGCTGAAGTTAATTAATATTAGGTGAGGGTTGGTAACCTCAAACAATTTACCTAACTTCAACCCCTTTGGTCGAGAAAGTTGAAGATACAAGCACATTTCAATGTTTGCAACCACTAAAGCTCATAAAAACAAAAAAATTAACAATTCACTCAATTCACCATTCAAGAATTACTATTTTATTTTGCCTACTTTCATTAATCCATCATGGTTTCCACAACCCTAGCTCAAGAGATTTATCATGCTCATATTTGTGAAAATAATAACACAAGTGTAGAAGAAATTGTATTAAAATACATACAATAATATGAAATAGTTAAACAAATCTCCAAAGCTAAGTAGAATCCTAAGTCTCCGAATGTAAAGTCTAGCATAATCCTCAGCTGAATCCTTAGTCTTGACCCGTAAGAAATGTGTTGACTTGGTCATACGGTCCACAATCACCCATATAGAATCATGTTGTTGGTGCGTATGAGGCACACCAGTAATAAAGTCTATGTTTATCTTTTCCCACTTTCAAGTAGGAATACTGATATCCTAAAGCATACCTCCCGATCTCTGATGCTCAACCTTCACCTACTGACAATTTGGGCACTTAGCCACGAACTCTGCAATGTCCGTCTTCATTCCATTCCACTAATAGACTTCTTGAAGTCACGGTACATCTTGGTGGCACTTGAACGGATAGAGTATCAAGAACTATGAGCCTCTCTCAACATCCATTCTCTCAAGTCATCTACTTTAGAACATATAGTCAGCTTTGATATCGGAGAACACCATCTCACCCTTGGGAGAAAACCTCCACTTTCTAACTTTGGACCATTCCTTCAACTTGACCAAAATAGGATCCTCAACTTGCCTTAACTTAACTTCTGACACCAATGAAGGCTCTGCACCATTCTGTACAACAACAACACCATCCCCTGAATTTATACGGCGAACCCCCAATCGTGCAAGTCTATGGACATCTTTCACCAATTCTTTTCTACTATCCTCAACCTAGACACACCTTCCATGAACAAGATACAAAGGGCATCCACCACTACATTGGCCTTGCTCAGATGGTAAAGGACACTCATGTCATAGTCTTTGAGAAGCTCAAGCCATATCCTTTGCCACAAATTTAGGTACTTTTGTGTAAACACATGCTGAAGGTTCTTGTGATTCGTGAACACATCCACATGCACCCCATACAAATAGTGCCTCTGAATCTTCAAGGCAAACACCATCAATGCTAACTCTAGGTCATGCGTTGGATAATTTATTTCATGAGTCTTAAGCTATCTTGAGTCATAAGCAATGATCTTAGTATGATGCATCAACACACACCAAAGTCAAATCCTAGAGGCATCACAATATACCACAAAGCCATCTGTGCCCTCAGGAAGGGTCAAGGTCGGAGCATAAATGAATCGAGTCTTTAACTCCTGAAAGCTCCTCTGACAAGCATCGAACCACTAAAACTTGACCTCAAAATTCCTCTACAAACCTCCGGTACTAGCCAGCTAAACCCAAAAAGCTCCTACTGTCAGTAGGAGTGACAGTTCTAGGCCAGTTCTTCACCGCCTTAATCTTGTGAGAGTCTACCTGTACATTTTACTATACACCACGTGGCCTAGAAATGCAACTGACTGCAACTAGAACTCACACTTGCTAAATTTAGCAAACAACTGATGATCTTTAAGAGTCTGCAATATAATCCTCAAATGAGTGGCATGCTCCTCCTCACACTAAGAGTACACAAGGATGTCATCTATGAAATAATGATGAACATATCAAAATAATGATTTAACACCCTATTCATCATATCCATGAAAGCTACAGGTGCGTTTGTTAGTCCAAAATAAATAACAACAAACTCATGGTGACCATACCGAGTCCTGAAGACTATCTTCGTAATGTTACTCTCCCTTACTCTAAGCTGGTGATAGCCGGATCCGAGGTCTATCTTTGAGAAACACCTAGCAGCCCGAAGCTGATCAAACAAGTCATCAATCCTAGGGAGGGGATACTTATTATTTATTGTAACTTTGTTCAATTGGTGATAATCAATACACATTCTGAGAGTACCATCTTTCTTCCGAACAAAGAGGACTGGAGCACCCTACAGGGACTTACTAGGCCTGATGAAACCCTTATCTAAGATATCCTTCAACCGCTCTTTGAACTCCTTGAGCACAGTTGGAGCCATTCTGTAAGGAGGAATAGATATGGGTTGCGTATCATAGGGAGGTCTATACTAAAGTCAATCTCCCGCTACGTAAGGGACTCCTCGTAGATCATCTGGGAACACCTCTGGTACTCACAAACCACTAGGACTGACTAAAGAGTTGGGGTTTCAAACTTAGAATCCTTAACCCAAACTAAATGATACACGTAATCCTTGGAGATTATCTTCCTGGTCTTAAAATAGGAAACAAAGCGACCTACAAACACTACAAAACTACCCTTCCACTGTAGGACTGGTTCACCCGGAAATTAGAATTCTACTATTTAGGTTATACAATTGACTGGAGCATAACAAGAACACAACCAAAAGTTGATCATGTCTAACTCTACTAGATTAGCTGAAGTGACTCTCTGAAGGACTATAATCGAGCAATTTTTGATACCTATTGTGCTAAAACTGACTCACCAATGAGAGTAGACTGAGAAGGGTTTTAAGAAAATATTAGGACTAACACCAAAACAAATAGCAACATAGGGAGTCATGAAGGATAATTTGCCACTGGTTCTAGTAATGCATAAACATCAAGATGGAAAACTCTCAACATACCAGTGACCCGGGTGAACTATTCTAATTCTACCAGGGTGAAAGTGCATTAAAGTGGTTCTGGCGTTTTCCTCCACCTGCACTAGAGGATGCATCCTGCTAGGATGGGTGAGATACTGGAGCTCTTGAAGAGGTGGCTGGGGCATGACCTATATCGTCACCCTATCTGGATTAAGGACAATCCTTAAGTCTGTGTCTGAGCTTATCACACCCAAATTAAGCATCCCTAGCAATGAAGCACTCTCTTTGGTGGTTCCTACCATACCTCTTGCAAGCTGGGAAAGTGCACTCCCCGGACATGTTCCCCTTGTTATACCCCGTAAGATTCCCGGCACCTAGATGGCCTATTCGCACGTTGGTGAAGCATATTTGAAAGCCATACGTGCTAGAGAAAGGCCCGGGAAAGGATCGGACGAGTAGCCTGTCGAACCATCGCAGAAGGAGCCGGGGTAGATCCCCTCCACGATGGCAATGCGTCACGGAGGTGGACCCTCCGCGTTGGCTCCGTGACACGTTGGGCCTGTCCAGGCCCAAGTATATAAAGCTCCACTTCGGTTTTAATTTATGTTCATTCATTATAATTTCCAGAAAAACGCAGTAAATAGAGAGAGACGAAGAGGGTGAAGATATAATCGTTCGATTATGCTGCCAAACGTAGTCTAAACTCAAATTAACTCTAGATACCGAAGTATTTAGCAGCAGGGAGCATTCCTACGGATTTTGTTTCATGAAATATGGCAGACGAATCGTCGTGCTACCGGGCTAAGGTAAGTGGAATTGCTCCAAACTAGTGTCTATGTGTTCCTAGCTGTGAAGTGAATACTTCTCCCTTCTGGACTTTTGAAAAATAGCAAGTTTTTGACTGTCTTTCTATAACCCTAAGTTTGGCTATAATTATATCAAAAGTGATGTTTTCTTTTAGAATAGTGTTGTATTCAGTACTAATTGATATATATATATGAATGCAGTTGGGAGAGATAGCTGGGGTACTGACCGAGCCTCGTCCGACAGTCGAATAACTTGAGGTTAAGGTATGTAAAGCTAGTTTCCTCGGCAAGTGAGTAGCCTCGGTATAGTAAAATAGTTTAAAGGCCAGTAGAATGTTCAGAAGTCGTGTATTATGTTTATTATGAATATTGGTACGATATTGGAAGCATCATGTTATGTATAGCGGGAAACTTGCTAGCATGATATAAATTCTAATGCAAAGTGTTAGGAACTGTACAGCATGCCCAGTATGTGATCTAGTAAAGAACGTTAGGATATTATCGTATTCAGTTGAAACTTAGTAAACCAATATAAGTATCTATAAGGTATATCAGAAGTAGAATGATAGCCTAAAATGAAGTTTAGGAAGCATGTTGGAAATAGTAAATCAGGTTACTATGAAACTCAGTTATACAGCATGATTCCCAGTAGAAAAACTATACCTTGTTCAACATTAGACTCAGCACAGTATGACAGCATGATTACATATATACCATTATCAGTCTCAGCATATATTAAATACATACATATCACTATCACTAGTCAGTATATAGTATGTACAGATACATTATCATCACTAGCTTCAGCATGCGGAATACGCAGTTAGTATTACTAGTTGAGACCACCGTATTGTCTTGGGATGGATTACCTAGCATTCAGGACCGCCCCAGGGTTAATAGCTGTATCGACTCGTTCGCCAGAGGACGAGGATACATTGCTATACGAAGTGGCATGCCGTCCCACAGGGGACAAAGATGGGATGCCAGTTTCCCCATATTGTGCCTTGGTCGACCTTTATACACCCCCGTCGAGCGGGTATGCCCGGGGTGTTGATTCAGGAGTCCTCCGGACTCAGGTACAGTTATAGTCAGGGCTCAGCGAGCCCAAGTGCATACCCAGGGGATCGACAGGATGCTTATAGTTATTATAGGAGATGGGACGACCGGGGTAGGGGTATAGATTGCATGTTGATTGTACCTTCCGGCTTATGGGGGCCGGGTAAGGTTTGTGTGTGCTATGCTATGTTATGTTGTGTTATGCCATGTTACACTAGATACAAGTAGATTGACAGTAGAGCGATACACCTCCAGGTATGAGTCCTACTCCTTCCAGTATGGTTAAGAGTAGGCTTAGCTTTACATTTTCAGTCAGTTTAGCTTATTCCTTCCTATTTCAGTTCCAGTAGTTGTATTCTTGTTTTCAGATATTTTTCAGTGGTTGTTTTCCATACTCAGTACCAGCGGTACTGACGCCCTTGGGGGCGCTGCATTACTTGCCTACAGGTACTCATAGACGAGGAGCCGATACCTCGTGATTCCAGCCAGCTCACAGGGTCATCAGCTCCAGTCATCCGGAGCTAGATAGCTAGAGGTTTACCCCTTTTTTTTATCGTACAGCATGGGTAGGCCGGGACCCTGTCCCGACCATCTTATCAGTATTCTTAGAGGCTTGCAGTCTGTATATATTTCCCTGTGGTCAGTTGAGCCGGTCGTGTGAGGCCGTGCAGTTTGTTATAGTTGTTTAGCATTTCAGTTATGTTGGCCGTGTGACGCCATATCCAGTCAGTAGGGGTGACCTTGCCGGTCACGTAGTTATTCAATATTCCATTATTGAGTTACAGATAACTAGACAGCATGGTGGCCTTGTCGGCCCGCATAGGCTCCCCTATATTGATATGTTTCTGGTTAGCTGTTAGTACAGGTACAGGTGGCTATAGGCCCAGTTGGCCGGAGGCTGTGTTTACAGCCGTTATATAGCCCTTTGTTTCTAAAAATCTGAGTTAGAGTCAGCCAGGTACCAGATGTGCCCAGGCTCAGTAGTCTAGCAGTTCAGGTCTTAGTAGGGCACCAAGTGCCAGTCATACCCCCCAAGGCGGGGTGTGACAAACTTGGTATCAGAGCAGGTCATGTCCCAGGGAGTCTGCAAGCTGTGCTAAGTAAAGTCTTGTCTATGGATATGTTGTGCACCACATACTATAGGCAGGAGGCTGCGAGGCATAATAGGATGGTTACCCTTCTTTCATACTCATTCGTGCCATAGTACAGTACAGTACAGGGTTGGTCCTTTTAAAACTTATCATATTCTTTGAATACAGATACAAGTCAGACCAGCAAAATCCTATCCCAGGCAGAAGATCAGATATAGCAACAGGAGAGGACATCAGCCAGTTACAAGGTAACTACAGCAGCGGGAGGAGGTAACAGGGACCTCCCAATGTTATACTTTTATCGGTACCATCCCCAGTATATGTCGATAACTTCAGAATAGGAAGTCATAAGCATAATGTATTAATGAGTCAATTTACTTGTTAGATATACAAGATTTGATTAAGATAATAAACAATATTAGATTATCGGATAAGTGTGAGAAAGAGAGGGATATGTAGGATTCCCACCTCCATCCTTTCAGGTATGGTACAGTTCCATGTCTTCGTCTCGTTGCAGTAAGAAAAAGTCATTCCTACCCCTTAGTTTTGATCCCAGTGTAGGAAAGGGCATAAGGATTGAGACAATGTTGCCCAAAGTAGGCAGTAAGTGAAAGGTGGAATGGTTGATTCCAGAAAGGGTTAGAAAGAGTAAGGAGCCCTTAGGATTATGTAAGTTGTGCAGACCCTCGCGGTAATAAGTCAAAAGAGCAAGTAAGACTACTAGCTTACTCGAAGTGGGTGTAGGAGATCCGTCAATGATGGACTCCTAGTAAGAGTCAAGTTCAAGTCAGGAAAGGGTTGGATCTGCCGTGGCATGCTAACGACGGCAGTGTATGTCTGCAAGATAATAGTTATAATCTTAGCTGTGATATCAAAAGACAGGGAGATTATATGAATAAGATGGGTCCGACTACACGTTAGGAGGAGTATAGGTTGGAACATGACTGGCAACCTTATTGACAGTGTAAGGTAGGTACCTTGAACCCCATAGCTCAGTTTAAGGAAGATGAAGGTGAAGAGCATGAACACTAGATTTTGAGGGGAAATCAGAATCACCTCCAGATTGATAGAACATCGTGTATTAAGGACTAAACCTCAGACGAACAGCTAAGAGACAGTAAGATTGTAGTTTAGAATATTGCGGTACGTCCGCCTAAGGAGAAGGTAAGAGGGTACCGACCCAGAGATTCCAATCTAGTGTGGCCCAGAGAAAAGGTCCGGCAGGCAGTCATGGGCCTTAATATAATGTCAAGTAAGGCCACAAGGTTTGGATGTGGACCCCACATTATAAGAGTGGCAAAATTTCAAATAGCAGATCATAGCTAAAGTGCATGTGTGTGTTGCTTCCAGAATGGGATAAAAAAAATCTAATGAAATGATACGAGAGGATATGAGATATCATTAGACCGTAGAAACGGTATATCATGTGCAGTATGAAATTCAGTAAAGCATGTCAGAGATTACGTGTCATCACAAAATTCAGTATGTATTGTGCGTAGTTGTTGATATATATATGTGCAGATAATAGACATGATGTGAGTAGTTGGCTATAGGGGTTACAGTCACACAGATTTTGGTTAGCTGCTAGGAAATATATACAGATCGTACTACAGGACCCCTCACCAAAAGAGAGGGGGGCATGTTAAGTGGTCGTACATCATTTTTCCAGCCTTGCAGGTGAGGGTCGACCTTAGTCAACCTAGCAGCTATTGTGCGGAACACCCCACAAGTCAGCCGACCGTCTCAATCAGACAAACCTGTGGGTACCCCAAGAAAGAGTCCATATCAATAGTCAGTGACGGACTAGTACTTCAGCTAGTTCTCGTAAGGTATTCAGATACGGAGCCCTAACAGAAGGCCAGTCTTTACAGAGTGGCTCATAAGACCAAGAATTTCCAAGAACCGTAATATAAATCCAAGGGGGTACGAATAAGGCGTAAGAAATTGGTAGTGCTCTACTAGCACAGTCTTTACTAAGACAAGGAGATCGATAGGTTCCCTATGAAGATCCAGGGACGGATCGCCTGAGAGTAGGTGGGACTAAGCACAATGATCACGGGTAAAAACAGCATGCCCGAGATACGCTTTATGACTTAAATTAGTCTTGTTTATCTAAGATATTGTATACATTTTCATGTAATTTTATATGAAGTGAAGATATGTGCTAACCAACAGGATTAGCCTTTGTTTTGTAGGTTTTGATGACTTTTGAGTAACTAATCCATGAGTTGGTGAAGTAGAGGCTTGGAAACGGAATTAACACGCGAACGTCGGCAAAGAGGAGGCACAAAACAGCCCACCTGCGCGTCGGCAACGTGCCACGGCAGGCAGGCTGATCACAACAGCCCACCTGCACGTTGGCAACGTGCCACGGAAGGTTGGCTGTGTGACCAAGAGGTGCCAACGCGCTGCCCAAGCAGCGTGACACGCTGCCAACGCGGCAGGGTGCTGCCGGGGCCAATTTCGGGTGAATTCCAGAGAGCCTTCGCGTTAGTGGCGTGTCACGGAGGCAGTGCTTCACGATGCACTCCGTGACACGTTGCTTGTTATTCCGGGAAAAAGTCCTACTACTATAAATAGCACACTTAGGTTTTATTTGAGATATTCTGACTTGGTGGAGCAAGGACGTGGGTTACAGGCAGTTGAGGGACGAAAATATCAGGGTTTTTTCTCTCTTTCTTTCTTATTTAATTTAATTGCTTGTATGATTAACACTCATTTTAAGATGTTTAATCCACAAATGAGTGGCTAATTCCTCTCCTTACTGAGGTTATGAACAATTGTGATGAAACTTGATCATTGATTCTTTGGTTTTTCATCTTTTCTTCCATGTTGTTCTATTAATTCTTGTTCTTATTGCATTAATGTGTGGCCTACATTAATGTACATCTAAAAAGTCCGGTTTCACTCAAGAGAGCAAGAAATTGAAAAGTTGTGAATTAATAGGATATGTTCTTTACTTGGTTTGGGAAAATTGAGTCTTGATTTGTTTTTAGGATAAAAATATACCTGAAAGTCGTATTAGTCAATTTAGGAACCGGAATTGTATGGCTAGAACATGAATTGCATTTAATCACAAAAATGTAGGTGGATGGTTCATGATTCTTAAGTGAGGTTAAATACGAGAGTTTTAATCTCTTGGCAGTAGTTCTTGGCTAGCAACTGGAGGAAAAGATTAACCAAATTATGATGATAATCAATTTCATTACATGTTCATTTAACCTCAGCATGCTCTCATTCATAGTTCAGATTCAAAGTAGATAATTGTTTTTAGCTTTAGTATAAAAATTATAAAACAAACTATCAACTTTTGGTTACACTGTTGTCTGCATTTTTAGAAGTAAAATATAGTACACTTGAGCAAATTGCACTTCATCCAAGTCTCTATGGGATCGATACTTGGCTTACTAAAGCCACTTTACTACTTGTTCCACCACGTGCACTTGCGTGTCGTTATATACCCATAACAAACAGACCGAACAAGTTTTTGGCGCTGTTGCCGGGGACTTGGCAATTGGTGAATTTGTTTTAAGTGTTAATTTACTGTATTTTTGTTTTCTAAGTGCTGACAACTTGGTCTGAGTGTTTGTTTTAATTCTTCTTTATTTTATTTTATTTTTCTGCTTGTTCGTATACCCTTATTGACATGACATCGTGGAATACAAATGGTATAAATGGTGGATACTCATATTTTGGCGAATCTTGTCTTAATTGCGGAGGACACCACTCGTGGCAACACTGTAACATGTGCAATATATGTGGTGGTCAAGATGGCCATTGGGATGGCTGTTCAAATGCATATTACCCTCCCCCAAGCCCCTACTATGATCCTTCTGTTGTTTTTTTCTGAATATAGGCATGCTGAAAATGAGGACTTGGGACGCCAAGCTCAAATAGAAGACATGCTGAAACAACTCCTGGAGCAATCAGAAGCAATGAAGGAGGCGATGGCAGTATTGAGAATTCAGCAAGAAGAGAATGCAGAGGCTCTAGAAAGGATGAGCGTCAAATTCACGGAGATGATTGCTGAGGCTGAAGCTTGTGATAAATTGCAGGTGACAGTTTTAGCCGATATTCAAGAGGAACTACAAGAGGAAGACAAGGGTGAATTTTTGGATGAAACCCAACAATTAAAATCTCTTGAGTGTCCCCGTGATGGGCTCACACTTATGGAAAATCCATTCATGGAAGAATAGATAGAGTATCCCCCATTTGACATTAATGGAGAGATAGATGTCAATGCTGAGAAGGTGTTTACAAGTAAGGAGGTCAAGCACAATGCAGTTTCAGAGTGGAGGTTTATTGGACCACACTCGAAGCATTTTTTGACATTAAGTTTGGTTGACAACATAGAAATAGAGTCTTCCAAGCTTATAGAGAAATGTCTAGAGGAGGACCAAGCCCCGTATATTTTGAAATTTGCTAACTCAGAGAAACAAAATGACTTCGCTTACTTGAGGGCCAATAGGTTCAAAAGGCAACATCTACTGCTTGGTCCTTACAATTTTTCACCACCACCCCTGGAGCATAATAGGAAATTAGAGAAGAAATTAGGGGCGAGATTCATATCCTCAAGGTGGAGGAAAAAGCGGTGAAACTTGATACGTCGTGCCGCGACGTAAAATTAGGCGCTGCTTGGGAGGCAACCCAAGGGTACCATTTTAATTTCTTGCATTTAAGTTGATTTTAGTTATTTTTCATCGTGTGTTGTTTCGGTGGAAAGTTAAGCATAGATGGAGGGGAAGTCTGAGTACCCGTGGAGGAGGAAGCTAACAAGCATGGAAGAGAAAAAGTGTGGGGTCGAACACCCACTTGTGCAACGTTGAAGAAAGGCATGCTGTTAACTAAGCCTAAAGGCCTCAGGGAGTATTTCTCACCCTCTTTAAATGTTAAGTTGATGCTATGAGGACATAGCATTATTCAAGTGTGGGGTGAGGAAAATTTCTAATTTTTGTGCTTAACGATTTTTGGTGAATGTAATGCTTGTGAGAAAATTGAAAAATTTTTGTGAGTTAAGCATGACTTCATCACCCGTTGGTTTTTCTTTTCGGTTCTTTTCCGACGGGGGGTCTTTGAACCGAAGAATAAAAAAAAATTATACTTTTTCTTTATCTGTATATAATGTTTTAGTCATAGTTAGGGATTGTTTCCAACGATGGATGGATGATGACCGTCTTGAGGAAAAATTAGTCGATAGGTTTTGGGTTTTTGAAACCATAACTAATTGGTGCTTGATGTTCTTGTTATGTGCTATACGTGATTGTAAGAGGCAGGTATGTTCAGTGCGAAGCATGCATATGTATAACTTTGTGTGAGACACTTAGGTTCTTGAATTTGACTCAATATGATTGAAGCTTAATTTTGAATTCTTGTGATTAGCTGAGTAAGAGTCTACTGAATGTGTCTTGATTTGAGCATGTGCCATGAGCGTAAGGTTTTTGAGTATTCTGTGCTATCGTGGATTGTCTAGAACTTGCCTGGATTGTTTATAAAACTAAATGAAGGATATGAATTGTAGGAAATGATATAGGCATTTCTTTGAATGAACCAAATTGTTATCCCTCATTTTACCTACCTTGAAAAATTAATCCTAGTTAACCCCATTGAGCCTTGAGCCTATTCGTTGATAGCTGCAACATAAGCTTGATACTTTTTCTTTCATTAGCCTTGAATTTGAACCAAAACTCCTAAGCGCTTAAAGGAAAAATCCGAAAGAGTAAAGGAGTGAGAAGAATGAAAAAGAAGGAAAAGTAGCAATTGTAAAAGTTGAGAAAGGGCGAGGGTGCACTTGTTTGAATATGGGTGAGTATTAGTAGGGAGTAAGAAAACAAACAAATGAAAAGTTACTTATAGAACTCCTTACTAATAAGCTAAAAGGGCCCAAAGAAATGGGGGAACAAAAGAGGAAAAAGAAAGCTGAAAGGAGAAAAAGGTGAAGTAAGGGAAGGGAAGTCCATAATGAAGGCGTGATGTATTAAAAGCGCTTAGGAAAGATAGTCACTATTACTGATCATAATAGTACCTACCCGCACCTGAGTTACATTACAACCTAAAAAGTCTTACTTGATCTTACATTCATACATCCTTAAATTAGTGGAATAAAACACTAAGGGCAAGCTTATGGGTCATTACATGATGCATGTGAATTCTTTGTGAGAGTGAGTGTAATTCTATGCATGTACCCACACATGTTGTGATACAAAAATTGTTTTTGCGTGTGAAATTGGGTAACTCTCTTTCCGTGAGGGGCACATGTTGAAGGAAGGATATAATTCATGTGGGATTTCTTAATCAGTTGATTTGCATGAGTTTGCTAAGATTGAGAGTCGATTCTTGAGGTTAAGAAGTCTTAACATAGTTGTACTTCATTTCAATGATCAAATCAGGCATGCTCTATTTTTATCTTGTATCTTACGTAATCATTATAGCCGTCACTTGAATTATCTTGCTAAATTAGTTATGTGGGAGTCTCCATATGCATGATATGTAAAAGGTTGTTCGAGGACGAACAAGACTTTAAGTATGGGGTTGTGATCACGGGTAAAAATAGCATGCCCGAGATACGCTTTATGACTTAAATTAGTCTTGTTTATCTAAGTTATTGTATACATTTTCATGTAATTTTATATGACGTGAAGATATGTGCTAACCAACATGATTAGCCTTTGTTTTGTAGGTTTTGATGACTTTTGAGTAACTAATCCATGAGTTGGTGAAGTACAGGCTTGGAAACAGAATTAACACGCGAACGTCGGCAAAGAGGAGGCACAAAACAGCCCACCTGCGCGTCGGCAACGTGCCACGGCAGGCAGGCCGATCACAACAGCCCACCTGCACATTGGCAACGTGCCACGGCAAGTTGGCTGCGCGACCAAGAGGTGCCAACGCGCTGCCCAAGCAGTGTGACGCGCTGCCAACGCGGCAGGGTGCTGCTGGGGCCAATTTCGGGTGAATTCCAGAGAGCCTTCGCATTAGTGGCATGTCACGGAGGCAGTGCTCCACGATGCACTCCGTGACACGTTGCTTGTTATTCCGGGAAAAAGTCCTACTAATATAAATAGCACACTTAGGTTTTATTTGAGATATTCTGACTTGGTGGAGCAAGGACGTGGGTTACAGGCAGTTGAGGGACGAAAATATCAGGGTTTTTTCTCTCTTTCTTTCTTCTTTAATTCAATTGCTTGTATGATTAACACTCATTTTAAGATGTTTAATCCACAAATGAGTGGCTAATTCCTCTCCTTGCTGAGGTTATGAACAATTGTGATGAAACTTGATCATTGATTCTTTGGTTTTTCATCTTTTCTTCCATGTTGTTCTATTAATTCTTGTTCTTACTGCATTAATGTGTGGCCTACATTAATGTACATCTAAAAAGTCTGGTTTCACTCGAGAGAGCAAGAAATTGGAAAGTTGTGAATTAATAGGATATGTTCTTTACTTGGTTTGGGAAAATTGAGTCTTGATTTGCTTTCAGGATAGAAATATACCTAAAAGTCGTATTAGTCAATTTAGGAACCGAAATTGTATCCCTAGAACATGAATTGCATTTAATCACAGAAATGTAGGTGGATGGTTCATGATTCTTAAGTGAGGTTAAATACGAGAGTTTTAATCTCTTGGCAGTAGTTCTTGGCTAGCAACTGGAGGAAAAGATTAACCAAATTATGATGATAATCAATTTCATTACATGTTCGTTTAACCTCAGCATGCTCTCATTCATAGTTCAGATTCAAAGTAGATAATTGTTTTTAGCTTTAGTATAAAAATTATAAAACAAACTATCAACTTTTGGTTACACTGTTGTCTGCATTTTTAGAAGTAAAATATAGTACACTTGAGCAAATTGCACTTCATCCAAGTCTCTGTGGGATCGATACTTAGCTTACTAAAGCCACTTTACTACTTGTTCGACCACGTGCACTTGCGTGTCGTTATATACCCATAACAAACAGACCGAACACACAACACTACAATTGTTCAATTAGGAGGACGAAACAGTTAGCTGTCCACAACCCCGCAGTTATGCATGAGCTACAGATGTCCGAGTAGGACATGTAGAGCATCGTTAGACTACTGCAGCATTCGGATCGTTTAACCCAGCTATTTAGTTAGTCAAGGTTATTCAGCCAGACTATTAGAGATCATGATCATTATCAGGATTCTCTAATCAGATACGGGCACATGGTGTGCAATTAGTCATTCAGGTTATCTCAGCAACAAGTAGCCTTAGCGTGCGGCCAGAAGGCCAGATAAGCTCTAGCTATATCGGTAGATTACTTGTCAGATTCTCCAGTATAATAAACCAGTATGACCGTCAGTTATATGTCAATTTTTTTAAATGTTAATTCTGGCTGAGTTCAGTAGCCTTTTTGGTCACATTGTGTCGGAGGCTGGTGTACAGGTAGATACACAGAAAATCGAAGCAGTGAAGACATAGCCCAGACCTACCACTCCGATTGAAGTACGCAATCCCTGCGGTTAGCCGGGTACTACAGAGGGTTGTGGAAGGATTTTCCACCTTAGCAGCACCTCTGACTAAATTGACACAAAAGGCAGCAAAGTTCCAGCAGACTAAGGCATGTCAGCAGAACTTTCAGGAGTTAAAAGGCAGGTTAACATCAGCCCCAGTGTTAGTATCGCCAGAAGGTACAAAGGGTTGATGCAGCATGGTAAAGTAATAGCTCATGCTTTCAGGTAGTTGAAGAAACACGAAAAGAATTACCCTACCCACGACCTGGAATTAGCCGCAGTGATCCACGCCTTGAAAATGTGGAGGCATTACCTGTATGGCGTCCATGTTGATATTTTCACAGATCACAAGAGCTTACAGTATATCTTCACTCAGAGAGAGTTGAATCTGTGGCAACGTCGCTGGTTGGAGCTGTTAAAGGATTATGACGTAAATATTCTGTACCACCCGGGGAAAGCCAATGTTGTAGCAGATGCTCTCACTCGTAAGTCCATGGGGAGTTTGGCATATTTGTAGCCCGAGTAGCGGGAATTGGTCAGGGAGATATATCAGTTAGCCAGTCTAGCCGTTCGTGTAGCAGAAACAGAGGATGGTAGAGCGGTAATTCAGAACACCGTCGTGTCATCATTAGTTGTGGAAGTGAAAGAACGGCAATATGAGGATCCTGACCTGATCCAACTCAAAGATAGAATCCAGCAGGGTAAAGCGCCGGATTTTCAGGTAACTAAGGAAGAAGTGTTGTTATGTAAAGGTCGCATATGTGTTCCAGATGTTTCGGGGCTCCGCCAGCAGATTATGAACGAGGTACATTACGCCCGCTATTCTCTTCACCCCGGTGCGACAAAAATGTACCATGATATTAAGGAGAATTATTGGTGGCCAGGAATGAAAAGAGAAATTGCTGAATTTGCAGCCCAGTGTCCTAACTGCCAACAGGTAAAGGCGGAACACCAGAAACCAGGCGGGTTAACTCAAGATATAGCTGTGCCTCTATGGAAATGGGAGGCAGTAAATATGGATTTTGTGGCAGGATTACCTCGTACCAGACACAGACTTGACTCTATATGGGTGATAGTTGACAGATTGACAAAATCAGCTCATTTCCTGCCAGTGAGAGCCACCTTCTCGGCCGAAGATTATGCGGAGTTGTATATCCGGGAAATAGTCAGATTGCATGGAGTACCGGTATCCACTATTTCAGACAGAGGAGCACAGTTTACGGCTAGATTTTAGCAATCGTTTTAGAGGGATCTGGGAACGCAGATTAATTTGAGCACAACATTTGACCCTCAGATAGATGGACAGGCTGAGCGCACTATTCAGATGCTCGAAGACATGTTGCGAGCGTGTGTGCTAGATTTCGGTGGTAGCTGGGATGAGCATTTGCCGTTAATTGAATTTTCTTATAATAACAGCTATCACTCAGCCATCCAGATGGCGCCTTTTGAGGCTTTATACGGGCAAAAATGCAAATCGCCGGTTGGCTGGTTTGAAATAGGGAAATCAGCGTTGATTGGGCCAGATATTGTTCAGCAGTCAGAGAAAAAGGTAAAGCTTATCCGAGAATGCTTACTAACTGCACAGAGCTGCCAGAAATCATATGCAGATGTGCGGTGTAGTGTCTTGGAATTTGACGTACGTGACTGGGTATTTCTGAAAGTATCTCCGATGAAAGGGGTGATGAGATTCGACAAGAAAGGTAAGCTCAGTCCGAGGTTTGTTGAGCCTTATCAGATTCATCGAAGGATAGGCCGAGTGGCATACGAGTTGAACTTTCCTCCAGAGCTAGGATCCGTTCATCCGGTCCTTCATGTATCCATGCTAAGGAAATGCTTAGGAGACCCGTCAAGAGCAGTTCCAGTCCAGGATATCCAGGTTATGGAAGAGCTTGCCTATGAAGAGGTTCCAGTAGCCATCTTAGACAGACAGATTTGTAGATTGAGAACTAAGGATATTGCGTCTATCAAGGTGTTGTGGCGTAACAAGAACAGAGAGGAGATGACGTGGGAGGCTGAGAAAGATTGATGTTTAGCTATCAAGTGAATCGTAAAGTATTGTGTGCAGTACCTGTATTGGACTTTTTTGCGTTTCAGGTTTTTGGGATAGTCCCTATTACAGGGGAAACTCTTCCAAAATTTTTCCAGAAACAAGTCGAATAAGTTGAGAAGTCCTCTAGATAGAAGTTTACATTCGAGGACGAATGCTCTTAAGGGGGGAGAATGTTATACCCCGTAAGATTCCCGGCACCTAGATGGCCTATTCGCACGTTGGTTAAGCATATTTGAAAGCCATACGTGCTAGAGAAAGGCCCGAGAAAGGATCAAACGAGTAGCCTGTCGAACCATCGCGGAAAGAGCCGGGGCAGAGCCCCTCCGCGATGGCAACGTGTCACGGAGGTGGAGCCTCTGCATTGGCTCCGTGACACGTTGGGCCTGTCCAGGCCCAAGTATATAAAGCTCCACTTCGGTTTTAATTTAAGTTCATTCATTATAATTTCCAGAAAAACGCAGCAAACAGAGAGAGACGAAGAGGGTGAAGATATAATCGTTCGATTAAGCTGTCAAACGTAGTCTAAACTCAAATTAACTCTAGATACCGAAGTATTTAGCAGCAGGGAGCATTCCTACAGATTTTGTTTCACGAAATACAGCCGATGAATCGTCGTGCTACCGGGATAAGATAAGTGGAATTGCTCCAAACTAGTGTCTATGTGTTCCTAGCTGTGAAGTGAATACTTCTCCCTTCTGGACTTTTGAAAAATAGCAAGTTTTCGACTGTCTTTCTATAACCCTAAGTTTAGGCTATAATTATATCGAAAGTGATGTTTTCTTTCAGAATAGTGTTGTATTTAGTACTAATTGACGTATATATGATGCAGTTGGGAGAGATAGCTGGGGTACTGACCGAGCCTCGTCCGACAGTCGGATAACTTGAGGTTAAGGTATGTAAAGCTAGTTTGCTTGGCAAGTGAGTAGCCTCGGTATAGTAAAATAGTTTAAAGGCCAGTAGAATGTTCAGAAGTCGTGTATTATGTTTATTATGAATATTGGTACGATATTGGAAGCATCATGTTATGTATAGCGGGAAACTTGCTACCACGATATAAATTTTAATACAAAGTGTTAGGAACTGTACATCATGCCCAATATGTGATCTAGTAAAGAACGTTAGGATATTATCGTATTCAGTTGAAACTTAGTAAAGCAATATAAGTATATGTAAGGTATCTCAGAAGTAGAATGATAGCCTAAAATGAAGATTAGGAAGCATGTTGGAAATAGTAAATCAGGTTACTATGAAACTCAGTTATACAACATGATTCCCAGCAGAAAAACTATACCTTGTTCAACATTAGACTCAGCACAGTATGACAGCATGATTACATATACACCATTATCAGTCTCAGCATATATTAAATACATACATATCACTATCACTAGTCAGCATATAGTTCGTACAGATACATTATCATCACTAGCTTCAGCATGCAGAATACGTAGTTAGTATTACTAGTTGAGACCACCGTATTGTCTTGGGATGGATTACCTAGCATTCAGGACCGCCCCAGGGTTAATAGTTGTATCGACTCGTCTGCCAGAGGACGAGGATACGTTGCTCTACGGAGTGGCATGCCGTCCCACAGGGGACGAAGATGGGATGCCAGTTTCCCCATATTGTGCCTTGGTCGGCCTTTATACACCCCCGTTGAGCGGGTACGCCCGGGGTGTTGATTCAGGAGTCCTCCAGACTCAGGTATAGTTATAGTCAGGGGCTCAACGAGCCCAAGTGCATACCCAGGGGATCGGCAGGATGGTTATAGTTATTATAGGAGATGGGAAGATCGGGGTAGGGGTATAGATTGCGTGTTGATTGTACCTTTCGGCTTATGGGGGCCGGGTAAGGTTTGTGTGTGCTATGCTATGTTATGTTGTGTTATGCCATGTTACACTAGATACGAGTAGATTGACAGTAGAGCGATACACCTCCAGGTATGACTCCTACTCCTTCCAGTATGGTTAAGAGTAGGCTTAGCTTTACATTTTCAGTCTGTTTAGCTTATTCCTTCCTATTTCAGTTCCAGCAGTTGTATTGTTGTTTTCAGATATGTTTTAGTGGTTTTTTTCCATACTCAGTACCAGCGGTACTGACGCCCTTGGGGGCGCTGCATTACTTGCCTGCAGGTACTCATAGACGAGGAGCAGGTACTTTGTGATTCCAGCCAGCTCACAGGGTCATCAGCTCCAGTCATCCGGAGCTAGATAGCTAGAGGTTTACCCCTTTTTTTATTGTACAACATGGGTAGGCAGGGGCCCTTTCCCGACCATCTTATCATTATTCTTAGAGGCTTGCAGTCTGTATATATTTCCCTTTGGTCAGTTGAGTCGGTCGTGTGAGGCCATGCAGTTTGTTATAGTTGTTTAGCATTTCAGTTATGTTGGCCGTGTGAGGCCTTATCTAGTCAATAGTGGTGACCTTGCCGGTCACGTAGTTATTCAGTATTCCATTGTTGAGTTACAGATAACTAGACAACATGGTGGCCTTGACGGCCCGCATAGGCTCCCCTCTATTGATATGTTTCTGGTTAGCTGTTAGTACAGGTACAGGTGGCTATAGGCCCAGTTGGCCGGAGGCTGTGTTTACAGCCGTTATATAGCCCTTTGTTTCAAGAAATCGAGGTAGAGCCAGCCAGGCACCAGATGTGCCCAGGCTCAGTAGTCTAGCAGTTCAGGTCCTAGTAGGGCACCAGGTGCCAATCATACCCCCCAAGGCGGGGTGTGACACCCCTGACTCTTGGAGCCTGATGCACTACCACTCTGATCAACCCTAGGCCTAAAAGGAACACCAACTGATAATGAAACTGGGGCTAATGACCTCTGATGTGACTGTGAGTGATGTCCACCGCCTGTCCTCTACTGGGAATACTCAAAGTTCCCTGTCCTAGCCATCTTGGTCTCCTCTCTCCTTCTCCTTCAACTTCTCCTCCTTGATCTACTAGGCATGAATCATGAGTCGATAGATATCCATATCATTGACTAGCATAGTAGTCCTGCACTTCTTGACCACCAAATCTGAGACCCCTGACATAATCTTGTTTATACGAACCTCTGGCTCGACAACCGTCTCCAGAGCATACTTGGACAGCTAGATGAAAATCAAGGCATACTCCTGAACTGTCATGTTATTCTTTTTTAGGTTGATGAACTCTACTGCCTTTACTTCCCTAAACTCTAGGAGAAAGAATCTATCCAATAAAGCTATCATGAATGCATCCTATTCCACAGGAATTGCTCCTGCCCTACGACCTTTCTTCCAATGCTTGAACCATATGTGAGCTACCCCCTTTAACTAATAGGAGGCCAAATCTGCACTCTCATCTCCTAAAAACCCCATAATTTGGGTAATCTTTTGGATCTCATTAATTAACTCCTGTAGATCCTCGTCCACCTTAGATCTATGAAACTCAAGCGGGTTCATCCTAGTGAAGTCTCACACTCTAGCCATTGCGACACTCCTATTGATATTCATAGGTGAAACCGCCTACTAGTTGACCTAGGCTATCATAGACTGGGCCAGCATCTTGAAAGAAGCCCTAAACTCACATGAGTCACCTACTCAATCAAAGGATCCGCTAGAGTTGGTGGGGATGGTTGATTACCATTGCCATTGCCATTTCTCCTTCCATTGGTTCTTCGAGAAGGCATCTTCTGCAAATACATATAGCATGAGTTAGAGAGCTAAGAGAGTTGGACTTTATCCCACAACATAGAATCATGAAAGAAGGGAAGTTTCATAAAACGTCTTGTAGCCTCTTACTTATAAGTGTAGCACGCTTCACATTTATGAAAATGCTCTACTTAACATGGCTTTCAGACACCATAGGGCATACTTAAACCTGATGCTCTGGTGCTAAGTAGACCACAGACATAACACATGACCTAGAACTACTAATGGCTCCAAGCCAATCCATGACACATGCATAACATAAGCATAAGCATACACTAAGTGGAAGAAAGCGTAAATCATAACATGAGTGGAATTCTAAGATACCATAAAAGCGTAATGGAGACTACATGCCAACACCACTAAGCATCTACACATCATGGTCTGAAAAACCTCTAAACATAGGATGAACTGATGGGACAAGCTCCCAACTAGCTCTGCTAAGTCTGTAACTGAAAAGACTTAATAGGGGCATAAACCAAAAACTAACATCCTTGCATGATGAGGACTTACCAAGAGCTGGGCTGAACTGGAGCATGAGTAAATCTAACGGCAAGGCTGAGACAAATCACTCTAACCTATATTATGAGATGATATAGAACAAAAATATGTGATCATTACTTTGAATGTACTGAGTATGTAGGATAAGTAAAACATAATAGGAGGGACATTATGATAAAATCATGAATGTAATAGAGACATAAAACATGAGATTTGCATCGTAATCTGCAGTATAATTACCCAAGATTTTGAAAATGCAATAATGAAGCTTAATAAATTTGAAATGATAAGTAAAACTCATTAACGAATCCATGAATCAGAATATACTATAAAACATGATAACATAAGTCCTCAACATGAAGAAACATAAAACATGAGGAATAGTGGGAGATTTTTATAACCGACATACTCCAAGTGAGCATACATGGAGCCAAACTTGTAACCCTATCTAGGAGGTGTGTTCATACCTTTCCAAGGGTATGAACCATGGAGAGATGATATCACTCATAGGCCCATTCGAACATGGGTGACACTCACATGGAGGACCCCATCATGGCTATGGTGGCATGTAGTTCTGAGATCTGAGTTCCCTAGCACTCTGGCCTACTCAGGGTTAAATACTACTCTCAAAGAATACATAGTGCTCATATCGTAATCATGGAACATTCTTGATTTTACATGGCTTAGTTAGAAATAATGAAATATATAAAATGCTTAACATATGTGGATTAGCCATGAAAATAATGCTAAAAATACAGCAATGATACATAAGCTTGATATTCATGCATAATTGAGTAAATCATCATAACTCGAAAATAAAGATTCAAGAGAGCTTGTCAAAAAGATCATGGATTAATAGTCATAAAACATAAATAGAATCATGAAGAGAATCAATTTCATAAGATATCGTGGAGTTTTTCATCAAAAAGGGTCTAACCCTAGAAATTCATGAAAATCATAGTTGGAGACAAGACAAATTTGAAATTATATAATTGAGCTTGGAATTAGACATGAGAGTGGAAGAAATCCCCAACTCATGAATCCACATACATGGGCTTCGATAAATTCTTGCTAAGGTTTAAGACCCAAGATTGTTGAGAAGAAGAAGAACCCTAATTGCTTGAGAGCTTGAGAGGTTGATCCTCAATCTACTGTGTATGGGAGAGGAATGAGTGTTTAGTCTTAGTTTAACCCTTAAATACTCCCCTTAGGAAATCCAAAACAACATGATTTAGAGTTAAAAGCCTAGGAAGTTACCAAAAACCCCTAGAAATTTGCACTTAAAAATAGACTGCCTAGTGGTATGACCCATACCATGATTCGTACCACCCTGCTGTGCCTCATACTAAGTGTTGTAGCTAAGGATCCTACACAAAACAATTCTCTAAACCTCCTTCTATGACCCGATAGTATGACTCATACCATCCTAGTACAAATCGTTGCATCCAATCGTGGTCTCAAGACAATTTTCTGTTAAACTCTCTAAACCATACCACGATCTATCAATATGACTTGTACTATCCTTGTACGAGTTATGGTGTCCATGACCAATTTCTACAGCTCCCTTTGAACTCCTTCTCACGAGCCTTGGTATGACTCATACCACCTCATCATGAGTCTTACTTAGACTCTTAATAGGGGAAAGTTTCAGTTTTTCTACTGGTTCTGTTATATCCCGGGGACCAAGGATCAGACCTGGGAGTCAAATGGTGAAAAACTGAAATTTTGCACAGATCACAGTATGATCCGTGAAGTGGCTCGTGAGGAGTGACCATGAGTCACCTCACGACTCGTGATCAAGCAGGGTATGGCAAAGATATGGGTGAGGCAATGAGTATGACCACGCGTCGTGGTCAGACCTCACGACTCATGGGGCCATCCGTGGCATGGACTGAGAAGTTGGCTAAAGTTTTGGGGCAGTGGGGATCACGGGTGGTGACCACGAGTCATGGTCAACCACCACAATTTGTGGGGTCCCTCAGGGGGTCCCCTGAGTGAATTGGGAAGTAGACTCCATGACTCCAGGCCACGAGTCATTGGTCCTGGTCATGATCATCCAATCCCTCATGGGGACTGGAAGTCAGGAAATTTCTGCGATTTTAGTAATGGCTTTTCCATAATTCCTAAGTCCTAGGGGCCTATACTACATCGTTTTAACATTAGAAAGGGTGGTTTAAGAGGGAATAGACTAGCCTAAATCCTCATTCATGCATGCAAAGGTTTGGAAAGGTGATAGAAGAGTGATCTAAGTGATTTCAAGGTGTTATTCATCAATTTCCTCTTGGGAAATCTAGGGAAGTTAAGAACCAGTTATTCTCAGGTATGTAAGGCTATCAGTGGGTGATTTCTTCCACACCCATGCCCATCGTCTATGATTTTTACAAAATATCTTATAAAAAGCTTATGGGGTTTTGAAGATGTTTTTTATAAAAGTCTAATGATTTGATAATGGGTTTTGTGATTTTAGATTCTCATCATAATCCATGGGTTTTAATCAGATTTTATTATTTAAATTTACCTATAATTTTATCGATTTCGATTTCTATGAAATTAAGCCTCATTATGCATGATCCAGATTTATCGATTTATTATCTACTTTTCTATTATCGATACTTGCAAGACCAGCATGAATTATGAGTTAAATTATGTATTTAATCTATTACCCATCATGATTTAATGAATTTCAAGCTATATGTATGATTTATAAGTATGTATGAACTTTCTAAATCATGAATTATGTTTTGGCCGACTCACGGGCCTAGTCTCATGGCTGGTTCATGTATGTACAAACATGTTTATGATTATCATGATTTAACTAGCCCATGAATCCGTGAAATTTATACTATGAGCACTATATATTTTTTGGGAGTAGTATCGAACACCGAGTGGGTTCAAGGCCTAGGTTCTACCCCGGATCCCATAAACTACGTGCCACCGTTAGCATGTTGGGACCTCCTATGTGACTGTCCCCGGTCCAAATGGCCTTTTCATGGTGATATCACACTTTCATGGTCCTACCCTTGGCAAGGTGCGGACACCCTCCCGACTAGGGTTACAAGTCGGGCTTCAAGTGTGCTCATATGGGTATGCTGGTTAAGAGAATCTCCCACTTTTCCTCATTATTTATGCATATTTATGATTACGATTGTATTACGAATGTTTTGAAAACCTTGAGCCTTATGATATGGTAAGATATTTATGACATGAGCATGATGTCCTACTCTTATGATCATTTGTGAGATTTATATATTTTAAATGTCTGTTTTACTTACCTTGCATACTCAGTACAATCCAAGTACTGACCACATACTTTCTATGCTGTATCATTTCATGATACAGGACCCGACTCTCAAGCTCACCCTCCTCAGTAACTCCTCAGAGTTCGCTATCAGCTTATTTGGTGATACCTCATGTTCCTAGGGCCATATGTTTAGACTCTATGCTTTTCTTTCAGTTTAAAAATTGTTGGGTTAGTTGAGGAGTTGTCCTATCAACCTGTCTTTCATGACAAGAGGCTTTTCAGACTACAAATCCATCATGTGTGGATCGTGTATTGTCCTTTCTCTGTATTTATGACATGTTTACATTTTCTTATGTTAAGTCTTCCGCTTATGCAATTGAATTAGACATACGATCATGCCATGGGTTGACTTGGGGTCTCTCTGGGCTCCTTGTCCCGTGTCTACGATCCGGGTATACAATTGGGTCGTGACAAACTTGGTGTTAGAGCCATAGGTTTGAAGTGTCCTAGCGCGTCTAAAAGCCGCATTAAGTAGAGTCTTTTTCATGGTGTGAAGCGTGCCACACTTATAATGAAGAGGCTACTAGATGTTTAGGAAATGTTCCCTTCTTTCATGATCTATGTCGTGCGATGGAAGTCCTCTACCCTTATAATTCATGCTATTCACCTCTACTGCATCATGCCTCCACTCCGAGTGAACACTAGAAGAAATGGTAACCGTAATGATCTTAAGGGTGCCAATGGTGAGGAGCATCAGCCAGCCCCACTCGCTCGCGAAGGGCATGCACCAGAGCCAGCTGCCCACGATGAGTTTAGAGCAATGATTCAGATGCTAGCACAGGCCATGACGGCCCAGGTTAAAAATCATACAATGGCGCATTACCCACAGAATGGGAATGCAACTGCAGCCAGGGTGAGGGATTTCTTGAGGATGAGCCCTCCTGAGTTCAAGGGGTCGAGGGTGGATGATGATCCACATGATTTCATCGAGGAGATTCTAAAGATCACCCAGGTTATGGGGGTGAACGATGGTGAGTGTGTTGACTTGACCTCCTATCATCTAAAGGGGGTGGCTCATATATGGTCTAAGACGTGGAGAGATGGTAGGCTAGTGGGTGCAGGACCAATAGATTGGGAGGAGTTCCATGTGGCCTTTATCTAGTGGTTCTTCCCTCGGGAGATGAGGTAACACATGACGGCCAATTTTTTTAATTTGAAGCAGGGTAACATGTCCGTTTAGGAGTACACATTAGAGTTCACTCGATTATCTAAGTATGCTCCAGAGTTGGTGGTAGACCAGAGGGCTCGGGTGAGTCATTTATTGCATGGGGTGGTGGATTATTTGGACAAGGATTGTAGGATCTCTATGTTACATCGTGATATCATCTTTTCCTGCATCATGTTGCATGCTCAGCAGATGGAATCAGTCTAGCGGAGGTAGAGGGAGTCCAAGAGGGCCAAGACCGACAGCTATGGGGTTTCTCAGGTCAGGTCAGGGGGTGGACAGAGTTGGCAGTCCCAGCAAAGGTCTATTGCTCTAGCTCTATCATCGGCCAGCGTGCCACCTAAGTTCAGAGGAGATCAGAGGAGCAAGGCTTCAGGCTCAAGGGATCAGGGTAGCATGCAGGTGGAGTGCACGTTTCCAGCTTGTGTGAAGTGCGGCAAGAATCATCCGTGGAGGTGTTTAGTTAACTCAGATGAGTGTTTCGGGTGTGGCATACCCGAGCACAGACTTAGGGATTGTCCCTCAGCCAGGTCAAGGGTCTGTGGGGCCCGTGTAACCACGTCCAGTTCAGCTACTCCAGCAGCACGTCCCTCTCAGCAGGGTGCCTCTACTAGTTAAGCAGGCAACCCGCGCCAAAATAGGTTTTATGCTTTAGTACCCCGCCAGGAGCAGGAGGCTTCACCAGATTTGGTCACTGGTATGTTGCAAGTCTTCCATATTGATGTTGATTCCTTGTTAGATTCAAGAGATATTTTTTCTTTTGTGACCCCTTATATTGCTAGTAGTTTTGGAGTTAGTCCTGAAATTCTATTAGAACTGTTCTCGGTCTCTACCCCAGTCGGTGAATAAGTTGTAGTTAGACGGGTGTATAGAGGTTGCCCCATCACAGTGTTGCATAAGGGTTACCTCCGCAGACTTAGTAGAGTTAGCTATGACTGACGTTGACCTTATTTTGGGCATGGATTGGTTGTTTGCATGTTATGGTTTGATTAATTGTAGAACTCGGTCAGTAGAGTTTAGGTTTCTGGGTGAGCCAGTCATAGAGTGAAAGGGAAATTCATATGTACCAGTCGGTCTGTTTATTTCATATCTTAAGGCCAGGAAAATGATTTCTAAGGGTTGCATGTATTACCTAGTTCGGGTTAAGGATGTTAAGTCTGAGACCCGACTATCCAGTCAGTTCTGGTGGTGTGTGAGTATCCGAAGGTTTTTTCTAATGATTTGCCAGGTGTTCCTCCTGAGAGGGAAATCGATTTCGGTATCGATCTTCTACCTGATATGCAGCCTATCTCTATTCCTACATATAGTATGGCTCCAGTCGAGCTAAAGGAGTTGAAGGATCAGTTGAGAGACTTATTGGAGAAGGTTTCATTCGACCGAGCAAGCCTCCATGGGGTGCACCGGTTCTCTTTGTCCGAAAGAAAGATGGGTCCCTTCGCATATGTATTGATTACCTGCAATTGAACTAGGTGACCGTCAAGAATAGGTACCCCTTACCTAGGATCAATGACTTGTTTGACCAGCTTCAGGGTGCCAGATGTTTCTCGAAGATAGATCTCAGGTCCGAGTATTACCAGCTCAGGGTTCGGGATAGTGACATCCCAAAAACCGCTTTTAAGACTCAGTATGGTCACTATGAATTCTTTTTTATGTCTTTTAGACTAACCAATGCCCCTGCAGCTTTCATGGACATGATGAACAGGGTGTTCAAGCAATACCTAGACATGTGTGTGATCGTGTTCATCGATGATATCCTTATATACTCTCGGAGCGACGAGGAGCATGTCGTTCACTTGAGAATAGTGCTTCAGACCCTCAAGGATTGCCAGTTGTATGCAAAGTTCAACAAGTGTGAATTTTGGTTGGACTCTGTGGCATTTTTAGGCCATGTGGTGTCGAGTGAGGGAATAAAGGTAGATTCTCAGAATATTGAAGCGGTAAAGAATTGGCCCAGACCGGTGAATCCTTTAGAAATTCAGAGTTTCTTGGGCCTAGCAGGATACTATCGAAGGTTTTTTGAGGGATTTTCATCAACTGCAGCACCATTGACCAGGTTGAGTCAGAAAAAGGTAAAGTTCCAATGGTTGGCTTGTGAGAAAAGCTTCCAAGAGTTGAAGATTCCACTCACTTCAGCACTAGTGTTGACCCTACCCGAGGGTACCGATGGTTTTGTAGTATATTGTGATGCTTCAAGAATCAGACTTTTGTGGTTGATGCAACATGGGAAAGTGATAGTGTATGCCTCAAGACAATTGAAAATCCATGAGAAGAATTACCCTACCCGTGATCTTGAGTTGGTCGCGATGGTGTTTGCATTGAATATATGGCAGCACTACTTGTATGGGGTCCACGTGGATGTATTTACGAACCACAAGAGCTTGCGATATGTGTTTACACAAAAAGATCTCAATCTTCGACAAAGGAGGTAGTTGGAGCTATTTAAGGACTACGATATGAGTGTTCTTTACCACCCGGGTAAGGCTAATGTGGTAGTGGACACACTTAGTAGGCTCTCTATAGAGAGTGTGTCCCACGTGGATGAGGGAAAGAAGGATTTGGTGAAAGATGGCCATCGACTTGCAAGGTTGGGAGTTAGATTGGTCGACTCGACCGATGGCGGCGTTGTGGTGCAAAACAGATCCGAATCATCCTTGGTGACCCATGTGAAGGCTAGACAAGATGAGGATTCAATGTTGGTAAAGTTGAAATAAGCCATTCGGTCAGAAGGTGGAGCTTTTCTCCCAAGGGGGAGATGATGTGTTGCGGTACCAGAGTCATCTGTGTGTTCTGGACATAGATGATTTAAGGGACCGGATATTGCATGAGGAACATAGATCTAGGTACTCTATCCATCTAGGTTCCACCAAAATGTATCATGATTTGCGGGAAATATATTGGTGGAATGGCATGATGAGGGATAATGCAGAATTCGCAGCCAAGTGCCTGAACTGTCAGAAAGTGAAGGTCGAACACCAAAGACTAGGAGGCGTACTTCAGGCTATTGGCATTCCTACTTGGAAGTGGGAAGAAATCAATATGGACTTCATAACTGGGTTGCCCCGTACTCGCCGGCAACATGACTCCATTTGGGTGGTGTTCGACAGGTTTGCCAAGGAAACACATTTTCTACCAGTGAAAACCATAGATTCAATCGATGATTATCCAAAATTGTATATTAGGAAGTTGGTTCGACTTCATGGAGTGCCCTTGTCTAATATTTAAAACCGAGGTACTCAGTTTACCTCCCAACTCTGGCAGCCTTTCCAGAAGGGGCTTGGGACTCAAGTTAAGCTCAGCACAACCTTTCATCCGCAAATGGATGGCCAAGCCAAATGAACAATCCAGACTCTCGAGGACATGTTGAGAGCTTGTGTGACAAATTTCAAAGGTAGTTGGGATGATCATTTGCCCTTAGTCGAATTTTCTTATAATAACAGCTATCACTTTAGCATCTAAAGCATCGTTTGAGGTTCTTTATGGACGAAGGTGTAGATTGCCCATTGGATGGTTTGAGATCGGTGAGGCAGCTATGATAGGGCCTGATTCGGTTCATGAGGCTATGGTAAAGGTTCAGTTGATAAGGGACCGGTTAAAGACCATGCAGAGTCGTCAAAAATCATATGTTGATGCAAGGAGGAGAGAGTTGGAATTAGAGGTGGACGATTGGGTGTTTTTGAAGGTATCTCCCATGAAGGGAGTCATGTGGTTCGAAAAAAAAAGGAAAACTCAGTCCCCGCTATGTTGGTCCCTACTGGGTTATGAGAAGAGTTGGTAAGATAGTGTATGAGTTGGACTTGCCATCAGAGTTATCTTCAGTTCATCCCTTCTTTCATGTATCGCTCTTGAAAAAGTTCTTGGGTGATCCATCATTAGTTGTCCCGATGGAAAGTGTTGGTGTGAGAGATAGCCTCAGTTATGAGGAAATTCCAGTTGCAATCTTTAATCATCAGGTTTGGATTTGAGGAACAAAGAAGTAGCTTCAGTAAAGGTGTTATGGAGAAATCAGCATGTCGAGAGAGCTACGTGGGAAGGCGAAGAAGATATGATGGCTAAATACCCTCACCTGTTCCCTATCGGCTCAGTTTCAGTTTAAGGTATCTGTTTTTCCCTAATTCTCTAATCAGTTTCCATGTTCAGTTCTTGTGCGTAAGTTTGATTTATGTTATGATAGATGTATATGATGTCTGAATTTGGTTCCGCTTTGTAGTTTATTTTGGAGGTGGTCATTTCGTCAGTCTTTGGTTTAAATAATCAGTATTTGCATATGATGAATGTATGATTCTAAGTTTTCTTTGTGTTTCTAACATTCGAGGATGAATATTCCCAAGAGGGAGATATCATTATACCCCCGGGACCCAAGGATCAGACCTGGGAGTTAAACGGTGAAAAAATTAAATTTTGCACCGGATCATAGAACGATCGGTGAAGCGGCTTGTGAGGAGGGACCACGAGTCGTGAGGTGACTCGTTCTGAAGCAGGGCCTGGCAAGATGATGGGTGAGGCCATGAGCATGACCACGAATCGTGGGCAGACCTCATGACTCGTGAGGTAATCCGTGGCATGGACTGAGAAGTTGGTTAATGTTTTGGGGAAATAGGGATCACAGTGTTATACCCCGTAAAATTCCCAACACATAGATGGCCTATTCGCATGTTGGTTAAGAGTATTTGAAAGCCATACATGCTAGAAAAAAGGATCGGGAAAAGATCGGCTGAGAAACTTGTCAAACCATCGCATAAGGAGTCGGGGCAGAGCCCATCCACGATGGTAATGTGTCACGGAGGTGGAGCCTCCTCATTGGCTCCGTGACACGTTGGCCCTGTCCAGGCCCAAGTATATAAGCCTCCAACTTCGGTTTTTAGCTTCATTTTAATCATTTAAGTTCCAGAACACGAAGAGAAACAAAGGGTGCGAAGGTTTCTTGATAATTTCTTTCTGATTACGCCGTTAAACGCGGTCCAAACTCAAATTAACTCCAGATACCGAGGTATTAAGCAGTAAGGAGCATTCCTACGTATTTAGTTTTGCGAAATACGGCTGGCGAATCATCGTGCTACCGAACTAAGGTAAGTGGAATTGCTTCAAATTAGTGTCAATATACTCCTAGCCTTAAAGTGAATATTTCTCCCTTCTAGACTTTCGAGAAATAGCGAGTTTTGACCGTCTTTCGAGAAGCCAAAATTTAGGCTATAAATATATCGAAAGTGACGTTTTCTTTCAGAATATTGGTGTATGTAGTTCTAATTGACATATATGTAAATGCAGTTGGGAGAAATAGCTGGAGTACTGACCGAGCTTCGTCCGTTAGTCGGATAAACCGAGCTTAAGGTATGTAAAGCCAGTTTCTTCGGCAAGTTAGTAGTTTTAGCCTTGTATAGCACAGTAAACTCCGTAGTAGAATTCCTGGAGTTTAATATTGAGTATTGTGCAAGTTTAATAAATCTGGTTTGCGTTGTTATATCGTACTCAGTCTGTAAGTTAGTAAAGCATGCGCCAAAATGGCAAGTTAGCATTCCAGACTCAGTATAGGCCAGTATGTGATTAGCAAGCATGTTTCTAGAATAATATGACAGATATTCAGAATAAGAGTTAGTAAAGTAAAATCAGACAGTTAGATAGTATCTTGGCTACAAATTAGCCATACAGACAGACGATATCTTGGCTACAGTATAGCCATACAGTTAGATAGTACTTCGCAACAGATTAGCTATGCAGTTAGATAAAGATCACAGATTCAGTATAAGGTAGTATAAGAATTAGTATAATACAGAAAGAGATCAGAATAAGAAATCAGAATTCAGATAGTATTTTTCAGTTTAAACATGCATGCTATATATGTGCTTATTGTTTGTTGAGACTTGGTTGTGTCGTGAGGGAACCTTTTTGAGCGTCCTCACTGCCCCTGGGTTGGTAACTGTGTCGCCCACTAAGCGGGTGGGTTTACGTCACTCCAAGGAGTGGCATGCCGTCCCCAGTTTGGACGAAGATGGGATGAAGCTTTCCCCATATCAGGCTGATCAGCATTACAGTACAGATAGCCCTGTTGTGCGCAAGCGCCCATGGAACAGATTCAGATACAGTTATAGTTACAGATACAGTATAGGAGTCCTCCAGACTCAGACACGGTTATTTATATCGGAGGCTATGGCTCGAGCCGGAGACCTAGGGGATCGACAGAGGTGTTCGTAGTTAGCAGATGAGTGGAGTGACTTATTTTTGGCTGGTTTTGACCCGGGTAGGGGTATATAGATTGTTTTCTTGCTTGGCGCCATCTAGCTTATGGGGGTTGGTATTGGCTCTTGTTTGCTATATATATATATATGTATTTATGTGCTATATATTAGTTAATAGACAGTAGGCCGCCGCGTCTACAAGTACGCTCCTGTCCTATCACAGCACAAAAAGTCTGATTCAGTTCATACCAGTTCTTACAGATTAAGTTATCTCCTGCTATTCAGAATTGCTAGTTATGCTATTTGTATTCAGTTGTATCCAATTGCTTGCATACTCGGTACCAGTGGTACTGACGCTCGTTTGGGGTGCTGCATTACTTGCCTGCAGGTACTCATAGACGAGGAGATGATCCCTCGTGATTCCAGCCAGCTTATAGAGTCATCAGCTCCTGTCATCCGGAGCTTGATATTCAGAGGTGTAGTTCATCTTCTTTTATTGTACAGCATGGGTAGGCCGGGGCCCTGTCCCGACCATTTCATCAGTACTCATAGAGGCTTGCAGATTGTATATATTCATCTCGCTGTGGTTAGTTGTACCGGTCGTGTGAGGCCGTGCATTCTGTTTAGCTATTTAGCATTGCTGATTATGTTGGCCACGTGGGGACATAGTCTGATAGTAGTGGTGACCTTGCCGGTCACGTAGTTATTCAGTATTCTATTGTTGAGTTACAGATAACTAGACAGCATGGTGGCCTTGTCGGCTCGCACAGGTTTCCCCCTTTGTAAGTATGTTTCTGGTTAGCTGAAGTTTTATACAGGTGGCTATAGGACCAGTCGGCCGGAGGCTGTTTTTACAGTCGTTATATAGCCTGTTGTTTCCAGAAATCTGAGTTAGAGCTAGCCAAGCACCAGATGTGCTTAGGCTCACCAGTTAGCAGTCTAGGTCCTACTAGGGCACCAGGTGCCAGTCATACCCCCAAGGCGGGGTGTGACAAACTTGGTAGCAGAGCAGGTTGTGTCCCAGGGAGTCTGCAAGCCGTGCTAAGTAGAGTCTTGTCTATAGATGTGTTGTGCACCACATATTATAGGCAGGAGGCTGCGAGGCATGATAGGATGTTTACTCTTCTTTCTCATTCAGTCGTGCTATAGAGCGGTACAGTATAGGGTTGGGTCCCTAAAACTTATCATATTCTTTGTCTACAGATAAGAATGGCAGACCAGCGTCACCCTGCCACCGGCAGAAGATTATACACCGCAGCAGGAGAAGGCACCAGTAGGATGCCTCAGTTCCATTCAGAGTCAGCCCAATTTGAGGGCAATATAGAGGCTTCATCACAGCCCTCTCAGCAGTCCCCCTCACATTAGGAGCCGTTGGGCACGACACTGCCTCTGATAGCTCCTGTACCTTCGCCATCAGACCAGGAAGTTCGGAGCGCAGTGGTTATGTTGGCACAAATGATGGCCACACAGCGCCAGTCCGTGCCACCTGTAGCAGCAGAGCCTTCAGGTGGGTCAGGTAGTTCCAGGGTCAGGGAGTTTTTGGCACTAGGTCCCCCACAGTTCACTGGGTCAGATCAAGTAGAGGACCCCCCAGGATTTCCTAGATCAGATGCAGAGAATTTTCCGGGTTATGCATGTGACCCCTACCGAATTAGTTGAGCTGGCAGTGTTTCGGTTGCGGGACATAGCTATATTATGGTACGAGAGTTGGGAAAGGTCTCGAGGGAGAGATATTGCCCCTCCGACCTGGTCCAGCTTCTCGGAGGCCTTCCTAGACCGTTATTTGCCACGGGAGATCCGACAGGCCCGGATGGATCAGTTTTTACATTTGGAGCAGGGGGCGAGGAGTGTACGAGAATATGCCCTACAGTTTGACTCCCTAGCCCGCTATGCTCCAGATTTTGTGGACACTATGCCATCCAGAGTCCACCAGTTCATTATGGGTCTGAACCCGGAATATATTGAAGCCTGCATGACGGCTACGATATGAGAAGATATGGATATTGCTCGAGTACAGGCCTTTGCCCAGACCATTGAGGGCCTTAGACAGTGGCAACAGGGCAGTAGAAAGACAAATCAGGAATAGCGACGCAGAGACAGATCAGATGGAATGTAGATGGAGGTTCAGAGAGGACCCAAGCCCCGATTGCCAGACAGACCCCCTAGACCCCCACCTCCACCACAGCAGCAACAGCAAGGTAGATTTGCTCGTCGAGGGCAGTTAGAGTCTGGTGGCAGTTTTCGAATAGTAGATTCCCCGCAGCAGAGAAGGGGAGAGCAGAGCAGATTTACACCTCCACCCTGCCCTAATTGCGGCCGACCTCACATCGGAGCTTGTAGATATGGATCCTCAGGGTGTTATATTTGCGGGCAGGAGGGGCACCGCATGAGAGATTGTCCGGCCAGGGGACAAGAGAGCAGAGATAGTCAGAACAGGGGATTCGCAGGGCCACGAGCTCCAGCAGCCTCGGTAGGGCGTAGGCCCTCAGGTACAGCAGGTAGAGGCTGAGGTAGATTAGGAGCCTCTAGTTCAGGTACGGGCTCAAGCCGTACCTATGCATTACCAGGGAGATAGGACTCAGAGCCGTCTCCAGATGTAGTGATAGGTATGATGACTATCTATTCATGCCCTGCTTATGTACTGATTGATCCAATGTCCACTCTATCATATATTACCCCATTTGTGGCTCGAAAGTTTAATGTTGCACCAGAGTTATTACAACAGCCCTTTTCAGTATCTACACCCGTCGGTGACTCCATTATAGCTAGTAGAATTTATCGAGGGTGTACAGTAGAGGTTGCTGATCACCAGACTACAGTAGATCTGGTAGAGTTAGAAATGATTGATTTCGATGCCATCATGGGTATGGATTGGTTGGTGCCATGCTATGCTAACATAGAATGTTGGACCAAGACGGTCCGATTCCACTTTCCAGGAGAGGCAGTGCAAGAGTGGAAAGGCAGCACAGCTACTCCAAAAGGTAAGTTTATTTCCTACCTTCAGGCGAGGAAATTGATAACTAAGGGATGTATCTACCACCTAGTCAGGGTTCAGGATGTTCGGGTAGAATCTCCAACACTTCAGTCTGTTCTGGTGGTGAATGAATTCCCTGATGTATTTCCAGAGGAGTTACCCAGTATTCCCCCAGAAAGGGAGATAGATTGTGCAATTGACTTACTACCAGGTACTCAGCCTATATCAATTCCTCCGTATTGCATGGCTCCAGCTTAACTCAGAGAATTAAAGGAGCAGCTGAAGGACCTGCTAGATAAGGGTTTTATCAGGCCGAGTATTTCACCGTGGGGTGCACTAGTCCTATTTGTGAAAAAGAAGGATGGCTCGCTCCACATGTGTATAGATTACCGGCAGCTGAATAAAGCTACAGTAAAGAATAAGTATCCGCTTCCCAGAATAGATGATTTGTTTGATTAGTTACAGGGGGCCAGATATTTCTCCAAGATTGACTTGCGGTCCGAATATCATCAGGTTTGAGTTCGTGAAAGAGACATTCCCAAAACGGCTTTCAAGACCCGATATGGACACTTTGAATTCCTAGTTATGTCCTTTGGGTTAACAAATGCCCCAGCAATATTCATTGACCTGATGAATAGCATTTTCAGACCATACCTGGTCCTGTTCGTGATAGTGTTTATTGATGATATTCTGGTGTATTCTCGCTCTGAAGCAGATCACCAGGCTCATTTACGGACAATGCTCCAGATTCTCAGGGACCGTCAATTATATGCTAAGTTCTCCAAGTGTGAATTCTGGCTGAACTCAATAGCCTTCTTGGGGCATATTGTGTCGGATGCTGGTATACAAGTTGACACGCAGAAGATAGCAGTAGTTAAAACCTGGCCTAGGCCTACCACTCCGACCGAAGTCTGCAGTTTTCTGGGGTTAGCGGGATATTACAGGAGATTTGTTGAGGGATTTCTACTATAGCGGCACCTCTGACCAAACTGATGCAGAAAGTAGCGAAGTTTCAGTGGATAGAGGCATGTGAGCAGAGCTTCCAGGAGTTAAAAGACAAATTAACCTCTGCCCCAGTGTTAGCATTGTCGGAAGGTACAAAAGGTTATTCAATGTATTGCGACGCATCAGCCGTTGGGTTGGGTTGTGTGTTGATGCAGCATGGTAAGGTGATTGCGTATGCTTCCAGACAGCTGAGGAAACACGAAAAGAATTACCCTACCCACGACCTGGAATTAGCCGCAGTGATCCACGCCTTAAAGATATAGAGACATTACTTGTATGGCGTCCATGTGGATATTTTCATAGATCATAAGAGCCTACAGTATATCTTCACTCAGAGGGAGTTGAATTTGTGACAGCATCGCTGGTTGGAGTTATTTAAAGATTATGATGTGGACATTCCGTATCATCCGGGAAAAGCCAACGTAGTAGCAGATGCTCTCAGCCGTAAATCCATGGGAAGTTTGGCATATTTGCAGCCTGAGCAGTGGGAGTTAGTCAGGGAGATACATCAATTAGCCAGCTTAGCCGTTCGTATAGCAGACACAGAGGACAACAGAGCGGTAATTCAGAACACCGCTGTGTCGTCATTAGTTGTGGAGGTAAAAGAACGACAATATGAAGATCCTGACCTGGTCCAGCTTAAGGGCAAAATTCAGCAAGGGAAAGCGCCAGTTTTTCAGTTAATTGAGGAAGAAGTGCTGTTATGTAAAGGCTGCCTCTATGTTCCAAATGTTTCAGGGCTCCGCCAGCAGATTATGAACGAGGTACATTACGCCTGTTATTTTCTTCACCCCGATGCAACGAAAATGTACCATGATATCAAGGAGAATTATTGGTGGCCAGGAATGAATAGAGAAATTTCCGAATTTGTAGCCCAGTGTCCTAACTGCCAACAGGTAAAAGCAGAACACCAGAAACCAGGCAGGTTAACTTAGGACATGGATGTGCCTCTCTGGAAATGGGAAACAGTGAATATGGATTTTGTAGCAGGATTACCCCATACCAGACATAGACACGATTCTATTTGGGTAATAGTTGACAGGCTGAGAAAATCAGCTCATTTCCTGCCAGTGAAAGCTACCTTCTCGGCCGAGGGCTATGCCGAATTATATATCAGAGAAATAGTTAGATTACATGGAGTGCCGGTATCTATTATTTTAGACAGAGAAGCACAGTTTACAGCTAGATTTTGGCAGTCGTTCCAGAGGGGTCTGGGAACGCAGATTAATTTGAGCACAACATTCCACCCTCAGACAGATGGACAGGCTGAGTGCACTATTCAGACCCTCGAGGACATGCTACGAGCGTGTGTGCTAGATTTTGGAGGTAGCTGGGATGAGCATTTGCCGTTAATTGAATTTTCTTATAATAATAACTATCACTCAGCCATCCAGATGGCGCCCTTTGAAGCCTTGTATGGGCGAAAATGCAGATCGCCGGTTGGCTGGTTTGAAGTGGGAGAATCAGCGTTGATTGGGCCAGACATCATTCAACAGTCAGAGGAGAAGGTAAAGCTTATCAAGGAACGCCTACTGACTGCACAGAGCCCCGCCAGAAATCATATGCTGATGTGCGGCGCAGAGACCTAGAATTTGATGTGAATGACTGGGTATTTCTGAAGGTATCTCCGATGAAAGGGGTGATGAGATTCGACAAGAAAGGTAAGCTCAGTCCGAGATTCGTTGGGCCTTATCAGATCCGGCGGAGAGTAGACCGAGTGGCATAAGAATTGAACTTGCCTCCAGAATTAGAATCCGTTCATCCATTTTTCCACGTATCTATGCTAAGGAAGTGCATAGGAGACCCATCCAGAGTAGTCCCAGTCCAGGATATCCGGGTTACGGAATAGCTGGCCTATGAAGAGGTCCCAGTATCCATCTTAGACAGACAGATTCGTAGATTGAGAACTAAAGATATTGAGTCTATAAAGGTATTGTGGCATAACAGGGAACCGAGAGGAGATGACTTAGGAGGCGGAGGAAGATATGAAGACCAGATACCCTCATTTATTTCAAGCCTAGTCAGGCGATAGGTATGTTAGTATTATTATCTTATGCAGTGCCTTATAGTATACATATAAATGAGAAGGTCTATTTTAATCTGTCATTTAAATACTATAGTATTGTGTGGAGTACCTGTATGGGACTTTTTTGCATTTCAGGTTTTTGGGATAGTCCATATTACAGGGGAAACTCTGCCGAAATTTTTCTAGAAACAAGTTGAGTAAGTTGAGAAGTCCTCTAGATAGAAGTTTACATTCGAGAATGAATGTTCTTAAGGGGGGGAGAATGTTATACCCCGTAAAATTCCCAACACATAGCTGGCCTATTCGTGTGTTGGTTACGAGTATTTGAAAGCCATACATGCTATAGAAAGGCCCGGGAAAAGACAGGACGAGAAACTAGTCGAACCATCGCGGAAGGAGCCGGGGCAGAGCCCCTCCGCGGTGGCAAGTGTCACGGAGGTGGAGCCTCCGCGTTGGCTCCGTGACACGTTATCCATGTCCAGGCCCAAGTATATAAGCCTCCAACTTCGGTTTTTAACTTCATTTTCATCATTTAATTTCCAGAACACGAAGAGAAACAGAGGGTGCGAAGGTTTCTTGATAATTTCTTTCCGATTACGCCGTCAAACGCGGTCCAAACTCAAGTTAACTCCAGATATCGAGGTATTAAGCAGTAAGGAGCATTCCTATGGATTTAGTTTCGCGAAATTCGGCCGGCGAATCGTCGTGCTACCGAACTAAGGTAAGTGGAATTGCTCCAAATTAGTGTCAATATACTCCTAGCCTTAAAGTGAATATTTCTCTCTTCTGGACTTTCGAGAAATAGCGAGTTTTTGACCTTCTTTTGATAAGCCAAAATTTAGGCTATAAATGTATCGAAAGTGACGTTTTCTTTCAGAATATTGGTGTATGTAGTTCTAATTGACATATATGTAAATGCAGTTGGGAGAAATAGCTGGAGTACTGACCGAGCTTCGTCTGTTAGTCGGATAAACCGAGGTTAAGGTATGTAAAGCCAGTTTCTTCGGCAAGTTAGTAGTTTTAGCCTTGTATAGCACAGTAAACTCCGTAGTAAAATTCCTAGAGTTGAATATTGAGTATTGTCAAGTTCAGTAAATCTGGTTTACGTTGTTATATCGTACTCAGTCCGAAAGTTAGTAAAGCATGCGCCAAAATGGCAAGTTACCATTCCAGACTCAGTATAGCCTAGTATGTGATTAGCAAGCATGTTTCTAGAATAATATGACAGATATTCAGAATAAGAGTTAGTAAAGTAAAATCAGACAGTTAGATAGTATCTTGGCTACAGATTAGCCATACAGACAGATGGTATCTTGGCTACAGTATAGCCATACAGTTAGATAGTATCTTCGCTACAGATTTGCCATGCAGTTAGATAAAGATCACAGATTCAGTATAAGGCAGTATGAGAATCAGTATAATACATAAAGAGATCAGAATAAAAAATCATAATTCAGATAGTATTTTTCAATTTAAACATGCTTTCTATATATGTGCTTATTGTTTGTTGAGACTTGGTTGTGTCGTGAGGGCACCCCTTTGAGCGTCCTCGCCGCCCCTGGGTTGGTAACTGTGTCGCCCACTGAGCGGGTGGGTTTACGTCACTCTAAGGAGTGGCATGCCGTCCCCAGTTTGGACGAAGATGGGATGAAGCTTTCCCCATATCAGGCTGATCAGCATTACAGTATAGATAGCCCTGTTGTGCGCAAGCGCCCAAGGAACAGATTCAGATACAGTTATAGTTACAGATACAGTATAGGAGTCCTCCGGACTCAGACAAGGTTATTTATATCGGAGGCTATGGCCCGAGCTGGAGAACCAGGGGATCGGCAGAGGTGCTCATAGTTAGCAGATGAGTGGAGTGACTTATTTTTGGCTGGTTTGACCCGGGTAGGGGTATATAGATTATTTGCTTGGTTGGCACCATCTGGCTTATCGGGGTTGGCATTGGCTCTTGTTTGCTATATATATATATATGTATTTATGTGCTATATATTAGTTAATAGAGAGTAGGCCGCCGCGTCTACAGGTACGCTCCTGTCCTATGACAGCACAGAAAGTCTGATTCAGTTCATACCAGTTCTTACAGATTCAGTTATCTCCTACTATTCAGAATTGCTAGTTATGCTATTTGTATTCAGTTGTATCCAGTTGCTTGCATACTTGGTACCAGTGGTACTGACGCCCGTTTGGGGCGTTGCATTACTTGCCTGCAGGTACTCATAGACGAGGAGGCGATCCCTCGTGATTCTAGCCAGCTTATAGAGTCATCAGCTCCTGTCATCCGGAGCTTGATATTCAGAGGTGTAGTTCATTTTCTTTTATTGTACAGCATGGGTAGGCCAGGGCCCTGTGCCGACCATTTCATCAGTACTCATAGAGGCTTGTAGATTGTATATACTCATCTCCCTGTGGTTAGTTGTGCCGGTCGTGTGAGGCCGTGCGTTTTGTTTAGCTGTTTAGCATTGTTGATTATGTTGGTCGCGTGGGGCCATAGTCTGATAGTAGTGGTGACCTTGCCGGTCACATAGTTATTCAGTATTCTATTGTTGAGTTACAGATAACTAGACAAGATGGTGTCCTTGTCGGCCCGCATAGGTTTCCCCCTTTGTAAGTATGTTTCTGGTTAGCTGAAGTTTTATACAGGTGGCTATAGGCCCAATCGGCCGGAGGCTGTGTTTACAGCCGTTATATAGCTCGTTGTTTCCAGAAATCTGAGTTAGAGCTAGTCAGGCACCAGATGTGCTTAGGCTCACCAGTTAGCAGTCTAGGTCCTACTGGGGCACCAAGTGTCAGTCATACCTCCAAGGCGGGGCATGACACACGAGTGGGGACCACGAGTCGTGGTCAACCACAATGATTCATGGGGTCCCTTGTGGGGTCTCCTGAGTGAATTAGGCAATGGACTCCACAACTCCAGGCCACGAGTCATTGGTCCTAGTCACGAGTTGTCCAGTCCCTCGTGGGGACTGGTAGTCAGCAAATTTCTACGATTTTTGTAAGGGATTTTTCGTGATTCCTAAGTCCTAGGGCCTACACTACATCATTTTAACATCAGAAAGGGTGGTTTAAGAGGGAGCAGACTAGACTAAGTCCTCATTCATGCATGCTAAGATTTGGGAAGGTGATAGAAGGGTGATCTAAGTGATTTCAAGGTGTTCTTCATTAATTTCCTGTTGTGCAATCTAGGGAAGTTGAGAACCAGTTATTCTTAGGTATGTAAGACTATCAATGGGTGATTTCTTCCAAACACATTCCCATCGTCTATGATTTTTACAAAAATATCTTATTAAAAGCTCATGGGGTTTTTAAGATTATTTTTATAAAAGTCTAATGATTTGATAATGGGTTTTGTGATTTTAGATTCTCATCATAATCCATGGGTTTTAATCAGATTTTATTATTTAAATTTACCTTTAATTTTACCAATTTCAATTTCTATGAAATTAAGCCTCATTATGCATGATCCTTGATTTATCGATTTATGATCTACTTTTCTATTATTGATACTTGCAAGACCAACATGAATTATGAGTTAAATTATGCATTTAATCTATTCCCCATCATGATTTTATGAATATCAAGCTATATGTATGATTTACAAGTATGTATGAACCTTATAAATTATGAATTATGTTTTGGACGATTCACGGGCCTAGCCTCATGGCTGGTTCATGTATGTACAAACATGTTTATGATATCATGATTTAACTAGCTCATGAATTCATGCGAGTTATACTATGAGCACTATATATATATTTGGAGTAGTATCAAATACCGAGTGGGTTCGGGGCCTAGGTTTTTCCCCAGATCCCATAAACTACATGTTATTTGACTGTCCCTGGTCTAAATGGACTTTTCATGGTGATATCACACTTACATGGTCCTACCTTTGCAAAGGTGCGGACACCCTCCCGACTAGGGTTACAAGTCGGGCTTCATGTGTGCTCTTATAGGGTATGCCAGTTAAGAGAATCTCCTACAGTTTCTCATGATTTATGCATGTTTATGATTATGCATATTGGCTCAATTCATGTTAAATAAGGCTTTTCTCTTACGATTATGATTACGATTGTATTACGAATGTTTTGAAAATCTTGAGCCTTATGATATGGTATGATATTTATGACATGAGCATGATGTCCTCCTCTTATGATCATTTGTGAGATTTATATATTTTAAATGTTCGTTTTACTTACCTTGCATACTCAGTATATTTCAAGTACTGACCGCATACTTTCTATGTTGTATCGTTTCATGATACAGGACCCGGCTCTCAGGCTCATCCTCCTCAGTAGCTCCTCAGAGTTCGCTATCAGCTTATTTGGTGAGTCCCCATGTCCCGAGGGCCATATGTTCAGACTCTATGCTTTTTTTTCAGTTTCAAAATTGTTGGGTTAGTTGGGGAGTTGTCCCATCAATGCGTCTTTCATGATTAGAGGTTTTTCAGACTACAAGTTGTATTTAGTCGTCATGTATGGATTGTGTCTCGTCCTTTCTCCGTATTTGTGTCATGTTTAAATTTTATTATGTTAAGTCTTTTGCTTATGCGATTGAATTAGATGTATGGTCATGCCATGGTTGAGTTGGGGTCTCTCGGGGCACCTTGTCCCATGTCTACGATCCAGGTGTACGTTCAGGTTGTGGCAGGTTCATACTCCATATCTAGGGTCTAGTCTTAGGAACTTTTGGGGTTTTACATTAAGCATGCTAGATCACTCCAACAAAACAATCAAGCAATTCTTCAATCATAATTCACCACAATGCTTGCTAGTAAAGGTTTTGTATTATTTCACATCAAAATTAAAGCATGTATTCAAACTAAATTTCAATTTGGGAAAGAACATAGGGAGGGGATTATTATGGGATTTCAAAGTACAAAAGATGAACAAGAATTCCATACCTTGAATATTGAGTCTTGAGGATGAGATGAAGGAAAGAGGAGGAGAGTAAGTAGAAAAAGAGTAAGGGAGATGAACTAAGGAGTTAGAAAATGGGAGAGTGGGGGAAAGAAATGAGGAGGAGAAGGATTGGCCTTAAAAAGTAGTTTGACTCCCGCTTAAATTATTTTAATGTTTTAAACTATTTTTTTTTAAAAAAATTATGCTAAAAATAGAAAAAATCAAACTTGGCCAAAAAACACACTATCGAGTCACTGGTCGCTACATTGGCTATAACGCGATAATGTATTTTAATAGGTTCTACGTTGAACCTAGCTAATTACACTACCACATCATGACTCTCTTAGCAACCAGCAAAGTGGCAGTGTATTTGCTGTCTTTTTTCGTGTTTTGTCAATAAATGTTCTCCTAATGATTTGCCTCCACAATTTAATTATTTCAAGCTTTAGATACCTGCAAAAATTTCCCTTACTTGGTCCGTTAACCTAAAAAAATCATACACTAAATATAATTATACCTACAAATTCAGGTTGCATGTCAATATGCACCTGATTTAACTTGGCAGCATGATGCTGGCCCCCTTAACCAGATTTAAGGATGATGGAGGTCATTTCATGTTCAATATCTCCTTCAAAATAATGCTTGACCAACTGCTCATTCACTAGGAACATTTCGCTCGAGTCCTTAGTCCTCAGCTCCACTGCTCCATGCACTACTACAAATGGCCTGATCCATTAGACTTTCACTTCCCACCTAACAACTTGAGCCTCGAGTTGTACAATAATACTCTCTAGGACACAATATTGGATGTTCTTGTCATGCCATCTTTTGGTTCGCTTTTTATAGAGCTTTGCATTTTCATAGGCACTTAGATGAAATTCGTCTAGTTTGTGCAACTGTAGTAGTCTCCTTTCACAAACTGCCTCTATGTCTATATTCAACTTTTTGATTGCACAATAGGCACTATATTCGAACATGACCGACAAATGATATGCCTTAACAAAAGCTAATTTGTATGGATATCTCTCGATGGGTGTTTTGCAGGTAGTTCGATAGGCCCAAAGAGCATTATCAAGATTTAATGCCCAATCTTTCTAGTTGATACTCACTATATTCTCTAATATTCTCTTAATTTCCCTTCTTGAGATCTCCACTTGGCCATTGGTCTACGGGTGATATGCAATGACTACTTTGTGTCTCATATTGTACTTGCAGCGACTTATTAAATAAACTATTGCAAAAGTGGGTACCTTCACCGCTTATAATGGCCCTTGGAGTGCCAAAGTTAGTAAATGTGTTGTTCTTCAAGAATTTAGCTACTAGACTTGCATCGTTAGTGGGAGGTGGAGTTGCTTCCACCCACTTGGACATGTAGTCCACTGTCACCAAGATATATTTATTCCCCTTCGATGGAATGAATGGTCCCATAAAGTCAATTTCCCAGCAACCAAATAACTCAATCTCCATGATACCATTCTAAGGCATCTCTTTATGCCTATAAATATTTTCTGCTCTTCAAAAACTACCGCAAGATTTCATAAATGCGTGCGTATCCTTAAATAGGATGCGCCAATAGATACCCGACTGTGAGATCTTTGCCATTGTTCTATTTTCACTATGTAGCTATCATAGGGTGAAGAATGGTAACTCTCAGTAATGTCATTCACCTCTTCTTGTGGGACGCATCTCTTTGTTAGCTGATCTGGGCCTAGTTTATACAAGTATGACTCATCCCAAATATAGAACTGACTGTCATGCCTTAGCTTCCTTTTTACCTCATGAGTGGCATCAGTTGGATATACATCACCAACTAAAAAATGACCATATTCACATACCATGGTAATTCTAGCATATTTTGGACAAACAACTGCTCATTAGGGAATGTCTCTTTGCTTTCAACCATGTCTATAACATCATCCCTACCTTCTAGTTTGGAAAATTTGTTCGTAATTTGATTTTTAGTACCTTTCATGTCGCTGACTTTAATGTCAAACTCTTATAATGAATAGACCCATCAAATGAGTCTTGTCTTTGTATCTTTCTTTATGAACAGGTACACCATGGCTATATGGTCTGTATAAACAATTACCTTAGTGCCCACCAGATTTACCCAAAATTTGTCAAAGGCATACATAACTGCCAACAACTCTTTCTCTGTAATGGTGTAGTTTCTCTTGGCTGCAACCAGAGTCTTGCTAGCATAATATATTGTGTGGAAGCTCTTATCCATATTTTGTCTAAGAACAGCTCCGTCTGCGAAGTCCCTTACATTATGCATCAAAATAAATGATATGGTCCAATTTGATGCAATGATGATAGGAGCGGTCACCAACTTCCTTTTTTAACTCTTCAAAAGCTGCTAGAAAAGCTGCATCAAACTCAAATTTCGCATCCTTCTCTAGTAATTTGCAATTTTAGAGAAGTCCTTTATTAATCTATAATAGAACCCTGCATGACTTATGAAACTGTCACCCCTTTAACAAACAGTGGGGGTGGAAATTTCTCAATTGCCTCAACCTTTGCTTTATCAACCTCAATTCCTGCCTAAGAGATCTTGTGCCTAAGCACAATGCCTTTTCATACCATTGAATGGCACTTTTTCCAATTCAAAACCAGGTTCGTCTCTACACATAAATCCAATACTGCATCAAGATGCTTGAGGCATTCATCAAAAGAATCATCGAACACCAAGAAGTCATCCATGAATACTTTCACATATTTTTCTACCATATCAATGAAAATGGACATCATGCATCTCGGCAAGGTTCCTGGAGCATTATAAAAGCCAAAGTGCATCCTTCGAAATGCAAAGGTGCCACATGGATAAGTGAAGGGTGTATTCTCTTGATCCTCAAGTGCTATCATGATTTTCTTATACACGGAATAGCTATCCAGGAAGAAATAATCATGCCCTGTTAGACGGTACAACATCTGGTCTATAATTGGTAAAAGGTAATTATCCTTTCTGGTGGCATTGTTCAATTTTTGATAGTCAATGTAGATTTACCACCTAATAACTGTCTGCTACAAAACCAATTCATTTCTATCATTTTATACCACTATAATTCCATATTTCTTTGGCACACACCAAACTAGATCACACAATGACCATCAGATATAGGGTAAATCATATTCAGAATCTCCTTCCTTACTACCTTCTTCACTATTGGATTCAGCATATGCTGATGTTCAACCCTCGACCTTTTTCCCTCCTCCAATAGGATTTTATGCGTGTAGAAAGATTTGTTTATGCATCTAATATTTGATATTGACCAGCAAATGGCCTGAATACTATCTCTCAAAACCCATAACATCCTTTTAACCTGTACATCATTTAAAAATGCAGACAAAATTATGAGTAGTGTGTTATCACTACCCAAATAAGCATAATGTAAATGAGAGGATAAGGGTTTGAGTTCGAAAATTGGAGCTTCATCAATGGAGGGTTTTGGCTTCTTTCATGTAGCAGGCGTCTTTAGCTCCTCAAATCATTGGTTACCTCGCACATAGGCACATATTTCAAGGGTGTAGAAGCATTCTTCCGTAACTTCATCCTCGATAATCTCTTCATCATAAACTAGAGCTTTTTCCAAGGAATCATTTTGGGCTACATAATGGTCTATGTCTACATTAGTGAGGCCTAGATGCCCTACAGTAATAGCCTTCAACACCAAATTTTAGGGTGGAAACCTTGTAGCCTTGAACATGGCAAAAGTGGCTTCGGTTCCATTAACTGTCATGGACATCTCTCCAAACTTCACCCGAATCACAACATTAGTTGTGTATAAAAATCTTCTACCAAGTATGATAGATACTTTTGTATCAGCCTCATAATCTAGAATGATGAAGTTTATAAGAAGAATGAGTGGCCCCACTTTCACAAGCACATTTTCATTGATCCCAACTGTTTAAGTCAGTGATCGTTCTGCAAGTTGAAGTGTCACCGTGATTGGTCTTGGCTCACCAAGACCAAGAGTTTTGAAGACTGAGGTGGGAATTAATTTGATGTCAGTCCCAAGACTACGTAATGCCATCCCAACCTCCCGAGCACTAATGATAGTGGGAATAGTGAAACTCCCTAGGTCCTTTAGCTTGGGGGGGGGTATCTTACTCCTTACCCTTGAGTTACATTCCTCAGGGAGATCCATTATTTCAAACTCTGCCTATTGCCTCTTATGTGCAATGATGCCTCGCAAGTGTACGGGTCGTACAAGTAATATAGTGGCCCTTTTTAAGAGCCGGATGTCGAACCCACAAGGACTGGACCAATTCAGCTAATTATCAAGTTCAAGTGTGATATTAACTTTCCCAAGTGTTGATTAAAGACTTTTTTCGATAAAGTTTAATTAAGTCTAGGGGCGGTCACCGAAATACTCTGAAATCATTCGAGGAGCAACTAGAGTTAAAGCCGGATAATCATGCGATACTACGCTTTGTTTAAGTATGGAACTATCAATTGTCGTCTCATATAATTAAAATTGCATGTTCATGGTCTTTCGAGCCTCTAAACACGACAAACTAGCCTCACAACTACATCATTGAGCGGTGATGTGAAATTCTAGTTCGTGGGCAATTCAATTACGTGGATGTGGTTTACGGGGTTTATGCTCTTGATTAGGGACTTTCATGCCTCTAATCATTTAACTCAACTTAGCTTCAAACTACTTCTACGAGTGGTGATGTGACATTTCTAAGTTAATTCATGTTATCATCCCGTTTTATCAACCAAGCAAGGCAAATTAGGTATAATTTCTTATCCTAACCGCGAATTATATCGCAAGATACAAACTTTCTCCCTACATTCTTTGTTCTTGCCTAGGTTTACTTTCTCAAGCTTTTACCTAGGTGTAACGTGTGTGTTTTCATGGTGATCAATCATAAAAACAACCATAATTAAGAATGTAAGCCAAAACAACAATTAATAACTTAAAACCAAACAAAATCATGTATTCACAATCATACCATGTGGTTTCAACCCTAGAGGGAGGGTTCTAGCCACTCAAGTTCGTATAATTACAATAAAACATAATTAGAGTAACATACTTACAAGAATTGATAGAAGAGAAGATGAAATTTAGGAACCCTAGGCGAGTTCTCCCATTTCTCCCTCACTCCTTGGAAGTTTTTCAGAATAATTTCGTGACTAAATGTTTTTAGGAGCTAAGGGACCTATTTATAGTAAATGAGAAAAAGCAACTATTTAGCCCGAAGTAGAGTGGCTCCGTGTCACGGAGTGTATCGCAGAGCACTGCCTCCGTGACACGGAGGTATCACAGAAGCCCTCTGGAAACTGCCCAATTTAAATCCTGGAGGCAGAACACTGCCGCGATGGCTCCGTGACACGGTGCCCATCGCGGCACCCTTCAGTGATCCCTCATTTTGTTCCAACTTTGGTGTTTCACTCCCGATATCATTCTTCCACTTCACCAAATCATTGATTAAGTCCTCAAATTCATTATTTATCTTCAAAAATAAGGACTAATCATGTTGGTTAATACATATTCACATTTACATAAAAACACATGAGAATGTATATAAATAAATAGATAAACAAGGCAAAACTAAGTTATAAAGTATCACTTGGGCATGCCATTTTGCCCCAGATCACCTACCCCACACTTATAGCCTTGTTCGTCCTCGAAAAACCCTTTTACATCTCATGTAAATGAAGACTCACACATAACTAATTTAGCAAGACAATTAAGCTACGTCTACAATGATTATTTAAGATAACAAGTTAAAAATAGAGCATGCACGATTTAATCCTTGAAATGATATACAACTACGTTAAGACTTCCTAACCTCAAGAATCGACTCTCAGTCTTAGCAAACTCATGCAAATCAACCGATCAAGAAATCCGACATGAATGTTATCTTTCATTAAACATGTTCCCTCACAACAAGAGAGTTACCCATTTCTACTCACAAATTTTCAAATCACAACAAGTATGGGTATATGAATAGAATTACACTCACTCTCTTAAAGAATTCACATGCATCATGTAGTGAACCATAAGCTTGCCCTTAGTGTTTTACTCCACTAATTTAAGGATGTATGAACGTAAGATCAAGTAGGACTTAATGGGTTGTAATGTAAGCTAAGGGACGGGTAGGTACTATTCTGGCCAGTAATAGTGGCTATCTTCCCCAAGCGCTTTTAATAACTTCAACCTTCATTAAAGACATCTCTTTTCTTACTTCCTCCTCATTCTTTTTCACTCTTGAATTTTCTCTTCATGTTCCCATTTCTTTAAGCACACTCAGCTTATTAGTAAGGGGTACTTAAGCAACTTTTTCATTCATTTATTTCTTACTCCCTACCAATACTCAGGCATTTTCAAACAAGTGCACCCTTGACCTTTCTCAACTTTTAAAACTGCTACTCTTCCTTCTTTTTCACGCTTCTCACTCCCTCACTCTTTCGGATTTTTCCCTTAAGTGCTTAGGATTTTTGGATCAAATTCAAGGCTAATGAAAGAAAAAGGATTAAGATTATGTTGTAGCTATCAAATAATAGGCTTAAGGCTCAATGGGGCTCACTAGGATTCAACATTCAAGGTAGGTAAAGTGAGGGATAAAAATTAGGTTCAGTCAAAGAAATGCCTAAATCATCTCCTACAGTCCACATCCTTCATTTCGTTTTATATATACACCAGGCAAGTTCTAGACACTCCACAGTAGCATGGAATATTCAAAAAACTTACACTCACAGCACATGCTCAATTCAAGACACATTCAGCAGACTCTTACTCAGCTAATCACAAGAATTTAGAATTAAGCTTCAATCACATCGAGTCAAATTCAAGAGCCTAAGTGTCTCAAACAAAGTTATACACTTATTACATGCTTCAACACTAACCACACTTGTATCTTACAATCATATATAGAACATAGCAAGAACATCACCATCAATTAGCTACTGGTTCAAAAACCAAAACTTATTGACTAAGTTTCCTCAAGACGGTCGTCATCCATCCATCGTCGGAAATAGTCTTTAAATATGACTAAAAACATTACATACAGACAAAGAAAAAAAATTTTATTCTTCAGTTCAAAGACCCCCCGTCGGAAAAGAACCGAACAGAAAAACCAATGGGTGGTGAAGTCATGCTCAACTCAAAAAAAATTTCCAATATGTATCAAGCACTACATTCACCAAAATCATTAAGCACAAAAAGAATTTTAAATTTTCCTCACCCCACACTTGAATCATGCTATGTCCCCATAGCATCAAATTAAAATTAAATAGGATGAGAAATAATCCTTGAGGCCTCTAGGCCTAGCTAATAACATGCTTTTCTTCAATTTTGCACAAGTGGGTGTTTGACCCCACACTTTTTCTCTTCCATGCTTGTTAGCTTCCTCCTCCTTGGGTACTTAGACTTCCCCTCTTTCTGTGCTTAAATTTCCACCAAAAACAACACAAGTTGAAAATAAACAAAAACAACACAAACAAAAATCACAAACTGTACTTGTGGTACCCTTGGGTTGCCTCCCAAGCAGCGCCTTATTTTACATCATGGCACGACGTGGACTATCCTTTTCAGGACATCCTCATACCTGGGTTCCCTTTCAAGAACCATCTCCTTTTCTTTTGATTTTTAGAGGAAACAGACTCCACTCTGTTCCTCTCTTCCTCCAACTTCTTCTCATACTGAAGCCCTTCATCAGACTCGGGCTAAACACTTATCATTACCTTTGGTCGTGGACCTGTGGAATCACCCACCCCATACTCATCCTCTGACAACACACTAACCTTACAAAGGTTTATGTAGTGTGTCGGTGGGTTAATCTCTTTGTATACTCGGAAGAGTTCTTCTTCATCCTCGACCCTCATTTTCAAGGTCCCTGCTCTTAAGTCAATTACCGCTCCTCCGGTGGCCAAGAATGGCCGTCCCAAGATTTAGGGTACCTAGTCATCAACATGACAATCTAAGATAATAAAATCAGCAGGTATAATAAACTTACCCACTTTGATGAGGAGGTCCTCTATGATTCCATCTGGTGCCACTCGTGACTTATCCGCCAGCTGCAACATCAATCTTGTTGGTCGCGGTTTCCCCAACCCCAGGGTGTTAAATAAAGATAGGGCATTAGATTAACTACTGCCCCTAGATCACACAAAGCTCGTAGCACTTCAGCTTTACCAATTTGTATGGGGAGGGTAAAACTCCCTAGGTCTTTGAGCTTCTTCGAAATTTTGCTCAACACCCTGTGACTGCACTCCTCCGTCAGTGCTACTGTTTGGACATCCACTAATCTCACTTTTTTAGCCATCACATCTTTCAAGTATTTAGCATACTTGGGCATTCCCTGCAAAACATTAATAAGAGGCAAATTTATGTCAAGTTTTTTGAAAATCTCAAATAAATTTTTGAAGCATTCCTCCTCCTTGCTCTTTTTGAATCTCTGAGGGAATGGTGGTGGTGGTCTTTGTGCTGGCTACAATGAAGATTGTGCATTTTGTTGCACAACACTCCGATTCTCTCCCTTGTCAGTGGATGGTCCTTGTCTGCACCTCATTTCTTTTCTCTTTTGGCACTGCATCAGCTAATTGTTTTTCGCTCCTTAGACTGATGGAGTTGACCTGACGGGGGTTAGGATCTGTGTCACTTGGTAGTCCTCCCTGCGGCCTCATATTTTGAGGAGTTTTTATTTGACCCATCTGCTTCTCTAGATTGCGGGTGGCCAATTGCTGATTCTTTAAGTCTGATGCCATCCTCGCCTGATTTTCTGCTAATTGAGTCTGGGTATCCATGATTTTCTGCAATGTTTCCTCAATGTTGCTACTAAACTAGCCATCATTCTGCCTATTCTGCTGATAGTGCTACTGTTGAGGTTGCTGATAACTTTGCTTTTGATTTCCACCCCAAGAAAAATTCGGGTGGCTCTGCCAATTTTTGTTGTAATTGTTCCCAAAATTCTGATTGTTCCTCTGCACATTCCCAACAAAATTGACTGATTCCGGATTGGCTCCATAAGGATTTGCATTGTGCTCATTATTTCCACAAATTTCACACCAACTCGGAGCTTGCTGAACTGCAGTAACCTTACCATGTTGTTAGTTCATACTTAGTTTATTGAACCGAGTCATAATCTGATGCTGAAATGAAGCCAACTGTGCCACCAAGGCATTCATACCATCTACCTCTATCAACCCTGTTCTCTTTCCTACCCTTCTCGATGACTCGCTATGCCACTCTGGGTTTCCCTGTGCAATTCTGTTCAACAGCGTGTACAACTCATCATAAGTCTTCTCTAAGGCTCGCCCACCCGATGCAGAGTCTAGCAAAATTTTTGTATGTGGGTCTAGACTTTCTACAAAGGTATGGTCCAGCACTTCATTTGATTGCTGGTGATGGGGACAGTCTCTTAATAATGACTTGAATCTTTCCCAAGCCAAATATAAATTCTCATCAGGCCTCTGCTTGAAACTTAGTATTCACTTCTCAACTTTGCAGTCTTGCCTGAAGGAAAGAATCTGATCAAGAACTTCTTTGCCAAATAATCCCAAAAAGTTATGGAGTTTGGTGGTTCAGCTTTCAACCACATCTTTGCCTCTCCCAACAATGAGAATGGGAAGAGGATATGTCAGACATAATGTGTGGACATGCCGATGGGGACAAACGTGTCACTAATCTAAAGAAAGTTTTGTAAGTGCTGCTGCGGGTCCTCATGTGCCATCCTAGTGAATTGACCACTAGAATGTAACAGCTGCACCATATTCTGCTTCAATTCAAATTTCCCTCCAGGTTCCGATTTACAGATACTAGAGTTCACATTCGTCGCTTGTGGGATTGCCACTTTGCGAACTGGTCTGGCTGCCATTGCTTCCGGTGACAAATGTGCTTGTCCTGCTGGTGGTTGTTGTTGTACCTTTTCTGGAAGTCTTTTCAGCTTTTTCTCAAGAGCTACTCTCCTTTGCAAATGGATTTGACATTCAGGTTCAAGCAACGGTTCCACAAGCTCTCTATTCCTAGCCAGCTCGGTAAGACAACCTGTCACCTGCAATAAGTCATACTAAGACCAAGTTTCTCAACACTTAAGGAAATTTAAAAATCACACAAAAATAGATAAATTCTCTAAACATTGCCGAGTCCCCGGCAAGGACACCAAAAACTTGATGCCCCGCAAGTGTACGGGTCGTACAAGTAATATAGTGGCCCTTTTTAAGAGCCGGATGTTGAACCCACAGGGACTGGACCAATTCAGTTAATTATCAAGTTCAAGTGTGATATTAACTTTTGCAAGGTTGATTAAAGACTTTTTTCGATAAAATTTAATTAAGTCTAAGGGTGGTCACCGAAATACTCTGAAATCATTCAAGGACCAACTAGAGTTAAAGTCGGATAATCATGCGATACTACGCTTTGTAATGGTTTAAGTATGGAACTATCAATTGTCATCTCACATAATTAAAATTGTATATTCATAGTCTTTCGAGCCTCTAAACACGACAAACTAGCCTCACAACTACATCGTTGAGCTGTGATTTGACATTCTAGTTCGTGGGCAATTCAATTACGTGGAAGTGGTTTACGGGGTTTATGCTCTTGATTAGGGACTTTCGTACCTCTAATCATTTAACTCAACTTAGCTTCACAACTACTTCTATGAGTGTGATGTAACATTTCTAAGTTAATTCATGTTATCATCCCATTTTATAAACCAAGCAAGGAAAATTAGGTATAATTTCTTATCCTAACCGCGAATTATATCGTAACACACAAACTTGCTCCCTACATTCTTTGTTCTTGCCTAGGTTTACTTTCTCAAGCTTTTGCCTAGGTATAACATGTGTGTTTTCATGGTGATCAATCATAAAAAAACCATAATTAAGAATGTACGACAAAACAACAATTAATAACTTAAAACCAAACAAAATCATGTATTCACAATCATACCATGTGGTTTCAACGCTAGAGGGAGGGTTCTAGCCACTCAAGTTCGTATAATTACAAGAAAACATAATTAAAGTAACATACTTACAAGAATTGGTAAGAAGAGAAGATGAAATTTAGGAACCCTAGGTGAGTTCTCCCACTTCTTCCTCACTCCTTGGCAGTTTTTCAGAATAATTTCGTGACTAAATGTTTTTAGGAGCTAATGGACCTATTTGGAGTAAATGAGAAAAAGCAACTATTTAGCCCGAAGTGGAGTGGCTCCGTGTCACGGAGTGTATCGCGGAGCACTGCCTCCATGACACGGAGGTACCGCGGAAGCCCTCTGAAAATCGCCCAATTTAAATCCTGGAGGCAGAACACTACCGCGATGGCTCCGTGACACGGTGCCCATCGCGGCACCCTTCAGTGATCCCTCATTTTGTTCCAACTTTGGTGTTTCACTCCCGATATCATTCCTCCAATTCACCAAATCATAGATTAAGTCCTCAAATGCATTATTTACCTTCAAAAACAAGGACTAATCATGTTGGTTAATTCATATTCACATTTACATAAAAACACATGAGAATGTCTATAATAAATAGATAAACAAGGCAAAACTAAGTTATGAAGTATCACTTGGGCATGCCATTTTGCCCAAGATCATGCAACACTATATTTAAGATATTTTGCATACTTAGGCATATCCAATAATAATTCCACTAAGGGGATATTAACATGTACCTATTTTAGTATCTCCCTAAACTTTTCACACCCTGCATCAGCTTTCTACTTTTTGAACCACTGTGGAAATAGTAATGGTGGTTTTGCAACTTCAGTTTTAGGCTCAGTTTCAAATTTCTTACCACTTTCCTAATCTAGATATGGCCTTTCAACTGGTCTTAATGCAATATTTGACACCCTACTTTTCTGTGGTGTCTCCTCTAACTCTTTTCCATTACATAAGGTAATTACATTGACTGATTCCTTTGGGTTCTTCTTAGTGTCACTAGGCAATGCACTTGGAAGTCTAGCATGTTATGCATTGATTAACTATCTCAACTGAAGTTGTATATCAGCAAGTGCTTTCTTGATCTCACTATTAATCTATTGGTGCTGCTATTGGTATGACACAAACTGCTTTAAAGCTTCCTCCAAGGAACTATTCACTTGTGGCGGTGGTGGTGGCCATTCATTGTAGTGTGGGTTGTACGGAGGTATGTGATTGTCATTTCAAGAGGAATTTGGGTTGTTTTTGTAGTTCTAACTGTTGTTGTTCCCTTGATAACCCTAATCATAATTTTTTTGGCCCACATAATAGATGGACTTGGGGTTCAAAGGTTACCCAGAGTATTTGTGATTATCCCCATATATTTCACATGATGACTAGATTTCTTGTATCTATTAAACCTTCTTAATCAACCCTCTATTCTATTGTGTCAAGCACTGTCTGATTAGGGTATAGATTTCACCATTGTTGGCTTGTATAGATGAGATCTACCAATTCCTAATACACCCGGTGTGCTTTGTGCTATAAAAACTCTACCTATATCTAATAATCACAATTTTTTCTGACATGAGATTGAGTAGGTCTCCAGTTCATTATAGCTCTTGGACAATGTCTTCCCTTAAGACATTGCATCCAAAATTGCTTTGGAGTCCTACCTTAACCCCTCTATGAAAGTGTGCTCAATAATATCCTTAGGTTGTCCATGATACGGGCAATCTCATAGATAACCCTTGTATAACTCACATGCATGAGGTAATGACTTCCATCTCTCTAGATGAATCCATGTATTGTCCCTCTTAGTCTTTGGTCCGCCTGGATAAAAAGAATCTATTGAGGAACTTCTCTTAAAGGATGTCCTATTAAGTGATGGATCTTACCAGTTCTCTCTATAACTATTCCTTAGCTTCCCTGAGAAGTAAAAATGACAATAACATCAACTTTGTATACTCGTTTGAGATGTTTTGGTAATGAAAGTTCCCACTCACCTCGACAAATTCAATCAGATGGTTATACAGATCTTCATGTGGCTTTCCCTGATACTAGCATGTGTTCTACACCAGTCACACTGTTCCTTCTTTAAGCTTAAATATTTTCTATGATGGTTGGCTTCACACGACCTTCAAAGCATTTTATAGGCTAGGCCTAGCAAAATTTAGCACAGGAATGTGTTCTTGTGTCTTGTCATTTGCTTGTATAGTATTCTGGTTATCACCTGGTTTAGGTCTCCTAAAATATTTTTCCATCCGAACTCCTTTGTGAATTTTCCTGTCGATCTCTAGATCAAAAAGAGCCAAGGTGTTTTCTCGACTCTAGTATTTTTCTTAAACTGGACCTGAAACCTAAAAGGCACAAAAACAATACCTTAAATAAAAAGTGAATAGTGTAATATTAACTCAAAATTAGCAATCATTCTTTTTACAGGACCCACCAACAATGTCAAAAACTTATTACAGCAAATGCATATGCAAGTATACGTAGCCGTACAAGTAATATAGGAGGTTAATTCCTAGTATTGATCCCACATCGACTTGTCAAAGTGATTAACTTACTTGGATTATTATTTCCACAATTCAATGGGGTAAAATAATTCCTAGTGAAACTTGTACTAGTAGATATATTTTATTAAGAACAAATTGATATATAAAAGAATAATAAATTTTTATAATGCAAGTCAGGTGAGAAAAGATCGAGGGTCATGGGTTGTAGACAATCCAGTTGAGTTCTCTAATTGCTTACTTTAGTTATTTTCCTATTTTCTAGTTGCATGTTAACAGGCCTTCCTAAGCATCAACCCAAATACTCGAAGACTACTCAACTATCCCTAACACCTATATTCCTATGATCGTCAGTCGAGAGATAAGTGCACGTGAAAAATATTTATATCAACTAGGCAAGAATAATTGGTATATTCCTATCCACGTTAGCAAATCATTCCCTTTTCTCGATAGAGTTTGTGAACAAGCCCTGCTTTTTTTATTCTTGAAAATTCCTTCTTCTGGTTTTACATTATGAGCCATATATAGTATTTAATAATTGGACAAAAAATCAAACAATTAAAACAAATAAAAATTAACTCAATAAATGAAAAATCTAAATTAGTATGCAATTGTAAAACTTCAACTTTAATTTCATGTCAAAACCACACCCTAGAACTAAAAGTGTTTAGCTAGTCATGATTCGATTATCGAATAATGAATTCATGAGTAGTCATGTTAAAAGATAAATGAAGAAGATTACAAAATGAAATCTATGGAAGGTGCTTGAGTTCTCCATTTTCTCTGCGTTTCAGGCATAACATCCTTCAACAACTGTATGTTTGATGTACATAGAGGGTTTCCAAAATGATTTCTAGATGAAATTACCCTTCATTAAATGCGTGTGGTAAAATAGGGCCATATTAATCTACCGCATCACTGGCCGTGATGCGGCAACCTTAATTAACAGGCCTTAATTTCTTCGTGCCATCCATCCTCCAAATTCACTATCATGACACGATAGTTCTTGCATTCCTCTTTGTTTTGTCTTCTCATGCATTTGCTTCCCACACTCGGTCTTTGTCATGACCCAAGTCTACATCCTGGATGCGACACGGTGCTTAGGAACACAAGTGACTCCAAGCTAACCCATGGCATATCATATTACTGGAATTCTGAATACTATATGAAACCTACCAGCGGAAGCTTTGAAAACATAACTAGTTACAGTACTTTTAGTAACAAAACATCTAATAGGATACTGGAATATCTACATCCAACTACTGCAAAACAAACTGAACTACAACTCTGTGTGAAATCCATCTAAGAATTGATAAGTTTCTGGGACAAGCCCTTAGCTAACTCTAAAGTCTGAACTAAAATAACAAAATAGAACAACTGTAAATGAAACTCTAGCCCTCAAAAAATGAGGACTCACCACTGATCTCTGCTGGATTTTACCAGAGAAGAATTACTGATGATGTTGAGATTGAGAAACTGCACCTGTATCATAAGATGATACAACATAGAAAGTATGCATCAGTACTTGAAATGTACTGAGTAAGTGAGATATGAAGTAAATGTAAAGATACTAAGATTTTGTAAGGTGAACTAATAAAACATGCAATGAACGTAACTGGAATCCTAAATACTGAAGTATCTAAAAATCTGATAATATTGTAAGTGCTAATAATAGTTTGAAGGCCATACACATATCCTGAATTTTGGAGGACTGAACTGAACTGGGGAATGCGATTGTACTGGACTGAGCGGTACTATACTATAATGTGGGAGAAACTATAACCGACATGTAACCACGTGAGCTAGATGTGGAATGTATACCCCCTATCAGAGAAGGCCCATTATACCTTGCCCAGGTATAGTAGCTAAGTTGGGTGATCATAATTTGATGCCCATTTAGGCTAATATCCTACGATGGCAACGTAGTTCTAAGAACCTGGGTGCACTGAACTTCGGCTCTGCTCAGTGCTAATTTCTACTCCCACTGAAAATTCTTATTATGTCTAACTAGGCTAATATCTTGAAAATGGTGTCCTAAGACTTAAGTCGGGACTACTTGTCTGGAAGTGTCTTGAGAGCCTAAGGACCTGAAAGTAATTATGTTCTAACACTCGTTAGAGCTGCTTTATCTAAACGTGTCGTAACGATTTAAGGGACAACAGACAAACTAAAAACTCGTACTATTGAGGTTACTGAGTTCCTCAAGACTAAAAGTAGTCAAACTGATCAGTTGATATTTCTGTAGGACACTGAGTGTTGACTGAGGCTTTGAGACTGGGTAAATCGAAAACTAACTTCAATTCATAAAGTTGTGCTAATATTGGTGAATTTAATGGGAATTATGCTGATAAAAAATATTCATGTTTAAGTTCTCAAATATGCAAGTCTATTCAAATCACGTCTAAAATTTGGGACAAAATACATACTATATGAAATGAAATACCAAGCATGAATTACAACTGATAATAATCTAGGAAAGACTCAAGAATTATTACAATAAAGGAATTCACAAACAGTCTGAAGGGAAACCCTAATTTCAATATTTTCCAAGGATGGAACTAACGAAATTCCTGTAAAGAATTTGGGACACAAGGGTAAGAGATACTCCGTTGATAAAATCCCACATACCTGTAGTAGAATTTCTGAAAAAACCCTTGAGAATTTGAGAAGAGAGACTAAATACCTTATCTTTTGCTTTGAGATGCCTATGTTTCTTTGTACTGTTTTTCTGAGAGTTTGAGAGAGAATGACGAGAAGAATCGGTCAACCCCTTTCCTTCTAAAAGAATCCCATAATGCGTACCTTAGCCATTAAAATAATGGGAAGATACAAAAATGCCCCTAGAAACTACTTTAGGATTTTGCCCCACAGGTGGTATGACTCAACCTACGAGTCGTACCTGGATCCTACAGCCCGTACCTCCACTCATGAGTAGGGACCCTATGATCGGGGGCTAAAATAGCATGCCCGAGATACGCTTTATGACTTAAATTAGTCTTGTTTATCTAAGTTATTGTATACATTTTCATGTAATTTTATATGAAGTGAAGATATGTGCTAACCAACATGATTAGCCTTTGTTTTGTAGGTTTTGATGACTTTTGAGTGACTAATCCATGAGTTGGTGAAGTAGAGGCTTGGAAACGGAATTAACCCGTGAACGTCGGCAAAGAGGAGGCACAAAACAGCCCACCTGCGCGTTGGCAACGTGCCACGGCAGGCAGGCTGATCACAACAGCCCACCTGCACGTTGGCAACGTGCCACGGAAGGCTGGCTGCGCGACATGGAGGTGTCAACGCGCTGCCCAAGCAGCGTGACACACTGCCAACGCGGCAGGGTGCTGCCGAGGCCAAATTTCGGGTGATTTCCAGAGAGCTTTCGTGTTGCCTCCGTGTCATGGAGGCAGTGCTCCGCGATACACTCCGTCACACGTTGCTTGTTATTCCGGGAAAAAGTCCCACTACTATAAATAGCACACTTAGGTTTTATTTGAGATATTCTGACTTGGTGGAGCAAGAACGTGGGTTACAGGCAATTGAGAGGACGAAATTATCAGGGTTTTTCTCTATCTCCTTCTTCTTTAATTCAATTGCTTGTATGTTTAACACTCATTTAACGATGTTTAATCCACAAATGAGTGGCTAATTCCTCTTCTTGCTGAGGTTAAGAACAATTGTATTGAAATGTGATTGTTGATTAAGCTAGTTTTTTCATCTTTTCTTCCATGGTTGTTCTATTGATTCTTGTTCTTACTGCATTAATGTGTGGCCTATGTTAATGTATATTTAAAAAGTCCGATTTCACTCGAGAGAGCAAGAAATTGTAAAGTTGTGAATTAATAGGATATGATCTTTTCTTAGTTTGGGAAAATTGAGAATTGACTTACCTTCAGGATAGAAATATACCTGAAAGTCATATTAGTCAATTTAGGAACCGGGTTTGTATGGCTAGAGAATGAATTTCATTTAATCACATAAATGTAGGTGGGCGGTTCATGATTCTTAAGTTGGGTTAAATACGAGAGTTTTAATCCATTGGCATTAGTTCTTGACTAGCAACCGGAGGAAAGGTTGACCAAATTATATCAATAATTAATTTCTTTACACGTTCAATTAACCTCAGTATGCTCACATTCATGGTTCAGACTCACATTAGATACTTGTTTTAGACTTAGCATAAAAATTAGAACCCAAATTATCTAACTCTTTGTTACACTGTTGTCTTCATTGTTAGAATTAAAATATAGTACACTTGAGCAGATTGTTACCTTATCACAGTCCCTGTGGGATCGATACTTGGCTTACTTGAGCCACTTTACTACTTGTTCGACCACGTGCACTTGCGTGTAGTTACATACCCATATAACAAACTGCCGAACACCCTATTCCATATCATTCCTCTGAAGTTTTCCATGGAATCCTCCTACAATCCATACAAGCATCCTACTATTTGTACCTTAGTCTGTAACTTCCTCCTGAACATTCATTTGATTCAACTCACGACTCAGAGTATGGTCCGTACTAGCCTACCACGAGTCGTACAATGACTCATGGTTACCCATAATTTCCCTGGTCATTTCTCTGAACTTATCCATGACTAGTCAATACAATCCGTATCATCTTGGGACGAGCCGTAACATGCACTCATGATTCCTTCAATCACATTTACTATTTTCCTCCAACCCTCCTGTTACGGGCCTAGGTATGGCTCGTACCACAATGTACGAGTCGTACTGCGACTCGTAGTGAGGTCTTTATCCTAGTTTTCTGCATGAACATGTTTTAAATCTAAAGTCTAGTCTTAAAAATTTCTGGGGTGTTACAATATCTCTCTGATAGGAGCATTCGTCCACAAATAAAGGATGATTAAGCTGATAGATTGGGGAAAAGAGCTGAAATACCTCACTAAAAGCTATAAAATGACTACTGAAGGAGTGGTTGATTCAAAACTTTGGTGAAACATACTTACTGGACTTATGCAATTAGGGTGCACATTTCAAACATGAACAGGGATGACAAGTATGAAACTGAATAGAGTACTGAAAAGGGACTCAATACCTGATGTTGAAGTTGAACTGGAATTGAACTAGGGAGGATATTTAGCCATCATGTATGCTTTTTCTTCCCATGTAGCTCCCTCAAATAGTTGGTTCCTCCACAAGACTTTTACTAACACGATCTACTTATTTCACAGCTTACAAACCTGACGGTCTAAGATTTGAATTGGAACTTCTTCATAAGAGAGGCTATCCTTTACACCAACACTCTCTAGAGAAACTATTAAGGTCAGGTCAATGATGTATTTCTTTAACATGGACACATGAAAGACTGGGTGCATTGATGCTAACTTCGTAGGCAACGCCAGATCATAAGCCACATTGCCAATGCGTCTCAGGATTTTGTAAGGGACAGTATATCTAGGACTGAGCTTTCCTTTCTTTCTGAATCTCAGCACCCCCTTCATAGGTGATATTTTAGTATATACCCAATCATCCACGGCAAACTCCAACTCCCTTCTCCTCACATTACCATATGATTTTTGTTGGCTTTGAGTTATTTTCAGTTGTTCCTTGATAATTTGAACCTTTTGCATGACCTCATGTACTAAATTCAGACCTATCAAGGTAGCTTTACCAACCTCAAACCACCCTATAGGAGATTTGCACCTCTTACCATATAATGCCTTGAACAGGGCCATCTGAAATTGGAGTGGTAGCTGTTGCTGTATGCAAACTCGATGAGAGGTAGGTGATCATCCCAACTGCCCTTGAAGTCGATCAAGCACGTCCTCAACCTATCTTCCAAATTCTGAATATCCCACTCAACCTGGCCATCTATCTGTGTGTGGAAAACTTAACCTGAGTACCAAGTCCTTTCTGGAATGACTTCCAGAAGTGCAAGGTGAACTGAGTTCCCCTATCTGAGATGATTGACAAGGGAACTCCATACAGTTTGACTAACTCCAAGATATGTATCCTAGCATGATTCTTTGTTGAATCTGTAGTCCTAACTGGTAGAAAATATGTTGACTTAGTCATCAAATCTACAACCACTCAAATTGAGTCATTTTGCCGGGGAGTACGAGGTAAACCCTTTGATGAAGTCCATATTCACTTCTTCCCACTTCCAAGTAGGAATACACATATCTTTAGTTATACCCCCATGTCTCTGGTTTTCAACTTTGAACTATTTATAGTTTGGATACTTTGCCACAAATTCTGCATGTCCTTCTTCATGCCATTCCACTAGTAGATTTCCTATAGATTACGGTACATCTTGGTGGTTCCTGGGTGGATAGAATATCGAGTGCTGTGGGATTCCATTAATATCCACTACCTCAAATCTTCTAACTCTAGAACACACAATATGCCCTGGTAGCGAAGCACATCATCTCCCCTTTTGGTGAAAGCTTCCACCTCTTTTCTTAGAACTGCCTCCTTCAACTTGAGTAGAATGGGCTCTTCATCCTGCTTTGACTTCACCTCTACCACCAGTGAGGATTCTGACCCACTTTGGATTACAACTCTACCGTTAGATGAATTAACTAACTGTACTTCTAACTGAGCCAATCTGTGAATATCCTTTGCTAACTTCTTTTTGACATTCTTCAACATGCGCAACACTTCCCATAGACATCCTGCTGAGGGCATCAGCCACTACATTGGCCTTGCTTGGGTGATACAACACACTCATGAAATAATCCTTCAATAACTCCATCCATCTTCTTTGATGAAGATTCAAATTCCTTTTGACTGAACAGATACTGTAGGCTCTTATGATAAGTGAAAACATCTACATGAACCCCATAAAGATAATGCCTCCATATCTTCAAGGCGAACTCTACTGCTACTAATTAAAGATCACGAGTTGAATAGTTCTTTTCATGAACGTTGAGCTGTCTGGAGGCATAAACTATGACCTTTCCATGTTTCATCATAACACAACCAAGGCCAACTCTGGAGGCATCAAAGTAGATCACAAAGTCTTCTAAACCTTCTAGCAGAGTTAGAATTGGGGTTGTAGTGAGTCGAGTCTTCAACTCCTCAAAACTCTTCTTAAATTCATTAGACCACTAAAACTTCAACTTTTCCTGAGTTAGTCTGGTCAAAGGGGAGGCAATGGAGGAGATTCCTTCAACATACCATCTGTAATAGCCGGCTAGACCCAGGAAACTCCTCTTGTCAGCCGGAGAGGTGGGTCTTGGCCAGTCCATAACTGCTGCTATCTTCTGAGGTCCACCTGAATACCCTCTCTAGAGACCACATGGCCGAGAAAGGCAACTGATCTTAGATAGTCTGTAAAACTATTCTCAAATAGTCGAATGTTCCTTATCTATTATGGAATAAACCAACATGTCATATATAAAAATGATGACGAACATGTCTAGGTATAAATTGAATACCTTGTTCATCAGGTCCATAAAAATTGTTGGAGCATTGGTTAGTCCAAGAGACATAACTATGAATTCATAGTGACCATACCGAGTTCTGAAGGCTATTTTTGGAATGTCAAGTTCGCTGACCTTGAGCTGGTGGTATCCTGACTAGAGATCTATCTTGGAGAAAGAACTAGCTCCCTGAAGCTGATCGAACAAGTCATCAATCATAGGTAGAGGATATCTATTCTTGACTATGACTTTGTTCAGCTGAGAATAGTTGATACACTTTCTGAGGGTACCATCTTTCTTTCATATTAATAGGATTGGGGCACCTTACAGAGAGATACTAGGTTTGATGAAGCCCTTATATAGAACGTCTATCCATTGTTCCTGAAATTCCTTAAGTTTAGTTGGAGTCATTCTTTAAGGAGGAATAGAGATGGGCTGGGTATTTGGAAGAAGATCTATGCCGAACTCTATTTCCCATTTTGGAGGGACCCCTGAGAGGTCTACGAGAAACACATCAGGAAACTCATTCATTACCGGAACTGATTGGACTGTCGGGGTATCAAAATTAGAATCTTTGACCCTAACCGTGTGGTAGATGTACCCTTTGGCAATCATTTTCCTAGCCTTAAGGTATGAAATGAATCGACTCTTAGGCACCGAAGTACTACCCTTCCACTCTCAGACTAGTTTATTAGGAAAATAAAACTCGACAGCGCTGGTTCTACAGTCGATTGATGTATAGCAAGAACAACTAGTCCATGCTAAGGATAAGGTCGAACTCGAGCATGTCTAGATTTATGAGATCAACTGAAGTGACTTTATTCAACACTAAGACTGGACAATTTCAATATGCCCGACTGGCTCTAACTAACTCACCAATCGGGATAGAGACTGAAAATGGTTCAGAGAGAGTTTTTAGACTAATATCTAGCTAGACTGCAATATAAGAAATCACGAAGGAAAGTATGGCTCCTGGATCTAGTAAAGCATATATATCAATATGGAAAAGATGCAACATACTCGTAACCACATCCGGTGAGTTCTCTTGATCCTGCCTGAAAGATAGAGCATAGAAATGATTTTGGCACTTACTACCACTTGTACCTGGAGTAGTGCCATGTTGAGCGGGGTGACCTTTCGAGGCTGCTGATGTAGAAGACTGGGCCTTTCCCCATCCTACTGACGGGCACTCTTTTAACCTGTGACCTAACTAGCCACAACCAATCAAACCTCTTTGCCCAAACGGAACTCCCCAGGGTGATTATTACCACACTTAGGACATGCTGGAAAAGTGCGGCTATTGGAGACATGGCTCTGAGACTAGGAGCCTATCGTCACACCCCTCCCATCCTTGCGAGGCCTAGAGGACGGAGCGCTGGCTGAGGAATGTGTTGGAGGCCCTGTGCTACTGGGGGAAATTACCATCACTTGACCTCTGCTGAATGTATTCGACTGACCAGTTTTGGCCCATTGTTCTCCCTCTCTATGTCCTTCAACTTTTCTACCTCTATCTGCTAGGCATGGATGATGAGAATGGAGAGGTCTATATCTTTGATGAGCATGGAGATCCTGCATTCCTTGAGTACCAAATCTGAGACTCCATTAACGAACTTGAGCATGCGAGCCCTCGGCTCAACAACCATTTCTAGAGCATATATCGACAGCTGAGTGAACTTTAGTGCATACTCCTCTACTATCATGTTATTCTGTCGCAAGTTCATGAACTCAGTCGCCTTGGCTTCCGTCAATTCCCCAGGAAAGAACCTATCCAGAAATGCTGTAACAAATTCGTCCCATTCAACTAGACCTGCTCCATTATGTCTTCCCTCCTTCCAGTGCTTGTACCTAATCTAGGCCACCCCTTTCAACTGGTAGGCTGCCAGATCAGTACTCTCTATAGCAGAGACACCCATAAATTGGGTGATTTTTTAGATCTCATCCACGAATTCTTGTGGGTCCTCTTCTAACTTAGAACCATGAAAAGCTAGGGTATTCATTCACGTAAAATCCCCAACCCTGGCTACAACTATAGACCCATTGGTGTTCACTGGTAGCACGACCTGTTGGTTGACCTGGTTGGTCATTGCTTGAGCCAGCATCAGAATAGTGGCCCAAAATTCCACGAGGGACACCTGGTCATTCAAAGGGGCCACGGGAGCTGGTGGGGTTAGCCGGTTAGCATTTTCAATCCTTTTTTCATTTCCTCTTTTAGGAGGCATCGTTATCTGAAAAGGGTAGAGCACAAGTTAGGAGGATGTATTAGAGTCTAAAACCTTATGCACGATAAGATTTATGAACAAAGGGAATTTTTTTCCTAAAAACGCCTTGTAGCCTCTTCCTCATAAGTGTGACACGCTTCACACCCATGAAAAGGACTCTACTTGACATGGCTCTCAGACATCCTAGGATACTCTAAATCTAATGCTCTGATACCAAGTTTGTCACTATCTTTGTCTACACCCTGGATGTGACACGGTGCTTAGGAACAAACCCCAAGCTAACCCATGGCATAGCATACTACTGCAATTCCGAATATTTTATGAAATCTACCAGTGGAAGCTTTGAAAATGTAATTGGTTAAAATACTTTTATGTAATAAAACATCTGATAGAATACTGAAATATATACATACAAGTACTGCAAAACAAATTGATCTAGGACTATGTTTGAAAGCCATCTAAGAACTAATGAGTTGTTGGGACAAGCCCCCAACTAACTCTAAAGTCTAAACTAAAATAATAAAATAGAACAACTGGAAATGAAACTCCGGCCCTAGATAAATGAAGACTCATCTCTGATCTCTACTGAATTTCACTGGAGAAGAACACTGACGATACTGAAACTGAGAACCTTCGTCTGTATCATAAGATGATATAATATAGAGAATATGCATTAGTACTTTGAATGTACTGAATAAGTGAAATATGAAGTAAATGTAAAGATACTGAGATTCTGTAAGCTGAACTAACAAAACGTGCAATGAACATAACTGGAATCCTAAATACTGAAGTATCTGAAAATCTTATAATACTGTAAGTGCTAGTAACTATTTGAGGGTCATAAACATATCTTGAATTCTGGAGGATTGAGCTGAATCGGAGACTGTGACTATACTAGACTAAGTTGTACTACTATAATATGTGAGAAACTATAACCGACATGCAACAACGTGAGCTAGACATAGAGTCTGATGTATACCCCCACTAGAGAAGGCCCACTATACCTTGCTTGGGTATAATAGGTGAGTTGGGTGATCACTATCTGATGCCTATTTAGGCTAATAACCTATGATGGCAACGTAGTTCTAGGAACCTAGGTGTGCTGAACCCTGTCTCTGCTCGATGCTAATTTTACTCCCCTTGGAAATTCTAATTATGTCGATCTAGGCAGATAACTCAAAATTGGTGTCCTAGGACTTAATTCACGACTACTTTTCTGGAAGTGTCCTTAGAGCCTAAAGAGCTAAAAGTAACTATGTTCCAAGACTCGTTAGAGACGCTTTATCTGAAAGTGTAGTAACAGTTTAAGAAATAAGTGACAAACTAATAACTCGTACTACTAAGGTTACTGAGTTCCTCAAGACTAAAAGTAGTCAAACTAATCAGCTGACATTTCAATAGGACACTAAGTGTTGACTGAGGCTCTGAGACTGAGTAAATCAAAGACAAACTTCAATTCATGAAGTTGTACTAATATTGGTAAATTTAAAGGGAATTATGCTGAGACAAAATTATGTCTAATTTCTCAAATATACAAGTCCAATTCCAATCACATCTGAATATTTGGGGTAAAATACATACTGTATGAAATGAAATGCCAAGAATGAAAACTAATAATAATCTAGGAAAAACTCAAGAATTATTTGATTAATTGAATTCACAAACTATTTGAAGGGAAACCCTAATTTCGATATTCTACAGGGATGGAACTACGATGATTTTTTGTAAAGAATTTGGGACACACGGGTGAGAGAAATTCACTTGCTGGTATCCCAAATACCTGTGGTAAAATTTCTGAAAAAGTTCTTAAGAAATCTTAGAAGACTAAATACCCTAGGTTTTTCTCTGAGATGCCTGTGTTTCTTCGTACTATTTTTTTGAGATTCTGACAGACATTGAGGATAATAATTTCTTAACCCCCCTAAATTCCAAAATGAACCCCAAATGACGTAGCTTAAGCATTAAAATAATTAGAAGTTACAAAAATGCCCCTGAAAACTACTTTAAAATTTCTGCCAGACAGGTGGTACGACTCAACCTGTGAGTCGTACTAGGATCCTATGGCCCATACCTCCACTCATGGTTAGGTACCCTACTCCACACCATTCCTATGAAGTTTTCCACTGTGATACCCCAAACTAAGATAAGGCCCAAGGATTAAGCGGAGAAAATAGGAATAGTCGTATTAGTTCACAAGATGACTCATCCTGTGAACCATGAAATGCTCCACAAGTCATGAAGTGACTCGTGAAGAGAGTGATAGAACAGTGAAGAGTCGTGGTCAGGGGTGACCATCGGTGAATCCACGAGTCATGGCATTACCTCACGACTCGTGATGTAAGTCGTGGTCAGAATCGCTAGTTTAGGGTTTGAAAATCCAGTAGACTTTTAGTAAGGGTGTTTTTGTAATTTCTAAACTCTTAAACTAAGTCGATTTAAGCTCTGTTAGGAGAGTTTTAATAAGGTTTAACCTATTCTAAGTCATTCTCTCCCATGCATGCAAGATTAGAGAGTTCCATTGAAGATCAAGCCTAGAAACTATCCATGTTCTTCCCCAAATCCCTTACACTTTCAAGGAAGGGTGCAGAATTAGATTTCCTAGGTATGTAGGGTCATGAATGAGAGTTTCCCTTCACTCTCATTCCCAAATCCCATCTCAAGTTCATGAATTCAAGTGTATAAATCTACGGGGTCTTAACCCAATTCTATGAAATTCTTTATGAATAATTCATGGTTCGATTCCCTTCATGTTTTAAATGATGTTTTAAGATTCATGGGAAAGTTTTATACCTATTTTGATTATAATTTATGATTTCAAGTTTAAAGAACATGATGCCCAATTATGTAAGTTTCATGAAAAGTTAAGTTTATGATTTATGCTGCCAAGTATGATGAGATTTCTAGTGTGTATGAATCTTTTCAAATTACTCATGAATATATTTATGATTTTATTTGAATGTTTTCAAATTAGTTGTAAATATGTTTTTGATTTTACTTGTGATGTCTATCTCATGCAAGCATGATGTTATGATTTGGGCAAGCCCACTCAAACAAATCAATATTTCATCATTTAGCCAACGCATTAATATGTTCAGTTATCTCATGTGTTGGACTCAAGAATCCCCATATGTTAAGATTCAAGTTATGTTTTGATCTATGATTATATGAGCATTATACATGTTTTGGGAGTAGTGTCTAGCACCGAGTAGGCTTGGGGTTCCAAGGTTCCCCAAACTCATGAACTACGCGCCAACGTTTTACTTACCTTTTACTTACCTTTCATACTCAGTATATTCCAAGTACTGACTGCATACTCTATTCTGTACCGTTTCATGATATAGGCTCAGATGTTTAGATTTAGTCTCGCTACTAGCCAGTTTCTAGAGTTTAGTCCAGATAGTGTGTTGGTGAGTCCTCATCCTGTGAGGACCTTTAGATAGTTGAGTTATTGTCATTTCCAGTTTCAAACTTCTAGTGAGTTAGTTGGGGGTGTAGTCCTAGCAGCTCGTCAGTATGTTAGAGGTTTATCAGACATAGTTTGTATATCCAGCTTTAGATTTAGTGTTTTGAGATTTCCGTTATTAATTGTTTTACTATTTAGACTTTTTGCTATTTAATAATTTAGTATTCTACTTTATTTATGTTGAGCTTTAGTTTTCATGTTCATGGCATGGGTTGACTTGGAGCCATTTATGGTTCTAGGTTCTGTATCTACATCCGGGCCTATGTTCGGGTTGTGACAAACTTGGTATCAGCGCAAAGGTTCATTGTATACTATGGTGTCTGAAAAGTTGGGTTAAGTAGAGTCTTTTTTATGGGGGTGAAGCGCGCCACACTTATGATGAAGAGACTACAAAACATTTTAGGAAATTTTCCTTCTTTCATGATTTATTTTGTGCGATGAAGTATCTCTTTAACCTTCTAACTCGCGATATACGCGTTTGCAGAATCATGCCTCCCTGCTGAGTTAATGGAAGAAGGAACGGAAATGGGAACGGCCATGAAATAACAATAGAGATGGGTACCAGTAAGCCCCACCAGCCCTAGCGGATCATGTGCCCGAGCAGGACTCCCATGCTGAGTTTAGGGCAACTTTTCAGATGCTGGCCCAAGATTTGATCTCTCAGGTTAATCAACAAGCGATGGCTCATGTTATGTTGAATAGGAGCGCAGTGGAAGCTCGAGTTTGAGATTTCCTTCAGATGAATCCCCCTGAGTTCCTTGCGTCGAGAGTAGATGAGGACTCACATGAGTTCCTGGACGAGATACAGAAGATCACCTAGATTATGGGAGTTATGGGAGAAGAGAGCACATACTTAACCTCCTATAAGCTGAAGTGGGTTGCTTATATTTGGTACCATCAGTGGAGAGACAAAAGTACAGTGGGTGCAGTTCCCGTGAGTTAGGATGAGTTCATGATAGCTTTCCTAGACAGATTCTTCCCTAGGGAGTTAAGGGAGGCAAAGGCGGTAGAGTTTATCAATTTGAAGAAAACTGATATGATGGTTCAAGAGTACGCCTTGGAGTTTATTCGTCTTTCCAACTATGCGCCAAAGATGGTGGCAGACTAGAGGGCCCAAATGAATAGATTTGTGTAAGAGAGCCCGATTCACTGGTCAAAGAATGTAGGACAGCGATGCTGAACAGTTTCTTGGACTTCTCAATTGATCATATACGCCCAGTAGATTGAGGCAGATTAAATGAAGGATAAAGAGAGAGAGAGAGAGGCCAAGAGGGCCAGGACGAGCAGTATTGCATCTTCTCAGTAGAGTCCCAATGGCAAGCATCGTCAGCAATCTCATCAGAGACAATCAGTTCTAGCATCATAATCGGCCAGTGTGTTATCCAGGTCTAGGTGTGATCAGATGGGATGGGCATCAGGCTCCGAAGGTCAGGGGAGCAGGTCTCAGAGAGTGCCTAGAAGGTTCAGGTGCATGTTTTTGGTGTGAGAAACTCATATGCTTAGAGATTGTCCAACTGCTAGATAGGACCATTGTAGAGGTCGAGACCAAGCTACCGGTTCAGCAACTCCACCAGCACGCTCAACTCAGCAAGGTGCATCCATTAGTGCAGGTGGTGGTCAATTAGAATAGGTTTTATGCCTTCTCATCTCATCAAGAGAATGAGGTTTCTCCAGATGTGGTAATTGGTATGTTATGAGTATTTAATCTTGATGTTTATGTATTATTAGATCCAGGGGCTACCTTATCTTTTGTGATGCTTTATGTTGCTAGTAGTTTTTGAGTCTTTCCCGAAATCCTCTCAGAATCCTTCTTAGTCTCTATTCCAGTCGGCGACTCAGTTATAGCTTGACGGGTATACAGGAATTGCCCTGCCACAGTCATTCAGACAGTTACCTTAGTAGATTTAGTAGTTAGACATGACAAATTTTGATGTTATCTTTGGCATGGATTGGTTACATGCATGTTATGCCTCAGTGAAATTTAGAACCCATGCGATAGAGTTCTAGTTTTTGGGTGAGCCAGTCCTAGAGAGAGGATAGTTCAGCTATGCTTGTAGGTCGCTTTATTTCCTACCTTAAGGCCAAAAAGATGATATATAAGGGTTGTGTTTACCATCTAGTTCGGGTTAAGGATGCTACGCCTGAAACCCTGGCTCTCCTGTCAGTTCCTATAGTGCGTGACTATCCAGAGGTGTTCCCAGATGATCTACCCGGAGTCCCTCCCGAGCGAGAGACAACTTTTGTATTGACCTTCTTCCCAATACGTAGCCTATATCTATTCCTCCTTACAGAATGGCTCTAGCTAAGCTAAAGGAGTTGAAAGAACAGATGAAAGATCTCTTCGACAAGGGTTTCATCAGACTTAGCAAATCCCCATGGGGTGTTCCAATTCTCTTTGCTCGAAAGAAGGATGGTTCTCTCCGTATGTGCATTAACTACCTTCAGTTGAATAAGGTTACAACCAAGAACAAGTATCCTCTCCCTAGAATTGATGATTTGATTGACCAAGTTCAGGGTGGGAAGTATTTCTCAAAGATAGATCTTAGGTCTGGTTAACACTAGCTCAGTGTTAGGGAGAGACATCCCGAAGACAGCCTTCAGGACTCAATATGGTCACTATGACTTTGTAGTTATGTCTTTTGGACTAACAAATGCACTTGTAACTTTTATGGATTTGATGAATAGGGTGTTCAAGCCATATTTGGACATGTTCATGATTGTCTTCATAGATGACATTCTCATATACTTTCGGAGAGAGGACCATGCTGCTCATTTGAGGATTATGCTATAGCTCTTATGGATTGCCAGTTATTTGTTAAATTCAACAAGTCTGAGTTTTGGCTGAACTCAGTAGCATTTTTGGGCCATGTTGTGTCAAGTGAGGGTGTACAAGTGGACTCACAAAAGATAAAAGTTGTAAATAACTAGCCTAGACCAGTTAATCCTTTGGATATTAGGAGTTTCTTGGGTTTAGCTCGCTACTACAGACCGTTTGTTGATGGATTTTCATACATTGTAGCACCATTGACTAAGTTGATCTAGAACAAATTCAAATTTCAGTGGTCGGATGCATGTGAGAAGAGTTTTCAATAGCTAAAGACTCAGGTCACTTCTACCCCAGTATTGACACTACCCGAGGGTACAGATGGATTTGTGGTGTATTATGATGCCTCTAGGGTTGGTCTTGGTTGTTCTTTGATGCAACATGACAAGTTCATTGCATATTCCTCTAGACAGCTTAAGACTCATGAGAAGAATTACCCGACACTCGACCTAGAATTGGCAGCAGTAGTGTTTGCATTAAAAATTGGAGGCACCATTTGTATGGAGTGCATGTAGATTTGTTCACATACCACAAGTGTCTTTATGTGTTTACCAAGAAGGACTTGAATTTGCGACAAAGGAGGTGGTTAGAGCTTCTCAAGGATTATGACATGAGTGTCCTTTATCATCTGGGTAAGGCCAATGTAGTGGTGGATGCTCTTAGCAAGCTATCCATGGAGAGTGTTATCATGCGGAAGATGGAAAGAAAAAGTTGGTGAAACATGTGCACTAGATTGCATGATTAGGAGTTCGCCTTGTGGGTTCGATAGATGGTGGTGTCATTTTTTGGAATAGCTCAAAATCCTTTTTGGTGATTGAGGTCAATTCTAGAGAGGATGAGGATCCTATTTTGGTAAAGATGAAGGAAGCGGTCCAGAATCATAAGGTATAGGTCTTCTCCTAAGGGGGAGATGGTGTACTTCGATATTAGGGTCATTTGTGTTTTCCAGATATTAATGACTTGAGAGAGAAGATGTTGCATGAGGCTCATGGTTCCCAATATTCTATATATCCAGGTGCCACCAAGATGTACCGATGACCTACGGGAAGTTTATTGGTGAAATGGCATGAAGAAGGACACAGCGGAATTCATGGCTAAATGTCTGAACTGTCAACAAGTGAAAATGGAGCATCAAAGAATACGAGGTGTGCTACATGACATCAATATCCCCACTTGGAAGTGGAAATAGATCAATATGGACTTCATTACAGGGTTGCCTTGTACACGTCAATAGTTTGACTTTTTTTGGGTGGTTGTGGACAAGTTGACTAAAGAAGCTCATTTTCTACCAGTCAAAACTACTAATTTAGCTGAGGACTATGCTATGTTGTATATTCAGGAGTTAGTTCAGTTTCATGATGTTTCCTTGTCCATCATGCCAGGCAGAGGTACTCAGTTCACTTCACAGTTTTGGAAGTTGTTTCAGAAGGGACTTGGTACTCAAGTCAAGCTTAGCACATCTTTTCACCCACAGACGGATAGTCAAACCGAGTGAACCATTCAGACTCTTGAGGATATGTTGAGAGCATGTGATTGACTTCAAGGGTAGTTGGGATGATCATTTGCCTCTTATCGAGTTTTCTTACAACAAAAGTTACCACTCCAGTATTCAAATGGCTCCATTTGAGGCTCTTTACGGGAGGAGGTGTCGATCGCCTATTGGTTGGTTTGAAGTAGGTGAAACTACATTTATAGGGCCAAATTCAATTCATGAGGCTATGCAGAAAGTTCAACATATAAGGGGAAGGCTGAAAACAGCTCAGAGTCGTCAGAAGTCCTATGCAGATGTGAGGAGGAGAGAACTTGAATTTGAAGTTGATGATTGGGTGTTTCTGAAGGTGTCTCCTATGAAGGGAGTGATGAGGTTTTGAAAGGAAGGGAAGCTTAGTCCCTGATATATTAGCCCATACAGGATTTTGAGACGTGTTGGCAAGGTGGCCTATGAGTTGAAGTTTCCCTCGGAGTTGGCTTCAGTACACCCAGTTTTCCAAGTATCGCTCTTATAAAACTACATTGGTGACCCGACTTTGGTTGTACTGGTGGAGAGCATTTGTGTGAATGATAAACTTTTCTATAAAGAGGTTCTAGTTGAAATCCTTGATCTTCAGGTTCCTAAGTTTAGGAACAAAAGAGTATCTTCAGTAAAAGTTTTGTGGAGGAATCAGCTTGTTGAGGGAGCTACATGGGAAGCCAAAGCAGATATGATGGCTATATACCCGCATCTTTTCCCTTCTAGCTCAGTTCCAACTTGAGCTACCAGTTTCATCCTTAGTGCTCTATTTAGTTTCATGTCTAGCCTATGTCCTCCAGAGTCTTTCATGTCAGTGCATGTATGTGTGATTCATGAATTCAATTTAGTCATGTGTTTCAGTTCGGAGTCAATCACTCCATCAATTTTCAGCTTCAAATGTTCAGTATTTGGGATAGCAAATATTTTCCCCATCTTTTCAGTATGTTTACCCACATTCAAGGATGAATGTTTCCAAGAGGGAGATATTTTAATACCCCAAAAGTCCCTAAGATCAGGCCCAAGGGTTAAGCAGAGAAAATAAGAAAATGTTGCATCAGGTTATAGGACGACTCATTCAGTGACCCATAAAGTGCTCCATGAGTCGTGAAGTGAGTGGTACACTAGTGAAGAGCCGTGGTCAGGGGGTGACCACGAGTGAAGCCATGAGTCATGGTGTTACCTCACGACTCCTGAAGTAGCCGTGGTCAGGATGGCTAGTTGAGGGTTTGAAAATCTAGTAGCCTTCACGAGTGGACACCATGAGTCGTCCCCTACCTCACGACTCATGAAGTCCCTCATAAGGACTGGCAGAGTCTATTTTCTAGTGATTTTAGTAAGGGTGTTTCCATGATCCCTAAGCTCCTAAGCCCTAAAGTACGTTATTTTAAGCTCTATTAGGATATTTTTAAGAAGGGTTAACCTATTCTAATTCATTCTCACCCATGCATGCAAGATTAGAGAGTTCCATTGAAGATCAAGCCTAGAAACAATTGAAGTTCTTCCCCAAATCTATTAGGCTTTAAAGGATGAGTGTAGAATCAGATTACCTAGGTTTGTAGGGTCATGAATGAGAGTTTCTCTTCACTCTCATGCCCAAATCCCATCTCAAGTTCATGAATTCAAGTGTATGAATCTATGGAGTCTTAACCCAATTCTAAGAAATTTACTATGATTAATTCATGGGTCGATTCCCTTCATGTTTTAAATGATGTTTTAAGATTCATGGGAAAGTTTTATACCTAATTTGATTATAATTCATGATTTCAAGTTCTAAGAACATGATGCCCAATTATGCAAGTTTCATGAAAAGTTGAATTTATGATTTATGCTACCAAGTATGATAAGATTTTTAGTATACATGACTGTTTTCAAATTAGCATGAATATATTAATTATTTTACTTATGATGTCTATCTCATGCAAGCATGACGGTAAGATTTGGGCAAGCCCACTCAAGTTAATCAAAGATTTCATGATTTAGCCAAGGCTAATAAGTTCAATTGTCTCATGTGTTTGAGTCAAGACTCCCCGTATGTTAAGATTCAAGTTATGTTTTGATCTGTGATATATTAGCATTATACTTGTTTTGGGAGTAGTGTCTAGCACCGAGTAGGCTTGGGATTCCGAGGTTCCCCAGTCTCTTGAATTACGCGCCAATGTATGTATACTTTGGGGCCTCTAAGAGAGATTTCCCTCGGCCCAAGGGCCCAATATGATATCACACCTTACTTAATCCTTCACCCTAGCAAGGCTTAGGATGTCTCTCCTCCACATGGTCAAGACGTGGGATCATTACGAGCTCACACACGGTGGTTGTCGGTTAAAACGAGTCTCCCATTGTTCCTCATGATTTTCAGTAATACATACACTATAAGATAATATATCATGTTTTTAGTAGGTTTGATCCAAGGATCAGTTCATGAGCTTTTACCTTTGATTTCAGATAAGGCAAGCCAGATGCATTTACTTCAGTTTATGTTTACTCCTATTTTCAGATATCAACATACAACCTTTACTCTCTAAGTTTTATGTTATTATGATTTAAGTTATGCATGATTCAGTTTTACTACTAAGTCTGTTTTACTTATCTTGCATACTCAGTACATTCCAAGTATTAACCAAATACTCTATGTAGTATCGTTTCATGATACAAGCTCAAACTTTCAGATTCAGTCTCGTTGCTAGCCAGTTTCCAAAGTTAAGTCCAGACAGCGTGTTGGTGAGTCCTCATCCTTCGAGGCCCTTTAGATCGTTGAGTTATGGTCATTTCCAGTTTTAGACTTTCTAGTGAGTTAGTTGGGGTGTTTTCCCATCAGCTCGTTAGTATGATAGAGGCTTATCAGACATAGTTTCTATATCCAGCTTCAGATTTAGTGTTTTGAGATTTCCTTTGATAAATGTTTTGTTATTCAAACTTCCTCTATTTCAGAATTTAGTCCTCCACTTTAATTATCTTGAGCTTTAGTTTTCATGTTCATGTCATGGATCGACTTGGATCCATTTACGGTTCTAGGATCCGTGTCTACATCCGAGCCTATGTTCGGGTCGTGACATCCACGGAAGCCTCCTACGATCCGTAAAAGCATCTACGAATCATACCTTAGTTCGTAACTTCCTCCTGAACACTCCTCTGATTCAACTCACGACTTAGTGTGTCACAACCTAAGTCTATACCCTAGACGAGACACGACACGTGGAGTCACAAGTAACCCCAAGCCAACCCAAGGTCTGTCATAACACTGGTAATTTGAGTAAACATATGCGGAAGCTTTAAATAATGAACTCATTTAAGAAATTAATCTGATAAAAATTTATACAACTAAAAAATAATACTGAATGTCTGAGTCTATGTCTGAAAGCCATCTATTAATGATGAGTTGTTGGGTCAAGCCCCCAGCTAACTATAAAGTCTAACTGAAAGAAATAACTGAAAAAGAAACATTGTCCTCGAAAGATGAGGACTCACCACTGTAGCTGCTGATATCACATGAAGGAAAAGACTAAAGATGCTGAGGCTGAGAACCTACACCTTTATCATCATACGATACATCATAGAAGGCACGCGTCAGTACTTTGAATGCACTGAGTAAGTGAGAGAAAATATAGACATGAAGAACAAGTAACTAAACTGTAATGACATGTAATGACCGACTGAAATACTAAAAATTGAACAACTGAATATAACTGAGATGGTCTATAATGGCTTTGACTGATGGTCATAGACATGTCCTGAATCTAAGATATTGAGGTAAGCTAAACTGAAACTGTACTAAGCTGAGCTAAACTGAAACTGAACCGAACTGAGCTGAACTGGAATTGTACTTACTAATCGAAGTGTCTATAACGGACATATAATCACATGAGCTAAACATGGAGTCTGATATATACACCTCATTGGTAGGACCCAATATATCTTGCAAGGGTATAAAGGCATAAGCTAGGTGATCACAAGTCTGGGGCCATAGGTCCAATAAAATAACCTACGGTGGCAACGTAGTTCTGGGATCTTAGGTGAACTGGATCCTCGGTCTGCTCAATGCTAAGTCCTACTCCCACTGGATTGTCCTAGGCTGAATATTAATCTAATAGCTCGAAATTGGGGTCCAAGACTAAGTCAAGGATGCCTATCTTAAAGTACCTTGAGAGCCTTATCAGACCGGATTCTGTAACTGGTGTTCTAAGACTGGCCAGAGCTGCTTATCTGGAAGCATCATAACCGTCTAAAGAACAAACTGAAACTGAAGCTGGTGGTTCTAAGACTAATTAGAGTTGCTTATTTGGAAGAGTCATAACCATCTAAAGAACCAAGTAAAATCTGATAACTCATATCTGAGTATAATAACTAATAACTGGGAGGCATAACTGACACCTAAAGAAAAGACTGCTGTCAAACTGATCAGCTGGCATTTCTGAAAATAATGAACATGCTAACATTCTAACTAAACCTTGACTAGCATGCAACTGACTGAGATTTCAACTAATATTAATAATATGGGAATACCAACACTGATAGAATCAAGCAACATGAATAACTACTCAATTATGCAAGAATCTAATTTACTGCATTCAAAAGCTAGGGCGGAATCATTTTACAAGAAGCTAGTTTCCACGTGATTTCTAAGAATTGGGAAAATATAGCTGGTAATAACATGAATAATATTCCACCTGAAGTTATCGAATTCTATCTGAAAACTTTCTAAATTTGGAAACCTCAGGACTATAGCTAATAGAAGATTATGGAAGGGTTTTGGGGACACAAGGGAAGAAAAATTCCCTTGTTGAATTTCCACATACCTGGTGAAGAAATCCCAGAGAAAATCCCTTGAGAATCTGATAAGAAAATCGACTGCCCTAGCTTCTGCTCTGAGTTTTTATGAGAGATTTCTACAATCTAACTTCTGAGGGAATGAGAGGAGTGATGTATATCATTAATTACCCCTCTAAATTCCCTGAAAATAACCCAAATAGAAGTAGTTTAGGGATAAAAAACCAGGAAATTACTAAAATATTCCTGGGAGAAAATTTTGGAAAAACCGCCGACAAGGACCAACAAGTCACTCAACGAGTCGTTGGTTGAGACCACGACTCGTTGGGACCAGTCTTTGGTATTGGGCCTAGGTTCTTAGCTCACTAGAAATAGCAATAGGTGGGGACCATGACTCATTTTAAGGACCAATGAGTCATTGGTACCTCCCGTTGTCATTGGAAGGAGAAACCTAGAAACCAAACAATGAGCAACACAACGACTCGTTCGTAGAACCAACGGGTCATTGTATCGACTCGTTGTCTCCACTAGAAAAGTCTGAGGATTCTAGAGTGTGGCACCACAGGTGGTGACAACGACTCATTGTGTGATACAACGGGTTATTGATGCCACTTGTTGTCACTGAAGGGGATACCTGGGAGCCCAAATAACGACTCACACCATAAGTCGTTGTATCACACGATGACTCATTGGTTGACTCGTGGGTTCCTAGAAAAGTGATCACTGGGTTCTGCATTGGGGATGCAACGGGTGACAGGAAAACTCGTTGTTTCTCACAAGGGGTCATTCCATGTCCTGTTGGTTCCTGAATAACCAAGGCAGGACTAGCCACGACCCAGACAACGAGTCGTTGGAGCTGCCCACAACTCATTGTCTCAATTGTTCTAAGGAAAAAAATTTTGAATTTTTCCTGCAAGGTCTGAGTTTGGTCTAGGACAGTTTTGGGGGTGTTACAATATCTCCCCCTTGGGATCATCCATCCTCTAATGAAGGCTAATACTGCTAGAAAACTAGGAAAAGAGCTGTAAATTCCTAGACTGAGACTATGAACTAATTTCTGGAGGAATGACTGACTCCAAACTAATTTAACCATGCTAACTAAGTTGATGCAACTAGGATGCATATTGAAAATCTAAATAGAGTTGATGAGTATGGAACTGAAAATAAAATATTAAGGAGGAATTTAGTACCTGATATTGGAAATGAACTGGAAGAGAATAAATGAGGATATTTGCCATCATGTCTGCTTCTGCCTCCCATGTGGCTCCCTCAACTAGCTGGTTTCTCCACAAGAATTTCACCAAAGAAACTTTCTTTTTTATTAGCTTAGGAACCCATCTGTTTGTCACGACCTGATTCTATACCCTGGACGAAACATGGGACGTGGAGTCACAAGTAACCCCAAGCCAACCCATGGTCTATCATAACACTGGTAATCTGAGTAAACATATACAGAAGCTTTAAATAATAAACTCATTTAAGAAACTAATCTGATAAAACTTCGTACAACTGAAAAACAATACTGAATGTCAGAGTCTATGTCTGAAACCCATCTATTAATGATGAGTTGCTGGGACAAGACCCCAGCTAACTCTAAAGTCTAACTGAAATAAATAACTGAAAAAGAAACATCATCCTCGAAAGATGAGGACTCACCACTGTAGCTGCTGATATCACATGAAGGAAAAGACTAAAGATGCTGAGGCTGAGAACCTACACCTGTATCATGATACGATACATCATAGAAGGCATGCGTCAGTACTTTAAATGCACTGAGTAAGTGAGAGAAAATATAGACATGAAGAACAAGTAACTGAACTGTAATGACATGTAATGACCGACTGAAATACTAAAAATTGAACAACTGAATATAACTGAGATGGTCTATAATGGCCCTGACTGATGGTCATAGACGTGTCCTGAATCTGAGATACTGAGGTGAGCTAAACTAAAACTGTACTAAGCTGAGCTAAACTGAAACTGAACCGAACTGAGTTGAACTGGGTACTAACTAATGGGAGTGTCTACAACGGACATATAACCACGTGAGCTAAATGTGGAGTCTGATGTATACACCCCATTGGTAGGACCCAATATACCTTGCCAAGGTATAACAAGCATAAACTTGGTGATCACAAGTCTGGGGCCATAGGTCCAATAAAATAACCTACGGTGGCAATGTAGTTCTGGATCCTAGGTGTGTTGGAACCCCAGTCCGCTCGATGCTAAGTCCTACTCCCAGTGGATTGTCCTAGGCTGACTACTAAGGTGATAGCTTGAAACTGGGTCCAAGTCTAAGTCAGGGATACCTATCTAGAAGTACACTGAGAGATTTATCGAATCGAATTATGTAACTGCTGTTCTAAGACTGGCCAGAGCTGCTTATGTGGAAACTTCATAACTATTTAAAGAACAAATTGAAACTGAAGCTAGTGGTTCTAAGATTGATCAGAGCTGCTTATCTCAAAGCATCATAACCGTCTAAAGAACCAACTAAAATCTAATAACTAATATCTGAGTCTAATAACTGATATTTGGGAGGCACCACTGATACCTCAAGAAAATACTGTTGTTAAACTAATCAGTTGACATTTCGGAAAATACTAAACATGCTAACATTCTGACTGAAATTGAACTAGCATGCAACTGACTGAGATTTCAACTAATATCAATAATATGGGAATCCCAACACTAATTGAATCAAGGAACATGAATAACTACTCAATTATGCGAGACTCTAATTTACTACATTCAAAAGATAGGGCTAAATCATTTTAAAAGAAGCTAGCTTCCACATAATTTCTAAGAATTGGGAAAATATAGCAGCTAATTACATAAATAATATTCCACCTGAAGTTTACCGAATTCTGTCTGAAAACTTTCTAAATTTTGAAATCTCAGGGAAATAACTGATAGAAGATTCTGGAAGGGTTTTGGGGACATAAGGGAAGAACAATTCCTTTGTTGAATTCCACATACCTGGTGAAGAAATCCCAGAGAAAATCCCTTGAGAATCTTAGAAGAAAATTGATTGTCGTAGCTTCTGTTCTGAGTTTTTCATAGAGTGTTCTGCGATCTGACTTATAAGGAATTGAGAGGAGTGAGGTATATCGTCGATTACAACTTTAAATTCCGTGAAAATAACCCAAAATGATGTAGTTTAGGGGTAAAAAACTGGGAAATTACTCAAATATCTCTGGGAGAAAAATCAAGAAAAACTACCAACAAGGACCAATGGGTCAGTCAATGAGTCATTGGTTGATACCACGACTCATTGGGACCAGCCATTGGTCCTTGTCTTATGTTCTTGGATCACTGGAAATGGCACCGGGTAGGGACCACGACTCATTGGAAGGACCAACAAGTCGTTGGTACCTCCCGTAGTCCAAAGTAGGAGAAAACTGGAAACCCCAATAACAAGCAACACAATGACTCGTTGGTAAAACCAACGGGTCATTGTATCGACTCATCGTCTCCACTAGAAAAGTCTGAGGATTCTTGAGTTTGACACCACGGGTGGTGACAACGACTCATTGTGTGATACAAGAGGTCATTGTTGCCACTCGTTGTCACTGAAGGGATACTTGGGAGCCCAACTAACAGCTCATACCATGAGTCGTTGTATCACACGGCGACTCATTGGTTGACTCGTGGGTTCCTGGAAAAGGGATAACGGGGTTCTTAACTGGGGATGAAATGAGTGACAGGACGACTCATTGTTTCTTACAACGGGTCGTTCCATGTCCTGTTGGTTCACGAAGAACAAAGACGAGGCTGACCATGACCCAGACAATGGGTCATTAGAGCTAACCATGACTCATTTGTTTGGTTGTTCTGAGGCAAAAAATTCTGGTTTCTTCTGGATTTTTTGAATGTATGAGTTTTGTCTAGAAAAATTTTGGGGTGTTACATAGTGTACGATCTGTACCAGCCTACCACAAGTCGTACCACGAAATGTGGTTACCCATAATTTCCCTGATCATTTCTCTGAACTTATCCACGACTGGTCAGTACAATCCGTATCACCTTGGTACGAGTTGTAATATGCACTTGTGATTCCTCCAATCACATTTACTGTTTTCCTCCAGCCCTCCTGTTATGAGCCTAGGTATGGCTCGTACCATGATTGTATGAGTCGTACTGTGACTTTTACTGAGGTCTTTTTCTTAGTTTTCTGCATGATCAAGTTTTAAATCTAAAGACTAGTCTCAGAAATTTCTGAGATGTAATTGTCTTACATCTCATATTAACTCCAGATTGGCTTTAGAGGTTTCTACTTAGACTTCAAAGCTACTTATATATACCTTTTTTAGCTCAAAACTCTGTGTTTTCATTCTGCATATCAAAAACAACAAATGTAAGAATAACACTAGTATTTAACATTCAAAGTAACGATTAAACAACCAAATGAGAGGTGAAATAATGACAAAATGTATAATATTTTAGTCTCAAAACATAATAAATCGGAAAGTGAGTACCTTTATCTTTTCGAGCCAACACTATGATAATTGCAACTTCTAAAATGGCTAAATACTGTAATAATGTGTCTTCTGCTTTTAGTTTGGATGAAAATGGAGGATTTCAGAGGTAATAGTTCAAGTGTCTTAGCGCATATTGACATTCTAGTGTCCACTCAAAGTTGGCTTTTTTTCAAAAGCGAAAAGAATTTCTGACTTATTTTGGATGACCGGGTTATGAATTGACTTAATGCTACTAATCTTCCAGTGAGTCACTGAATGGCTTTTACATCCTTAAGGATTTTTAGAATTTCTTGGATGGGTTTGATTTTTTCTAAATTGACATTGATTCCTCCATTTGATACTAGGAAGCCTAGGAATTTTCGAAACCTAACTCCAAAGGTGTATTTCTCCGAATTCAACTTCATATGGTATTTCTGCAGTATATTGAATGTTTTCTGCAAATATTTCAAATTGTCCTCTGATGCTAGAGACTTGGCCAACATATCATCAATATAAACTTCCATAGTTCTACCTATATTTACTTTGAACATTTGATTTATCAATTGATGATATGTTTCTCCAATAGTTTTTAAATTGAAGGGCATTACATTATAGCAGTAAGTCTCATATTTATAGGTGAAGTTTTCTCTTGATCCTCTAAGTCCATTTTTATCTGATTTTGTCCGAAGTTAGCTTATGCATCAGTTTGATTATACTTCAGTAAATGTTTTCATATAAAAGCTTCATGTCAATATATGTATATCTCAGACAGGGTCATTGTATTTCAGCCCAGTGATGCATTCCGTTTATTTCCCTCTTGTATACTTGCATGTTTAGTTTACTCACGCTTTATGCATACTCAGTAAATTCTGAATACTGATGCATACTTTATGTGCTATATCATTTCATGAAATAGATTCAGGTTTTCAAACTCAGCTGCGTGGTTAGATATGCTCCATTCCCATCTCAGCTGCTTGTGGTGAGTCCTCATCTCTTGAGGACGCTATATATGTTTTCAGTTTTCATTTATGCTTCAGTTTTCAGACTATAGGAGTTATCTTGGGGCTTGTCCAGCAACTCATTAGTATAGTAGAGGCTTTCAAACTTGTGTAAATAGATTCAGCTTATGTATCAGACTTTTGTTAGATTATGTCTTATGTATCAGTTAGCTTCTGCTTAATTATGACTGTGTCAGTTTTTGTCTTGTTAATGTTATGCTATGATCATGCCATGGGTCGACTTGGAGCCTCTCGGGGTTTCTTGTCCCATGTCTCGATCTAGGCCTATGTTCGGGTCGTGACAAAGTTGGTATCCAAGCCATAGGTTTAGAGTGTCCTAGGGTGTCTGAAAGTCGCGTTAAGTAGAGTCTTTTTCATGGGTGTGAAGCGTGCCACACCTATGACGAAGAGACTATGAGACGTTTTAGGAATGTTCCCTTTTCTTCATGATTCTTATCATGCTTAGAGTATGAAACTCTAACAGTTCCCCTCCTGACTCATGCTTTACGTGCTCGCAGATAATGCCTCCCAAACGAGCGAATGAAATAAGTGATGGTAATGGGCTCTAGCAAGACCCACCAACCCCAGCGAACCCGATGGACTACCATGTTACTCATGCTGAGTTTAGGGCAGCCTTTCATATGTTGACACAGGCCATGCCCACCAAAATTTATCAGCAGGTGATGGATCATGTTCCCTAAAATGGGAACGTAGCAGTAGTTAGGGTAAGAGACTTCCTCAGGATGAACCCACCTGAACTCTTAGGGTCAAAGGTGGATGAGGATCCATATGAGTTCTTAGAAGAGATCCAGAATATCACCCAAATCATGAGGGTGACGGCAATGGAGAGCGTAGACTTAGCCTCCTACCACCTGAAAGGAGTCGCTCACATATTGTTTTGTCATTGGAAAGTTAGTCGGGGAGTTGGAGTAGCCCCCGTAGGTTGGGATGAGTGTATGATTGCGTTCCTGGACAGGTTTTTCCCTAGGGAGTTGAGGGAGGTAAAAGAGACAGAGTTCATCAACTTGAGGTAGAACAGCATGACTGTGCAGGAGTATGCATTGGAGTTGACCTGGTTGTCAAAGTATGAATCAGAGATGGTAGCCGACCAAAGGGATCGTGTGAGAAGGTTCGTGAATGGAGTGCCAGAATCTTTGGTCAAAGAGTACAGGACTGCCATGTTGCACAAGGACATATACTTTTCGTGTTTGGTGATATTCGCTCAACAAATAGAGGTGGACCAAGTGAAAGAAAAGGATAGGGAGGCCAAGAGGTCTAGAACCATAGATTTAGAGTTCTCTTGCAGAGGACGAGTTTTGGACACCACTCACGCTACCAGCAAAAATCGTCATCCCAGCACCTTCAACAACCAATGTTCCATACAAACCCAGGGTAAGGGATATTACGTATCCATTTTGTGAGAGCTGTGGGAAGCACCATTTGGGAGAATGCATGGCCGACTCAGATGCTTGTTTTTGGTGTGACAAGTTGGGTCATAAGCACTGAGATTGCGCAGTAGCTAAGCAGCGGAGAGTAGAGCCTTAGCCACCTCTTCAGTAGCCCCTATGGACCGCCCATTTCAGTAGGGGGAATCATCTAGCACAGGTGGCGGAAAGCGTCAAAACCGCTCCTACGCCTTGGCAACACATCAGGATAAGGGCAAGTCGCCAGAAGTAGTCACAGGTATGTTATGTATTTCTCATATTTCTCTTTGCATGTTGCTAGCCCCAGGACCCCAGTATTGGGTAAGAAGCTCTTGTGATGTTTGTTAAGAACAAGTTGTCGATATATGGTGTGAAGTAACTATGAGTATGAAGTTTATGGTGAATGTTAGAGATGGGGGAGACGTCAATAGTTAGTAGTTTAGCCCCAACCTTAAGAAAGATTTAGGAGCTTTAAAATTATGGCTTTAAGCTAAGGGGGAGATGGTAAGTCTGTGAGACAAGTCGAATCTTGAGTATGCTAGTAGGGGAGTTCCAGCCCTAACAGCTCTGGCATGCCAATCCCTACAGATTCAAATAATTTCTCTTATGTTTCAGTTGAAGCTTCAATTTATCCATTCTCGTGTTCAGACTTCCAGAATTTCTAGATAATCATTTTAGACAACGATGTCGGTCTTTCTCAATGAATTCTTAAGGCTCATCTTCATGTTACAAGCTAGATATATGAGTGTTAACTCATATCTTCCAGTATGTTTAGCTCAAGCTCAGTCTTTAGAAGTTGCTTGGGTAGCTCAGTAGATAAGAGTACCTCATGTATGTGCTCAGTTTTAGATGTCATGTATGACTCGTGCTCATGAGTCCCTTACTTTAAGCTAGACCAGATATCATGAATTCTAGTTCAGTATCAGAAAGTGATTTGAGAATGATGGCTTAGTCTGTATCAGCTCAGTGCCAGTTGGAGGGAGAAAATCCTTTTCAGTTTTCTATTTAGTTCCATGTCTTTCAATCTCTCTCACACCTTAGCATGCATGTATGATTCAGATATTCAGTTCAGATATGTAAGGTCAGCCCAGAGTCAGATACTCCATCAGTTTCAGTTGTACACGTTCAGTATTAGGGATATCAGTTCTTTCCCCAAGTTTCAGCCTGTTTAGCCTACATTTGCAGATGAATGTTCCCAAGGGGGAGATATTGTAACACCCCAAAAGTTCCTAAAATTAGACCCCAAACTCAAAGAAAGAAATCAGTTGGAAAGTGGAAATCTTCCCACAAAACAAGTCGTGCCATGACTCGTCCAGTAACTAGACAAGTCATGCTCAAGTTCGTGGTAAGAAGCCAAGGAGTGCGAATATGGTTCAGTGACCATGGAAGACCCGACGAGCCGTTAGGTAAGCAATGACTCATTACGTTGGTCGTCAGAAGAAATGTCAAAATTCAAAGGGGGTCCCTGGTAGTGGTGGCAACGAATGGTTATGATGAATAATTAAGTGAAGCAACGACACGTCGTGACGGTCGTAAGAAGGATTTGAAGGATGTGGACTAGTGTTGATTATGAGTGGACATGAAGAGTCGTCCAGTAAAGTAACGACTCATCATGTCAGTCGTGGGGTGAAGAGCATGCTTGTTGGCTTCAATGGAAACGGGAGGATCCATGAATCATTGAGATAGCTAACGACTCATGGAGTCCGTCGTCATCCGTTCGAGGATTTTGTTGAGAGAATTTCTAGTGTACTCCATGACTTAGCACCACGAGTCGTTGTCAAGCCCATGACTCGTGGAGTGCCTCGTGAGGACTGGCAGCATGATTTTTCCTACATTTTTCTAGGGGTCTTTTCATAAAATTCTATGCTTCTAACTCCAAAACTACATCGTTTTGAGTATTAGATAGGACGTTTTTAAGGGTTTCTTCTAGCCTAATCTCTCATTCCCTCAAGATACCCTCTCAAACTCTTCTTCCTCCTCTCTCTCAAGACTCAAGGATTCACCTAGGGTTTCTTCAAAGGCTTCAAGGTTCAAGTTCAAGTGGAGATCCCTCCTAAATAGGTATGTGGATTTTCAACAAGTATTTCCTTTCATCCTTGTGCCCAACTTTTTATACTAAAAATCCAAATTTCTTGATTTTAAAAAATCATGTTCTAGGGTTCAATTTATGCATGAATTCTCATATGTTTTCCTTGAATTCAAAGACCCGACATGGTTAATAGTTGTGTATGCTTATGAAGTTACTTACACCTTCTTGAATTATGTGTATGATAAGTTAATAGCATGAATGAGGATTTTCACCATGAGTTAGCCTAGAATTTCAAATGGGATTTCATTAACTATTCATATGCTCTTATCATGAACTTTATCCATGTTTAAGGAATATTTAGATCATATGTGTTTCGGCAAATCTAGAGCATATGTTGTATTATAGGTGTTGGAACACGATTGGAACTTATGGGATTTGACCAATATGAAGTATGTACATGTTTTCACTATGATGTCGATGTATATGTTTAGAGTATGACTTAAATCTATGGAGCCTTCATGAATCTATAATATATGCTATATGATGTGAATTCAGGATGTAACTGCTGTGGAGACATTTAAAACATGATCTGATCCTATAGATGCCTCATGAACGTAGAATGTATGATTTAAATGATGATTCAGGACCATGATGATATGAATTAATGATGATAAAGAATGAGAATGATCCTTTACACTTTTGGGCTTGTTGTCAGTAGAAAGTAGCCTTAATCAACTCTAGATGAATTCAGTATGATGTAATTAGTTGAATGCTCATGTCTCTTATTAGCTGAAGTAACTTAGACTAAATGAATGTGTCAGGATAGTGACCTCCATGTTCTAGTATAATCGATACTCTCCATAGTAGAGAATGTTTCCCTTAGTCAATCAGGGACTCTTCATAGCAGAGAATGTTTGACTTAGTCAGTCAGGGACTCTCTATAGCAGAGAATGTTTCCTTTAGTCAGCCAGGGACTCTCCATAGCATAGAATATTTCCCTTAGTCAGTCAAGGACTCTCCATAGCAGAGAATGTCTCCCTTAGTCTATGATATCAGTTCAGCTCAGCTTCGTATGATTTCAGATTTCAGTTAAAATCAGTTTAGCAGGATTCAGACTTAATTAACAACAGATAGTCAGTATAGTGTATGATATCAGCTACATCTTAGGTTCTCAGTATATGTACAACACACTTATGCATCATTTTGATTGTACTTTAGTAAATGTTTTCAAATAAAAGCTTCATGTCAATATATGTATATCTCAGACAAGGTCATTGTATTTCAGCCCAGTTATGTGTTCATTGATGCATTTAGTTTACTTCCTTCTCGTATAGTTGCATGTTTAGTTTACTTATGCTTCTCGTATACTAAGTGCATTCCAAGTACCGACCACATACTTTATGTGCTATATCATTTCATGATATAGATTCAGGTTTCCAAACTCAGTCGTGTGGTTAGATACGCTCCATTCCCATCTCAGATGCTTGTGGTGCATCCTCATCTCTCGAGGACACTATCTATGTTTTCTATTTTCATTTATGCTTCAGTTCAGACTTTAGGAGTTAGCTGGGGGCTTGTACTAGCAACTCATTAGTGTAGTAGAGGCTTTCAGACTTGTGTAAACAGATTATGTTTATGTATCAGAGTTTTGTTAGATTATGTATTATATATCAGTTAGCTTCTGCTTAATTATGACTCTGTCAGTTGTTGTCTTGTTAATGTTATGTTATATCATGCCATGGGTCGACTTGGAGCCTCTCGGGGTTCCTTGTCCCATGTCTCAATCTGGGCCTATGTTCAGGTCATGACAAATCCTTGCAAGAAGTCTGAAGAAATCTAAAGAAAATTTGGAAGCCCTAGCATAACCCTAAGATGCCTGTCAGGAACTTATTTGCTTTGTAGTTCGTGAGATGAGAGAAATGAGAGGGATTAAGTTGATTACCCCTTTTATCCCCTCCTAAAAGTTCTCAAAACAACATAGTTTAGCGATAAAAATAGCTAGAAGTTACAAAAATAACCCTACTAAAATGCAGAAATTTGGACCCTGTCAGTCCTCATGAGGGACATCACGACTCATGAGGTACTGGACGAGTCGTGGGTCCAATTCATTAGCAAATTGAGTTTTCTCCGAGCCATACCACTATACAGTCCACGAGTTGTTATGTGATATCATGACTCGTGGCTTCCAGTCCTGACCTAAGCTGGGAAAGTATCCTACCAGACACGACGAGGGACACCACGAATTGTTACTCCACTTAACAACTCGTTTTCACCTCTCGTCATCAACACTGGAACTCCCTCCTCAAATTCACTAGCCTAGATCACGAGGAACCTAACAACCCGTGGCATCACCTCACGAGTCGTGACTTCAACTGGTGGTCACCCCCCGACCATGAATTTCCCACGACAGACTCCAATCCACGAATCACTCCACGACTTGTGGTGTCCATCACGGGTCACTGGATGAGTCATCCTGTGACCTGCTGCACATTTTCCTATTCTCTGTTTCAACCCTCGATCTGGTCTAAGAAATTTGTGGGGTGTTACAAAATTATTCACACACCCCTAGTAAGGAATTTCGCTACTCATGTAAGTAGAAGAAAACATTGCATTCAATAATAATTCATAATCAATTCAACAAAATGAGTAAGAAAAATTAATGCACAAGGTTCTGATCTCCAATAGAGTTTTCTACCTTTTCAAAGAAGAAGATGAGTGCTTCTCTCTCTACTTCTCTCTAATTCAATATGATGCCAATAATAATGGAATAGAATTTTCAGTTCCTTTTTGAGATGTACAAAAGTAGGGTACAAAAATGCTCCTTTTGTTTTGAGTTGGACACTTTTGCCCTTTTCAGACGGGCGTCACTTGTGAGTCACTGGCGGTTCGCCGGTGCTAGTTTGCATTCAGTCAGTCGTTCATAGTTGATAGCCAGCAAGTTCCAGAGCAATTTGATGTTGGCACCGGCAGTTCGCCAGTGCTAATCCGCGGTCCGCCGGTAGTCAATCTTCCTTAGTATAGTAGGTATCAGCAGTCCATCGGCGTTTCCCAATGTACTCCGGTGGAGCATTGGTCCTCATCTCCATTTTCATGCTTTTTGCTCAATTTCATGTTTTTTCTACTCAAGTTAAATACCAACAAAGATCAAGGAGAAAGAGCATAAAATCCACCTAAAAGACTTTAAACCAAGCAAAAACTCATGTCTAAGAGCCTAATGAGTTGGTAAATTACCAACTCATCAAACCCCAAAACTTAAACCAATGCTTGTCCTCAAGTAATGCAATTCTTTGCAGCTGAGCAAATGGAATAGCATGTTAAACCATACGAGATTATGAACTAAGGACCACTAAACCTATGACAACCCAAAAATTGCTCATCGACTCAAGCAAAAAGAGAAGAGACTCCCCCAAAACATGTTGCAAAAGTTTCAAGAGGCTGCCACAATGAATAGGCATGATTCACTTTTTTTTCATTCTTCAAAACAAGGGCATGATCTATCAAAACAAGAACACATAGCATCTTAAGTCAGTACAAATTCACATCCAAACCTTGCCTTGAAGCTCAAAATACTAAATTTCCCAATCACTTCTTCGCACCAATGCAAGCATGTTCTCCAAGGAGGTAATGCCACTCACAATAATAGAGAATCCCTTTTTATCATCAAGAAATGCACACACAAGGGATTATAGAATTGGACAATGATGCTCACTCTCACAAAGAAATTCTCCATGCACATAACTTGACTCATAGGCTTGCCCTTCGTGTAAATTGCCACTAATATAGAGTTGCTATATTCAAAATCAATTAGGACTTGGGGGTCATGATGCAGGCTAGGGGTTAAGGTAGGATAAACAATGAGTTTTAATGGTTACAACCTCCTTAATGCCTATTTGTGAACATTTTGAACATTCAATCACATTATTGAGATCATTCCACCTTATCTCTCCTTACTCATCATCTTCATCTTTTGTTTAACAAGAGACACCCTTTTAACACTTTTGAATTCCACATTCCGCCTCATGTAAGCAAGAGGTAACACCATTCACTATTATTTCTCTTTTTAATGATTCATGATTTTTCAACCAACCAATTCATTCATTTTTAATCACAATTTTGTGCTACCTCACATTGAAGCTATCACATTTGTCTCTTTTCTTGTGAACCCCCAAACTTAGGCTTTTTCCACATTTCCACACATTTCTTTATCTCTCCCAATTTCTGGGTTTGCAACTTTGGTTTTCATTCTTTCACCACTAGCAACTAGGGAGGATGGGTGCCAAAGACAGGGATTAAGAAAAGGTCATTAGGCTTGTAATGTGATTTCCAATAAAAAGAATCAAAGGCTCAACATTAGCTAGCAATGGAAGATGTTCAAGAAGGTCATTTTGGGTGAAGTGACTAGCAATAGAAAGCCTAAAATAATGTTCTAAGTGCAACTACCTCTAGGATTTCTCCTTGAATTACAGTTAGGGCAAGTTCTAGACAAATGTATATACATGGAAATCATTCAGTTAACCTTGTCATACAAGGAATCACACTCCAAGGAGTTCACACAATACATCACCATAGCCAGATTGTAATTTTAAGACAATTGAGCATATGAATCAACAAGTCAAACAAGGAATGTGAAATATATGACAAGAGAGTGGCTACATTTTTTCATTTCAAATGCTCCATTTCTTCAAAACTCATTTTTTTCAAGCCACAAAAAAATGTTGGTGGTACCCCTCAAAAACAATATCAACAAGAATCAAAAACATGACATTTTCCCTTAAGAAAGTCGCCTTACAATCTATCATTGGGAAATGTCACCTGGTTCGACAATAGAAGAATAAAAAAAAGAAATTGCTCCCCGGGAAAGAACCATGGTATAAAGAAAAGCCTTAGAGTTTATTCACTACCTATTGTTTACAAAAGCAAAAATCAGACTTGCACTAATAATTCTAAGACAAAATTTTCCTTTCATTCATTTTGAGCCTAACAAAGGCTCAACGACCATTCAACAATTGTCAAAACAATAGCTTGGCAAGGGCAACATCAATCATCAATAAAAATAAGCCCGACAAGGGAATCCCGAGCCCGATAAAGGATCATAAATCATCACAATTCAAAAATCAAAGCCCGAAAAGGGCAACATCAATCATCAATAACAATGACCACAACAAAAGATACACTCATCCCACCCCCAACTAAAATAATACATTATCCCCAATGTATGCACACAAAACAAATGGGGGTAAGAACTCCCTGAAGTGGTCATTCATCATCATCATCATCATCTTCAGCCTCAGCATCCCCATCATGGCCTTCATCTCCCAGATCCTCCTCATCATACCCTAAGCCCTCGAATAAGTCATCTATGGGGCCTCATACTATAGAAGGGGAAGCCATAACTATGTCAAGCACACTCATGTCAGGCACCGCCATTGACATCCAACCTTTCCATTCCCTTACTTCAGCTCGGAGAGATGTGATAGCCCCCTCCAGTACATCTACACACAAGCATAACTTGTAAAAGCAATCATACATTAACTTCATCTCCTTTTACATTGTCTTAGCAATCAGGGCAAGGAGACTTTTAGCCAATTTCTGAAGTTGGCTCTCATGGGAGTGTGTCATATCTGCAAGTTTATAGAGGCTACTTGACTGAGAAGATATGGGAGGAGCTGAGGCTTCCCTAGTAGGGGCTTCTCCAAAATCCTAGCCCGATGCCTCAAAATGTGACATGTTGAGATCGGGGGCCATGGGGGCCTTTTCTAATCCATGAGAGATGGACTCCTCGGGTACTTTGAAGGCTTTCATCCTCTTCTGCTTGCTCTTGGAAGTAGCCATGTCCCTTTTTTTATCCACTGTGATAACACCAGTAGTGAAGCAGGGGGTCTCATCCGAGAAAAGTGGCACTCCGGCTCGAAGGCACAACTGAGATATGAGCACAGCATAGGGAATTGAGGTGTCATATTGCCTTGCCTTTCTCTTCATCTGAATGTCCACTATCTCCCCAAAGTTTATGGGTACCCCTGTCATGATGCAGGTGATGAGGATGATCGCTTTCAAATTTACCCTCTGCTCATTCTTCAAAGTCATGATGCGTCCCCAAATGAAATCCAACCACAACTTGGCTTCAAACTTTAAATCATGTCGAGAGATCTTTTCACTGATAAAGGCCCAAAAAGGTGTGTCAGCGGCAACGATGGGAGCTATCCACCTGAACTGGTTCTCTTTGTCGGCAATTCTAGTTTCATAGTTAGTGTCGGTGTCAATGTCATCCTAACAGAATAAAGAATTGATGGTCGCTGGTGTGATTTCAACTTCTACACCCCTCACCATAACTGATGGAAGTTAAGGGAATTCATCAACCTTTCCTCTATAATGTATGCTCTCTTGCCTAGCCTAGTATAGTGTATACAACTCGGGCACTAGGCTATAGTAGAAGTCAGGCAGAGGATTGGAAAAGACGTTCCATTGGCGGTTAGTGAATTGTGTTGTGATGTTGGGGAAGTCACCCCGCAGGCCCACCAAGTCGAAGCGCTTCTCTACCGCTATGGAGCGCCCCTTGCAAATAGCATACCACCCCTCCATGTTGGGCATGCAAAAGATAATAGCTTCTCTAGTGTTGGGGGTTGGGACCGCCCTTGCCTTCCCCTTTCCTTTGCTCTTAGATGAAGCTGGGGCCTTGCCTTTGCTTGGATTCCTGGATGAAGACATACTACAAGCCTATGTTAGTGCCATACAACAATATTTCTTCTTTGTTTTTGTATTTTTGCTTATGAAAAATAAAACTTGACATCTATTCTAAGCTAAGGTAGGGAATTATAACAATTGGATGGCAAACAAGTTGAAGATTTCAGAGGCTAAGATCTGGAAGTACCGGGGGGACACCGAAAAAACGTAGGTGGAGACCCGTGAAGCGTCGATTAGCCGCTAGTCATGTAGAGTGGACTGGGAAAAATAAGGTTCATCCGACACCACACTGGCGTTTTTCCGGTCTTGACTCGCGGAGCGCGGGTAAAATGCAGGTCTGTGATAGTAGTCTGAAGCCTTGTATCCCAACCTGCTCTTCATCCGACATTTCACCAGGCCTAACCAGCGATTTGTCGGAGAACACCGTTCAGTGTATTTCATCCCCAAACTCAATCAAACAACAAAACTTTCATATCCAAGATTCACTCACCCCACACAATAACAACAAAATGAAAAGTGACAATTTACCCTTAAGAAAGTGTCACTCCATCTATCATCGGGCAAATTATGCATTCTAAGCACGCAAGGGGCTACTCAAACTTCACCCCCAACTAAAATCAAGCACATCAAGAATCAAGCATATTACCATAGAGGATACCCACATCATCATTCAACCTTTTATCACCTCCCCCACAGAACCACAATATGAAAAATATAAAAGCAATGCAAAGCATAAGAACAGGGTAATGGGGACACATGAGTGGGGAAAACCTCGATCAAAGTAGGAGACACATACTGAATGAATTTGAGAACAAAGAGCAAAGAAATATAGGAGCTTGGTGTTTCCCAGTAATGGAGTTTTGTAACACCCCATGACTTCCTAAGACTAGCTTGGAAATTTAAAAGTTGATTCTGCAAAAAACTGGCAAAATTTCCTATGTACGATTCATAGTATGACCCATACAATTGTACAAGCCATACCATAAATCGTAACATGGGGGATGGTGAATGTTGGAGATTATGGTTTGAGGAACCACAACTTGATGTAACAGATGATACCATGGAGTTACAGATCGTATATAGCTGTTGTGGAAAATTAAAGAGATCTTGGCAGGGAAATCCTAAACAATCCCAAGACAAAGTACGAATCGTGGAACCATGGTATGACTCATAGGATGAGTCGTGAAAGAGAGCAAATGAAGGCTCAGGGTTTAGTTACGAGTCATAACACCAGTCATAGGATGTAGGTACGATTCATAGGAGGCATATGTGGAAATCTTTAGAGGAATTGGTTGGAGCAGAGTCCCTAACCATGACTCGTGGTACGAATTGTAGGACCATAGTACGACCCGTAGGTTGAGTCGTACCACCTGATGGGCAAAAAATTCATTAAGTATTTTAGGGGTAATTTCGTAAAACCTTATTGACTTAACTTCTAAACTATGTCGTATAGGGTGTTTTCAGGAGTGATTTTAGAGGAGTAGTCGATCGTCTAATTCATCCTTTCAAAAAAACAGAAGGCAGAAGCACAAACAAGAGCAGATAGTTCTCTCAGAGCAAAGCTAGGGCTTTAATTTTTCTTCTAAGAGTCTCCAAGTTCTTCCTATGAAATTTGACCCCAGGTATGTCGGAATTCAACAAGGGGATTCCTCTTCCCTTGTTCCTAAAAACCCTTCTGTAATTCCTTATCAGTTCTAGCCCTGAAGATCAGAAATAAAGTTAACTTTTAGTCAGATTCTAAATGTTTCTTGTGGATTGTAGTTCTTATGAATCCTTGCTATGTTTTCACTACTTATTAAGCATGTTGTCATTCTCTTGATGAAGTAAAGTTTTAGCCCTATTTCTATGAATATAATAAATTAGGTCTTGCCTAACTATCCAGATACAAATATTTCTTGACTCTATTAGTTCTTGAATTTCCATGTTATTGTCATTATGTGAGTTCACAATCAGTTTGAATGTTAGTTCAGTCTCAGTCAGTAACTAGTCCTTTTTAGTATCTTTTAGTACGTCAGTTGATCAGTTTGATGATAGTCAGTTCTTGAGGAGTTCAGTAACACTCCCTAATTTCAGTTATCAGTTTGTTCTTTAGATGGTTACGATACTTACAGATGAGAAGCTCTGGCCTATCTTAGAACACTAGCTTTCAGTTATCAGGTCCTATAGACTCTCAAGTTACTTCCAAATAAGTATTCCTGACTTAGTCTAAGGCATCAATTTTGAGATATCAGTTTAGCAATCAAGTTAGGATTATCTAGTGGAAGTAGGACTTAACACTGAGCGGATCGGGGTTCCAGTGCACCTGGGGTCCCCTACATTGCCACCGTAGTTCATTAGCCCAAATGGGCCTCAGACTTGTAATCACCCAGCTCAGCCACTATACCCTGAGAAGGTACAGTGTGCTCTCATCGATGGAGTATATACATTAGACTCTACGTCTAGCCCACGTGGTTATATATCGGTTATAGACCCTTCCATTTGTCAGTACAGTTCAGTTCAGCTCAATTCTATTTTAGCTCAATTCAGTCACTCAGTTTTAGGACATGGTTAGGACCGTCAATTAGGGTCTATATTGATAGTATCATAGTTATAGTTCAGTTTGTATTAGTATTCACTATCAATTGGTCATTTCATGTTATCTCAGTTCAGTTGCTTATTTCCATGTTTTATTTATACCTCACTTACTCAGTACATTCAAAGTATTGATGCATATTTCCATGCGGTATCGTATTATGATACCGGTGCAGGTTCTCAGTCGCAGCAGCGTTAGTAGTTCTCTTCGTACAATTTCAGCAGCTTTATAGTGGTGAATCCTCATTGTTTGAGGACGAAGTTTTCGTTTCTTTAAGTTCCTATTAAAAATTTTGAGTTAGCTGGGGGCTTGTCCCAGCAACTCGCTAGTTAGTAGTTGGCTTTCAGAAATAATAGTGTTCAACTTTTTTTTGTATCATTTAAGTTCCCAATATTTTACCATTCATTCCTTAATTCAAAAATTAGTTATTTCAATTATGTTTTCAGCTTCCACTATGTTTACTTAGTTTACCAGTGTGATGTTAGACCATGGGTTAGCTTGGGGTAACATGTGCCACCAAGTATCATTTCGCGTCCAAGGTGTAGACTCAGGATGTGACAAACTTAGTATCTAAGAACTAGGTTTAGAGTTCCTAGGATGTCTGAAAGCCGCGTCAAGTAGATTTCTTTTCATGGGTGTGAAGCCTGCCATACTTATGAGGGGGAGGCTATAAGATGTTTTTACAAAATTTCCCTTTGGTTTATACTCCTTATTGTGCATTGAGTTTGACCTTAAAAATATCCTCCTAACTCATGCTCTATTCATTTAAGCGAAGATATGCCTTCAAAATGAGGAAATGGAAGGAGGGATGGCAATGCCAACCGACCTTCCCCACCAGCTCCGACATACCCTTAGGACGATCAAGTGTCCTCTACAGAATTTCGAGCGAGGATTCAGCTATTGGCTTAGACTGTGACCAACCAAGTGAACCAACATGTAGTTACAGTGAATGTAAATAGCTCTATAGAAACTTCTAGGGTTCGGGACTTCACCCAAACGAACCCTCCAGTTTTTCATGGATCTAAGGTGTTACAATAAATGTGAATGGGTCTGCAGCATCTGCCATTGTTCGGGTCTTCACCCCAATGAACCCTGTAGCTTTTCATGGATCTAAGGTGGGAGAGGACCCCCAGGAGTTTGTGGATGACGTGTAGAAGATCACTCGAATTATGGGTGTTAGTTCTGTAGAGTGTGCTGATCTGGTTACCTACCAGTTGAAAGGGGTGGCTCAGATTTGGTACAACTAGTGGAAGGAAAGGAGGCCAGCTGAAGCAGGATCAGTGGAGTGGGATGAGTTCGCTATGGTGTTTCTTGACAGATTCTTTTCTTGGGAATTGAGGGAGGCTAAGGTCGCTGAATTTATGAATTTGAGGCAGGGTAATAGAATAGTGGAAGTGTATGCATTAGAGCTCACTCGGCTATCGAGGTATAGCCCAGAGATGGTGCTGAGCAGAGGGTTCATATTCTTAAGTTTGTGAGTTGGGTTTCAGACCTAATGCTTAAAGATTGTAGAACTGCAATGCTAATCAAAGACATTGACCTCTCCAACCTCATCATCCATGCCTAGCAGATAGAGGCAAAAAAAATTAAAAGATATAGAGAGGAAAGCAAGTGGGCCAGAACAGGGTATTTTGAATATAGACAGCAGAGGTCAGGCGGCAGTAGTTGCCTACAGCAACAGTAGTAGATACCTCCAGCACCGGCATCAGCCAGTGCTCCTTCTTTCCGATCCCACAAGGACCGAAGGAGTGGAGCATCAGGCTCCCATTCCCAGAGTCATGCCTCTAATAATCTCTTTCCAACTTGTCCTAAATATTGCAAGAACTATCCGGAAGAATGCCTTATGGGCAAAGAAGGTTTCTTCGGATGTGGGAACTGGGTCACAGTCTAAAGAAGTGTCCATTAGTAGGATGCGGGAAAACTCAGTCTACTACTTCAGCAGACCCAGTAGGCCATCCAGCTCATCAGGGTAATACTTTAAGTATGGATGGCGGTTAGCGCCAAAACTATTTTTATGCTTTGTCTTCTCGTCAGGATCAGGAGAGCTCACGTAACGTGGTCACGGGTATGTTATGTCTTTTCCATCTAGATGTATATGCACTACTAGATCAAAGATCCACACTATCTTTCAGACTCCTTACGTAGCTATTCAGTTTGATATCATCCCAAAAGTCCTCTAAGAGCCATTTGCAGTCTCTATCGCAGTTGGTGAGTCAGTTAGAGGCAACCGAGTATATAGAAACTGCACAATCTTAGTGTTGAGTAAAGTTATACTAGTTGATTTAGTAGAGTTAGACATGATCTATTTTGAACTCATTCTTGGCATGGATTTGTTACATTTTGTTTATGCCTCAGTCGACTACAAACCAGAGTCGTGAAGTTTCAGTTTCCTAATGAGCCAGTCTTAGAATGGGTGGGTAGTGTTTCAGCACCTAAGGGTCGGTTTATTTCCTACCTTAAGGCAAAGAAGATGATCTCGAAAGGGTGAATCTATCACCTAGTTCGGGTCAAAGATTCTAGCTCTGAGACCCCAACTACTCAGTCAGTTCCAATTGTTACTGAATTCCTTGACGTGTTTCCCAATGATCTTCTCGGAGTCCCTCTAGAGTGGGAAACAGACTTCAGCATAGACCTTCTTCATCTCTATTCCTCCTTATAGAATGGCTATAGTTGAGCTTAAGGAGTTGAAGGAATAGCTGAAAGGCCTTCTAGATAATGGCTTCATCAGGACCAACATCTCTCCATGGGGTGCTCCAGTGTTGTTCGTGCGAAAGAAAGATCGTACTCTCAAAATATGCATTAACTGCCATCAGCTGAACAAAGTTACAGTCAAGAATAGGCATCCCCTACCCAGTATTGATGACCTGTTTGATCAACTTCACGGAGCTATATTTTTTTCTAAGGTAGATCTTAGATCGGGATATAATTAGCTTAGGGTCAGCGAATGTGAGATACCAAAAATAGCCTTCAAAACTGAGTATGGTCAGTAAGAATTTGTTGTTATGTCGTTTGGACTACCCACTGCTCCTACAGCTTTCATGGACCAGATGAATAGGGTGTTCAAATCGTACCTGGATATGTTCATCATTTTGTTCATAGATGACATTTTGGTATACTCTAGAAATGAGGAGGATCATTCTAACCATATAAGGATAGTGTTACAGACTCTCAGAGATCGCTAGTTGTTCGCTAAATTCAGCAGATGTGAATTCTGGCTGAAGTCGGTAGCCTTCCTTGGTCATGTTGTCTTAGGTGATCAGGTGGATCCTCAAAAGATAGAGGCAATAAAAGACTAGACAAAACCCACTTCCCCAATAGATATCAGGAGTTTCTTGGGTTTAGCTTATTATTATCAACGGTTTGTAGAGGGGTTTTATTCCATCTCGGTCCCTCTAACTAGACTGACTTAAAAAAAGGCGAAGTTTCAATGGTCAGACGAATGCGAGAAGAGTTTCTAGGAGTTTAAGACTCGACTCACTACAGATCCGATTTTGACCTTACCAGAAGGAACAGATGGGTTCGTAATCTATTGTGACGCTTCCTAAGTTGGCCTCAATTGTGTTCTGATGCAGCAGGGTAAGGTGATAGCTGATGCCTCCAGACAGCTCAAGGTTCATGAGAAGAACTACCCAACTCATGATCTTTAACTGGAAGTGGTGGTATTTGCGTTGAAGATTTGGAGACATTACCTCTATGAGGTTCACATGGATGTTTTCACTGACCACAAGAGCCTTCAATACGTGTTCAGTCAGAAGGACTTGAATCTTCGTTAGAGGAGGTGGTTAGAACTATTGAAGGATTATGACATGAGTGTGCTATATCACCCAGGAATGGCTAAGATGGTGGTTGACACCTTAAGAAGGATTTCTATAGGGAGTGTTGCACATGTCGAAGAGGATAGAAAGGAGCTGGAAAAGGATATTCACAGGTTAGCTCAGTTGGAAGTGCAGTTGGTGGATTCAACTGAGCGTGGAGTAGTAATATAGAGTGTGTCAGAATCTTCGTTAGTTGTTGAGGTTAAATCAAAGCAGGATGAAGATCCCATACTACTCCAGCTAAAAGAAGCAGTTCCAAGAAAGGAAGTAGAGGTTTTCTCCAAAAGGGGAGATGGTGTGCTTCGTTACCAGAACAGACTTTATGTTCCAGATGCAGATGACTTGAGATAGTGAATAGTGGTAGAAGCCCACAGATCTAGCTATTTTATTCACCGAGGTGCCACTAAGATGTACCGTGACCTACGGAAAATGTACTGGTGGAATGGCATGAAGAGGGACATTGCAGAATTTGTGGTTAAGTGTCCGAACTACCAGTAGGTTAAAGTTGAACATTAGAGACCTATGGGTATGACTCAAGATATCAGCATACCCACGTGGAAGTAGGAAGAATAAATATGGACTTCATTACAGGTCTACCTCGTACTCGTCAGCTGCATGATTTCATTTGGGTGATAGTAGATCGGATGACTAAGTCAGCACATTTCTTCCCAGTTAAAATCTACAAACTCAACTGAGAATTATGCTAGACTATACATCCGAGAGTTGGTCAGATAGCATAGAGTCCCCCAGTCTGTCATTTCAATCAGAGGTACCTAGTTCACATCATATTTCTAGAAGTCGTTTTAGAAACGACTTGGTACTTAGGTCAAGCTCAACATAGCTTTTCACCCTCAAACAGATGGACAAATTGATCGAACTATTCAAACCTTAGAAAACATGTTGAGGGCTTGTGTGGTTGACTTCAAGGACAGTTGGAATGATCACCTACCTCTTATCGAGTTTTCACACAACAACAGCTACTGACGTGCCCTTATTTGCGCGTCCGCAAGTGTACAGGTCGTGCAAGTAATGTAGTGGCTCTTTTTAAGAACCGAAATGTCGAACCCATAGGGACTGGACCCATTCCTGTAACTATCCATTTCAAGTGTGATCTTAAATTTCGCAAGTGTCGGTTATAGAAGTTTTCCAAGGAGATTTAATCAAGTCTATTTTTGGTCAACGAAATATTCTGAAGTCACTCTAGGAGCAACATAGGGTTTAAACCAGATAATCATGCAATACTACGATTTGCAATGGGTTAAGCATGAAACTATCGATTGTTGTTTCACATAATTAGAATTGCATGTTCATGGTCTTTCGAGCCTCTAAACACGACAAACTAGCCGCACTGCATCATTGTGAGCGAGGATGCTAATTTCTAGTTCGCGGGCAATTAATTATGTTGTGGTTTACAGGGAAACGATTAGGGACTTTCGTGCATCTAACCACTTAACTCAACTTAGCCTCACAACTACTTCTTCGAGTGGTGATGTGATAATCCTAAGTTGGTCTTTAATAACCCCCGTTTATCAACCAAGCAAGGTGTTAGGGATATTTCTATCCTAACACGAATTTATATCGTGAGATACAAACATGCTCCTTACATTCTCATGTCTTGACCTAGGTAATTCTTTCTCAAGCAATTTCCCAAGCTAACGTATATGTTTTAATAGTGATCAATCATAAAAACAACCAACAATCCAGAATGCAAGACAAAAACAACAATCAATAACTTAATTCCAAAACAACTTCATAAAATCACAATCATAATTCATGGCTTCAATCCTAGAGGAAGGGTTCTTGCCATTCATGTTCGTAAAACTACAACTAACTACTACTAAAATAACATACTTACATGAATTTGGTAGATGAGAAGGGAATTTTCCAAACCATAGATGAGTTCTCCCACTTCTCACTTCACTCCTAGGTAGTTTTCCAAAATAAAATCGTGACTAAGTGGTTTTAGGAGCTAAGGGACCTATTTATAATAAATGAGAAACATGCCCAATTTAGCTTGTCATGGAACGGCTCCGTGTCACGGAGTGTATCGTGGAGCTCTGCCTCCGTGACACGGAGGTAACGCGAAGGCTTTCTGGAAATCACCCAAAATTGACCCTAGTCAGCCTTCTTGCCGCGTTGGCAGCGTGTCACGCTGCTTGGGCAGCGCGTTGACACTCCTCTGGCGCGGGGATGGCATGCCGTGGCACGTTGCTGGCGCGCTGGAGCACTACCTGCTGCCGCATCTGCTCGCTTGCCATGCCTAGGCGTGGCACGGCATTGGGCGCGGCACACGCATAGCGTAGCACGCTGCCTGGCGCGGCCAGCCTTGCCATGGCCTACTCCTTGCCGACTTTCGCCGTTTGCTTCCGACTCCATTCCTTTCCTTCACCAACTTATAAATTAGTTCCTCCAAATCATTGAAACCTACAAAATAAGGACTAATCATGTTGGTTAGCACATATATTAACATTTATATAAAATTACATGAAAATGTATAAAATATATTAGATAAACAAGACTACATTAAGGTATAAAGCATCACTCGGGCATGCTATTTTAGCCCACGATCACCTACCCCACACTTAAAGTCTTGTTCGTCCTCGAACAACCTATTACATCTCATGTATATGGAGACTCACCCATAACTCATTTAGCAAGAATATTCAAGCTACAGCTACAATGATTACTTAAGATAACAAGCTAAAAATAAGAGCATGTATGATTTGATCATCGAAATGAAGTACAACTATGTTAAGACTTCTTGGCCTCAAGAATCGACTCTCAATCTTAGCGAACTCATGCAAATCAACTGATTAAGAAATCCGACATGAATTATGTCCTTCATTCAACATGTGCCCTCACGGAAAGGGAGTTACCAAATTTCACATGCAAAAACAATTTTTAAATCACAACATGTGTGGGTACATGAATAGAATTACGCTCACTCTCACAAAGAATTCACATGCATCATGTAATGACCCATAAGCTTGCCCTTAGTGTTTTATTCCACTAATTTCCGGATGTGTGAATGTAAGATCAAGTAGGACTTAATGGGTTGTAATGTAAGCTAAGGGACAGGTAGGTACTATTCTAGCCAATAATAGTGACTAACTTTCCCAAGCGCTTTTAATACATTATGCCCTCATTACAACTTCCCTTCTCTTACTTCACCTTTTTCTCCTTTCAGCTTTCTTTTCCCTCTTTTGTCCCCCTTTTCTTTTAGGTACTTTTGGCTTATTAGTAAGGAGCTCTATAAATAAATTTTCATTAATTTGTTTTCTTACTCCTTAATAATAATCAACCATTTTCACACAAGTGCACCTTTGTCCTATTCTCCACTTCTACAACTTGCTACTTTTCCTTTCGTTTCCTTCTTCTCACTCCTTTACTCTTTCATATTTTTCTCTTAAGCGCTCAGGAGTTTTGGATCAAGTTTAAGGCTAATGAAAGAAAAAGGACTAAGCTTATGTTGCAGCTGTCAAAGAGCTCAATGGGGCTAACTAGGATGAATTTTTCAAGGTAGGTAGAATGAGGGATAAAAATTTGGTTCATTCAAAGAAATGCCTATATCATCTCCTACAATTCACATCCTTCATTTCGTTTTATAAACACACCAGGAAAGTTCTAGACAATCCACAATAGCACAGAATACTCAAAAACCTTACACTCATGGCACATGCTCAATTCAAGACACATTCAGCAGACTCTTACTCAGCTAATCACAAGAATTCATAATTAAGCTTCAATCATATTGAGTCAAATTCAAGAGCCTAGGTGTCTCAAACAAAGTTATACACTTGCATGCTTCACACTGAACATACTTGCATCTTACAATCACGTATAGCACATAACAAGAATATCAAGCACCACTTAGTTATGGTTTCAAAAACCCAAAACCTATCGACTAATTTTTCCTCAAGACGGTCGTCATCCATCCATCGTCGGAAACAGTCCCTAACTATGACTAAAAACACTATATACAGACAAAGCAAAGAAAAAGAAAAAAATTTTATTCTTCGGTTCAAAGACCCCCCGTCGGAAAAGAACCAAAAAGAAAAAACCAACGGGTGATGAAGTCATGCTTAATTCACAAAAAATTTTCAAATTTTTCAAATTTCTCACAAATTCCTCACAAGCATTACATTCACCACAAACTTGTTAAGCACAAAAATTTTGAAATTTCTCTCACCCCACACTTAAATTATGCTATGTCCTCATAGCATCAAATTAACATTTAAAGGATGAGAAATACTCCCTGAGCCTCTATGCCAAGCTAAAAGCATGCTTGCCTTTCAAGTCTTCCAGAGGTGGGTGTTCGACCCCACACATCTTCTATTCCATGCTCTTTAGCTTCCACCTTCTCGGTACTCAGACTTCCCTCCATCTGTGCTTAACTTTCCACCAAAAACACAAACAAAATGAAAATAACAAAATCAACAGAAAACTCAAAATTAGAAATTGTACCTGAGGTACCCTTGCGTTGCCTCCCAAGCAGCGCCTTATTTTACGTCGTGGCACGACGTGGACTGTCCTTTTCAGGACATCCTCATACCTGGGTTCTCTTTCGAGAACCATCCCCTTTTCTTTTGCTGTTTAGAGGAAACAGCCTCCACTCTGTTCCTCTCTTTCTCCAACTTTTTCTCGATTTGAAGTCCTCTATCAGACTCGGGCTGAACACTTGACCTTGCCTTTGGCCGTGCACCTATAGAATCCTCCACCCCACACTCATCCTCTGCCAGTACACTAACCTGACAAAGGTTTCTGTAGTGAGCAGATGGGTTCATTTCTTGGTAAACGCGGAAGATTTCTTCTTCATCCTCAACCCTCATTTTCAGGGTCCCTGCTTTCAAGTCAATCACCACTCCTCCGGTGGCATGGCCGTCCCAAGATCAAGGGTACCTGGTCATCAACCTTAAAATCTAAGACAATAAAATCATCAGGTATAAGGAACTTACCTACTTTGATGAGAGGGTCCTCTATTATTCCATCAGGTGTCACTCGCGACTTGTCAACCAGCTGCAGCATCAACCTTGTCGGCCTCGGTTGTCCCAACCCCAGGGTGTTGAATAAGGATAGGGGCATTAGATTAATTGCTGCCCATAAGTCACACAAAGCTCGTAGCACCTCAGCTTTACCAATTTGTATGGGGAGGGTAAAACTCCCTGGGTCTTTGAGCTTGTTTGGGATTTTGCTCAATACCCTATGACTGCACTCCTCAGTCAGTGCTACAGTCTGGACGTCCACCAATCTAACTTTGTTCGCCATCACGTCCTTCAAGTATTTAGCATACTTGGGCATTCCCTACAAGACATCAATAAGAGGCAAATTTATGTGAAGTTCTTTGAAACTCTCAAAGAACTTTTTGAAGCATTCCTCTTCCTTGCTCTTTCTGAATCTCTGAGGGAATGGTGGTGGTGGTCTTTGTGCTGGATGCAATGAAGGTTGTGCATTTTGTTGCCCAGCACTCTGATTCACTCCCGTGTCGGTGGATGGTCCTGGTCTAACCAACTCCGACTGCACCTCCTTTCTCAACTCTTTAGGCATTGCATCAGCTAATTGCTTTTCGCTTCTAAGACTGATGGCATTGATTTGTCGGGGGTTAGGATCTGCATCGCTTGGTAATCCCCCCCTACGACCTCATGTTCTGAGCAGCTGCTAACTGACCCACTTGTTTTTCAAGATTTCGGGTGGCTACTTGCTGATTCATTAAGTTTGTTGCCATTCTTGCCTGATTTTCCGCTAACTGATTCTGGGTCTCCATAATTTTCTGCAGTGTTTCCTCAATGCTGCTACTCAATTGCCCATCATTCTGCCTATTCTGCTGATACTGCTATTGTTGAGGTTGCATATAATTCTGCTTTTGGTTTCCACCCCAAGAAAAATTTGGGTGGCCCTGCCAATTTCTGTTGGAGTTGTTCCAAAAATTTTGATCCCTATGCACATTACCAACAAAATTGACTGATTCCGGATTGGCTCCACAAGATTCTGCATTGTGCCCATTATTACCAGAAACTTCACACCAACTCGGAGCTTGTTGAACTACATTAACCTGGCCCTGGTGTTGGTTCATACTCAGTTTATTAAACTGAGTCATCATTTGATGTTGGAACGAAGCTAACTGTGCTTCCAAGGCATTCAAACCATCTACTTCTATCAACCCTGGTCTCTTTCCTGCCCCTCTCGATGACTCGCTGTGCCATTCTAGATTTCCTTGAGCGATTCTGTTCAACAAAGTGTACAACTCATCATACGTCTTCTCCAAGGCTCGCCCACCAGATGTAGAGTCTAGTAATATTTTTGTGTGTGGGTCTAGACTTTCTACAAAGGTATGAGCCAGCACTTCATTTGATTGCTGGTGATGGGGGCAGTCTCTCAACAATGACTTGAATCTTTCCCAAGCCATATATAAGTTCTCATCAGGCCTCTGCTTGAAACTGAGTATTTCACTTCTCAACTTTGCAGTTTTGCCTGAAGGGAAGAATCTGATAAGGAACTTTTTAGCCAAGTCATTCCATGAAGTTATGGAGTTCGGTGGCTCAGCCTTCAGCCACTTTTTTGCCTCTGCCAACAGTGAAAACGGGAAGAGGGTCAGTCGGACATAATCTGTGGACACGCCGGTGGGGACAAACGTGTCACTAATCTCTAAAAAGCTCTATAAGTACTGCTGCGGGTCCTCATGTGCCATCCCAGTGAATTGACCACTAGAATGTAACAGCTGCACCATGTTCTGTTTAAGCTCAAAGTGCCCTCCAGGCTCCGGTTTACGGATGCTAGAGGTCACATTCGTCGCTAGTGGGATTGCCACTTTGCGAACTGGTCTTGCTGCCATTGATTTCGATGATAGTTGTGCTTGACCCGCGGGTGGTTGTCGTTGTACCTTTTCTTGAAGTATCTTTAGCTTTTGCTCTAGAGTTACTCTCTTTGCAAATGGATTTGACGTTCAGGTTCCAGCAACGATTCCACAAGCTCTCTATTTCTAGCCAGCTCGGTAGGACAACCTGTCACCTGCAAATAAACAAACTAAGACCAAGTTTCTCAACACTTAAGGAAATTTCAAAAATCACACAAAAACAGATAAATTATCAAAACTTCACCTAGTCCCCAGCAACGGCGCCAAAAACTTGGCGTGCCCTTATTTGCGCGTCCGCAAGTGTACAGGTCGTGCAAGTAATATAGTGGCTCTTTTTAAGAACTGGAATGTCGAACCCACAGGGACTGGACCCATTCCTCTAACTATCCATTTCAAGTGTGATCTTAACTTTCGCAAGTGTCCGTTATAGAAGTTTTCGAGGGAGATTTAATTAAGTCTAGTTTTGGTCAACAAAATATTCTGAAGTCACTCTAGGAGCAACATAGGGTTAAAACCAGATAATCATGCAATACTACGATTTGCAATGGGTTAAGCATGAAACTATCGATTGTTGTTTCACATAATTAGAATTGCATGTTCATGGTCTTTCGAGCCTCTAAACACGGCAAACTAGCCTCACTGCATCATTGTGAGTGAGGATGCTAATTTCTAGTTCGCGGGCAATTAATTATGTTGTGGTTTACAGGGAAACAACTAGGGACTTTCGTGCGTCTAACCATTTAACTCAACTTAGCCTCACAACTACTTCTTCGAGTGGTGATGTGATAATCCTAAGTTGGTCTTTAATAACCCCTGTTTATCAACCAAGCAAGGTGTTAGGTATATTTCTATCCTAACACGAATTTATATCGTGAGATACAAACATGCTCCTTACATTCTCATGTCCTGACCTAGGTAATTCTTTCTTAAGCAATTGCCCAAGCTAGCGTATATGTTTTAATGGTGATCAATCATAAAAACAACCAACAATCCAGAATGCAAGACAAAAACAACAATCAATAACTTAATTCCTTCATAAAATCACAATCATAATTCATGGCTTCAACCCTAGAGGAAGGTTTCTTGCCATTCATGTTCATAAAACTACAACTAACTACTACTAAACTAACATACTTACATGAATTTGGTAGATGAGAAGGGAATTTGCCAAACCATAGATGAGTTCTCCCACTTCTCCCTTCACTCCTAGGTAGTTTTCCAGAATAAAATTGTGACTAAGTGGTTTTAGGTGCTAAGGGACCTATTTATAATAAATGAGAAACGTGCCCAATTTAGCTTGTCATGGAACGGCTCCATGTCATGGAATGTATCGCGGAGATCTGCCTCCGTTACACAGATGTAACGCGAAGGCTTTCTGGAAATCACCCAAAATCGACCCTAGTCAGCCTTCTTGCCGCGTTGGCAGCGTGTCACGCTGCTTGGGCAGCGCGTTGACACTCCTCTGGCGCGGGGATGGCATACCATGGCACGGAATTAGGCTAGGCACACGCATAGCGTGGTACGCTGCCTGGCGCGGCCAGCCTTGCCATGGCCTACTCCTTGCCGACTTTCATCGTTAGCTTCCGACTCCATTCCTTTCCTTCACCAACTTATAAATTAGTTCCTCCAAATCATTGAAACCTACAAAACAAGGACTAATCATGTTGGTTAGCACATATATTCACATTTATATAAATTACATGAAAATGTATAAAATAAATTAGATAAACAAGACTACATTAAGGTATAAAGCATCACTCGGGCATGCTATTTTAGCCCACGATCAGCTACCACTCTAGTATTCAGATGGCTCCATTTGAGGCATTATATGGTAGTGGGTGTAGATCTCCTATAGGGTGGTTTGAGGTTGGCGAAGCCACATTGATAGGGCTAGATCAGTTTATGAGGCTATGTAAAAAGTGCAGCTTATCGAAGAAAGGTTGAAAACAGCTCAGAGTTGCTAGAAATCATATGTAGATGAGAGGAGAAGACAACTAGAATTTGTTGTAGATGATTGGGTTTATTTGAAGATCTCACCTATGAAAGGGGTGATGAGATTTAGAAATAAATGAAAACTTAGTCTGAGGTATGTAGGACCCTACAAGATTCTGAGGCGAATTGGCAATGTTGCCTATGTGTTAAAATTACCTTCAGAGTTAGCATCTATGCACCTAGTCTTCTATGTTCCACTGTTGAAGAGGTGACCGGTGATCCGACCTCAGTTGTGCCACTAGAAAGTGTAGATTTGAAAGATAGTCTCTCCTATAAAGAGGTCCTAGTTCAAATCCTATACCGTCAGGTTCGTAAGCTGAGAAGTAAGGAGATCACTTCAGTAAAGGTTTTGTGGAGAAACCAGTTAGTTGAGGGTGCCACATGGGAAGTAGAAGCGGACATGATGGCTAAGTATCCCCATTTATTCTCTCGCAGTTTAGTTTCAGCATCAGGTTTTAAATTCCTCCTCAGTACTCTATTATGTTCCATAGTCATTAGCTCTATTCATGTTTTCAACATGTACACTAGTTATGTCAACTCAGTAACTATGCCTGTTTCAGTTTGGAGTCGTTCACTCCTTCAGCAATCAATTTATAGTTTTTAGTTTGGGAATTGTAGCTCTTTTCCAGTCGTTCAACTTACTTAGTCTCCATTCGAGGATGAACGTTCCCAAAGGAGAGATATTGTAACACCCCATAACTTCCTAAGACTAGCATAGAAATTTAAAAGTTGATTCTATAAAAAACTGGCAAAATTGCCTCAGTACGAGTCGCAGAACGACCCATACAATTGAGTACGAGTCGTACCATAAATCATAACTGGGGGGATGGTGAATGTCAGAGATTAAGGTTTGAGGAACCACGACTTGATGTAATGGATCATACCATGGAGTTACTGATCATATATAGCCATCATGGAAAATTACAGAGATCTTGCCAGGGAAATCCTAATTAATCTCGAGCCAAAGTACGAATCGTGGAACCACGGTACGTCGTGAGAGACAGCAAATGAAGGCTCATGGTTTAGTTACAAGTCATAACACCAGTCGTGGGATGTAGGTATGAGTCGTAGGAGGCATCCGTGGAAAATTTTAGAGGAATTGGTTGGAGCATAGTCCCTAACCACGACTCGTGGTATGAATCATAGGACCATAGTACGACCCATAGGTTGAGTCGTACCACCTAATGGGAAGAAATTTCGTTGAGTGTTTTAGGGGAAATTTCGCAAAACTCTATCGAATTAACTTCTAAACTACGTCGTTGATAAAGTCCAAACGACACTCCTCTTTTATGAAAGAGCGTAGATGGTCGTTGTATCAAAATAAATATCCTGACGGATGTCGGGGTCGAATGAATCGATAATTCAAGAGTCATAAAATAGTTCAAACTAGAAAGCATAGTTGTTACACATTTTAAAAGTAAAATTAGGGGAAATTAAGGGAATAACTATCTAATTCTAAACTACGATTAATTGGGGGGAATTTCCAATTGAAGTAATCACAAGTGAGAAGCTAGGGGCATTTGATAGATGGGATCATGATTAAATTGGAAATTTCTTCAATGCCTTGGACTCAAAATTAACATAGAGAGCAGTGGAAAATTCACATTCTCTTGTTTTCCAACCATGAGAATGTTTATGCCTTGGATTCCTTCGAACTCCAAAGCCAAATCAAGTTATCAACCACAAAAGCTTGAGGAAGGACTAGCTATTCCAAGACTTGCCTTTTAATGGAGTGAAAATGTGGGTCTTAACTATCCTTAGCTTAATACCACACACTAACACTCCAATTCCTCACTATTACCTTCTTACCCAATTCTCACCTCTCTCTTTCAAGCAAAAGCAAGAAAAGTAAAGCACAATTAATATTTGCAATCATCAATTTTAGCAATTATAACTTGGATGAAGATAATAGATCTATAATTCATAAGAATCCAAGATCAATTTATGAATACCCAATTAAATTAACAAACCCACAATGAATATACCTCTAGCTAGAAATTAGTCAAAAATATTTAAAGATAGAGAGAAGAACCAAGAGGATTCCCCTCATATTCATTGCATTATCTTCACAAATTTACTTCACAAGCTATTACAACAATGGTGGAATTCCCCCAAAATAGGTTAAAGAAAAACAAGAAGAGAAGTACTATCTAACTTTACAAATCTATGGAGCAAAAATTCTACTAAAAATTCTATGAAGAAGATGAAGTATAGATGATTGAATGAGTGGTGTACAATGAAAACTATCTAAATATCTGTACTTTCTTGTGTACAACTTTCCCCAAATACCCGTGAAGATTCTAGATGCTTTGGAGACCATTTTGGACCCTTTTACCCTTCACTAGACGGCCTCTTCGGTGGAAAAGCGGCATTCCGCCGGTGGCAATCCGCAGAGCACCAAACTTTAGCTGGTTGAAAACGTGGCTTTTTTTTTCTTAGGAATTTAGTAAGGCTAGGTTCAATAGAGACAATCCATTTATTCATAGTAGCTGGCCAATGGGAAAACTCTTTCAGTCAAGCAAGTAAGCCAAGCAAAGCAAGTCACCAATTGATTTGCCGATCCAACTACGGACAAAACACCACGCCCACAGGCTCAGCCGAACCGAGCTGCCCAAGCTATAAGAGACAAAAAGGTAGATTCCCATACTGAAAAAGCAGTGGCTACCATTGCGGAAGTCCAACATCAGGAATAGCCTCAAGTTGGTGGCCCAGCCCAAGAAGCTGTTGCTAAGCCCGTAGAGACTAGAGCCAAGCCTGGAAGGGCGAGCCAAGGAACTTAGACTATGGACCAACAACCTATGATCCATTCGATTAACCACATGTTCAATGGGAATTTAGCCAATGCATTCCATGAAGGGCCGGTTGTTTAGTCGATCTAGGCAGTAGCTTCCGCGTTTCGCCCTTCCAGATCCGCGTTTAGCTGATTCAAAGCATGTTTTTGCACCTCTTCTTGATCTCAAATCTTCCATTATCTTTGGCCCCTCTCCTTCATATGCTAACTCATCAACTTTCATCTCAAACTCCATGTATTTTGCTCAATTTCATGCTTTCTCAACTCACATGAAGTAGCTACAATGAATTCAAGAGAAAGGGCATAAAATCCACATAAATGACTCGAAAACTAGGTAAAAGATCATGCTTAGGAGCCTAATGAGTTGGTAAATTTCCAATTCATCAAATCCCCAAACTTGAACCATTGCTTTTCCTCAAGTAATGCAATTCTTTACAGTTGAGCAAATGAACAACATGCTATATATATGAGTTTTTGCATCAAGGGCCAATCTAGACATTCTTACACAAGGGAACATTGCTAAAGCTTAGAGAACTATGGTAGTTGTACACAAACTCATAAATCCTCAAGATAACCCAAATATTATACACCAACTCAAGAAAACAAAAGACTCAAACCATGTTGCACGAGCTTTGATAGGTCACCACAATCATTAAACATATCTTGTATGCATTCATTTCATTCAAACTAGGGGCATAGTTCCTCAAAACAAGTTCAAAGAGCATCTCAAGTCATTGAGAATTCACATTCAAAGCTTGCCTTAAAGTTCACTTCCCGCTTGCCTTAATCATACCAATCTTTGAAGACAATTTTAAGCATGTACTCCAAGGAAATGATACCCCTCACAAGAAGAGAGAATCCCTCACAATTTTTTTAGCATTTTACACAACGGGATTATAAGATAAGACAAATGCACTCACTCTCACAAAGAAATTCAAGTGCATACAAATTGACCCATAGGCTTGCCCTTCATGTATCTCACCACTAATGTAGTGTTGCTACACTCAAAATCAATTAGGACTTGCAGGTCATAATGAAGGCTTGGGGTAAGGGTAAGACAAATATTCAGCTTTAGTGACTAGAACTTCACTAATGCCTTTTGCGAACATTTTTAACATCCCCTCCACTCTTTTCAATCACTCCACCTTATATCTACTATTTCATCATCTTTGGATTTTGTGTAACACAAAACACCCTTATAACACCCATGAATTTCACATTTAGTCTTATCTATGCAAGAGATATCACCTTTTTATGATTCTTTCTCTTTAGATGATTCGAGGTCTTTCAACCCATTGATTTATCCATCTCATCACAATTTTGGTTCTACCTCACATTGAAGCTCTCATTTTCCCCCTACTCTTGCAAACCCCCAAACTTAGGCTTTTGCCTCATTTCACATTCATTTCCTTATCGCTCCCTATTTCATGGGCTTCAAGCCCCACATTTCATTATCTCATTACTAGAAATTAGGGAGAATGGATGCCAAAAAGAAGGACCAAAAATGGACATTAGGCTTGTAATGTGGTTTCCAAGAAAGGGTCCAAGGCTCAAACATTGGCTACCAAATATTAATGTGCAAGGAAGTCATTTGGCTTGAAGTGACTTTACAAAAGATGGCCTAAGATCATGTTCTATGTGCAACCCCATCTATCATTTCGCCTTGAATCACACTTAGGGAAAGTTCTAGACAATCATGCAGATACAAGAATTAAGCCAAAAGCCTCACCACACAAGGCATCACAATCCAAGGAGTTCACACACTTCCTTCATCACATTAAGAGAATGAATTTTAAAAAGATAGTTACGAATCAAAAAGCCAAGCAAGAAGGTATAATTCATGGCAAGAGAGTGCTCATTTTCACATTTAGATGCCCTTCTTTTCTTTTCAAAACTCATGCACAATGCAAAGCAAGAAATGTTGATGGTAACTCATCAAATAAGTGCACAAAAGACTCGACAAGACTCTAGACTTGGCATTTTCCCTTAAAAAAGTCGCCTCTCAATCTATCATTGGGAAGTGTCAACCCTGTTCGACAACAAAAAGAAAAGACAAAGAAATCACTCCTTGGGAAAGAATCATAGTATAAAGAAAACCCTTGGAGTTTATTCAAGGAATACTATCTAAAAAGCGATACTGCTAGCAAGTAATGACGATTTTCCCTTAAGAATGAGGTCACCCAATCTATAATAGGGTCATATCGTGCATCACTTAACAAGTGGGTTACTTAGACTTCACCCCCTAAAACAAATAAATCATTGTCCTCGAAGAGCATGATAAAAACAAAGTAAGGAAGGAGTAGGTGAAAGAACTCCCTCGGCCTTACACTCATAACTGGCGTTCGACTGGTGTTTTGTTCCTTTGAACCGGCATTTCGCTGGTCTAACACCGATGTGCCACTACTTAAGAATTTTTTCTTCTAGGAATTATATTTGACATCTACATTTTGCGTATTTGAACCTGTGCTTCGATGGTTTAGCATCGGTTACTCACTTGATTTTGGCTTCTCACCTTCATCACATTCCATACCTATTGCACCCTTGCACAAACAAAGACAACACAAACATCAAGTAAAACAAAATAAAAGGAAAAATAAAAACAAAAATTAAAAGCACTTGGGTTGCCTCCCAAGAAGCGCATTAGTTAATGTAGTGGCTCGATGATGTAATACCCCAGAAGGGACTAAGAATAGACACGGGAAGTATAATTGGGGAAGTGTAGAAAAAACTGGCTAAAATATCTCAGGACGGGAGACTTAACGACTCGTTGTGGGAACCACGAGTCGTCCTGTGTAGTAGTGGGGTAGAGGTCAGGAGGCAATGGTGACGGATGACCTGACGAGTCGTTAGGAGTGGAAATGACTCGTCTAGTCAGTCGTTAGGAGGGAGAAGCTTTGGTTCTAAGGAAATTTCCAGTAAACTTAACAAAACGGCATAAGGGGTCGTCGGGTCTAGTGACGAGTCGTCATGTTGGTCGTGGCCTAGAGGTTGAGAATTTCCAGTAGGCTTGACGAGTGCACCTAACGAGTCGTCGGTTGTGGCAACGACCCGTCAGGTGAGTCGTTGCATCAATTCGGAAAATTTTTCAGATTTTATCAGGGGCAGGTTGGTAAAATCCCATGCTCTCAGATTTAAAGTGAGGTCATTTTGGGTATTTTCGGTGTACGTTTTTAAGGGTTTTCCTAAGCCTAAATCCTCATTCTCTCAATCTCCTTCTTCCTCCTCTCTTCTCCAAAGATTTTAGGATATTTCCAAAGTGTTCTTCAAGCTTCAAGAAAGATAATCAAGTGGGGTTCAACAAGGATATCTTTTCATCCTTGTGCCCCAAAATGTTTTCTGTAAGAACCCATTTTAAATTATTTAGAATGTCATGATCTAGGGTTTTGAATAATGGGTAATTTCTTCCTCATCCTTTTCTTAAATGTTAATATCTACTGCAATTATGGAATTCTTTCAAATGTTAATAAACAGTTTGCCTTGGCTTATGGATTATATGTTGGGATTGCATAATGGTAGCATGTTCTTCATGAATTGGCTTAAGTAATAAATGGGTTTTTGCATATTGTTCACTTGATTGTCGTAGTCATGCGTGAATATGATGAAATTGTGAAGATTTGGTTGAGTATGTATACATGTTGTATGTTCTTCTTAAATGGATTCTAATATTGATTGGGATTTGTACATTCCTTCCGTGATTATCGTAGAAACTCATGAACATGATGTGGATGTGAAAACATTGCATAATTAGCCCTAATGACTTGAATATGTCGTTGATGATCATATGGGATTGAGTAGGAGTTGTGGGCTTGAGTAATTGAAGTAAACTATGTGTCATCTCTATGTTTTAGATTTAATTGATTGGGCATGGCAAGATCTCATCTCCATTGTTGAACTATGAAGCTCGAGCGAATTTTATATTTTTTTCTTTACTAAAAATAGTTTTTATAAAATCCTAGAATCTAAAATGCTCGCGGCTAGAGAGTTCATAAATGGAGTGATTGTGACAAGTGTATGAAATGGTTGTGACCCAATTACATGAAGTCATGCATCCTTGATAGATTATGATTTGAGCTCTATAAATCATGTTTGATCTTGTATTACCTATTGAATGAGGTGAATATAGAATCAAGATGCCCTGAGAGAATAATGCTAGTACGAGTTTATAGCATGCTAATAATGTGATGTTAAAGCTAATGAGGAAGTTGGTTTTGTAATAATGTGAATTATGATGACTGAGCCTGTGATTAACATGTCAAGTTGTGAATCCACGCTTATTTGAGAGATAGCATCAATAGACGCTAGTGGAGAATGTCTTACCTAGACGTTAGTGGAGAATGTTTCCCTAATCAGTCGGGATTCTCGTTAGTAAGAATGTTTTCCTAGTCATTCGGGATTCTCGTTAGTAAGAATGTTTCCCTAGTCAGTCAGGATTCTCGTTTAGTAAGAATGTTTCCCTAGTCAGTCTGGATTCTCGTTAGCAAGAATGTTTCCCTAGTCAGTCGGGATTCTCGTTAGTAAAAATGTTTCCCTATTCAGTAGGGATTTCTCACTAGCAAGAGTATTTAACTAGTCAGTCGGGACTAACATCCTTAGCCAGTCAATGACTCTCTATATCAGAGCTTTCATTCTCCCTATGACAGTCAGGGAGACTCTCTGGTTGAGAATGTTTCCCTTTGATAGTCAGGGATGCTCCCTTAGACTGTCAGGGACTCCCCCTTAGACGTCAGGGACCCTCTTGATATCATTCACGGCATCATACTCTGTATTATTCCCGATTATTAGTTTTTTCACATCAGCGGTTGCTATAGTAATGCATGTCTTTATAATGTGGTTATGTTAATTGAATATGTGAACCTCATGTAAGATTGTTGTACTTCACTTCTATTATGTTACTATTAATATGTTTTATATTACTTCCTTCTTGCTAATATTATGAGTTAGTTTACTTACGCTTCCTGCATAGTCAGTACATTTCAAGTACTGACCGCACGCCTCTTGTGCTATATCATTTTATGATATATATTCAGGTCTCCACGCTCCGGCGTGTGGTTAGATATGCTACCCCATTCTCCCAGTTGTCAGTGGTGAGTCCTCATCTTCCGAGACGTGAGTAGCATTCTTGTTTTATTTTTTTTTTAGTTTTCAGTCGTTTGGAGTTAGCTGGGGGCTTGTCCTAGCAATTCATCAGTTTATTAGAAGGCTTTCAGACTTGTTACACAGATTCAGCTTTGTATTTAAATGTTATTAAGTTGTCGTTTTGATTTATATTAGTTTTTAGTCAGTTCTTCCGCTTGTTCATGATGTTTGACGTTTCTTATGTTAAGTGTATGTGATGATTATGCCATGGGTCGACTTGGAGCCTCTCGGGGTTCCTTGTCCCATGTCTACGTTCTGGGTGTACTCTGGGGTCGTGACAGACGACTTCCACTTCACCACTTTTCTCTCCACTTTGAGCATTTGAATCGCACCCCTAGCTTCTTATCCATTCTTCTAATCTGCTTGAGGGGTGGTTGTGTAAGCATCAAGGGACCAAGCAATGGATGTTGCATCTTGTATTTGTTGTCCCATAGAGGAGGGATGTGCTTTAACTTTGTTGGCATGGAGTACTCTAAGATGAAGTCACCTTGATAATCCTCCTCAACTTCCTTCATTGACTTGGTCTCCTTAGTCTCCATTTTGTTAACCAAGTTCAATATTGAAAAATGATAAGTGGGCGGTCTAAGTCACTCCCTTTTCAAGCAAAACTAATTCAAATCAATAAATAACTAATGGCTTATCACAACTCAATCCCCCGGCAACAACGCCATTTTTGATAATGTCCAAACTACACTCCTCTTTTATGAAAGAGCATAGACGGTCATTGTACCAAAACAAATATCCCGACGGATGTCGGGGTCGAATCCCACAGAGAATTGAGTCGATAATTCAAGAGTTATAAACTAATTCAAACTAGAATACATAGTTGTTCCACATTTGAAAAGTAAAATAGGGGGAAATTAAGGGAATAACTATCTAATTCTAAATTACAATTAATTGGGGGGGATTCCAATTGAAGTAATCACAAGTGAGAGGCTAGGGAAATTCTATAGATGGGATCACAATTAAATCAGAAATTTCTTCAATGCCTTAGACTCAAAATTAACATAGATAGCAGTGGAAAATTCACATTCTCTTGTTTTCCAACCACGAGAATGTTTATGCCTTGGAGTCTTTCGAACTCCAAAAAGTCAAATCAAGTTATCAACCACAAAAGCTTGAGGAAGGACTAGCTATTCCTAGACTTGCCCTTTAATAGAATGAAAATGTGGGTCTTAACTTTCCCTAGCTTAATCCCACACACTAAGACTCCAATTCCTCACTAATACCTTCTCACCCAACTCTCACCTCTCTCTTTCAAGCAAAAGCAAGAAAAGTAAAGCACAATTAGTGTTTGCAACCATCAATTTTAGCAATTATAACTTGGATGAAGATAATGGATCTATAATTCAATAACAATTCAAGAGAAATTTATGAAAACCCAATCAAATTAACAAACCCACCATGAATATACCTCTAGCTATCAAAGTCGTCAAGCATATTTAAAGATAGAGAGAAGATACAAGAGGATTCCCCTCACATTCATTTCATTAGATTCACAAATTTTCTTCACAAGCTCTTACAACAATGGTGGAATTCCCCCAAAATGGGTTAAAGAAAAACAATAAGAAAAGTACTATCTAATTCTACAAATTGATGGAGAAAAGATTCTACTAAAAATTCTATGAAGAAGATGAAGTCTAGATGATTGAATGAGTGGTATACAATGAAAACTATCTAAATATTCATACTTCTTGTGTACAACTTTCTCCAAATGCCCTTGAAGATTCTAGATGCTTTGGAGACCATTTTGGACCCTTTTACCCTTCATTAGATGTCCTCTCCAGTGGGGAACCGATGTTTTGCCAGTGGCAATCCGCAGAGCACCAAACTTTAGCCGGTTGAAAGCAGTTCCCTAGCAGGGGGAACCGGCTATTCAATGGGAGTTTAGCCGATGCATTCCATGAAGGGACAGTTGTTTAGTTGGTCTGGGAAGTAGCTTTGGCGTTTCGCCCTTCCAGTTCCGCGTTTAGCCGATTCAAAGCATGTCTTTGCACCTCTTCTTGATCTCAAATCTTCCATTATATTTTGCCCCTCTTCTTCATATGCTAACTCATCAAATTTCATCTCAAACTCCATGTGTTTTTCTCGATTTCATGCTTTCTCTACTCACGTGAAGTACCTACAACGAATTCAAGAGAAAGGGCATACAATCCATATAAACGACTTGAAAACTAGGCAAAAACTCATGCTTAGGAGTCGGATAAGCTGGTACATTTCCAACTCATCAGTCGTATAAGGTGTTTTCAGGAGGGATTATAGAGGAGTAGTCGATCCTCTCCTTCATCCGTTCCAAAAACCATAAAGTAGAAGTACAAACAAACGCAGATAGTTCTCTCAGAGAAAAGCTAGGGCTTCAAGTTTTCTTCTCAGATTCTCCAAGTTCTCCCTAGGAAATTTGACCCCAAGTATGTGGGAATTCAGCAAGGGGATTTCTCTTCCCTTGGGCCCTAAAACCCTTCTGTTATTCCTTATCAGTTATAGCCCTGAAGATCAGAAATAGGGTTAACTTTCTATCATATTCTGATGTTTCTTGTGTATTGTAGTTCTTATGAATCCTTACTATGTTTTCAGTACTTATTAAGAATTTTGTTATTCTATTGATGAAATATTATATTATTTCTACTTCTATGAATACAATAAACTAGGTCTTGCCTAATTGTCCAGATACAAATGTTACTTGACTCTGTTAGTTCTTGAATTTTCATGTTATTATCATCATTTGAGTTCACAGTTAGTTTGAATGCTAGTTCAGTCTTAGTCAGCAACTAGTCCTTTCCAGTATCTTTTAGTAAATAAGCTGATCAGTTTGATAATAGTCAGTTTTGGAGGAGTTCAATAATACTCCCTCGTTCCAGTTATCAGTTTGTTCTTTAGACGGTTATGACGCTTCCAGATAAGCAGCTCTGGCCTGTCTTAGAACACTAGCTTTCAATTATCAGGTCCCATAGACTCTCAGGTTACTTCCAGATAAGTATTCCTGACTTAATCTAGGGAATCAATTTCGGGCAATCCGTTTAATGGTCAAGTTAGGACTATCCAGTGGTAGTAGGACTTAGCACCGAGTTGATCGAGGTTCCACCGCACCCAGGTTCCTAGAACTATGTCGTCACTATAGGTCATTAGCCCAAATGGGCCTCAGACTTGTGATCACTCAGCTCAGCCACTATACCCTAGAAAGGTACAGCAAGCTCTCACCGACGGGGTGTATATATCTGAATCCACATCTAGCTCATGTGGTTATATGTCGGTTATATACCCTCCCACTTGTCAGTACAGTTCAGTTCAGCTCAATCCCAGTTTAGCTCAGTTCAATCATTTAGTTTCAGGACATAGTTATGACCATCAGTCAAGGTCTATATTGAACATATCACAGTTATAGCTCAGTTTCTATTAGTATTTAGTATCAATTAATCATTTCATGTTATATCATTTTAGTTTCTTATTTCCATGTTTTATGTATACCTCACTTACTCAGTACATTCAAAGTACTGATGCATATTTCCATGTTGTATAGTATTATGATATAGGTAAAGGTTCTTAGTCGCAGCAGCGTCAGTAGTTCTCTTCGGATGATTTCAGCAGCTTTATAGTGGTGAATCCTCATTGTTCAAGGATGAGGTTTTTGTTTCTTTCAGTTCCTATTCAGACTTTAGAGTTAGCTGGGGGCTTGTCCCAATAACTCGCCAGTTAGTAGTTGGCTTTCAGACATAATAGTGTTTAGCTTGTTTTGTATCATCTAAGTTCTTAGTATTTTACCTGTCATTCCTTAATTTAGAAATCAGTTATTTCAGTTACATTTTCAGCTTCCTCAATATTTACATAATTTAACAGTGTGATATTAGACTATGGATTAGCTTGGGATCACTTGTGGCACTAAGTACCGTATCGCGTCCAAGGTGCAAACTCGGTGACATGTTTCCACAAGATTTGTTTTCTTTAGTGTAGTGAAAAAATGAGTGAGAGGATGAAATGAAAGGAGTGCGAGTGTGGAATTTATAGGAGAGAAGAAATGGATAGGAGTGGGAAGGTGGAAAGGTGATGTATGGGGAAGTTAAAAAGTTTAAATGGGGAAATGGAAAGGTGGAGAAAAGGGTTTATGCGAAGTTGGAGAGGTTTTCACTGAATTTCTTAAATCCCTGGGTCGGGTTGGTCAATGTTTTAATTACATTGCATACCTTGGCCTGCGGTTAACCGACAGTCGTTAGTGAGTACCGGCATTTTGTTGCTTTAATGGAAGTGACCAACACCCTGTGCAATTCACTGCTTTGTACGTGGTGTTTGACCAGCGGTTCGCGGGTTTGCACCTACGTTTTGCCGAATATGCTCCAACTCCTAAGTGTTCTGTTTTGCACCAGCGGTGCATGTGGCGATTCGCGATTTGGCACTGTCGACTCGCCAGTTTTACCCTCTACTTCCCAACCTTCTACTCTTGACTCACATTCAAGCAGCACTTCATGCATGCAGACCGGCAGTTCTCCAGTCAAGCGTCGTGCCTGCCCTGTTCTTCTTCTCCTTGTTTTTCATCTATTTTTCCTACAAAATCAAAAACAACAAAAACAATAAAGTTCTTAAAGTAAAAATTCTTGGGTCGCCTCCTAAGAAGCACCTATGTTAACATCATGGCACGATGGATATCTTCTCAATCTTCAACACTCCGGAGGGTCATCCTCTGATTCAATCTCATCATCAAATGGTTCATAATGCTCCACTTCACCTTCAAGCACTACCATGACCTTACACTCATCCAAGGTCTTGATAGGCTAACACACATTGAAGGTGACCTCATCACCACCTACTTGAAACTTAATCTCCCCAAGCTCTACATCAATCAAAGCTCTTCGCGTTGCTAGAAGTGGGTGCCCCAGGATAATTGGCACCTCGATGTCCATCTCACAATCCAACAAAACAAAATCAGTTGGAAGTAAGAATTTGTCCACTCTCACAAGGACATCAACTAACACTCCAACGGGTGATTTAATCGACCTTTCCGCCATCAAGAGCCTCATAGATGTTGGTTTGGGACTCCCCAACCCAAGTTTCTTGAAAATTACTAGAGATATCAAGTTAATACTAGCACCAAGGTCGCAAAGAGCTTTATTGAATATGCACAAGACAATTGTGCAAGGAATGGTAAATGCTCTAGGATCTTCACATTTTAGAGCAAGTTTGTTGGTCATGACAGTGCTACAAATCGTTGCCCGTATCCACCACCTTCTTTTTCTTCAAGAGCTCCTTCATAAACTTCATGTAGCCTGGAATTTGAACCAAAGCATTCACAAGCGGTATGTTGATGGATAATTTGCTGAACATTTCTATGAATTTTCAAAACTGAGTATCTTCCTTTTTCTTGGTCGGCCGTTCTGGATACGGAGGTGGAACTCTTGTTTCTTGATCTTTGTCATTGGGGGCCTTCTTACCCTCATTTACATTCATACCATTGGAGGGAGTTAAATCAACTTCTCCCTCATCCTTCCCTTCATCATCCTCACAATGTTTTTGGCACCTCTTCTACAATATCATCATCTTTTGCCTTTGGGGTAATAACATCTTTTGGCTTCATGCCCACATCCTTCAATAGCTTGCCATTTTTAGTCACGATGGTCATGCAATGGCCATCTTTCTTTGGATTGGGAACGGTGTCACTAGGAGTGCACCTTTCATGCGGGGGTTCATTTGTGAAGACAAATGGTATATTTGGGCTTCAAGGTGCTTGATCGATGCTGACGGGAACTTACTTTTTGGGCGAGGTTGGACACCTTTCCTTTTAATTCATTAACCCCACTGTCGGTGGATTCCACCTTCTTCAACACCCTAGACAACATGTCTTCATTCTTCGAGTTGCCTATATCACTCACTTCGGGCTGGCCTTGAGATGCTTTAACTTTTGGAGGAGGCACATAGGGGTTAGCACTTCAGCGATATCACTCTCCTTCGTGATTTTGATCTCTATTCAGCCATCGATCATTTTTATCCCCGCATCCTTGATTATCATAATTTCTCCAACCTTGATTCTCTTCCCTTGGGTACCAAGGGAATTGATTAGAACCTTGATACCTAGTGCGAGAACTCCCCGATTGGCCCGCAATGTATTGACACTCCTCCTCATATCTCGGGGGTGGAGTGTCATCATCAAATTGAAGATGGCCTTGGGCACCTACAACATTCACACTCTTTGCACCAACTCCTATCACATGTTCCGTCATCAACTCTAGTTGGGTCATCATCCTAGCAAGAGTTTCATCTCTAGCCTCATCCCTTTTTTCATCTCAGTAGTCATAAAGTTGGGAGCAACATCGCTAGAAGATACATTCGTTTCTCTAATATACCACGCTCGATTTGTCTTAGTTATTCTATCAAGAAGTGCTTTGGCTTTACATAGGACTAATCCATGATGGAACCCCATACCAAATTATTTTCCACCGACTTACTGATAGAATCTAATGAACAATAGAAGCTCTGAAGTAGAACCTCATCGGGCAACCCATAGTTTGGGAAAATGGCAATTTTATTCTTAAACCTTAACCATGCTTCATGGAGTTGCTCCCCAGCAAGTTGTCGAAAGTTGGTAATGTCATTCCTCATCTATAGCATCATCGAGGGAGGGAAAAACCTATCTAAAAATGCTTCCATGAGTTCATTCCAAGAGGTATTAGATTCGGGAGGCAACTCCTCCAATCAAGCGGTTGCTTCCTCAATTAGTGAAAATGGGCAGAGCCCTAATCTGATCGACTCATGACTTATACTTGTGATGTTGAAGGGTTGTAAAATCTCAAGAAAATTTCAGAGATACCTATTTGAGCCTCACTTGGCATTCCTTCGAAGAGCCCCTTAATTTGGAGTAAGTGCGGCACTGTACTCGTCACATGAAATATTGCATTCCCTACCGTAGGAGGTAGGCGAATGGAACCTGCTATATTGGGCATCACAAGATCATCATCCACATGATCCATATGCCCATCCACTGAACCTTCTCCTTCTTATGAATGTTGACTCATATCAAGATCAACCTAGATGGCACCAATCACAATAGTAAAGTCAAACCAACCAAGATGCAACAAGTCAATTCAAAATCACAAACAACTAAAGGCTATCAAACTATATTCCCTGGCAACAGTGGCATTTTTTGATAACATCCAAATTCAATCCTCTTAACAAGAGAGTGTAAACGATGCTTGGCAAAATAAATATACTCGACGAGTGTCGGGGCCGAATCCCACAGGGAATAGTAGTCGATCACGCAAGAGTTGTCTATCAAATTGAAGTAACTTGTATCAATGTCTCAAGAACAATAAAGTAAAAAATTGGGAAAATTATAACTTGTCCATTGAACTACAAATTTGCTCATGAAAATAGGGACAAAGTGTAGAAAATACCAAATGAGAGAATACTAAAGGTGTGATTTGATGGGGCATCATCGAATTGGGATTACTAACAGCTCCTAGCCTTATTCAATAGTATAATTAGTTGTGGACAAGGTGGAATCCTACATTTCTCAACTAATTAGATGTCTTACACCTCGGGTTTTCTCAAATCCCAAAGTCCTTTTCACAACAGCCACATCAACTTGGGTAAGAATCAACTATTTCTAGCTTTAATTCTTAATGGGTGTATGATAATGAGTTTTGTCTATGTCTAGCCCAACCCCACATGATCAACACCCAATTACCCATTAGTATTTCCTCTCCCATACTTTAAATTCCTTTTTCAAGCAAAATTAAAGTAACAAAATGCAAACCACTTTTGCAACTATGAGTATTTAGATTAAAATTCAGAGGAAACACTAAAATTGTACCAATTGAGTAAATCTAAGACCGAATACACAATACTCAATCCAAATCAACCCCAATAATTTACACACCACTAGTAAGGAATTTATCTACTCATATAAGTAAAAGAAGACATTGCATTCGATAATAATTCAATATCCATTCAAAAAAATGAGTAAGAAAAATTCAAGCACAAGGTTTTGATCCCTAATGGAATTTTCTACCTTTTCAAAGAAGAAGATGAGTGCTTCTCTCTCTACTTCACTCTAATTCAATATAATGCCAATAATAATGGAATAGAATGTTTAGTTCCTTTTTGAAATGTACAAAAAATATGATACGAAAATGATCCTCTTTTCTGAGTTGGATATTTTTTCCCTTTTCTGATAGGTGTCACTTGTGAGTCACTGGCGGTTCGCTGATGCTAGTCCGCAGTCTACCGGTCGGTCACAGTTGTTGGCCAGTAAGGTCCAGAGCAATTCGGTGTTTGCACCGGTGGTTCGTCGGTACTGATCCACATTCTTCCAATAACCAATCTTTCTTAGCACAGTAGGCATATGCGGTCCACCGGCATTTCTTTGGTGTCCTCCGGTGAAGCACCAATCCACGTCTTCGTTTTTATTATTTTTGCTCAATTTCATGCTTTTTCTACTCAGGTTAAATCCCTGCAAAGATCAAGGAGAAATAGCATAAATCCATCTAAAAGACTTGAAACCCAATTAAAAAGATCATGTATAAGAGCCTAAAAAGTTCGTAAATTACAAACTCATCAAAAGCCGTACTCAAATCGAGCTGATGAGTTGGTAATTTACAAACTCATTAGGCTTTTAAGCATGAGCTTTAGCTTAGTTTTAAAGTCTTTTAGTCAGATTCTATGCTCTTTTTCCTTTGGATGTTGCAGTTACTTAACTTGAAGAGGAGCATGAAATTGAGCAAAAAGGATGAGATTCAGGTGAAAACCGGCGCTCCACCGGAGGACACCGGCAAAATATCTGTCGACTGCAGGAACCCACTGGAATGATGAAAACCTGCAATCGGCAAACCGCCAATGCCATCACCAAAATGCTCTGGAATTCAATGGACAACAACTGAGATCAACTGGTGGTACGCAGATAGACACCGGCGAACCTCCATTTCCATCGCAAGTGAAAGACGCCTGAAAAGGGCAAAAACGTCCAGCCTTGAAAAAAAGGAGAATGGTATGACCTACTTCATACATATTCTAGAAAAAGTAATTGGAACATATTATTGATTATTCCCATTACTTTTGAGAGAGAGAGAACTCCATTGGAGAAGAGAAGAAATATTTGAATATTATTTTTTCATCTTCATCTTCTTCAGCAAGGTATAACCACCATTGTAGAGATATTTTGAGCTTCATTGTGCTTACTCATAATGATGAAATTGTTGAGTTTATTGATAAATATGCTCTTATGTTTCTCAATTATAAGTAGCTAAATCTATAGCTAGAGGTGTGTAATGATAGGTGTTTGATTTAACTGGGTATTGGTAGATTTATCTTGTAATTACTCAATTAGTGTAAATCTATAAAATTCTCCTCAAATTATAGTTGATTGCTTATAGTTGAATATATGGGTATTGTTTTCTTACTTAATTTTGGCTTGAAAAGAAGAATTAAGTAGTGGGGGAGAACTTAATAGTGGATTGGGATTTAATTATGTTGGGTTAGGATAGAAATCGCCAAAACCCATGATCATAATCCCTTTAGAGGTTGATGGCTAGAAATAGCTCATCCACTAACGCAAACTATATTGGAATAGTTGAATTGCACCTTGAGGTTCGAAAGGACTTGAGGATAAGGCGCCCAAGGGGTTGAAGAACATCAGGTGCCATCTTTTCCAAGGTCATTTACACAGATTAGTAATAACTTGATTTTCTAGTAAATCCCTATTCAATTGACATCCCATCTATACCACACCTCTGGCCTTTGCTCATTATTGTTTCTCGAATTTGGTTATCTTGCTTTCTTGATTAGCTGATTTTAGAGTTCATAATATTATTGCATTCACTTCCCCCAAAATTTACTTTTACATCTTCATTGCTTGGATGCAAATTAATTCAATTCACTAAATAACTCTTATGTAAATCATTCTCTATTCCTTGTGGGATTCGACCCCGACACCCGTTAGGTTATTTATTTTGATACAATGATCGCTTACATTTTCTCTAAACAAGGAGTGTATTTGAGCATTATCAAAAATGGTACCTTTGCTAAGGAATAGCGCTTGATTTCCTTGAGTTTTTTGTTAATTTGAATTGATTTAGCATCTTATTCGTTTTGACATTGTTCTTGCTATTGGTCATCTACAATGTATTCATATGAGCCAACATTCGCAAGCGGGAGATAGTTTGGTGGAAGGAAATATGGAACATGAAGAGGATAATCCCGTCATGCCTGAGATTGCAGGTGCCATTCTCCTACCAGCTACGGTGGGTAATGCGGTGTTGCACGTCACTAGTACGATGTTGCACCTATTGCAGATAAAAGGGCTCTTTGGGGGTAAATCGAGTGCAGATGTAAACTGCCATTTGAGGAACTTCCTCAAGATTTTCCAAACTTGTAATATAATTTCTATAAGCCAAGAGTCTATCAGGTTGAGGCTCTTCCCATTCTCCTTAATGGGAGAAGCAACTATGTGGTTGGAAGAGTTGCCTCTGGGATGCATCACCTCATGGCAAGAGTTGACAGAAGAATTTTTGGATTGATTTTTCCCTTCTTCAAAGAAGTTGCAGTTGAGGGATGACATTACAAATTTTAGGCAAGATCTAGGTGAGCCTTTGCATGAAGCATGGCTGAGGTTCAAGAAGAAGGTGTCTCTTTACCCCAACCATGGTGTTCTCGATAGAGTGTTATTCAAAGCTTTTATCGAGTCATAGACTCCATCAATAAATCATTTGCCAATAACCTAGTTGGAGGCTCAATCATGAACCAGACGTATGGTCTAGCTAAAGCCCTTTTGGATAGGATGACGAAGACGGATAAGGCGTGGCATACAAGGGAGACAAATGTATCTTCACATGATGCTGGTTCTAGTTAGCTATTAGCTGAAATGAGAAACAAATATGAAGAGTGAGAAGAAAATCTTGCCAAAATGATGACTCAACTGGAGTTAATGACTAAGCATGTGATGGGAGCCGGGCGTAAAGGTGTAAATGCGGCGGGAATGTAAGGTCCAATGCATTTCATGGGAGAGAATTCACCACCAAGGTACGAGGCGGAGTGCCAATATATGAAAAATCAAATGGGGGGTTCTCGACCCAGATACCAAGGGACTAAACAAGGCCCTTGGCACCCAAAGGAAGAGAACCAAGGTTGGAGGAATCGTGACACACAAGGGTGGCCTGATCAGAATGAGATATGGAGAAATAGAGAGCAAAATCGTGAGGGGAACCACTATCATAGAAGCACAAATCCATATGTTCGCCCTCCTAAAGCTGAGAATGCCCAATTCAAACAGGGTGTGAGTGATGTAGGGAACTCAAAAATTGAAGAAATATTGGAAAGAGTTCTCAAGAAAGTTGAGTCAATGGATAGCGGGGTCAAAGCATTTAGAAGCCCAAATGAACCACTTATCTTCTCAAATGAACCTCCAGATGAAGGGAACACTTCCTAGTGATACATTGCCAAACCCCAAAAAGGATAATCAGTGCATGGCTATTGTCACTAGAAGTGGCAAGATATTGGGAGATGCGGGTGTTAAGCCCAAGGATGTTGTTTCCCCAATGGCAAGTGATGAGAAAGAACCGGATGTGGTGCCACAAGCATCACATGGTTTTGATCATGTTGAGGATCAACGTGAAGGAGATGTTGATGAGACTTCCTCAGTTGATGAGGAAGGAGATGCGGGCATGAAGGCCTCGAGTGAGAAAGAGCAAGAAATAAGAGTTTCAGCTCCTTATCCACAGCGGTTAACCAAAAAGAAAAAGGATGATAAATTCAGCAAGTTTATAGATATGTTCCGCAAATTGTTCATAAATATACCACTGGTGGATGCTTTACTATAAATGCCCAGATATGCAATATTTATAATAGAGTTGCTGAGGAAGAAGAAGTAGTGGACGTGGGCACCAAAGAGACGATACATCATTGCAACACCATGATAATGAGCAACCTTTCCCCGAAATGGGTAGATCTGGGAGCCTTCAAAATTGATTGCACCATAGGGTTGTGTGAGTTCAAAAAATCCCTTTGTGATCTGGGGGCGATTATAAATTTGATGCCCTTCATAATCTTTAAGAAGTTGGGGCTTGGCAACACTAAACCTACCTCGATGAGATTATTAATGGCTGATCACTCTATCAAGAAACCGATGGGTGTTTTAGAGGATGTATTGTTAAGGGTAGATAAGTTCATTCTACCAAATCACTTTATGGTTTTAGATTATGAGATGGATGTGGAAGTTCCAATCATCTTTGGGAGACCATTTCTCTCCACGGGCAGACCCTTGATAGATGTAGAGTTAGGTGAGCTTGAGTTTCATGTGGGAGGTGAAGAGGTTACCTTCAAAGTATGCCAAGTCATTGAGCCTACAGACGAATGTAAGCAGATTGGAGTGTTGAATGATGAAAGTGAAAATGGAGGAGTTGAGATGGAAGAGGATGAGTAGGAGGATGATCCTTCAGAAAATGGAATATGAATGAGAAATACGTCGTGCCACGACGTTAACTAAGGCGCTCCTTGTGAGGCAATCCAAGTGTTTTATTTTGAGCATTTTGATTTTTTGTTGTTTTTGACGTTGTAGGTAACTTGGATACACAAAAAATGGAGAAGAACAATAGGGCAAGGACAATGATAGACCGGGGAAACGCTGGTGCCAACATGCAAAATGCCGCTTTGTCGTAGGTCAACAAAAGAAGTGGAGAAAGGAGAGGAGACCAGAGACTCACTGTAAGAACACCAATACCAATTCGCGAACCACTGGTGAATCACTGGCTCAAAACAGAGCACTTGAAAGTTTGAAGGTGTTCGACGATCCAACCGGCGAACTGTCGGTTCTTAAAAAGATTCAGAAAATACGCCACATGCAATTTTCATTTTTCTAGAATATTGAAAGAACTATATAGCATCTTCATTTGGAAAAGCTATAGAAAATCTAAGATTCGCTCAAGTTTCAGCTAATGAAACTTAAGTACTATGCCATAACTCAGGGAAACAACTTCAATGCTGAAGACTAATTTTGGTTGACCATTCAGAACCTCTTTAAAAGAGAAGCAACATAACAATTCGATGACATGCTCATTTCAAGGATAAGGAATGTTATTGATACATGTAAATCATTTTTTTCGCACTCAAATGTCAGCACCAAATTAACTTGAATCTACACATACAAGAACTAAACCAAAATTGAACTTCTACTAAGAATTTAATGCAAACATATAAGAGAAACTTTATAACCACTCATATAAGAAAATACCAAGTGTTCATTCCAGATAATATTTATAATAAAAATATTAGCAGGTATAATTCACGTGACTCTTTTATATTCTCACCAAATGCAATTCATTTTCATTGTTAAGCAATGTTAGAACTTCTCTCTTATATATGTATGTTATTCAACATCAAAGTTTAAGGACATCACATCTCGTATCACAACAACTACACTGAAAATATTCACACAAAATTATTATTCTTTTTCTTTTTCGTTAGTGCAATTGAAGATCAAGTACAAAAACACATAGAGAGTTAAACAGAGTATTTAGTATTTTGAAATAAATAAGTTTGCTAGAAAGTAGAGGAAGAGATGCAATTTTAGTATTAGTAAAAGTGGATTTTGATTTTTTATAGAACGATCGAGGAAAAGAATAACTTTGCTTATTCTTGTTATTTGTCTAATAAGAAGAGGAAATATATCCTCTGATATAATAATGAGTGGTAGATACAATATAATACAGTAAGCATTTAATTTCATAGTTCGTTCCATTTGATGCAGTTGATCAATAAAAGAAGAGATACAAGTGTAAAGAATGTTATGAATTTTTATCATCCCATTAATATATCAAAATAAATGAACTGTGAAATTTCTATTCTTAGTCTTTTCCATTCATTCTTGAAAATAAAGGCGGCTCAAAGTTGTAACCAAAATTTTTACTTGTTTATGTATAAATTATTGGTGTTCTTGAATTCAAAATTTTATTTTGATTTTCAAGTTTAAGACAACATTGGGCGAGTCTTGGCGTAACTATAAAAGTTATCATCGTACGACCTATTATAGGTTCAGATTGTGAGATAGCCTCTTGCAATAATACTGCATAAATAAGATCCAATTTGATCAACACACTTATAAAAAGATTTTAGTGCACTGGCCTATTCTTTTCAAGTTTACACCAAAATTCATCATGCTATATAATTACTAATAAAAAAGTTTATGAAATAAGATTGATAGTCAAGTCTGATTGTCTTTCCGATGATAGACAATAAAAAAAATATATTATTTTTAATGTGAAAGCGGTTGGTAAGTAGTGGTATGCAATATCTTATTAATTTTCAAGGATGAGACGAGACTTATGTTCTTACCCTTAAAATAATGTACAGAAAACTTATCATGACACTATTTTAAGTATCTAGTTATTTTAATTCTAAGTACCTTGACAAAATTCAAAACAAACACTCCATCTTATTTTTAAATAAATAATTATTGTTAGGACAACACGATTTCCTAAAGGACTGCAACTCATTATGTGGTAGTAGTCTAGCAGAATAGAAGGGTGGAAGAACCTGAAACTTTTGTAAGTTATAACTTTGCATCTTATTTTTCTAAAATTCTAACAGAACAGATGTTACTAAAATTCTTCTAGTGTAAAAATGTAAATTTTATATATTTTATTGAAGATTAAATGAATCTCATAAATGGGCAATAAATTAACCAAAAGATGCATTTTTTATTTTGTAGTAAACCTAAATCAAGAAAGAATTCGAGAATATAAAATATAAAGATACATGAAATATCAACTAAGCATGGAAAAAACTAAAACTCGTAAAAAGAGAAAAGAGAAGATTTACCTCAATGGCAAGGAGTAAATTTGGGCAGAATCCCTAATCAAAAAGAATAATTTTTGTCTTTTATCCTTTGTTGAGGAAGTAATTCCTATAATAAATTCAATTTGATAGCCGAGTTTCATTCCAACTTCTTTCTACTTCACTATATGTTTATCCAATGATGAAAAAAGGATTGAGAAAATTTCTTTTGAATCAACAATCCACAAGAAGTTTGATATATCAATATATATCTAACTCTCCTTGAGATTAGATTAGAGAAAGGCGCAGAAGAAGATGCAGAGAAAAAGGAAGAGGAAGAGGAAAAGGAGGAGGAACCGAGCTATTTTGACAGAAATTATTAGAGGAAGAGACACCAATTATCAGGATTTTATAAACGTGACTTTTAGGTTTTTTATTTTTAGGAATAGACCAAGAAAAAAAGAAAATATAGAAAAAAGATAAATGAAATTCTTGGACTGTAAGGTATGACACGTAGGTTGGCCTAAGTCCCTCCTTTATATAGATATATAGATTATCATGCAAATCACTAGGGGCAAAAATTAACAAGGCACACTCACTCTCCCAAAGGATATTCCAAACATATGCAACATACCATAAGCTTTTCTTTTGTGTATTGTTAAATCAACCAAATAATCAAAAGCAAGTAAGATCATAATGACTTTCATGGTTGTAATGTCGGCTAAGGGTCAAATAGGAATTATTTAAAAATAGTGACTACCAATACTAAGGACTTTAAGACAACACTTTCACTTTATTCCTCTTGTCCACCCATCATCATTTATGCTTACACTTACACTTCCTTTACTAATCTCTTTTCTTCAATAATGCCCTTTTTCACTACTTGATTGCCAGTCTTTTACTTTAAGATCAATCAAAATAATCTATTGTTAAGAATATTTCCTTTCTTTCTTTTTGTTTTAGCAGCAAGTAAACATTTTATTTCATGGGCACCCTCTTTTCTTTTCTCTTTTCTTTTTTATCTCAAAGTGCATCAAGGCTTCTTTGGATGAACTTCATGTAGGCTACACAACAAAGGGAATAGGCTTCTCATGTGGCTAGATAAAGAAATAGGTTTATAGACTCAATGGAGTTAACTAGGGACAATTTCACAGGTGGTGTAAACAACAAATAACAAAACATAGGTAATCAAAGAAGTGCCTTGATTATGTCCTACTCTTTGACATACACTAGGAAAGTTCTAGATATTAACATATGCATGAAATACAACAATAACAAGCTCATTTTTCACGGCATCATGGCTTGAAATGGCTTCTTATGACCACATATTCACACACAACCATATTGAATGAATCTATATTATTAAACCCATTTTTCACATATTTTGAGTCAAGTTAAATACCTATGTGTCTCTAATAAAATTCTCACTCTCATGCATTTAAGGTGAACAACTCATGCCTTCTAGCTTGTCTCTTAAGTGAAATATTGAGAGCACACAAGTGGTGGTTTTCGATCCTAAAAAGAGAAAAGAAATTTGTGGCTAATTTTTTCTTAAGACGGTCGTCATCTATCCATCATCAGGACCAGTCACTACACCTAAGACAGACACTTCACAAGGAAAAAAATCGGTTCAAAAGGGTTTATCCTCAGGAAAAGAGTCGAAAACAAAAATTGAGGAACCCACTCTACTAAACAGCAAACAGAACAGAACAAGCAAATTTCACGGTACAACTACAGTCTCCACAATCTTCCACTTACTAATTATTACATACCATTAGCACTCTTCTTCAATTCTTAATAGAAATTAACAACAAAGATATTTGACAATGAATATACAGTGCAACTCCAAAAATATAGCAAAGAAAACATACAACAAAATTTTATTTCCTCCACCCCACACTTAAATATAGCATTGTCCTCAGTTCTTAAACATTTCATAACAAAGGGAGAGAGAAAAACTTTATGTGCCTCTAAGCATCATCGTCATTATCAAGAGCGAAGTCCTGATCATCAGCATCCTTTATGTTATCAACCATCATTGCCCCAGTGGTTGCATCCTCCTCATCAACTTCATCAATCAACACTATAGGCTCATCATAATCTAACAACTCGACAAATGCTGGTCCCACTTTTCACATCAGCATGACACTGTCATTAGCAGTTGCTAGTCTACTCCTGATCCGTAGCTACAGGTTGAACATCCCAAACATACGGTCCTCCCGCTATTATCCTGAGCTTGACACTCGACTTGAGTGACTGCTAGTCCAGAAACTATTCTTGGCTCCTTGACTTTTCTCACATCTATCAACTTTCCTACCAAGTGTCCTTCTAGTGGTAGCTGGACGCCAGCCTCCTCCTCTTCAATGTTATGCTACCTCAGGAATCAGGTCAATAGATACCATAATATCTCCATCAATAGATGTACCTAGAGCGTCGCATGTTGTCTCTTAGCACTGATTCAAAGTTAACTGGAAAACCTTTCATCAACATGTACACAAGCACTACCCTCTCTCTAGTGATCTCGGTGGTGTGCTTTCCAAAAAGGAGAACTACACAAACCATCTTTACCCATACACTAGCAGTTCTAGACAAATAAGAGAAAAAAAGTCTAGAGTGAACACCACCGTCATTCTGTGCCTACCTAGCCTCTAAATGCTCTCTACATAGTGTAAGACAAATGTCTCGGTAAGGGGGCTTCTCATTTAATTGGAAATACACCTCTGATTCCGCAGCTAGTGTGCCAAGAAACTCATTTAATGTCTTGTCAGTAAAATAGACCACTTGGCCCCTAACTTTAACCATCATGCTCTCCTCATATGTGGTATTCCAATTTGCGTAGAACTCCCGGACTAGAGTGAGGTTGCACTCCCGTAGCTCCAAAACACAAATCTTAGCCTCAATCCATGGATAATGTCCTGGATGGCTAAAACCTCAATTTCCAACCGGCCTTCATCATTCTAGTTTTCAAGGTAATATTTGTCCTCCTTTTGTACATCTAACCATTTGAGGACATGTTCCTCAATAGCTTGTTCTCCAAATATCCTAGCAAGGGGTGCTCTCGGGACAGATGAGCTGGTTGTGACTCCCTTTCTCAACCTTTTGAAGCCTTTGCTCGAAGTCGCCACCTCTTTGCCTTTGTCTGCACGTGAAGCCGTAGCACCTGTCAATCATATACAATAGCATATAAAGTATTAGCTCATGAATATCATGTCTAGATAATTAAGTGTATGAGACACAAAATGGTCTCATACTTAATTTTCTAGCATGGTGGTGAAAGTTTGTCAAATGGAGTACTTAGGCTTCCCCCACTATCATCTCAAATAATACCAACTCACCGTATTCACAATTTTCAACAATTTTTACATTTCTCAAATTCATAAGCCTCAATACACTATCATGTAATTTCACTCAATTTACAAGAGTGCTTCAAGTCATCTACTCCCAACAACCCCCTCAATTCACAACATTCATATGTAGAGAATTCTTGCAATTTCAAACTCCCAAAAATTTCCAATAATCACAAGTAATTATTAAGCATCTTCTTCCAAAATAATACTACAACTTGAGAATTTCATGAAAAATAATCACAATCCTTACACCATTCTTCTTCATACCCACAACTTAAAAATCATCAATAATTTAAATCCAAGCATAATGTACTAATATCTTAAGAAATATATGGGTTTGAAGTCATGGGTGACCCTTTTTTGTCAAGTTCATGACTTTGCCCAACAATGATGGACACGGGTCTAGTTGGAGAAGAAGAAGGGACGATAGTCCTGCTTACAAGAAAGAAAATACTAGAGTAGAGAAGAGTCTTACTTACTTGAGATGGAGAATCTTGCTTCACCAAGCTTTGGATTGGGAGAATTAAGGAGGGGAGTTACGGCTATTAGAGATAGAGAAAGTCATGAGTTTCTTTTTGTGTTTTAGAGAGAAGAAGTGAATGGAAAAAAATGAGCTGGGAGTGGGGTTTTAAAGTAATTTAGGGTCCTCGTGTCGGGTAGACTCGTGGACCTTAAAAAATTTTCACCAAAAAACGCTTGGCATGATGCACTACCTAATGCACCAATCTGACCATAAAATCTTTTGGAAGTTTGCAACCGTATCGAGCAGTTCTCCAACCTATCCAAAAAAAAATTCTGAAGTTTTGAGTATGGCGCAAGCGCTAGTTATTTTGCCACCCTACTAAAAAAATTTCCAGAAGGTAGTTTGCCTTATACTTCTAATTTATTAGGTTCCTTTTTGTATACATCCTTTTCAAGACCCCTGTTCATCTCTACAGAACAAAAAAAGTATGTTAGAAAGATAGTTTTCCTTCTACTAAGCGCCTTATTTATAGTTGTGGCATGATATCCACGTACTGCCTCCCATGCAATTTCTGATTTAATGTTGCGGCATGACGCAAGACCTCTCATTCCCCTCTCAGCGAAATTGAACTCTTCCTTCTACCCTACTCTCCACCAAAGTTATTCTTTACACTTTGGTCATTCACCAGGAAGGTCTTGTCTGACCCCAAGGGCTTCAACTCCATGACATTATGCGCAATCATGTTCACAATCTCAAAGGTGCCTGACCATTTCGGCTTCAGCTTAACCCCAGATACATTCAGCCTTAAATCGTATAAGAACATCATTTATCCCAACTTAAACTCACAAGGCTGGATATGCTCACCATGCCATTTATTTGTCCACTCCTTGTATAACTTGGCATTCTCATATGCACTCAAGTGGAACTCATCAAGATCGTGGAGTTGTAACAACCTTTTCGCCCTCACTGCCTTCATATCAAAATTCAACCTTTGAATGGTCCAATACGCTCAATGCTCTAGCTCGGCCGGCAGATGACGCATTTTTCCAAAGACCAACCTATATGGTAAGGTGATGATAGGGGTTCTGAAAGCAGTCATGTATGCTCAAAAAGCATCATTCAATTTGTTAGATAAGTCTTTCTTATTTGTGTTCACTGTCTTCTCGAGGATACTTTTGATTTCTCGATTGGAGACCTCCACCTGTCCGCTGGTTTGCAGATGATGAGTTGCGACTACCGTATGCTTCACATTATACTTAGGCAAGAGGTTATTAAAAATCCGATTACAAAAATATGTAACCTCATTAATGATGATAGATCGAGGTGTTTAATACCCCGGAAGTGCCTAAGATTAGACCCGGGAGTTTAAAAATTAAAACTGCTGAAACTAAGGAAAATTGTTGCAGAAAGAGAGGTTACATAGATCGTGAGATCAACCAATGACCCATAGGAGTAAGTCGTGAAAGGTGTTTGGTTGTGGGTTAGTGGGGACAATGACCGGTCCAACGACTCGTTGTAGGATACAATGAGTCATCGTATGGAATCGTGGTGAGAGTTAGACTTGAGGTTCAGGGATGCCACGGGCCACCCAACGACCTGTCGTGAGGTACCACAGATTGTGGTGAGCAGTCGTTGTTAGCTTAGTGAGGTAGTCAGTGTATGTGACGGAATAAGACCACGACTCGTGGGTTCTATAACAAGTCGTGGTAAGGCTCGTCATTTGAGAAAGTGCCTAGGTTGATGAAGGAAACAACGGGTGATTAGACGACCCGTTGTAGGATTGAACGACCTATTTTTTAGGTCATTGTGTGAGCCGAGGACTAGCCTGGATAGTGCAAAGCACAAGTAGAAACCACGGGTCATGGTATCCTCAACGACCCGTAAGGTCGTCTGTTGTTTGGTCCAGTGAGCAGTTTTTCTGCGATTTCAGTAAGGGTATTTTCATCATTCCTAAGTTTTAGGGGCCTATACTATGTCGTTTAAGTCTCGTTTCAGTGGGTTTAAGGAGGGGAAAACCTATTCTAAGCTAATTCACTCCATGCATGCAAACTTGAGAGTTTGAAGAGAGGATTTAGGGCAAGTTTTGAAGGTTTCCATTGGAATCTCATCTTGGGAAATTAGAGAAGTGGTAAAATCAGCCCTTCCAGGTATGTAGGGTTATGAGTGGGTGTTTCCTTCCTCACCCATACCCAAATCTCTAGCTAAGCATGAGTAATTCAGATGATCAAGTTATGGGGGTTTTACCCAATTGCATGATTCTTCAATTTCTACACATGAGTACGATTAGATTATGTTTATATTGATGAATTGGAAAACCTAGGTAGATTTTTAAATTGTTTTCAATCAAAAATTGTATTTTCTAAACTATGAAACTTAAATTCCCATGGATGAGAAGTTCATGAAAGAAGAGCATGATGATGAATATGCGATGATGATGAGATTTGATAATGAAAAGCATATTTCTAAAGTTACCCATGATTATGATATTATTTTCAAAATGAATTGAGTAGATCCAAGCATGATAAAGTTTTGGGCAAGGCCATCATATCAAGTATGATGATGTAGTATATCTAAAATAAGCTTACCACATGATTTTGGAGTAGATGCTCCCACTTATATTTGAGTTTGTGGTATGTTTCGAAATAAAGCTTCTCAAATGCATGAATTCATAATTGAGAGGTATATTATCATTGAGCTTCGTTTTCATACGATGTTGGTTCTATGCATGATTCCATTATTGAGCTTTGTAAAATGATAATGTTGAGCTCCGTTTCATACGATTTTGAGTTTATGCATGATTTCATTATTAAGCTTCATCCATAGATGATGTTGAGCTTCGTTATATACAATGTAGAGCATTGCATGTTTTGGGAGAAGAGTCTAGCACCGAGCGGATTAAGGGTCGATCACCTTATGCCCCAGAACTATGCGCCAATATAGGTTGATACTATTATATTATTGGGACCTCCCTTGGGAGCTATCCCCGGCCCAAATGGCCCATGATCTTGATATCGATATCATGGTAGTGTCCTTAGCCCTGGCAAGGTTCTAGACGGCTCTACCCACTTGAGTGTGATAGTCGCAACCACGTAAGCTCTACCATGGTATGTTGGTTAAGTGACGAGTCTCCCATTGTCTACATGATTCAAATTTGCATATTCATTACTCATGATTATTACTTTAAGCATGCATGTTCTAAAAGTAAGGTTTGACCCATTGTTCGCTTTTTCATAAATGTCATTTTTCAGCTTTGAGTCATTCAAGTCAGATATGAAGTTATGAAGATATGCATGGTCATATTATGAAAAGATTATGATTTTAGAATTTAGTGCATGTAGTTCTTTCCTCTCAAATTTTAAAGCTTATGATATGTTATGAAATGTTTTAAATGATTTACTTTACTTAAGTGATTTTACTTACCTTGCATACTCGATACATTTCACGTACTGACCGCATACTTTCTATGCTGTATCGTTTCATGATACAGGACCCGAATCTTAGGTTTAGCCCCGCTCTTAGTCAGCTTATTGGAGTTAGCATTTTCTTATTGGTGAGTCCTCATCTTTCGAGGGCTATACTTTCAGTTTTCTTATGTATTTCAGTTTCAATATTGTTGAGTTAGTTGGGGGTCTTTTCCCATCAACTCTTCATGTTTAGAGGCTTTTCAAACCTATGTATGTATTAAGCTTCGAATGATGTATTCTAATGTTATGGTTGAGTTATACTTTTGCTGAGTTTATTATGTTGATTCTTCTAGTTATTGATTGAGTTAGATTTATGCTTATGCCATGGGTCGACTTGGGATCTCTCAGGGTCCCTTGTCTTGTGTTGCGATCTGGGCCCCGCTCGGGTTGTGACAAACTTGGTATCAGAGTTATAGGTTTGAAGTGTCCTAGGGTGTCAGAAAACTGCGTTAAGTAGAGTCTTTTTCATGGGTATGAAGAGCGCCACACTTATGACTAAGAGGATACAAGACGTTTATAAAATGTTCCCTTCTTTCATGATCTATGTAGTGCGATTAAAAGTCTTTCTATCCTTCTAATTCGTGCTATTCGCGATTGCAGAATCATGGATCCTTAAAGAATGAACGGAAGGAGGAATGGAGGTTGTGAAGGCCACGAGGATGGAAATGGTTATGGGCATCAGCCAGCCCCACCAGTTCAGGAGCCTCAAGCACCGGAGGCAGCTGCTCATGCCGAGTTCTGGGCCGCTATTTAGAAGCTTGCGCAGGCCTTGACCGCTCAAGTCAATCAGCAGGCCGTTGCGCATGTTCCAAAAAATGGAAATGAAGCGGCGGCTCGAGTCTGAGACTTCTTGAGGATGAAACCGCCGGAGTTCTTAGGGTCCAAGGTAGATGAGGACCCGCATGATTTCATTGATGAGCTTGTCAAGATCACCCCGGTTATGGGGGTGAGTAGTGTTGAGTGTGCAGAGTTGGCCTCCTAATAGTTGAAGGGGATGGTGCATATCTAGTTTCGCCAATGGAAGGATAGCAATGGCGCAAGAGCAGGTCTGATCATGTGGGAGGAGTTTCAGGTTGCATTCCTAGATCGGTTCTTCCCTCGGGAGATAAGGGAACTGAAGGCAACTGAGTTTGTAAACTTGAAGCAGGGAAGGATGAAGTGCAAGAGGCATCTTGTAAACTCAGCTGCCTCACAGATTCTATGCTTTAGCTTCCCGTCAGGAGCAGGAGGTCTCCCTAGATGTGGTTACTGCTACGTTGCGAGTTTTCTATATTGATGTTTATGATTTGCTAGATCTGGGAACTACCTTGTCTTTTATGACACCATATGTGGCCAGTAGCTTTGGAGTCAGTCCCGATGTCTTGTCAGAATCCTTATCAGTTTCCACTCCAGTAGGTGACTCAATTATAGCTAGACGGGTGTATAGAGGTTTCCCAGTCTCAGTCCTTCATAAGGTCACCTCAGCAGACATGATAGAGTTAGTCAGGACCGATTTTGATGTCATTCTTGGCATGGATTGGCTATTTACATGCTATGCTTCAGTTAATTGTAGAACCCGGGCCGTAGAGTTCAGATTTCTGGGTGAGACAGTCTTAGAATGGAAGGGTAGTTTAGTTGTGCCTGTAGGTCAATTCATTTCTTACCTTAAGGCCGGGAAGATGATTTCTAAGGGTTGCATGTACCATCTAGTTAGGGTTAAGGATGTCGAGTTTGAAACCCCAACTATCCAGTCAGTTCCAGTAGTACGTGATTATCCAGAGGTCTTTTGTGATGATTTTCCAAGTGTCGCTCTCGAGTGGAAGATTGATTTCAGTATAGATCTTCTTTTTGACACGCAGCCTATATTAATTCCGCCCTACAGAATGGCTCCAGCCGAGCTAAAAGAGTTTAAGGATCAGTTGAAGGACCTGTTAGATAAGGGTTTTATTAGGCTGAGTAAGTATCCATGGGGTGCACCAGTGTTATTTGTCTGGAAGAAGGATGGTTCGCTTTAGATGTACATTGACAATCGACAGTTAAATAAGGTCACCATCAAGAACAAGTCTCCGTTACCCAGGATATATGATTTGTTTGACCAGCTTCAGGGTGCCAAGTGTTTCTCCAAGATTGATCTCAGATCCAGGTATCACCAGCTCAGAGTTCGAGAGAGTGACATCCAAAAAACTGCTTTCAGGACTCGGTATGGTCACTACGAATTTGTTGTTACTTCTTTTGGACTAACAAATTCCCCTACAGCTTTTATGGATATAATGAACAGGGTGTTAGGCATATTTGGACATGTTCGTGATTGTTTTCATTGATGACATCCTTATATACTCTCGGAGCGAGGAGGAGCATGTTGCTCACTTGAGAGTAGTGCTTCAGACCCTGAAGGATCATTAGTTGTATGGAAAGTTTAGAAAGTGTGAATTTTGGTTGGACTCTATGGCATTTTTGGGCCATGTGGTATCGAGTGAGGGCATAAGGGTGGATTCAAAGATCGAGGGGGTGAAGAATTGGCCCAGACTGGTGAACCCATCAGATATCAGGAGCTTTTTGGGTTGAGTTGCTATTGGAGGTTCGTTGAGGGCTTTTCATCTATTGCAGCACCTTTGACCAAGTTGACTCATAAGAAGGTAAAGTTCCAATGGTCGGAGGCTTGTGAGAAAAGCTTCCAAGAATTGAAGACTCGACTCCCTTCAGCACCAGTGTTGACCCTACCCGAGAGTAACGATGGTTTTGTGGTGTATTGTGATGCTTCGAGAATTGGAATTGGGTGTGTGGTGATGAGCATGGGAAAGTGATAGCATACACCTCAAGACAATTGAAAGTTCATGAGAAGAATTACCCGACCCATGATCTTGAGTTGGCTGCGGTGGTGTTTGCATTGAAGATTGGAGGCATTACTTGTATGGGGTCCACGTGGATGTATTCACGGACCACAATATCTTGCAATATGTGTTTACGTAGAAAGATCTCAATCTTCGGCAAAGGAGGTGGTTGGAGCTACTTAAGGACTAGGATATGAGTGTTCATTACCACCCGGGTAAGGCTAATGTGGTAGCGAACGCACTTAGTAGGCTCTCCATGAAAAGTGTGTCCCACGTGGATGATGGAAAGAAGGAGTTGGTGAAAGATGTCCATCGACTTGCGAGGTTGGGAGTTAGATTGGTCGACTCAACCTATGGTGGAATTATTGTGCAAAACGAATCAGAATCGTCCTTGGTGACTGATGTGGAGGCTAGACAAGATGAGGATCTGATTTTGGTAATGTTGAAAAAAGTCATTCGGAGTCATAAGGTGGGGGCCTTCTCCCAAGGGGGAGATGGGGTGTTGCGGTACCAGGGTCGTCTATGTGTTTCAGATATTGATAATATGAGGGACCGGATATTGCATGAGGCGCATGTATCCAAGTATTCTATCCATCCGGTTCCACCAAGATGTATCATGATTTGTGGGAAATATATTGGTGGAATGGCATGAAGAAGGATATTGTAGAATTTATAGCTAAGTGCCCGAACTGTCAGCAAGTGAAAGTCGAGCATCAAAGACCAGGAGGCATATTTCAGGATATTAGCATTCCCACTTGGAAGTGGGAAGAGATTAATATGGATTTCATTACAAGCCTACCTCGTACACGCCAGCACTACGATTCTATTTGGGTGGTGGTAGACAGGTTGACCAAAGCTGCATATTTCCTACCGGTGAAAACCAAAGATTCAGCGGATGATTATGCCAAATTGTATATTCGGGAGTTGTTTCGACTTCATGGGGTGCCTTTGTCTATTAATTCAGACTGAGGTACTCAGTTTACCTCCCAGTTCTGGTGGTCTTTTCAGAAGGGGCTTGGGACTCAGGTTAAGCTCAGTACAGCCTTTCATCCGCAAATGGATGGCCAGGAAGAACGAACAATCTAGACTCTCGAGAACATGTTGAGAGTATGTGTGATGGACTTTAAAGGTAGTTGGGATAATCACTTGCCCATGATCAAGTTTTCTTATAATAACAGCTACCACTCTAACATCCAGATGGCACCTTCTAAGGCTTTTTTTGGGCGGAGGTGTAGGTCGCCCATCGGGTGGTTTGAGGTTAGTAAGGCAACTATGATAGGGCCTGATTCGGTTCATGAGGCTGTGATGAAGGTTCAGTTGATAAGGGATAGGATGAAAACCGCTCAAAGTCTTTAGAAGTCATATGCTGATGTAAGGAGGAGAGATTTGGAGTTCGAGGTAGACGATTGGGTATTTATGAAGATATCTCCCATGAAGGGAGTCATGTTGTTTAGGAAGAAAGGAAAACTCAGTCCCTGCTATGTTGGTCCCTACTGGATTACGAGAAGAGTTAGTAAGGTAGAGCATAGTTGGACCTGCCCTCAGAGTTATCTTCCGTACATCCCGTGTTTCATGTGTCGCTCTTGAAGAAGTGCTTGGGTGACCAAGCTTTAGTTGTCCCAGTGGAAAGTGTTGCTGTGAGAGATAGCCTTATTTATGAGGAAATTCCAATTGCAATCCTGGATCGTCAGGTTCGGATGCTGAGGACCAAGGAAGTAGCTTCAGTAAAGGTGTTTTGGAGAAATCAGCATGTTGAGTGAGCTACGTGGGAAGCCGAAGCGGATATGATGGCTAAATACCCTCACTTGTTCCCTAGCAGCTCAGTTTCAGTTGGAGGGATCAGTTTTTCCCTAATTCTTTAATTAGTTTCCATGTTTAGTTCATGTGCACAAGTTTGATTTAAGATATGATAGATGTATGTGATGTCTGAATTCAGTTCAGCTATATATTTTGAATCGGAGGTAGTCATTCCATTAGTTTTCGGTTTAAAAGATCAATATTTGAATATTATAATTGCATGCTTCTTCTTCTTCTTTCTACTTGTTTCCTACATTCGAGGACGAATGTTCCCAAGGGGGAGATATTGTAATACCCCGGAAGTGCCTAAGATTAGACCCGGGAGTTTTAAAATTGAAACTGCTGAAACTAAGGAAAATTGTTGCAGAACGACAGGTTCCACAGATCGTGGGATCAACCAACGATCCATGGGACTGAGCCATGAAAGGTTTCTAGTTGTGGGTCAGTGGAGACAACGATCGGTCCAACGACTCATTGTAGGGTATAACGAGTCGTCGATGGACTCGTGGTGAGAGTTGGACTTGAGGTTCAAGGATGCCACGGGCCACCCAATGACCCGTCTTGAGGTACCATGGATCATGGTGAGCAGCCGTTGTTAGCTTAGTGAGGTGGTCAGTGTATGTGACAGAATAAGACCATGACTCGTGGGTTCTAGTTACGAGTCGTGGTAAGGCTCGTCGTTTGAGAAAGTGTCTAGGTTGATGAAGGAAACAATGGGTGATTGGATGACCCATTGTAGGATTGAACGACCCATTGTTTAGGTCGTTGTGTGAGTTGAGGCCTAGCCTGGAAAGTGCAAAGCACGAGTAGACACCATGGGTCGTGGTATCCTCTAACGACCCATAGGGTCATTCGTTGTTTGGTCCAATGAGCAGTTTTTCTGCAATTTCAGTAACGGTATTTCCGTCATTCCTAAGTCCTAGGGGCCTATACTGCATCATTTAAGGCTCGTTTCAGTGGGTTTAAGGAGGGGAAAACCTATTCTAAGCTAATTCACTCCATGCATGCAAACTTAAGAGTTTGTAGAGAGGATTTAGGGCAAGATTTGAAGGTTTTCACTGGAATCTCATCTTATGCAATTAGAGAAGTGGTAAAATCATCCCTTCCAAGTATGTAGGGTTATGAGTGGGTATTTCCTTTCTCACCCATGCCCAAATCTCCAGCTAAGCATGAGGAATTCATATGATCAAGTTATGGGGTTTTTACCCTATTGTATGATTCTTCAATTTCTACACATGGGTACGATTAGATTATGTTTATATTGATGAATTGTGGAACCTGGACAGATTTTAAATTATTTTCAATCAAAAATAGTGTTTTCTAAACTATGAAACTTAAATTCCCATGGATGAGAAGTTCATGAAAGAAGAGCATGATGATGAATGTGTGATGATGATGAGATTTGATAATGAAAAGCATGTTTCTAAAGCTACCCATGATTATGATATTATTTTCAAAATGAATTGAGTAAATCCAAGCATGATAAAGTTTTGGGCAAGGCCCTTATATCAAGTATGATGATGTAGTATCTCTAAAATAAGCTTACCACATGATTTTGGAGTAGATGCTCCCACTTATATTTGATCTTGTGGTATGTTTCGAAATAAAGCTTCTCATATGCATGAATTCATAATTGAGATATATGTTATCATTGAGCTTCGTTTTCATATGATGTTGGTTCTATGCATGATTCAATTATTGAGCTTTGTAAAATGACAATGTTGAGCTCCGTTTCATACGATGTTAATTTTATGCATGATTTCATTGTTGAGCTTCGTCCATAGATGATGTTGAGCTTCGTTATATACGATACAGAGCATTGTATATTTTTGGGAGAAGAGTCTAGCATCGAGCGGGTTAAGGGTCGATCGCCCTATGCCCCAAAACTACGCGGCAACATAGGTTGATACTATTTTATTATTGGGACCTCCCTTGGGAGCTGTCCCCGTCCAAAATGGTCCATGAGCTTGATATTGATATCATGATAGCGTCCTTAGCCCTGGCAAGGTTTTGGGCGGCTCTGCCCACTTGAGTATGATAGTCATGACCACGTAATCTCAACTGTGGTATGTCGGTTAAGTGACGAGTCTCCCATTGTCTACATGTTAGATTTGCATATTCATTACTCATGATTATTTCTTTAAGCATGCATGTTCTAAAAGTAAGGTTTGACTTATTGTTCATCTTTTCTATATATGTCATATTTCAGCTTTGTGTTGCAAGTCAGATATGATGTTATGAAGCTGTGCATGGTCATATTATGAAAAGATTATGATTTCAGAATGAGTGCATGTAGTTCTTTCCTCTCAGATTTGAAAGCTTATGATATGTTATAAAATGTTTTAAATGATTTACTTTACTTAAGCGGTTTTACTTACCTTGCATACTTGGTACATTCCACGTACTGACCGCATACTTTCTATGTTGTATCATTTCATGATACAGGACCCGAATCTCAAGTTCAGCCCCGCTCTTAGTCAACTTATCGGAGTTAGCATTTGCTTGTTGATGAGTCCTCATCTTTAGAGGGATGGACTTTCAGTTTTCTTATGTATTTCAGTTTCAGTATTGTTGAGTTAGTTGGAGGTCTTGTCCTATCAACTCATCATGTTTAAAGGCTTTTCAGACTTATGTTTGTATTCATCTTTGGATGATGTATTCTGATGTTATGGTTGAGTTAGACTTCCGCTGAGTTTATTATGTCGATTCTTCTGGTTGTTGATTTAGTTAGATTTATGCTTCTGTCATGGGGTGACTTGGGGTATCTCGGGGTTCCTTGCCCCGTATCGCGATCTAGGCCCCGTTCGGGTCGTGACAAGGTGTCACAAAACGGTTAATATGTTCTTAGTCAAAAACCTGGTTACTACCGGAGCATCATTTGTAGGAAAAGGCACTGCCTCCACTCAGTTTGACACGTAGTCTACGGCTACGAGGATGTACTTGTTACCGTTTAAAGAGATGAATGGCTCCATCAAATCTATTAACTAGAAGTCAAACACTTCTATTTTCATGATGCCCTTTTGAGGCATTTTATGCCTTCTTGAGATGTTTCCAATTCTTTGGCAGTTACCACATGATTTCACAAATGCATACGCATCCCTGAATAAGTTATAGCCAATAAAAGTCAAACTGAAAGACCTTTGTAGTTGTCCTATCTCTACTATGATGTCTCCTGTACGGGAAAGAATGACAACTCTCTAGAATTTTCTGCACTTCACCTTCTGGCACACATTTTCTAACCAGCTAGTCTGGCCCCACTTTGTACAAGCATGGCTCATCCCAAATGTAGAACCTATTATCATGAAAGAGCCTCATCTTTTTGTCCGGTGTTACACCCAGAGGGTATATTGCACTTACCAGAAAATTGACTATGTTGGCATGCCATGGAAGCTCAGATATGTGGATAGCAAACAACAGTTCTTTAGGGAATATTTCCATAATCCCCATTTCACTATCAATATGATTCCTATCCTCCACCCGAGAAAGATGATCTGCTACTTGTTTTTCTATTCCTTTACAGTCTTTGATTTTAATATCAAACTCCTGTAGTAATAAGATCCACCGAATAGGTCATGGCTTGGTATCTTTCTTGGTAGAAAAATATTTGATCGCAGCATGATCAGTATACACCACCACATTTGTGCCCATAAGATAAGCTCTGAATTTGTCAAAGGCAAAAAATGTTGCCAATAACTCCTTATCGGTCACTGTATAATTTTTATGAGCTGCATCTAGTGACTTGCTTGCATAGTAGATGGGTTGAAATCTCTTTCCTCTATTCTGTGCCAGAACAACTCTAATCGCAAAATCACTAGCATCACATATTATAAATAAATGGTAATGACCAGTTTGGAGCAATGATAATTGAAGTTGTTACCAGCTTTTCCTTCAAGGAATTGAAGGCTTGCACACATTCTGCATCAAATGAGAAGTTGACACATCTTTGAGAAGTCCTATGTAAACCTACTGTAGAAGCCACATATCACAAGAAACTGCACACTCATTTCACAGACACCAGGGGTGGAAGCCTTTCTCAAGCTTGGCTCGATCGACCTTGATACCTGCCTTCAAGATCTTATGAACCAGAACTATCCCTTTGTGTACCATGAAATGGTATTTTTCCCAATTCAAAACAAGATTGGTCTCCTCACATCAAGCCAAAGCCGCCTCCAGATACTTCAAACATTTACAAAAGTTATTATAGAATGAAAAATCGTCCATGAAAATTTCCACAAACTTTTCCATCATGTCGGTACAAAATGGACATCATACACCTCTAGAATGTCCCCGGTGCATTAAACAATCCAAACGGCATCCTTCTAAATGTAGAGGTACCGAATAGACATGCGAAAGTAGTCTTCTATTGGTCCTCTTAGGTTATCATGATCTGGTTATATTCCCAGAGTGCCCACCCAGAAAATAGTAATAATCATGTCCAGTAAACCTATCCAACATCTTGCCATGAAAGGTAGTGGGAAGTGATCCTTTTGGGTGATGGTGTTCAGTTTGCAGTAATCAATGCAAATCTTCCACCCCGTGACTGTCCTTTGCAGAATCAACTCATCCTTCTGATTGTGCACTCTCTGCCATCCAACCCTTTTTCTAACACATTGAATTGCTCTTATCCAGTGACTATCCGAAATAGGATGGATGACACTTGCATCCAGCCACTTCATTACTTCTTTCTTTACCACCTCCTTCATAATCGAATTCAACCTCCATTAGTGTTCTACACTGGGTCTTGCACCTCTTCCAATAATATCTTATGCATATTGTGTCACACCCCGCCTTGGGGGGTATGACTGGCACCTGGTGCCCTACCAGGACCTGAACTGCTAGACTACTGAGCCTAAGCACATCTGGTGCCTGGCTGGCTCTAACTCAGATTCAGGGAAACAACGGGCTATATAACGGCTGTAAATACAGCCTCCGACCGACTAGGCCTATAGCCACCTGTATGAAACTTCAGCTAACCAGAAACATACTTACAAGGGGGAAAACCTATGTGGGCCGACAAGGCCACCATGCTGTCTAGTTATCTGTAACTCAACAATGAAATACTAGAAAGCTACGTGACCGGCAAGGTCACCACTACTGTCAACAGAGGCCTCACACGGCCAACATAAACTGAAATGCTAACAGCTACAACAAACTGCACGGCCTCACACGACCGGCTCAACTTACCATAGGGAAATATATACAGACTGCAAGCCTCTAAGAATACTGATAAGATGGTCGAAACAGGGCCCCGACCTACCCGTACTGTACAACAAAAGGAAATAATATAAACCTCTGAAATATCAAGCTTCGGATGACAGGAGCTGATGACTCTGCGCTGGCTAGGATCACGAGGGATCGCCTCCTCGTCTATGAGTACCTGCAGGCAAGTAATGCAGCGCCCCACCGGGCGTCAGTACCACTGGTACCGAGTATGCAAAGCAACTGAAATAATACAACTGAATACAGGTAACATAACTAACAAGTCTTTGAGCAGAAGATAACTGAATCTGAAGAGCTGATAGGAACTAGATCAAACCTTTCTGCACTGGTAGGCAGGAGCGTGTCTGTAGTCACGGCGGCCTGCTGTCTATTAACTAATATATATAAAGCACATAAATACATATACATTTTGCAAGCAAGAGACAATACCAACCCCCATAAGCCGGATGGCGCCAAGCAAGCAAACAATCTATATACCCCTACCCGGGTCAAAACCAGCCAAAAATAAGTCACTCCACTCGTCTGCTCACTTCAGAGCTCCTCTACCGGCCCCCTAGGTCTCCAGCTCGGGCCATAGCCTCCGATATAAGCAATCGTGTCTGGGTCCGGAGGACTCCTGTGTAGACAATAACAGAAAGGGTCTGGATCCCGGACACAAACCCAACGGGGCTATCTGAAACCGGAGCTACACCTATAATAACTGAATGTACAGACAGTAACAGATAGGGTCTGGTTCCCTGGACACAAAACTCAACAGGGCTATCTGAAACCGGAGTTGCACCTGTAATGCTGATCAGACTGCTATGGGGAAAGCTTCATCCCATCTTCGTCCAAGCTGGGGACGGCATGCCACTCCTTGGAGTGATGTAAAACCCACCCACTCAGTGGGTGACACGATTACCAACCCAGGGGCAGCGAGGATGCTCAATAAGGTGCCCTCACGCCACATCAAGTCTCAACAAACAAATAGCACATATAAATAGCAAGCATGTATAACTGAAAAAGACTATCTGAAATCTGATTTCTTATTCTGATCTGTTTCTATACTAAACTGATTCTTTACTGATTATACTGATTCTGAAATCTTTATTTAACTGCTTGGCTAATTTGTAGCCGGGATACTATTTGTCTGAATGGCTAATCTGTAGCCATAAAACTGTCTGTCTATCTGATTTTACTTTATTAGCCTTTATTCTGAAAATCTATATCTTTTTATTCTACAACATGCTTGCTAATCATACAATAAGCTATACTGGATCTGGAACGCTAACTCGCCCTTTGGCGCATGCTTTACTAACTTTCGGACTGAATACGATACGGCGACATAATTCAGTATCTATCAGACTCGCTTAATTCTCAACGTTCAACTCCAAGAGTTTCAAATACGGAGTTTACTATGATTTACCAAGCTAAGGCTTACTAACTTGCCAAAGAATGACTTCACATACCTTAACCTCGAGTTATCTGACTGTCGGACGAGGCTTGGTCAGTATTCCAGCTAAATCTCCCAACTGCATTCATAAACACGTCATTTAGTACTAAATACAACACTATTCTAAAGGACGGCATCACTTTCGATATAATTATAGCCTAAACTTAGGCTTATCGAAAGACGGTCGAAAACTTGCTATTTTTCAGAAGTCCAGAAGGGAGAAGTATTCACTTCACAGCTAGGAACACATAGACACTAGTTTGGAGCAATTCCACTTACCTTAGTCCGGTAGCTCGACGATTTGTCGGCCGAATTTCGCGAAAATAAATCCGTAGGAATGCTCCCTGCTACTAAATATCTCGGTACCTAGAGTTAATTTTGATTTAGACTACGTTTGACAGCGTAATCGAACGATTATATAATAACCTCCTTGCCCTCTCTGTTTTGCTGTGTTTTATCTGGAAATTATAGTGAATAATTGATTTAAAATCGAAGTGGGGCTTTATATACTTGGGCCTGGGCAGGCCCAACGTGTCACGGAGCCAACGCAGAGGCTCCACCTCCATGACACGTTGCCATCACGGAGGGGCTTTGACTCGGCTCCTTCCGCGATAGTTCGACCGGTTACCCATCCGATCCTTTCCCGGGCCTTTCCCTAGCACGTATGGCTTTCAAATATGCTTAACCAACGCGCAAATAGGTCATCTAGGTGCCAAGAATCTTACGGGGTATAACATTCTCCCCCCCTTAGGAACATTCGTCCTCGAATGAAGGTGCTATTTAGAGGACTATTCAATTAGCTCAACTTGTTCCTAAGGAAATTTCGGCAGAGTTTCCCCTGTAATATGGACTATACCAAAAACCTGAAACACAGAAAAGTCCAATACAGGTACTGCACACGATACTTAAGATTCACTTGATAGCTAAACATCAATCTTTCTCATTTATACATACACAACTATAAAGTACTGCATAAACAATAACACGGACATACCTGTCGCCTGACTAGGCTTGGAATAAGTGAGGATATCTAGCTTTCATATCTTCCTCAGCCTCTCACGTCATCTCCTCTTGGTTCCTGTTATGCCACAATACCTTGACAGACGGAATATATTTAGTTCTCAGTCTACGAATCTGTCTGTCTAAGATGGCTACTGGAACCTCTTCATAGGCCAGCTCTTCTGTAACCTGGATATCCTGGACTGGGACTGCTCTGGATGGGTCTCCTATGCATTTCCTCAGCATAGATACATGAAAGACCAGATGAACGGATTCTAGCTCTGGAGGCAAGTTCAACTCATATGCTACTCGGCCTATCCTTCGATGAATCTGATAAGGCCCAACAAACCTCGGACTGAGCTTACCTTTCTTGCCAAATCTCATCACCCCTTTCATTGGGGATACTTTCAAAAATACCCCGTCATCCACATCAAACTCTAGGTCTCTGCGCCGTACATCTGCATATGCTTTCTGGTGACTCTGTGCAGTCAATAGGCATTCTCTGATAAGCTTTACTTTCTCTTTTGACTGCTGAACGATGTCTGGCCCAATCATCGCTGATTCTCCTATTTCAAACCAACCAATCGGCGATCTGTATTTTCGCCCGTATAATGCCTCAAAAGGCGCCATCTGAATGGCGAAGTGATAGCTGTTATTATAAGCAAATTCAATTAACGGCAAATGCTCATCCCAGCTACCACCGAAATCTAACACACACGCTCGCAACATATCTTCGAGCGTTTGAATTGTGCGTTCAGCCTGTCCATCTGTCTGAGGGTGGAATGCTATGCTCAAATTAATCTGCGTTCCCAGACCTTTCTGAAACGACTGCTAAAATCTAGTTGTGAATTGTGCTCCTTTGTCTGAAATAATAGATACTGGTACTCCGTGCAACCTGACTATTTCTCGGATATACAACTCCACATAATCTTCGGCCGAGAAAGTAGTTCTCACTGGCAGGAAATGAGCTAATTTTGTCAGTCTATCGACTATCACCCATATAGATCATGTCTGTGTCTAGTACGGGGTAATCCTGCTACAAAATCCATATTCACGGCTTCCCATTTCCAGAGAGGCACTGCTATGTCCTGAGTCAGCCCGCCTGGTTTCTAATGTTCTGCTTTCACCTGTTGGCAGTTAGGACACTGAGCTACAAATTCAGCAATTTCTCTTTTCATACCTGGCCACTAGTAGTTTTCCTTGATATCATGGTACATTTTTGTCCCGCCAGGGTGGAGAGAATAACGGGCGCAATGTACCTCGTTCATGATTTGCCGGCGGAGGCCTAAAACATTGGGAACACATAAACGGTCTTTACAACGCAGCACTCCATCCTCTGTTACTCGGAATTATGGCGCCTTCCCTAGCGGAATATAATCTTTAAGCTGAACTAGGTCAGGATCCTCAAATTGCCATTCTTTCACTTCCACAACTAATGATGACACGGCGATGTTCTGAATTGCCGCTCTACCATCCTCTGCTTCTGCTACATGAACGGCTAGGCTAGCTAACTGATGTATCTCCCTGACCAATTCCCGCTGCTTGGGCTACAAATACGCCAAACTCCCCGTGGACTTACGACTGAGAGCATCTGCTACAACATTGGCTTTTCCCGGGTGGTACAGAATATTCACATCATAATCCTTTAACAGCTCCAACCAGCGACGTTGCCGCAGATTCAACTCCCTTTGAGTGAAGATATACTGTAGGCTCTTGTGATCTATAAAAATATCAACATGAACGCCATACAGGTAATGTCTCCACATTTTTAAGGCGTGGATCACTGCGGCTAACTCCAGGTCGTGGGTAGGGTAATTCTTTTCGTGTTTCCTCAGCTGTCTGGAAGCATATGCAATCACTTTACCATGATGCATCAACACACAACCCAACCCAATGCCTGATGCGTCGCAATACACCGAATAACCTTCTGTACCTTCCGGCAATGCTAACACTGGGGCGGAGGTTAATCTATCTTTCAACTCCTGGAAGCTTTGCTCGCATACCTCTGTCCATTGAAACTTTACTGCTTTCTATGTCAGTTTGTTCAGAGGTTCTGCTATAGTAGAGAACCCTTCAACAAACCTCCTATAATATCCCGCTAATCCCAGAAAGCTACGGACTTCAGTCGGAGTGGTAGGCCTAGGCCAGGATTTGACTGCTTCTATCTTCTCCGTGTCAACCTGTATACCAGCATCCGACACAATATGCCCTACAAAGGCTACTGAATTAAGCCAGAACTCACACTTGGAAAACTTAGCATATAACTGGCGGTCCCTGAGGATCTGTAGCACTGTCCGCAAATGAGTCCGGTGATCTGCTTCAGAGCAAGAATACACCAGCATGTCATCAATAAATACTATTACGAACAAGTCCAGGAAAGGTCTGAAAATACTGTTCATCAGGTCCATGGATACTGTTGGGGCATTCGTCAACCCGAAGGACATAACTAGAAATTCAAAGTGTCCATATCGGGTCCTGAACGCCGTTTTGGGAACATCTCTTTCACGTACCCGAACCTGGTGATATCCGGACCGCAAGTCAATCTTGGAAAATTATCTTGCCCCTTGTAGCTGATCAAACAAATCATCTATTCTGGGAAGCGGATACTTATTCTTTACTGTAACTTTGTTCAACTGCCGATAATCTATGCACATACCGAGCGATCCATCTTTCTTTCTCACAAATAGAACTAGCGCACCCCATGGTGAAGTACTCGGCCTGATGAAACCTTTATCTAACAAATCTTTCAACTGTTCCTTCAATTCTCTGAGCTCTGCAGGAGCCATACGATAGGGAGGAATTGATATAGGCTGAGTGCCTGGCAATAAATCAATAGCAAAATCTATTTCCCTTTCTGGGGGAATACTAGGTAACTCATCTGGAAACACATCAGGGAACTCGTTCACCACCGGAACAGACTGGAGTGTCGGGGATTCTGCTCGAACATCCTGAACTCTGACCAGATGGTAAATACACCCCTTAGTTATCAATTTCCTCGCCTGAAGGTAAGAAATAAACCTACCTTTTGGAGTAGCTGTGCTGCCTTTCCACTCCCGCACTGCTTCTCCTGGAAAGTGGAATCGGACCGTCTTGGTCCAACATTCAACATTGGCGTAGCACGGCACTAGCCAATCCATACCAATTATGGCATCGAAGTCTATCATTTCTAGATCTACCAGATCTACCGTAGTCTGGCGGTCAGCAACCTCCACTGTACACCCTCGGTAAATTCTACTAGCTATAATAGAGTCACCGACGAGAGTGGATACCGAAAAGGGCTGTTGTAATAATTCTGGTGCAATATTGAACTTTCGTGCCACAAATGGGGTAATATATGACAAGGTGGATCCTGGATCAATTAATACATAAGCAGGGCATGAACAGATAGTCAGCATACCTGTCACTACGTCTGTAGATGCCTCTGAATCATGTCTCCCTAGTAATGCATAAGTACGGCTTGAGCCCATACCTGAACTAAAAGCTCCTGATCTCCCTCGGGCTCTGCCAATTGAACATGAAGGCCCACGCCCCGCTGAGGCTACTGGGGCTCGTGGCCCTGCGGATCCCCTGTCCTGACTGTCTCTACTCCCCTGACCTCTAGTCGGACAATCTCTCGTCCGATGCCCCTCCTGTCCGCAAATATAACACCCAGTGGAGCCATATTTACATGCTCCGGAGTGTGGTCGATTACAATGGGGACAAGGTGAGGGTGCAAATCTGCTCTGCTCTCCCCTTCTCTGCCGCGAGGACTCTACTGTTCTGGAACTGCCACTAGGCTCTGACTTCCCTCTACGAACATATCTACCTCGCTGCTGTTGCTGTGGTGGAGGTGGGGGTCTAGGGGGTCTATCCGATAGTCGTGGCCTGGGTCCTCTCTGAACTTCTCTTTGCATCTCGTCCGATCTATCTCTGCGGCGCTGTTCCTGACTGGTCTGTCTACTGCTCTGTTGCCGCTGTCTAAGACCCTATATGGTCTGAGCAAAAGCCTATACTCGGTCAATGTCCATATCCTCTCGTAATGTAGCTGTCATACATGCCTCCGTATACTCCGGGTTCAGACCCATAATAAATCTGTGAACTCTAACTGGCATAGTATCAACAAATGCTGGAGCATAACGGGCTAAGGAGTCAAACTGTAAAGCATACTCACGTACGCTCCTCGCCCCCTACTCCAGATGCAAAAACTGATCCATCCGGGCCTGCCGGATCTCTCGTGGCGAGTAACGGTCTAGGAAGGCCTTCGAGAATCTGGTCCAGGTCGGAGGGGTAACATCTCTCCCTCGGGACCTTTCCCAACTCTCGTACCACAGTACTGCTATGTCCCATAACCGGAACACTGCCAACTCGACGGACTCTGAAGGGGTCACATGCAAACCCGGAAAATTCTCTACATCTGATCTAGAAAGTCCTAAGGGTCCTCTGCCTGATCTGACCCAGTAAACTGTGGAGGACCTAGTGTCAAGAATTCCCTAACCCTGGAACTACCTGACCGACCTGAAGGCTCTACTGCTATAGGTGGTACCGACTGGCGTTGGGTGGCCATCATTTGTGCCAACATAACCACAGCACTACGAACCTCCTGATCTGATGGCGAAGGCACAAGAGCTATCGGGGGCGGTGTAGTGCCCAACGGCTCCTGATGTGAGGGGGACTACTGAGAGGGCTGTGATGAAACCTCTATATCGCCCTCAGATCGAGCTGACTCTAACTGAAGCTGAGGCATCCTGCTGGTGCCTTCTCCTGCTGCTATGTCTAGTCTTCTGCCTGTGGCAGGGTGTCGTTGATCTGCCATTCTTATCTGTAGACAGAGGATACAATAAGTTTTAGGAACTCGACCCTTCACTGTACTGACCCTATCCTTATCATTTAGTACTAAATACAACACTATTCTGAAGGACGGCGTCACTTTCGATATAATTATAGCCTAAACTTAGGCTTATCGAAAGACGGTCAAAAACTTGCTATTTTTCAGAAGTCCAGAAGGGAGAAGTATTGACTTCACAGCTAGGAACACATAAATACTAGTTTGGAGCAATTCCACTTACCTTAGTCCGGTAGCTCGATGATTTGTCGGGCAAATTTCGCGAAACTAAATTCGTAGGAATGCTCCCTGCTGCTAAATATCTTGGTACCTGGAGTTAATTTGGATTTAGACTACGTTTGACAGTGTAATCGAATGATTATATAATAACCTCCTTCGTCCCTCTCTATTTTGCTGTGTTTTCTCTGGAAATTATAGTGAATAATTGATTTAAAATCGAAGTGGGGCTTTATATACTTGGGCCTGGGCAGGCCCAACGTTTCACGGAGCCAACGCGGAGGCTCCACCTACGTGACACGTTGCCATCGCGGAGGGGCTCTGCCTCGGCTCCTTCCGCGATGGTTCGGCTGGTTACCCGTCCGATCCTTTCCCGGGCCTTTCCCTAGCACGTATGGCTTTCAAATATGCTTAACCTACGCGCAAATAGGCCATCTAGGTGCCGGGAATCTTACGCGGTATAACATATTGATTGAGCTACTTATCCCTTTGATATCAGTTATGATCTAGGCTATTGCTGTTATATGATCATGTAGCAGTTTCAACAACCTGTTAACCTGTACATAAGACAACAAAATAGATATTAACACAGACAATGTGTTACCACTGCCTAAATAAGCATATTTCAAATAAGAATGCAAGGGCTTCAGATCAAGAACCGGTGCCTTCTTTATAGAAGGTTTTGACTTCTTCCAAGTCAAAGGTTAGTCGAGCTTCTCAAAAGCTGCTCCCCTCTTGATATAGACACTGGTGGTGTCCAAAACACTTAGACTCGGTTCCCTCAGCACTACTCACTTTCTCCTTCTCATATACTAGAGCTCTCTCTAATGGGTCTTCATGTGACAGATATTGCTCTAATGCCACCTTAGATATCTCGGGCTCCACCACAATGATGGCCTTTAATTCCTCATAATGGGTTAGGTCTTGCTTCCTTGAACACATTAAACACTGTCTCCTGGCCATTCACTGTCCTACACATTTTCCCTGACTTCATCCCTATGACTGCATCTACAGTAGCTAAGAATCCTCTTCCCAAAATGATGGGCATCAGCTTTATAATAAAGGATGATGAAGTCAACCAGTAGGATGAATGGTCCTTGTTTAATCAACACATCCTCAATAGTACCATCAGGGTAAGTAATTAACATGTCAGCCAATTGTAGAGTCTCTGTAGTAGGGCGTGGTTCACCTAACCCAAAAGTTTTGAACAATGATTGGGCATAAGATTTTCTACTACTACAAAACTGGCCTTTAGCGGCAATAGTAATTGCCGCTATAGCATATACCGGGAATTAGTCTTTTGCCGTTGTATATAGGGTCGCTAAAGGCTTTAGAGACCATACAGAAAAGTGCCGATAAATGTGGTTAGAATTGATGCTAAAGGTCATATTCTTTAATGGCAATTATGTAGTGGCAATTATATTAGTCGCTAAATACATTTTCAAAATGGTCTACTCCACCTTGTAGTGTCTAATTAAATTGCTGTGAAAAGGACATATTTAATGGCTATTTTGTAGCAGCAATTATAAAGGCCGCTAAAACATTTTCAATGTGGTTGCATTAGCACTTTTACTATCTATTGTTTTTGCTACTAAATCTAATTAAATTGCCTCTAAAACTTACCTATTTTAGCGGCTAGTGTTAAGTAACAAATATAATGGCCACTGTTTTCAATTCAAAATGGCTCCGTAAGCACTTTTGGTGTCCATTTTAATTGCGCCTAAAAATGACATACAATAACAATTATTGTGTAGCGACAGTAATAATGGTTGTTAAACACATTTCTGAAATAGCTTTATCGATAATTATAATGATAAATGCTAATTAAAACACATTGTTATAATTCATAAAAACATAATATATATTTTATTAACTCACGATAAACAAAAGCAAATTCTAATTTATAATAATACTGTAATCAACAAATTAAAAGATAATATTATGTGCTTAAATTAAATAGCTAATGTCATTCTAGAGATTCCAATCAAATACACACAGTAACAAATATTTAAATACATAGCCCTCAAACAAATCCCGCAACTCTTGATAGTATTGAAATCTTCCTCGTGCTATTCGAACATCATATTGTATTACCTAAAATAACAAAATGAGTAAATGTCAAAAGATGAAATCTTGATGATGCACCCACCTCAAATTTTACTAGCTCTTCGAATTCTTAAAAATTTTACTAGAATCTCCCCTGTAAATAAGACTACCAAATTTTTAATTTGTTAACAAAATAAATTCTATCTTGAAAGAACATCACAACATTTGATATCTCTAGCATAATATTAATTAACAAGTTCATCTACACAACATTCTTTGATATCAAAAATAAAACATATCATCTCAAGTTCATTTTTGAAACAACAAAAACTTTGTTCTTAGAGACCACTAAATTGATAAGCAATATACAAGTAGAAATTGATTCAAAAACTCTAATTTGTAAATCATCTCACTTTTCACACAAATGAAAGAATATAAATAACACTCTTGATGATGCATTGCTCTAATTTTACTAACTCTTCAAATTCTTAAAAATTTTGCCAGAATCTCCCTTGTAAATAAGACTACCAAATTTTCAACCTATTTACAAAAGCAATTCTATCTTAAAAATACATCCTAACATTTACCATCTCAAAAGTGGAAGCTCAAGAAACAGACAACAAAGGGAGTACATCCAAAGTTACTCATATCCTTCAAGTTATAACAATGATTAAGATAAAGTTATATAATTCAACAATCTCTCACTCAATTCGTCACTCATATCCTTCAAGCCATAATAATTCAAACGGATAAGCCACCTCAGTATTAAGAAGAAAAATACTGATAAAATCTATTGAATAGTTGTTGGAATCAAATATTTAGCGTCCACGACACCAACACCAATATATTCGGCACAATTCAGGTAAGGAGTAATATGTTAATATATTCAGATAAAGGAATAATACCGTGGGAAGAGAGAATATTTTTAGAAACACTGTGTCCTTTTAAACAACATTTGTTGTGATTGTTGTACTCGTTCATGGAAACTATTGGCATCAGAAACCTAAAAAGTAGATAATAATATTTTTGTAATATTTCAAACATGAGATTGAACGGCTTGAAATGAACAACCCTAAAAAAATTCCCCCAATTCTTTGTAGTATTGAAATCTTCTACATGCTATTTGAACATCATGTTGTATGACCTGAAATAATAAAACAAAGTATTATTTGAATACAAGGTTGATAAACTATGGTATCATCTGCCTGATCCTACTTATATGATCTGCCTTTTCTATTTTTCTTTCAGCTTTAGAGACTTCACTGAATGAAATCCTAAATAATGTAAAACAATCACCGCATAAAGACTCTGAAAACTGAATTTGTCTGGTCAATATCCTCAAACTATCATATAATGTTTTGTTTGACTACTCCACAAATAGAATAAAATATGACCGACGCAAAATTTCAGATATATAAAGCAACATAAGTAAATCAAATTTATATATAAAACAAAATAAAAAAGCATGAGCTAATTGGGTAAAATAAACTTACATGCTTTACTAAACACTATAAGATCAAATACAAGGTACATACAAATTATTATAAGAACATGTAGTAACCAGCTATTCTTAGCATATATATGATGTTTAACCAATGACAAAAACATCATCATAATATGCAGATATCTTATTTTAGTTTAAATCTAACTTCTAAGTTTCAAAGTGATTTCGAGCAGGATTTAGGTATACAGTGTTATGCACATGCAGACTTTATGGAGTCAGGTATCAACTTAAGCTGGATTTGAAATGAAACTTGGCTCCCTGAATGATCGGGAATGATTAGACTATATAGTAAGAGGTATTTTTTTCTATCAATCAAGAGAAGACTCTCCCGCACAGTTCTTTTGTCACCTAATAAACTTAAGGTTGAGGTAATTTTTGGGGATACTAGAAGCTATACCAACTTCTTCCTATTGAAAAGGGAAGGAAATTCTTACATTTTAAGATGGACTAAACTCAAATCCAAGGAACTTGAAAATTAAATGGATCCAAAACGGGCACACTCTTTCATTGGTACCTAGGCTCAAAGATATTGGTATTTAGTTTATGTAGTCACACAAAATCCAATTGTATAATCCTATTTATCCAAATGTTAAAGTGGATTAATTATAATACTAATCAAAATTAATTACCGTCTAATATTGATGTTGTTGCTAACTTAATTATTAACTAAAGTTATCAATCTATATGGTCATGCAGGATTAAAATTTTTAGCTTGATGCAGTGGAGTAAACCACACACATATATATAACAGTAAAGGGCTAATTTAGTAGAGTGAAAATAAATAGTCACCAAAATTTTAATGTTACTGTACCCAAAAAAAAGATAAAAGCATGATTCGACTTGGGCTACACTTTAACTCCTCCAGCTAGTGCATTGAATAAAACTCCGCGAACAGATGTATCTTACAAAAATTTAGGAGAAAGGTGCTCCACCTTAGAGGAGTAGCATTTTTATGTGAGACGGAATTATGTAAAAATGTAATTTGACTAGCCAACCTAAAATTGAAGCATATAGCAAATAATTCTTTAAAGAAAAGATCTGAATCACATCAAATATATGAAAGGTTGTTAAGGTTCATTAGAAAATAATTTACAAGATAAACAATGACATGAAGTACTTGAAAGATTGTTTTGAGTTAACAAATAATTTAAAAGATAAACAAGCAATTGAGAATAAAAAGTTTAAGAAAACAAGGAAACAGTTTATTCATCAGCTTCGTTCATGCTATGACTTAACTGGGAGAGGCAACTTAATGATTCAACCAGATGATTCACATAGGCAACTCCTTGCATTGTAAAAGTTTAACTATATTTCATAGCCAAAATATTTGTAGAGTCACATTCTAGGCTGTTCTAAAACTTTACAATATGCATTTGTGATTTTGACAGCTAAATTTAATTGAGCATAATAGAGGTTCATATACTTAAAATAAATTATATCACATTGGCTAATGCAAAAATACCAAGAAATACTTTGAGGGATAGGCAGTAGCACTATTGCAAACTATAAACTTTGCAAATAAGTTGCATTCAGAGGGCTTCGCACTAAAGTCATGATAATAACTAGAAACTAGATTTTAGAAACTCAAATAATAGACTTTGCTAAAAGAAAGAAACAACAAAATACATGACACAAAACTAAGTCAGATTGAAGAGCTTAGGTCTAGACTCCACATCACCGTGTTCATATAAAATGAATCTCCAATCTCCACTTAAGAAGAGTAGTTATAGCCAATAAAATATGAACTGAAAGACCTTTGTAGCTTTCCTATCTCTACTACGATGTCCCCTGTACGGGAAAGAATGACAACTCTCTAGAATTTTCTGCACGTCACCTTCTGGCACACACTTTCTAACCAGCTAGTCTGGCCCCACATTGTACAAGAATGGCTCATCCCAAATGTAGAACCTATTATCATGAAAGAGCCTCATCTTTCTGTCCGGGGTTACACCCAGAGGGTATATTGCACTTACCAGAAAATTGACTATGTTGGCATACCATGGAAGCTCAGGTATGTGGATAGCAAACAACAGTTCTTCAGGGAATATTTCCATCCCCATTTCACTATCAATATGATTCCTATCCTCCACCCAAGAAAGATGATCTGCTACTTGTTTTTCTATTCCTTTATAGTCTTTGATTTTAATATCAAACTCCTGTAGTAATAAGATCCACCGCATAAGTCATGGCTTGGTATCTTTCTTGGCAGAAAAAATATCTGATCGCAGCATGATCAGTATACACCACCACATTTGTGCTCACTAGATAAGCTCTGAATTTGTCAAAGGCACAAAATGTTGCCAATAACTCCTTCTCAGTCACTGTATAATTTTTATGAGCTTCATCTAGTGACTTGCTTGCATAGTAGATGGGTTAAAATCTCTTTCCTCTATTTTGTGACAAAACAACTCTAATCACAAAATCACTAGCATCACACATTAAAAATGAATGGTAATGACCAGTTTGGAGCAATGATAATTGAATATGTTACCAGCTTTTCTTCAAGAAATTGAAGGCTTGCACACATTCTGCATCAAAGGAGAACTTGACACGTCTTTGAGAAGTCCTATGAAGACCTCCTGTAGAAGCCAGCATATCCCAAGAAACTGTGTACCCCTTTCACAGACACCAGGGGTGGCAGCTTTTCTATGGTCTCAATCTTGGCTCGATCGACCTCGATATCGTTCTTCAAGATCTTATGACCCAGAACTATCCCTTTGTGTACCATGAAATGACATTTTTCCCAATTCAGAACAAGATTGGTCTCCTCACATCGAGCCAAATTGTCCATGAACACTTTCACAAACTTTTCCATCATGTCAGTACAAATGGCCATCATTCACCTCTGGAATGTCCCTGGTGCATTAAACAGTCCAAACGGCATCCTTTTGAATGCAGAGGTACCGAATAGACATGTGAAAGTAGTCTTCCATTGGTCCTCTTAGGCTATCACGATCTGGTTATATACCCAAAGTGCACGTCCAGAAAATAGTAATAATCATGTCCAGCATACTTATCCAACATCTGGTCCATGAAAGGTAGTGGGAACTGATCCTTTTGGGTGATGGTTTTCAGCTTGCAGTAATCAATGCAAATCCGCCAACCCGTGACTGTCCTTTGCGGAATCAACTCATCCTTCTCGTTATGCACTACTACCATCCCACCCTTTTTCGGACACATTGAACTGCTCTTACCCAGTGACTATTCTAAATAGGATGGATGACACTTATATCCAGCTACTTAATTACCTCTTTCTTTACTACCTCCTTCATAATCAGATTCAACCTCCACTAGTGTTCTACATTGGGTCTTGCACCCTCTTCCAACAATATTTTAGGCATACAAATTGAGTTCTTTATCCCTTTGATATCAGTTATGATCTAGCCCATTGGTATTATATGATCATGTATCACTTTTAACAACATGTTAACTTGTACATAATACAACAAAATAGATATTATCACACACAATGTGTTACCACTGCCTAAATAAGCATATTTCAAATAAGAAGGCAAGGGCTTCAGATCAAGAACCGGTGCCTTCTTAATAGAAGGTTTTGACTTCTTCCAAGTCAAAGGTCAGTCGAGCTTCTCAAAAGCTACTCCTCTCTTGATATAGACACTGATGGTGTCCAAAACACTTAGACTCGGTTCCCTCAACACTATTCACTTTCTCCTTCTCATATACTAGAGCTCTCTCTAATGGGTCTTCATGTGAAAGATATTGCTCTAATTCCACCTCAGATATCTCGGGCTCCACCACAATGATTGCCTTTAATTCCTCATAATGGGTTGGGTCTTGCTGCCTTGAACACATTAAACACTGTCTCTTGGCCATTCACTGTCCTATACATCTTCCCTGACTTTACCCCTATGAATGCATCTATAGTAGCTATAAATCTTCTTCCCAAAATGATGGGCACTGCTTCATCAGCTTTATAATAAAGGATGATGAAGTCAACCAGTAGGATGAACGGTCCTTTTTTACTGAGTACATCCTCAACAGTACCATCAGGGTAAGTAATTAACATGTCAGCCAATTGTAGAGTCTCTATAGTAGGGCGTGGTTCACCTAACCCAAAAGTGTTGAACAATGATATGGGCATGAGATTTACACTTGCCAAATCACATAGTGCTGACCCTACCTCCCTAAATGCAATGATGACTGGAATGGTGAAGTTCCTGGGATCCTTCAACTTGGGTGGAATCTTACTTCACACCCGAGAACTATACTCATCCATAAGAGCCATTGTCTTAAACTCCGTTAATATTCTTTTGTTAGCCACAATATCCTTGAGATATTTGGCATATTTTGGAACATCCTCCAATAGCTCCACCAGTGGTATGTTCACGTGCACTCGCTTTAGAATCTCTAAAAAGTTCTTCCACGCCGAGTCAGCCTTCTTATTTTTGAACCTCTGTGGAAATGAAGGGGGTGGCTTGGTCTCTACCTCTTTAAGCTATTCAACACTTGACTCACCAACCTCCTACTTTGATTCTACAGTCTGTCCTGGCTCCCTTTCTCCCTCTGCTTTTTACCTTTGGGTATCACTTCCCCTAACTCCTTCCCACTGCACAGAGAAAATGAGCTCACATTCTCCGTCGGATTCTTCTTTGTATTGCTCAGAAGTGTCCCCTGAGGTCTAGTTGTCTGTTGCATTGCCAGCTAGACGATTTGTCGTTTAAGCTCATGAATGAACTTCTGCATCTCATTTACAATCTGTGTTTGCTGACCCATCCATTGTTTCATTGTTTTCTCTAATGAGCTACTAGGCTTCTGGCCTTGGTTTCTCTGGAAGTTATTGTGGGGCCTTTGAAAGTTTTGATTTACTGCCCATAGAGGATATGTTGTATTCCTGTACCCCTTGATGAAGGGCATATTTATGCACTTCATAGACGTATTTTTGTCCGTACTTTACTATGTTTTGAGAATAAATTATGTGTGTTTTTCAAGTGTTTATGTTATATATTTATGAAAATGGCTAACACATGTGATTAGATGTTTTCAGGGATAAAAGTGATGGTTTTGGGTAAGTTTGAGGCTTATGGAATAAAGATGAGGAAGTTGGAATGAATAATGCAGAGATCAAGGCATATCGCACTACACAATAGTGCTGCGAGACCAGGTGCACGAAGCGGCATAGAAACTGCGTGATGGCATGCGCGACGCGCAGCCATTCTTGCGTGATGCAGTGCGTGATGTGGCAAGCTTCGTCGAATGCCATCAAAAGTCAAATCCCACTTCAACTAGGAAAAGGAGCTACAAATCCCAAACCAAATTCATGAAGGAACAAAAAAGGCATAAATCTACTATTATAAATACCCTTTTATTTCTTTGTAATAGAGATGTCACGACATAAGTTTAAAAATATGATTTAAGAAGACAAGTCTTGGACTTAGATGTTCTATTTCAAAAACGCTTTGAGACAATTGGTGAATTGTTCTTCTTTGTTGTTGCAATAATCAAGTGAGTTTCTTCCTATCATTCTTGTAAGTATTAATTTATGCTTTTGTCTATGAATACCATGAATTTATTTATAAATATGATAGGCTAAAACCACCACAACTAGGGTTGTGGGAACCATGAAAAATTAACACACATAGGTAAAATACTTAGTGATTCTTGAACGGAGTTTATGCATGTATTGTTTCTTCCTCCGTTTTAATTGATTTTTAACGGTTGCAAACGTTAGCACTTGCCTTATTTTTACTTACCAGGCCAAGGAGGTAGTGAATGGGAAAAGGGATTAACAACGGAGATTTGAGGCTATCAACCCTCATCTAATAGCTTGACCTTATCTGGGAATAGCTAATCAAATATCAAGGGTAAGGGTTAGTAAAGAATACACCCGTAGACGGACCAAGTTGCGTGGTGATAATCATCTAAATAGGGGACCAACCATTTAGGTGAAATTAACTTACTGATATTGTATGCTAAGCACCGGAATAGATCACTACTATAAAAACGCCTTATGGTTATGAAGTCATCGGGAACACTTACCCTAGTTAGTTGCACTAATTTGGATACAATAATCAATTTCTCAAAATAATTATTTATTACCTTTACAAATCCCCCATTTTAGGATATAATTGACTTAAAAGCATAAACACTAGTATTCTTCCGTATTCTTTGTGGGATCGACCCCAACCTCTAGTTGGGTTCTTTATTGACAACGTCCACTTCATACTTCCAAAGGAGGTGTGGTTTGAGCATTATCACCCCTAGTTGTAATTGTTCCCTTGGAATCCTCTACTACGACTTTGTTGTCCCAAGTAATAAATTGATTCAATATTTAGTGGAAACCCTGAATATATATTATTTTCTCCATATGCCTTACCTATTGGTGGTGGAGTCTGAACTTGCTACACCAGATTCACAACTGGTGCACTCACTAATTTTTGCTGATAGCATTCACCAACTGGCTGATGTCTGACTGAATTGCAGCTACACCATCAACTTCTAGCTTCCTTAGAACCTTTGGTGCTACGAAACCCCTACCTAAATCTTGGTAATCCTAACTTCTAAATGATATGAGAATCAGTAGAGTTTCTATTCGTCATAACTTTTGGACGGTATCTGTCCCTGTGCAGTAGCCTCAAGCAAAATCTTTGACTCTAGCTTTAGTCCCTCTACGAAATTATGTCCAATGATCTCCTTTGTCTGCATATGATGAGGGTAATCCATCAGATAACCCTTATATCTCTCCTATGCTCAAGCTAGGAATGAACCCCGAGATCTTCCCTCTTAACTCCTTCATTCTACTCGAAGAGAAGAACTTATTTATGAATTTGTTGGAAAGAGCCTCCTAGGTAGTGATGTACCCTGTTGGTTCATTATGCAATCATTCTTTTGCCTCTCCAATCAGTAAAAATAGGGACAGAGTGAGTTTAACATACTCATCATAGACGTTTTGGTAGTGGAAGTTCTCACTCAGTTCCACAGATGTCATCAAATACCTGTGCAGATCCTCGTGCGGCTTGCCCTAATATTAACATGTGTTTTGAACCAACCGCATAGTTCCCTCCTTCAGTTTAAAGTTTCTAGTGATTGTACGTTTGATGATTTCTTTAGAATCATTCCCCAAGTTCAGCTTGGAAAAATTTAGAACTGAGATCGTTCTTGGTTGTTTGCATGGTTAGGTTCGTTGTTGTCTACCGTTACTACCAACTGATGAAATGATCTATCATTCTCAGGAACAAATGAGGCCAGGGGTTGTCCTTGAATTCAAGTAGCTGGTATACACCGAACAACTACTACCTAAAATGTGCAATAACCAAACAAAGTAAAATACTTAACATTGGAATAAAATTCCAACCAAAAACAATTAATCAATATTGAAGTCCCTGGCAACGGTGCCAAAAAATTGATGTGGCCAAACGCACAGGCAAGTGTATATGGTTGTTAAGTAATATAGTACAAGAGTCTAGATATCATCCCACAGGGACTTGTCAGATTAATTATCTTAGTTCGAATTCTTATTTCACTATTCGTAAGAGAAAGAGAATTATTTTGCGAGGGTTAAGGTTAATTTACTAAATTAGCAGTGTAAAATAAATATTTTAGACATGAGTTTAAAGAAGATTGTATCTTAAATGATGATTGAAATCTAGAGTCTTGGCTCTTTCGTATTCAAGTTGAGTTATGGAACTCAATTAAATTAAACATATTCTCCAAGATTGTTAGTTTCAGGTTAAACCACTCAAAGGCTTCATACCTCGTTACACATGTTGTCTTCAGCTCATCCCCTTCTGTGAATATGAATCTGGTAGAAGCCTTTATGATGATCTACCTTGGTAAAGCACTTGGCTTTCCTGATTCTATCAAATAAGTTAGTTATGCACTGGAGTAGATACTTATTACTCATCATTGTGACTTTATTAAATGCCTTGTAGTCTATGAATAAGAGAAACAATCAATCCTTCTTCTTTTGAAACAACAATTGTTCACCAAAAGGTTCCCTCGGTGTGTGGATGTGATCGTCATCCATTAGCTCTTTCAATTATTTCCTATACTCCTCCAACTCGGAAAGTTCCATGCAATATGGGGAAAATGCAAGTGGCTTATCCCCTAGCTCAAACTAAATCGTGTGATCCACCTCATGCTTAGAAGTCAAGTGATTAGGTAGCTTCTCAAGCATAACATCTTTATTCTCCTCAAGTAACTTCTTTATGCAAGGTGGTAGAGTCTCTTAAGAGTCGTTGTCTTCATCCAAACTCGCAATGGTTGCCATGGATGTTGGCTACCCTATTTTTGTCCCCTTGACTAAGTGGATAACTGAAAATTGTGCTTGGATTTGTCCATGCGACATAGTTACTGTAGGCACCGTGCAAGTTCCTTCTTATTCCATATTAAGAGGCGTTGGAGGTAGGGGTTGATCATAGTATAACAATGTTTAAAGAACTCTTTCCCTAGTATAATATCAAGGATATCCATTGTTATGAAGGTAAATTTGGTCATACATTTCAATTATTTCCTAAGCTCCTTCAACTCGAGTAGCGCCATGCGATATGGCTCAAATACGGTTGGCTTAGCCCCTACTCTAACTTAATATTTTGATCCATCTCACACCTAGGAGGCAAGTCCTTAGGTAGATCATCGAGCATAAAATCTTTATTATACTTAAGTAAGTTCTCTATGCAAGGTGGTAGAGTCTCCTGAGAACTGTTGTCTTCTTCCAAACTTACAATTGTTGCCATGAATGTTGGCTCTCCCCTTTTTAACCCTTTGAATAAATGCATAGCCAAAAGTTGTGCTTGAACTTATCCATGCATAATAGTCACTATAGGCACCATGTAAGCTCTTTCTCGTTCCATGACTAAGAGACATTAGAGGCAGAGGTCAATCATAGTATGAAATGTCTAAAGATCTCTTGACCTAGAACAATATCAAAGTATCCGTTATTTTTGGCGGTAAAGCTCGTCGTACCTTTTCGATTTCCCAATTTGATATCAACACCAGTGGCTATACTACAAGTATTTTGTGCCTCGGCATTCATGGTCTTGATACAAGAGTTATTTTGAGCAAGTTTCATCTCTAGTCTCTTTTTTTCTAACCTCGATTACAAAATTGTTAGTTTCTCCAATGTCCACCAATGCATGAGTGGGCTTATTTTAAATGGAAAGGCCCATATATTAATTAATATTCTTGACGAGTTGAATATGATTCTTGAGAATGTCACATAGCCCAATCATGCACAATAGCATTGAGTCTCTTTAGGTCGTGGCAATGCCAGAATCCATGCAGCCCTCCGCATATATGGTATCCATTCTTTTCAACCTAGGCTTTCTTCTTATCATAGGTCTGACGGCCACTTGGCTTCTTGAAATCGGATTTATATGAATCTTGAGTCTTGCAGCATTGTTGATAGGTCTCTTTGCTTTTTCCATGATCTCCCCAACCTTTGACATTGCTATCTTTTGACTCCTTGACTTTTCCTTTGTCATACTTTTCATTCCTGAAATCCATCATTGACTCACCTCCACTATGGCTTGGTCTATATCCTTGACTTGTTACGTTGTAACTCCTACTTAGCCCAATCTTCGACAAGTCATTGCTGGTGAGGTTGGATTTGGATCATAAGGTGGTGAACTCCTTGACATTTTCGTGTATGCTCCTTGTGTGTTTTAACTCCCTAAGTTTGTGACTTTCCTCATACAATACATTATCTGGGAAGAACTGGCGCTTGAACTCGACCTTGAACTAATCCCACATGATAAACACATACTTCTCTCAATATTATCCACTTTCCTTCTCCACCAAAGCATGGCAATCTCTAATAGGAACGACACAACGGTTTTAATCTTGGCCTCATCGCCCCTCACTTTTTTATTCCTGAAATAGTTCTCCAAGTGTCAGTGAAAGTTCTCCACTTCTTTTGCATCACTGACCCATTTGAACACTAGTGTCTTAGGAGTCTTGATATTAGCCTCTTTCATCACAATAATATTCCTAGTTTTTCAACCACATGAGCAGTGCCTCTATTTTTGCCTTCATGTGGTCGATACTGCTCAGTATTTCCATGAGTTTGCACTCTAAGGTAATGATGTCTTTCCTTAGCTCTATCTCGACCTGTGTACACCCCTCTAAGTCATTTTGGATTCTCTTAATCTCTTTAAGAGTGTGTCCCTCAAGAACGATAAGGGTGCCCTCCATTTTCTTCAAGCATTGGCTAAAGACCTCAACGACATCCATCCCGTATTAACCATCATAATCCACTCTCTACTGAGAGAGATGTCCTCAGGCAGGACCATTGCTTCATCCTCACTCTCCTCTATGGCAGATGGTTCTTGGGACATAAGCCCTTCGCTTGACACAACCTGGCGGCACCTCCTACTATTATTAGCGGCATTTCTCTTCTTATTATAGGCATTCTTGCTAACGACATCCTAGGTGACATTGGGTTACGTGTTAGAAACTTTGATTTCTTCGTCGTTTTCCATTTTCTTTGTTACAATCTTCACTTTGATACCACATTATCCTTAGTCTTCAACTAAGTGCACGTGCTATACTTGACAAATTTCCTACGAAGCACCTTAATTTGCTCAACTATAAAAATAGACCTAGTCACAATTCCATAACAGCCTTTATTCATATAGTCATCCCTCCTATTATCATATGAAAAATGTGAAGATCAAAGATATACGCATCTCGAAATATACTGTTGAAACACCTTTTATTCAAAGATTAAAGGCTCTTATCAGTTTCAGTATTATTCAACTCATTGATCCGTATTTCAGGAAAATCACTATCGAAAACACATGAGAGGATACGTGCAGCCAGCTCTATGAAGAAATCTTCTATGAAACATCTTGTCAAGTCTGCTCTACTTTTTATTAAACTGAATAAGATGGATCTTGAGGAGTGATTAAAATCAATACAGGGCAATCTCATTATGGCATACTCAGATCCATTCCAAATCCCAATAGGCAGTAGCAGAAAACAATATAGCAGAAATAGGTGCTTCTATTGTTTGGAATTAATTGGTGAGAATTGATAATGATTTCAATGTGATTATTTGTGAGACTAATTCACTTATACTGCATAATTTTGTAAATGACATTTACTCAGTTTCTTGGAGGATTGAAGATATCATAAAAATAATTTTAAAAAAAATAATGAATTAGTCAATAACCATAATATCATTAGCAGACACTGCTTCAAAGAAACAAATAAAGTTGTTGATGAATTGGTTTCTGTAAGCTATAATCAAGTGATCAACTGAATATATAATACTTTTGTTGATCTCCCTAGATCAGTTCGAGGCTTATAAAATGAAATTAACCTTCATTTAGAGTCAAAAACAAAAGACCAACTATACTCATCCGAGCCCTCTTAAATCTACTCTTTGGCTCAAGGCCTTTTACCCAAGTTTTGAACTCATACATTGTAGCAAAAGGTCAGGCACATACCCCTTCCGCAACTCTTCTATTTTGTGATAATAAAATATTGACTCTTATTATAAAATAAAAATAAGATTAAACTGCTTAAGTAAATTGGGTCTTGCCATATGTGATGATGTTTAATTGTGTACAAGATTAAAATAATAATAATAATAATAATAATAATTTTTTAATTTGTGAAATTAAATAAGTCAATATTTCTGTACAAATAAATATACCATTAGGGGTAAATTAGGATATATGTAAAGTTCAATTATATCCAAATATAAGAATGTATTATTCATTTTAGAACAAATTGAAAAAGAAAAAAATATCATATAAAATGGAAAATAGTAGGTGTGGGCATAGTTTGGGTAAACAGGAAATTCATATCGAAATCCAAGTTTTTTAGCTATTTGGTTTGGATTTTTAAATTATGGATTGGACTGTTGATTTTATTTTTAAAATTTATGAATTTTGAATTGGATATTGGATTAATTAGTACTACTGATTTTTGGATATCCGAAAATTTAAAAAATTTATATCTTATTCAGCTCTACCCATGCCGTATGTGTCCAATATAATGAGTCTGATTCTCAAAGGTTCAATAGATTAGTACCTTACGGCTCTACTCATTATAGTATTAAGTCCAATATGGAATTACACAATATGGGCAGCAGTAGCCTCAATCCTTATTAACGGTAGAGTTATACATTTTAAGGAGCAAATTATAGATAAATTGAGATTGTTAATTATTATGGCCTGCCTTAAAGGCTAAAAAGTGAAAATCGAAAATTCGAAAATATCTAAACCAATTAATCTAAAATCGAACTTCAAAAATTGAATCCAATCTGAGCTTACTTGGGTTGGTTTTGGATGTAATTTCTTCAATATCCAAATCAAGATTTTCATATTCAATTCCAACGACCCAAATGCCCGCACCTAAGTACAAGTATATATTACTAAGATATACAGAATGTTAATTTGGGATGACAAGAAAATCAAAGATGGCAAAAAGAGAGAGAACCCGGAACATTTTAATTTATGCCTTACATACCTTTCACGGTTATAAAATTTAAAATATTTTAATAAATTACACATATTTTTAATTTAAAATTATAATATTTAATCTATCTTATTATTTTTAAATTTGGTGTGTTAATCTATATTAATATTAAAAGCATGAAAGTCTTTTAAAATGTTAATTAAATTTTTTATTATTCGTTAAATGACTCGATAATAGATAAAATTGTCATTTTACTATTTTTTTGAATATTTAATATTTTAAAATTAACTAAGATTTTATTTATTAAATTTTCTTATTTGAACTAAGTAAGAGATCCTAATTTTTTCGTATAAAATTCTTTCTACGTCAATTTTTCTAACGTTTAGGAATTGAAATAAAACTTTTTGTATATTAAAGAACTCATTTTTGGCTTTTACCATTTTTAATTTTACTATTTATGTTCAAACAATACTTTTCGATATGGTATTTATTGTTGTTCCGCAAGGCATGTTTAATTTTGTATCTTTTCTATTCTCTATTTAGTTGTTATTTATTTTTAAATATTATTAATTGATAATAAAATTTCTATTTTTTAATTAATTAAAACAAAGTATTTAAAACTTGGAATAAGCTATATCAAAATTTTGAATCAATAAGAAAATAAATTATTGTAAAATTGAAAAAAATAATTAAAATTTTGAATTAACTAGCTAGCAATATAATATAAAAGAAATTCAAAATTCATCATTTAATTTTTTCAATGTTGCAAAATTCTTAGGTTATATGAATTTATCTCCATGAAGAGGATTGGTGGTAAAAATAAAATAGATCTAACTTAAATGAATTATTTAATAATAATTAATTTTTTGAAAATTGTACTTATTGATATAGATACACCCACAAAACACATATTTTAATTAGTTTCCTATTTGCTTAAAAAAAACTGTAAATTAATAATATTCCTAATATGTGTTTAGAAATAGACATATAATTATTCTCCAAATTTTTAGGACTTCAAAATCAATTAAATTTTATGTTATTAAATTATACAAGAGTCGTTTTGTTTTTTCATGTCGGTGTATTTAACAAAAAAAACTTTCGATATAATTAATAAGTTTCCTACAACCTTTTGAGTAAAGTGATTGCATTAATCTAATAAAATTATTTTATTATTTAAACAAATATTAAATTTTTAACGTTATTTATTGTTTTCCAATATCTTTTTATATTTTTATTGATTGACATCGTAGGCTAAACTAGTCAAACTAAAATGGAACAAATGGGAAGTAATACTATAAAATAATGTATTGTTTACAACCATTGGAAAAAAAAAAAAAAGTAAAATCAAAGTCCTCCTTTTGAAGAAGATTGATCAGCAGCAGCATTATTAGAATTGACTGAATAGTAGGTCTGGACAATATCTAAGCAGAGGAGGCAAATAGAACCAGCCAAAGCAATTATAGACCAGGGATTGCTAAAGTACCTGGTTCCCAAATCAGCCATCCAAGTCTTGGCTTTGCTGTTATAGTGGTCTTCCACATCCCTCTTGACTTGCCAGAAAGAAGAATTATCCTCTGCCCCATAAGTATTCAAAGCGTTGAACAGTTGCACCACTTCCTCGTCACTCCCTAAGCTGTTGATTATAATTTTGTTCTCTCGCAGCTCCTTCACATCCATTTTTGAAACCACAAGTAGTTTCATGAAACTCACGTAAGCAGTCACACATTTATCGTTAATATAAACATTGGGAGAGAACTCATATGCGATCATGTTCTTGAAAAATACTCTGGTGTACATATCAACATGCAAAAGAGGAAGCTTCAGCTTAGCAGACCGACACAATTCAGTGGGACTAAACTTTACACCCTTGAGTGATGGAATCCCGCTACCCCTGGATTTAATCCCCTTTGATTTCAGATCCGTCACTGAACGAAACACGTAAAGCCCACGCTGTCCCATACCATCATCATCTTTGCTTCCGCAGCAACCTGAGTTATCCAGGCACGATTCCAAGTTGTTAATATCGTAGCAACCATGATCATTATTAGATTTTGGTTCGTGATCGTGGACTGTCGTAATTACGCTTCGGAGAATTCCAACAAGGTGAAGGTGGTCTTGCTTATTATGATCATTGGTGTGATTTGCTTCTTCAAAATTTCCTTTCTTGTCATGGAAGAACATTCTAAAGCAAAAGTTTTCAATGTGCTTTACAAATGCATGTCTAGGAGTATCATCCCTCAACCTAACCAACATCTCCAGAATGCGGAAAGGTACCTGATTTTCAAGCAAATACATGTCGCGTCTAATGCTGGTATAAACAGGAGTACCAAGATGATTAATTGTTTTGGCCTGGTTAACTGACTCCTCCGTGGACGATAGTCCGATATTATTTAGAATGACACATGCATCTAGAATCATCATTCGAGCAAATTTTTCGTCAGTGTAGATACTGGTGTATTCTTGAAGGTAACAACTTTTAGCATACCCAATATTCCGTAGAACCTCAGACAACAAGTCACCGTAGCCTTTACTACTGTTTCCTATGAACATTTGAAGCGCCGTGGGCTTGAAATCCTCAACGAACTTTAGCTTCTCCTTTCCGTGGTGGTAAGGCCCTAATGAAACCACTTTTGGTTCATACTCCTCATTGCCCTCTTCTCTCATCAACAATGGAACCATTTGTATTGGATATTTCTCAACTCTACTTTCTTCCCCAAATCTTAAATCCATTTTTGTTTTTCTTAATTCCCCTACAACATCATAAACGTACTACTGTTAACACTTCATAACTGAATTGGCAATGCGACGGGCCATCTTTTCTCAATCTCAACATCAATACTCCCTCCCAATTTATTTCACGTACGGTGGCATCGAGTTTAAGAACCAAAAATGAAAATAAGGGAAGAATAAAAGAACCAAGTATTTATCTAGGGCAGCTTATAATAGTGTTTTAGATTATGTGTGTTAGCCGTGTGGGGCCCTGTTTAGCTGTTGATTGGTGGTTTTGTCGGTCATAGTTCAGTTTAGCATCTGATTTTACTTTTCAGTTATAACTAGATATCATGGTGGCCTTGTCGGCCCGCATAGAACTCCCTATGATTGTTTGTCTCTGGTTAGCTGTTTATTTTCACAGGTGACTATAGGTCTTGTCGGTCGGGGGTTGTATTTACAACCGCTATATAGCCCGTTATTTTCTTGATTCTAGAATTAGGGTCAGCCCTTCACCAGAGGTGCTTAGGCTCAGTCAACTCAGCAGTTCAGGTCCTAGTAGGGCACCAGGTGCTAGTCATGCCTCCCAAGGTGGGGCGAAACACTAAAAATTATTATTTTTTTAGATTTTATTTTTCAATTAGTTAAAAAAGACTTTGGTAGAAGTACTCTACTTTTTAAGCCAAAAAAATTATTTTACTAAAAGTAATGAAATTATAATCATTTTTCTTTTTACTGATTTTGCCCATAAAGGAAAAGTTCACTATTGAAACAGATAGTCATTATGTATAAAGTTATATAGTTGAAAGTTCATTATTCTGCTAAAACTATTTATTCACTAAAAATAAAAGGACCTCTAACTGGGATTTTTTCTTTGTTTAGAATATTTGGCCTGAAAGAAAATAAATAGTTACTGCATCTAAACAAGACATAAAAAATTACACAATTACAACTCCATTATTTGGATTAAATTATTTTTTCTATGAATAAAAATGACGGGGTTCAAAGTTTTTTTATTTGATTTAGGTTTGAAAAGAGAATACACAATTGAAAATAAGTAGCATTTCATTTTAAAAAAAGTACGCAAGTCATACTTCATTATTTTATTAAAAAAAATTAATTTTATTTTTCTGGAATGATAGATTTTGAGTCAATTTTGTATTTGGCCTAAAAATAAAAATATATCATTAAAATAAATAATTAAGAGTTGATTTTTATTTTTTTTTCATCCTCACATGCTTAATAGATAGTGCAGTCACTCTCTTTGTCACATCAGCATTTAGGGGGTTAAAAACTATCAAATAGGCAAGTTCGAGGGGTAAGTAAGACTAATGATAGTATAGGTAGAATTTGAAGAAAACACGTTAAATTTAAAGATATTTAGATATTATCACCCTTTTATAATACATTTTTGTCCCCTTAATTAAAGTGTTACATTACTCGATATGATCTTTTTTTATGCAAGATTATAGAATTACAAACGAGAAAAGGATACAAGCTTGTGTCATTATAATAGGTTTTAAGTAGTTGTGCAAATAGTTTCAAATTTTCCTTTTCTTCTATTTAAAATTTTAGAATTATATTATTTTGACAAATCGACACTCGTGATCATTCTAAGAATTAACCATCAAAGTGTTTCCTAAATTTGATTTTACTTGCTTAGTGGAACAACAGCTACTTAGAATTAAAAAGAGTAGCATCTACACAAATTTAAAAGAGACAAAAATGAAAAGAAATATTGATGCTTTAAGAGACATACCATGAAGTAGACTAAATAATTAAAGACATTTGTATGGTAGAACACATTTACTTACCGGTGTACAGTAGCTCTTGTGATGCTCTTTTGTTGAGATGTTTGATAATAGTTCAAGGATATGTAGCCATATTTAAAGAGTTATCAAAGGAAGGAATATTTTAAGCCTTGGTTCCATAGTAAAGAATAAATGTTAAAGGTGTCGTTGGGGTGCTTCAAAAGGAAATAAAGATATATCTTCACTTAAATTTAGAAGTTTAGTTTTCATTTTGATCGTACCAAATTTACTGAGATATATAGCAAATGGGGTTCAAGTGTTTATTAATATGTTCTGTTTTCCTTGTTTGTGCTTTGCAAGTATGAGAGTACACTCTCAACCTCCAACTACAAGATCCTTATTAATAATTTATATAACAATGGATAAGATAAAGACTATTCTCACTAGCTAGCTATACTCATATTTGTATGAATACTAACACCTAATTTAATATTTGACTAATAATCTGCAGTTGAAGCCCACTCTGAGAGATGATATACATATATATGTTACATTAGTAAAAAAATAATCTATCCTAGAATTACTTATACATGATATAGATATATATGTTCCCTTCCTTAATTAAGTAATTACAAAATGTTGTACATACTAAAATGTTCTCAGGATATTTTTCACATTAATTCCTGGCCTTGAAATTAATTAGTTTCTTGGCCAAATTTGTACACTCAATGAATACAGTCATTTAGACCTAAAATTTGGACAATTAAGTCCTTTCTCAACAATTTTGGCAAGTGATCAGAGAACAAAAGGAAGAGATGTGCTAGTAGAACATTTTTTTTCTCATCTCATTAGTCATTATTCCTCTTATCTATCTTCTTGAGTTACAAAAAGAAGTCTACCCAATGCGGTAAATCACCCATTATATATGCGCAAGATCCAGGAAAGAATCGGATCACAAGGGTCTATTGTACGCAGCCTTACTCTGTCATTTTTCAAAAGGCTATTTTCACGGCTTGAATCTGGAACCTTCTAATCACATGGCAGAAACGTAACTTTACCAATTGCTCTAGCTCTGTGAATTACGTGGAAAAATGAATCAAGTCTTCATTATAATTAACGTTAACCTGCTGATATAAATAAAGCTAATTCCCGTAACTTTATCTAATATTAATCGTTAACGTAACATAGCTAGGACAAATTAATTAAAATGAACTGTTTGATTGACTATGGTGACACAAAATAACTTTCAGATTATTCATCACATATTAATTAATTAGTATTGAATAGTGATGTGACACACGTGAAGGTTAATTCTTTTCTAACACTTTGGGCAAGTGAGGAACACATAAAGAAGAAAAGAAGCAGATGCTCTATACTCGATAAATTAATGCTTTTTGCTCGTATATGTAGAAGTAACAGAGATCTTAATGAAAGAGCACTTGCAAGGCAAGGAATAAATTGTGTGTATCATATCATGCCTTCCTTGGACATTAATCTGCTAGCTCATCCATCACTTCTTTAATTTATGTGAGGTAAATTAATTATATATTTTTATATCATCACTCTCCATTTTAAAAGTTGAATTACGAAAATATTTTTATAAAATTAAACATCATTTTTGCCCGCCCTTCTATTAAACACTAATGTTATAATATTTATGGACAAAAATGTAAATACACATTAATTACAGTAAATACTATCATATTCTATTAGACATTAATGTTATAATATTTATGGACAAAAATATAAATACACATTAATTATTATAAATCATTTTTTCAAGATCTTTTTTGTTTAAAAATGTATTGCATGTTCTTTTAATTGTCACTGCTAATTGATAGTCTACACAATCGGAGAGTCAGAGTTGAAAAGAGGATTCCTCACTTCTTTTTCTCATTCAAAACCGTGCATGTTTAACTTTAACTTAACTGTTTGCCTATAAATGAAGCAGATTGTCTAACGTGTTTCACTTAAGTTGATAAATGCACTAAGTAAAGAACATGATAATTTTAGCATGGAAAACACCCTACTCAAAAGGTGAAAAACCACGACCTGTACCTCCACAAGATTTTCTCCAACTTCACTAACTTCAAAGAACCTCTTCAAACAACAGATTACAACACTTGCAACCAAAAGAAATTATAAACTTTAATTTCTAATTGTTCACACTCCTCCCTAGGAATGTTTCCCCAATGTCAATGCTAATTAATCATATCATATTATATTATAAGTGGGAAGTCCCCAAGTCAAAAGTTAGTTTACAAAAATACCACTCCATTAAAAAAAATGAGATTTTTTAGTTAAATAAATAATTTTGGTATAAAAATAAATGCATGATAAAGGGCTGCAACATTTTTTAATACTTATTAAAATTTAATTATTTTATACATATAAAAATAATCAAAATAGGAAGAATGAGAAATTTTATATAAAAAATGCGAAGCTCCAAACTTCATAGTTGGATTACCATTTTGCCCCCCCACACAATAAAATAAAATAAATAAATAATAATAAAATTGAGAAGCTCCTAACATTGAAATTGGATTATCATTTTGCTTCTCCACTAAATAAAATAAATAAATAATAAAAATATTATAATATGATATATATATTTTTGGTAACATCCAGAGAAATATTATTTCTATATAATACTTATGTACAAAAATATAAACTTATATTATATTAAATAAATAAACAAAAATAAAGATATTTATAGTAAATAGTAACAGTTAAAATCATTATCACCATCGTGTTTGAGTCTCTTCAATTTTTTTAATTTTGTGCTCTTTTACTACTTGATCAAGAAATTGAGAAACACTATAACTATATTTATTATCTAATTAAATTATAAATAAATACATATTTAGTACACATATTCCATCTTACGTGCTAATGTAATGCTTCTGGTCTTCCTACAGTATTAAAAATAATAATAAATAATTAAAGATACAATAAATGATATATCCAAACTTTTTATCTTTATCAATTTTTCATGTCTTGCAGAAATATATAAACACACTCAACATAGAAGGATTTATTTGAGCAGAAAATTAGATATGTGAGAATTTCGGTCAAAGCTTCAACAGAGTTTTCTATCTTTTTCTCATATATAAGGTTTATTTAGTTTTTATCTTTCACTTTGAATAATGATGGTTTTATGTAATTTGCTTTAAATTACTGTAAATCATGAATTTTTTATCTCTTTCATTTTTTGAATTAATGAATTTAAATGATTTGCTTGAAATTTACTTGAATGTAAATCATTTTTATTTCTAATATAGTTGTCTTGATTGTTGCATTTGATATTCGTATGTTGATGATCAGGAATATATGAAGTCATTATACAACTTATGAGGGACATCAGTAGTTTAATTAGTTATTTATACGAATATTTATCTTATTGTTAAAAGTTTGATTTTTCCACGTCGTAATTTCTTTCTGCTCTCCCAACTTTTTTAGAAAAATAAAAATAAAACTTACGGGTTTGGCAAAAACCAACAGTTTTCTTCCAAATCATGTGTTTGTACTAAAAAAATCACTTAATATGTATAAAATAATTTATTTAAAGTCAGTAATATGAAGCAAAATGAAGATAATTTATTAACAAGAATGTTAAATTATAAAAAGAGTTGTCTTTTTTACAATTCAGGATTCATAAACTCCAAATTTTAGCTTTTAAAAAATTTTGCACGAGCAATTTTCAATGAACCTATTCAGGTGGTCATATCTAATATCTTCACATTTTTTTAAAAAAAAAATTCTTAAAATTTCAATACGTATAATATAATTGTCAGAATTAGGATCACCTCTCATCACTTTAAGTTTGTAGTTTTTGTCTTTTTTTATTTAATTTATACCTCACGAGCATATTTTATTGATACTTTTTATAAGTAAAAAAATATTATACCAATTAACATGGAATACACGTATAATGCATGTGATCAGAAACTAGTTATTATATAAGTGGAAAACCCCTTAGTTGAGAAGTTGAAATATCAAAATGTCCATTAAATAATAAACGATCATTTTACCCTTTATTTAAACACAACTCCTGTTAATAATTTTGTACAAAAAAAAAGTAAATTTAACTTCTAATAAATGTAAATATTTATAAAAGGCCCAGGGTGCAAAATTAAAAGACTAGATAACCATAAAAATTTAAATAACATTTTTTCCCTTCAATCAAATACCAATTTTATAACATTTTTGTATAGAATTGTAAATAAATATTCCAAATTAATTATTTTTTATTTTTTTCCTTGATCCCCTCATTTATTACTTGAATTTTGTATTCTTTTAGTTTGAAGTCAGTGAAATTTGAGAAGACAACATTGAATGTCTAATAAAATCTAGAATATTTATAATTATGATATGATGTTTAAATTTTTTTAAATCTTTCGATACAAATATGAAACTCTAATATCTTTATTCCTATATAAACTTAATTAATTTTATTATTGAAATTTAATGCATACGATAGTGATTAGAATTTTTGAACGTTAAGTTACAACTCTTGGGAATACCATGTATATTTAAAGGCTATAGAGTCATGAATGCTCTTTTTTCTCATTTGTTTCTTATACAACAATTTCTCCAATAAGTGGTATTTTGCTACTATTTTGATTAATTCACCACATGAAGGGTTCTAGTCTCTTGGATGAATTTATCAATATCCAGAATCTTTTTTGAATTATTTAGGTGAAATATGTTTACCTTTTTCTTTTCTATTTAAATTGTATTATTTTTGTACCTTGTTATTTCTTTTATATCTACCACAGCTTGCAGGTACACTAAATATTTGATATACTTTGGCTGTAAGTTATTCATCAGTGTAAGTTTATTACTTTTAAGTATTATCGTTTTTGCCTTTGTTTTTGTTTTAATATACTTTGTATCATTTAATTTTTTGTTGTTGGGTCCTATGAAATTTAGATGATTGATACCATGTTGATGAAATAAGTAAGTAAAGCTATTCCAATGAAGTATTGAATATAATGCTTAAGGAGCTGAAAATATCAAGAAATAAAGGAGCGTGAATTTAGAAGTTGATAAGTCGTATCAAACAAAATCAGCAAAATCAACACATGATTGAAATAGGAGAGTTGGAGTTTGATTGCAATACATACAAATACAAGAGATTAACTTGAAAGAAGACTCCTACACGGAGTGGAACCCTAAGGCGGGTAAAGGTGTTGTCGTAAAGAGATTGGAAGGAAGAAGAACTCTTTGGAGAATTGTGTATATATAGAAGTGTGACTTCTCAGAAGAATACACACACTGACAAAGAGAGAAAATAGATCATTGCAATTAGGTGAAATTCTTGCAACAATCTGAATGTGAAGAGTTAGACAAACTTGTTCTAGTAAAATGTTAAGCTAGAGTTAGCAGTCTTATACTAGGAGTTTGTCATTGAGTTATAATTGATGTATTCATAATTCAGTGAGCTATAAACTGGATTAAGAAGATTTGGTCTTCAAATAGTGTTACTAGGAAGACGTTAACGTTTGGAAATACTTGTTATTGAGTAGGAGTATAAGCAGCTAGGAATTAGGATTTATAATTCCTTTAGATTACAAGAGATGTAATGATCTGCTGTTTGAAGAGGCTCTTGGAGTTAGTGAAGTTGGAGAAAGTTTTGTAAAGTACAGGTCGTGGTTTTTCACCTTTTGAGCCAGGTGTTTCCACGCTAATTTTATTGTCTTATTTACTTACTGTTCTTATTCACTCAAGTGAAACACGTCTGACAATTTATTTCATTCATAGGCAAACAGTTAAATTTAAAACGAATCCTTAGGTCGTGCAACATTCTAGGTTAGCCTCAAGGTAATCATAAAGCCACCGAAACAAACTCTTGAAATTTCATCAAATTAAAGACTTCAAATTGTTAAATCTTATTTAAAATATGTAATGAAACATATCTATAGATATTATAAAGCAAAGTAATAGAAAAGTGAGGTGGCACCTCTCATAAATTAGGATTTGTATTTATCTTTTTTCTCAATTTTTTGACTTTTTTCTCTTATATTTCTCTTAAAATATTTGCTAAAAATTTCATTTGATAACTCACACCTCTTCATTTTCATAACCTATATCTTTAATAATCTCAATAACTCACAAACCTTTCATTTCATAACCTTCCAAATATTTAATTTATAAATTTTATGAATCTCTATATATATTCTACCTAATTTTTATGGCTTAAACAATCTATAAATAACAATCATCTATGGAGATATTCTATGTTCATTTTCATTTTCTCCTTCTTCTTTTTTATTAGTATATATTTTTCTCTTTTTCTCTCTTTTTTTTAAAATTCTTTAGTCATAATATAGACAAACACAAGTTCATCAAGATGAAGAAGAAAGTTTGATAGCGGTGCAAGATTCATTAAAGAGAGATGACCAAATTAGTTTGGTACAAGTTCATCAAGATAAAGAAGAAAGTTTGCAAGATTCATCAAGAGGGATGATTAGATTAGTTTTAAAAAAATAAAGTTTGAGTGATTTATATATATATATATACAATGCAAGATTCATCAACAGGGATGGTTCAATTAGTTTGAAAAAATAAAAGTTTGAGTGATTTTTATATGTGTGTGTATATATATCACACACCTATTGTTGCTTATTTTAGTATTTTCAATTAATTATTTCTTCAAATACAAGATATGTACCCTGCAACAACAAGTCGCTATTATTACATATTGTGTATCAAGGACACCAGGAAATGGTCTTCAACTAATTATTTTATGGTTAACATATTGGTAGTTCATTATATAAACTTTTACCTTTTAAATATATCAAATTAATATATTATATAATTGTGGTCCATAGTCTATTGATGTTACATAGTTCGATGGATAATAATACACTATTTTTGACTTATTTCTCTTCTTTCCTTTTTCTCATTCAATTCAGTCCAATTTTTTCTTCTTTCATTTGTAAAATTTTTTTATAAATATATTTTTGTATACATCATTTTAAGATGCCAATAAATATTTAAATAAGTTAATCTTAATACATTTAAGAAAATGAAAGATGAAACAACTTTGATTTCTAAGACTTTTCATTTTCTAGAACTTTGGCATATTTTATATTTATTCGTTATCTTTTTATCTTCTGTTCTTTCTTATTCAATCCATATGTATTAAGTTAAATTAGTTGATCTTTATTTAACTTGAAATGTTTTTCACAAATTCTTTCTCAAAGAATTTCATATATAAGATACTAAAAGAATCATAATTAAAAAAAAATAGAATCATAAATAAATATTTAATTAATAAAAAATAATTTTCTTCATTTAAAATTATAAAATTAATAATTAATAATATATTAATTTTATTTTAATTACTGCGCAAAACGCGGTCAAGTAGAACTAGTTAGTTTAGATTTGAAAGGCGCCAATGATCACTATCTATAGATAATATATAATATCCAATTATATGAAATTAATTAGAATATATTCGACATGTTAAAATTATTTTCATTTATTTTCGTATATACTTGAGGTGGACATTTGAATATGGGAGAAAAGGAGCTAATTTTATTTTCCACTTAAACTCTAAATATTAAAATAATATCATTTTCAACTTCAGCTTACAAAAATCATTCATTTTTTTATTGTGCTTTTGTTACATTTTAAAAAAAAAAGAATAATAAAAGCAGGAAGCATTTACCTTTGAATTATAATTTTATTCCTCCTATAGATTAAAATGTTATAAAATATTTAATTAATTAAATATTAATTAGTATCCTTTTCAACTTTGGCTTATAAAGTTCATTCATTTTTTATTGTGCTTTTGTTACATTTTAAAAAATAATAATAATAAAAAGTAGGAAGCATTTACCTTTAAAGTTGAATTAACTTTATTCCACATATAGTTCAAAATGTTATAAAATATTTAATTAATTAAATATTAAATAGTATATTTTATTATCTGGAGGTTAAATTACATGCTGAGAAGCATAGTAATGCATTTTGAACTTTTGGACTGCATTGAATCAAATTCTAATTAAATATATAATTTATAGTATTTAAATTACATAAAGGGTGAGTAAATAAGAAGCTCAACAGCCTTATTTTAATGTTTCACAATATTGTGTAAACATTAAATCAAAACATAAATTTTCTTAATAATTTCCTTATAAATTACAAGCTTTACCCATTTTAATCTTCATTATTTGTTCTTTTCAACTCTAGGATAATAGTATATTTACACCGTCTTTTCATGCTTTAATTTTATTGCACATTATAAAAGTAAACAAAATAAGCAATAAGTTCATCACTCTATTATTTTTATTTTTCACTTAATTTTTAAAAATTCCGTACAACTGCAACAAATATGTAAGTCCATTTTTTATTTTTGTTTCGTGACTTTAAATTTTTACGTACAAGGCAAAATCATATTGAGAAATAATCTAAAAATCAATAACACATGCTAGGTATCATCATTTGGAATGTACTTACTTGCTTCATTAATGATCCTTATTTAGGTAAGGGAAAAAGAATTTTATGTTTACTAAGTTTGTTGTCAGTAATATTACTTTGGAAGTCCTCAGGCAGCTCCTGTTCCTTTATTTTTTTATTTTTTATTTTACTTATATAATTTAAAGTAGTTTCTTTTTATTTTATATGATTATACAAATTATTAAGATATAGGGTCTTATTCAGTAAAACAGATTGAATACCATTCCTTCGATATTTTCTTAAAAAGTCTTCTTAATCTTAATTAGATTGTTAGTGTTAAGCTTTATTATTTTTACAAATCAACTAATATTCATCCTCCTAAGTTACCTATGAACGCACATAATTTTGAGTCCAACAAAAGACACATGTACATGAAAAAAATATTATTATTTATTGATTAAAGTTTTTAATGTCAGTATCTATTAAATATATCTATCACAATTATCGGCAGTTTTTTTGTAGGTCTATATTATTATGAAAATGACAAGGATCTACTAGTCATTCTAATATATATATATATATATATATATATATATATATATATATATATATATATATATGTCGATCGAATTATTATATATCTTCTAGCAAGTACTATTCTCATTCGACAACAACTTCTATACGTCTTCAGAAATAAGAAGGCCACAATTTCTTTAAAAGAGACCAAAAAATTTAGACGTGAAATATTTGTATCTATAGACGATAATCATATCCACATGTAAATTGAATGTTATTGAAGCTTTTAGAAGAAAAAAGTTGGTTAGAAAAATTGTAGGGCAAAAGGAGTTATATTTATATATTTTTAAATAGTATTCTAATAACATGGTGTACACGCGCCAAAGGTGTATCCAGAAATTAGTTATACTAAAAATATGAAACACCTTATACAGAGTTAATTTACAATTACTAAAATACTTTTTTAAAAGTTAAACCATCAAGTTAACCTCCTCTTAAATAATTTATTTGAACTACTAATTAATAAGAACAGAAGCTTATTACTGCATCAGTTTTGCTGGATGAATGCACATAAATCATAAATTGGCTATTAAATGATTATTTATGGCTTCAGTGAACTTGTCAACTACAAAGGATCAATCTCCTTCTAAGCTAAAGAGTACCATGTGTTTGAGTAAATTTTTGGCTTTCTTTCTTCTCATCATCCATTAAAAAAGTCATCTCTTATCTGATTAAATTGTTAATCAATTATCTTATCAGATCCCAAATAAATTTTGATTACTGATGAACTCACAAATCAATAATGGGTTAGAGCTTGGTTAGGTCACAAGGATAAAATTGACCTTTCCCAACTTTCAAAGTTATCAAACATCAAACGATACTGAAAAATGATGGTGTAGTGAGGGCGTTGTTTCTATTGAAACAGAATTTTCCGTCGGAAGCCGGGAAAGCCACTATATCACTAATGAGATTTTTTGCTTAATTAAATCAAAAGTTTTATAAGTTCTTCAGTAATTTTTGGGACCTAAAGAAACAGGCAACTACAAAAGAAGAGAGGAAATGACACCTCTCGTTTTTAGCAGATCGGACAAAGAGAATTCAGCAGAGTACTACTATAGTCTATAGTAATTAATTACATTGAATTGGGACTTTGGCACTTGTTTACACCGCCTTAGCTAAAGCTTCTTCTGTCTGTAAATAAAAACTCCATCGGATCCTCTTCTCCATGACAGGAATTATATTGTTACAAATTTCTTTTTCTTTGCATGAACTGCTAGTAATCGGAATCAAAGCACACGCTATCCCTCTCCACACAAAAAAGTTTTTATTTGATATATTATTTCTATTATAAAAGGCATTTATGACCACAAAAAAAAAAATAATAACAGTTTATATTCACATATATTGAATAGATTCTCAACTCTGGAAACAAATTCACAAGGTATTTATGTCAATCATGACGAGCTAGCACGGAGTCTCTCCGTTTCCATGCATCTATCAAGGAGAGCCCTGGCTATCTTAAAAATTCTTACTATAAGGATTCTTTTGACAATCCTGAAGTTCATGCTGCTATTGCCTTCACACACAACACAAATACAACAAAAATACATAATATCATCGATTAGCAATCAGGCAGTCTCCTTTTTTTTTTCTTTACAGTAACTGTCTTATACACTGATCACCCCGATCATGATTGCTGCTTTTAGCCTCCTCTCTTTCTACACGGATCTGCATTCAAGAGATAAAAACTTAAGAAATATCATGGATACATCTTAAACATTTGAATTCCATAACACCAGGGAATAGTGACGGAAAAGAAAAAATATGACTATTAGAAAAGAAGAACAAACTGTGGAATAACTACCTCTACCACTTCCTCCTTTAGCAGGTTATTATCATATTTGATTAAAGCTTTCATAACCTTATGAGAGATAAGGGAAAGACTTGAGTACGTTGGTAGTCATATACCAAAAAAGAATGATAAACATCTTTATTATTATCATCCAGTGGTTTAGGGGTATTCCAAAATCTGCAGTTTGCAGTATGTTCTGAGATTTCATTTGTTGTTCCTACTTGATTGATTGAAGCTCTTATAATGTTTGATTCATTTTTTACTTCTTTATCAAGTGATCAAATCCAAACTAGTTAACTAGTTTACACACAGGAACAAGTCTTCCTCGTAAAGTTACAAACCATGAAAGAGTGTTTATCACTTCTTCTGCAAGCAGTGGCAGAACCAGAATTTTCACTAAAGGGTTCAATGTATAAAATAATCACGCGATATATAAAATTTTCAACATCTACTATATATATAAAAATAACAATAACCATGTATAAACAGTGTTATTTTCCATTGGAGAGGGCTTGAATGAACCCCCTTGGCTCTACCTGGTTCCGTCCCTGTCTGCAAGCAAATAAATGCTTTCTGGTTAGAGAGGTCCCCGAGTTCGATTCTTGGAATGCCCATTTATTCTATATATTTTCCCTTTTAGAATAAATAAATAAATGCTTTATTGTCCAATGCATGCTTTTGCAAGTAAAGTGAATTTGATTGCATAGTCATCAATAATTAAACAAGTCCCAGATAAAATAAAATGCTAATGAAGCAGGCATCTCAATCAACAACAAGTATATGAGTAGGTGGACATTCATTCTTTCATGTCACAGGAAAATTTTGAAAAACAGCTTGATTTACCAGTAGAAGATCCTCATCAGTTCCAAAGGATTTGCGGGCCTTTTCTAAACACTTTGAGGTCACCCTTCCATATTTTCTGCATAAGATTTCAAAACTTAATGCAGGTATGAATGAACTGGTTTCTCAAAAAACCTAAAGCATAATTCTGCAAATCTAAAAATCACAAGTTGGTTTCTTTGAAGAAGGATTTTTTGTCATTTTATTATAGATAACATTTGCTACTCACTTTCCTAGTACACCACCAAATGAAGAATAAATTTCTTGAGCGTGTTAATCAAATCACAAAGAAAATAACAACTTTAAAGTCTAGATTCTGAAGAAGAGTTCCACTCAAACAAACAAAAGGCTCCTTCATCCTTTAGGAAAATCATCCATCTTCTAGAACAGTCATAAAAAAGATACAGGAACATTGAGGTGGAAATTGAGAAATTACATGTTCTCTTACCTAGTACGTTTAATAGCTTCCATAGACTTGCAAGGAAAGTATCTCTGCTCGTTAGAACAATAACATATCCGTGTTCCCTCAGGAATGACTTAGACCAACCCAATAAAGACTTAACAGTTTGATGTGTAGGATGAAACATTGATGATCAAATGCCAAATTGACTCTCCTGCTACAGCCTACTATCCCAACTTTTTGACAGGGCTAGGACTAGGGGTAATTCCACCTCCTCACCCTGTAGCCCTGCCAAGGATGATTTGAACTAATTCTAAATAACTGCTTGGCGCAAAACTGCCAGATGAGTTGAACCTTTTATTTTCCAGCTACTCTTTAGTACATGCCTTGGTAACTAAAATCAGTACGCACTACATTGTTCCTCTAGCTACTATTAAAAAGATTCCATGAATTGTGTCATATCCATATTAATGGATACATACAAAGTTCAGGAGACTCAAGTTGCTGGATAATCAGATCACGACTGGAAAATCCAAGACAATTTACAAGTATTTGGGACCTCTTCACAAGATTATCTCCTTGAAAACAGATATTTCTCTGGTGGACCCCCTCCAAGTTTTTTTTTATTTTTTTATTTTTTATAATGTTAAAGTTGTATTCTTCAGCATTAAGGCCATGCTGGCAACCTCCAAAAATTTACAATAACCATATGATAGAAGAAGACTACTAATTACAAAGAGCATAACAAGTCTACTAGCTGTTCAGCTTCCCCTATGTCATCTTTTTTACACCAAAAAAAGAAAGTGTTGATACAATTCTCTTTGATCTTCTGGATAGGATTGAAAACATCCTCAAAACATTTGTTGTTTCTTTCTCTCCAAATAGACCAAATCTTCTTGTTACTAGATTTTCTATAGGAAAAATTATAGAAATAAATTGTTATTCCACCATATACATGATGGAATTATGTTCCACCATTTCTTTTTTGGCTCTTACTGCCCCCTCTACTTATCCAGTAGCTGATGAGATTTGCAGTATGCTCTGGCATTAACCATTTCTGCTGAGTTAGTCCTAAGAATACTGACCAAATCTGTGAAGTGAACTTGCAGTGTAAGAATAGGTGGCTATTTGTTTCCTCTTCCTGCATAAAAAAAGAACATCTGGAGACAATCTGAAATCCCCTCCTTTTCAACTTTTCCTGGGTAAGGCATGCTCTTCTACACACTAACCAGGTGAAACACTTGACTTTTACAAGTAAATTGCATTTCCATACCTGTTTCCATGGACCCTTTATACCTCCCGGAAGCTCCATCCCCTCGTTTTTTTATAGAGTCTGTTTACAGAGAACTTCCCATCCCTGTCATGCTTCCATCTTATCCTGTCTTTCTCTGCAGTTAGTCCTTAGAATTCATTCAGCCTTTGTTAGGAGCTCCACTACTCTTTCTACTTCCCAATCATTGAGGTTTCTCCTGAAAATTAAATTCCAGCCTTGGGTGGACCATACATCAGCAATGGATGCTTCAGCATTTCCACAAAAGGAAAATAAGTCTGGGAATAAAATCTTTAGTGACTCCTCACCTAACCACTTGTCTTCCCAGAATAGTATCCTAGTGCCATCTCCCACTCTACGGTTTGTGTGCCTATCTAGAATGGGCCACAGATTTCTAATGAACTTCCAGATTGACACTCCATATGAATTAGATACACTGTTTGAGCTCCAATATCCATTCTGCCCATATTTGTTAACAATGACTTCCTTCCAAAGAGCATGTTCTTCATCAGCAAACCTCCAGAGCCACACTGCCAATAAGCATTTGTTGTGGATCCTCAAGTTTCTGATGCCTAGTCATCCCTTTTGTCTGCATAGTTGGGTTGTTTGCCACTTGACCAGGTGAATGCCCTTGCCTTCCTTATTGCCCAGCCATATAAAGTCTCTCCAAAGCTTATCCAATCTCTCTTCCACCTTGGGAGGTAGAGGGAAGAGAGACATGATATATGTAGGCAATGAATCAAGCACTGAGTTAATAAGAATGGGTCTGCCTCCTAAAGATAGATATTGTGCTTTCCAGTTGGCTAATCTCTTTTCTGTTTTGAATCCCAGATTTATAGTTGCTTGTGACTGTTTCCCAGTGCATCCCCAGATAGGAGGTTGGGAGGCTATCCACTTTACAGCTCAGAATATTGGCCAACCTTTGTATATTAGGGACTGTGTTCACTTGATAGATGTTTGCTTTTCCTCCGATTTACAGCAAGGCCAGAAACTACCTCAAAGACTACCAAAATCACTCTAATGTAGCTGACTTGGTCTTCCTTTGCATTATAAAAGATGACTGTGTCATCAGCATAGAGCAGCTGATATACCTGCAACTCCTCCCCTGTTTGATTGCCTATCCTGAATCCTTTGATCCATCTGTTTTGAGTGGCAACTCTCATCATGCTATTGAGTCCTTCCATAGCTAGTATGACCATGAAAGGCGAGAGAGGGTCTCCCTGTCTTAGACCTCTTTCTAAAGGAAAATAACCCGCAGGTTCTCCATTCACCAAAATTGAGAACCTAACAGTTTTTATGCAGAAGCCAATCCAGTTCAGCCATCTCTCACCAAACCCCATTTGTTGTAGCACCTTTAGAAGGAATCCCAATTGACATGGTCATAGGCTTTCTCAATATCCAATTTTCACATGAGCCTGGTTCTTCACCTCTAATTCTGGAGTCTATGCATTCACTGGCTATAAGAGTTGCATCCATAATTTGCCTGCCTTTTATAAAAGACATTTGTTGTTTGTTGACAAGTTTATTAATCACCCTCTTTAATCTTTCTGCTAGGAGTTTGGCAATCACTTTGTACACCCCACAAATAAGGCTTATTGGTCTGAAATCTCTTAACTCAGTGGCTCCTGTTTTCTTTGTGATAAGAGCCACAAAAGTGTAATGGAAGCTTTTTTCAACCTCCTGCTTATCATGAAATTTCCTAATACTCTGCATTAGATCTCCTTTCAGTATATCCCAGAAATGTTGATAACTCACGGGAAAACCATCTAGACCTGGTGGCTTATCACAAGCACAAAGCTTAATGCATTTGAGCACTTCAGCTTCCTCAAACTCCCTCTGTAGCCCCTCACTTTCCTCCCAATTTATGCCTTCAACCCCCTGTATAAAGTAGTCTGGTCTCTGCTGTTCAGATTCTTTATATAGTTCCTAGTAAAAGTTGATAATGGCCCTTTTGATGTCTGCTGGATTAGACACAACCTCTCCCTCCACTGTTAGAGATTCAAATGTATTGAACCTCTTGTGTGTTGTGGCAATTCTGTGGAAATACTTGGTATTTTTGTCTCCCTGCTTGAGCCACTGCACTCTGGATTTCTGTTTCCAAGCTATTTCCTCATTCTTAGTTACTTCTTCAAACTCCATGGATAGGTGCATCTTTTGTACACTTTCATCCTCTGATAGAAATCTTTGTTCCTGGATTTTTTCTAGCCCAGACAGTTGATCTAGAATTTCCTCCTTTTTTAGTTTCCAATTGCTTCTATGTTCTAGCCCCCATTCCTTCAGTTTCCTTTTTAGCATTTTCAGCTTTGATGCCAGTTTGTACGAACCTGTGCCAGTCACCTTGAAAATGGACCACCACTCCTTTACCTTGTCGGAGAAACCTGCCACCTCCATCCACCACTGCTCATATTTGAAATATGATTGCCTCATGTTTAGATCACCACATGATAATAGAACGAGATTGTGGTCTGATCCTATTCTAGGCAGCAGGCTCTGTTTAATCTGAAGAAAAGACTCTTCCCATTGATGAGAATATAGAAATCTGTCGATTCTGGAAGCCGACATGTGGTTGTCACCTCTTCTCCAAGTGAAAGATCCTCCAAATAAGGAGGATCAAAAAATTCCATGTCGTTTATCCAATCTGAAAATTCTGACATGGCTCCTGTTAAATTTTGTCATTTTGATTTTCCCTTGGGGTATTTTGTGATGTTGAAGTCCCCACAAGTTACCCAAGGTCCAGCGCATAGACTTCTTATTGAGGCCAGCTCCCACTATAACTCCCTTCTAATAGTTGTCACAGGATGCATAAACAACACTTAGGTACCACTTGAATACCTGACTAACTCCTTCCATTTTGCAAGTCACCATTTGATTAGTTGCCTCCATCAGTTCACCCTTCCAGTGTCTTCTATCCCACATGACCACAATACAACCACTCCTTCCTACCGCATCAAGATGAATCTCCCCAAGCCACCTGTTGTGCCATAATTGTTGGTATATATGTGTCTCTGCTCCAGCTAATTTGGTCTCCAGTAACACATATATATGCCCCCTATTGTTTTATAAACCTCCTTACTAGACCCCTTTTGTTTTCACTATTCAACCCCCTCACATTCCATGACAAGATCTTCACTTTCATTGAATATTGGAAGATGTTATTCTCCCTCTGCTTCTAGACTCCCCTTCTTTGACCTTTACATGAAACTCCAAATTTCTGATCTCCTTAGGAGTTGCATTCTTGATGCTAGCTTTTCATAGCCGTAGTCGTACTCAAGTACCCTTGCAGGGGAATCCACTTCTGAGATGGAGAGAATCCCGGGATGCATATGCTCTTTTCCTTTTTCTCATCTCTGCCTAATGCTGTCTCAAGAGACCCCTTTTCTGGTCGATTCTGAGAAAAAGATCAAAGGCCACCATGTCACATCCCTCGAACACAGCCCCAAACAACTGACTGAGTTTGAGCATGTTAGCTTGCACCCATAGAGATGCTTTGTCCTCAATTTCTTGTTCCGATAGAGTCTATGATTTGGAGAGGAGGAGGATTTCCCACCAAAGACATAATTTCATATGAGGGTTCCCCTTGCTGTAATTCCTCCATGTCCCTGTCAAAGTTTTCGTCCAGCTTGATTGCCTCCCCAAAATGCGTAATTTGCGCACATCGCTGCTCATCATCCTTGCTAGCACTTCCTTTATGGAGCTTCTGTCCCTTCGTTGGCATACTTATAGTTGATTGCATGTATCCCTGTAATTCTTCCCTAGAGAGATTTGCTACCAGAGGTGTCTGCATGTCGTTCTCCACTCTGAATATGTTATCCACGAATGGTTCTGCATCCAGGTGAATGGGGGCTTTTGATTACTTTGCTAGCTTCTGTTTGGTCCTCCATTGCTCCAGCACGCTCCTGGCAAACTGAAAGGCCCAAGTTCCTTTTAATTAGGGTTGGGCCCATTTCTTCAATTAATATTCTCAGATGCCCCTTTGTAAGGGTCACATGTTCTCTCCTCCTTTTAAGGATTTCCCCCTCTGGCGAGTCTTTATCCATAGTGTAAAATCCTAGACTTTTGCAGGTTGACTTGTGAGATGTCTCAATCGGCTGCTGTACTTTTTCTCGAACAGGAGTTTGTTAATTCATCGTACTACCTTCTCGATTTTCACCCTCCTCCTCCTTTTGTATTTTGAATTTCACAGGTGCTTCGCACCATACCGGCATTGAGAAAGTGTACTCACCATCACCGACTATAACAAATGTCGGCATGTTCTCCCGCAGTTCCTTTACCCTTATCTGTGCCCATCTCAAGTGATTTTTGAGTTGTGTTTCCTCTTCCGTCTCGATCCATCCGCCACATTGATCACCAATTTCTCTTATCACCTTTTCTGAACATAATTGCAGAAGAAGCCCTAGGATTCGGAGCCAAAACCATTCAAAACGCATCTGTCACTCAGCATTGGGGACCACCAATCCAGTTTATGCGATGCTTATCTTTTGACCATTTCCCCCGCAATATCTGTTCCGCATCTTTCCTAGATTGAAAATCGAAAAGGAATTGGATCCCATTCAAATCGAAAACTTGGATATTGTGTATGCCTTTCCATGCGTGATGAATCTAGTGCCTCACGTCATTGCGAGATGGAATCTCGTCGCAGTCTAGAAAGCTACCGACCAGACTTCTCCACAGAGAGTCTATCCTCCAAAGCTCTCTTACTAGTCGGATTTTGGGTAACCATTGCAGGGGCATTATTCAGAGACCACCTACTGGAATAAATGGCGTCCTTATAGCTCCCCTCTTCCTTACTCCTTGTAGTAAAGTCTTCCCCTGAGTCTGTAATCATTTGATTTTTGTTGGTCTGTAAGTTTTTGTTAATAAATGCTTCAATCTTTGAGGTGAGTCCGTTCCACCCTTCATTAAAGCATGCTCAGGTAGAATAATCACTAATCTGGATTCCCCATTCAGTGCAATAACTGAGGGGAACCTACCAAATTTATTGAATTAAGAGAACAATAAATGTAGGTAGTTATATCTCTACATCTCCAAGACTTAAACGTTTTTCCTTTAATAACTGATGCTTCGTTCAGCCTCTTGCATAACCACAGAATCGCGCCTCTACTCAGATTCATTCTCCTCATAAAAAGTCTCCCGCTTTCAACCCATCGTACCTGGACAGTAACGCGGATATGGGATTGGTCAGATCATATGACTTTCCCCCTAATCTGAAATAGATTCTGTTCTCCATTTCGGAAGAAAGGAAATAGAAAAGACAAAGAAAGAGAAAAAATGGAAGTGGTAGTGACTCCGGTGAAAAAAGTTCACTGGAGTAGGAATCCCACCGACCAGAAGGGTCTCTAGGATGCTATCTCGAGAGAAGTTCCTGGGAGCCTTTGTAACCACTCTTGTTCCTCAGTGTTAATTCTTAGGGCCTTATGGAGATTAAAAAAAAACTCCCCTTTCCCCTTCAAGTTAACATATCGTATATCACTATCTTCTATGTATCAGGTGATGTTGGACCATGCACTACTCCTATTCCTTAGGGTGCCGTATAAAATGTCAACTGAACCTTATTCGAACATCCTATCACAAACTCGATGACCTCCGTGAAAATCAGACTTTTAGGGGGAAAAGCACATAACCTAAATCTTTCATTAATTTGAGTTTTAGGAATTAACCCCCCCCCCCCCCCCCCCCTGCTGGAGAAAACCCCTTCTCTGTTTAGTACCATCCAACCACCAAAAAACATAAACATGTTCATTCAATGTGCAGATGCCTTTTGATGTCTTAGTCTTGTACATGACTGCATGTTACAAGCCTCTTTTTTCCTTTGTTGTGCTCTCTACTCTACAATAATAACCTAAACAACTTGCCTCACAGCATATCAAACCAAGGTAAGATAACATAATATGAGCATTGACATCTTATTTGAGACATCCAACAACAAAATTTAAATAACTTCTCCTTTCATCTTCCATTTTTTTGATAAAAAAAATATCATCAAATGGAAATACAATGACATGAAAAGTTAAAATAGGTCATTATTAGTAATGGCAAGACATTCTACCAGGAAAGTCCTTTTGTAACTTCCTTTTTAATTGTATGTTCAAAAGACGAGATGAATTTTTGTTTAATGCTGCTGAATGTAGTCGGGAAAAACCTTGAACTGGCAGGATCACGAATCTCAAACTCATCTGCATCAGCATCATAGCCACAGATAACAATATAATGACCTGTGTAAACAAGAATCAGAAATAGGATGTTATTAATTGTGTAATAAATCAAGTACAAAGAGGACAGAGGTTCACTAGGTCTGTACTCGGATCGGAAATCTATAATGTAGTCGATCATTTCATTGACCCACTTAACTATCATTCTGTTCATCTGCAAAATAATAAGTTGAAAAAGAACAAACAACATGTACTAAATTTCCCCATGGTAGTGAAGTTTAGATGAATAAACTTACAAAAAAAAATGTCTTTCCATCCATGAAAATTTCTGAGGGCAATCAACGAAATGAAAATTTTTGTATCTTTAATAAGATATACTCAAGACTAGTGAACTTTCGAATACAACAACATCAAACCTAGTGTAATCTTATAGATGGGGTCTGGGAAGGGTAGAGTGTACACAGACCTTACCCCTACCTTTGCAAAGGTAGAGAGGCTATTTTCAGTAGACCCTCGGATGAACCAACAGTGAAAATGAGGCATTAACAACATGCAGAAATAACAAAAAGATAATAGATACCAAGGCTAAAGAAACAACAGGTGGGGATTGAAATCTAAAAATAAGAAAAAAAGAATTAAAAAATTAAGAGCCTATTTGTAAAGCCATCTGAGAATTGAATTTGAGTGTAATTACACAGATTGACCTGTTTATTTTTCCAAGTAATTACTTGATTAGCAGGGAATTGAGTGTAACCGGGAGGGGAATCACACTCTTCAATTCTCAGTGGAGGTGAGAATTACAAGTAATTACATGGTGCAGTTACAAGGGTACTTTTTAATTTCTTCATTTATGTTTTTATTTTTTATTTCAATTATTTTTACTTCTTTTCAATTTTTAATTTTTAAATTTTTAAAATTTTTTAGGATATTTTTTCATTTTCCTTTTTTTTGGTTGAGAAAGTTAACTGGTATTATAAACAAAAAATAGACCAATAGTGTATTTCATTAGTAATTACATCAGTTGTATAAATGAGAAAGCAAAACGAGATCTATCATTTATTTATCATCTATTCCTCATAAGCTATCTAAAAATAGGGTGATATCCCTCTGATCCTTGGCAGAATATCAATACACCTAAAGTAAAATGTCCCTAGGCAGTTCATCTTTAGGATCTGGAAGGGAATGCTCTTGTTTTCAAAACATCTCCGGATTCTCTCCTTCCATATAATTCACCAAATGCAGGTTTGGACAATCTTCTATCTCTCCGTGTGCCCTAACTGATTTTCATCCCTGTTCCAGCATGATAAACTTCAGTAATGTTCCTTGGCATGGTCCATCTGATACCTCTGAGATTAATGAAGATCTGTCAAAGTTTTGCAGCCACTTTGCAATGTAGAAGAGATGGTTTATTGTCTTTCTCTCCCTTTCACAAAAAAAAACATCGGAAACATAACTGCCTTCCCCTTTTCATCAAGTTTTCTTGTGTCAACATTGCTTGCCTGGCTACCAACCAAGTGAAACAGACCACCTTATGAGGAACCTTCACTTTCCAAATCATCTTCCAAGGACACAGTGCCCTAATTTGTGTTGAGTTATCAAAAAAGTTATAAGTTGATTTCACCTTGAATATCCCGTTCTTATCCATTTCCCACAGCTGCCTGTCCTCCTCAACAGTGAGTCTCTTCATTTGTTCAATGGTCTTGTAAAACTTTGTTAGTCTTTTGACTTCCCAATCCTTAAGACATCTTCTCATTGTAAAACTCCAGCCTTGTGCATTCTTGAGTTCTGAAATTGTTGCCATTTTCTGTTGGTTTAAGTTATACATATCTGGGAACTGATGTTTCAGAGGTAGTTCTCTCACCCATATATCATTCCAGAAAGAAGTTCTTCCTCCATTTTCCACATTGATGGTAGCATTTCCCCACAGTTTATGTCACTGGTTTCTGATAGATCTCCGTAGGCCCACCTCACAAGGACTTTTTACTTCCTTTATAGTCCAAGGACCTTCCATCCCATATCTTGAGATTTATAGTTTTCTTCCACAAGCGTTAGTCCTCTAATGCTAATCTCCAAAGCCATTTCAAAAGAAGGCTCTGATTTTGGGCTTTTAGATTCCTAATCCCCAAACCCCCTTCTTTTTTATTTTTGATAATAGCAGCCCACTTCACCAAGTGATACTTCTCCCCTTCACCATTACCTTGCCATAAAAAGTTCCTCCTCGTGGTGTCCAATTTCTTAATGACTTCCCCAGGAATGGAAAAAGGGACATCATGTAGGTTGACATGACATCTAGTACACTGTTTATCAGTGATACCCTGCCACTCAGAGATTAGTATTGATATTTCCAACTATTTAATTTTTTTTTCACATTTTTCCACCACTAAGTTCCATATGCTCAAAGATTTTCTTTTGGCACCCAAGGGCATGCCAAGGTAGGTGGTAGGAAGCTCTCCTATCTTGCCATCTAAAATGTTGGGTAAGGCTCCAATATCTGGGACCTCATTCACCGAATAGACGAAACTTCTCCCCCAGTTTATGTGTAAACCAGAAATGGCTTCAAACAGTATGTAAATGACCCTTAGATGCTTCAATGGGTCTCTCTTGGCTTCACAAAACACAAGTGTCATCAGCATATTGTAGATGGGAGATTGACACTCCAGAAAGATCTCCTTACCTAGTCTTGAAGCCTCTGATTGTATTGTTCACCTCAGCTGTCTTCAGCATATCACTAAGACCTCCCATTGCTAAGATGAAGAGAAAAGGAGACAAGGGATCTTCTTGTCTCAGTCCTCTCTCAGAAGAGAAAAAACCAGATGGTGACCCATTTATAAAAAATTGAGAACTTTACTGTTGATATATAAAACTTCACCCAGTTTATCCAAGTACTACCAAAGTCCATCCTCATTAAAGTCTTCAACAAATAGTCCCAATTCAAGTGGTCATAGGCTTTTTCTATGTCTAGCTTGCATACGATTCCTGGAACTTTGAAGTATTCCTCACATCCACACACTCATTGGCAACCAAGATGGCATCCATAATTTGCGTGCCCTTTATGAAAGTCATCTGTTGCTCATCAATCAACTTTGGCATTACTCACTTGAGTCTCTCAGTCAGCAGCTTGGATATGATCTTGTAGATCCTCCCAATTAGGCTGATTGGCCTAAAATCCTTCTACTCTAAGGCTCCCACCTTCTTAGAGATCAAGGATATAAAGGTAGCATTAAAGCTTTTCTTGAAATAACACTAGTAATGGAAGTTCTTACCTTTCTTAGAGATCAAGGCTATAAATGTAGCATTAAAGCTTTTCTCGAAATAACACTCGTCATGGAAGTTCTGGATGGCAGCTACCACCTCATCTTTTATCACATCCCAGCAACGTATAAAAAAAGCCATTGAAAATCCATATGGCCCAGAGGCCTTATCCCCAGCGCATGAGAACACACAATTTTTGATATCATGTTCTTCAAATACCATAGGTTGCTTTCTAGGATTGAACTGAGGTCTCCAAGTCTCTGTTTCAACGTACAACTTCTGGTAGAAACTTATCAGCTCTGATCTGATCTCTCTTAAACATTTGTCCCATTGATCATCAGGTTGTTGATATTGTTGTATCTCTTATGGCAGTGTGCTGTCCAATGAAAAATTTTTGAATTTCTGTCTCCTTCTTTAAGCCATAGGGCCCTAGATTTTACCTCCAAGCCACTTTCTCCCTATTGGTAATTTTCTCAAACTCCACTGTCAGTGCTGCTCTTAAGTAAGATTCATCATCAGATAACACTCTCCGATCTTGTATCACATCTAGATCAGCTAGTTGGTTGAGGATATTTTGTTTTTGCAGCCCTAAATTTCCATGTACAGTCTTGCTCCATTCTTTCAGTTTTTCTTTAAGAAATTTTGAATATGCAAGCTAGTATATAATTTGGTCTCCCCACAATAACTTTAAAGTCTCACCATTCTTTTATTTTCTCCTTGAAATTATCAGTCTAAAGCCACCAATTCTCGAACTTGAAATAAGAGTTTGATCTCTCTCAGTTACCAAATTCCAATAGCAAAGGGTTGTGATAAGAAGTTACTCTATGTAAGATTGATTGCTTAATCTTCCTGAAAGACACTTCTCATTCTTCTGCGATCAAGAATCTATCAAGTCTAGCTGCAATGTCCACTCTGTCCCCTTTCCTCCAAGTGAATCTTCCACCCATCAAAGGTAAGTCCTCTAACTCCATATCCTTAATGAATTCTGTGAAATCTTCCATAGCTTTGTTCAATCTGCTACAATTCTTCTTTTCTGAAGGGAACCTAACTACATTGAAGTCCCATGCAATCAACCATGGTCCGCTAAATAGACTTCTAACTGCTCCTAGCTCACCCCAAACTTCCTCCCTTTCTTCACTATTGTTCAGAGCATAAACACCTGAGAAGCGCCATCCAAAATCTTGTGTTTTGCTTGTGAACTTACAAGTGATACAATAAGCCCCAACTTCATACACTTCCCCTTCCCATACACTGCTGTCACAGAGTATAATAATGCCCCGTCTAGTTCCACGCGCATCTAGTTGGGCATATCTGACTCTCCTGTTTGCCCGAATTTTTTTTGATAATCTCCCCCATATCTCCTTCTATTTTTGATTCTTGAAAGCAATATACATCAGCCCTCCACTTACACATCATGTTTTTTATTTTCAGCCTCTTCTTTGGATTATTGAGGCCCTTTACGTTCTATGATACAATGCTAACTTTCATTTAACTCATTGATAAAACAGCCCCCCTGCTTCTTGTCCCAAAGCTACAAATTTGTTGGTCGGCTTCAGGTTCTTGAGTTCTTTTGGTGTTCTATTTCGAAGTTATTGGGATTATAGCTCTGGCCACCTCCTTTGTTGCTTGTCTCTTACCATCAATTTCACATCCTCTGAAATGTACTCCAAATTCTTTGCTCAATCTGATTATATTTTGCTGGACCCAGATAGGAATGATAGACATAACATCATGTTCTGTCGAATTTAAAAGCAGGACAACTTCAACTACTGGATCCTCTTCTTCCTTTTCTTCCATCTGTAAACCTCCTTCTATATATCTGTACAAATCTGCTCTATCCTCTATCTGAATAATTGACATAACATCATTGTCCCTCTGCGGTGATTTTAGAACCAAAGTGTTATTTGCATATGTTGTTGAAATTTGATAAAAGGCGTCTTCATTGTTATGTACCATTACCGCCATTCTAATTGCCTCTCTTTCATCGAATAAAGGTTCTGGTCTGCTACTGGACTTTGTTTCATTAAAAGTACTGAGGTTTTGGGCCAAAGGATCTTGGGCCCAAATTTTAATTCCTTTTGCTAGTTGTTTTCCCCGATCATCTGCGCACTCACATGCCTCTTCAATGAGTCCACTTTCTTTTGGACAGCCTAGTTGACCACCACATGGCCCCTTCTCTTTAAACCCTAGAACACGTGTCATCACTTTAGAAATTTCACCCGTGGTAGAGGTGCCCACGTGCCCCTTGGGAAAAGATTGACTTTTCCTTTTATCCGTTGGTCTGGGGATTGTCTTACCACTTTTGCCCACTGATACTAGACTCCCCTCTTCTCTCTTCTCATCGGACACCCTAACAGTGATCGGACTTCCGCACCAGATTGGGATGTTGAAGACAAAACCCTCGCTGGATATTTCGATTTCTACGGGAACCTTACTTCTATCTCCCCTCACTTTGATTCTAGCCTAGTGTTGGTGATTTTTTAGAGAGGCCTCCTTCTATGTCTCAATGAAACCTCCACATTGATCTCCGATCTTTTAGAAGATTTTCTCCGACCACATATGCAGAGGTAGACCTAAGATTCTAATCCAGACCCAATCCCTATTAATTTCTGTTGGTCAGCACCCTATTGTTGGTTTCCACCATTCAAGCAACAGGTTCATCTTTTTCCATGTCCATTGGCCTGCCAAGACGTGTTCCCCTGCCAATCTTGATGGGAGTTCGAATAAGAAATGACCATCATTCATGGTGTATACGCTTACTCCGATGGCCGCTTTCCAGCTATTGCAAGCCCACCTCCTTACATCATTGAGGCTTGGAATTTCCTAGTGGGGTTTCTAAAACTTCCCCACTATGCATCTCCTCAGCAGATCAACATCCGAGTTTGTGACTGCTCCATTGATTTTAATTTGCTCACGCGAGACTTCAATTTGTGCCTGCTTCACCAACTCAGACAACCACCTGCTACTTTTGAAAGCTTCCTTGTATGAGACATTTGGTTGTTTCAGCTTAGATCTCTGTGTCCTGCCTCTCCTCTGGCTCATAGATGAATTTCGCAATTTTGTGTGCAATGTTCCCCATCCTCCTTTGTATGTAGATTCTGGTGTAACGGTAACTGATTTATTTTGTCCTTGTACTGCTATGAAGCTAATGTATGTGCCACTCTCATTGTATTAGAAGTGCAGACAAATTCTGAGAAGTGGTCTTTCATTCCCCATCTCTTAACTGTTTTACCCTGTACCTTGGAGGCTTCAATAAATGTTGTAACTAACCATCTTAGGACTTTAATGCTAACTCTGACCCTCCGTATTAAAATTCTACTACGTTCTATCCATTAAAACCATCTATCTACTTCATTCCTGCATTTGATGATTTCGTATGACTTAAATCCTACGTTGTAATGAATGTTATCTTCCCCCTCTCAAGGAATTCTGACCATGTCGCTGGAAGGACCTTTGGGTAATAGCGATTAACTGATGGTTACTTTAACATTGACATTTCTCGGCACTTGTGCCTGGGAGCATTTCTTTTATCTAGCGTTCTTCCACATAGATTTAATATTATTTATCTTTCATTTCCTTTCTTCTCATTTTCCAACCTTTACTTATCACGATTCCATGTAATTGCTCGTATTTTTATTTCTTATGTTTTTTATATTATCTTCGTTCAACATAAATGAGTTGTAATAATAGTTTTTGAATTATTGTTACCATTACCAAAAAAAGTTTGACTTAAAGTATAATTTTATTGTTGAATAAAGTTATAGACTTATGTTTTTCTTTTCTTCCGAGTTATATTTACTTAAGTTATGTTAGAACTTATTTTAAGTTATATGATGGAATTTGACATAAGAGTATTATGTTAACTTTTTTTAAAATTTTGAATTTATGTTATATTTTCAGTTCTAATTTATTTGTTTTCGTAGTATCGACTTGTTATTTCACATTGCATGTCATTCATTTTTCAGATACTTTTTAATATATATCAATTATTATAATTAATTAAATTAAAATATTATTAAGTTGAAAATATATATCAATTATTTTTTATAATATTAGTTAAAAGTATATGTTTATTAATTAATATATTTTCACAAGACAATATCCATCTTACATCCTAATTTAATATCATTTATAAAGGCACATACTTCTCAAATATTAGATTTAAAATTTTAAGATTTTCATCTAACCGTGTAACTACACTTGTGAAATCAAATAGTACGCTTGTAATTACAGTACTGTAATTACATTATGAAAAAAACAGGTCATCGTAAGTACTAGGCTGTGTAATTACTACCCTAGTAATTACATCAAGTTCAATTACTAGATGGCTTTCCAAATAGACCCATAAGAATAATACTAATATTCTGAGAAAGGGAACGAAATACGTCCGACTACCTACTAACCTTCTATCTTAATCCTCGACCTCCGCACCCTCCTATCAAGGGCTATATCCTTGGTGAGCTGAAGTTGCGTTATATTCTGCTTAATCACCTCGCCCAATACTTCTTCGACCTACCCCTATCCCTCCTCTATCACACTACCGCCAACCTCTAACACCTCCTGACTGGGATATCTACACCTCTCCTCTTCACATGCCCGAACCATTTTAGTCTCACTTCCTTCATTTTGTCCTCCACGAAAGAGACTCTCACCTTGTTTCGAATATCTTCATTCCTAATCTTATCTCTCCTGGTATGTCCCCACATCCACCTCAGCTCCTCTTCTCCGCTAGTCGCATCTTCTGAGCATAAGAGTTCTTGACTGACCAACACTCCACCCATATAATATAGATAGTCTAAGCACCACTCCGTAGAACTTACCTTTAAGTATGGGTGGCACATTTTTATCACACAGAACACCCGATGTAGCCTCCATTTCATCTACCTTTTAAGTTATTTTGTTTCATCTTTCAACATTAATTGTCCAAATATTTAACAATTATCAGCTAAGTTTTTAAAGAAATCACATACCTGATTTAGAAAAATAATTGCAAGCAGTTGGATATGTTCTTTATGGCATACTTGCGCGTTTTACATGACCCTTCCAAAAACTATTTATTCTCCTATTAAACTAGTATTATATTCATACGAGGATGAAAAAGGATTAAAGGAATATGGACATTTCGCAATAAAGAAATCTATTTGTCAATTAATATCTTACTAGAGTCTACTACTCGAAAAGCTGCAAACATATATGAGGACCAAGAAATGAAGAAACTTCTAACCGGTATAGTCTGGGGTGTCGTTGCAAAAATCTGAAGCACAAACATCCTCCAGCCAAGAATGACTGCAGAAAAAGTCATATATAAAAGTAGAAATAAAGGACCCAAAGGCAGAAAACTCCTCCTTATTATCCAAAAAACATATAAGATAAGAATCTGACAATTCTTCATTCTCTCTCTCTCTCTCCCTCTCCCCCTCTCCCCTCCTTCCCTCCCTCTCTCAGCATATCTTGTGTATGCGAGGAAGGAAGATATAAAGAAGGTAAAAAAGGATAGATTATTAAATGAAAAACATTATACCTTAATTTGTACTGATCAACTAAAGCAATGGCAAGAAAATTTCCAGACAAGATCAGTACAGAGATCTCTTTGCTGCTAATTGATCTGCACTGGAAAAGGAGGATGTCTATGTATAATATCATAGGATAAAAAAAGAGCTACAATGAGCAAATTAAGTTCCTGAACCTGTAGAATGACTGAAAATAGAGACACTGCAAAATTCAACAAAGCTAGAGTTGACACTAAGCAAGTTGCTTACAAACAAGAGGGGAGAGAAGTACTATTTTAACAGGGAGTTCACAACCTGTGATGAATGCTAGTCACAAGTTTAAATTATTAGCTAACACCAAATTCTAAATAAGGTCACACCCTGTGGCCGAAGTTCTCCGAGACTTGCCACCACAAGGAAGAAGAATTATCTAATGTCACCTTTTCTTATTTTACAATATCAAAATGACACCACCTGAAGGCCGCAAGAACAACGTCCATAATGGATGGTCTTGAAGTTTTGGCCCTGCTTAACAATTTTTTTATGAATGACCTCCCCTTAAGAAAATCCATTCGGCATAAGCTGAGGGCATAAATTAGTTTTGCCTATGAGACAGGAGCCTAATGAGCAACAAAAGTTTTGCCCGGTGGATTTTTTTGAGTTAAGATTTTTTTTCTTTGAAGATTTTGTTAAGTGGGTAAAAAAATTCAAGATCACCCACTATGATATCCTATTTCCGTAATTTATACATCCTATAGGGTACACTAGCCCTATACCTGCCAAAGATTATTCTTCCACCAAGACTTATTATCTAATAACAGAACAAATGTATAGGCTTGCTTTTGTATGCATATAGTACCTATGTAAGTGTATAAATAAAAAAAAAATACCCCTACTCCAATGCTAAGTATCATGGCAGTGGGGCTAGAGAGAAGGTTGATAGGTTAGCATTCAATTAATGCAATTGTCAGGGCTTGTGGACCAGGAGTTATGACACCGGGTGCACATGCAGGATCCTAACCCAACCATCTTGTCAAAGAAAAGTAGTACTAACCACTATTCATGGCTCCTCTCATCATTTTCCTCATATAAATATGAATTACATCATAATTCCAAAATGATCATTTCCTTCTCCAAAGGAAACTTAACATTTTCATTCTTACCTAAAGTGAGTCCAGTAGCCATTGTTCCCTTTCCACCCAAGTCTATATACTCAGTGTTGTAGCTACTATTGCCAATTTTATCAGGTTTAGCTTCACTTGGTCACATTCTTCTGCAATCCTCCCTTCTCTTCCCTCACGCTGCTGCTGCTATTTGTAAAGCCCCAACACAAACTTCTCATCCCACTCCTTCAGTAAACATACGTCCACAAGTGAGCTGGTAAAATTTGGAGTTCTCAACATTCAACCCATAAAAACTAAATATATTTGGCACCTAGACTCATAGCTGTCCAGAAATAGTAATCAGTAGTCAGCCAAGGGATCAGTATAACAAGGAAAATGAACATACAAACAGAAGCGGAAGAAGTTGGAGTGGCTGGGTTTCACATATCATCTTAAACGAGCGAAGAGCCCAATGACTTGAGAAGAATTTCAGTTTCCAATGATTTAGACCTCCCCGAAAATAGCGACTTGGTGGGCAAATTGATCACCCTTTGACAAATTAGTGCAGTTGAAATTTATCAACGTCAATTTCAAGAAAAGCTGCTAAGGCTGATGAGCTTACAGGACAATTGCACGTGGAAATACTTATGGCGAGATTGGATGATTCAATCATACTGGATGTGCAGTTGCTCAAACCACCTGACTTATCGGGGCTATGAGTGTAGCCAGGGTTTAGAACAAAAACAACAACGGCAAACAGTCAGTAATATTCGCAAAGGGAAGGTCATCCCATAGCATTTTTTAGCTGATAGTTGGCGGCTTGTCACCAAAAATTAGCGCATATGAGAGGGAGTTGATTGGGCTTACAAAGGCAGTAGAACATTGGCATCCATACTTGTGGGGCCGCCCTTTTCTTATCCGAAAATCTCATTACAGGCTGAAATACTTGCTAGTACAATGGCTCACTCACCACCTCAACAACACTGGTTGAGCAAACTCATGGGTCACCATTTCATAATGGAGTACCGAGCTGGTTATCTCAATAAAGATGAAAATGCTTTATCTAGAATGACACCTGAGGACCTTTCTTTGAATGTTATTAGCTACCCTCGTAGCACATTACTGGAACCATCCATGAGGAGCCCATGGAATTGACTAGAACTGTTGGTTTTGTGTGATAAAGTTGAGCTAGGAGAATTGAATTCGGACTGGCAAGTTCAGGATGGGTTGCTTCCAGGATGAGTTGCTTTTGTTTAAAGGCCGCATCTACCTTTTACATAAGTCTCCTTCGCTATCTATTGTACTATCTGCTATCATGATAGTGTGCGTGAAGGGATACAAAAAACTTTGCACCGAATTCATGGAATTTTTACAAGAAAGGAAAGGTATGAAAACGAATATTGCCGCATATGTCGCTGCCTGCCCGACCGATGTGCCAACACAATAAATCCAAACATTTAAACCCCACATGATTGTTACAACCTCTCTAGAAACCAACTCAAATCTGGTCGGACATCTCAATGGATTTTATTGATGGCTTACCCAAGTCTAGCTGGAAGTTGGTCTTGTTTGTAGTGGACCGATTCTTGAAATATGCTTATTTCATACCGTTGGCTCATCCATACACAGTTACTCGTGTGGTTCAGGTATTTTTTGAGCAAATTGTTTGCTTACATGGGATACCAGAAACTATTACTTGTGATAGAGATAGTGGTTTTTAGTAGCACTTTTTGGCAGGAACTTTTTCGCTTGAATGGTGCTAAATTGCAATTCTCTTTTGCTTACCACCCACAGATAGATGGCCAGACAGAGGTAATTAACCGTACTGTGGAAATGTATCTTCGTACATTTGGCGTTGCAAACCGCACCTTCTAATGTTGTTTATGGTCGTGACCCACCCCGTTTGCTTTCATATGTACTGGGGCATGTCAGATACAAGCTGTTGAGAGTGCATTGCTAGATCATGATAAAGTTTTGGGTGATACCTGGAATCGGTTACAGGCAGTCCAACAATGAATGAAGGAATACTAGGATAAGGGTCATCGCAATGTAGAAGTTGCTCCTCAGACACTTGTATGGCTTCATTTACATCCCTACAGGCAGCAATCCATTTGGCTGAATGTTCACAATAAATTATCTACCAGATTTTATGGTTCATTTTCAATCTTATGGCGAATTGTGTAGGTCGCATATGAGTTGGATTTGCCAAGTGACTGTCGAATTCATAAAGTTTTTCATGTTTCCCTTTTAAATGCGTTCAAAGGTAACAGCTTCCACCTATAACAGAGTTATCACCATTGGAGGATGGCCGAGCAGTTCCTCAACCTGCTGCAGACATTTGAGCTCGTATCAACCGTGGTAAAAAGGAGATTTTTATACAATGGTTGGGTCTACCAGAGGTTGAAGCTACTTGGGAGGATGTAGACTTTTTTCACCAGGCATATACATCCTTCTAGCTTGAGGACAAGCTCTTTCAGCATGAGGGGGTTAATGCTGTTGATGCATTTGTGGGCAAGACGTATTCCTGAAAGGAAGCCAATCAAATTAAGTATTTAAATATATCTTTAGTAGCTTTATTTATTATTCTAGAATAGAATATATGTTTTCCTAACTTCATAAGGATTAGGTTTAGGTGTTTAGCTATATTGTTATTCTAGAATAGGATTTATGTTTGCTAGTTTCACAAGGATTAGACTTCCTATGGCTAAAATAAAACTCCCTATTTAAAGCGGGATTTGAGGAATAAAACAAGAAGTAGTATTTTAACCAGAAACAAGAGATCGGAGTTCTCTCTTCCATAGAACTCTTGCCCTTTGCTTGGATGGTGGTTACCCATGGTATAGTATGGTATGGTTACTAAGAGTATCATGTTTGTTTTGATTGTTACTTAAAATATATGGTACGGTATGGTTTGATTCCATGGTTAGATAACCATGAAAAGCCTCACTTTATTAAACCACCAATTTGGTGTAATCCCATTGTTTCCTATTTTTTGCTTTACCACCAATTTGGTGTAATCCCATTGTTTCCTATTTTTTGCTTTTCAATTATGCCCTTAGTTAATATTACATAATTCTACTTTATCCTTTATTCTATATTATTTAACTCCACCCAAAAATTCTATCCTATACAGTCTTTTGGGTTCAGTTCTCTTCTGTGTTCAGTCTTCTCTCTTTCTAGGTTTAATTTCTTAAACTTCTTACAAGTCTGATTGCTTTTTTGTTGAAATTCGTGTACATTCATTTTGACTTGCTTTTTTATTAATTTTGTTAGAATTTGCATGAATTTAACAACTTAATATGTTTACAAGGCATAATTTGTAACAGATTAGCTGAAAAAGATTGTCTTAAATTATTTTATTAGAAATTATTGATGAATTTAACATATATAATAATTTAGAGCATTTTAGTAAACTTACTAGTTGCGATACAGTCAAACCAAACAATAAAAATGTAATTAAACAGCAGCAAATTATACAATCTATCCAAAAATTGTATTTACATTATAGTACAGTACAATACCATACAATACAGTACCGTACATTTTGAAACCATGGGTAACCACAATCCAAACAAATGTTAAGGTTTCAGCTTCCTTTTAACGAGCTGAATTTATAAATAGAACAGGTCGACCTAGGAATTCGAACAAAGGCAAGGGAAAGTCGAAGTCAATTGATTTAGATTTTCCTGTTCATCATTTTGTGACTCAATCCTTCTCTAAAAATCCTAACAAATTGTGTTGTTTTATCCAGACCAGGTAAAGTTGCTAGCCTGCGAAGCAAAATATCAAGTTCTCAAATTCATCTTTGTAGCTTTCATTTGAAACACAAGAGACACTTCATCTAAAAGTTCAAGGATTAAAAGATGACACATTTACTAATCTACTTAGGTCTTCACACGCTGGCCTAATCTTTTTATTATATTCCTTTTTTGGAGCCAGCACATAGAATATAGTAATAAGCAAGACCAAAACCACAAAAGTGAACACATTCATTCATCAATGTAATTAGGCTTTCAACAAAACAAATCCCAGTAACTATCATGATAAGGCTAGTTGCTAAGTATCTAAGACTAAGAAAATTAAATTAGTTATACCTTCTAGAAAAACTATATTTTTAAGGTCATAATTATAGCAAGCCGTGCCCTTGAAGCTAAGTTTGACCCACTTATCATGAATGCATTGGCCCAAACCCGGAGGATATGGTGGTGCTCAGGAGTTTAGAACCCAATAGATGTTCGAAGTGGTGTTGCACAAGTGTGGAATTGATAAGAAACTGTAAAGAACTAAGTTTGGAGGTTCTAGGTCAGATATGATATAGGGTGCGGCCGAATAAGTGATGTACGGAACGTACATGGGGCCATATATGAATTTAAAAGTGATGAAGCTTCTGTAATAAAGGTATGGAAGGAGGTACAGCCGTTCATTTGATGTCCAAGGCACCGTAGGTAGAGCCCAATTTGAAGCAGCGTCTGGAAATTTTTGGTGCCCAACCTACATCCCTAGGTTGCCATATCCATTCATTACTGGGACCGTAAGTGGCACCCTGGAAACTGCTATAAATGCATGATTTTAATTTTTAAATTCATTTTCTTCACTCCCACTCGACTCCAACAACTCCTATTCCAATATCTCCTCACTCAAAAAAAGGTAAGTGATTTCTAAGGTCTCCCATTGTTATTCCTTCGATTATTACATGATTCTAACACTAAATCTTCTTCAGATTCTAACGAAATCAAGGTTTTCATCTAAAGGGTTCAAAAGTGAAGATTTTGGGGGTTTCTCTTCAACTGAGGTAAATTTTCTTCCTATTCTCATGCATGAGCATGTATTCACTTATTGGAACTTTTTTTCCAAGGTTGGGACTAATGGGACGGTGTTTGGAAGCCATGAGTCCGGATTACGACCATTGCATGTGGGGCATGGGAGGGATGTTTAGGAGCTTGGAGGTGTTCAAGATTTGTTTGGTTCACCTCCTAGAGCATCCTTGAGTTGTTGTTAGCTGAAGAAAGGGATGAGTGTTTAGGAAACCCCATTGTCAGGATGTTTCAGAGCCTAATGCTCATTGGGTAGCTGAGGAATTTCCCATGACTCGATCTTAATATCTAGATGATTAATATGAGTTCCATGATCGCTAATCCTTGTAGATTAAAGTCTTAAGGGAAAGGTGTGCACCTTAGCGACTATAGAGTCGGAAATTGAGGTATGTTAGGAAAACCATCTTCTTCCGTTATAACATGATCCTTCTTTCAATGTTTTCTCCTCTTCATGAGTTTATAAATTTCCTATGCTAATTTATGCTATGACTACTCTATATGATGAATCTTCCATGTCTATGTAATTCTTAGTTGTTGCATCCATCACTTTATGCCTACCACACCTCCATGCCAAGTTCATATGATCTTATGGATATGTCTAATGTCATAAATGGTACTCTTCTACCTTAATGCTATGATTTTAAATAAGAAATGGTTAATGATCCCGAAAAGGCTAATGTAATAAGACTCCCAAGAAAGGTAGCACATGATTGTCCACTTCCTATGATGCGCCCGTGCCAAGCACAAATGCCTAGATCTGACAGATAGTATTCCGTTATTATGATATGCCCAAACCAAACATGAACGCCCGAATATGACAGATAGTATTCCATCACTATGTTATGCCCGTGCCAAGCACGAAGGCCTAGATACGGCAGAGAATATTCCACTGCTATGTCATGCCCGTGCCAACACATAGGCACAAATACAGCAGATAGTGTCCCATATGTTAGAGAGGGTAATGATGTCATCTCAAATACTAAGGAAAGAAAATAAAGATATGCATACTGCACCTTAAAGATGTCTCCCAACTACTTTATGTTGTCAAATGTTATGTTTCATGTTCTTACCTCCATGAGCTTATTGCCTACCTTATGTTATTCTGTTTGCCTCATCATATGAGTACTATATGTACCCACGTCTTTTTTGCTGCTGGCGCTGCATTTCACGATGCAGGTTTTGACACTAAGGTTGGCAGGCATACTCACTAGGCTTCTACTCTACAGTTCTGCTGCTTTGGTGAGCCCCTTGTTAGAGATAATATTTAGTGATCTTATGATGTATATAGGTGTTTTGGGTACGTGGCGCCCCTGTCCCAACCTCTCTACTGTTGATAGAATCTCTTAGAGGCTTCATAGACCCATGTCGATGTCTCGTGTATGTATGTATGTTTTAGCTCACCCCCTATGACTACTTATGTTTAAATCCCATGTCTTGGAAACAAAGATATTCATTTTGTATATAAGAAGTTCCTTTATGAAGCTATGCCTTATGTCTTACGATTTCTCTGCGTGTTATGATCATGTCATGGTATTCGATCAATGTAGAGCTGGTCCACCCGGTCAAATTAAGGCATTGGGTGCTGGTCTACCCCACCAAGGTTTGTGGCGTGACAATAATCTAAGTTTACTGACAGAGAGAAAATCATGTAGCACTCTACGTCCAGTAATGTTCATCTTTGGTTTATAACAATGTATGGTTTCAGAAAAATATGATCACATTTTTCTCTCATCTGTACTTGTTTTAACTTTGCAAGCCAACTCTGCTAAAATACTAACTAGTCTTTTAAGTAATATTTTATTAATAAAGAGTAATATTTTTTATTTCCTCCAGTAAGAACTAGTCCTTTACATACTACAAACAAGAAGCTCAAATCTCCTAGTTCACATAGTATATCCGAAACTAATTCAGATGATTAAATTGGTTATATCATACCAACCTTGCAAAATATCGACTATTGACTGGGAAATAAATTGCTACCTCTATATTTATACCAGCATCACGTGCTTTTTGAAATAGCATATCCACTCGGACCAGATCATTGGACAGTTGTTCCTGCAAAAATAAAATGTTATGAGCTTTATAGAGGCAGACAAAAAAAACAAATTTCACGAAGCAAGCCACCACCATGTGCAGGCATCATATCTTTCCCAACATAAGTGGCAGTAGCTTCACATATATCATGCTTTTTTTTTCATGCTTTTAGTTAGTATAACTCTTGCTTTTAGAACCAAATCAATATAACTTATAACACTAAATGTGCAAAGATAGGAAAGAAAAAAATGAACCAAAAACTAGCACTACGTAGTTAATGTGACATGAGCGACCTGATTTACCTACTATAATAGATCACTTAAAGTGGGATGAAATTTGAGTGCAATTTTCATGACACATAAATTTATAAGATTAATGTATGAACTCAACATGAAATCATGGGAAAGAGCAACCTCTATCAGGTTAAGATATTTCTTTCATCACATGGATCTTAATTCTACACTCTTAAGAATGTAAACATCAACATATTTTCTATTACTTATGTAATTCCACACATTGGCAATTTATGTGAGTGTTGGCAATTGAGGATGTTAAAAGCATATAACATATAATTTGATATTTTGACATATAGAGAACCTGCATTGCTTGGACTAGGGTCGGATGTCCGATACGGGTGCAGATCTAGAGGTCTATCATTCATGATCTAAATTCTAAGATTTGGGGTATGGATCTAGGTATGGATATGGGTGTAGGAATTCGGAAAAAAATGCAAATATCTAAAACTAGAGGTTTTTATTTTATGAAGTAATGTAATTTCATTCAAAAGCATCAAGTAGATGCATAGCAAAGAGTTACAAAACAAAGACCTACATCTGCTCGTGTAAAAAATTTACACTTTAGCTAAAAGGCAGATGTAGTCCGAAAATTGTTCAACGCTAGAAATAGGAAACTGGTTATGCCAGCTAAATAAATTTAAAAGACATTTAGCTTTAAGAGCATGATTAGGAGTTGATATGCCATCAAAACATCTACGATTTCTTTCATTCCATATAAATCAAAAAATACATTCAGGCACCATCCTCCAGACTTTCTTGATAGAATCTCCCCCTCCAAAAGCACCAGCCTTCATAAGCTTTCTTTACATTGTCAGGCGAGGTTCATGCAAGTCCAAAAATTGATAGCAACATACTCCAAATATCTGTTGCAACTGTACAATGAAGTAGTAGATGATTGAAACTTTCTTACTCCCTCTTACACATGTAGCACCTGTTCACAGTCTGGATGCGTCTCTTGGCTAGATCATCTTAAGTTAAGCTTGCTTCGTACAGGGCTGTCCATCAGAAACATTTTATCTTAGTTGGTAATTTGGTCTTCCACACTAGTTTCCACGGCCATTTGTTTATCAGTGCTTTGTTGTAGTACAAATGTATGTATCCGTCTTTTACATAATATGTCCCTTCCTTTGAGCTACCCCATTTGAGTTTGTCCCTTTCCCTGGGGTTGACTGCCAGACTTGTCAACTACTCCAGTAGCTCCATGAAGTGTTGTATCTCCCAATCTTGTATGTTTCTTCTGTGTTGCAGAAACCTAGCGTTACCCTGTCAATTCTGTTCCACAGTAAAATTTTGGTTTCTTGCCAAAAGGTAGACGTTAGTATACTCTTCTTAAGTGTGATTCTGCTCGACCACTTGTCCTTCCAAAATTAGATGTGTGCTCCATTTCCCAGTTGGAATATTGAGTTAAGTGTGATTAATTCAACTTATAAGACTTTGGAACAATTAGAAACTTACAAAAACGAAACGATTTAGTTTGAAAATTCATTCCAGAGCCTCACTATGTGCTTCCAAGGTCTAGTGCCATGAGCTTCTCTTGACTCCTTTTTACACCAATGATTTTCTTCACCATATTTCGCTAAGACCACTGATTTCTGCAGCCCTGAGGTTTCAAGATTATATCTCCAATGCCACTTCATTAGCATACTTTTGTTGTGCATTGCCAGATCCTTTATGCCCAGACCCCATGCTCTTTTGCTAGAACCACTCTTGGCCAATTAATCAAGTGAAAACTTGCGCTCCAGGCTGTTTCCCTTCCATAAAAAGTTTCTTCTTATCTGATCCAATCTTGCTTGCACCTTTTCCAGAATTGGGAAGAGGTTCATGAAATATGTTGGAATTGAATCTAGCACACCGTTGATAATAGTTAGCCTCCCCCCAAAGGAGAGATATTGCTTTTTCCAAGAGGCCAATTTCCTCTAAAACTTTTCAATCACAACACTCCAAATATTTTGTGATTTATATGTGGCACCCAAGGGAAGCCCCAAGTATGTGGTGGAAAGGATCCTACTGTACAACACATTAGATCTGCTAACTCCTCCAAGTCAGGGACTTCATTTACAATTTACAGGGTAATTATGCTCTTCAACATATTAATGTGAAGTCCTGAGATTGCTTCAAAGATCAAGAGTTTGAGGTTTAGATGCATGACCTGCGACCTCTCCGCCTCACAGAATATAAGAGTATCATCTGCATATAACAGATGAGAAACAGTAACAGCATTTTCAGGGTTGTTTCCCACACCTAAAACCTTCCATCTGGTGAAGTTGGTTTGCCTTTTCTATCATTTTGCAAAGTCCTTCCATGGCTAGTATAAACAAAAAGGGGGAAAGGGGATCTCCCTTCTAAGATTCTTTTGTGGTGATAAAAGTTGTCTAAATTATGACACATTCTACGGAAAACTTACAAGGTATTTTGAGGAGAAAATATTGATCAAGAGGATCCCAATGGAGATAAAAGGAAAAGGACTGACATAAAAATTTCTGTATACAAGGTGGTCCATTTTCTTCGGTTTCACTTTAGCTTTTGTTTTTATCTATCCCGAATTTATCTATCGATTTTGGTCAAAGTATCCAAAATCGGTTAACCAGATTTGGTACAGATCCCACACCCACGTCGTGTTGATACAGGTGTAGCAACTTAGCAGAGAACTGAAAATCTTGAGGATATAGGAAAATATCTGGATCTTAATAAAAAGAATCTGGTTTTAAGTTGCTGATGCGTCGGGGATGGATCAACCTAAGTCACATTTTGCTAGGTCACTGGCATCATTTCAAACTGAATTTCAATGTGAGAAAGAGCAGTATACAGCATGAGAAATCTCTTATGCACAAATCTTTTGAGAAAGGACAATACCTTGTAAAATGTCTCCACAGAAAAACTTGGATTTGCACCTAATGTTACTGTAAAGTAGGAAAAATTGACAGAAAATTTCTGCAATAAATATGCCAGATCAACCGTCCAAATACTGCAAAAAATAAAAGCAATGTTGATTATCTCTTAAAAGCATTTCATCTTGGTCGTGAGCTAGATGATAGTTTCCTTTGACCCAATAAATGCAGCAGGGAACTTGGGCGAAAATTATGATATACCAATGACAATAAATAGAGGTACTGAATAATCAGAAAATAAGATGCATTATCCCAGAGCCTTGATTTTCAATAAGTTTCTTTGTCAACTTGTGTGCCTGAACATAACAAATGCTGCAGCGAGGAAAACATTCATTTACAATATAAAATTAAAACTGATAGTATCCTCAGCTTTTTTAGGCTATGATATTATAATCTTAATTTTGAATGCATAAGTACCACTAACTAGTTCCTATTTATAAAAATTATTTATTTGCTAAGAATTTCAGTCAGGTCAATCTCTAGAATGAGAAGATCACCTGCTGCAATTTGGTGGCATGTTTGGAAAGAAAGAAACACATGTTATTTCAAGATGGAAAGAGTGTACCTTTCTGCTTAGTTTTTGGGGCAACATGGCAGATGTACATGTTTCAGGCAAATAATGCATGACAAGTAAATGCTGGAGACAACATGACACAGTATACAGGGGTTAGAAGAATTTTTCCTAGAATGATGATTAAATCAACATAAGCTTCAAATCTTAAGTTCATAGGTATAGGGAATTATGTTTTTATGTTCCGAAAATATCATAAAAACCCGTACTATATTCATTTAATAGAAGTATCACCTATGAAATCAGCACATTCTGCATACATCTAGTTCACTAATTTCTAATTTATCATCACTGTCTCATGTTGGTACCTAAACAAAAGTGTGAAAGCAGTGAATGACTACTAAGGAATATTTAATACAGCCAAGATCCAAAACACGTAGAAAACATCCAAGAAAAAATGCTACACAGAAGAATCCCACATCAATTGAGACAAGACATTGCGAATAAAACAAATTCCTATCGTGAACATCCTTTACACATTTTTATACAGTACGTGTAATGGACATCCTAAGCATGCTATAATTGAATGCTTGGACTTTGACCAACACTTTTTGAAAATATGGGAATTCTCAAAGCAATAAATGGACAAAAAAGATAGGGAAAACAGGTAAACAAAGAGATGAATGGATAAAGATACTAAAGGCTATATCTCACATCACAACAGAGCAAAAAGGTAGCCATAAGACAAAGGAGCATCATAAAATATTCAAACAACTAAGAAATAGTACCTTGTAGTGCAGCAAAGCTCTTCTAGTTCTTGCACGTTACAATCCTTGATTCCAAGAGTCCTCAAAACCATCAGAACACAAGCAAGACCACAGTCCCAGGAATGTAGTTGATTTATATGTGGAACCTACCATAACAAGCACAGCCAAATTTAAAGAACTACAGAAATTAACATTCAGGATATATTATAAACATACTATATTTTATACAAGACACTGATATTTGTAACATGTACTTGTATCAGCCAAGATTCTAACTATTAGCTCAGCATACTACTTCCCAGAGGGAAAAAGAACAAATGATAAACTAGTGAAAGCAAATACTCACTTCGACAAAGTGTGAGCCGGACACTGTGCCATGGAAATTTTCTTGACCCAGTGATTGTTTGAAGAGCAAAGATTCTACCAAACTTAAACGGTCCCTTCCTGATTCTTCAGTGTGATCTTCTTCTGTTCCCAAAAACTTGCTCAATAGAACATATAATGGCCACATCTGAGATAGTTTGTGAAGTCGCTAAACAATTAAAATCTCAAGCCAAAATAACTTCTAATTTATGAATTGTCTCTTCTTCACAGAATACAAAGAAAAAAAAGATCAGGGAAAAAGCCATGAACCAGAAATGGCCCATAAAAAATAATAATAAAATAAAATTATAAGCCAAGAGATTCATTAATAAGCAACAAATCAGTGTCAAAAAATATGTACTTGACAAATCCATCTACTATCCAAACCACATGGTATTTCTACTTGCACCAAAAATACAAGTGAAGTAAACAGAATGGTTCCACTCTAACAATGTGATCGATGTCATCACTTACAATTGGTTGCAGAAGTTAAGTTTGAACACCATCTCTTTATAATTTATAAATAGCTACCACAGATTTAATAATTACAAGACCATACATTTGTAGATTATGGAGAACCAGAATTACTGAAAGATGCAATTTCCATTCCATAAACTATACTAAAACACATAATTACAAACTTCACAAATTGTTCGCGAGCCCAATTGTTTTTTGAAAAACAAAATACTAATTAATGAAAAGAAGACCAAAAAGAAAAGTACCTTTTGAGAGGCGTTGACGAAACCGAAAGAGTTGTAAGAAATAAATGGAAGCCCCTCTCTCTCTCTCTCTCTCTCTCTCTCTCTCTGTCTTTCTGGGTGTCAGGGTTATTTCGCTCTTTTCCTCTGATTCACGTACTGGTATTCTCAAACTTTGTGTTTATTATATAAGAAATAAGGAGCGATATGTCGTTATAGTATAGTGGTGAGTATTCCCGCCCGTCACCCGGGTGATCCGTTTTCGATCCCCGGAAAAGGTGATGGTTTTTTGTATATATTTTGTATTCTCATTACAAATTTTCTTGGCACGGGTGTGTGCTATTAATTAGTCTGCTAGTTATATATTTTCAATTTTCATGGCCATAATTAAGAACAGAAAATTGATCTCAAATTAAACTAGCCACATATCGTAGTAACACCAATACTAGTTCGCTATTGCCTATTGAGATTTGTCCCTTTAATACTATAAACCAGATTACATGCATCTAAAAAATGTTTTACAGGACATCAAATTTTAATTGAACTAAAATTTGTTAAGAATATATTTATTTTTATGTTACAGCTGCATACTTGTCAATATAGTATGATAACTGAGTGTCAGCCTACTGAAGTTCGGAAGCAACTCTTCGTTCAAGGATGTAGATTTAACTGAAATTCCATCTTGAAAAATCAGAAACCTTGGTCCTATTGTTTGCTATATTTTTCCACTGAAGATGAATCTTAAAGCAATGATAAGGTTATTTCTCCAATTTGCTAACATGAAATATTGTGCAGCGACTATTTTTCTTTTAAATTTAGTAAGTATTTGAGTATGTGTAGAACCTTTAGGGCTCGTTTGGCCATACAAGATGAAATCATATGAGATGAAGTTTGAAATTTTGTTTGGACATGCAATTTGGGATTTTTAAGTTGTATTTTTTCATCATTAAAATAAGAACCCCAAAGTTATAAAAACTATTTAAATTGCCCAAATTCTTATACAATCTTACTAAATAAGTAAAAGTTCATAATAAAATATAATATACTATCACAAAGTCATTCTAAAAAAAGTTACAGTTTAAGAATCGAACTGTAGTTCAATAAAAAGTAAAATTAAGCATGAGTTGTGGTATACTACTCTTTAATATAATCCTCTCATATAATACGGACAAAGGTTGGCAAACTATTTATATCCAATATAATAATTGACAAAAGTTGTTTACATTTATTAAATAAATGATTGGCAAATATAGTTAGTATATATAAAATAGTGAACTTTTTTCTACGAAATATAAACTTATGGGTTAAATTTTGCATTTGAAAAATCTCATCTCATGATTTAAAATTCTAAATGAAGCTTTTTGGAGAATTTGATATTTCAGCTCATGATTTGAAATTATGAGATGAAATCGCATGTCCAATTACTGATTTCATCTCATAATTTTAAATCACGATATAAAATTACATGTCCAAATGCCTACTTAATAAAGCTTTTTGTTGACTAGGTAGTGACACATAGGCCAATTAACTTAAAAAATTGTCAAGTTTTCAAAAGTACTTAAGTAAATTGGTAGGTGAGATGAGAAATTGTGGAGTTATTGTTGTACTATGCATTTAATGTATTTGCTTTTGATGAAGCACAACATTAAAAATAGAGTATGCTTTAGTGCCTCCCCCGCTATTAGGGCATCTCCGATCCATAACTCCATTTTTGACTTTATAGAGTTGAAGAAAATTAACTTTAACCTCCTACTTTTTTTTTACTTCAAAAAAAAATTCTTCTTTTATTCTTCTCTTTCTTTAATATTATAATTTTTTTCTTATTTCATTCATTAGATTTTCTTAATTCATAAAATAAATTGTTGCTTCTTTTTTCTACATAATCACCCTATATAATTTATATTTTTTTCTTATATAATCATTTAATATAAAATTATTTTATGTCCTATATTTTTAAATAATATAAAAATGCAAGTAAATAATATATATTATACATATTAATGGAAAATTCAAGTAAACGTGAAATCACTGATGAAATATAATTAAATAAATATTAGAGACTCCAATTCAACTCCAAATTTGGAGTTACACTATTCATGCTCTATTTTTAACTCTAAATGTAGAGTTTAGAGATGAAAATAGAGGTGGGTTGGAGCACAAAACTCTAACTCTAAACTCTAAATATAGAGTTTAGAGCTGAAAATAGAGGTGGGTTGCAGATGGTCTTAGTATTTTGGCAATCTCACGTGTTAACCTTTTTTTATTCTAAAAACAAGTATAATTAAATTAATTATAATGAGATTAATATTGTAATTTGGAGGCAAGAACTAGTTATTATAATTAGTTGGAGAGCAGGGGCGAACCTACGTTTGGTTCAGGGGGTTCACCCAAACCCTCTTTGTCAGAAAATTTAAATTATTAATTTTAAAAAGCACACTGCAGTTAAAAAAAAGTAGAACACTGCAAAAAAAAAGCACAAAACATTTTAAAAAGGCTCAATGGAGCGGGTATAAAGTAGAAAGAAGTGCTCAACGGGTTATAACAATGCAAGTTAAATTTAGCAGGTTAAGATTAGTCTTTCTCTTTTCCGCCTCGCTTCGTTTTTCATCCTGCAATTTTCGCATATTTTCTTCTTCATATTTTGAACCTTCTTAGTAAATTCTTATCTCCGCCACTGTTAGAAAGTAATAACTAATCAAAAAAGGAACCAATATAGTTAGAATTGAATCAAGTTATCTTGGTTACTTGGTGAACAAGAAGTTTTTTCTCCTATAAATAGGAGAATATTTTCGTCTATTATGTTACACCATTATAAAGTAACTTGTTTAGTGTACACGTTGTGTGCTTGACGAAAGCGCGTATCTTATTTGACAACAAATACTTTAAAAAGAAAATTAATCTTAGCTATGAATTTTGTCGTTAAATTGCTTATAGCAATTTTTTTTTAATTCATTATTGATCCTTCATTCAAGAAAAAGTTTTAATAGTTGTTTGGGTGAAAATATAGATGAAAAAAATAATTTAAACATCTTCTAATTTCTAGAAGAGTGAATTTTATATTTTATAAATAATTGCAAGTTTATTATTACTACTTGCTTCTTCTTTTTTAATTCGTAAGTGCATTTTTTAATTTATAAAACTTGCTAAAATATGACTTTAGAAAAGTGTAGGAACTCTAGAACAGAAAGAAATTGAAAAATATAAGGTTCAGATATTAGAAAAATAATTATATTATATTTTTAAATATTAAAAAATAATAAAATGACTATTCCTAAATATTAGAGAAATATGCCAATAACTATTCTTAAATTATATATATATATATATATATATATATATGTAATTTTGTTACAGTCAATCAGAAAAGATAGCCATATATATATATATATATATATATAAGTAATTTTGTTACAGTCAAACAGAAAAGATAGCCTAATTTGAGTCGGCATAACAATTATAAAACATAGATCGACAATTCTGAATTCATAAAATTCTACATCAGTAAAATTAATTGAGAAAAGAAAATCTGAAGAAATTTCTATGTCACCCCGCCTTGGGGGGTATGACTGGCACCTGGTGCCCTACTAGGACCTGAACTGCTGGACTGCTAAGCCTGGGCACTTCTGGTGCCTGGCTGGCTCTAACTCACATTTCTGGAAACAAAGGGCTATATAACGGCTGTAAACACAGCCCCCGGCCCATTGGCCTATAGCCTCCTGTACCTGTACTAACAGCTGACCAGAAACATGTCAATATAGGGGAACCTATGCGGACCAACAAGGCCACCATGCTGTCTAGTTATCTATAACTTAACCATGAAGTACTGGATAGCTACGTGACCGGCAAGGTCATCACTACTGTCGAACTATGGCCCCACACGGCCAACATAAAGGAAACACAAGTTCTAACAGCTATACAACTGCACGGCCTCACACGACCGGCTCATCTGACCACAGGGAAGTATATACAAACTGCAAGCCTCTAAGAATAACAATAGAAATGATCGGGACAGGGCCCCGACCTACCCGTACTGTACAACAAAAGAAAACGGAATACACCTCTGGGATTCAGTCTCCGGATGACAGGAGCTGAATGCTCTATCGCTGACAGGAATCACGTGGTATCGCCTGCTCGTCTATGAGTACCTGCAGGCAAGTAATGTAGCACCCCACCCGGGCGTCAGTACCGCTGGTACTGAGTATGTAAAGCAATAACTGAAAGAAATATCTGAAAACAATAATATAACTGATGAAACTGAAGTAGAGAGAAATAAATTAACGGTCTGATAATGTAAGTCATACCTTCTCTCAATTATACTGGAAGGAGTAGGAGTCATACCTAGAGACGTATCGTTCTACTGCTGATCTACTCGTATCTATCATAACATGGCATAACATAACATAGCATAATATAGCACTCGCAGACCTTGCCCGGCCCCCATAAGCCGGGAGGTACAACCAGCACAGAATCTATACCCCTACCCCGGTCATCCCATCTCCTATAAACCCTGTAAGCATCTTGCCGGTCCCCTGGGTATGCACTTGGGCTCGCTGAGCCCCTGACTATAACTGCATCTGAGTCCGGAGGACTCCTAAATCAACACCCGGGCGTATCCGCTCGACAGGGGTGTGTAAAAGCCGACCAAGGCATAATATGGGGAAAACTGGCATCCCATCTTCGTCCCCTGTGGGACGGCATGCCACTCCGTAGAGCGACGTATCCTCGCCCTCTGGCGGACGAGTCGATACAGCTATCAACCCTGGGGCGGTCATGGATGCTAGGTAATCCAGCCCCAAACAATACAACGGTCTCAACTAGTAATACTATCTGCATGTCTCACATACTGAGGCTAACAGTGGTAAAGTATTGTATATACTATATGCTGAACTAGTGATAGTAATATGTACGTACTTAATACATGCTGAGGCTGGTAATAGTATATATGTATAAATATAGTCTTCTGCCAGACTGTACTGGGCTAATGCTGAACCAGATATAATGTTTCTGCTGAAAACTATGTTGTATACTGAGTTTCTATAGTAACATGATTTACTATTCCTAATATGCTTTCTAACTTCATTTTAACTTATCATTCTATTTCTGAGATGTCTTATAGATACTACATTACTCTACTGGGTTTCAACTGAATACAATGATATCCTAACATTCTGTGTCAGATCGCATACTAAGCATGCTGTGCAGTTCCTAACACTTATATTAAAATCTATATCGTGCTAGCAAGTCTCGCGCTGATCATAACATGATGTTTCTAATATCGTACCATCATTCATAGTAAACATCATACATGACTTCTGAATATTCTACTGGCCTTTAAATTACTGTACTGTACCAATATTACGAACTTGCCGAGGGAACTAGCTTTACATACCTTATCCTCGAACTATCCGTCTGTCGGACGACGCTCGGCCGGTACTTCAACTATTTTCTCCCAACTGCATTCATAAACATGTCAATCAATACTAAATACAGCTTTATTGTAAAGATCAACGTCACTTTCGATATAGTTTATAGCCTAAACTTAGGCTTATCGAAAGACGGTCGAAAACTCGCTATTTTTTAGCGGTCCAGAAGGGAGAAATATTCACTTCGCAGCTAGGAACACATAGACACTAATTTAGAGCAATTCCACTTACCTTAGCTCGGTAGCTCGACGATTCGTCGGCCGTATTTCACGAAACTAAATCCGTAGGAATGCTCTCTGCTGCTAAATACCTCAGTATCCGGAGTTAATTTGAGTTTGGACAACGTTTAGCAGCGTAATCGGACGAAAATTATATTATTACTTCGTTCCTTTTCCTTCTCCTGCGTTTGCTCTCTGTTTTCTGGAAATTTATAAATGTTTTGATCATTTAAAACCGAAGTGGGGCTTTATATACTTGGGCCTAGACAAGGCCAACGTGTCACGGAGCCAACGCGGAGGCTTCACCTCCGTGACACGCTGCCATCGCGGAGGGGTTCTGCCTCGGCTCCTTCCGCGATGGTTCGACAGGTTTCTCGTCCGATCTTTTCCCGGGCCTTTCTCCAGCACGTATGGCCTTCGAATATGCTTAACCAATGTGTGAATAGGTCATTTAGGTGCCGAAAATTCTACGGGGTATAACATTCTAATTCTAAAGTTAATTTAAATCTAAACATTATACAAACACTAGTTTTCATCAACTCTGTTGTATTTCAAATTTATTGGCCACGTTTGATTTTTCGAAGTCCAAAAAATATTAATTGATATAAAAAAATCTTAATCTACAGTGAATCTAACAAAAAGCCATATTCAATTTAAAAAGTAATAAAATAGATTTTAAACTTTTAATATAATTCAAATAAAGAAAAATTTTAGTCAATTTTAAAAACTAAATATTAGGAGTTCTTACATTTTACATATAAGTAAAGATTTAATAGCCATAATTTTAATTAATTTCAAAGTCCTAACAATTAAGAATAACTAAATAATAATTAATTGAGAAAATTAGTAAATAACAATCTTGTCTATTGTAGAGTCTTTTAATGAAAGACAAAAAGTTCAATCAACATTTCTAATTTAATACCTATAACTTTAATTAATTTCAAAGTCCTAAATATTAGGATATAGTTAAATGACAATTAATTAAGAAAAATAGTAAATGACAATTTTGTCTATTGTAGAGTCTTTTAATAAAGGCAAAAAGTTCAATCAACATTTCTAAGGACCTTTCACACTTTTAATATAGTATAGATTATAAAATATCTCCCCCTCTCTACTAAGTTCTTGATTTGCTTCTTTTTGTTTTGTTTACAATTCTATAACTTTTATAACATGTTATCAGCACGAGCCTCTAACCGTCTTCAACGAAGTAGATTATATTCTTAAGTTTCATCCCTAATTTAAGGTTATCAAGAAACGACTAATTTTTTCATGTTTCATTGTCTTATCTTTTATATACCGGTGTTAAAGTAAATTACTTCGGCATTAACAATGATTCTTATATCTTATGTTGTTGCCACTATATTCAATAATACTTATAGATATCAAGTTTAGTAGATGCCATCTGTTTATGTCCTAAAATATAAATTAATCACTTTATTAATTTTGGTTCATGCTTGGCTAACATATATTTAGACAACACACACACATACATACACACACATTGCAGATTTACATAAATTGTGATATCTTACTTTATCAATTTCAAGAAGTTCATCTTTTCGTAATGATTATGATAAATCATAAAATATTTCACTATATATGTTTATCATATTAATGAACAAAATGGTTACTGATGAGTTAACTTTAAGCATCTATTGATTATATAACTGTGAGGCGCTTGAAATAGTAATTATTGTTGTTGTCTTATTATTTATGTTACAATTCAAGTGTTTTTCTTGTGATAGTTTTCACTACGTAAACTTATCAAATGTGGCTCTTGATATTTCTAAAAAGAATTATTTTTCATGGGTCCTTGATGATGAATTCATCTTGAGGCTAGAGGTCTTTGTGATATTATTATAGAAGGAAAGAAAACATCAAATCAGGACAATGCAAAACCATAATTTTTGGCATCATCTTGATGAGGAATTGAAAACTGAATATTTGACTATAAAATACCCAGTTGAATTATGAAAAGATTTAAAAGAATGATATGAACACCTTAAGGAAATGATATTGTCAAAAGCTTGTCATGAGTGAATTCACTTATAGTTACAAGATTTTAAAAATGTAACTGAATATAATTATGTTATTGTCAAAATAAGTTCACAATTGAAATTATATGGTGAACCTATATAAAAGAAATGAGGACCTGTTGGAAAAGCCTTTATCTACTTTTCATATCTCGAATATGGTATTACAATAATAAATATTGTGAAATCTTTTTTATGAAATATTATGATGCCTTCTAGTTGCTAAATAATATAATACCCTTTTGATGAAAAATATTATTAAGCCGGTCCCACTAGCTTTAATCCATTCCTTGAAGTGAATGTGATAGCAGAAAATAATATGTCTGAAAGAAGACAAATAGTTGAATGAATGCACATGCACATGAAAAAGGGGACAAGATTAAAATATTCATCATTATGATAATTATAAGAATATTATAGGTTTACAAAATCGTTCTTCAAAAGGTGAAAGTAATTTTTCCCATAAATAAGCATGGTGTGAAAGATCACTGGACACATGGTTATTGTGTGATCTAATTTGATAAATTTTATAAATTCTCCATCAAAATAAAGGAATATAAAGTGCTGGTACACTTGACCTTTTACAGTGATATTGAGGTGTGTCTTTGTAATACCCCAAAAGTTCCTAAGATCAACCTAAGGGTTGAACCAGAGAAAAGCAGAAAAATTTCACCAGAGTTACAGGATGAATCAAGGGACGAGTCGTTGTAGGGAGCAACGACCTGTTGTGTCCTTCGTGGTAAGTTTTCAGTCAGAATTTTTCGTAAACAACGAGCCTAGCAACGACTCGTTGGAAGATCCAACAGGTCGTCCTGAATGATCGTTGAATAGGGTTTAGAAAAGGCCAAGATCTAAGTCAGTGATGACGAGAGGATATGACAAGTCGTTGTTTCAAGTAACGACTCGTCCTATCTGGTCGTTGGTCGGAGAATCAGAAGAGTAACATAATTTCCCTTGGAAGCAACGGATGGAGTAACGAGTTATGGTTTCATACGATGACTCATCCCAATCGGTTGTTGGTTAGAACTTCTTTAGAGTACAAGAAGTGTTTCAGATACAACGGATAATCCAATGGCCCGTGGTATTCTACGATGACCCATTGGAGTGGTCGTTGTAGCCGACAATCAGTTTTTTTATGTTAATTTTTGGAGGTAGTCTCTTAAATTCCTAAGCTCCTAAATTCCTAATGACGTTGTTTTAAGGCCTGAAAGGAGTGGTTTAAGAGGGTAAATAGTCTATTCTAAGTCATTAGGCTCCCTTTGCATGCAAGATATTGAGATTCTCTTTCAAGATCAAGCTAGAATTCTCCCTAATTTCTTCTCCAATTCTCTTAGACTCTCAAGGCTAGTTTGGAATCAGTTTACCCAGACATGTAGGGTTATGAATGAGGGATTTCGTCCACCCTCATGCCCAATCTTCTCCTCAAATTCATGAATTCAAGTTCTTAAATAAGTGTACTGATTCCTAGGGTTTTAACCCAAATCTATGAAACTATCTATGCTATGTTTATGGGTCTAATCCCTTCATATTCTAAAGTATGTTTTAAGTCTAATGGAAAGATTTTATACTCAATTTGATTATAAATTCAAGTTTTCAAGTTATTAGAAACTACACCCTATTATGCATGTTTTATGAAGATCAAACTTATGATTCTATGATTTTGAATTATGAAAGTCTATTTCAAGTATGTATGGTTTTATAATCTCAAAAAGTCCATGTAAAGTTAAGTATATTTTATCATGATTAAGACAAGACTTATAAGATCAGTTTTAAAGAGATATTTGGAGTCAAAACTCCCCACTATTCAGATTTAAGCTATATTTTGAGATGTTTTGGAGTCAAAACTCCTAAGATATCTTCATGAGCTATATATATATTTTTGGGAGTAGTTTCTAGCACCGGGTAGGCTTGGGGTTCCGAGGTTTTCCGATCTCATAAACTATGTGCCACTGTAGGTATATATTTGGGACCTCTTGAGAGAATGCTTTCCCCGCCCGAGGGCACACCTGTGATATCACATCACCATCATTCTTTGCCTTGGCAAAGCTTATGATGGCTCTGTCCACCAGAGCAAGTTAGTAGGGCATCATGTAAGCTCTATCGTGATGGTATCAGTTATGACGAGTCTCCCATTGTTCCTCATAGTTTTAGTTATTCATGTTCATGACTTTATGAGATTATATTTTACAGCAGATTTGACCCAATGATCATTTTATGAGCTTTTACTTACGATTTAGCTATGAAAATTCATATGAATTCTATTTCAAAATCTTAGGTCATTACGTTTAGTTATGATAACCAGCTTATGATTATGTATGTCTCAAATACAATTTTCAACATACAGTCCTTACTCTCATGATCTCTTGATTTATATGCATGATTTCAACTAATGATTTATTAAGCGTGTTTTACTAACCTTACATACTAAGTACATTCCAAGTACTGACTGAATACTCTATGTTATATCATTTCATGATATAAGTTTGGGCGATCCAGCTCAGTCTCGCCGATAGATGCTTTCTCTTCAGTCCAGTTCAACCCCTGTTTTGAGTGAGTCCTCATTTTTCAAGGACAGTTAGTAGTTTTGATTTGCATGGTTCTTCAATTGTCAAATTCTAGCGAGCTAGTTGGGGAAGTTGTCCCATCATCAGATATTTTAGAGACTTTTCAGACAATATGTAAATGATTTGTGAAATGTTGACTATGTTTTGTCCTATGTTGTATTTCAGACTTCCGCTTATTCATGTTATTTTAAGTTTTCTCTTTAATTTATGCTCTTGAGTTGCTATGTACATGCCATGGGTTGACTTAGAGCCATCCGTGGTTCTAGGTCCCATGTCTCGATCTGGGATCCTAGTTCAGAGCAAAGGTTTAGGTGTGTCCTAGGGTGTCTGAAAGATGCAATAAGTAGAGTCTTTTCCATGGGTGTGAAGTGCACACACTTATGGGGAAGAGTCTACAAGACGTTTTAGGAAACTTTTCTTCTTTCATGATCTATATCGTGTGATGTAGTACCTCTCTATTCCTCTAACTTGTGTCATACGCATTTGTAGGAATATGCCTTTAGGCCGAGTTAATGGTAGAAGAATGGAAATGGAAATGGCCATGACAATGGCAATAGAGATAGATATCAGCAAGCCCCACCAGTACCAGCGGATCCATTGCTCGAGCATGTCACTCATACCGAGTTCAGAGTAACAATTCAGATGTTGGCATAGGCCATGACCGCTCAAGTCAACCAGCAGGCGGTGGTCCATGTTCCCTAGAATGGGAATACAGAAGTGGCTTGAGTACGAGACTTTCTCAGGATAAACCCACCTGAGTTTTTACGGTCGAAGGTGGATGAGGACCTACATGAGTTTATTGAGGAGGTGCAAAAGATCACCCAGATTATGGGGGTGATGGGAGAGGAAAGTGCAGACTTAGCCTTCTATCAGCTGAAAGGGGTTGCTTACATATGTTTTTTCTAGTGGAAGGATAGCAGGGGAGTTGGAGCAGTCCCCGTGAATTGGGATGAGTTCGCGACTGCTTTCTTGCACAGGTTCTTCCTTAAGAGAATTAAGGAAGGCAAAGACGGCGAAGTTTGTCAACTTGAAGCAGAACTAGAACATCCAAGAGTATGCCTTAGAGTTTACCCGTCTATCTAAGTATATGCGCCAGAGATGGTTGCGGATCAGAGGGCTCGTATGAGCAAGTTTGTGAATGGAGTAGCAGGTTAGCTGGTCAAGGAGTGCAAGAACGCCATGCTGAACAGTGATCTAGATTTCTCTTGGTTGGTCATATACGCCCAGCAGATAGAGGCGGAGTAGATGAAGGAGAAGGAGAGAGACGCTAAGAGGTCCAGGACAGGGATCTATGGGCAGTTCCAACAGAGGTGCGGTGGTGGACATCACCCTCAGTCCTACCAAAGATCGTCAGCCCCAGCTCCATTGGCAGTCAGTGTTCCGTCCATATTGAGAGGAGATCAGAGAGGCAGAGCATCACGCTCTACAGGGCAGAGGAGCATGTCAGGGGATAACACTTTTTTGGCTTGTAGGAAGTGTGTCAGGAGGCACCCTGGCGAGTGCATGGTTGGTAGAGATGGTTGTTTCGGGTGTGGGAGGCTCGGACATATTCTCAGAGACTGTTCTTCATCCAGACAGGGTGACAGTAGAGGATGTACCCCAGCTACTACTTCAACAATCCCAATAGGTCGCCCACCTCAGCAGGGCTCTTCATCTAGTGCAGTGGCGGCCAATGCCAGAACAGATTCTATGCACTATCTTCCCATCAAGAGGAGGAGGCCTCTCCCGATGTGGTCACTGGTATATTACGAGTATTCCTTCTTGATGTATATGCATTGTTATATCCAGGGGCTACCTTATCTTTTGTGACTCCTTATGTTGCTTTTAGTTTCGAAGTCAGTCCCGAAATTCTATCAGAACCCTTCTCAGTCTCTACTCCAGTCGATGAGTCAGTTATAGCTCAGCGGTATAAAGAAATTGCCCTGTCACAATCCTTCAGAAGGTCACCTCAACTGACCTAGTAGAGTTAGACATGACCTATTTTGATATTATTTTCAGTATGGATTGGTTACATGCATGTTACGCCTCAGTCCGTTGTAGAATCCATACAGTAGTGTTTCGATTTTCGGGTGAACTAGTTCTAGAGTGGAGGGGTAGTTCAACTGTGCCTATAGGTCGCTTAGTTTCCTACCTCAAGGCCAGGAAGATGATCTCTAAGTTCTGTGTGTATCATCTAGTTCGGGTCAAGGATTCCACATCCGAGACCCGACTCTTCATTCAGTTCCTATAGTATGTGAGTATAAAAAGGTATTTTTAGATGATTTGCTAGGGGTCCCTCCTGAGTGGGAGATTGACTTTGGAATTGAATTTCTGTTACACCCCATAAGTTTCTAGCATGTAGTTGGCCTATTCGCATGTTGGTTGAAAGTTTTAGGATGTCTTACATGCGAGGAAAGGGCCCGGGGAAAGGCCGAACGAGTGCCAGGTTGGGATTTCGCAAAAGGAGGCCGAACCGCGCTGCCCAGAGGGGCAAAGTGGCACGGAGCTGGGACCTCCGCGTTAGCCAACGTGGCATGGAGCCAAAACGGTGCGTTAGACAGCGTGCCATATTGCCATGTATTTTGCTGCAAGTATATAAAGGATTCCCACTTTGTTTTTAAGTCATTCCTCATATCATTTTTAGTAAAAACAACCAGAGAACAGAGGAGGACGAAGGGTTACTATAAATTTCCGTTTGATTACGCTGTCAAACGCAATCCAAACTCAAATTTATTTTGGGTACCGAAGTATAAAGCTGCAGAGAGCATTTCTACGGAGTTAGTTTCACGAAATTCGTGTTATACCCCGTAGGATTTCCAGCACCTAGATGACCTATTCGCACGTTGGTTAAGCGTATTTGAAGGCCATACATGCTAAAGAAAGGCCCGGGAAAAAGATCGGACGAGAAACCTGTCGAACCATCGCGGAAGGAGCCGAGGCAGAGCCCCTCCGCGATGGCAGCGTGTCACGGAGGTGAAGCCTCCGCGTTGGCTCCGTGACACGTTGGCCTTGTCCAGGCCCAAGTATATAAAGCTCCACTTCGGTTTTAAATCATTTTAACTTATAAATTTCCAGTGAAACAGAGGGGAAAAACCAGAGGAAGAAAAGGAACGAAGAGGGTAATATAATTTTCATCCGATTACGCTGCTAAACGTTGTCCAAACTCAAATTAACCTCAGATACTGAGGTATTTAGCAGCAGAGAGCATTCCTACGGATTTAGTTTCGTGAAATACGACCGACGAATCGTCGAGCTACCGAGCTAAGGTAAGAAGAATTTCTCCAAACTAGTGTCTATGTGTTCCTAGCTGTGAAGTGAATATTTCTCCCTCCTGGACCTCTGAAAAATAGCGAGTTTTCGACCGTCTTTCGATAAGCCTAAGTTTAGGCTATAAATTACATCGAAGTGATGTTGTTCATTAAAATAAAGCTATATTTGGTATTAATTGACATATTTATGAATGCAGTTGGGAGAAATAGTTGAAGTATTGGCCGAGCCTCGTCCGACAGACGGATAGTTCGAGGATAAGGTATGTAAAGCTAGTTTCCTCGGCAAGTTAGTAAATATTGGTATAGTAAAGTAATTTAAAGGTCAGTAGAATGTTCAGAAGTCATGTGTGATGTTTATTACGAATGTTGGTACGATATTAGAAGCATCATGTTATAGTTAGCGCGAAACTTGCTAGCACGATATAGATTCTAAAATAAGTGTTAGGAACTGCACAACATGCTCAGTATGTGATGTAATACAGAACGTTAGGATATTATCATATTCAGATGAAACCCAGTAAAATAATGTAATATCTGTAAGGCATCTCAGAAGCAGAATGGTAGGTTGAAGCGAAGTTTAGGAAGCATGTTAGAAGTAGTAAATCATGTCACTATAGAAACTCAGTATACAACATGGTTTTCAGCAAAAAAACTATATCTTGTTCAGCATTAGACCCAGCACAGTATGGCAGAAGATTATATTTATACAGATATACCATTAATAGTCTCAGCATATATTAAGTACGTACATATTACTAGCACTAGTTCAGCATACAATATGTACAAATACTTTATCATTATTAGCTTCAGTATGTGGGATATGCAGACAGTATTACTAGTTGAGACCGTTGTATTGTTTTGGGGTTGGATTACCCAGCATCCATGACCGCCCCAGGGTTGATATCTGTATCGACTCGTCCGCCAGAGGACGAGGATACGTCGCTCTACGGAGTGGCATGCCGTCCCACAGGGGACGAAGATGGGATGCCAGTTTACCCCATATTATGCCTTGGTCGGCCCTTACACACCCCTGTCGAGCGGATACGCCCGGGTGTTGATTCAGGAGTCCTCCGGACTCAGGTACAGTTATAGTCAGGGGCTCAGCGAGCCCAAGTGCATACCCAGGGGACCGGCGGAATGCTTATAGTTATTATAGGAGATGGGATGACCGGGGTAGGGGTATAGATTGCATGCTGGTTGTACCTCCCGGCTTATGGGGGGCGGGTAAGGTTTGTGTGTGCTATGTTATGTTATGTTATGTTATGCTATGTTACACGAGATACGAGTAGATCGACAGTAGAACGATACATCTCCAGGTATGACTCCCACTCCTTCCAGTATAGTTAAGAGTAGGTATAGTATTACATTATCAGACAGTTAATCTATTCCTTCCTATTTCAGTTTCATCAGTTGTTTTGTTGTTTTCAGATATTCCTTTCAGTTATTGCTTTACATACTCAGTACCAGTGGTACTGACGCCTGGTGGGGCGCTGCATTACTTGCCTGTAGGTACTCATAGACGAGGAGGCGATCCCTCGTGATTCCTATCAGCGATCGAGTATTCAGCTCCTGTCATCCGGAGACTGAATTCCAGAGGTGTATTTCGTTTTCTTTTGTTGTATAGTATGAGTAGGTTGGGCCCCTGTCCCGATCATTTCTATTGTTATTCCTAGAGGCTTGCAGTCTGTATATATTTCCCTGTGGTCAGTTGAGTCGGTCGTGTGAGGCCGTGCAGTTGTATAGCTGTTAGTACTTTATTTCTTTTATGCTGGCCGTGTGGGGCCATAGCTTGACAGTAGTGGTGACCTTGCCGGTCACGTAGCCTTTCAATACTTCATTGTTGAATTACAGATAACTAGACAACATGGTGTCCTTGTCGGCCCGCCTAGGCTCCCCGATATTGAAGGTGTTCTGGTTAGCTGATAGTACAGGTACAGGTGGCTATAGGCCAGTTGGCCGGAGGCTGTGTTTACAGCCGTTATATAGCCGGTTGATTTCTTGGAATAGAGCCAGGGCCAGCCAAAAGCACCAGACGTGCTTAGGCTGGACCATCTAGCAGTTCAGAGTCTATCAGGCACCAGGACCCTCCAAGGTGGGGTGTGACAAACTTGGTATCAGAGCAGGTCGTAATCCAGGGAGTCTGCAAGCCGTGCTAAGTAGAGTCCTGTCCATGGATGTGTTGTGCACCACATACTATGGGTAGGAGGCTGCAAGGCATGATAGGATGGTTGTCTTTTATTCTTATTCAGTCGTGCTGTAGAGCGGTACAATATAGGGTTGAGTCCCTAAAAGCTTACTATATTCTTTGGTTACAGATAATGTCAGACCAGCGACGTCCTATCACAGGCCGGAGCTTAGATATTGCAGCAGGGGAAGGCACCAGCAGGATGCCTCACCCTCGTTTAGAAACAACCCGATCAGAGGGCACTACAGAGGCATCGTCCCAGCCTTTTCAGCAGTCTACACCACATCAGGAGCCACTTGGGGCGACACTACCTCCAGCAGTCCCTATACCGACACCTTCCGACCAGGAGGTTAGGAGTGCGGTAGTTATGTTAGCACAGATGATGGATGCTCAGCGTCAGCCGATGCCGTCTACAGTTGCGGAGTCATCAGGAGGGCCCGGTAGTTCGAGGGTCCGAGAGTTCTTGTCTCTGAATCCCCCACAGTTTACAGGTACGGACCGGACAGAGGACCCTCAGGATTTTCTGGATCAAATGCAGAGAATTTTCAGGGTTATGCATGCCACGCCTACATAATTAGTTGAGTTGGCAGCATTTCGGTTACGGGACATCGCCGTATTGTGGTATGAAAGCTGGGAAAGGTCCCGAGGGAGAGATGTTTCCCCTCCGACCTGGTCCAGCTTCTCAGGAGCTTTTCTGGATCATTATTTGCCGAGGGAGATTCGATAGGCCCGAGTAGACCAGTTCCTACATCTGGAGCAGGGGGCCATGAGTGTTCGGGAATATTCCTTGCAGTTTGATTCTTTGGCTCGGTACGCACCGGCCTTTGTTGATACCATGGCATCCAGAGTACACCGCTTTATCATGGGGTTGAATCCAGAATATGTTGAGACTTGTATTACGGCTACACTGCGAGAGGACATGAACATTGCTCGAGTTCAGGCATTCGCCCAGAATATTGAGGGCATCAGACAGCGGCATCGGGAGATCAGAAGGGCCAATCAGGAACAGCGCTGCCGGGACAGGCCAGTTGAGTTACAGAGGGAGGCTCGGGGAGGACCCAGGCCACGATTGTTAGACAGGCCGCCCAGGACCCCGCCTCCGCCACAGCCGCAGGGGGGGTAGATTCAGCCGCAGGGGGCAGTCAGAGACTGGTAGAGGCTCGCAGATGGCAGATTCACCATTACAGAGGAGGGCGGAGCAGAGTAGGTATACCCTACCACTTTGCCCTATATGCAGTCGACGCCATCCTGGAGCATGCAGGTATGGCTCCACCGCATGTTATATTTGTGGCCAGGAAGGCCATTTGATGAAATATTGCCCAGCCAGAGGATGAGAGGACCGGGATAGACAGGACAGGGCATTTGCAGGGTCATGAGCCACAACATCCTCGGTAGGGCGCAGGCCCTCAGTTTCAGCAGGCAGGGGTCGGGGCAGATCAGAGGCCTCCAGTACAGGTGCGGGTTCAAGCCGCACATATGCTTTACCAGAGAGGCAAGATTTAGAAGCGTCACCTGATGTTGTGACAGGTATGCTAACTATCTGCTCACACCCTGCTAATGTATTGATTGATCCAGGGTCCACCTTGTCCTACATTACTCCATTTGTGGCACGAAAGTTCGATATCGCACCAGAATTATTGTAGCAGCCTTTTTTAGTATCTATGCCCGTCGGTGACTCTATTGTAGCTAGCAGAATTTACCGAGGGTGTACGGTAGAGGTTGCTGACAGTCAGACCACAGTAGATCTGGTCGAGTTAGAGATGATAGACTTCGATGCCATAATGGGTATGGATTGGTTAGTACCGTGCTTTGCCAATGTTGAATGTTGGACCAAGACGGTCCGATTCCACTTCCCAGGAGAAGCAGTGCGGGAGTGGAAGGGCAGCACCGCTACGCCAAAAGGTAGGTTTATTTCCTACCTTCAGGCGAGAAAGTTGATATCTAAGGGATGTATTTACCATCTGGTCAGAGTTCAGGATGTCCGAGCAGAATCTCCAACGCCCCAGTCTATTCCAGTGGTGAACGAGTTCCCTGATGTCTTTCCCGATGAGCTACCTGGTATTCCCCCAGAAAGGGAAATAGATTTTGCTATTGACTTGTTACCAGGCACTCAGCCAATATCAATTCCTCCCTATCATATGGCTCCTGCAGAACTCAGAGAATTAAAGGAGCAGCTGAAAGACTTGTTGGATAAAGGTTTTATCAGGCCTAGTACTTCTCCGTGGGGTGCGCCAGTTCTGTTTGTAAGAAAGAAAGATGGCTCCCTCCGTATGTGTGTAGATTACCGGTAGCTGAATAAAGTAACAGTTAAAAACAAATACCCGCTCCCTAGAATAGATGATTTGTTTGACCAGTTGCAGGGGGCCAAATATTTCTCTAAGATAGATCTGAGGTCCGGATATCACCAAGTCCGGGTTCGTGAAAAGGACATTCCAAAGACTGCTTTTAGGACCAGGTATGGTCACTTTGAATTTCTGGTTATGTCTTTTGGGCTGACGAATGCTCCCACAGTGTTTATGGATCTGATGAACAACATATTCAGACCGTATTTGGATCTGTTCGTGATAGTATTTATCGATGATATCCTAGTATATTCTCGTTCAAAGACAGATCACCAGAACCATTTACGAACAGTACTCCAGATCCTTAGAGACCGTCAGCTGTACGCCAAGTTTTCTAAGTGTGAGTTCTGGATGAACTCAGTTGCCTTTTTGGGGCATATCGTGTCGGATGCTGGTATACAGGTAGACATACAGAAAATAGAGGTAGTCAAGACATGGCCTAGACCCACCACTCAGACTGAGGTTCGCAGTTTCCTGGGTTTAGCAGGATATTATCGGAGATTTGTTGAAGGATTTTCCACTATAGCAGCGCCCCTGACAAAGCTAACACAGAAAGCAGCGAAATTTCAGTGGACGGAGGCATGTGAGAAGAGTTTCCAAGAATTGAAAGACAGACTGACCTCCGCCCCAGTATTAACATTGCCAGAGGGAACAGATGGGTACGCGGTGTATTGCGACGCTTCAGGTTCGGGACTGGGTTGTGTGTTGATGCAGCATGGCAGGGTAATTGCTTATGCTTCCAGACAGCTGAGGAAACACGAAAAGAACTATCCGACCCATGACCTGGAATTGGCCGCAGTGATCCACGCCCTAAAAATTTGGAGGCATTATCTGTATGGCGTCCACGTAGACATCTTTACAGATCATAAAAGCCTGTAGTATATTTTCACACAGAGGGAGTTAAATCTGCGGCAACGTCGCTGGTTAGAATTATCGAAAGATTGTGATGTAAATATTCTCTATCACCCGGGAAAAGCTAATGTAGTGGCAGATGCCCTGAGCCGTAAATCAATGGGGAGTTTGGCGTATTTGCGACCTGAGAAACGGGAGTTAGCCAAGGAAATTCATCAGCTAGCTGGTTTAGCCGTTTGAGTAATAGAAACAGAAAATAATAGAGCGGTAATTCAGAATTCTGCTGTGTCATCATTAGTTACGGAGGTAAAAGAACGACAGTACGAGGACCCTGACTTAGTCCAGCTCAGAGATAGAGTTCAGAAAGGTAAGGAGTCAGATTTCCAAATGACTGAGGATGATGTGCTACGCTGTAGGGGCCGCCTCTGTGTCCCGAATATTTCAGGGCTTCGCAGGCAGATCATGCATGAGGTACATTACGCTCGCTATTCCCTTCATCCAGGAGCAACGAAAATGTACCACGACATCAGAGACATCTACTGGTGGCCAAGTATGAAAGCTGAAATAGCTGAATTTGTATCTAGATGTCCTAACTGTTAGCAGGTGAAAGCGGAGCACCAGAAGCCGGGTGGTTTGACGCAAGATATAACAGTGCCTACGTGGAAATGGGAAATGATAAACATGGATTTTGTAACAGGGTTACCCCGTACCAGACGCAGAAATGTATCCATTTGGGTAATAGTTGACAGGCTGACAAAATAGGCTCATTTCCTGCCAGTGAAGGCTACCTTCTCGGCTGAGGATTATGCCGAATTATATATCAGAGAAATAGTTAGATTACATGGAGTGCCGGTATCCATCATTTCAGATAGGGGGCACAGTTTACAGCTAGATTCTGGCAATCATTCCAGAGGGGTTTGGGAACGCAAATTAATTTGAGCACAACATTCCACCCTCAGACAGATGGGCAGGCTGAGCGGACTATCCAAACGCTCAAAGATATGCTACGAGCGTGTGTACTAGATTTTGGGGGTAGCTGGGATGAACATCTTTCGTTGATTGAATTTGCCTATAATAACAGTTATCATTCAGCTATCCAGATGGCGCCCTTTGAAGCATTATATGGGCGAAAATGTAGATCGCCAGTGGGCTGGTTTGAAGTAGGGGACTCAACGTTGATTGGGCCAGATATCGTTCAACAGTCAGAGGAGAAGGTAAAGCTTATTAGAGAACGCCTGCTAACTGCTCAGAGCTGCCAGAAGTCTTATGCAGATATGCGGCGCAGAAATCTAGAATTTGCGGTAAATGACTGGGTATATCTGAAAGTGTCTCTGATGAAAGGGGTGATGAGATTTGGCAAGAAAGGCAAGCTTAGCCCGAGATTCATTGGGCCATATCAGATTCGGCGAAGAATAGGCCGAGTTGCATACGAATTGAACTTGCCTCCGAAGTTAGCATCTGTTCACCCAGTATTCCATGTATCTATGTTGAGGAAGTTCGTAGGAGACCCTTCCACAGTTGTTCCAGTTCAGGATGTCCAGGTCACAGAAGAGTTAGCATATGAAGAGGTTCCAGTAGCTATCTTAGACAGACAGATTCGCAGGTTGAGGACTAAAGATATTGCGTCTGTCAAAGTATTGTGGCGTAACAGGAACCGTGAGGAGATGACGGGGGAAGCTGAAGAAGATATGAAAGCTAGATACCCTCACCTATTCCAGGCCTAGTCCGGCGACAGGTATGTCCGTATTATTGCTTATGTAGTATCTTATGGTTGTATATGTGTAAGTGAGAAAGCTTGATACTTATCCATCTAGTGAATCTTAAAGTATTGCGTGCAGTACTTGTGTTGGACTTTTCTGCATTTCAGGTTTTTTTGCTATAGTCCATATTACAGGGGAAACTCTGCCGAAAATTTTCTAGATAATAAGTTGAGAAGTCCTCTAAATAAAAGTTTACATTCGAGGATGAATGTTCTTAAGGGGGGGAAAATGTTATACCCCATAGGATTTCCAGCACCTAGATGACCTATTCGTACGTTGGTTAAGCGTATTTGAAGGCCATACGTGCTAAAGAAAGGCCCGGGAAAAAGATCGGACGAGAAACCTGTCGAAACATCGCGGAAGGAGCCGAGGCAGAGCCCCTCCGCGATGGCAGCGTGTCACGGAGGTGAAGCCTCCGCGTTGGCTCCGTGACACGTTGGCCTTGTCCAGGCCCAAGTATATAAAGCCCCACTTCGGTTTTAAATCATTTTAACTTATAAATTTCCAGTGAAACAGAGGGGAAAAACCAGAGGAAGAAAAGTAACGAAGAGGGTAATATAATTTTCATCCGATTACGCTGCTAAACGTTGTCCAAACTCAAATTAACCTCAGATACTGAGGTATTTAGCAGCAGAGAGCATTCCTACGGATTTAGTTTCGTGAAATACGGTCGACGAATCGTCGAGCTACCGAGCTAAGGTAAGAAGAATTGCTCCAAACTTGTGTCTATGTGTTCCTAGCTGTGAAGTGAATATTTCTCCCTTCTGGACCTCTGAAAAATAGCGAGTTTTCGACCGTCTTTCGATAAGCCTAAGTTTAGGCTATAAATTACATCGAAGTGATGTTGTTCATTAAAATAAAGCTATATTTGGTATTAATTGACATATTTATGAATGCAGTTGGGAGAAATAGTTGAAGTATTGGCCGAGCCTCGTCCGACAGACGGATAGTTCGAGGATAAGGTATGTAAAGCTAGTTTCATCGGCAAGTTAGTAAATCTTGGTATAGTAAAGTAATTTAAAGGTCAGTAGAATGTTCAGAAGTCATGTGTGATGTTTATTACGAATGTTGGTACGATATTAGAAGCATCATGTTATAGTTAGCGCGGAACTTGATAGCACGATATAGATTCTAAAATAAGTGTTAGGAACTGCACAGCATGCTCAGTATGTGATGTAATACAGAACGTTAGGATATTATCGTATTCAGATGAAACCCAGTAAAACAATGTAATATCTGTAAGGCATCTCAGAAGCAGAATGGTAGGTTGAAGCGAAGTTTAGGAAGCATGTTAGAAGTAGTAAATCATGTCACTATAGAAACTCAGTATACAACATGGTTTTCAACAGAAAAACTATATCTTGTTCAGCATTAGACCCAGCACAGTATGGCAGAAGATTATATTTATACAGATATACCATTATCAGTCTCAGCATATATTAAGTATGTACATATTACTAGCACTAGTTCAGCATACAGTATGTACAAATACTTTATCATTATTAGCTTCAGTATGTGGGATATGCAGAGAGTATTACTAGTTGAGACCGTTGTATTTTTTTGGGGTTGGATTACCTAGCATCCATGACCACCCCAGGGTTGATAGATGTATCGACTCGTCAGCCAGAGGACGAGGATACGTCGCTCTACGGAGTTGCATGCCGTCCCACAGGGGACGAAGATGGGATGCCAGTTTTCCCCATATTGTGCCTTGGTCGGCCCTTACACACCCCTGTCAAGAGGATACGCCTGGGTGTTGATTCAGGAGTCCTACGGACTCAGGTACAGTTATAGTCAGGGGCTCAGCGAGCCCAAGTGCATACCCAGGGGACCGGCGGGATGCTTATAGTTATTATAGGAGATGGGATGACCGGGGTAGGGGTATAGATTGCATGCTGGTTGTACCTCCCGGCTTATGGGGGCCGGGTAAGGTTTGTGTGTGCTATGTTATGTTATGTTATGTTATGCTATGTTACACGAGATACGAGTAGATCGACAGTAGAATGATACATCTCCAGGTATGACTCCTACTCCTTCCAGTATAGTTAAGAGTAGGTATAGTTTTACATTATCAGACAGTTAATCTATTCCTTCCTATTTCAGTTTTATCAGTTGTTTTGTTGTTTTCAGATATTCCTTTCAGTTATTGCTTTACATACTCAGTACCAGTGGTACTGACGCCCGGTGGGGCGCTGCATTACTTGCCTGTAGGTACTCATAGACGAGCAGGCGATCCCTCGTGATTCCTGTCAGCGATCGAGTATTCAGCTCCTGTCATCCGGAGACTGAATTCCAGAGGTGTATTTCGTTTTCTTTTGTTGTATAGTATGAGTAGGTTGGGCCCCTGTCCCGATCATTTCTATTGTTATTCCTAGAGGCTTGCAGTCTGTATATATTTCCCTGTGGTCAGTTGAGCCGGTCGTGTGAGGCCGTGCAGTTGTATAGCTGTTAGTATTTTATTTCTTTTATGCTGGCCGTGTGGGGCCATAGCTTGACAGTAGTGGTGACCTTGCCGGTCACGTAGCCTTTCAATACTTCATTGTTGTATTACAGATAACTAGACAGCATGGTGGCCTTGTCGGCCTGCCTAGGCTCCCCGATATTGAAGGTGTTCTGGTTAGCTGATAGTACAGGTACAGGTGGCTATTGGCCAGTTGGCCGGAGGCTGTGTTTACAGCCGTTATATAGCCGGTTGATTTCTTGGAATAGAGCCAGGGCTAGCCAAAAGCACCAGACGTGCTTAGGCTGGACCATCTAGCAGTTCAGAGTCTAGCAGGCACCAGGTGCCCGTCATACCCTCCAAGGTGGGGTGTGAAAATTTCAGAAATAGTATAGCGTACTCAGTATGAAATTTAGTAAAGCACGTCAGAAATATTATATCGTGTTTAGCATGAAACTTAGTAAAATAACATAAGTCCTAGCAGATTATTTTAGAAATGTTATATCATGCTTTAATATGAGATTCAGTACAACATGTCAGAGATTATATTATTATTATCAAATTCAGTATGTATTATATGCAGTCATTGCTATCAGTTGAGACTTGATTGTATTGTTTTGGGCTGGATTACCTAGCTTCCGTGACCACCCCAGAGTTAATAGCTATATCGACTCGTCCGCCAGAGGGAGAGGATACGTCGCTCTGCGAAGTGGCATGCCGTCCGCTAGGGACGAAGATGGGATGCCAGTTTCCCCATATTTTGCCGTGGTTGGCCTTTATACACCCCCGTCGAGCGCTTTCGCCTGGGTTGTTGATTTCAGGAGTCCTCCGAACTCAGGTACAGTTATAGTCAGGGGCCCAGCAGGCCCAAGTTGCATACCCAGGGTCGACAGGTTTCTTATAGTTACTAGGTGATGTGGTATGACCTGGGTAGGGGTAAATAGATTGTGATGATTGTACCTTCCGGCTTATGGGGGCCAGGTAAGGTTTATGTTGTGTTATGTTGTGTCATGTTGTTTTAGTTATGGTTAGATAGACAGTAGGACGCCACGTTACCAGGTACGACTCCTACTCTCTTTAGAATAGTTAAGGTTAGTACTGAACCCACTATTCCAGTCAGTTTCAGTTTGTCTTTCTTATTGCTCCAGTTACTATCAGTTTCATTATTTACTTTTAGTTATTTTCAGTTGTTTCTTTGCATACTTAGTACCAGTGGTACTAACGCCCGTTTTGGGGCGGTGCATTACTTTCCTATAGGTACACATAGACGAGGAGTAGATCCCTCGTAGTTCCAGTCAGTGATACAGAGCCTTCAACTCCTTTCATCCGGAGCTCGAAAGACAGAGGTTTACTCTCCTTTTGATTGTACAGTATGTGTAGGCCGGGGCCCTGTCCCGATCATCTTATTATTCTTAGAGGCTTGCAGATTGTATATTTTCCCTTTGGTTAGATGTATTGGTCGTGTGGGGCCTTATTCAGTTGTTAGTTGGTGGCCTTGTCAGTCATAGATTAGTTTAGTGCTCGATTTCATTTCTCAGATATAACTAGACAGCATGTTGGCCTTGTCGGCCCGTATAGGATCCCTTATAGTTGGTTGTTCTGGTTAGCTGTTTATATCCTTACAGGTGACTATAGGCCTTGTCGGCCAGAGGCTGTGTTTACAGCTGTTATATAGCCCGTCATTTTCTTGAATCCAGAGTTAGAGCCAGCCTGACACCAGAAGGGCTTAGGCTCAGTTAGTCCAGCAGTCCAGATCCTAGTAGGGCACCAGGTGCCAGTCATGCCTTCCAAGCTGGGGCGTGACAAACTTGGTATTAGAGCAGGTCATATCCCAAGGAGTTTGCAAGCCGTGCTAAGTAGAGTCTTGTCTATGGATGTGTTGTGCACCACATACTATAGACAAGAGGATACAAGGCATGATAGAATGGTTGATTTTGACGCCATTATGGGTATGGATTGGTTAGCTCCATGTTATGCCAAAGTTGAGTTCTGGTAAAGACTGTCCATTTCCTCTTTCCAGGGGAGGCAGTACGGGAGTGGAAAGGTAGTACAGTTACGCCAAAAGGTAGGTTTATTTCCTATCTTCGGGCGAGGAAGTTGATAGAAAAGCGGTGTATTTACCACATTGTCAGAGTTCAGGATATTCGGGCAGAGCCTCCGACTCTTCAGTCTATTCCAGTGGTTAATGAGTTCCCTGATGTATTCCTAGATGAGCTCCCTGGTATTCCCCCAGAAAGGGAAATTGATTTTGCAATAGATCTATTACCAGGCACTCAACCTATATCAATTCCCCCTTATCGGATGGCTCCTGTGGAACTCAGAAAACTAAAGGAGCAGTTGAAAGATCTGCTAGATAAGGGATTTATTAGGCCGAGTACCTCACCTTGGGGTGCGCCAGTTTTGTTTGTGAGAAAGAAGGACGGCTCCCTTCGTATGTGTATAGACTATCGACAACTGAACAAAGTCACAGTCAAGAATAAGTACCCGCTTTCCAGAATAGATGATTTATTTGATCAGTTACAAGGAGCAAGGTATTTCTCCAAGATTGACTTAAGGTCCGGATATCATCAGGTTCGGGTTCGTGAAAGATATATTCCAAAGACTGCCTTCAGGACTAGATACGCCACTTTGAATTCTTAGTTATGTCCTTCGGGCTGACAAATGCCCCAGTAGTATATATGGACCTGATGAACAGTATCTTCAGATCATACCTGGACTTGTTCGTGATAGTATTTATCGATGATATTCTGGTGTATTCTCGCTCAGAGGCAGACCACCAGGATCATCTGCGGACAGTGCTCCAGATTCTCAGAGAACATCAACTATATGCCAAGTTTTCTAAATGTGAGTTTTGGCTGAATTCAGTAGCCTTTTTGGGTCATATCGTGTCGGACGCTGGTATACAGGTAGATACACAGAAGATAGAAGCAGTAAAAACATGGCCCAGACCTACCACTCCGATCGAGGTACGCAGTTTCCTGGGATTAGCCGGGTACTATAGAAGGTTTGTGGAAGGATTTTCCACTTTAGCAGCACCTCTGACCAAACTGACGCAGAAGGCAGCAAAATTCCAGTGGACTGAGGCGTGTGAGCAGAGCTTTCAGGAACTGAAAGACAGATTGACGTCAGCACCAATATTAGCATTACCAGAAGCAACAGAGGGTTATGCAGTTTATTATGACGCTTCGGGTGTTGGGTTAGGAGGTGTTTTGATGCAGCATGGCAAAGTGATTGCTTACACTTCCAGGCAGCTGAGGAAGCATGAGAAGAACTATCCTACCCATGACCTGGAATTAGTTGCGGTAAGTCATGCCTTGAAGATATGGAGACACTACTTGTATGGTGTCCACGTGGATATTTTCATTGATCACAAAAGCCTACAGTATATATTCACCCAGAAAGAATTGAATTTGCGGAAGCATCGCTGGTTAGAACTGTTGAAAGATTATGATGTGAATATTTTATATCACCCAGGAAGGGCCAATGTGGTAGCATATGCCCTTAGCCGTAATTCTATGGGGAGGTTGGCATACTTACAGCCCGAGCAGCGGGAGTTGGCCCGAGAATTGCATCAGCTAGCCGGTTTAGCCATTCACATAGCAGAAACAGGGGACAATAGAGCGGTAATCCAGAACACCGCAGTATCATCATTAGTCATGGAAGTGAAGGAACGATAGTATGAAGACCCTAGCCTGGTTCAGCTCGGAAACAAGGTTCAGTGAGGGGAAGTGACAGATTTTCAGGAAATCGAGGATGGAGTTTTGAGATATAGGGATTGCCTCTGTGTTCCAGACGTTGGAGGGCTTTGCCAGCAAATTATGGGTGAGGTACACTATGCCCGTTATTCTCCCCATCCAGGTTCGACAAAGATGTACCATGACGTGAAAGAGATCTACAGGTGGCCAGGAATGAAAAAGGGGATAGCAACATTTGTAGCTCAGTGTCCCAATTGCCAACAGGTAAAAGATGAACATCAGAAATCAGGCGGACTGACCCAGGATATAGTTGTGCCTCTATGGAAATGGGAAGCAGTTAACATGGACTTTATAGCAGGATTACCTCACACTAGGCGTAGATATGATTCGATCTGGGTAATCGTTGATAGGTTGACAAAATCAGCTCATTTTCTGCCAGTAAGGGCTACCTTTTCAGCTGAAGATTATGCCGCGCTATATATTAAAGAAATAGTCAGGCTGCATGGTGTTCCATTGTCAATTATTTCCGACAGAGGGGCGCAGTTTACAACTAGGTTTTGGCAATCATTTCAGAGAGGCTTGGGGACGCAGGTTAACTTGAGCACAACTTTTCATACTCAGACAGATGGGCAGGCAGAATGTACCATTCAGACGCTCGAGGATATGTTGCGAGCATGTGTGTTAGATTTTGGAGGTAGCTGGGATGAACACCTTCCGCTTAGTGAGTTGCCTATAATAACATTTACCATTTAGCAATTCAGATGGCGCCTTATGAAACGTTATATGGACGGAAGTGCAGATCTCCAACTATTTGGTTTGAGGTAGGCGAATCAGCATTAATTGGGCCAGATATCATTCATCAGTCAAAAGAGAAAGTAAAGCTTATCAAGGAACGTCTACTGACTGCTCAAAGCCTCCAGATATCTTATGCTGACGTGCGGTGCAGAAACGTAGAATTTAATGTGGGTGACTGGGTGTTCCTGAAAGTTTCCCCGATGAAGGGTGTGATGAGATTTGGTATGAAAGGTAAGCTCAACCCGAGGTTTGTTGGGCCTTATCAGATTCATGAAGAATAGGCCAAGTGGCATATGAATTGGATTTACCTCTAGCATTAGAATCTGTCCACCAGTTTTCCACGTATCAATGCTAAGAAAGTGCATAGGAAATCTCTCCAGAATTTTCCCAGTCCAAGATGTTCAGGTTACAAAAGAGTTAGCCTATGAAGAAGTTCTAGTAGCCATACTAGATCGGCAGATCCGTAGATTAAGAACTAAAGATGTTGCTTCTGTCAAGGTATTATGGCGGAATAAGAACCGAGAGGAGATGACCTGGGAAGCAGAAGATGATATGAAAGTTAGATATCCTCAGTTATTCTAGACTTAGTCAGATTACGCTGCCAGAGGTATGTTGTTATTGTTGTTTCATAAGTTGTATACATATGTATGTGGAGTAATTGACTCCAATTTATTGTGAAATGAATACTATAGTATGGTGTGGAGTACCTGTATTGGACTTTTCTGTGTTTCAGGGTTTTTGGATAGTCCATATTACAGGGGAGACTTTGCCAAAATTTTTCCAGAATAAGTAATGGCAAGTTAAGATTCTTGCAAGCAGAAGTTAACATTCGAGGACGAATGTTCTTAAGGGGGGGGGGGGCGAGGATGTTACACCCCGTAAGTTTCTAGCATGTAGTTGGCCTATTCGCATGTTGGTTGGAAGTTTTAGGATGCCTTACGTGTGAGGAAAGGGACCGGGGAAAGGCCGAACGAGTGCCAAGTTGGGATTTCGCAAAAGGAGGCTGAACCGCGCTGCTTAGAGGGGCAAAGTGGAACGGAGCTGGGACCTCCACGTTAGCCAACGTGGCACGGAGCCAAAACAGTGTGTTGGCTAGCGTGCCACGTTGCCATGTATTTTGCTGCAAGTATATAAAGGCCTCCCACTTCGTTTTTAAGTCATTCCTCATATCATTTTTAGTAAAAAAACCAGAGAACAGAGGAGGACGAAGGGTTACTATAAATTTCCGTCCGATTACGCCGTCAAACGCAGTCCAAACTCAAATTTACTTTGGGTACCAAAGTATAAAGCTGCAGAGAGCATTTCTACGGAGTTAGTTTCACGAAATTCGCCTGGCGAATCGTCGTCCCGCCGAGTAAAAGTGATTGGAATTGCTCCAAACTAGTGTTAATACACTCCCAGGCTTAAAGTGAGTATTTCTCCCTTCTATACTCCCGAGAAATTACAAAATTTTGACCGTCCTTCGATAAATCGGAGAATAGTCAGTATATAGACTTAAAGTATTGTCTTCTTCCAGTATAATAATGAAGTTAATTCTATTCCTTTGTGAATATGATTACAGTTGGGGAGAATAGCTGAATATTAGCCGAACCTCGCCAGTTAACCAGTGAACCAGTAGTCGAGGTATGTAAAGCTAGTTTCTTTCGGCAAGTTAGTTGTCCTAGTATAGTAAAACAATATATATTCAAGTAGAGTATTTTAGAAACAGTATAGCATACTCAGTATGAAATTTAGTAAAGCATGTCAGAAATATTATATCGTGTTTAACATGAAACTTAGTAAAACAGGATAAGTCCCAGCAAATTATTTTAGAAATGTTATATCATGCTTTAATATGAGATTCAGTACAGCATGTCAGAGATTATATTATTATTATCAAATTCAGTATGTATTATATGCAGTCATTGCTATCAGTTGAGACTTGATTGTATTGTTTTGGGCTGAATTACCTAGCTTCCGTGACCGCCCAGGGTTAGTAGCTGTATCGACTCGTCCGCCAGAGTGAGAGGATATGTCGCTCTATGGAGTGGCATGCCGTCCGCTAGGGACGAAGATGGGATGCCAGTTTCCCCATATTTTGCCGTGGTTGGCCTTTATACACCCCATCGAGCGCTTGCGCCCGGGGTGTTGATTTCAGGAGTCCTCCTGACTCAGGTACAACTATAGTCAAGGGCCCAGCGGGCCTAAGTTGCATACCCAGATGATCAGCAGGTTGATTATAGTTACTAGGTGATGTGGTATGGCCTGGGTAGGGGTAAATAGATAATGATGATTGTACCTTCTGGATTATGGGGGCCAGGTAAGGTTTATGTTGTGTCATGTTATGTCATGTTATTTTAGTTATGGTTATATAGATAGTAGGACGCCACGTTACCAGGTACGACTCCTACTCTCTTCAGAATAGTTAAGGTTAGTCCTGAGCCCACTATTCCAGTTAGTTTCAGTTTGTCTTTCTTATTGCTCCAGTTACTATCAGTTTCATTATTTACTTTTAGTTATTTTCAGTTGTTTCTTTGCATACTCAGTACCAGTGGTACTGACGCCCATTTTGGGGCGCTGCATTACTTGCCTGCAGGTACACATTGATGAGGAGCAGATCCCTCGTAGTTCTAGTCAGTGATACAGAGCCTTCAGCTCCTTTCATCCGGAGCTCGAAAGACAGAGGGTTACTCTCCTTTTGATTGTACAGTATGGGTAGGCCGGGGCCCTGTCCCGACCATCTTATTATTCTTAGAGGCTTGCAGATTGTATATTTTCCCTGTGGTTAGCTGTATTAGCCGTGTGGGGCGTTATTCAGTTGTTAGTTGGTGGCCGTGTTGGTCATAGATCAGTTTAGTGCTTGATTTCATTTCTCAGATATAACTAGACAGAATGGTGGCCTTGTCGGCCCGCATAGGATCCCTTGTAGTTGGTTGTTCTGGTTAGCTGTTTATATCCTTACAGGTGGCTATAGGCTTTGTCGGCCAGAGGCTGTGTTTACAGCCGTTATATAGCCCGTCATTTTCTTGAATCCAGAGTTAGAGCCATCCTGACACCAGAAGTGCTTAGGCTCAGTTAGTCCAGCAGTCCAGATCCTAGCAGGGCACCAGGTACCAGTCATGCCTCCTAAGCTGGGGCGTGACACCTTCTCCCTGATACACAGCCTATATCAATTCCTCCTTACATAATGACTCCAGCTAGGTTGAAGGAGTTGGAAGAGCAGTTGAAAGATCTCTTAGATAAGGGTTTTATCAGGCCTAGTAAGTCCCCCAAGGGTGCACCATTTTTTTCAGAAGAAGGATGGTTCTCATAGAATGTGTATTGATTATCGACGGTTGAACAAGGTCACAATAAAAAAAAAGTATCCCTTCCTCAGGATTGATGACTTGTTTGACCAGCTTTAGGGTGCTAATTTCTTCTCCAAGATAGACCTCAGATCCGACTATCATCAGCTTAGAGTTAGAGAGAGTGACATCAAGAAGACGACCTTTAGGACTCGGTATGGTCACTCTGAGTTCATAGTTTATGGATTTGATGAACAAGGTGTTCAAGCATTATTTGGATATGTTCATGATTGTCTTCATAGATGATATTCTCATATACTCTCAGAATGACGAGGAGCATACTGCTCCTTTGAGGATTGTGTTACAGTCTCTCAAGGATCGCCAACTATTTGCTAAGTTCAGCAAGTGCGAGTTTTGGCTGAACTCCGTAGCATTTTTAGGCCATCTGGTGTCTAGCAAAGGTGTGTAGGTGGACTCTCAAAAGATAAAAGCGATGAAGAATTTTCCTAGACTAGGTAGTCCTTCAGATATTAGGAGCTTTTTGGGTTTAGCTGGCTACTATAGGAGATTCGTTAAGTGATTTTTATCCATTGCAGCACCGTTGACTAAGTTGACCCAGAAGAAGGTCAAATTTTAGTGGTCGGACACTTGTGAGAAGTGTTTTCAGGAGTTAAAGACTCGACTCACTTCGGCTCTAGTATTAACCCTGCCAGAGGGCACGAATGGTTTTGTTGTGTATTGTGATGCCTCTAGGGTTGGCCTAGGTTGTGTGTTGATACAACATGGTAAGGTCATTGCGTATGCCTCTGACAACTTAAGACTCATGAGAAGAACTACCCAATGCATGACTTAGAATTGGTAGCTGTGGTGTTTGAATTGAAGATTTGGAGGCACAATTTGTATAGGGTGTATGTGGATGTGTTCGTGAACCACAAGAGCCTTCAGTATGTGTTCACTCAGAAGGACCTGAATTTGCAACAAAGGAGATGACTAGAGCTTCTCAAGGACTATGACATGAGTGTCCTTTATCATCCGGGCAAGACCAATGTAGTTGCAGATGTTCTTAGTAGGCTATCCATGGAGAATGTGTGTCATGTTGAGGATGGGAGGAAAGAGCTAGCAAAAGATGTACACAGGCTTGCTCGTTTAGGAGTTCAACTTATTGACTTGACAGATGGTGGGGTCATTATTCAGAATGGGTCAGAATCGTCATTGGTGACCGAGGTCAAGGCTAGGCAAGATGAGGATCTATTCTAGCGAAGTTAAAGGAAGCTTTCTGGGATTAGAAGGTGGTTTTTTTCTCTCAAGGGAGAGATGGTGTACTCCGATATTAGGGTCGATTGTGTGTGCAGGTGTTGATGACTTGAGAGAGCAGATTTTGAGCGTGGCTCATAGCTCTCGATATTCTATCCACCCAGGTTCCACCAAGATGTACCATGATCTATAAGAAAGTTTATTGATGGAATGGCATGGAGAAGGACATAGCGGAGTTTGTGGCTAAGTGCCTGATTTCCAACAGGTTAAGGTTGAGCATCAGAGGTGTGGGAGTATGCTTCAGGATATTAGCATTCCTACTTGGAAGTGGAAAGAGATTAATATGTTCTTTATTATAGGTTCGCATCGTACACATCGATAGTGTGACTCTATATGGGTGATTGTGGATAGATTGACCAAATCAACTCATTTCTTACCAGTCAAAACTACCGATTCACCTGAGGATTATGCTAGATTGTACATTTAGGAGTTAGTTCGATTGCATGGAGTTCCTTTTCGATCATCTTAGATAGGGGTACTCGATTCACCTCATAGTTTTGGAGATTGTTTTAGAAAGGACTTGGTACTTAGGTAAAGCTTAGCACGCTTTTCACCCACAGACAGATGGTTAGGCCGAGCGGACCATTCAAACTTTTTAGGACATGTTTAGAGCATATGTGATTGATTTCATGGATAGTTGGGATGACCACTTTCCTCTCATCGAATTTGCTTACAATAACAGTTACCACTCCAGCATTCGGATGGCTCCGTTTGAGGCTCTTTATGGGCGGAGGTGTAGATCACCTATTAGATGGTTTGAGGTAGGTGAGACTACATTTATAGGACCGGATTCAGTTCATGAGGCCATGGAGAAAGTTTAGCTTATTAGAGAAAGGATGAAAACAGCTCAGAGTCGTCAGAAATCTTTATACAGATGTGAGGAGGATAGAGCTTGAGTTTGATGATTGGGTATTTTTGAAGGTGTCTCCCATGAAGGGACTGATGAGGTTAGGAAATAAAGGGAAGCTTAGTTCCTGATATGTTGGTCCTTATAGGATACTGAGGCAAGTCAAGAAAGTGGCATATAAGTTGGAGCTACCAGTGGTGTTAGCCTCGGTAGATCTAGTTTTCCATGTATCTCTATTGAAGAAGTGCATTGGTGATCTAGCCTTAGTTGTTTCAGTGGAGATCATAGGTGTGAAAGATAGCCTTACCTATGAGGAAATTTCGATTGAGATCCTTGATCATCAGGTCCGGAAGTTGAGAAACAAAGAAGTAGCTTTAGTGAAGGTGTTGTGGACGAATCAGCTTGTTGAGGGGGCTACGTGGGAAGCCAAAGCATATATGATGGCTAGATACCCACATCTTTTCCCTTCCGGCTCAGTTTCAGTATAAGGTATCAGTTTCTCCTTAGTACTCTATTCAATTTCATTTCAAGTTCTTGTCTCCAAGTTTCTTTCATGTCATAGCATATATGTATATTTCATGAATTCAGTTCAGTTATGTGTATTGTTCCAGAGTTTGTCACTCCGTCAGTTTTTAGCTTCAGTTTTTCAGTTTTGGAATTTCAGTTCTTTCCCTAGCCTTTAAGTATGCGTAATCTACATTCGAGGACGAATTTCCCCAAGGGGGGGATATTATAACACCCTAAAAGTTTCTATGATTAAACTTGAGGTTGAACTAGAGAAAAGCAAGAAAATATCACCATAGTCACATGACGACTCAAGGGATGAGTCATTATAGGGAGCAACGACCCATTGTGTCCCTCTTGGTAAGTCTCTAGTCAGAAATTTTAGTAAAAAACGAGCCTAGTAATGACTCATTGAAAAAATCCAACAAGTTATCCTGAGGGATCGTTTGAATGGGGTTCAAAAAAGGCCCCGATCTGAGTCAATGATGACGAGAGGATATGTTGAGTCACTGTTTCAAGTAATGACTCATCATATCTGGTCATTGGTTAGAGAATCACAAGAGTAACATTATTTCCTGTAATGATCCGAGTTCACACCTTGGACATGACACTGTACTTAGGATCACAAATGACCTCAAGCAAACCCATGGTAAAGCATACTGCTACTAAGATTGATTTGCTGAAAATAATAATAAGCAAAAACTGACTAAAGAAACAAGCAAATACTAATTTATAACAAAAATTTGAACAAATACTGAAAAGGATAAACCAAGCTGAATCTATAAGTACTGTCTGAAAGCCTTCCAAACAAAAGAATTGATGAGTTACTGGGACAAACCCCCAGCTAACTCTAATATCTAAAAACCCATAAAATGAAATGGAAACTCCGGCCCTCGGCAGATGAGGACTCACAATTGGAAGCTATTGGAGAATCACTGAGAGAAACTAGCTGCGGTGCTGAGGCTGGGTACCTGAGCCTATATCATAAAACAATATAGGACATAGAAATATGCAATCAGTACTTTGAATGTACTGAGTATGTGAGATGAAACGAAAACACACATATACTAAATAATAGTAAGTTAATTGTAATACTACAAAAATAAACTGAAATCTGAAAGTTTGTATTGGACTAAGAACCATGACTGTACTGAATTTAACTGTACTGTGGGAGAGCCTATAACTGACATGTAACCATCTGAGCTAGATGTGGAGTTTGATGTATAAACTCTATAGAAGAGAGCCCACTGTACCTTGCCATAGTATAGTGGCTAAACTGTGTGATCACTGTCTGGGGTCCATTCGGGCTAATAACCTATGGTGGCATGTAGTTCTGGGTACTTGGGTGCATTGAACACCGACTTGCTCGGTGGTAAGTACTACTCCCACTGAAAACCTACTTATATCTAACTGGTTGGTAGATCGAAACTGAAGTCCCAGGACTAAGTCAAAACTACTTATCTGAAGTGTTCTAAGAGTCTAAGGACCTAAAAGAAACTATTTTCTAAGACTTGTCAGAGCTTCTTTGTCTGAAAGTTTCATTATAGTCTAAAGAACGATAATCCTGCTAGTATGCTACGAAGACCCATTGGAGTGGTCGTTGCAGCGGCAGATAGTTTTTTATGCGAATTCCTGAGGCTAGTTTCATAAATTCCTGAGGTCCCATCTTCCTAATGAGATTGTTTTAAGCCCTGAAAGAAGTGTTTTAAGAGGTTTAGTCTATTCTAAGTCATTAGGATCCCATGCATACAAGATATTGAGATTCCATTTCAAGATCAAGCTAGAGTTCTTCTCAATTTCTTTTCCAATTCTCTTGGGCTTTTAAGGCTGGTTTGGAAATTAGTTTACCCATGTATGTAGGGTTATGAATGGGGGATTTCTTCCACCCTCATGCCCAATCTTCTTCTCTAATTTATGAATTCAAGTTCTTAAATAAGTGTATTGATTCCTAGGGTTTTAACCCAATTCTATGAAACTATATATGCTTTGTTTATGGGTCTAATCCCCTCACGTTCTAAAGCATGTTTTAAGTTTAATGGGCAGATTTTATATTTAATTGGATTATAAATTCATGTTTTCAAGTTATTAGAAACTACACCCAATTATGCATGTTTTGTGAAGATCAAGCTTATGGTTCCATAATTTTAAATTATGAAGTCTTTTCAAGTATGTATGATTTCATGATTTGGGAAAGCCCATGTTAAGTTAAGTATATTTTATATAGACTTAGAAAAGGGTTACAAGATTAGTTTTAAAGAGATATTTGCAGACAAGACTCCTTACTATTCAGATTTATGCTATATTTTGAGATGTTTGGGAGTCGATACTCCCAAGATATCTTCATGAGCTATATATATATTTTTGGGAGTAGTGTCTAGCAACGAGTAGATTTGGATTTTTGAGGTTCCCCGGTCTCATAAACTACACACCACTGTAGGTATATATTTGGGACTTCTCGAGAGAGTGCTTCCCCCTCCCGAGGGCACACCCGTGATATCACACCACCATCGTTCTTTGCCCTGGCAAGGCTTAGGACGACTCTGCCCACTTGAGCAAGTTAGTGGGGCATCATGTAAGCTCTTTCGTGATGGTGTTGATTATGACGAGTCTCCCATTGTTTCTCATGATTTCGGTTATTCATGTTCATGACTTATGAAATTATGTTCTACAACAGATTTGGCCTAATGATCAGTTTATGAGATTTTACTTACAATTTCAGTAATGACAATTCATATGATTTCTATTTTGAAATCTCGGGTCATTACATTCAGTTATGATAACCAGGCTATGATGATGTATGTCTCAGGTACAATTTTCTGCATATAGTCCTTACTGTCAAGATCTTTTGATTTATATGAATGATTTCAACTAATGATTTATTCAGCATGTTTTACTTTCCTTACATACTCAGTACCTTCCAACAGCTGACCGCATACTCTATGCTATATCATTTTATGATATAGGTTCAGGCGATCTGATATGCCGTGAGTTTACGACACTTTTGATGAATAAAATTAAGAAAATATGCTAAACTCCGGGTATGTTTATATAGATATAATGTGTTTTTGTTGAGTGTCACAAGAAAATAGATTCGGACAGTGAAATGGGCATAATGAGTCTTGTCACGTCCCACCTTGGGAGGGATGACTGATACCTGGTGCCCTACTAGGATCTGAACTGACTCACTGGCTGAGCCTAAGCACTCCTGGTGCAGGCTCACTCCTCAAATAAAGAAAACAACGGGCTATATCTCAGCTGTAAACACAACCCCTAGCCGACAAGGCCTTATATCCACATGCAAAAGAAAACCAGCTAGCCAAAAACAACAATAACAGGGAATCCTATGCAAGCCGACAAGACCACCATGATGTCTAGTTATGAGTGTAAAGTAAAACCAGTGCTAAGCTAAGTTATGGCCGACAAGACCACTAATCTAACAGCTACAAGGACCCACGCAGCCAACACATAAACTAAAGCATATATAGGCCCCACATGGCCGATAATAGCTAACCACAGGGAAATAGAAACAATCTGCAAGCCTCTAGAAGTAATATGATGGTCGGGACAGGGCCTTGGCCTACCCAAAAACTGTACAATCAAAAAGGAATGAACCTTTTGTCTATAAGCTCCAGAAGAAAGGAGATAACTACTCTAGTGATGCTGGCTGAAAGCTACGAGGGACCTTCTCCTCGTCTATTCGCACCTGCAGGCAAGTAATGCAGCACCCTCGAAAGGGCATCAGTACAATATGTACTGAATATGTAAGGCGATGACTGTAAATGACTGAAATAAAGAGATAAAACTGAGAATAATTAAAATGAAGGAATGGAGATCATACCTGAGTAATAGAATGCCTTACTGTCTAACTATCAATAAGTAAAGAAAATATAAACCTTACCTGGCCCTCATAAGCCAGAAGGTACAACCAACACAAAATAACCCCCCCAAAAGTCCTGGTGAGTACACCTCAGTCTATATACCCCTATCCAAGGTCACACTGGTCAACTAATGCTATAGCCGTCCTACCAATCCCCTGGGTCTGCAATTGAGCCCGCTCGACCCCTGACTGTAATTGTGTCTGAGTCAGGTGGACTCCTGATATCTGCACCCCGAACACTAGGCTCGACGGGGGTGTATATAAGGCCAACCACGACATATAGGATCTAGAACCCCATCTTTGTCCCTGGAGGATGGCATACTGCTCCCTAGAGTGACGTCATCTCGCCTCTGGCGGGCAGCGACATAGCTAATAACCCTGTGGTCGATCACGGAGGCTATGCAGGCATAATCCATCCCAAGATAATACGGAATACTGATCTCATCTAATAACAACACTAATCATAATAGACATGCTTCTGGTAATCTTAATGGATTTCAAACCAAGCTAGCATGCCTAAAGAACTAACTTGCCGAACGAAACTGCCTTAACATACCTCGTTCGCCGATTACTGATTAACTAGCGAGTTTCAGCTCATATTCAACTGCTCTTCTCAACTACAATCGTATTATTAGGAGAATGAGGCTAATTTCCATACTGAATTCAGAGGAAACGATAACTTTATATATAAATATTAACTATATTTCAACTTAATGAAACACGGTTGAAAACTCATAATTTCTTGGAAGTCCGAAGGGAGAATTGCTTACTTTAAGCCTATGATTGTATTGACACTAGTTTGGAACAATCCAACAACTTTTAGCTCGGCGGAGTTACGATTCGCCGGGAGAATTTTGCGAAACTAACTCCACAATAATGCTCCTTGCAGCCTTATACTTCTATACCCGAAGTTAATTCGAATTTGGACGGCATTTCGTAGCATAACGGAAGAAAATTATTGATTTCCTTCGTGCTTGTTGGCCGAATGTATAGGTTGGAAATAAAATAGAATCAAAGGGGAAAACTTATATATATTGAGGTGGTGGACAGGGGTCCATGGCACGGACCCTGTGGCGCCAATTCTGGGCTGTGCCATGGAGCCCAACGCGCCAGGGAGGGGCCGTGCCCTGTTTCCCATTTTGGGCAGCTGGTCCGGCCTTCTCCTGTGCGGTCCAGACTCCGCGCTCATCCGACCTTTCCCCGAGCCCCTTTCTTGTACGTATTATCTCCTAAAATTCTTAACCAACGTATGAATAGGCCATCTAAACATTAGAAACTTACGGGGTGTAACATCCTCCCTCCCCTAGGAACATTTGTCCTCGAATGTTAACTTCAGCTTACAGGAACTTTAACTCTTATAATCACTTGTTCTGGAAAAATTTCGGCAGAGTTTCCCCTGTAATATGGACTATTTGAAAATCCTGAAACGCAGAAAAGTCCAATACATGCATTTCACATAACACTATTGTAACTTTTTCAAAACAACATGGCATCTAACTGAGCAATATATGTAACACACATCACGGAACAAACTGAATCATAAATGTACCTTAACTGCACGGCCTGACTAAGTCTTGAACAAATGAGGATACTTGGATTTCGTATCATCCTCGGCTTCCCAAGTCATCTCTTCTTTATTCTTGTTCCTCCATAATACTTTAATTGAAGAGACATCTTTTGTTCTCAGCCTGCGAACCTGCCGATCTAATATAGCTACTAGAATCTCTTCATAGGCTAATTCCTCGGTAACCTAGGACATCCTCAACTGGCATAACTTGGGATGGATCCTCTATGCACTTCCGTAGCATCGACACATGGAAAACTGGATGAACAGATTCCAACTCCGAAGGTAAATCTAGCTCGTATGCCACCTGGCCTATTCTTCGGAGTACTCGATACGGGCCAATAAACCTCGGGCTAAGCTTACCCTTCTTACCAAATCTCATCACTCCTTTCATCAGAGAGACTTTCAGAAATACCCAGTCACCTATACTGAACTCCATATTTCTATGCCATACATCGGCATAAGATTTCTGGCAGCTTTGAGTTGTTAACAGACGTTATCTGATAAGCTTTACTTTCTCTTCTGAATGGTGAATTATATCCGGCCCAATTAACCCCGATTCTCCATCCTCGAACCAACCAACTGGGGACCTACATTTTTGCCCGTATAAAGCCTCATAAGGCACTGTCTGAATCGCTGAATGGTAACTGTTATTGTAGGAAAGCTCAATAAGGGATAAATGTTCATCCCAACTGCCTCCAAAAACCAGCGCACACGCCCGTAACATATCCTCGAGCTTCTTAATTGTACGTTCCTCCTGCCCATCTGTCTGAGGGTGGAATGCCGTACTCGGATTAACCTGGGTTCCCAAACCTCTCTGGAAGGACTGCTAGAATCTAGCTATAAATTGTGCTCCCCTGTCAGAAATGATAGATATTGGGACACCATGTAATCTTACTATCTCCCTGATATAAAGCTTGGTATAATCTACAGCTGAAAAAGTAGCCCTCACTGGCAGAAAATGAGTTGATTTCGTAAATCTGTCAACAATCACCTAGATGGAATTAATTTATGCCTTGTACGAGGTAACCCTGTCACAAAATCCATATTAATTGCCTCCCACTTCCATATAGGCACTGCTATCTCCAGGGGTCAGTCCATCGGGTTTCTGATGTTCGGCTTTCACCTGCTGGAAATTAGGACACTGATCTACAAATTCTGCTATCTCCTTTTTCATTTCGGGCCACCAGTAGATCTCTTTTATATCGTGATACATCTTTGTTGAACTCGAATGAAGGGAGTAAGGGGAATAATGCACTTCGCCCATAATTTTCTGGTGAAATCCTGCTGCGTTTGGAACTAAGAGGCGATCCCTATATCTCAAAACCCCGTCTTCGATTACCTTGAAACGGTAACTTCCCCTCACTGAACCTTATCTCTGAACTGAACCAGGTTAGGGTCTTCGTACTGTCATTCTTTTACTTCTACAACTAATGATGATACTGCTATGTTCTAAATTATTGCCCCACCGTCTCTTGAATCTACTATATGGACGGCAAAACTGGTTAACTGATGCAGTTCTCGGGCCGTTCCCATATCCCGGCTTTAGGTGTACTAAACTCCCTATGGATTTATGGCTGAGGGCATCTGCTACAACATTGTCTTTCCCTAGATGGTACAAAATATTTACATCATAGTCTTTCAACAGCTCTGACTAGCGACACTGCCGTAGATTCAACTCTTTCTGTGTGAAAATGTACTAAAGGCTTTTGTGATCAGTGAAGATATCTACATGAACGCCATACAGATAGTGCCTCCATATTTTCAAGGCATGAATCACCGCGGCTAATTCTAGGTCATGGGTGGGATAGTTCTTTTCATGCTTCCTCAACTGTCTGGAAGCGTAAGTAATTACCTTACCATATTACATCAGAACACATCCTAACCCGACGCCTGAAGCATCGCAGTATAGTACATAACCCTCTCATCCTTCTGGCAAAGCTAATACTGGTGTTGAGGTCAGTCTGTTTTTCAACTCTTGAAAGCTCTGTTCACATGCTTTAGTCCAATGAAATTTAACTACTTTCTGAGTTAACTTGGTCAAAGGTGCTGCTAGGGCAAAAAATCCTTCCACGAACCTCCTGTAATACCCAGCTAATCCCAGGAAACTACATACCTTGGTCGGAGTGGTAGGCCTAGGCCATGTTTTACTACTTTGTCTACTTGAATGCCAACATCTGACACAATGTGGCCCAAAAAGGTTACTAAATTCAGCTAATCACATTTAGAGAACTTCACATACAACTGGCGATTCCTGAGAGTCTGGAGCACTATTTATAGGCGATCCCGGTGATCTGCCTCTGAGCGGGAATATACCAGAATATCATCAATAAATACTATCACAAATAGGTCCAAAAATGACCTGAAGATGCTATTCATCAAGTCCATGAACACTGCTGGAGCATTTTTCAGTCCAAAGGACATGACTAGAAATTCAAAGTGGCTATACCTGGTTATGAAAGCAGTCTTTGGAATATACCTCTCACGAACCCGAACCTGATGGTACCCTGACCTTAAGTCAATTTTTGAGAAATACTTTGCCCCCTGCAACTGGTCAAACAAGTCGTCCATTCTGGGAAGCGGGTACTTATTCTTGATAGTGACTTTATTCAGCTGTCGATAATCTATGCACATACGGAGGGAGCCATCCTTCTTTCTCACAAATAGGACTGGTGTGCCCTACGGTGAAGTACTTGTCCTGATAAATCCCTTATCTAACATATCTTTTAACTGCTCTTTTAATTCCCTGAGCTCAGTAGGAGCCATTTGGTATGGAGGAATAGATATGGGTTGGGTATATGGTAATAAATCAATTGCAAAGTTGATTTCCCATTTTGGAGGAATGCCAGGTAGCTCATTTGGGAATACATCTAGAAATTCATTGACTATTGGAATGGATTGAAGAGTCGGAGATTCTGCTTGAACATCCTGAACTCTGACAATATGATAAATACACCCTTTTGCTATCAATTTTCTCGCCCAAAGATAGGAAATAAACCTACCTTTTGTCATGGCTGCACTACCTTTCCACTCCCGTACAACCTCCCCTGAAAAGTGGAATTGGACAGTCTTGGTCCAAGATTCAACATTGGCATAGCATGGCGCCAGCCAATCCATACCTATAATTGCATCAAAATCAATCATCTCTAGTTCTATCAAGTCTCCTAAAGTCTGACGACCAAAAACCTCTACTGTGCAACCCTGAAGACCCTCTTGGCTATGATAGAGTCACCGACGGGTGTAGACACTGAAAAAGGTCGCTGAAGTGATTTTGGCGTAATACCGAATTTCCGGGCAACTAATGGTGTAACATAAGACAAGGTGTATGCTGGATCTATCAGTACATAAGAAGAATGAGAGAAAATGTCTAACATACCTATCACCACATTCGGCAACGACTTTGACTCCTGTCGCCCCGATAAGGCATAAGCGCGATCTGGATCGGTACCTGAGCTAGATGCCCCTGATCTGCCTCGGCCTCTGCCGGTTGGAGCTGAGGGCCTACGCCCTGCTGATGATGCTGGGGCACGTGATCCTACTGAAGATCTATCCTGTCGGTCTGGATCACTCTGACCCCTGGCTGGACAATCCCTCTTCTGATGACCCTCTTTTCCACAGGTATAACATGCTATATAACCATACCTGCATGCCCCGGAGTGACGTTGTCTGCAAATAGGACAAAGAGGTACAGTAAATCTACTCTGCTCTGCTCCTTTCTGCTGCTATGGACTTGCTGATCGTGAGCTCTCATCGGGCCCTGACTGCCCCCGACGACCCGATCCACTCCCCTGCTGCTGCTGTGGGGGTGGGGGTCTGGGTGGTCTGCTTGAAAACCGTGGCCTAGGTCCACCCTGGGACTCTGCCTATATGTCACTAGGTTCTACCCTGCATCGCTGCTCCTGATCTTCCCTCTTTACCTCCCATTGCCGTTGTCTGATCCCCTTAATATTCTGAGCAAAAGCCTGGATGTGGGCAATATCCATGTCCTCTCGTAGAGTGGCCGTAATATAGGTCTCCACATATTCTGGATTCAGCCCCATAATAAACCGATGAAACCTAGCCGGCATGGTATCCACAAAAGCTGGTGCATATCGGGCCAAGGAGTCGAACCTCATAGCATACTCCTAGACACTCATCTATTCCTGCTTGAGATGTAGAAACTGATCAACTCGGGCCTGTCTAGTTTTCCGTGGTAGATAGTGATCTAGAAAAGCCTCTGAGAAGCAGGGCTAATTCGAAGGGGAAATGTCTCTCCCTCGGGACCTCTCCCAACTCTTGTTGCACAGTACTGCGAGGTCCCATAGCTAAAATATCTCTAACTCAACTGACTCTGTGGGTGTAGCATGCATCACCCTGAAAATCTGTTGTATCTGATCTAAGAAATCCTGAGGGTCCTCCGCCTAGTCCGTCCCTGTAAACTGCGGGGGACTCAAGGAGAGGAACTCTCGGACCCTCGAACTACCGGGCCCTCCTGAGGACACTGCGACTGTGGGTTCCACTGGCTGATGGTATGCAGCCATCATTTGAGCTAGCATAACAACAACACTCCTAACCTCCTGATCTGATGGTACCGGTATAGTGACTGCTGGAGGCAGTGCCGTCAAATTTGCCACTCCGAGCGGCTCTTGACATAATGGAGAGTTCTGGGGAGACCGAGACAAAGTCTCCCTGTCGCCCTCAGATCGGGCTGACTCTGACTGAGGCACCCTGATAGTGCCTTCCCCTGCTGCAACATCCAATATTCTACCAGTCGTGGGGTGTCACGGATCTGTCATTTTTGTATAGATAAAAGAATATTGTAAGCTTAGGGACTCAACCCTATACTGTACAGCTCTATAGCATGACTGGATATGAAGAAAGAGTAACCATCCTATCATGCCTCGCAACCTTCTGCCTATAGAATGTGGTGCACAACACATCCATAGACAAGACTCTACTTAGCACGGCTTGCAGACTCCCTGGGATACGACCTGCTCTGATACCAAGTTTGTCACGCCCCACCTTGGGAGGCATGACTGGCACTTGGTGCCCTACTAGGATCTGAACCGACTTACTGGCTAAGCCTAAGCACTCGTGGTGCAGGCTCACTCCTCAAATCAAGAAAACAATGGGCTATATCTCGGCTGTAAACATAGCCCCTGGCCGACAAGGCCTTATAGCCACATGTAAAAGAAAATCAGCTAGCCAGAAACAACAATAATAGGGAATCCTATACGGGCCGACAAGACCACCATGATGTCTAGTTATGACTGTAAAGTAAAACTAGTGCTAAGCTAAGCTATGCCTGACAAGACCGTTAATCTGACAGCTAAACAAGGCCCCACACGACCAACACATAAACTAAGCACAAATAGGCCCCAAACGGCTGATAACAGCTAACCACAGGGAAATAGAAACAATCTGCAAGTCTCTAGGAGTAATACGATGGTCGGGACTGGGCCCCGACTTATCCAAAAATTGTACAATAAAAAAGGAATGAACCTTCTGCCTATAAGCTCTGGAAGAAAGGAGCTAACTGGTCTGGTGATGCTGGCTGAAAGCTACGAGAGACCTGCTCCTCATCTATCCGCACCTGCAGGCAAGTAATATAGCGCCCTAGAAAGGGCGTCAGTACAATATGTACTGAATATATAAGGCAATGACTGTAAATGACTGAAATAAAAAGATAAAACTGAGAATAACTGAAATGAAGGAATGGAGATCCTACCTTAGTAATAGAACGCCTTACTATATAACTGTCAATAATTAAAGCAAACACAAACCTTACCTGACCCCCATAAGCCGGAAGGTACAACCAACACAGAATAACCCACCTGGGGCCCCCATAAGCCCTGGTGAGTACACCTCATTCTATATACCCCTATCAAAGGTCAAACTGGTCAACTAATAGCTATAGCCATCCTACCAATCCCTTGGGTCTGCAATTGAGCCCGCTCGGCCCCTGACTGTAATTGTGTCTGAGTCCGGTGGACTCCTGATATCTGCACCCCGGGCACCAGGCTCGACAGGGGTGTATATAAGGCCAACCATGGAATATGAGGATCTGGAACCCCATCGTCATCCCTGGTGGATGGCATACAGGTCCGTAGAGCGATGTCATCTCAACCTAGCTAATAACCCTGGGGTCGGTCACGGAGGCTATGCAAGCATAATCCATCCCAAGCTAATACGAAATACTGATCTCAGCTAATAACAACACTAATCATAATAGACATGCTTCTGCTAATCTTACTGGATTTCAAACCGAGCTATCATGCCTAAAGAACTAACCTGCCGAAGGAAACTGCCTTAACATACCTCGTTTGCCGATTACTAATTAACTGGCGAGTTTCAGCTCGTATTCAACTGCTCTTCTCAACTGCAATCGTATTATTAGGAGAATGAGGCTAATTTCCATACTAAATTCTGAGGAAATGATAACTTTATATATAAATATTAACTATATTTCAACTTAACGGAACACGGTTGAAAACTCATAATTTCTCAGAAGTCCAATAGGGAGAAATGCTTATATTAAGCCTGTGATCGTATTGACACTAGTTTGGAACAATTCCAAAAACTTTAGCTCGGCGGGGTACGATTCAACAGGCGAATTTTGCGAAACTAACTCCGCAGTAATGCTCCCTGCAGCCTTATACTTCGATACTCGAAGTTAATTTGGATTTGGACAGCGTTTCGTAGCGTAAACGGAAGAAAATATTTATTTCCTTCGCGTTTTTCACTTGCTAGCCGAATGTATAGGTTGGAAATGAAATAGAATCAAAGGGGAAAACTTATATATACTTGAGGAGGTGGACAGGGGTCCGTGGCACGGACCTTGTCGCGCCAATTCTGGGCCATGCCACAGAGCCTAAAGCGCTAGGTAGGGGCCATGCCACATTGCCCCTTTTGGGCTGGTCCGCCCTTCTCCCGCGCGGTCCAGACTCCGTGCTCGTCCGACCCTTCCCCGGGCCCCTTTCTCATACGTATTGTCTCCTAAAACTCATAACCAATGTATGAATAGACCATCTAAATATTAGAAACTTACGGGGGTAACATCCTCCCCCCAGGAACATTCTTCCTCAAATGTTAACTTCAGCTTACAAGAACTTTAACTCTTATAGTCACTTGTTCTGGAAAAATTTCGGCAGAGTTTCCCCTATAATATGGACTATCTGAAAATCCTGAAATGCAGAAAAGTCCAATACAGACATTTCACATAACACTATAGTAACTGTTTCACAAGAACATGGCATCTAACTGAGCAATATATGTAAACACATCACAGAATTCTTGTCACACCGAGCCTACACCCTGGACGTAACACGGTACTTGAAGCCACAAGTGACCCCAAGTCAACCTCTGGTCTATCATACACTAGCATTCTGAGTAAACATGCACAACGGAAGTTTAAATAACAAATTTATCAGTTTAAGAAAATGTAAAGACTGAAAGTAGAGAAAGAAATAATATATCTAAAATACAATTTTGAAAGACAAGTCTGGTCTGAAAGACAACTACTGGGGAGTTGCTGGAACATGTCCCCAGCTAACTCTAAGTCTAAACAAAAGCATATCCAACTAAAGTAAATAAACAAAGCCCTCGAATGAGGAGGACTCACACTCTGATATGTTGAAATGGAATGCTCTGAAACTGAAGTAACTATATGTTCTGAATCTGAGAACCTACCGCTGTATCATGAAATGATACAACATGAAAATCATGCGTCAGTACTTTGAATCTACTTAGTAAGTGGGAGAAACATACTGAATATAAAGTCTAAACTAAAATGACATGCCATGAACAACAGGTAAGCTGAACTAAACTACTGATATAATCTAAAAAAAAGTCAAGACGACCCTGTCTGATGGTCAAGGACATGCCCTGAATCTGAAACACTTAATCTGAGATACTGTACAGAACTGAGCTGCTTATTCTGATACTGGATTGGACTAACTAGTGGGAGAGTCTACAACCGACATATAACCACGTGAGCTAGAGGTGGAGTCCGACATACGCACCCGTCGGTAGGGCCCAATATACCTTGCTAGGATATAAAGGCATGGAATGTGAAAATCACTATCAAAAGGGGGCTGTTAGGCCAAGTAAATAAAACCTACGGTGGCAACGTAGTTCTGGAACTTGGGTGCGCTGGAACCTTGGCCCTTTCGGTGCTAAGTCCTACTCCCACTGGATAATCTTATTACTGCTACTACTGACAAGCGGATAGCTCGATATAAGGGTCCAAGACTATACTAAACTAGGGATACTGTCAGAGAGTTTCCCTGAGCGTCGTATAGGACCAGATTTGGAAACTGAGTTCTAAGACTGGTCAGAGCTGCTTATCTGGAAGCGTCATAACCGTCTAGAGAACAAACTAATAACTGAACTGGGGTCTGAGTCTGGTCAGAGTTATAACTAGAATGTCATGAATGCCTAATGGACCAAATAACTATAGTCTGAATCTGAGTTTGATAACTGGGAGGCACCATCGATACCTCAAAAAGAAAACTAGAGTCAAACTGATCAGCTGACATTTCTGGATAACACTGAGTCTAATAATCTAACTGAGACTGGACATGTAACTATCTGACTAAAATTTCCACATACACTGATATTATGGGAATTTCAAATCTGTTATAATCAAGCTATAGGGAAACTAGTCCAACAAAAATGATCCTAAATTCTACTGAACTGAAAATTAGGGCTACATTATTCCACAAGATACAATTCTCATAAATGCCTAGAAATAGGGAATAATAATAAGCAGTAACGATCATGAGAAATATTCTACTCAAAATTTTATAGATATAGGTCTGACAAATCTCCTAAATCTCGAATCCACAGGGCTAAACTGTTGGAGGAAAAATAGTGAAGATTTTAGGGACACAAGGGAAGAACTATTCCCTTGTTGAATTCCCACATACCTGGTGAAAACTCGAAGAATTTCCTTGAGGAACTGAGAAGAAAAGGCTGCCCTAGCTGTTTCTCTGAAATGCTCTGAGAGGAACTCTGCGTATTTTTATTTTGGAAGTCTTAGTGGGGAATGAGGGAAATAACCCATTACCCCCACTAAAACGTCTAAACTGAAGCTAAAACGACACGGTTTGGGGTCCAAAAGCATAGGAAAGTCAAATTTTCCATTAATGAAATTTCCCTGAAAAATAATTCTGGCCCCGACCACGACTCGTTCGCGGAGTCATACCACAAAGTCATGACTCGTGGTCACCTCACCATTTTTTTTCAATCTTCTGAAACTGGCCACGACTCGCATACCACAACTTGTAATACCATTCTACGGGTCGTACTGTCAGTCATGGTATCATCCACCCATACCAACTAAGACTTACCCACGACTCCTCATCACGACTCGTTGCTACATCCTACGAGTCGTACCATGACCCGTGACGACTCACTCTGGCACCACTAAGAATTTCACCACGACTCCTAACCACGAGTCGCACCTACACATCATGGTTCGTAGGACCACTCATGATATGACCTCAGGCTCCCAAACTTCATCATGACTCGAGTCAGGAGTCGTAGGTCCTCACCATAATTCGTACCTCGAGTCGTCCTGGTGCAAAATTCTAGGTTTTTCTGCAGTTTCCAACTTCAACTCCCGGGTCTATTCTTAGGCCCTTCTGGTGTATTACAATATCTCCCCCTTGGAAATATTCATCCTTGAATTTAGGGAACAAGCAGCAACCAGAAACATACAATTACCATATGCAAAATATTGACCATTAAAGCCGAAAACTAATGGAACGACTACCCCCGAAAAGAACTACATAGTTGAACTAAATTTAAACATCACACATATATATCATATCATAAAACAAACTTGCACGCATGAATGGAACATGAAAATTTTATTAGAGGTCTGGGGCAAAAACTGATACCTCAAACTGAATCTGAGCCAGTAGGGAACAAGTGGGCGCATTTAGCCATCATATTCGCTTAAGCTTCCCACATAGCCCCCTCAACATGCTGATTTCTCCATAACACCTTCACTGAAGCTACTTCCTTGTTCCTCAATTTACGAACTTGATAATTAAGGATGTGGAATGGTACCTCCTCATAAGTAAGACTATCATTGATTGCCACACTATCCAATGATACCACAGAGGTTGGATCTCCAATACCCTTTTTCAAAAGTGATACATGGAAAACTAGATGTACAATTGCTAGTTCTGGAGGCAACTCTAGCTCATAGGCCACCTTGCCAATATGCCGCAAAATTCTATAGGGTCCCACATACCTAGGACTGAGTTTCCCCTTCTTTCCAAACCTCATTACCCCTTTCATGGGTGAAATTTTCAGGTATACCCAGTGATCAACTGAAAACTCTAACTCTCTTCTTCGCACATCGGCATAGGATTTCTGACGACTCTGGGTTGTTTTCAGTCCTTCTCGGATGAGCTGAACTTTCTGCATCGCCTTGTGAAACGAGTATGGCCCTATAAAGGTAGCTTCATTGACTTCAAACCAACCTATAGGAGATCTACACCTCCTACCATACAATGCCTCAAACGGGGCCATCTAAACGCTGGAATGATAGCTGTTGTTGTACGCAAACTCGATAAGAGGAAAATGGTCATCCCAATTACCCCTCAAATCGATTGCACACACTCTTAGCATATATTCTAAAGTCTGAATGGTCCACTCAGCTTGTCCATCTATCTGCGGGTGAAAAACTGTACTGAGCTTGACCTAGGTACCTAGTCCTTTTTGAAAAGATTTCTAGAAGTGAGAGGTGAATTGGGTACCTCTGTCTGAAATAATGGATAAGGGCACCCCACTTAGTCTAACTAGCTCCCGAATATAAAGTCTAGCATAGTCCTCAGCTGAATCTGTGGTTTTGACTAGGAGGAAATGTGCTGACTTAGTCATCCGGTCTACTACCACCCAGATAGAGTCATGTTGCCGACAAGTCCTAGGTAGACCTGTAATGAAGTCCATGTTTATTTCTTCCCACTTCCATGTGGGTATACTGATATCCTAAGTCATACCTCCCGATCTATGGTATTCTACCTTAACTTGCTGGCAGTTCAGGCACTTAGCTACATATTCAGCAATGCCGTTCAACTAGTAAATATCCCGTAAATCATGATAAATCTTAGTATTACCAGGGTGAATGGAATTCTAGAATTGTGCGCTTCAGCCAATATTTGCTATCTCAACCCGCCGACATCTGGTACACATAATCTACCCTGGTAACGGAGCACACCATCTCCCCTTTTGGAGAAAGCTTCTATTTCTTTTCTGAGAACTGCTTCCTTCATCTTAAGTAGGATGTGATCTTCATCTTGTCTGGAATTAACCTCCACAACTAAAGAGGAATCTGACCCACTCTACATTACTACACCACCCTTAGTCGAATCCACCAAATGTACTCCCAACTGGACTAGCCTGTGAATATCTTAAGCCAGTTCCTTTTTGCCTTCTTCTACATGAGCCACACTGCCCATAGACACTCTACTTAGTGCATCAACCACCATATTGGCCTTGCCCGGGTGATATAGCACGCTCATGTCATAGTCTTTCAGTAGTTCTAACCACCTTCTCTGACGAAGATTTAGGTCCTTCTGACTGAACACATACTGCAGACTCTTATGATATGTAAATACATCTAAGTGAGCTCCATATAAGTAATGTCTCCATATTTTTAACGCGAACACCACCGCTGCCAGCTCCAAGACATGAGTTGGATAGTTCTTCTCATGTACTTTGAGCTGTCTGGAGGCATAGGCTATCACTTTGCCCCACTGCATCAAAACGCAACCAAGTCCAACTCTGGAGGTGTCACAATATACAACCAACCCATCTGTTCCTTCTGGCAGGGTCAAAACTGGAGCGGTAGTGAGTCGAGTCTTTAATTCCTGAAAACTCTTCTCACACTCATACGACCATTGAAATTTTACCTTCTTCTGGGTTAACTTGGTCATAGGAGATGCTATGGAGGAGAAACCTTCCACAAATCGTTGGTAATAACCTGCTAAGCCCAGGAAACTCCTGATTTCAGTAGAAGAGGTAGGCTTGGGCCAATCCTTCACTGCTGCTATCTTATGAGGATCTACTTTTATCCCCTCATCTGAGACCACATGACCCAAGAAAGTCACAGACTTCAACCAGAATTCACACTTGCTGAACTTGGCAAATAACTGGCGATCTCTAAGAGTGTGTAATTGTAACCTTAGGTGATTGGCATGTTCTTCTTCATTTCTGGAGTACACCAAAATGTCATCAATAAATACAACGACAAACATATCCAGGTACTGCTTGAAAATGCTATTCATCAAATCCATGAAGGCTACTGGGGCGTTTGTTAACCCAAAGGACATCACCACAAACTCATAGTGACCATGCCGAGTTCTAAATGCTGTCTTCGGTATGTCACACTCTCTGAACCTTAACTGATGGTATCCTAACCTGAGATCGGTCTTCGAGAAACAACTGACTCGCTGAAGCTGGTCGAACAGGTCATCAATTCTAGGTAGGGGATATCTGTTCTTGACTATGACTTTGTTCAGCTGACGGTAATCTATGCACATTCTAAGGGTACCGTCTTTCTTACGCACAAATAACACTGGAGCACCCCAGGGAGAGATGCTGGATCTGATAAAACCCTTGTCAAGAAGATCTTTTAGATGCTCCTTCAACTCCTTAAGCTCAGCTGGAGCCATTCTTTAAGGAGGGATGGAGATGGGCTGAGTATCTGGGAGGATATCTATTTCGAAGTCTATTTACCACTCAGGGGGAACTACGGGAAGATCCTCTCGAAATACATATGGGAACTCGTTGACAACTGGAACTTACTGAAAGGTTGGGGTCTCAGAGTTGGAATCCTTGACCCGAACTAGATGATATAGACACCCTCTGGAAATGAGTTTCTGGGTCTTAAGGTAGGAAATAAACCTACCCTTAGGCGCTGAACTGCTGCCCGACCATTCCAAAACTGACTCATTAGGAAACTGGAATTTGACAACTCTAGTTCTGTAATCAACTGAGGCATAGCAGGAGTGTAACTAATCCATGCCAAGAATAAGGTCGAAGTCGACCATGACTAGCTCTACAAGATCAGCTGGTATGACTTTACTCAAGACTGAGACTGGGCAGTTTCTATACGCCCAGCTGGCTCTAACTGACTCGTCAACTGGGGTGGAGACTGAGAATGGTTCTGAGAGGACCTCTGGACTTATATTGAGCTGTACTGCTATATATAGAGTCACGAATGAAAGAGTATCTCCTAGATCTAAGAGGGGATATAGTCTAGATGGAAGAGATGTAACATACCCGGTAACTACGTCAGGTGAGCTTTCCTAATCCTGACAAGAAGATAGAGCATAGAAACGATTCTAGTGCTGACCGCCATTTATACCTGATGAGTTGTCCTGCTGAGCTAGTCGACTTGCTGGAGCTGTTGAGGTAGTGTATTGTGATCTCCCTCTCCCTGCTGACGGGCACTCTTTGAGTTGGTGCCCAAGCTATCCACATCCAAAACAGCTCTCTCCGCCCTGTAGACACTCTCCAGGATGATCTTGCTGCACTTAGGGAAAATTGGATACCTGTTCCCTGCACTGTGGGCCTTAGACTGCGTGCCAGATGACCCACCCCTCCGATCCTAGCGGGACCGAAAGGTTGGGGTGCTGGCTGAGCAAGGTGCTGGGGCCCTCTATTATTGCTGCTGCTATGGGCGGCTACCACCGCCAGATCTCTGGTGGCCTAAATCTGAATGATCATTTCTTGCCCGCTTGCTCTTACGTTCCATATCTTTAGACTTCTCTACCTCAATATGCTGGGCATAAACAATTAGGCTAGAGAAGTCCATGTCCTTGATCAGCATCGCCGTCCTGCACTCCTTGAGGACTAGATTAGACACTCCATTAACGAACTTCAGCATGCGAGCCCTCGGCTCGGCCACTGATCTTGGGCAAAATAGCATGCCAAGTGATACTTTATAACTTAGTTTTGCCTTGTTTATCTATTTAATTATATGCATTCTCATGTAAATTTATGTAAATGTGAATATGTACACTAACAAACATGATTAGTTCTTGTTTTTGTAGGTTTACAATGAATTTGAGGAACTAATCCATGAGTTGGTGAAGTGGAGGCTTGGAATCGGAAGTAGAACGCGAACGTCGGCAAGGAGGATGCGCGAAACAGCCCACCTGCACGTTGGCAACGTGCCACGGCAGGCAGGCTGCGCGACTAGGCCATGACAATCCATCAAACGCGCTGCACAAGCAGCGTGACACGCTACAGTCGCGGAAAGCTTCTGCTTGGCGACTATTTTGCTTTCCAGTGTGCCTATGCGATGCCTCCGTGTCACGGAGGCATAATGGCACGATAACCTCCGTGACACGGAGCCATTCCATGACAGGCAAAATTTTGTACAACTCTCATTTACTATAAATAGGTCCCTTAGCTCCTAAAATCATTAGGTCAGATTTATTTCTGAAAAACTGCCAAGGAGTGAGGGAGAAGTGGGAGAACTCACTTAGGGTTCATCAATTTCATCTTCTCTTCTATCAATTCTTGTAAGTAGGTTACTTTAATTATGTTTTCCTATAATTATACGAACATGAGTGGCTAGAACCCTCCCTCTAGGGTTGAATCCATAAGATATGATTGTGATTTTGCGATTTTGTTTTGGTTTTAAGTTATTGATTGTTGTTTTGTCTTGCATTTTAAATTATGGTTGTTTTTATGACTGATCACCACGAAAACAAGTGGGTTAAGATTACGTACATGCTTGAGAAAGATAACCTAGGCAAGAACAAGAGAATGTAGGGAGCAAGATTGTATCTCACAATATGATTTGTGTTAGGATAGAAATATACCTAATACCTTGCTTGGTTGATAAAATGGGATGAGCTAGACACCAACTTAGAATTATCACATCACCACTCGAAGAAGTAGTTGTGAGGCTAAGTTGAGTTAAATGATTAGAGGTATGAAAGTCCCTAATCAAGAGCATAAACCCCATAAACCACATCCACGTAGTGAATTGCCCAGGAACTAGAATGTCACATCCCCGCTCAATGATGTAGTTGTGAGTCTAGTTTGTCGTGTTTAGAGGCTCGAAAGACCATGAACATGCAATTGTAATTATGTGACACGACAATTGATAGTTTCATACTTAAACCATTGCAAATTGTAGTATCGCATGATTATCCGGCTTTAACTCTAGTTGCTCCTTGAATTAATTTAGAGTATTTCGTTGACCACATCTGGACTTAATTAAATATCTCTAAAAGTCTATAATCAACATTTGCGGCATTTAATATCACACTTGAACTTGATAGTTAGCTGAATTGGTCCAGTCCCTGTGGGTTCGGCATCCGGCTCTTAAAAAGGGCCACTATATTACTTGTACGACCCGTACACTTGCGGGCACAACAAGTTATAAATAGATCCTCAATGCATTTTTAACCTACAAAAATAAGAGCTAATCATGTTGGTTAGTATATATCCAAATTTACATAAAATCACATGAGAAATTAAATGCATAAATAGACAAACACGGCTAAACTAAGTTATAAAATAGCACTTGGGCACACAATTATGCCCAAGATCACCACCCCACACTTAAAGCCTTGTTCGTCCTCGAACAACCCTTTTACATCTCATGCATATGAAGACTCCCACATAGCTAATTTAGCAAGACAATTCAAGCTACGACTACAATGACTATTTAAGATAGCAAGTTAAACATAGAGCATGCAAGATTTAACCATTAAAGTCAAGTTTAACTATGTTAAGACTTCCTAACCTCAAGAATTGATTCTCAATCTTAGCAAACTCATGCAAATCAACCGATCAAGCAATCCGACATGAATTTTTATCTTTCATCAAACATGTGCCCTCACAACACAAGAGAGTTACCCATTTTCAATCACAAAGTTTGAAATTACACCACGTATGGGTATATAAATGGAAATTAAGCTCGCTCTCACAAAGAATTCACATGCATCATGTAGTGAACCATAAGCTTGCCTTTAATGTATTACTCCACTAATTAAAGGATGTGTGAACGTAAGATCAAGTAGGACTTATTGGGTTGTAATGTAAGCCAAGGGACGGGTAGGTACTATTATGGATAATAATAGTGGCTATCTTTCCCAAGCGCTTTTAATACATCGCACCTTCATTATGGACATCTCTTCTCTTACTTCACCCTCCTGCTTTTCACTCTTAAATTTCCTCTTCTTGTTCCCATTTCTTTAAGCACACTTAGATTATTAGTAAGGAGTACTTAAGCAACTTTTTCATTCATTTATTTTCTTACTCCCTACCAATACTCAAGCATTTTCAAACAACTGCACCTTTGACCTTTCTCAACTTCCACAACTGTTATTTTTCCTTCTTTTTCCCGATTCTCACTCCTTTACTCTTTCGAATTTTTCACTTAAGCGCTTAGGAGTTTAGGATCAAATTCAAGGCTAATGAAAGAAAAATGATTAAGCTCAGGTTGTAGCTATAAAAGAATAGGCTTAAGACTCAATGGGGCTAAAAGGATTCAATATTCAAGGTAGGTAAGGCAAGGGTTAGAAATTTGGCTCATTCAAAGAAATGCCTAAATCATCTCCTACACTCTATCTCCTTCATTTCATTTTGTATACACACCAGGCAAGTTCTAGACACTCCACAATAGCATGGAATATTCAAAAATCTTACTCTCTCAGTACATGCTCAATTCAAGACACATTTAGCAGACTCTTAACTCAGCTAATCACATAAATTTAGAATTAAGCTTAGAATCACATCGAGTCACATTCACGAGATTAGGTGTCTCAAACAAAGTTGTACACTTCTTACATGCTTCAACACTAACCACACTTGCATCTTACAATCATTTATAGCACACAGCAAGAATATCAAACAATCAATTATCTATGGGTTCAAAACCAAAACCTATTGACTAATTTTCCCTCAAGACGGTCGTCATCCATCCATCGTCGGAAATAGTCTCTAACTATGACTAAAAACACTATATACAGACAAAGAGAATTTTTATTCTTCGGTTCAAAGACCCCCCGTCGGAAAAGAACCGAAAGAAAAACCAACGGGTGGTGAAGTCATGCTCAACTCAAAAAAATTTTCCAATATGTATCAAGCACTACATTCACCAAAATCCTTAAGCACAAATTTTTTTAAATTTCCCTCCCCCCACACTTGAATCATGCTATGTCCCCAAAACATCTAATTAAAATTCAAAAGGGTGAGAAGTACTCCCTAAGGCCTCTAGGCCTAGCTATCAGCATGCTTTTCTTCAAATTTGCACAAGTGGGTGTTTGACCCCACACTTTCCCTCTTCCATGCTTATTAGCTTCCTCCTCCAAGGGTACTCAGATTTCCCTTCCATCTGTGCTTAAATTTCCACCAAAAACACAAACACGATGAAAATAAACAAAATCAACACAAACAACAATTACAAATTATACCTGTGGTACCCTTGAGTTGCCTCCCAAACAACACCTAATTTTACGTCGCGGCACGACGTGAACTATCCTTTTCAGGACATCCTCATACCTGGGTTCCTTTCCGAGAACCATCTTCTTCTTGTTTGATTTTTAGAGAGAACAACCTCCAATCTGTCCCTCTCTTCCTCCAACTTCTTCTCATACTGAAGCCCTTCATTAAACTCAGGCTAAAAACTAATCAATTCCTTTGACCGTGGACCTGTGGAATCTGCCACCCCACACTTATCCTCTGACAACACACTGATCTTACACAGGTTTCTGTAGTGTGTGGGTGGGTTAATCTCTTGGTAAACTCGGAAGAGTTCTTCTTCATCCTCGACCCTCATTTTCAGGGTCCCTGCTCTCACATCGATAATGGCTCCTCCAGTGGCCAAGAATTTGCCACACCCGAAACAAGTATCTGCACTGACCAGGCACCTCTGGGGATGATTTTTATCGCATCTCGCACAAGCTGGGAAAGTGTGCTCCACCTACATGCTACCATGATTTCTCAAGCTTATATCCTTGCTCCTCTAGTCTCCCCTAAATCGGGATGGTGTGCTAGCCAATGATGGAGCTGGAGCAGTGGACCTGTGCTGGGACTGCTGACGTGGTCCACCCCCTGACCTATCCTGAGAAACCCCATAGCTGTCGTTTCTGGCCCTCTTGGCCTCTCTCTTCCTCCTATAGACCAACTCCATATGCAGCGCATGCAATACAATACGGGGAAAATCAATGTCTCGGTGAAGCATGGCGATCCGGCAATCCTTGTCCAAGTAATCTGCTACTCCATGTACAAAGAGGCTCACCCGAGCCTGCTGATGCGCCACCAACTCCGGAGCATATTTAGATAACCGAGTGAACTCCAATACATACTCTTGGAAAGACATGCCACCTTGCTTCAAATTAACAAACTTGGTCGCCTTGAGCTCCCTCATCTCCCAAAGGAAGAACTGGTCCATGAATGCAGTGTGAAACTCATCCCAACCTAGCGGGCCTGCACCCGCGGCCCTAACATCTCTACATTGCTTAAACCATATGTGTGCTACCCCCTTTAGCTAATAGGAGGTCAAGTCAATGCATTCCCCATTTTCACCCCATAACCTAGGTGATTTTTAGAATCTCTACAAAATCGCGTGGATCCTTGTTCACCTTTCATTTAGAAAAATTTCGGCAGAGTCTCCTCTGTAATGTGGACTATCTGGGAACCTGAAACGCAAAAAAGTCCAACACAGGCATCTCAAAGGATTCTATAAACAACTATTTCACCACAGAGAGGTAGATAACTAGACAATACTAATAACATAAGTAGTAAAATAACAACTGAATAACAATATCACCTTAACTGTATAATTTGATTCAATCCTGGAACAAGTGAGGATATCTAGACCTCATGTCATCCTCAGCTTCCCAAGTCATCTCTTTTTTATTTATGTTCCTTCATAGTACTTTAACATAGGCGACGTCTTTAGGTCTCAGTCTACGAACCTGTCTATCTAATATTGCAACCAGAATTTCTTCGGAGGCTAATTCCTCAGTAACTTGAACTTCTCAACTAGCACAACTCAGGACGGGTCCCTATACATTTTCACAACATGGACACATGAAATACTAGGTGAATAGACTCTAACTCTGAAGGAAACTCTAATTCATATGCCACTCGGCCTATCATTCGGATAATCCGATACGACCCAATAAACCTCGGGCTAAGCTTGCCTTTCTTGCCAAATCTCATCATGCCCTTCATCTGCAACACTTTAAGGAATACCCAATCATCTACATTAAACTCTAAGTCTCTACACCGCACATTGGAGTAGGACTTCTGACGACTCTGGGCTATTAGTAATTGCTCTCTGATAAGTTGTACTTTCTCTTCTAACTGATAAATCATATATGGTTCGACTAACTCTACCTATCTTACTTCATACTCCTCTAATTTGTCCTATTTGCGTTTGCAGAATCATGCCTCCACATCGAGTAAACGCCAGCTGAAACGGAAATGGTAATGATGATGAGGGTGCCCATGATGGTGAGCGTCAACCTACGCCACCCGTTCATGAGGAGCACGTACCAGAGCCAGCCACCCATGCTGAGTTTAGGGCGGCAATTCAAATGTTGGCACAGGCCATGATTGCCCAATTTTTTATTTTACTATGTTCAACTCTATGTATTCCTCTATCTGTAGAGTACATTGAATGTAAAGAAATGGCTATAACAGAGTTTCTTATTTTACTATGTTCAACTCTATGTATTCCTCTATACGTAGAGTACATTGGATGTACAGAAATGACTATAACAGAGTTGTGGGCAAGTTTAATGTTGTTTTTCATTAAAAATCATGTTTCATGTTTTACAAATTAAAATTCCCATTTATGATAAGTTCATGAAAGTCAAGGTTTATGATGAATGTTAATGTATGATGTATTATTTATTATGAAAAACATATTCTCAAGTTACCCATTTTTATAATCATGTTTTTCAATGACTTGAGTATTTTCAATCATGGTAAAGTATTGGGCAATGCCCACATATTCAAGGATGATTTACGATTTATGAAATGGATCTCATGATTTATCGATTTATGATGTTGGCTAACTAAATGGCCCTTGATTCTTGGCTAATCTTGTATTTAATGGGGATCAATGATGATAATGTTTATTTGGCCATGAATCTTAATGAATGATGTTATTGGTTTACATACGAGCATAATGTGCATGTTTTTTGGGAGCAGTAGAGTAGCCCGATGTTGAAAAGACTACGCCGGTGTCTCATAACTATGTGACACCATAGGTTTATAATGATACATTATAATGTTAATTATTCCCTCTTTCGTGATATCACATACTGCACGTCCCTTGCCTGGCAAGCCAGGCGACTCTGCCCACTTGAGTGAGATAGTTGGGGTATCATGTAAGGCTCTATCATGATGGTGTTGGTTATGAAGAGTCCACCCATTGTTCTGCATGTTTTATGCATTGTTATAATTATGTTATTTGGCTCAAGTGATGATTTGATGAAGTTTCTCTTATGACTATGATAATGAATGGTTTATGAATTATTTGAAAACCTTGAGCTTTCTGTTATCTTATGATATTTATGATACAATCATGTTGTCCCTCTCTTATGATCATTTATGAGCTTTTATGTATTTTTAAATGCCCGTTTTACTTACCTTGCATACTCGGTACATTTCACGTACTGACCGCATACCCTATGCTGTATCATTTTATGAGACAGGCTTTGTCCTTCAAATCCAGCGCCATCAGTAGTCATTCTAAGAGATTATCAATCCATCTTCTTCGTGAGTCCTTATTCTCTGAGGACCATATGTTTCAAATGTTAAGTTTTCTTTCAATTTTCATTTTTACCGGGTTAGTTGAGGTTGTTGTCCTATCAACCCATCTGATACGATAGAGGCTTTCAGACTATATGTAGTACTCAGCTGTTTTGTATTTAGTACGTTCCGTTTACTATGCTATGTTATGTTGATGGTTCCTCTATATTGTTACGTTAAGTATTCTTCTTTAATGATATAGAGTTAGATGAATGTTCATGCCATGGGTCGACTTGGAGTCTCCCGGGGCTCCTTGTCCCGTGTTACGATCCGGGTCTATGTTTGGATCGTAACAAACTTCGTATCAGAGCCATAAGTTTGAAGTGTGCTAGGGTGTCTGAAAGCCGCGTTAAGTAGAGTATTTTTCATGGGTGTGAAGTGCGCCACACTTATGAAGAAGAGGCTACGAGAGGTTTAGAAAATGTTCCCTTATTTCCTGATCCATGTCATGCGATGAAATGTCTCTCTATCCTTCTAATTCATGCTATTCACGATTGTAGAATCATGGCTCCCAGAAGAATGAATGGTAGGAGGGATGGAAACTGAGACGGCCACGAGGATGGAAACGGGAATGGGCACCAGCAGGCCCCACCAGTTCAAGAGCACCAAGCACCGGAGCTAGTTGCCCATGCTGACTTCCAGGAAGCTAATCAAATGCTTGCGCAGACCTTGACTTCTCATGTCAATCAATAGGCAGTTTCGCATATTCTGCAAAATGGAAATGCAGCGGTGGCTCAAGTCCGAGATTTCTTTCGAGTGAACCCGCCAGAGTTCCTCGGGTCAAAAGTAGATGATGACTCACATGAGTTCATAGTGAGATTGTAAATATCACCCAAGTCATGGGGGTGAACGGAGTTGAGTGCGCGGAGTTGGCCTCGTACCAGTTGAAGGGGGTCACGCACATCTGGTTTCGCCAATGGAAAGATAGTAGGACTACTGGAGCAGGCCCGATCACTTAGGAGATCGATCACTTAGGAGGAGGCCCGATCACTTAGGAGGAGTTCCATGTTACATTCTTGGATTGATTCTTCTCTCGTGAGATGAGGGAGCTGAAGGCAGCTAAGTTCGTAAATCTAAAGCAGGGGAGGATGATGGTATAGGAGTATGCTCTCAAGTTCACTCACTTGTCAAAGTACGCTCCAGAGTTAGTGGTTGATCAGAGAGTGCGGGTGAGCCAATTTGTTCATGGCATGGGGGGCTATTTGGACAAATATTGCAGGACCGCTATGCTCCAGCAGGACATGGATTTCCCTTGGATAGTTTTGTACACCCAATAGATGGAGGTGGCTTATACGAGGGAGAGAGAGGTTGAAAAGGCTCGGACAGATAGCCATGGGTTTATCCATCAGAGATCCGATGGTTGTCACGCCTGCAGTTTCAGTAGAGGTCACTAGCTCTAGCACCATCATCAGCTAACATTTCATCCAAACCCAAGGGTGATCAGAGGAGCAGGGCTTCAGGATCGAGGTAGCAAAGGGGTACATAAGTAGAGCGCACCTTTCCAGCCTACAGATAGTGTGGGAAGAGTCCCACCGGGGAGTGCTTTCTCGGCTCAGATATTTGCTATGGGTGTGGTAGATCCGGTCACATGCGCTGAGCGTGTCCATTTGCTAGACAGGATGATGATATAGGTTGTACACAAATTACCAGGTCAGTAGCAGCTCCAACACGTTCAGCTATGCAGGAGGCATCAACTAGTGGGGGTGGCGGACAACGCCAAAATAGATTTTATGCCCTCGCCTCATGTTAGGAGCAGGAGATTTCACCCGATGTGGTTACTGGTATTTTACAAGTATTTCACCTTGATGCTTATGCTTTGTTAGATCCAGGGGCTACCTTATCTTTTGTGACACCTTATATTGCTTGCAGCTTTGGAGTTAGTCCCGAAATTCTATCAAAACCATTTCAGTTTCTACTCCTGTTGGGGATTCAGTTGTAGCTAGAAGGGTTTATAGAAGACGTCCGATCACTATATTACATAAAGTCAACTAACGTTGATATTTTCTAGGCATGGATTGGTTGTATGCATGTTATGCTGATGTTAATTATAGAACCCATGCGGTGGAGTTCTACTCTCCGTGTGAGTCAGTCTTGGAATGGAAGAGTAGTTCGGCCGTGCTTGTACGTCATTTTATTTCCTATCTTAAGGACAGGAAGATGATTTTCAAGGGTTGTGTGTATCATCTTGTTAGGGTTAAGGATGTTGAGTTCGAGACCTTGATTATCCAATCAGTTCTGATTTTGTGTGTGCACCCAGAAGTATTCCCTAATGATTTACTAGGTGTTCCTCCTGAGAGAGAAATCAATTTTTGTATTGACCTTCTTCCTGACATGCAATATATATCTATCCATCCTTACAAAATGGCTCCAGCCGAGCTAAATAAGTTGAAGGAACAACGGAAGGACCTGTTAGATAAGGGTTGCATTAGACCGAGCAAGTCTCCATGGGGTGCACCAGTCTTATTTTTTCGAAAGAAAGATGGTTCCCTTCGGATGTGCATTGATTATCAATAATTAAACAAAGTCACTGTTAAGAATAAGTATCCTCTACCCAAGATTGATGATTTATTTGACCAGCTTCACGGTGCAAAGTGTTTCTCGAAGATCTCTATCTCATATTCGGGTACCCTCTGCTCAGAGTTCGGGAGAGTGACATCCCGAAGATAGCCTTTAGGACACGGTATGGCCATTATGAGTTTGTAATTATGTCTTTTGGACTAACGAATGCTCCTACAGCTTTTATGGACTTGATGAATAGGGTGTTCAAACCATACCTGGACATGTTTGTGATTATGTTCATCAGTGACATCTTGATATACTCTCGGAACGAGGAGGAGCATGCCTTTCATTTAAGGGTGTGCTACAGATCCTCAAGGATCGCCAATTATATGCTAAATTTAGCAAGTGTGAGTTTTGGTGAACTCCATGGCATTTTTGGGCCATCTAGTATCAAGTGATGGCCTACAAATGGACTCTCAGAAAATAGAAGCGGTGAAGAATTGGCCCAAACCGGTGAATCCTTTAGATATTCGGAGCTTCTTGGGTTTAGCTGGCTATTATCAGAGATTTGTTGAAGGTTTCTCATCGATTGCATAACCTTTGACCAAATTGACCCAGAAAAAGGTGAAATTCCAATGGTTGGAGGCTTGTGAGAAGAGCTTCCAAGAGTTGAAGAGTCGACTTACCTCAACATTGGTGTTGACCCTACCCAAGGGTACCGATGGGTTCGTAGTGTATTGTGATGCTTCAAGGATTGGAGTTGGGTGTGTATTGATACAGGGAAAGTTATAGCATATGCCTCCAGACAGCTAAAATTTCATAAGAAGAATTACCCGACCCATGATCTTGAATTGGCCGCGGTGGTATTCACCTTGAAGATATGGTGACATTATTTGTATGGGGTCCACGTGGATGTGTTTACGGACCATAAGAGCTTACAATATGTGTTTACTCAAAAGGATCTCAATCTTCGGCAAAGAAGGTGGTTGGAGTTACTTAAGGACTATGATATGAGTGTGCTATACCATTCGGGCAAGGCTAATGTAGTAGCAGATGCACTTAGTGGACTCTCCATGGAGAGTGTGCCTCATGTGGATGAAGGGAAGAAGGAGCTAGTGAAGTATGTGCATTGGCTCGCAAGGTTGGAAGTTAGGTTGGTTGACTTGACCGATGACGGTGTTGTAGTTCATAATGGATCAAAATTGTCCTTGGTGAATGACCTAAAACCTAGACAAGATAAGGAACCCGATTTTGGTAAAGTTAAAGCAAGCCGTTTAGAATCATAAGGTGGAGGTCTTCTCCAAATGGGGAGATGGTGTGCTTCGATACCAGGGTCGCTTATGTGTTCAGGATGTGGACAATTTGAGGAGCCGGATGTTGCATGAGGCTCATCGATCCAGGTATTCTATTCATCTAGGTGCCACCAAGATGTAACATGACTTACAGGAAATCTATTGGTGGAATGGCATGAAGAAGGATATAGTAGAATTTGTGGCTAAGTGTCCTAACTGTCAAAGAGTGAAAGTTGAGCATCAGAGACCAGGAGTGTGCTTCAGGACATCAAAATTCCTACTTGGAAGTGGGAAGAAAGTAATATGGATTTCATCACAAGTTTACCTCGTACTCGCCGACAGTGTGAGTCCATTTGGATTTGGTAGATAGGTTGACCAAGGCTGCCCACTTTCTACCGGTCAAAACAATGGATTAAGCGGAGGATTTTATGAAAAACTATATATTCGGGAGCTAGTTCGATTGTATAGAGTGCCCTTATCCATGATTTCAGATAGGGGTACCCAATTTACCTCTCAGTTCTGGAAGCCGTTTCAAAAAGGGCTTGGTACTCAGGTTAAGCTCAGCATAGCATTTCACCCGCAAACGGATTGCCAAGCGAAGTGGACAATTCAGACTCTTGAGGACATGTTGATAGCATGCATAATCAACTTTAAAGGTAGTTGGGATGATCATTTTCCTCTTATCGAGTTTGCATACAATATCAACTATCAATATAGCATCCAGATGGCTCCATTTGAGGCTCTCTATGGGCGAAGATGTAGATCGCCTCTTGGTTGGTTTGAGGTTGGTGAAGCAGTGATGGTAGGACCAGATTCAGTTCATGAGGCTATGGAGAAGGTTCAATTGATAAGGGATAGGCTAAAAACCGCCTAGAGTCGCCAAAAGTCCTATGCGACGTAAGAAGGAGAGAATTAGAATTTGAAGTTGATGATTGAGTGTTTCTGAAGGTATCTCCCATGAAGGGGGTGATGCGGTTTGGAAAGAAAGGATAACTCATCCCCCGTTATGTTGTCCCCTATTGGATTATGAAATGGATTGGCAAGGTGGCATATGAATTGGAGTTTCCCTCATAATTAGCTTTTGTCCACCCTGTTTTCCATGCGTCGCTCTTAAAGAAGTGTTAGGGTGATCCCGCTCTAGTTGTACAAGTGGAAAATAGTGTTGGTGTGAAAGATAGCCTTAGTTTTAAGGAGGTCCCGGTGGAAATATTGGATCGTCGGATTTGAATGCTAAGGAACAAGGAAGTAGCTTCAATTAAAGTGTTATGGAGGAATTGGTATGTTGAGGGAGATACGTGGGAAGCTGAAGCAGATATGATGGCTAGATACCCACATTTATTCTCCACCGGATCAGTTCCAGCTTAAGGTATTAGTTTCTACCCTAAAACTTTATTCAGTTTTCATGTTCAATTGATGTGTTCAAGTTTCTTTTATGTATATAGATGTGTATATGAATCATGAATTCAGTTCAGCTATGTAGTTTGAAAGGGAGATAGTCATTCCGTCAGTTTTCGATTTAAATGACCAGTATTTGAAAATGATGATTGCATTTCTCTATTTCTGTATGTTTCCCACATTTCGAGGATGAATGTTCCCAAGGGGGAGATATTGTAATATCCCAGAAGTGCTTAAGATTAAACCCAGGATTTAAAAATGGGAGTTGGATGAAATTTGGAAAAAATCCCACAGAATGGACGACCCAACGGATCGTTGGTCCAACCAACGACCCATAGGAAAGTAGTATGGGAAGGTTGGCCTGGTAACAACTGGTAGGGACGAGCGAAGTAAAGACTTGTTGTTCGTTACAATGAGTCATTGTGGGGAGTCGTGCTGAGGACTGGTCCAAATCCTAAAAGGAAGTAAGGGTCGTCCCACGACCCATCATGAGGAGTAATGGGTTGTGGTCACCAGTCGTGGGAAGAATTGTCAATATTCTCCAGTCTACATAATAGTAGAAAACCGCGACTCATTGGAGGAAGTAACAAGTCATGGTGAGGCTCATGGGAAGGATTGGTATAGAACTGGAAGGGGGAAACCACGGACGTCACAATGGATCATCGCTGGGAAGAACAGCTCGTCCTGTCGAGTCGTGGGAAGGGAATCTGAAAATATGAAATGGGCAGTGGATACAATGGCTCGATACCACAAGCCGTGGTATCATGTAACGACTCGTGGGACTGTCTATTGGTTCACCCAGTGTAGAATTTTCAGGGATATCATTAAGGGAATTTTCATCATTCCTAATTTTAGGGTCCTAAACTACATCGTTTAAGGCTCGAAAGTCAGTGTTTATTAAGGGTAAAACCCACCCTAGGCTTATTAATTTTCATGCATGCAAAGTTAAGGGACTGAGGAGGTGATCAATCTTGTTCTTCAAGGTTTTCTTCAAATTTTCCAATGGGCTTTCAAGGAGTGGTGAGATTTGATTTTCCCTAGGTATGTAGGGTATGAATTGGTGAATCCTTTCACACTCACGCCCAATATCTTTCAATTCATTAAATTTCCTATCTAAATTCTATGGGGTTTTTTACTCAATGCATGAAATTTTGATCTCTCTACACGGGCTTGATGTAATTGAGTTACTATTATTGAATTACGAATTATGGGTAAGTTTAATGTTGTTTTCCATTAAAAATCATGTTTCAAGTTTTACAAATTAAAATGCCCATTTATGAAAATTTCATGAAAGTCAAGGTTAATGATGAATGTTCATGTAAGATGTATTATTGATTATCAAAAGCATGTTTTCAGGTTACCCATGTTTATAATCATGTTTTCCAATGAATTGAGTATTTTCAATCATGGTAAAGTATTGGACAATGCCCACATGTTCAAGGATGATTTATGATTTATGAAATGGATCTCATGATTTATCGATTTTATGATGTTGGCCGATTAAAGGACCTTTGATTCTTGGATAATCATGTATTCAATGGGGATCAATGATGATAAAGTTTATTTGGCCATGAATCTCAATGAATGATGTTATTGATTTACAAAACGTGTTTAATGTACATGTTTTTGGGAACAGTGTCTAGCACCGAGTAGCCCGAAATTCAAAGGACTATGTCGGTGTCTCATAACTACATGCCACCGTAGGTTTATAATGATACATTACAATGTTAATGATCCCCTCTTTCGTGATATCACATACTGCACATCCCTTGCCTAGAAAGCCGGGATGTATCTACCTACTTGAGTGAGATTGTTGGGGCATCATGTAAGACTCTATAATGATGGTGTCGGTTATGACGAGTCCTCCCATTGTTCCGAATGTTTCATGCATTGTTATGTTTATGTTATTTGTCTCAAGTGATGATTTGATGAAGTTTCTCTTATGACTATTGTAATTGTTTACTAATGTGAAAACCTTGAGCCTGTTATCTTATAATATTTATGATACAAGCATGTTGTCCCTCTCTTATGATCATATATGAGCTTTTATGTATTTTTAAATGTCCGTTTTACTTTCCTTGCATAGTCGGTACATTCCACGTACTGACCGTATACTCTATGCTGTATCATGTTATGATATAGACTCCTACCTTCGATCCAGCACCGTCAGTAGTTCATCTCAGAGTTTAGCAATCCAGCTTCTTAGTGAGTTCTCATTCTCCGAGGACCATATGTTTCAGATGTTGAAGTTTCTTTCAGTTTTCGGTTTTACCGGGTTAGTTGGGGATGTTGTCCCATCAACCCATCTGATATGATAGAGGCTTTCAAACTATATATAGTACTCAGTTGTTATGTATTTAGTACGTTGCGCTTACTATGCTATGTTATGTTGATGCTCCACTATATTGTTACATTAATTATTCCGCTTTAATGATATGGAGTTAGATGAATGTTCATGCCCTGGGTTGATTTGGAGTCTCCCGGGGCTCCTTCTCCCGTGTTACGATCCAGGTCTACGTTCAGGTGGTGACAGTCTAGTATTCTCCCATAAAGGTCAGATTATCAGTTCTCACTTTATCAGTTGATCTTGGGCAGATTTATATGCCCAAGTGATACTCAAAAGTATCATTTTCGCCTTGTTTATCTATCAATGTGTATACATTTTCATGTAATAGGCAATAAAATGTGAATTTATACTAACCAACATGATTAGCATTGTTTTGCAGGTAAAATGTGATTTCAGGAAGCTAAAATGCATGTTGGATGATATCGGAGTTGGACTTGGATGCGAGCAAGGGAAAAGGCATTGGACAACATGAATTAAAGGGGCTCCGCGATGGAGCCGTGTCACGCTGCCATCGCGGAGGCATTTTGCCTGGATGGGAAAATTCACCCAATTTCCAGTGGAGGTCCGCGTTTGCTCCGTGGCACGGAGCCAGTGCTCCGCGATGCATGCCGTGCCACGTTGAGCTTGAATTCCCGGACCCCCAGTTCCAGTGAGGGTCCGCGTTCATGGCATGTCACGGAGGCAGTGCTCCACGATGCACTCCGTGACACGTTTCTCATTATTCCGGGAAAAAATCCCAGTAGTATAAATAGAACACTTAAGTTCATTTTTCATAATTTAGACTTGGTGGAGCAAGGACGTGGGTTACAGGCAGTTGAGGGACGAAAAGTTCAGGGTTTTTTCTCTCTTTCTTTCTTCTTTAATTCAATTGCTTGTATGATTAACGCTCGTTTTATGATGATTAATCCACAAATGAGTGGCTAATTCCCTTCCTTGCTGAGGTTGTGAACAATTGTGATGAAATTTGATTATTGATTATCTGGGTTTTCATCTTTTCTTCCATGTTGTTCTATTAATTCTTGTTTCTACTGCATTGGTGTGTGGCCTACATTAATGTACATCTAAAAAGTCCGATTTCACTTGAGAGAGCACGAAATTGGAAAGTTGTGAATTAATAGGATATTGTTCTTTACTCGGTTTGGGAAAATTGAGTTTTGATTAGCTTTAAGGATATAAATATACCTGAAAGTCGTATTAGTCAACTTAGGAACCGGAATTGTATGGCTAGAACATGAATTGCATTTGATCACAGAAATGTAGACGGATGGTTCATGATTCTTAAGTGAGATTAAATACAAGAGTTTTAATCTCTTGGTAAATGTTCTTGGCTAGCAACAGGAAGAAAAGATTAACCAATTTATGATGATAATCAATTTCATTACATGTTCGTTTAACCTCAGCATGCTCTTATCCATAGTTCAGATTCAAAGTAGATAATTGTTCTTAGTTTTAGTATAAAATTTATCAAACAAACTATCAACTTTTTGGTTACGTTGTCGTCAACATATTTAGAAGTAAAAATATAGTATACTTGAGCAAATTGCACTTAACCCAGGTCTCTGTGGGATCGATACTTGGCTTACTAAAGCCACTTACTGCTTGTTCGACCATGTGCACTTACGTGTCGGTTTTATAACCCATATAACACCCCGAACATCAGTCTACTAGTATTTTCAATAATCCCAGTTATCAAATTTTGTAGGATCTCAGGACACTTGTAGAAAAGTAGTTCTATGTTAGCCTTAGAACATCAATTTAGAGCTAATAACTTCACTCAGTTATATTTATAAATTAAATTTAGAGTAGTACTTAGCACCGAGCGGACTAGGGTTCCAACGTACCTAGGTTTTCAAAACTACATTCCCTATTAGATCTTTATCCCGAATAGGCATTAGTTTAGTGATCACACAACTATGCCTTTATACCCTGGCAAGGTATATTGGGTCCTATCGATGGGGTGTATAGATCTAATTCCACATCTAGCTCACACGGTTATATGTCAGTTAACAGGCATTCCTATAGTACAGTTCAGTCCAGTCCCATATTTCTGAATATATTTATGACCTTTAATCAATTTTTACTAGCTTTACAGTATTTTCCAACTTCAGATTATTACAGTATTTGTGATTTTTGATGCGGTCAATCCATATTAGTTTTAGTGGTTTTACTTATATTTTCTTATCAATGTGATTATGTTTCAAAGTACATAACATCACATACTCAGTATCAATGTACTAATGCATGCTCCCTATGCTATATTGTCTTAATATGTAGGCTTAGGCACTTAGGCTGAGCAGTGTGGTTAGTCTCTATCAGACCCTGTCCTGTCCAACAGTATTCCAGTGGTGAGTCCTCATACCCCAAGGGCTGGAGCAGTTCTTTCTATTTCTGTAGATTGTTTCAATTTTAAGACTTTAGAGTTAGCTGGGGGTTTGTTCCAGCATTTCATCAGTTTCTTTTTGAAGACTTACAGATAGAGTATAGTAGTTTCAACTCGAGTTTTAGTGTTTGATTGAAATTTAGTATCTTATTAGATGTTCTTTAATTATAAAAGTATTTGGTTATTTGTTTCCAAATAGCTTCCGCTGAAGATTCTTTTTCAGTTGTTTATTCATCTTGGATCCATTAGTGGTTCTAAGCATCGTGTCGCATCCAAGGTATAGAGTCGGGTCTTAACAGTATCTGAGAAGTTTCCAAGGGAAAATCTGAAAAGCTGTGCAAGGAGAATGTGTAGATTTTACCCAATTATACACACCCATATGAGAACATATCTTAACATAGAATCGAATTGTACAGTGAAGTAGCGAGAGGGAGATAGAGAGTACAATTTTCTTTTTCTTCTTCTATATTCAATTATATTGGAAAATACACCATTGTTGCAGATTTTTGAAATCTTAATCTACTATTCATTATGATGATTCTTGATGATTTACCAATAGGTATATTTTCTCTACTTCCATTAATAAGTATCTAAATTGCTAGCTAGGGGTGTGTGCTTGATGAGTGTTTAAACTTAATTGGGTATTGATAGATTGCTCTTAACTTCATTCTATAAGCATGGATCTATTGTTTGTTGTTAAATTTAATTGAAAATTAGTTGTTGCAAGCACTAGTTTAGTTTACTTATCTTGTTTGACCTTGAGAAAGAGGAGTGAGATTTAGCTGAGCAAATAATGGGGAGGATTTGGAGTGTAGATGTGCGAGGTTGAGCTAGAAATAGTCAAAACCCACATTCCCACTTCAGTAAAGGGTTAAGGCTAGAGAAAGCTTTATCCCTCCTCAAGCTTCTTGTTTGTTGATTTTTGATTATGACCTTGGGATTTGTGAAAATCCAAGGCAAAAACATCCTTATGGCTAAAAAATAAGAGGAATTTTTTTGATCCATGCTATCCATGCTAGAAATTGATATTAAGGCAATTGAATCAATTCCAGTCTAGTTAACACTTTATCTATTGCATATCCCTAGCTCTTTTCTATTGCTTGCAACTAATCATTTTCTTAATCTAGTTTCATAAATTTGAATTCGATATTATATCTCCCTTTTCCCCTAATTTTTAGTTTATACATGTTAAACAATGGTGCATTCTATTTTGACTTATTTCATATCTTTTGGAGTATCGTTCTCAAATTTTTGTTGGATTCGACCCTAACACCCGTCAGGTATTTTGGTTTTGACAACAACTGCTACCACCTCTCTTAACTGGGTTAGATGTATTGAGGGTTATTACAGACAAAATAAGAGGTCAACAAAATTTATAGCCCATGATTGAAGGGACATTAGAGCTCGGAAACTCGTTAACTTATTATTCGGCTTAAGGGAGAAGGGTTTAGGAAGTCTCCCGTTGGATTCACATATCTCATAACACATACATGGAAAGGTAGAAAACCATGTTGAGGCACAACTTATGACCCTAGTGACTAAAAAATAATCCTCCTCGAATAATTTTGCTGGAACAACTAAATATTGACTCGACCGAAAAGAGCTTTTAGCTCGATAAATAACTAGTCATATCTAAGAGGCTAAATCTATACATATATCTAGGACTTTCACAAAGAGAATATGATCTAAGTTCTCAGCATAACTGACTGCTAGAAAACTTGCATTTACTTGTTTACACATTGGGAACATGTATACATGAGAAGGACTCTTTTCTAGACTCAAGAAACTTAAATAATTAGTCAACAAGAGCTGAACATAAAGACATGTGACTTGAGTATAAATGTGTACTACGACATGAGAACTGTATACATTAAGACTTCTCGCTTAAGGGATTTATAAAGACTTGAGTAATTAGACTTTTTTCAAATTCAAATACTTGCCTGAGTCGTTAGCGAGGTTCTCAAAATATAATTACTTGAAATTATTACATTAGCATCACATGTTTAAAAGTAATTATGAACATGAAGACATAACTTATGGATCTGAGATCTAGAGTTCTTTAGATTAAAAATTTGCAAGTGATTTTCTAAGGACTGTCTTATAGACAAATAAAAGACCTATAGTTGTAATTCGGACAATATTAAGATAACTTACATAACCTTGGCAACTAAATAAGGATCTTAAGAAAGCCTAAGTCGTTATAAGCATCTTAGAAATTTTTAGGATTAACCTTTTTACAATTTGGATGACAATTCAATATTTAGGATGGTTAGAAGCATAACAAAGAACTTCTTTTTTTCACTAAAGTTACTATTTTATTGACGTTCAACTCTAATTGATTCGTAGAAGATCGTCACATAACATTTAGTATATCATTTTACCACATAAAAAATTTAGACCATTTATTTTACATAATTCCTTCACGACTCTCAAGAGGTTCAAATAGCATAAGAGTTCTAGTAAACTTACTGCATCATTCTGAAGACAATTCTTGTTGCCTTAGCGAGTAACTTGAATGTAAGAAGAAGTGTGTGTGTATATATATATTCTTATTCACGTATACCTTGCTAACATTAATTTACTGTGTATAACATTCCCATAAAGATGATTCCACAAACATATTGATAGTTTACAAATCCGAGTTCTATTTTTCATGTTCAATGTATCAGTTGGTTCGGGAACTTGTTAACTAGCCATTTAGGTGGGAGAGCAATCGAGTAATCTCCTTTTGGCCTTATGTACCTCAAAACATGTGTAGAAGAGGGTGGGTGACTATCATAAGGCATTTCATGTCCCAAAACATACAAAAAAATAGCCACGTCACAAAATAATTTTCAGCAATTCTATATACTTTAGGTGCCTTAAACATGAGTGAATTCAAGATAGTTTCACTTACCTTCTCTTGGTTCTTAACTCCCACAAAGGTGAGTGTATTCCTTCCAACCTTGGGAAAAATTCCAGCATCTAAATGGCTGTTAGAACCTCCCAAAACGGGCAGTAACCTTAGACACAATATCATACAAAACACATATCAATCTTCACTTCCTTTCCTTATATTAGATTTCAAATTTGAGTGGATTAAATAAGTAAAAAAACTTAGCTATCTATTGAGTATACCTCCTACCAATATAGAGTTTCTACTCAGCCAAATGATGCTCCAAAAATGCAGTGAAAACAAGATAAACACACTACCAAAATGCAGCAAAAACAGCCACAAACAACCTACACATAACTTGCAAATGACCTCCTTCACTTAACTTGTGTTTTGGTTGGATTTTGGTTGATGATTTGCCTTGCTTTCCTCTTGGCATATAAGATGGAAATTGGAGAGAATATAAGTGTTTAAGTAAGCAGCTCACTTCATCAAGTTTCGGGAAAACTGGCCAGCAATACACCCAAAAACACAATAACCACAACTCAATACAACAACTTTTCTCCAAATTTCCTTTCATAAAACTCAAGGAAATCAAAGCTAAGATTACTTACCTTCTATGGGAGTGTACCTTCAATTGGGGTATATATTCACCAAGATAGGAGTGGTTTCCTCCCTATTTATTTTCCCTAGAAACAAACTCAAAATACAACAACACAACTAAGTATTCGATGGAAATGATAAGAGGCGGGGTAGTGGGCGGCGCACTGTTATACCCGGGGAACCCAATGATCAGACCCGGGGAGTCAAAATGGAGAAAAACTAGAAATTCGCTCCAGAACACAGGACGGTTTGTGAGGTGGCTCGTTAGAGGGGACCACGAGTCGTGAAGTGACTCGTGGTCAGACTGGGCTTAACAGAGGTTTTTAGAAGGCCACGGGGGTGACCACGAGTCGCGGTCAGACCTCACGATTCGTGAGGTCACTTGTGGCGAGAATGGAATGTATGGCCAGGGAGCTAAGGCAGTAGGGACCACGGATGGTGACCACGAGTCGTGGCACCCACCACGAATCATGGGGTCCCTAAGGTGAATTCTAGCAGTGTACCTGATGACTCAAGGCCACGAGTCGTGGTCCCTGGCAATGAGTCGTTAGATCACTCGTTTGGACCCTTGATAGTTATTTTTCTGTGTTTTTAGTAAAGGTGTTTTCGTAATTCCTAAATTTCTCTGGCCTAAACTACATTATTTTATGCTCTAAATGGGGTCTTTTAAGGGGATTATCTCATGTTAAGCCTCATTCATGCATGCAAGAGTATAGAGAAGAGTTTAGAAGGTGATTCAAGGTGTTCTTCCCCAATTCCTCACAATTTCACATTAGGCTTTCAAGGGAGATTAAGAATCAGTATTTCTAGGTATGAAAGGTCATCAATGGGTGGTTCCTTCCACACCCATGCTCCTACTCTATAATTTTACTTATAATTTATCAAAGACTCATGGGGTTTTGTAATTGACTTGTATAAAATTAAAGGATTAAATTATGAGTCTTGTGATTTTGAAATCTTATCATAATCTACTGATTTTGATCATTTTTTGGGATTTAAATTGATTATAATATTGTTGATTTTGAACTTCTAAATAATTAAGCTTGTTTTGCATCCCCATGATGAATCGATTTATGATCCATTGATCCATTGGTGTTTGATAACTGTCACGCCCCACCTTGGGGGGTATGACTGGCACCTGGTGCCCTACTAGGACCTGAACTACTGGACTGCTAAGCCTAGGCACATCTGGTGCCTGGCTGGCTCTAATTCACATTTCTGGAAACAAATGGCTATATAACGGCTGTAAACACAGCCCCCGGCCCATTGGCCTATAGCCTCCTGTACCTGTAATAACAGCTGACCAGAACAAGCAACTATAGGAAAGCCTATGCGGGCCGACAAGGCCACCATGCTGTCTAGTTATTTGCATTCAGCAATAAAATACTATAAGGCTACGTGACCGGCAAGGTCACCACTACTGTCAAACTTATGGCCCCACACGGCCAACATACAAGAAGCAAGAGTACTAACAGCTAACAACTGCACAGCCTCACACGACCGGCTCAACTGACCACAGGGAAATATACAGACTGCAAGCCTCTAGGAATAGCAATAGAAATGATCGGGACAGGGCCCCGACCTACCCGTACTATACAACAAAAAGGAACAGAAATACACCTCTGGAATTCAGTCTCCGGATGACAGGAGCTGAATACTCGATCGCTGACAGGAATCACGTAGCATCGCCTGCTCGTCTATGAGTACCTGCAGGCAAGTAATGCAGCGCCCCACCGGGCGTCAGTACCGCTGGTACTGAGTATGTAAAGCAATAACTGAAAGCAAAATCTGAAAGCAATAATATAACTGATGAAACTGAAGTAGAAGGAATAGCTTAACTGTCTGATAATGTAAGTCATACCTTCTCTTAATCATACTGGAAGGAGTAGGAGTCATACCTGAGGATTGATCATTCTACTGTCGATCTACTCGTATCTACTGTAACACAGTGTAACATATCATAACATACATAGCATACACAAACCTTACCCGGCCCCCATAAGTCGGGAGGTACAATCAGCATAGAATCTACACCCCTACCCCGGTCATCCCATCACCTATAATGGATGTAAGCATCCTGCCGGTCCCCTGGGTATGCACTTGGGCTCGCTGAGCCCCTGACTATAACTGTATCTGAGTCCGAAGGACTCCTCAATCAACACCCCGGGCGTACCCGCTCGACGGGGGTGTATACGGGCCGACCAAGGCACAATATGGGGAAACTGGCATCCCATCTTCGTCCCCTTGCAGGACGGCATACCACTCCGTAGAGTGACGTATCCTCATCCTCTGGCGGATGAGTCGATACAGCTATTAACCCTGGGGCGGTCAGGGATGCTGGGTAATCCAACCCCAAACAATACAACGGTCTCAACTAGTAATGCTGTCTGCGTATCTCACATGCTGAGGCTAATAGGGGGAATGTATCACATATATTACATGCTGAACTAATGATAGTAATCTGTACGTGTTTAATACGTGCTGAGGCAGGTAAAGATGTATAAATATGAATATAGTCTCCTGCCGGGCTGTACTGGGGCAAATGCTATATAAGATAATGTTTCTGCTGAAAACTCTGCTGTTTACTCAGTTTCTGTATACACTATATGCTGGACTAGTGATAGAAATATGTACATACTTAATACATGCTGAGGCTGGAAATAATATATATGTATGTACGAATATGGTCTTCTGCCAGACTGTACTAAGGCTAATGCTGAACATGATATAGTCCTTTTGCTGAAACTATGCTGTATACTAATTTTCTATAGTAACATGATTTACTATTCCTAACATGCTTTCTAACTTCGTTTCAACTTATCATTCTATTTCTGAGCTGTATTACAGGTACTACTTGCTCTATTGAGTTTCGATTGAGCACAATGATATACTAACATCCTGTGTAACATCGCATACTGAGCATACTGTGCAGTTTCTAATGCTTATATTAGAATCTCTATCATACTAGCAAATTTCACGCAAGTTGTAACTCGATACTTTCAATATCGTACCAACAGTCGTAACAAACGTAACACATGACTTCTGCAAAATCTACTGGCCTTTAAATTACTGTACTGTATCAAGATTTCTTAACTTGCCGAGGAAACTAACTTTACATACCTTATCCTTGAACTATTCGTCTGTCGGACGAAGCTCGGCCGGTACTTTAACTGTTTTCTCCCAACTGCATTCATAAACATATCAATCAATACTAAATACAACTTTATTTCAAAAGGCAACGTCACTTTTGATATAGTTTATAGCCTAAACTTAGGCTTATCGAAAGACGGCCAGAAACTCGCTATTTTTCAGAGGTCCAGAAGGGAGAAATATTCACTTCACAGCTAGGAACGCATAGACACTAATTTAGAGCAATTCCACTTACCTTAACTCGGTGGCTCGATGATTCGTCGGCCGTATTTTATGAAACTGAATCCGTAGGAATTCTCTCTGCTGCTAAATACCTTGGTATCTGGGATTAATTTGAGTTTGGGCAGCGTTTAGCAGCGTAATCGGACGAAAATTATATAATTTCTTCGTTTCTCCTTTCTCTCTGCGTTTGCCCTCTGTTTTCTGGAATTTCCTTTGATTTAAAATGAGATTAAACTGAAGTGGGGCTTATATACTTGAGCCTGAACCTGGGCAACGTGTCACGGAGCCATTGCGGAGGCCTCACCTCCGTGACACGCTGCCATCGCGGAGGGGCTCTGCCTCGGCTCCTCCCGCGATGGTTCGACGGGTTTCTCGTCCGATCTTTTTCCCGGGCCTTTCTACAGCACGTATGGCCTTCAGATGTGCTTAACCAACGTGCGAATAGGTCGTCTAGGTGCCGGGAATTCTACGGGGTATAACATTCTCCCCCCCTTAAGAACATTCATCCTCGAATGTACACTGTTATCTAGAGGACTACTTGTTTACTTTCTGGAAATATTTCGGCAGGGTTTCCCCTGTAACATGGACTATAGCAAAAACCTGGAATGCAGAAAAGTCCAACACAGGCACTACGCATAATATTCTAGGATTCACTGGATAACTAGATATCAATCTTTCTTTATCATTTACAGACATACAACCATAAGATACTGCATAAGTAATAATACGGACATACCTGTCGCCTGACTAGGCCTGAAATAGGTAAGGATATCTGGTCCTTATATCTTCCTCCGCTTCTCAAGTCATCTCCTCTTGGTTCCTGTTACGTCTCAATACCTTGATAGATGCAATATCTTTAGTCCTCAATCTGCGAATCTGTTTGTTTAAGATAGTTATTGGAGCCTCTTCATAGGCCAGCTTTTTGTAACCTGGATATTCTGGACTGGGAATGCTCTGGACGGGTCTCCTATGCATTTCCTCAGCATAGTTACATAGAAGACCGGATGAATGGATTCTAATTCTGGAGGCAAATTCAATTAATGGTAAATGCTCATTTTGGCTATTACTGAAATCTAGCACACACGCTCGCAACATGTCTTCGAGCGTCTGAATTATGCGCTCAGCCTGCTCATCTGTCTGAGAATAGAACGCTGTGCTTAAATTAATCTGCATTCCCAAACCCTTCTGAAATGACTGCCAGAATCTAGCTGTGAATTGTGCTCCTCTGTCTGAAATAATGGATACTGGTATTCCATGTAATCTGACTATCTTTCTGATATGCAACTCAGCATGATCTTCGGCCGAGAAAGTAGTTCTTACTGGCAAGAAATGAGCTGATTTTTATCAATCTGTCACTTATCACTCATATAGAGTCATGTCTGTGTTTAGTACGGGGTAATCTTGCTACAAAATTCATATTCACCGCTTCTCATTTCCGGAGAGGCACAGTTGTGTCCTGGGTCAAACCCACCTGGTTTCTGATGTTCTGCTTTCGCCTGTTGGCAGTTAGGACACTGGGATACCATTAGTTCTTTTTAATGTCATGGTACCTCTTTGTCGTATCGGGATGAAGAGGATAGCGGGCGTAATGCGCCTCGCTCATAAACTGCTAGCGATGCCCCAAAATATCTGGAGCACAAATGCGGCCTTTATATCGCCACACTTCATTCCCGGGTATCTAAAAATATGTCACCTCTCCTTACTGAACCTCGTGCTTAAGTTGAACCCGGCTAGGGTCTCCATACTGTCTTTCCTTTACTTTCACCACTAACGACAACACTGTGACATTCTGTATTATCGTTCTGTTATCCTTTATTTCTACTATGTGAACGGCTAAACCGGCTAACTAGTGAAATTCTCGGGTCTATTCCCGCTGTTCGGGCGGCAAGTATGCCAACTCCCCATAGATATACGGCTAAGGGCATCTACTACCGTATTAGCCCTTCCCGGGTGACACAAAATTCTCGCTTTTTCAAGCATAAACTACTGCAACTACCTCCAGGTCATGGGTAAGACAATTCTTTTCACGTTTCTTCAATTGCCTGAAAGCATAAACTGTTACTTTACCATGCTGCACCAACCCTCTGTACCTTCTGGCGATGCTAACACTGGGGCTGAGGTTAACCTGGCTGTTAACTCTTGGAAGTTCTGCTCACACGCCTCAGTCTACTGGAACTTTTGCTGCCTTCTGTGTCAACTTAGCCAGAGGTGCTGCTAAGGTGGAAAATCCTTCCACAGACCCTCTGCAGTTCCCGGCTAACCGCAGGGACTGCGTACTTCGATCGGAGTGGTAGGTCTAGGCTATGTTTTCACTACTTCAATTTTCTGTGTATCTATCTGTACACCAGCCTCCGACACAATGTGACCAAAAAGACTACTAGACTCAACCAAAATTCACATTTACAAAATTCGACATATAACTGACGGTCATACTGGTTTATTATACCGGAGAATCCAACAAGTAGTCTACCGGTATAACTAGAGCTTATCTAGCCTTCTGGTCGCATGCTAAAGCTGCTTGTTGCTAAGGTAACCTTGAACGACTATCTGCGCACCATGTGCCCGTATCTAGTCAGGGGGTCCTGATATTGACCATGACCTCTAATGATCTGGCTGCATAACCTTAAATGACTGAATAGTCGGGTTGAATGACCCGAATGTGGCAGTAGTCTAGCAATACTCTAACTGTTCTATTTGAGTACTTGTAATTCATGCATAACTGCAAACTCGTGGGCATCTAATTGCTTTGTTATTTGCTTGAACCACTGTAAGGCTGTGCTTAATCAAACTTACTTCCAGGCGATCAATCTCTGGATCTTCACGGGGAGTCTACTGATCCCCTGGTCTTAATAAACACTGTTCTAGCAGGGTACTATCAATCCCTTACGCCTTGTGTGTATCCTACTTGGATCTATACTGCTGTACTGGGGAATTCTCGGTCTTATAGTCTATTTTGTAACTACTGGCCTTCTGCTAGGGCTCTGTATCTGAATATCTTACGAAACCCAGCTGAAGTACTAGTCTGTCACTGACTACTGATGTGGACCCTTCCTTGGGGTACCCACGAGTATTCTGACTGGGACGGCCGGCTGACTTATGGGGTGTTCTACCTAACAACTGCTAGGTTGACTAAGGCCGACTGTCGCCCACAAGGCTGGGAAAACGACGTATGACCACTTAACATGCTAGAACAATTCTGGTATTGCTAATCTCTGAAATTTGCCTACTCGGTCTCTAATCCTGGTTCTGGCACATGCACTACTGTTACCGATCTTCAGGGATGCCTCCCTGCTAATGCAGGCACCAGCTGGTCGGTAGACTGTCTAACTGCGCCCTTATCCTCTAGCCATCTGTCTTAGGCCAATAACTCTGGTAAGCTCCTAGAGCCTAGATCTGACAACAACACATAAGTCTGTTAATCTGATAACTGAGAACTGAGATAGTTTCTATGACTTCATACGTAACTTACACTTAATCCGCCCTTTCTCTTCTTCTTTTCTTTCTTTCTTCTCTTTTTTTTTTGTCCTGCAATGCAATTTGTATAGGCTTTCTATTACTAATCAACATCTGTGATTGTAGCCCTTATAGGCAACCACTCACAACATATCTATGATCTGTATACATATATATCGCTAGCTATGTACAGTATGTACTGATTTCTGCGGTAATTCATAATCTCTGACAGGTTCTGCTGAGTCTCACATCGTACATGATACATTTCTTCTACGACCTAATAATATCTCCTGCCCTGACTTATCATTTCATTGCATTGTCACCCCATTCTGAAAGTAACAACATAGACATTCTACTTATTGTCTGCTGTTTGAAATTCTGCCACTCTTGCGATGTGGGGGTCGATGTTTGAATCCTGTAACCTTACTAGGCATATATTGAGAGCCCATAACTGTCTGCTGGGCCTTATCTCTAGGCTACACTAGATTAGAATTGTTGTATTGGTAACTTCTTAACTTTCCCATAGCGGACATGCTGCGGTATTCTGAACCGCAATCCTACTGTCAGCCCAGGGCTTAATCCTTAATACGGTATTTTATCAATTCGGGGTAATTCTAATTTCCCCACAGGATCTAACATTCCTGCTTCTTCCCCTTATCTTACTTAAACTGAATTCTGGGGTTCAAGGTACCTACCTTTTGTTGCTAATGAGATTACTGATCAAGCCTCGGCCTATACTTCTTCTGGCATATATTTAAGCCCATCTGATTCACATGACCTCTATATCTTTCGATGTCACAACTAAATCATAACTATAATCTTACAGGTATGTCTTTGTCTTACTATCTGTTAACATATGTAACGGACTTGGCCTTTTTCTGACCCGAACTTGACTATTACCCGGCATTTATTACTAACAGGTCTTTTACCCCTGCTTCGGGTAAGCTAACGGTCTTACTTTCTCTACTGGCTTATTGTCATAAGGGTCTACACAACTTACGTAATCTTAGGGGCTCTTTACACTTTCTAATACTTACTAGGATCAATCATCCCATCTTTACTTACCGCTGGATTCGGCAACCCCATCTCCAGTCTTATGCCCCTTTACTATACTGGCATCAAAACCAAGAGGTGGGAATAGCCCTTTTCTTATTACAACAAATAAAAGCATTTAATTGTACCATATCCAAAAAGATGTATTTGGGATTCCTGCATTTTTCTCTCTTTCTTATACTTACCTGGTGGCCTGACCTTATCTGTAATCATAATCAGATCTTATATAGCTAATAAGTAAATCAACTCATATGTACACTATACTTCTAACTTCCTATTCTGACGTTATCAACGTATACTGGGAATAATGCCAATAAAGATATCACGCTGGGAGGTCTCTGATACCCCCTCCTGCTGCTGTAGTTATCATGTAACTGACTGATGTTCTCTTCTGTTGCTATCTCTGATCTTCTGCCTGTGATAGGGAAATGCTGATCTGCCTTTGTATCTGTAATCAAGGAATACGGTAAGTTTTTAGGGACTCAACCCTATACTGTACCGCTCTAAAGCATGACTGTCTGAGAAAGAAGGATAACCGTCATATCAAGCCTCGCAGCCTCCTGCCTATAGTATGTGGTGCACAACACATCCATAGACAAGACTCTACTTAGCACGGCTTGCAGACTCCCTGGGTAACGACCTGCTCTGATACCAAGTTTGTCACGCCCCGCCTTGGGGGGTATGACTGGCACCTGGTGCCCTACTAGGACCTGAACTACTGGACTGCTAAGCCTAGGTGCCTGGCTGGCTCTAATTCAAATTTCTGGAAACAAAGGGCTATATAACGGCTGTAAACACAGCCCCCGACCCATTGGCCTATAGCCTCCTGTACCTGTAATAATAGCTGACCAGAACAAGCAACTATAGGGAAGCCTATGCGGGCCGACAAGGCCACCATGCTGTCTAGTTATCTGCATTCAGCAATAAAATACTAGAAGGCTACGTGACCGGCAAGGTCACCACTACTGTCAAACTTATGGCCCCACACGGCCAACATACAAGAAGCAAGAGTACTAACAGCTAACAACTGCACGGCCTCACACGACCGGCTCAACTAACCACAGGGAAATATACAGACTGCAAGCCTCTAGGAATAGCAATAGAAATGATCGGGACAGGTCCCCGACCTACCCGTACTATACAACAAAAAGGAACTGAAATACACCTCTGGAATTCAGTTTCCGAATGACAGGAGCTGAATACTCGATCGCTGATAGGAATCACGTAGCATCGCCTGCTCGTCTATGAGTACCTGCAGGCAAGTAATGCAGTACCCCACCGGGCGTCAGTACCGCTGGTACTGAGTATGTAAAGCAATAACTGAAAGCAAAATCTGAAACCAATAATATAACTGATGAAACTGAAGTAGAAGGAATAACTTAACTGTCTGATAATGTAAGTCATACCTTCTCTTAATCATACTGGAAGGAGTAGGAGTCATACCTGAGGATTGATCGTTCTACTATCGATCTACTCGTATCTACTGTAACACAGTGTAACATATCATAACATACATAGCATACACAAACCTTACCCGGCCCCCATAAGCCGGGAGGTACAATCAGCATAGAATCTACACCCCTACCCCGGTCATCCCATCTCCTATAATGGCTGTAAGCATCTTGCCGGTCCCCTAGGTATGCACTTGGGCTCGCTGAGCCCCTGACTATAACTGTATCTGAGTCCGAAGGACTCCTAAATCAACACCCCGGGCGTACCCGCTCGACGGGGGTGTATACGGGCCGACCAAGGCACAATATGGGGAAACTGGCATCCCATCTTCGTCCCCTTGCAGGACGGCATACCACTCCGTAGAGTGACGTATCCTCATCGTCTGGCGGACGAGTCGATACAGCTATTAACCCTGGGGCGGTCAGGGATGCTGGGTAATCCAACCCCAAACAATACAACGGTCTCAACTAGTAATGCTGTCTGCGTATCTCACATGCTGAGGCTAATAGGGGGAAAGTATCACATATATTACATGCTGAACTAATGATAGTAATCTGTACGCATTTAATACGTGCTGAGGTAGGTAAAGATGTATAAATATGAATATAGTCTCCTGCCGGGCTGTACTGGGGCAAATGCTATATAAGATAATGTTTCTGCTGAAAACTCTGCTGTTTACTCAGTTTCTGTATACACTATATGCTGGACTAGTGATAGAAATATGTACATACTTAATACATGCTGAGGCTGGAAATAATATATATGTATGTACGAATATGGTCTTTTGCCAGACTGTACTAAGGCTAATGCTGAACATGATATAGTCCTTTTGCTGAAACTATGCTGTATACTGATTTTCTATAGTAACATGATTTACTATTCCTAACATGCTTTCTAACTTCGTTTCAACTTATCATTCTATTTCTGAGCTGTATTACAGGTACTACTTGCTCTACTGAGTTTCGATTGAGCACAATGATATACTAACATCCTGTGTAACATCGCATACTGAGCATACTGTGCAGTTTCTAATGCTTATATTAGAATCTCTATCATACTAGCAAATTTCACGCAAGTTGTAACTCGATACTTTCAATATCGTACCAACAGTCGTAACAAACATAACACATGACTTCTGGACAATCTACTGGCCTTTAAATTACTGTACTGTATCAAGATTTTTTAACTTGCCGAGGAAACTAACTTTACATACCTTATCCTTGAAGTATTCGTCTGTCGGACGAAGCTCGGCCTGTACTTTAACTGTTTTCTCCCAACTGCATTCATAAACATATCAATCAATACTAAATACAACTTTATTTCAAAAGGCAACGTCACTTTCGATATAGTTTATAGCCTAAACTTAGGCTTATCGAAAGACGGCCAGAAACTCGCTATTTTTCAGAGGTCCAGAAGGGAGAAATATTCACTTCACAGCTAGAAACGCATAGACACTAATTTAGAGCAATTCCACTTACCTTAGCTCGGTGGCTCGATGATTCGTCGGCCTTATTTTACGAAACTGAATCCGTAGGAATGCTCTCTGCTGCTAAATACCTCGGTATCTGGGATTAATTTGAGTTTGGGCAGCATTTAGCAGCATTTTCCCTCTATTTTCTGGAATTTCCTTTGATTTAAAATGAGATTAAACCGAAGTGGGGCTTATATACTTGAGCCTGAACCTGGGCAACGTGTCACGGAGCCATCGCGGAGGCCTCACCTCCGTGACACGCTGCCATCGCGGAGGGGCTCTGCCTCGGCTCCTCCCGCGATGGTTCGATGGGTTTCTCGTCCGATCGTTTTCCCGGGCCTTTCTACAGCACGTATGGCCTTCAGATGTGCTTAACCAACGTGCGAATAGGTCGTCTAGGTGCCGGGAATTCTATGGGGTATAACAATAACCTAGCATGAAATATGAATTTACTATGTTATCTACTACGAACTTAGGAATTTCAAGCTACATGCATGATCTAAAAGTATGTATGAATTTTATCAATCATGAATTATGTGTTTGGCCCACCCACGGGCCTCAAGTCATGGCTAGCTCACGTATGTTCAAGCATGTTTACGATTATCATGATTTAACTAGCCCATGAACTCATGTATGTATTATTATGAGCACTATATATATTTTGGGAGTAGTATCAAACACCGTGTAGGTTCGGGGCTCATGATTAAGCCCTGGATCTCATGAACTACGTGCCACCATAGGTATGTTGGGACCCTTTCATGTTTTTCCCTGCCCCAAATGGCCCTTTTCATGTGTGATCACGCCCTTCATGGTTCCTACCCTTGGCAAGGTATGAACACCCTCCCGACTAGGATTACAAGTCGAACTTCATGTGTGCTCATATGGGGTATGTCGATTAAAAGAATCTCCCAGTGTTTCTCATGATTTATGCATGTTATAATTATGTATGTTAGCTCGAGTCATGTTAAGTAAATCGCTTCTATTATCACTATGATTATGTTATGTTACGAATGTTTTGAAAACCTTGAGCCATATGATATGTTATTATGATTTATGATACGAGCATGGCGTCCTACTCTTATGATCATTTATGAATTTCATATATGTTTTAAATGTCCGTTTAATTACCTTGCATACTCAGTACATTTCACGTACTGACCGCATACTTTCTATGTTGTATCATTTCATGATATAGGTCCCAGTTCTCAGGCTCATCCTCACCTATTATTAGTTTTAGCCTTGCTCTTAGAGAACTTTGTGAGTCCTCATGTTTCGAGGGCTACATGTTTACATTCTATGCATTTGTTTCAGTTTCTGGATGTTGAATTAGTTGGGGAGTTGTCCCATCAATCCGCCTTTCATGTTTAGAGGCTTATCAGACTATAAGTTATTTTCCTCCGTATTGTATAAGTCTAATATTTTTTTTCCTTATGCTATGTAAGGATTACGTTATTTATGTTAAGTCTTCCACTCATGTGATTGAATTAGATGTATGTTCATTCCATCGGTCAACTTGGGGTCTCTCAGAGCTCCTTGTCTTATGTCTACTATCTGGGGGGGGTACGTTTTGGTCGTGACAAGTATTGTATTCTGGTGTTGTTTTTTCCTTATGCTATGTCATGATTACAATCTTTATGTTAAGTCTTTCGCTCATGTGATTGAAATAGATGTATGGTCATGCCATGGGTCAACTTGGGGTCTCTCGGGGCTCCTTATCCCGTGTCTATGATTCGGGGGGGGGTACGTTTGGGTCATGATAAACTTGGTATCAGAGCCATAGGTTTATGGGTCCTAGGGAGTTTGAAAGCCACGTTAAGTAGATTCTTTTTCATGGATGTGAAATGCGCCACACTTATGATGAAGAGGCTACTAGATGTTTATGAAATGTTTACTTCTTTCATGATCTAGTTAAGGGTACCTGATCATCAACATGAAAATCCAATATGATAAAATCAGCGGGTATAATGAACTTACCCACTTTGATGAGAAGGTCCTCTATAATTCCATCCGGTGCCACTCGCGACTTATCTGCCAGCTGCAGCATCAATCTTGTTGGTCTCGGTTGACCCAAACCCAAGGTGTTAAATAAAGATAGGGGCATTAGATTAACTTCTACCCCTAGATCACACAAAGCTCTTATCACCTCAGCTTTACCAATTTGTATGGGGAGGGTAAAACTCCCTGGGTCTTTGAGCTTTTTAGGTATCTTGCTCATCACCCTGTGACTGTACTCCTCAGTCAGTGCTATCGTCTGGACATCCACCAATCTGACTTTGTCGGCCATCACATCTTTCAAGTATTTAGCACACTTGGGCATTCCCTACAAAACATCAAGCAAAGGCATATTTATGTGAATTTCTTTGAAAATCTCGAAGAAGTTTTTGAAGCATTCTTCCTTCTTGCTCTTTTTGAATCTCTACGGGAATGGTGGTGGTGGTCTTTGTGCTGGTTGCAATGATGATTGTGCATTTTGTTGCGCAGCACTCTGATTCTCTCCCTTGTCAGTGGATTGTCCTTTTCTAACCAACTCCGATTGCACCTCATTTCTCTTCTCTTTTGGTGTCGCATCAGCTAATTGCTTGCCACTCCTCAGACTGATGGCATTGACCTGGCGGGGGTTTGTGTCTGTGTCACTGGATAGTCCTCCCTGTGGTCTAGTGTGGTGAGCAGCTTCTATTTGACCCATCTGCTTCTCTAGATTGCGGGTGGCCAACTGCTGATTTTTCAAATCCGATGCCATCCTCACCTGATTCTCTGCTAACTGGGTCTGTGTCTCCATAATTCTATGCAACGTCTATTCAATGTTGCTGCTCAACTGGCCATCATTCTGCCTATTCTGCTGATACTGCTGTTGCTGAGGTTGCTGGTAACCTTGCCTTTGATTTCCACCCCAAGAAAAAATTGAGTGGCTCTGCCAATTTTTTTTGTAATTGTTCCCAAAATTCTGATTGTTCCTCTGAACATTCCCAACAAAATTGACCAATTCCTAATTGGCCCCGCATGATTCTGCATTATGCCCATTATTGCCGCAGATTTCACACCAACTCGAAGCTTGCTGAACTGTGTTTACCTGACCCTGCTGTTGGTTCATACTCAGTTTATTAAAGTGAGTCATCATCTGATGCTGAAATGATGCTAGCTGTGCCGCCAAGCCATTTACACCATCCATCTCTATCAGCCCTGCTCTCTTTCCTGCCCCTCTCGATGATTCGCTGTGCCACTCTGGATTTCCCTGAGCAATCCTGTTCAACAAAGTGTACAGCTCATCATAAGTCTTCTCTAATGCTTGCCCACCCGATGCAGAGTCTAGTAAAATTTTTGTGTGTGGGTCTAGACTTTCTACAAAGGTATGGGCTAGTACTTCATTGGATTGTTGATGATGGGGACAATCTCTCAATAATGATTTGAATCTCTCCCAAGCTAAATACAAGTTGTCCTCCGGCCTCTGCTTGAAGCTTACTATTTCACTCCTGAGTTTCGTAGTCTTGCCTAAAGGGAAGAATCTGATAAGGAACTTCTTTGCCAAATCATCCCAAGAAGTTATGGAATTCAGTGGCTGAGATTTCAACCACCTTTTTGCCTCTCCCAATAGTGAGAATGGGAAGAGGGTAAGTCATACATAATCTGTGGACACACCGGTGGGGACGAACGTGTCACTAATCTCAAGAAAGTTCTGTAAGTGCTGTTGTGGGTCCTCATTTGTCATCCCAATGAACTGGCTACTAGAATGTAACAGCTGCACCATATTTTGCTTCAATTCAAAGTTCCTTCGAGGTTTCGGTTTACGGATACTAGAGGTCACATTTGTCTCTAGTGGAATAGCCACTTCGCGAACTGGTCGGGCTGCCATGATATCAGGTAACAACTTTGCTTGACCTGCCGGTGGTTGTTGTTGTAACCACTCCTGAAGTCTCTTTAGCTTTGGCTCTAGAGCTTCCCTCCTGCGTAAATGAATTTGACGCTCAGGCTCCAGCAACGGTTCCACTAGCTCTCTATTCCTTGCCAGCTCTGGAAGGACAACCTGTCACCTGCAATATATCAGACTAAGACCAAGTTTCTCAACACTTAAGGAAATTAAAAATCACACAAAAATGGAAAAATTTACTAAACTTCGCCTGTCCCCGGTAACGGCGCCAAAAACGTTTTTGCGCTCCAGTGCACTCGCAAGCGTACACGGTCGTATAAGTAATACAATGGCCCTTTTTAAGAGACGGATGTCGAACCTACAGGGACTGGGCCAATTAAGCTAATTATCAAGTTTAAGTGTGATATTAACTTGCACAAGTGTTAATTATAGAAGTTTTCGTTAAATGATAATTAAATCTAGGGGTGGTCACAGAAATATTCTGAAAACAATATAACAAGCAACTAGAGCTAAGGTCGGATAATCATGCAATGCTACACTTTGTGACGGTTCAAGTATGAAATTATCAATTGTTATCTCATATAATTGAAAATGCTATGGTCATGGTCTCTCAAGCCTCTAAACATGACAAACTAGCCTCACAACTACATCGTTGAGTGGGGATGTGACATCCTAGTTTGTGAGCAATTCAACTACATGGATGTGGTTTACGGGGTTTGTGATCTTGATTATGGACTTTCGTACCTCTAATAATTTAACTCAACTTAGCTTCACAACTACTTCTACGAGTGGTGGAGTGTCAATTCGAAGCCGGTGTCTTGTTATCATCCAGTTTTATCAACCAAGCAAGGCCAATTAGGTATAATTTCTATCCTAACCGCGAATCATATCAAAAGATAAGAACTTGCTCCCTACATTCTCTTGTTCTATCCTAGGGTTACTCTCTCAAGCTTTTACCTAGCTTAACATGTATGTTTTCATGGTGATCAAGCACAAAAACAACCATAATAAAGAATGCAAGACAAAACAAAAATTAACAACTCAAACCAAAACGAATTCATGCATCACAATCATATCACGTAGCCTCAACCCTAGAGGAAGGGTTTTAGCCACTCATGTTCGTACTAATACTCAAAAACATCATTAAGGTAATGTACTTACAAGAATAGATAAAAGATAAGGTAAATTTGGTGAACCCTAGGTGATTCTTCACTTCTCCCTTCACTTCTTTATAGTTTTCAGAAAATATTTCGTGACAAATTGATTTTAGAAGCTAAGGGTCCTATTTATAGTAAATAGGGAATGTGCAATTTTTGCCCGTCATGGAATGCCTCCGTCCCATGGAGGTGGTCGCGCTAACTTGCCTCCATGACACGGAGGTATCACGAAAGCACACTGGAAAGCACCTAAAAATGACATTCGGCTGAAGCTTGCCGCGATGGCCGGCGTGGCACGCTGCCTGTGCGGCACGATGGCCTGCGTGACACGCCCTTGGCGCGCAGATGTGCCTCGCGTGACACTGCACTAGTGCGCAGATGGCCTATTTGCTGCATTGTTCTCGCGCCTGGCATTGGCGTGGCACGGCGCTGGGCGTGGCACACGCACAGCGTGGCACGCTGCCTGGCGCGGCCAGCCTTGCCAAGGCATGGTTCCTTGCCGACTTTTGTAATTTGCTTCCCATTCCATTTCTCCACTTCATCCATCATTATTTAGTCCCTCAAATGCATTTTAACCTACAAAAACAAGGACTAATCATGTTGGTTAGTATATATCCAAATTTATATAAAATCACATGAGAAATTAAATGCATAAATAGACAAACACGACTAAACTAAGTTATAAAATAGCACTTGGGCACGCAATTATGCCCATGATCATCCTGTTGCCTTGTCACAAGTTCATAAACTCTGCCATCTTAGCCTCCCTCAGCTCCCGAGGGAAAAACCTATCCAGGAAAGCTGTGTGGAACTCCTCCCACTCCATCGGTCCTGCTCTCGATGACCGCCCCTCCTTCCACTGCTCGTATCAAACCCGGGCTACCCTTTTTAGCTGGTAGGCAGGTCAGCACTCTCAGAGGAGCTGACACCCATGATCCTGGTGATCTTTCTGATCTCATCTACAAAGCCTTGTGGGTCCTCTCCCACCTTTGTTCCGTGAAAGTCTAGAGGGTTCATTCGGGTGAAATTCCGAACCCGGGCAGCAGCTTCAGATCCATTTGTGGCTATTGGAACCACTTACTGGTTCACTTGATTGGTGACAGTCTGAGCAAGCAACTGAATGGCCGCCCTGAATTCGGTGGTAGACACAGATTCATCCTGAGGAATTGCCGGAGCTGGTGAAGCGGGTCTGTTGGCATTTTCGGCTGTACGTCCATTTTCGCGTTGAGTAAGCATTGCTCACTGAAAGGAAATAGGACACGATTTAGAAAGAAGCCTTTGGAATTGGACTTTAACGCACGATAAAGAGCATGAACAAAATGGGAATTTTCCTAATAACATCTCGTAGCCTCCCCGTCATAAGTGTGGCATGCTTCACATCTATGAAAAGGGCTCTACTCGATGCGACTTTCAGACTTTCCGAGGATACCCTAAACCTAGTGCTTTGATACCAAGTTTTTCATGCCCCGAGCCTACACCCTGATGTAACACTGTACTTGAAGGCACAAAGGACCCAAGTCAACCCCTGGTCTATCATACACTAGCATTCTGAGTAAACATGCATAACAGAAGTTTAAATAACAAATTTATCAGTTTAAGAAAATGTAAAGACTAAAAGTAGAGAAAGAAATAATATATCTGAAATACAATTCTGAAAGACAAGTCTGGTCTGAAAGACAACTACTAGGGAGTTGCTGGGACAGGTCCCCAGCTAACTTTAAGTCTAAACAAAACCATATCCAATTGAACTAAATAAACAAAGCCCTCGAATAAGGAGGACTCACACTCTGATCTGCTGAAATGGAATGCTCTGAAACTAAAGTAACTATCTGTGCTGAATTTGAGAACCTACAGCTGTATCATGAAACGATATAGCATGAAAAACATGCGTCTGTATTTTGAATGTACTGAGTAAGTGGGAGAAACATACTGAATATAAAGTCTAAACTAAAATGACATGCCATGACCAACAGGTAAGTTGAACTAAACTACTGATATAATCTAAAAAAATGTCAAGACGACCCTGTCTGATGGTCAAGGACATGCCCTGAATCTAAAACACTTAATCTGAGATACTGTACAAAATTGAGCTTCTTATTCTGATACTGGACTGGACTGACTAGTGGGAGAGTCTACAACCGACATATAATCACATGAGCTAGACATGGAGTTCGATGTACACACCCCGTCGGTAGGGCCCAATATACCTTTCAAGGGTATAAAGGCATGGACTGTGAAAATCACTATCAAAAGGGGGCTGTTAGGCCAAGTAAATAAAACCTACGGTGGCAACGTAGTTCTAGAACCTGGGTGCGTTGGAACCCCGACCCTTTCGGTGCTAAGTCTTACTCCCACTGGATAATCTTATTACTGCTACTACTGACAAGCGGATAGCTTGATACTGGGGTCCAATACTATACTGACCCATGGATATTGTCAGAGAGTTTCCCTGAGTGTCTTATAGGACCAGATTTGGAAACTGAATTCTAGACCAGATTTGGAATCTAAGTTCTAAGACTGGTCAGAGCTGCTTATTTGGAAGCGTCGTAACCGTCTAGAGAACAAACTGATAACTGAACTGGGGTCCGAGGCTGGTCAGAGTTATAAATGGAATGTCATGACCGCCTAATGGACCAAATAACTATAGTCTGAATCTGAGTTTGATAACTGGGAGGCACCACTGATACCTCGAAAAGAAAACTGGAGTCAAACTGATCAGCTGACATTTTTGGACAACACTGAGTCTAATAATCTGACTGAGACTGGACATGTAACTATCTGACTAAAATTTCCACATACACTGATAATATGGGAATTTCAAATCTATTATAATCAAGCTACAGGGAAACTAGTCCAACAAAAATGATCCTAAATTCTACTGAACTAAAAATTAGGGCTACATTATTCCACAAGATACAATTCTCATAAATGCCTAGAAATTGGGAATAATAATAAGCAGTAACAATAATGAGAAATATTCTACTCAAAATTTTAAAGATATAGGTCTGACGAATCTCCTACATCTCGAATCCACAGGGCTAAACTGTTGGAGGAAAAACAACGAAGATTTTAGGGACACAAGGGAAGAATTATTCCCTTGTTGAATTTCCACATACCTGGTGAAAACTCAAAGAATTTCCTTGAGGAACTAAGAAGAAAAGGCTGCCCTAGCTGTTGCTCTGAAATGCTCTGGGAGGAACTTTACGTATTTTTATTTTGAAAGTCTGAATGGGGAATGAGGGAAATAACCCATTACCCCCTACTAAAACATATAAACTAAATCTAAAACGACATGATTTAGGGTCCAAAAGCATAGGAAAGTCGAATTTTCCCTTAATGAAATTTCCCTGAAAAATAGTTCTGGCCCCGATCACGACTCGTTCCATGAGTCGTACCATGAAGTCACGACTCGTGGTCACCTCACTATTTTTTTCAATCTTCTGGAACTGGCCACGACTCGCATACCAGGAATCGTAGTACCATTTTACGAGTCGTACTATCCTTCGTGGTATCATCCACCCATACCAACTATGACTTACCCATGAATCCTCATCACGACTCGTTGCTACATCCTACGAGTCGTACCATGACTTGTGATGACTCACTCTGGCACCACTAAGAATTTCACCACGATTCCTATCCATGAGTCGTACCTATGCATCATGATTCATAGGACCACTCGTGGTATGAACTCAGGCTCCCAAACTTCATCACGACTTGAGTCACGAGTCGTAGGTCCTCACCACAATTTGTACCCTCGAGTGCTCCTGGAGCAAAATTCTAGGTTTTTCTGCAGTTTCCAACTTCAACTCCTGGGTCTATTCTTAGGCCCTTCTGGGGTATTACAATTCTGAATCACTTCATGAGACGTGGTTGCGATTCAAAAAGAAGCTGAAAAAGGTGCCTAACTATAGGATCACAGATAACACACTGTTTGAAATATTTTATAGGTCTTTAAATGATAATACCAAGGCGGTGGCAGATACTGTATCTGGCGGAACATTCATGAGTCATACATATGCTGAGGCTGCGGAGGTCCTTGATAAGGTCACTAAAACCAATCGCGCATATAACACATAAGAGAGTTGGAAGTCCCAGCGGGTACTTATGCAGTAGGTATGTCTATGGAGCAGAGAAGAAAGGATAAAGAGTGAGATCATGATATTGCTGAGATCAAAACCACAATAGCCCTCCTTGCCAAACATATTACGGGAGCCGGGATAGAAAAGGTGAATGCAGTTGGTTCCCAGGGTAAGGCCCCGAGAAATAATGGAGGCGAGTCAGAGTTTGAGGAGGAAGCCAATTATTTGAATGATCAAGGGGTGAGTTTTGGACTAACACACAAAGGTCTAACCAAGATTCTTTGCATCAAGGTCAGGGGAACCAAGGCTAGAACTATTACAGAGGCAACAACTACAACCGGGGCCAATACAGGGACAGGATTAGAGGTAGAGATAATGGTGAGTGGAAAAAGCCTGAGGAGTACAAAAATGATAGAAGCGCTCTATGTTCCTCCAAGGAACCGTGAACCAGACTCTAGCGGTTCAAGGGTGGAAGATATGTTGTCTAAGGTACTCAAGCAGATGGAGGCGACAGATGGCCATTTTAAGGAACTCCTCACTGATATCCGGTATAAACCAAAAGGTGGAGTCACATGCTGTTGCCATTAAGTAGATTAAGAAGAGGAAGAAGAGCACACTTCCTAGTAACACAATTCAGAATTCGAAAAATGACATTCATTGCATGGCTGTCACTACTAGGAGTGGAAAGGCGATAGTTGATCCTCCTTTACCGGTTGTGACTGATGAGATAGTCGAGCCCTCAGTGAATGATGATGATAGGGTGGCGGACTCCTAGGAACAAATTTAGATTGATGATGTTGTTGAGAAGAGAACTCCTTGTAATGTAGAGGAGTATGGGTATTGAAAAGAAAAAGAGAAGGAGGTAACTCAAAAGATAACGCTCATTCCTAGACCTCCTCCCTCTTTCCTGCAGAGGCTGAAGAAGAACGTTGAAGATGGGAAGTATCACAAGTTTATTTAAATGTTGAAACAATTATCTATGAACATCTCATTTGTTGAGGCACTTGAGCAGATGCCTGACTATGCTAAATTTATGAAGGATCTTGTCACTAGAAAGAGGACCGTGATCTTTGAGCCTGCTAATAATTTGCACCAATGTAGTGTAATAGCATCTCAGCCTCTTGTGCAGAAGAAAGAAGGCCCTAAAGCTTTCACCATACCGTGCACTATTGGAGCCTTTAACGTTGCTAAGGTTTTATATGATTGGGGTGCTAGTATTAATCTGATGCCGATGGCAGTGTTTAGATAGTTGGGCTTGGGAGCCCTCAAACCGAATACAATGCGGCTATTGATGGCAGATCGCATGGTGAAAAATTCGGTGGGGATTCTTTATGATGTGCTGGTGAAGGTGGAGTCCTTTATATTTCTATTCGACTTTGTTATTTTGGTCTGTGAGGTTGATTTTGAGGTCCCCATTATCCTTGGGCGACCATTCCTCACTGCGGGGTATGCTCATGTAGACATGGAGATCGGACAGTTGAAATTTTGGTTGAACAATGAAGAGGTGACATTTAATGTGTGCCGGTCCATGAAACAGCTAAGCAACATGCGGTGGTCTCAGTGATTGATATTATGGAGGCTGAGCTTCCAATCATGCCTATTGATGAGAGGGTGAGTATTGAGGACTTTGCAGCAGTGTTGATGAATGTTGATGCTGAAGAGATCAGTGGGGGTGATGAGATCGTTAGTGCACTTATAGGTATGGGGTCGTACACTTATGCTCCAAAGAAGATTGATCTTGATCCCAAAAATCATCTGACCCCACCAGCCAAACCATCTATTGAGGAGCCTTTAGTAGTGGACCTCAAGGCACTCCCATCTCCCTTACGATATGTATTTCTTTGGACCATAAACACATCACTAGTCATAGTCACAGCTGACTTGGTGGAATGGCAAGTGGAGGCTTTGGTCTCCATTCTAAAGAGGTATAAAAAGGCCATTGGGTGGACAATAACATATATTATTGGGATCCCATCTGGTATTTGCACACATAAGATCTAGCTCAAGCCAGACTGTATTTCGAGCATTGAGCATTAGCATAGGTTGAATCCGCCTATGCAAGAGGTAGTCAAGAAGGAAATTATTAAGTGGTTGGATACAGGTGTGGTTTACCCTATTGCTGACAAAAAATGGGTGAGCCCAGTTTAGTGCGTACCAAAGAAGGGAGGAATCACTATGTTCTCGAATGCTAACAATGAGCTCATTACACTGAGACCAGTCACAGGTTGGAGAGTATCCATGGACTATCAGAAGCTAAACCAGTAGACGCAGAAAGATCATTTTTCGATGCCATTCATGGATCAGATGCTTGATCGACTTGCAAGCAGAGGGTGGTACTACTTTCCTAATGGTTATGCGGGGTACATTCAAATCTCTATAGCCCCTGAAGGCCAAGAGAAAACCACTTTCACCTGCTCTTATGGGACATTTGCTTTTAAGAGGATGTCCTTCGGGTTATATAATGCGCCTGCCACATCTGCACTGCATGATGTTCATATTCTCTGACATGGTGGAGGACACCATTGAAGTCTTTATGGATGATTTTTCGGTGGTGGGTGACTCATTTGATGATTGTTTGGCTCACTTGAGCAAGGTGCCGCAGCGGTACGAAGAGACCAACTTGGTGCTTAATTGGGAAAAGTGTCATTTTATGGTCAAAGAGGGTATAGTGCTAGGCCACAAAATTTCAGGAAAGGGCATTGAGTTGGACAAGGCAAAGATTGATGTAATTGCTAGTTTACCACCTTCAATTTTTGTGAAGGGTGTTTGAAGCTTTTTGGGACACATGAGATTTTATTAGAGATTTATCAAAGACTTCTCAAAGATTGCACATCCTTTGTGCAAGCTATTTGAGAAAGAGGTGAAGTTTGTGTTTGATGATTCTTGCTTAAAGGCGTTTGAATGCTTGATGAAGAGATTGACTACTGCCCCCATCATAGTGGCACCTGACTGGTCCTTACTATTTGAGGTTATGTGCGACGCTAGTGGAGTGGACCTGGAGCTTTTTGGGCCAAAGGCGTGAAAAGATTTTTCATCCCATTTATTATGCTAGCAAGGCGCTTAATGTAGCTCAGAAGAATTACACCCTGATGGAACAAAAGTTGTTGGCTGTGGTATTTGCATTCGATAAATTTTGGGCATACATGCTTGGAACTTAGGTGATAGTTCGTACAGACCATGCAACTCTGCATTATTTGATGGCAAAGAAAGATGCCAAGCCACGATTGATTAGATGTGCTCTGTTGCTGCAAGAGTTTAAGTTTGAGGTTAAGGACTGAAAGGGGATTGAAAATCAGGTGGTGGATCACTTGTCGAGATTAGAGGCAGATGCAACACTTAGAGATGAGCTTGATATTGATGACACATTCCTCGACAAGCAGGGTTTGGATGCTTCCCAGGATCTCATTCCATGGTTTGCAGACTTCGCTAATTATCTGGTGAGTGATGTGGTACCGAAAGATTATCTTTTCACCAACGAAATAAATTCATGTCTGATGTGCGGAAGTTTTTCTGGGATGAACCTTACTTATTCCACATATGTGCTGATAGGGTAATTCGGAGATGTTTGCCCGAGGCTGAAATGTTGAGTATATTGGAGGCATGTCACTCATCCCCTATTGGGGGTCATCACAGCAGGATTTGTATAACCCACAAAATTCTGCAATGTGGGTACTATTGACCAACCATTCATCAAGATGTACATGATTTTGCAAAGGCATGTGATGCATGCTAGAGGCAAGGAGTCATGTGCTCTCTCTTACTCTTATCATTGAGCTATTTGATGTTTGGTGCATTGACTTTGTGGGCCCATTTGTAAGCTCGAAAGGGAAGAAGTATATACTTGTAGCTGTGGACTATGTTTCTAAGTGGGTGGAGGCAATTGCGCTTCCAAACAATGAAGGTAAGAGTGTCACAACGTTCTTAAAGCGGAATATTTTTGCCAGATTCAGGACTCCTAGAGCCATCATTAGTGATGGGAATTCGCACTTCTCCAACTGGTTGTTTTGGACTTTGCTTGAAAAATATGGGGTGAAACATAGGGTGGCAACACCTTATCATCCATAATTTAGTAGGCAAGTTGAGGTCTCCAACCGGGAGATAAAGACCACCTTAGTGAAGTCTATGAATGCTAATCGGACAAATTGGTCTAGGAAGTTGGATGATGCATTATGGGCTTATCGGATTGCATTCAAGACCCCTATAAGTATGTCACCTTATCAGCTTGTGTATGGGAAAGCATGTCATCTTTCGGTTGAACTTGAGCACAAAGCCATGGGGGCGCTCAAGAAGCTGAATTTGAATTGGAGCAATGCTGCAAACTTAAGGCTCGATCAGTGGATGAGCTAGATGAGTTTCGTCTGAAATCCTATGAAATTTTAGAAATTTATAAAATGAGGATGAAGATACAACATGACTAGAAGATTGAGCAAAGAGAGTTCAGCCTTGGAGATATGGTGTTGTTATTTAATTCTAGGCTTCGCTTTTTTCCTGACAAGTTGAAGTCCAAATGGTTGGGATAGTTTTGAGTGGTTCAAGTATTCTCCTATGGTGTAATTGAGTTGGAAAATCATGAAGGAAAATGGTTCACAGTGAATGGCCAACGGGTGAAAGCATATCTGGGGAAGAGTGAAGAAATAAACTGGTTGACCTTTAGGCTCTGGGTGAAGTCTGAGTAACCCAGTGCTTGGGCCGTACCGCAACATTAAATCAGGCACTGCATGGGAGGCAACCCATGGAGGTGTCTTGGTAAAGTCTGAGTAATCAAGATACCCGCATCATGCCGTGACATTAAATCAGGCTCTTCTTGGGAGGCAACCCAAGTTGTAAATGTAATATCAGTATAGCGTTTATGTGTGTTGTTATGTGAAGGTGATTAGGATGAGAAATCTGAAGCTGGAAAAAAATTTCTGAACCTTTGAGTCTGGTGAGAAAAAGCACAGGATGAGTCGTTACCTGACTGAATGATTTGTTATGACCAGTCGTAGCCATTGAAGAAGAAAACAGTAAAATCCTGAAAGTTAGTGACGAGTGACTTAACGAGTTATGAGGTCACTCAATGAGTTGTAAAGTAGCTCGTCCTGACACAAGTGAATGTCCACCAAGAGTACAGGGCCAATGACTCAAGACACGACTCGTTGGGGAAGACCACGAGTCGTTGCCTGAATCATTAGGTCCTAGGTAAGTTTTCTCTATTGAATAATGTAATGGACAACATAATGAGCTGTGACCTGAGGAACGACTCATTACATGGGTCGTGATGCATATGTATAAATTTGAATCATCCAACCTGACCCACATGCAATTGGGTAAATTAACTTTTTAATCATATAAACCCACGATTTTTTCCCTAAGTTACCCACATTTCAAACACCTAATTCTCTACAAACAGGTCCCTCTCCCCTCATCACTTCACATCTCCAATCACACACACATATACGCACTGACACAAGCATCCAGTCAAACATCACCATCATTGCCCACACGTTGCGACCCATAACTGCTCAAATGCTCATCTTCTATCCTTGAAATTGTGAGTATTGTCATGCTTCATATATTAATTTCGACCTCCTAATGCTTGTAATTGTTGTCCGTATGTAAATATTGTCCCAAACATTTAAAACCTAAGTATCCATGAATTTAATTGTCTAAAATGATGAACACTGAAAATTTCGAACTAAAATGGACTGTGTTGATTGAATAAGTGAATTCCAATTGAGATTGAGTATCGGTTGGCTTGGGTTTCTTACACCCATTAAGTCGGCGGGCATTATTGAGTATTGTTTGGCTTGGGTTTCTTACACCCATTGAGTCGGCGGGCATTATGACTTGTAAGTAGTTTGGCAACGAAGATTTGATTGTTTTGCCCGCCACACTCCCATCAAGATAAAAAAGTAACATTTGACATGGGTGAAGTCTGATTTACCCAAAAAAATTTGGATGTAAAAATAGGGCTTAACTGGTTGTGCAGTGATAAAGCCTCATTTAACGATTCGTGTGCTTGACCAACAAGTCATTACATGATTCATCACCACTAACACATATCACTGACACTTAAAGAACTCTTAAGCTCGAGTCACATAACGAGTCATGGTATCACCTCACAACTAGTGATGTGACTCTTCCTAAGTGGGATAAAATTTTGTTGATATTCTGAAGCTATAGACCATGATTGATTTAACCACTCATTTCCACAAGCAATGACTCGTTAGGTCAAGTCGTTACATTTACTGGAAATAAATGAAACATGTGAACCTACAGGACACAGAGTACTTCACCATTCGTTGCCAGTGAGAATGAGTCGTTAGGTCTCTCGTCCTATCTATAGGCAACCACTGATTTAATGTTTTCACATACTCTAATATTGGATACTAACAGTTAATTCACAGGTACAATAGCACCAAAAGGAACTCCCAAGAAGGGTCCAACCAACAAGCAGGGGCAGGAAAAGGGCCAGCTCTTGACTCACAGACTAAGAGATGAACAATCATCCTCAGAAGAGTCGAGTGACTCAGTTGAGGAGTATCAGATAGATGAGGAATAGCTGGAGCGGCAATTGAACAAGGATAGAACTAAATTCCCTATTAATCAGATAGCTATGGTTGCATCTTCGACTCCAATCGCAAGGGACCTACCCAGCCTAGAGGACGAAAATGATGGGGCCTCAACCCCAAAGGATCAGAAGGGCACGACAACCAAGAATGATGATGAGGATGCCAATGAATCCCATGCCAAACAGGAGAGTACTAATAATGAGGAGAACAAAACTTTAGACACCTCTCTAGACCAGCCTCAGAGAATGGTGAGAAGGTGGTGTGTTTCGGGAATATGGGCAATATGTAATCGGGACATTACTCCCAATGATAAGGGCCATCCTAAGAGGAGCATCTATGATGAACCAAGGTTGGTCACTACAGGGTTCAAGGACCTCCCAGATATTCAAGCATTGTTTGAAAAGTATCGGTTATAGTGGTTGAGTGAGCCGTCTTGCAGTTACAGCCCACCACTGGTCAGAGAGTTTTATGCGGCATATGCGGCCACACTAAAAAATCAAGTCATGGGAGGCCAAGACTGGAGGAAACATCATGAACAGTACAAGTATATCCTTTACATGCCTCATAGCCCAACTTTGTAAGGAATCACAAGTCTCGGAGTTTCCGTCTATAGATTGAAAAGTTGAGATTCACAAAATTATAGACATTGGGTTGATCAAAGATGATATGAACCCGGTTTCCAAGGCCAGAAGTCAGGTGGCCATATCCATAGGGGCCGCATTACTAGCTGAGGCATTGAGTAGAGGTCTTCAGAGTGATGCTGCATGGTTCGTAGAGATTGAGACAGAGTCGTCAGAGGTACATGAGACTAGTAGCCAGCCTGGTGCTACCACTGAAGTAGATGCACCATTGATCACCGAGGTCCCTATTATACTCTGGAAGCCCAAAGATTAGACCCGAGAGTTGAAACAGAGAAAAAGTTGAAATTTGGCATCAGACTCAAAATGAGTCATGATGTGACTCATGGGGAGGCCCAGGGATTTAATGAGAAACTTAAGAAATGAGACCCCACAGGCATGACCATAACTCGTGGTCAGGCCCCACGAGTCGTTAGGTCAATCGTGGGGTGGGTGAGAAGGAAAAGAGAAGGAAGAAGGGTAGTGTACTCGACGGAAGAACCCCACAAGTCGTGGTCAGTCCCCACGATTCATGAGGAGGGTCGTGGTCAGCTAGTTGAGAAAATACTTGGCATGGAGGCAGTGTACATAATGGATGGTGACTACGAGTCGTGGGCACCAATAACGAGTCGTGAGGTTACCCGTGATGAGCCCAGATGATCAGATGAGCAGTGACCTCATGGATCATGCCACGAGTCATGGCCCAGGGTAACGAGTCTTTAGGTCCCTCATTGGGACCACCTGGGAGTTATTTTCTGTGAATTCCTAAGGCCTAAACTACGTCATTTTGAGTTATGAATAGTGGCTTTTAAAGGGGTTAAGTTCATTTTAGGCCTCATTCATCCATGCATGCAAGGTATAAAGGTTAGAGAGGGTGATCAAGCTAGTGTTCTTCAATTTCTCTTCAATTTCCTATTGGGCATCTAAAGAAGTGTAAGAATCAGCTACCAACAGGTATGTAGGGTTATGAATGGATGATTCCTTTCACACCCTTGCCCAATCCCTCTCTAAATCATGAATGATCTATGACTTATCTATGGGGTTTTAACCCAATGCATGAATTTCCTAATTTTTTTAATGGTTATGATTTAATTACGTTTCTACTATTGAATTATGAAGCATGGATGAGTTTTATAATTTTTTCAATTAAAAATCATGTTTCTAGCTTTATGAATGAAAATCCCATTGATGAGAAGTTCATGTAAGATGAGATTTGTGATGAATGTATGAGGATGATGAGATATTATGATGAAGAGTATGTTTTCAAGATACCTATGTTTAAAAGAATGTTTTTGATATGAATTGAGTATTTTCAAGAATGGCAAAGCTTTGGGCAATGCCCACATGTTCAAAGGATGATTGGTGATTTCCCGAATTAAGCTTACCACATGGTTTTAGAGCGAAGGCTCTTGCTTATATTTTCAGCTTTTGGTATGTTTGAGTTAAAGTTTTTCATATGCATAGGTTACCACATGATTTTGGAGCGAAGACTCCCAATTATCTTTCAGCTTGTGGTATGGTTTGAGTTAAAGCTTCTCTTATGTATGATTTCCACTTTGAGATGTATTTGATTTATGAGCTTCGTCAATAGAAAATCTTGAGATTCATTGAATAATGATGTAGAGCATATGCATGTTTTTGGGAGTAATGTCTAGCACTGAGCATGCTAAGGGTCGATCACCCAATGCCTCAGAACTATGCGCCAATGTAGGATTATACATTATGACTTTGGGACCTCCCCTGTAAGCTTCCCCTGCCCGAATGGGCCTTCAGGTTAATATCGGTTTCATGGTATCATCCCTAGTACTGGTAAGGCTTTGGATGGCTCTACCCACTTGAATGTGATAGTTGGAACCACATAAGCTCTATCGTGGTATGTCGATTAAATGATGAGTCTCCCATTATTCCTCATGATTTCAGTTATGCATGTTCATTACTCATGAGATTTACATATGTAAGCATGTTCCAAAGCAAGTTTGACTCAATGTTTAGCATTTCTTATAAATATCAGATTTCAGTTTTGAGCCAATCCATTATGTTAGGATATGTTATGATGATATGTTATGTTATGATAAGCTTACGATTTCATAAAGAATGCATACAAGACCTATTCTTAGAATCTTAATGTTTATGTTTTACATTATGTATTATCTCTAAATGATTTTATTTAGTTAAGCAGTTTTACTTACCTTGCATACTCAATATATTCCACGTATTGACCGCATACTCAATGTTGTATCGTTTCATGATATAGGACCCGACTCTCAGGTTCAGCCCCTCTCATAGTTTGACTTCAGAGTTAGCATCTTCATGTTGGTAGTCCTCATCTCCTGAGGACTAGACCACTCAGATTTCCTTATGTATTTTCAGTTTTAGCTTGTTGAGTTAGTTGGGGGTCTTGTCCCAACAACTCGTCATGTTTAGAGGCTTTTCAGACATATGTATGTAATCAACTTCGGATTGTGAATTTTGGTGTTATGTTTAAGTTTAGACTTTCTCTATGATTATATTGTTGATTATTCAGTTTCATTGATCGAGTTAGATGTATGCTTATGCTATGGGTCGACTTGGGGTCTCTCGGGGCTCCATGTTCCGTGTTGCAATCCGGGTCTCTGTTCGAGTTGTGACATCTTAGGTCATCTTCCACTACACCAACAGCTAATCCACCAGTCACATCACCTCATTCCTCAATGGCTAGCCTAGTCACGATCTCCTAGGATTTTATTACCGACATGGCCAGGCGGCCGATGAAGATAGAAAAGCAGCAGGCTCACACAACATTTTAGGGAAAAGTGCTAACGGAGCAAGTCAAGCCATGGGTAACAAAGGAGTTAGAGGGCTTATATAGGACATGGCATGATAGGTTGGACGCCTTTGAGAGGTGGATGGATGAGCGCCTTGATCAATTACAGGCACCCGAGCTAACTCGATGATATACGGAGGTGGTGACTCTGATAGTTGAGTTGTGAGAACTAACAGCACAACAAAAACATGCTATAACACTGTCGGTGATCCCAGTAGCAGAAGATGAGAGTTATGAGGAGCTACCTCTGATATTTGATTTCATCATCAAGGAGCCTGTAGCTCAGGAAAAAGTGAGGAGACCTCGAGAAGAGGTGCGTGAGGGTGAGAGTGTTGATTTTCTATGAGAGTAGAAGAGGGAGAAAAGAAATATGGAGGCAGCACTAAAGCTGTCTAGAGATGAGGATCGAGAGAGGGCCGAGACTGATGCTTTTAGAGCTCGTAGAGAGGGTACGAGCTCTGTTTGTCCAGAGAGTGGCCGGTTATCCCCGGTGCCACAAGAAAGGAGATTGGGGGTGCATCTGCACCTTTTACCGACCAGGCCACAGGCGTCTAGGTCGCATAGGTATTTTCACTATTCCCATGTTAAACTTTTTATATGTGTCAAGGACATCAAATGCTTTTTTGATGGGGTGGATTGTTGTACCTGGGTTTTTGCTGAACATAACCCGAGGATTTTTCTTACCGGATATTTTCCTCGGGTGTTTCTTATCTAGTAGAACCGGCATGTTTAGGTTTTTGTTTTCATTTTTTTGTGTCAATTGAAAGGAAAATAGGTGAACTTAGGGCAATCAATTTTTTTTACAAGTTGGTGATGAGGAAACAAGTGAAGGATACCCCTCCTAAATTTAAATTTTTCTGGTTGTCTGTGCTAAGTGTATAAAGCATGACCCTTGTGAATCTTTGCATGAAATTAATACAGTGAATGTGTTTACCATTATGTGATTGTGCATGAACAAGCAGTTGGAAGTGAAGATGTTGTCCTATGCATTGTGTGGTGAGGTATTTAGTGTTAGTTCCATAGTATGTACACAATCTAGAACTTGCCCGGTTAGTTGTACCAAGGTTGTATGATAGTTGATGAGGAGATGATCGTAGGACATTGTTCAGATAGTCCAGTTAGCCTAAATTATCTACCAAATGAGTATGAATATCCCTTGATCCCGGTTTGAGCCAAAATTGACCATTTTTTGTTGTTTAGACAAATCGCCTTTTTGCTTTAATTATAATGAACCTGTTTTGGCCCTAGTCCCTCCTTGGATACTGTGAGCCTCACCTCAGGAAATTTTTTTATATTGAGGGTGTCTATTATAAGGGTGAATAAGAGGAGTAGGAAAAAAATGATTGAATAATGTGACCAAAAGGGCGGGTGCGGTGTGCTCAGATATAAAAGAGAAATTAATGTGTATTCCCGATGAGGAATTCACAGAAAAGAAAAAAAAGAGAAAAGAAAAAAAAAGAGAAAGAAGAGAAAGTGAAAAAGAATAGCCCGCACCCGTAGTCTTGAAAAATAAAGAAAACAAAGGAGAAAGGGAGAAGAGTGAAAAGAAGATTCATTGGAGCCAATGTTAGTGTAGTGCCAAGGAGGTTTGAGTCACTATGTACATATCTACCATAAACATTTCCAAGCCTACATTACAAGCCTAAGAAAGTCTTATCGTGATCGGAATGCAATTCTATGACCAACTGAGGTATAGAAAATAAGGGCAAGCCTATGGTTTTGTATACGCCCTGCGTGAACTTCTTTATGAGTGTGGGTGTACTTGACATGGTGCCTGCATTAAATTGTAGTGATTGAGAGCCGTGAATGAGTGGGACTTCTTTGCAGTGAGGCTATACGGGCAACAACATCGTCTACTAATTATCTGGGTCAGTGTCATAGGATTGTGCACATGGTTGCAGGTTGATAGTGTAATGCCATTCTTTGATTCCTTTGTGTCATGGAGAATAACTTTACATAAGCACTGTGATTTGGTTTCTGATTATATAGGAGGGGTTAGAAAGTTTGAGTTGATTATTGTATGAGCTTGTGATTGCCGTAGGTTCCCTAGATTTCTTTTGGTTAAAGCGTTGGGTTAGTTTTGTTTTTATTGTTTTTGCCTAAGGAAATGCAAAAGTTCTAAGTTGAGGATGTTAATGTGCCGTGAGTTTATGACACTTTTGATGCTTAAAATTAAGAAAATATGCTAACTCGGAGTATGTTTATATAGATACAATATATTTTTGTTGAGTATTGCAGGAAAACATGTTCGAACAGTGAAATGGGCATAACAAGTCTAAATGGGCTAAGTGTGGACTACCAGCAAGGTAACGAGTCATCGTGTCACTGGACGACTCTTTCCTTGAGCCGTTAGGTGAAGAAGAGTTGGAAGCCATAACACCTAGGCTGGAAATAGTGATGACCATGAGTTAACATCATGACTCATCATGTTTGGCAATGAGTCGTTAGGTGACCCGTCGTCCAGAGGGAGCTGTTTGTTGATCATGAGTCATCACTGCTTTCCGTGACTCATTGGGACACCTAACGAGTCGTTGTCACTGCCGACCTGTAGTCATTGTTAAATTAGTTAAAGGATTTATCTAGTGTATATAAATACTTTATGTAGGTTTGTTTTTGTAGTTTATGCATTATTACGACTTTTGACCATATTGTTCATTGTTGTTGATTAACATTAAGGTTCAAGCACCAAGTTTCATAATTTTGTTCTTGAATTCGGGGATTCAAACAACTTTGGATAATTAATCTTAGATTCTTGTTGATTTATTCAAGACGCATGGTTTCTTCTACAAATCATTGTAAGTTGCAATTATGATTTCTTCTCTAATTCTTAATTGTGATTTTTCAAACATGAGTAGCTAAACCCATAACTAAGGTTGTGGGAACCACGATGAATTGACACATATACGCAAAAATTTAGTGAATCTTGAAGGGGGTTTAAGCATGTATTGTTGTTATACCGTGAGAATTCAAGAATCAGACTCGGAAGTAAATAGGATAAAAACTAGAAAATGTTGCATAAGTTGCAGAATGAGTCATAGAATGACTCATGAGGAGACCCCACGAGTGAATCAATGACTCATGGTCAGCCACCACGAGTCGTCATGTCAATCATGGGGTAGAGTTGAAATGTTAAAGGAGGATTTATCCAGTGTACTTAACGGATGGGACCCCATGAGTCGTGCCAATCCCAACGACTCGTGAGGAGAGTCATGAGCAAGCATGCAGATTATTATTGGAATTAGGGAAGTGTACTTGACGGAAGGTGACCACGAGTCGTGGTCTCGAGGCACGAGTCGTTATCTTCCCCGTTATGAGCCCAGCAGATCAGTTGACCAGTGTACTTGACGGGCGACTCGACTAGTCGTTGCCCGTCTTGACGAATTGTCAGGTCACCCGTTAGGGTCACCTGGAGGTGTTTTCCTGAGAATTTAGTAAGGGTCTTTTCATAATTCCTATGTTCTAAGGGCCTATTCTACGTCATTTTAAACTCATATTAGAGGGTTTTTAGCAGTGAAAAGCCTATTCTAATCCATTACTCTCATGCATGCAAGTTTGAAGGTGTGAAAGGAAGGTTCAAGGTGAAATCTCAAGGTTTTCAATTTGAATCTCAGCTGGGCAATTAAGAAGTGTTAGAATTCTTCTATCCCAGGTATGTAAGGCTTCCTTCCACACCCATGCCCATTCCCTGTCAAATTGTGATTTGGTTTGTAATGATCAAGTTTGGGTTTTCATTCAATTGCATGATTCTTACATCTTCATTCATGGGTATGATTAAATTGAGTCGATATTGATGATTTATCAAGCTTGGGCGGATTCTACCTTTATTTCTTTTACAAAGTTATTTTTCTATATATTGAATCTAACATGCCCATGTATGGATAGTTCATAATAGAAGTGATTGTGGAAGAATGTGATGATGATGGAATAGATGATGAAAAGCATGTTTTCAACTTTACCTATGATTTTGATAATGTTTTCAAAGAAGGTTAAATAGACCCAAGTATGGTAGAGCTTTGGGTGATGCCCATATGATGTTTTCAAATAGTGATTTTCCCCGACATGAGCTTACCACATGGTTGAGATGAAATTTTCCTTTAACCCTTATTATGAATTCTAGCTTGTGGTATGTTTCAAAGTAAATCCTTCTCTATGCATAAATCCTTAATTGATATGAATATTATTGTCGAACTTTGTCAAGGACAATGTTAAGCTTCATTTCACATGATGTTGAATCTAACTATGATTTCATTCAAAGCTTTTTCGAAATGACATTGTTGAGCTTCATATTTATATGATGTCTAGTGTATGCATGATTTCATAATGAGCTTTGTCAATAGACAATGTTGAGCTTCGTTTCATACGATGTTGAATTTATGCATGATTTCATGTTGAGCTTCATCACTAGACGATGTTGAGCTTCGTATTTATACGATGTAGAGCATTGCATGTTTTGGAAGAAGAGTCTAGCACCGAGCGGGCTAAGGGTCGACTACCCTATGCCCCAGAACTACGCTCCAACGATAGGTTGATTCTATTATATTATTGGGACCTCCCTTGTGAGCTATCCTCGGCTAGATTGGCCCTTTAGCTTTATATCGATATCATGGTATCATCCATCAGCCTGGAAAGGTTATGGATGGATCTACCCACTTAAGTATGATAGTTGGGACCACGTAAGCTCTATCGTGGCATGTCGGTTAAGTGACGAGTCTCCCACTGTCTATATCATTCAAATTTTCATGTTCAGTATTGAGGATGATTACTTATGCATGTGTGTTCATAAAGCAAGGTTTGACTCATTATTCTGATTTAATATAAATGTTATGTTTCAGCTTTGAGTCATTCGAGTCAATCATGATGTTCTAAAGCTATGCATGGTCATGTTATGATAAGAGTACGATTTTAGAATGATTGCATATGGCCTTCTATTTTCACTTAAAAGCTTATGATATGTCATGGAATGTCTTAAATGATTTATTTACTTAAGTGGTTTTACTTACCTTGCATACTCAGTACATTTAACATACTGACCGTATACTACCTATGCTGCATCATTTCATGATGTAGGATCAGGTTCTCAGGTTCAGACCCATTCGTAGCCGCTTATCAGAGTTAGCACCTGCTTGTTTGGTGGGTCCTCATCTTTCGAGGACTAGAATTTCTGTTATCTTGAGCGTATTTTTAGTTTCGGTATTTATGAGCTTGTTGGGGGTATTGTCCCATCAGCTCATCCATATTAGAGGTTTATCAGACTTAGACATGTATTCAGCTTTAGATGTTCATTATGTTGTTATGTTAAGTTAGACTTCCACTGTGTTTATAATTATGTTTCCTTCATGTTAATTGAATGAGTTAGTTAATGTTTATGCCGTGGGTTGACTTGGGGTCTCTCGATTTCCCTTGTCCCGTGTCTACGATCCGGGTCTCCTCTCGGGTCAGCCGCCCACGCTGAGTTTAGGGCCGCTATCCAGATGCTTGCGCAGGCCTTGACTTCTTAGGTCAATCAGCAGGCTGTTGCGCATGTTCCATAGAATGGCAATGCAGCAGCGGATCGAGTCAGGGACTTCTTGAGGATGAACCCGCTAGAGTTTCTTGGGTCCAAGGTAGATGAGGACCCACACGAGTTTGTGGATGAGGTTATCAAGATCAGCCAGGTTATGGGGGTGAGTAGTGTAGGGTGTGTAGAGTTAGCCTCTTACCAGTTTAAGGGGGTTGCGCATATTTGGTTCTGCCAGTGGAAAGACAGCAAGCTTGCTGGAGTAGTTCTGGTCACTTGGGAAGAGTTCCACGTTGCATTCCTAGATCGGTTCTTCCTTTGGGAGATGAGGGAGCTAAAGGCAGCTGAGTTTGTAAATCTGAAGCAAGGGAGGATGACAGTACTAGAGTATTCCCTTGAGTTCACCCGCCTATCGAAGTATGCTCCTAAGTTAGTGGCTAACTAGAGGGCGTGAGTGAGCAGGTTTATGCATGGGATAACAGGTTACTTGGATAAGGAATGCAGGATTGATATGCTCCATCAGGATATAGATTTCCCTCGGATGGTGTTGTACGCCTAGCAGATGGAGGCAGAACATTCGAGAGAGAGAGAGGCCAAGAGGGCCAGGACTGAGGACCACAGATTCTCCCAGTAGAGGTCCGATATTGGGCATCAACAACAGACCTATTAGAGATCATCAACCCCTGCATCATCATCTTTGAGCGTGCCATCTAGGCCTAGACATGATCAGAGAGGGAGAGCATCTAGATCGAGGGGTTAGAGTAGTAGGCCCGCAGACTTTAGCACTCCAGATTGTCGCAGGTGTGGCCGAGGGAACACAGGCTAGTGTTTGGCAGGGTCAGGAGCTTGTTTAGGATGTGGGAAGCCTGGACATATGCTCAGGGATTGTCCTACTACGAGATAGGATCAGGTTGGGGGCCGAGGCCAAGCTTCGGGTTCAGCAACCCTTCCCCCACAAATAGCACATCAGGGGGCATTTGCTAGCACAACTGGCGGGAAGCGCCAGAATAGATTCTATGCCTTAGCCACTCGCTAGGAGCAGGCGGCCTCACCAAATATGGTCACCAGTATGTTGAGAGTCTTTCATGTTGATGTATATGCATTGCTAGATCTGAGAGATACCCTATCTTTTGTGACACCATAAATAACCAGTAGCTTCGGAGTCAGTCTCGATGTCTTATCAGAGCCCTTCTTAGTTTCTACTCCAGTAAGTGACTCAGTTATAGCTAGACGGGTGTATAGAGATTGCCCGGTATCAGTTCTTCATAAGCTCATCTCAAAAGAATTGATAGAGTTAGCCATGACCGATTTTGATGTTATTCTTGGCATGGATTGACTCTTTGCATTCTATGCTTCAGTTAATTGTAGGATCCGATTAGTAGAGTTCAGATTTCCGGATGAGCCTGTCTTAGAATGGAAGGGTAGTTTAGTTATGCCTGTAGGTCGTTTTATTTCCTACCTTAAGGCCAGGAAGATGATTTCTAAGGGTTGTTTGTACCATCTAGTTAGGGTTAAGGACGCGGAGTCTGAAACCTCAACTATCTAGTTCATACCAGTAGTACTTGAGTATCCAGAGGTCTTCCCTGATGATTTACCAGGTATTCCTCTCGAGCGGGAGATTGAATTCAGTATTGACCTCCTTCTAGATATGCAACCTATATCTATTCCACCCTACAAGATGGCTGAGCTAAAAGAGTTGAAGGATCAATTAAAGGATTTGCTAGATAAGGGCTTCATTAGACCGAGCCAGTCTCCATTGGGCGCGCCAGTATTATTTGTTCGAAAGAAAGATGGCTCCCTTCATATGTGCATTGATTATAGACAGTTGAGCAAAGTCACTATCAAGAATAGGTATCCTTTACCCAGGATCGATGATTTGTTCGATCAGCTTCAGGGTGCTAAGTGTTTCTCGAAGATAGATCTCAAATCTAGGTATCATCAGCTCAGAGTCCGGGAGAGTGATATCCTAAAGACGGCATTCAGAACACAGTATGGTCATTATGAGTTTGTAGTTATGTCTTTTGGACTAACAAATGCCCCTGCAGCTTTTATGGACCTGATGAATAGTGTGTTCAAGCCATATTTGGACATGTTCGTGATCATGTTCATTGATGACATCTTGATATAATCTCGGAGCGAGGAGGAGCATGCCACTCACTTGAGAGTAGTGCTCCAGACCCTCAAGGACCACCAATTGTATGAAAAGTTCAGCAAGTGTGAGTTTTGGTTGGATTCCGTGGCATTCTTGGGCCATGTGGTGTCTAGTGAAGGCATAAAAGTAGACTTGCAAAAAATTAAGGCGGTGAAGCATTGGCCCAGACCGGTGAAACCTTCGGATATTCGGAGGTTCTTGGGCTTAGCTGGCTACTATTGGAGGTTTGTCGAGGGTTTCTCATCCGTTGCAGCGCCTTTGACTAAGTTGACTCAGAAGAAGGTAAAGTTGCAGTGGTCGGAGGCTTGTGAGAAAAGCATCCAAGAGTTGAAGGCTCGATTACTTCGGCACCAGTGTTGACCCTACCCGAGGGTAATGATGGTTTCGTGGTGTATTGTGATGCTTCCAGTGTTGGACTTGGGTGTGTTTTGATGATATGTGAAAGGGTGATAGCTTATGTATCTCGATAGCTTAAGGTGCATGAGAAGAATTACCCAACCCATGATCTGGAATTGGCTGCGGGGGTGTTCGTGTTGAAGATATGGCGACATTACTTGTATGGGGTCCATGTGGATGTATTTATGGATCAAAAGAGCTTGCAATATGTGTTCACACAGAAAGATTCTTCGGCAAAGGTGGTGGTTGGATTTACTTAAGGATTATGACATGAGTGTCTTTTACCACCTGGGAAAGGCTAATGTGGTTGAGGATGCGCTTAGTAGGCTCTCAATGGAGAGTGTATCCTATGTGGATGAGGGGAAGAAGGAATTGGTGAAAGATGTTCACTGGCTTGCAAGGCTGGGAGTTAGATTGATCAACCTGACCGATGGCGGTGTTGTTGAACATAACGGGTCAGAATTGTCCTTGGTAGTTGATGTTAAATCCAGGAAAGATGAGGATCCAATATTTAGGAAGCTGAAGGAGGCGGTGCGGAGTTAGAAGGTAGAGGTTTTCTCCCAAAGGGGAGATGGTGTGCTACGATACCAGGGTCGATTATGTGTTTCGGATGTTGATAATTTGAGGGTTCGGATATTTCATGAGGCACATGTTACTAGATGTTCTATTCATCTAGGATCCACGAAAATGCATCGGGATTTGCAAAAAAATCTGTTGGTGGGATGGTATTTAGAAGGATATTGCGGAGTTCGTAGCAAAATGTCTAAACTGTTAGCAAGTGAAAGTCGAGCATCAAAGACCGGTAGGTGTACTTTAGGATATCAACATCCCCACTTGGAAGTGGGAAGAAATCAATATGGACTTTATTACAGGTCTACCTCGTACTCGCTGGCAATACGACTTCATTTGGGTAGTGGTGGATAGGTTGACCAAGGCTACACACTTCCTACTAGTCAAGACCACAGATTCAATAGAAGATCATGCTAAGTTGTATATTCGAGAGTTGGTTCGACATCATGGAGTGCCCTTGTCTATTATTTCGGACTGAGGTACTCAGTTTACTTCTCAATTCTGGCGTTCATTTCAAAAGGGGCTCGGGACTCAGGTTAAGCTAAGTACAACTTTTCATCCTCAGACGGACGGCCAAGCAGAACGAACCATTCAGACCCTTGAGGATATGTTGAAGGCATGTGTTATGGACTTTAAAGGTAGTTGTGATGATCATTTTCCCTTGATCGAGTTTGCTTATAATAATAGTTACCACTATAGTATCTAGATGGCACCGTTCGAGGCTCTCTATGGGCAGAGGTGTAGATCTCCCATCGGATGGTTCGAGGTTGGTGAGGCAGCTATGGTAGGACCAGATTCGGTTCATGAGGCGATGGTGAAGGTTCAGTTGATAAGGGATAGGTTGAAAACCGGTCAGAGTCATCAGAATCGTATGCTAATATGAGGAGAAGAGATTTGGAGTTTAATGTGGACGACTGGGTGTTTCTAAGGTATCTCCCATGAGGGGAGTCATGCGGTTCGGAAAGAAGGGTAAACTCAGTCCTTTCTATGTTGGCCCCTACCGGGTTGTGAGAAGAGTTGGTAAGGGGGCGTATGAGTTGGACTTGCCTTCAGAATTGGCTTTAGTTCATCCCGTGTTCCATGTATCTCTTTTGAAGAAGTTCTTGCGTGATCCAGCCTTGGTGGTTTCGGTAGACAACATTGATGTGAAAGACAACCTCAGTTATGAAGAAATTTCGGTTGAAATTTGGATTGACATGTTCGAAGGATGAGGAACAAAGAGGTAGCTTTAGTTAAGGTTTTATGGAGAATCAACATGTTGAGGGAGCTACGTGGGAGGCTGAAGCAGACATGATGGCTAGATATCCATATTTATTCTATACCGGCTCAGTTCCAACTTGAGGTATCAGTTTTTGCCCTAATTCTGTAATCAGTTTCCATGTTCAGTTCATGTGCAAAAGTTTGAATTGTTATGATAAATGTACGTGATGCCTGAATTTAGTACAGCTATGTGGTTCGTTTCAGAGGTAGTTATTCCATGAAATTTCGGTTAAAATAATCAGTATGAGAGTATGATAATTGCTTGTTTTTGTTTCCTACTTGTTTCTAACATTTGAGGATGAATGTTTCCATGGGGGAGATATTGTTATACCTCGAGAATTCAAGAACCGGACCCGGAAGTGAATCGAAGAAAAACTAGAAAATGTTGCAGCAGTTGCAGAACGAGTCACTGAATGACTCGTGAGGAGACCTCATGAGTCATCAAGTGACCCGTGGGAAGGCTTGGAGTGATCAAGGGATCAGGGTCCCCATGAGTGAATCAATGACTCGTGGTCAGCCACCCCGAGTCGTCATGTCAATCGTGGGGTAGAGTTGAAATGTTAAAGGAGGATTTGTCCAGTGTACTTAACGGATGGGACCCCATGAGTCGTGGCCAGTCCGAACGACTCGTGAGGAGAGTCATGAGCAAGCATGAAGATTATTATTGGGAATTAATGCAGTGTACTTGACAGAAGGTGACCACGAGTCGTGGTCTCGAGGCACGAGTCGTTATCTTCCCCGTTACGAGCCCAGCAGATCAGTTGACCAGTGTACTTGATGGGCGACTCAACGAGTCATTTCCCATCATGACAAATCGTTAGTTCACCCGTTACGGTCACCTGACAGTGTTTTCCTGCGAATTTAGTAAGGGTCTTTTCGTAATTCCTATGTTCTAAGGGCCTATGCTACGTCGTTTTAAGCTCGTATTAGAGGGTTTTTAGCAGGGGAAAGCCTATTCTAATCCATTACTCTCATACATGCAAGTTTGAAGGTTTTAAGGGAAGGTTCAAGGTGAAATCTCAAGGTTTCCAATTGGAATCTCAGCTGGGCGATTAAGAAGGTTAGAATTCTTCAATCCAAGGTATGTAAGGCTATGAGTGGGTGCTTCCTTCCACACCATGCCCATTCCTTATCAAATTGTGATTTGATTTGTAATGATCAAGTTTGGGGTTTCATTCAATTTCATGATTCTTACATCTTCATTCATGGGTATGATTAAATTGAGTCGATATTGATGATTTACCAAGCTTGGGCGAATTCTACCTTAATTTCTTTTACAAAATTGTTTTTTCTATATATTGAATCTAACACGCTCATGTGTGGATAGTTCATAATAGAAGTGATTGTGGAAGAATGTGATGATGATGGAATAGATGATGAAAAGCATGTTTCCAACCTTACCCATGATTTTGATGATGTTTTCAAAGAAGGTTAAATAGACCCAAGTATGGTAGAGCTTTGGGTGATGCCCATATGATGTTTTCAAATAGTGATTTTCCCCGACATGAGCTTACCACATGGTTGAGATGAAATTTTCATTTAACCCTTATTATGAATTCTAGCTTGTGGTATGTTTCAAAGTAAAGCCTTCTCTAAGCGTAAATCCTTAATTGATATGAATATTATTGTCGAGCTTTGTCAAGGACAATGTTAAGCTTCATTTCACATGATGTTGAATCTAACTATGATTTCATTCAAAGCTTTGTCGAAATGACATTGTTGAGCTTCACATTTATATGATGTCTAGTGTATGCATGATTTCATAATGAGCTTTGTCAATAGACAATGTTGAGCTTCGTTTCATACGATGTTGAGTTTATGCATGATTTAATGTTGAGATTCGTCACTAGATGATGTTGAGCTTCATATTTATAAGATGTAAAGCATTGCATGTTTTGGGAGAAGAGTCTAGCACCGAGCGGGCTAAGGATCGACTACCCTATGCCCCAGAACTACGCGCCAACGATAGGTTGATACTATTATATTATTGAGACCTCTTGTGAGCTATCCCTGGCCCCATTGGCCCTTCAGCTTGAGATATCATGGTATCGTCTATCAGCCCTGGCAAGGTTATGGATAGCTCTACCCACTTGAGTGTGATACTTGGGACTACATAAGCTCTATTGTGGTATGTCGGTTAAGTGACGAGTCTTCCACTATCTGTATCATTCAGATTTGCATATTCATTACTGAGGATGATTACTTATGCATGTGTGTTCATAAAGCTAAGTTTGACTCATTGTTCAGTTTTAATATAAATGTTATGTTTCAGCGTTGAGTCATTCGAGTCAATCATGATGTTCTAAAGCTATGCATGATCATGTGATGATAAGAGTAAGATTTCAGAATGATTGCATATGGCCTTCTATTTTCACTTAAAAGCTTATGATATGTCATGGAATGTTTTAAATGATTTATTCACTTAAGTGGTTTTACTTATCTTGCATACTCGGTACATTCCATGTACTGACTGCATGCTTTCTATGCTGCATCGTTTCATGATGCAGGATCAGGTTATCAGGTTCAGACCCGTTCGTAGCCGCTTATCAGAGTTAGCACCTGCTTGTTTGGTGAGTCCTCATCTTTCGAGGACTATACTTTCAGTTATCTTGAGCGTATTTTCAGTTTCGGTATTTCTGAGCTAGTTGGGGGCATTATCCCGTCATCTCGTCCAGATTAGAGGCTTATCAGACTTAGACATGTATTCAACTTCAGATGTTCATTCTGTTGTTATGTTAAGTTAGACTTTCGTTGAGTTTATAATTATGTTTCCTTCATGTTTATTGAATGAGTTAGTGAATGCTTATGCCATGGGTTGACTTGGGATCTCTTAGGTTCCCTTGTCCCGTGTCTACGATTGGGGTCTTCTCTTGGGTCATAACAATTGTTTTTCCCTTCGTTTTAGTTATTTCTTAATGGTTGTAAACGTTGGAATTTGCCTTATTCTTACTTACTGGATTAAGGGAGTAATGAATAGAAAAAGGGATTAACAACGGAGATTTGAGGCTATCTATCCTCATCTAATAGCTTGAACTTATCCGAGATTAGCTAATTTGATCTCAATGGTAAAGGGAGATGAAGTATACATCCGCATACGGATCAAGTTGCGTGGTGATAATCATCAAAGTAGGGGACCAACCATTTAGGTGAAGTTAACTTGTCGATATTGCTTGTTAGACACCGAAATAGATCACAGGTATAAAACGCCTTGTGGTTATGAAGTCATGGAAAATACAATCCTAGTCAACTCATTCTTTGAATACAATCAATTTTAAATCAAGGATCTACTTATTACTCTTTACTGTTTTCTATTATTTCTTGTTTCAATTTCCCCCCGTAGGAAATAAGTAAGCCAATAATAGTAGCTAAACACATTAACTAAGGTGCTTTCTATATTCCTCATGGGATTCGACCCCAACCCTAGTTGGGTTCTATATTTGAACATTGACTGCTTTATATCTCATTACGAGATGTAATTTGGGTGACATCATGATCCAGCTCAGTCTCGCCGATAGTTGCTTTCTTTTCAGTCCAGTCTAGCCCTTATTTTGGGTGAGTACTCATTTTTCGAGGACAGTTAGTAGTTTTGCTTTGCATGGTACTTTAGTTGTTAGATTCTAGTGAGCTGGTTGGGGAAGTTGTCCCATCAACTCATTAGATATTTTAGAGGCTTTTCAGACATTATGTAGATGATTCAGCTTGTCGAGTGTTGACTATGTTTTGGCCTATGTTGTATTTTAGACTTCCGCTTATTCATTTTTTTTAAGTTTTTGCTTTAATTTATGCTCTTGAGTTGCTATGCACATGCCATGTTTTGGCCTATGTTGTATTTTAGACTTCCACTTATTCACTTTTTTAAGTTTCTGCTTTAATTTATGCTCTTGAGTTTCTATGCACATGCCATGGCTTGACTTGTCATAACGTCAAATCCGCTCCTCGTTAAGAGAGTGTAAATGGTCGGTTGCAAAACAAATATATCCAATGAGTGTCAGGGTCGAATCCCACGGGAAATAGTACTAAGATGGAACAAAAGTTTCTATCAAGTCAAACTAAGAAGCGTCACAGTATTGAAAACAAACAAATAAAAATTTGGGATGCAAAAGATTGCAATTAAAATGCAAAAGCAACTATTGATCAATCAACAAGATAACCAACTTGAATTACAAATGAGCAAGAGCTAGGGGTATGCTTCTGAATGGGGCATCAATTGGATTTGTCTAGGAAATCAAATTGTTACTCATAAATATAAATAGTCATGGACGAGGTGGCACCCGATGTTTTTCAACCACTTGGGTACCTTTTGCCTCGAGTTTCTCAAACCCCAAGGTCCCAAATAATATATCCATTAAGACTTGGGCCAGATTTGAGCTATTTCTAGCCTCAAATCTCTCATGGGTGAATCATTATGGGTTTTAGCTATCTTTATCCTAACTCCAAACAATCAACACCTAATTACCCACCATTGCTTTGTCACCTATACTCAATTTTCCTTTTTCAAGCAAAAATAGAGTAAGTAGACATAACCCACATTTGCAACTACGAGTAATTGAATTATAAATTGGGAGAAAGCAACAAATTTATATTAAATGAGTAACTCTAAGATCAATCTAGCTACACCTAATCCAATTTAACCCCAATCATGCACACACTCCTAGTAAAGAGATTTAAATACTCATTTATGAGAAATATAAAATTATATTAACAATTAAAATCATAACATTCATCATCAAGATTTAATTTCAAGCTTACAGTTGTCTTCAATGGAGGTTTTTACCTTAGAGAAGAAGAAGAAAAAGCTACTAAATATTTCTCTCTCTAACTTTCTACAAATATGGAATGAATCTTTGGTACTTTTTAGAGAATGTACATAAATAGGTTAAAAAATGCTCCTCGAATTCTATGTTGGACAATTTTTCCCTCTTGAAGGCGGCCTCACTTGCGAGTCACCGACGTTCCCCCGGTGTCCATTCGCGAAACACCTCTGCGTCGCTAGTCGAGGGCAATGACTCTGGTTCTGGCCGGCGTTGGCACCGGCGGTTTGCAGGTGCTGACCCATGTTGCACCTTGCACTCTTATCCAATTTGCTCCTGCGTTTCAGCCGGTGTTTCCTCGGCTCCATCCGGTGGAGCGCCGATCCCATCCGATAAAGCTTCAATCCTCTTCTTTAGTTCCATGCTTATTTCCAAGTTCTTTCTTTCTCTTCTTAAATTAAATACCTGAAAAAACTAAAGAGAAAAAGAACAAAATCCTCTTAAATGACTTGAAAACTAAGCAAAAGCTCATATTTTAAAGCCTAATGAGTTGGTGAATTACCAACTCATCAAACCCCGAATCTTGAACCATTACATTTCCTCAAGCAATGCAAGTCTTTACAACTGAACTATAGGAATAAGCATGTCATTGAATATGAGATTATTCACAAGGGACCACTATGACCTTCACAACCCAAAGATCGCTCACCAACACAAAATAAAAGAGAAGACTCAACACTTTATGGAAATGCTTCAAGAGATGACCACAATAACTTTGCATGATTCACATTTGATTCCTTCATTCAAAACAAGGGGCATTGTTGGTCGTAACAAGATAATATAGTATGTTAATTCATTATAAATTGACATTCAAAGTTTGCCTTCAAGCTCACTACAATCTTATCTCAATCATATCTTTTGGCACATGCAAGCATGTTCCCAAGGGGGTGATGCTGCTCACAACAAGAGAGAATTCCATTTAATTATCAAGAAATTCACACTCAAGGGATTATAGAATGAAACAAATACGCTCACTCTCACAAAGAAATTTTCATGCACATAAATTGACCCATAGGCTTGCCCTTCATGTAAATCGCCACTAATGTAGAGTTGCTAAATTTAAAATCAATTAGAACTTGGAGGTCATGATGTAGACTAGGGGTAAAGGTAGGATGACTTTTAAGTTCTAGTGACTAGAACCTCCCAATGCCCTTTTTGTGAATCTCATTACATATTCCATTTTCTTTTGAGACCCCCCCCCCCACCTTATCTCTCCTTGAACAATATTTTCACTTTTGAAATAAGATCCCTCCTTATCTCTCCTTAGTAACCACTTTTCATCTCATTTTAGCAAGAGGGCAACAACTTTTTATAATTCAGTTCTTTTTACCCAAATAATTCATTCATTCTTTTCATAATCTAGTGCTACCTTACATTGAAGTTCACATCGTTTTTTCCATGTTCCTTTTTGAAACTCCTATACTTAGGCTTTTTCCTCATCTTTCTCTTTTTATTTCCCACACTTTTGGGACTTCAAGCATCATTTTTGCATTTCTTCTCACAACTAGCACTAGGGATGGTGCCAAAGTGGGATTATGAAAGGGGTAATAAGATCGTAATGTGATTTTCAAGAAAAAGGTTTAAAGGCTCAACATTGGCTAACAAAGAATTCATGCTCAAGGAGGTCATATGGGTAAAGTAGCTATCCAAAATAAAGCCTAAAATCATCTTCCAAGTGCAATTATATCTAGAATTTCGTCTTGAGTCACACTTGGGGTAAGTTCTAGACAATCGTTCATGCAAGAGAATTAAACTAAACCTTTCCAAAAAAGAATCACCCTCCAAGGGGTTAACACCATTTTCATCACCACATCAAGAGTCATAAAACAAGATAACATGATAATCAAGAAGCCAAACAAAGAATGTATAACTTATGAAAAAATAGTACTCAACTCTCAAATTCAAATGCCCCTTCCTTTCTCAAAATTCAACAACCATGCCATTTGAGAAAAGTTTTTCGGGGGTACCTCTCGGAAGCCACTGCAATCATTGACTCAAAAGAACTTAAACTCGACATTTTTTCCTTGTGAAAATCGCCTCTCAATCCATCATTGGAAAATGCCTCCTGGTTCGACAACAAAAGAAAAGAAAAGAAAAGAAAATTTCTCCTTAAAAAAGAACCAAGGTATGAAGAAAACCCTTGGAGTTTATTAACTAACTACTATAAGCAAAAAGCGATAATCAAAACATGGGTCAAAAACATTATGCAATTGAACACAGAACTAATAAACGACACCAACAATTTTAATAACAATTTTTCATTCAATTTTTGTTTTTTCATCACATTCCCGACAAGGGCAACAACTAACAACCACAACATCATAAACGAAAATTGAATCAACAAACAAAGGCATTCCACCATAACTAAAAACTACAAATCATTCAAAACATCAGAATTTCAGCTCGACAAGGACAATACAAACATCAACAACAAGTCCGAAAAGGGCACAACAAGTCAATAACAACCATAAGAGAGAAAAAGAAAGCTCGACCCACCCCCAACTATAATAATACATTGTCCCCAATGTATGCATGAAAAACAGAAAGGGTGGTGGGAACTCCCTGAAGTGGCTACTTCTCATCCTCATAATCAGCCTCTTCGTCATCAAAGTCGCCCACATGTGGCTCTTCCTCCCCGCCCAAGCCCTCGAATAAATCGTTGATAGGTCCCTGGGTTGTGGATGGGGCAGCCGTTGTTGCGTCAAGAGCACTCAACTTCGGGTCTGCCAGTGGCACCCATTTCCGCCATTCCTGCACTTCAGCCCGAAGAGATGTTACGATGCCCTCCACTACATCCACTTAGGAGAAGAGTTTGGTTAGGCTGTCATAGACATTCTTAAACTCCTGCTTCATAGTTCCGGGGATGAGGCCAGCTGGCTCTCATGAGAAGCAGTCATTTCGGCCAACTTTTATATGCCGCTTGGGTGAGAGGACGTGGGGGGAGGTGAAGGCCCTCAAAACAGTGCTTCTCCCGATACATGACCCTATGTCTCAAGGTGTGGCATATTAAGGTCGGGAGCAATGAGGTTCTTTTCTATGTCATGGGAGGTGGAGCCTTCTAGAGCCTCAAAAGTCTGCAACCTTTTTCTCTTCACATTGGGTGCCTCGGTATCCCTTTTCGTTTATACATTTATCACACTAGTGGAGGAGCTAGGAGACTCATCAGGAAAGAGTGGCACCCCTGCATTGAGGCATAGTTGAGAGATAAGCACCACATATGGCATCGATGTTCCCTGTTGCCTGGCCTTTCTTTTCATCTGGTTGGCCACGATCTCCCTGAAGTTGATGGGAACCTCTATCATGATATAGGCGATGAGGATAGCAGCCTCTAAGTTCACTCTTTGGTCATTCTTTGATGGCATGATCTGACCACACACAAACTCTACCCACAGTTTTGCCTCAAACTTGAGATCATGCCTTGAAATCTCCCCATCCATAGAGGCCCATAGTGGCTAACCGCTAGCAATAATTGGAGCTATCCAGCTGAATTGATCTTCTTTGTTGGCCACTCTTTCGGTGTACTCAGTTTCTAGGTCAATGTCATCAGCATAAAATAATGCATTGATGGCATCTGGGGTGATATCAACCTCCGTACCACTAATCCGGACTAAAGAAAGGCAAGGGAATTCATCAACTTTCCCCTTATGCTTCATAGCCTCTTGTCGTTCCTGGTATGAAGCTTATAACTCAGGCACCAAGTTAGTGTAGTAATCTGGTAGAGGCTCAACAAATACATGCCATTTGATGGTGGTTAAATTGTGCAATAATATTTGGGAAGTCATTTCTCATCCCTGCTAGATCAAATCTTTTCTCCGTTGTGATTGATCTGCACTACAAATGGCATAGTGTGCCTTCCTGTTGGGGCAATCAAAATATGATTGCCTCCTTGGTGTTGGTGGGGGATGGCTTTGACTTGATCTTCCCTTTGCTCTTACTTTTTAAAGTGGAAGGAGCCTTGCCCTTGTCTAACTTCTTAGATGAAGTCATAATTCTGCAAGGCCATGTTAGTGTCATAACAAAACAACATTTCTTTTTGTGTTTTTACTAATGAAAAAGAAAAATCAACAACTTGATGAGTTGGTAATTTACCAACTCATTAGGCTCTTAAGCATGAACTTTAGCTTAGTTTTCAAGTCTTTTAGTTGGATTTTATGACCTTTTTGCCTTTGGATGTGTAGGTATCTGATCTGAAGAGAAGGATCATGAAGTTGAGTAAAATGGATGGGATTTAGGTGAGAACCGAAGCTCTACTGGCAAAATGGCGGTCAACCGCAGGCAGGCACTCACTGGTTTAATGAACAACTACAACTGGTAGCTCGCAAACAGCAACCGGCGATCCACGGGTTCCATCACCGAAATGTGCAGGACTTGACTGGACAACTGATGAGATCAATCAACGGCTCACGGGTAGCAAATGGCGAATCGCTAGAAGATGTCACTGAAATGCTCTTGACTTCAATGGACCATAGAGAAAAGCAATTGGCGAACCGCTGGTTCCATCGTAAGTTAAAGACGCCTAAAAAGGGGCAAAAGCGTTCAGCCTTGAAAAAGAGGAGAATGTTATGACCTACTTTTATATATATTCTAGAAAAAGTACTCTGAACAGATCATGGAATATTTATATTACTTTTGAGAGAGAGAGAACTCCATTGGAGAAGAGAAGAATTATTTTGAATATTACTTTTTTCATCTTCATCTTCTTCATTAAGGTATAACCACCATTGTAGAGATATTTTGAGCTCGATTTTTCTTACTCTTAATAATGAAATTGTTGAGTTTATTGATAAATATGCTCTTGTGTTTCTCAATTATGAGTAACTTAATCTATAGGTAGAGGTGTGTCATTATAGGTGTTTAATTTGATTAGCTATTGCTAGATTTGTCTTGTTATTACTTAATTAGCGTAAATCTCTTGAATTCTCCTCAAATTATAGTTGATTTCTCTTAGTTGCAAATATGGGTATTGTTTTCTTATTTGATTTTGGATTAAAAAAGAAGAATTAAGTAATGGAGGAGAATTTAATAGTGGATTGGGATTTGATTATATGGGATTGGGCTAGAAATAGCCAAAACCCATGATCATAATCCCTTTAGAGGTTGATGGCTAGAAATAGCTCAGGCCCTAACCCAAACCATATTGGAATAGTTGAATTGTATCTTGAGGTTCGAAAACACTTGAGATAAGGAGCTTAAGTGATTGAAAAACATCGAGCTCGATCCTTTTCCAAGGTTATTTACATATATTAGTAATAACTTGACTGTCTAGTAAATCCTGATTTTATTGACATCCCATCTACACCATACCTCTAGCCTTTGCTTATTATTGTTTCTCAATTTTGGTTATCTTGCTCTTTTGATTAGCTGATTTTAGAGTCCACAATATTATTGCATTCACTTACTCAAAAATTTACATTTACGTATTCATTACTTGGATACGAATCAATTCAATTCACTAAACAACTCTTGTATAAATCATTCTCTATTCTTTATGGGATTCGACCGCGACACCCGTTGGGTTATTTATTTTCATACAACGATCACTTACATTCTCTCTAAATGAGGAGTGTAATTTGAGCGTTATCAAAACTGGCATCATTGCAGGGGAATAGTGCTTGATATCCTTGAGTTGTTTGTTAATTTGAATTAATTAAGCATTGTCACGACCCGAATGGAGACCCGGATAATAGATATAGGACAAGGAACTCCGAGAGGCCCCAAGTAGAACCATGACATAAGCATATCTAACTTTGTTCACATTAGTGGAAGACTAAACATAAAACATAGAGGAAACATAAACGTGACATAGCATATCATGACATACGAAATCACTAGACGTACACAGGATGAGTACCACACACTGTTTGAAAGCCTCTACTATATACGATGGGTTGATGGGACAACACCCCCAACTAACCCAGCAAGTACTGAAACATGAAGTAGCATGAGTATCTATCAAATGGCCCTCAGAACATGAGGACTCACCAGTAAGCTGAAGGTACACTCTAAAGGGAGTCTAGATATGAGGATGAACCTAAGAGCTGGAACTTGTATCATGAAATGATACAACATAGAAAGTATGTGTCAGTATGTGGAATGTACCTAGTATGCAAGGTAAGTAAAACAGATATTTAAAATATATAAAAGCTCATAAAACATCATAAGAGTAGGACGACATGCTCATGACATAAATATCACAACACAACATATTGTAAAGGCTCAAGGTTTTCAAAAACATTCATAATACGATCGTAATCATAATCATAAGAGAAAAGATTTATTAAACGTGACTTGAGCCAATCTACATAAACATACACATGCATAAATCATGAGGAACAGTGGGAGATTCTCTTAAATGACATACCCCATATGAGCACATATGAAGTCCGAGTTATAAACCTAGTCAGGAGGCCGTTTGTACCTTGCAAAGGGTAGAACCATGAAAGTGTGATATCGCCATGAAGAGGGCCAACTGGGTAGGGGACGGTCACAAGGGAGGTCCCAACATACTTACGGTGACACGTAGTTTATGATATCCGAGGCAGAACCTAGGCCCTGAACCTACTCGGTCTTCGATACTACTCCCAAAACATATATAGTACTCATAGTATAACATGCATGAGTTCATGGGCTAGTCAAATCATGATAATCCTACATATACTTGTAAAAACGTGAACTAGCCATGACATAAGGCCCGTGAGTTGGCCAAAATATAGTTCATGAATCATAGGTTTAGTACGTACTTGTAAATCATGCATATATCTTGAGAATCATTAAATCGTGATGGGTAATTGAATAAATATATGTTTCAAATCGCAAATCACGTTGGGCTTGTAAATATCATCAATTCTAAGGATCATAAATTGATTTATCATAGGTCATGCTTCGATAGGATCAATTTAATAGAAATCGAAATCAACAATTAAATAATCAAAATAATTATAAAATCTGGTCTAATTTCATAAAATATAATGTAAATCACACTTTAGAATCACCCACTTGTTAATCATTATTTTTTCATAAAAATTTGGATTAAAACCCCAATAGATTTTTAGTAAATTTTCATATAATACTAAGGGATGGGCATGGGTGTGAACGGAAACACCCACTCATAGCCCTACATACCTAAAAATAACTGATTCTTACTCTCCCTTGAAAGCCTAAGAAGGAGTTGAAAGGATTTGAAGAAGGACGCCTTGAATCACCCTTTGATCACTTCTCTATATTCTTGCATGCATGAATGAGGACTTGGAATAGATTATCCCTCTAAAAACCTACCTTTCATAGGCTAAAATGATGTAGTTTAGGGTCTTATAGCATGAGAAAGTCAAAAAAACCTTAATGAATCTTCCCTGAAAATTGTCCAGGTCGGTCCAACGGATCGTGCCAACGAGTCGTTGGAAGCTACGACCACTCGTGGTATGGCCCGTCATATGCACTGCCCATGCCCTAATCCCGAATTCAAACCACGGCTAGACAGCATGACTCATCCTTTGGTCCAACGAATCGTTGAGTCGATCGTTGGTTGTCCCCTTCACAAAATTGAACCTCCTTACCACGAGCCTTACCAAGACTCGTGGTTTCTTCCAACAAGTCGTGGTATTGATCCATTACATGCACTGGAAATCCTTGCAACCAAACGACGACCGGTGACCATGAGTCGTCGCTTCTCACCACGAGTCTTTGGACGACCTGTGGTATCCCCAACTGCTACCCAGCCTTTCCTACGACTGCCAACAATGACTCGTTGTTCCAAGCAACAAGTTGTCGCATTACTCATTGTCTCCACCGTCACCAGGACTTTCCCCTTACCACGACTGCATACAATGACCCATGGTTTGATGCCACGAGTCGTTATGTCGCTCGTTCTGTGATATTTTTCCCAATTTCAGTACGGCCTTCCATCCGCAGAAGGATCACCAAGTGATATCACTCTCCCGAACCCTGAGCTGATGATGGCCGGACCTGAGGTCTATCTTTGAGAAACACTTGGCACCCTGAAGCTAGTCAAACAAATCATCGTTCCTAGGCAAAGGATACCTGTTCTTAATGGTGACCTTGTTCAATTGCCGATAGTTAATGCACATCTGAAGCGAACCATCCTTCTTCCGGATGAATAACATTGGCACACCCCATGGAGACTTACTTGGACTAATAAAGCCCTTATCTAACAGGTCCTTCAACTGATCCTTCAGCTCTTTTAGCCCAGCTGGAGCTATCCTGTAGGGAGGAATAGATATAGGCTGCGTATCGGGTAGAAGGTCAATATCAAAATCAATCTCCCGCTCAGGAGGGACACCTGGCAAATCATCAAGAAAGACCTCAAGATACTCACATACTACAGGAATTGACTGGATAGTCGGGGCCTCAGAGTCAACATCCTTAACCCTGACTAGATGATACATGCAACCCTTAGAAATCATCTTCTGGGCCTTAAGATATGAAATAAATCGACCTGCTAGTATAGCCGAACCACCTTTTCACTCCAAAGCTGATTCACCAGGGAAATGGAATTCCACTGCACAGGTCCTATAATTTACAGAAGCATAACACACATACAACCAATCCATGCCAAGAATAATATTAAAGTCGGTCATGGCTAACTTTACCAGGTCTGCGGAGGTGACTTTATGCAATATAGTGACCGGGCATCCCCTATACACCCGCCTAGGTACAACCGAATCACCAACAGGAGTAGAAATTGAAAATGGTTCCGATAGAGTCTCAGGACTAACTCCAAAGCTACTAGCAACGTAAGGGATCACAAAAGACAAAGTAGCTCCCGGATCTAGCAAAGCATAAACATCGATATGAAAAACACGCAACATACAAATGACCACATTCGTGGAGACCTCCTACTCCTGACGGGGTGCTAAAGCATAAAACTTGTTTTGACACTGACTGCCAGCTGAACTAGTCGAGGCACCCTGCTAAGGGGGACGTGCTGTTGGAGCAACAAAACTGGTTGTTGGCATACGGGCTCCACCGACCCCTAATCTAGTTGAAAGTCAATACCTAAGTCTATGTCCAAACTTGCCACACCTGAAACAAGCATCTGAGCCAAGTAGGCACCTCCCGGGGTGATTCTTGCCGCACCCCACACAAACTAGGAAAGTGAGCTCCACCTACATGCTACCCTGGCCTCTCGAATCTGAAGCCCTGCTCCTCCGATCCCCTCTGAATCTAGATGGCGTGCTAGCCGATGATGGGGCTGGAAAAATAGACCTGTGTTGGGACTGCTGACTGTCCATCCCCTGACCTGACTTAAGAAGTCCCATAAATGTCGGTCCTGGCCCACTTGGCCTCTATCTTCCTCCGATATACCGACTCCATTTTTTGAGCATGCATCACAATGAAGGGAAAGTCTATGTCTCTATGCAACATGGCAATCCTGCAGTCCTTATCCAGATAGTCTGCCGCTCCATGTACTAAATGACTCACTCGATCCCTCTGGTCCGCCACCAACTTCGGCGCATACTTGGATAAATGGGTGACTCCAATGCGTACTCCTGAAGGGACATGTCACCCTGCTTCAAGTTAACAAACTCGGCCGCCTTTTGCTCCCTCATCTCTCTACGGAAGAATCGATCCAAGAACGTGGTGTGGAACTCTTCCCAACGGATAGGGCCTGCACCCACTACCCTAACATCTCTCCACTATTTGAACCATATGTGAGCCACCCCCTTTAGCTGATAGGAGGCCAAATCAACACAATCTCCATTTTTCACCCCCATTACCTGGGCGATCTTAAGAATCTCATCGACGAAATCATGCGGGTCCTCATCCACCCTGGACCTAAGGAACTCCATAGGATTCATCCTCAAGAAGTCTCTAATCCGAGCTTCTACAGTCGTGCCATTCTGTGGGATATGCGCAACAGCCTGCTGGTTGACCTGAGCGGTCAAGGCCTGCACCAACATTTAGATAGCTGCCCGGAACATAGCGTGGGTGACTGGCTCTGGTGCCTGGGGCTCCTGAACAGGTGGGACCTACTGGTTACCATGATAATTTCCATCTCCATGGCCTTCACCATTCCTATTTCTCATGCCGTTCATTCTTCTGGGAGCCATGGTTCAGCAATCGCGGTTAGCACAAATTAGAAGAATAGAAGGACTTTTCATCGCATGACATAGATCATGAAAGAAGGGAACATTTCCTAAACGTCTCATAGCCTCTTCATCATAAGTATGGCACGCTTCATACCCATGAAAAAGACTTTACTTAACGCACTTTTAGACACCCTAGGACTCTTCAAACCTATGGCTCTGATACCAAGTTTGTCACGACCCGAACGGAGGCCCGTATCATAGACACGGGACAAGGAACCCTAAGAGGCCCCAGGTCGATCCCTGGCATAAGCATATCTAACTTCGTTCATATTAAGTAGAAGACTAAACATAAAATATAGAGGAAACATAAACGTGACATAGAATATCATGACATATGAAATCACTAGACGTACACAGGCTGAGTACTACACACTGTTTGAAAGCCTCTACTACATATGATGGATTGATGGGACAACACCCCCAACTAGCCCAGCAAGTATTGAAACATGAAGTAGCATGAGTATCTATCAAACGACCCTCAGAACATGAGGACTCACCAGTAATTTGAAGGTACGCTCTGAAGGGAGTCTAGATATGAGGATAAACATGAGAGCCGAAACCTATATCATGAAATGATACAACATAAAAAGTATGTGTTCAGTATGTGAAATGTACCGTGTATGCAAGGTAAGTAAAATGGACATTTAAAATATATAAAATCTCATAAAACATCATAAGAGTAGGACAACATGCTCATGACATAAATATCACAAGATAACATATCGTATGGCTCAAGGTTTTCAAAAACATTCATAATACGATCGTAATCATAATCATAAGAGAAAAGCTTTATTAAACGTGACTTGAGCCAATATACATAAACATAAACATGCATAAATCATGAGGAACACTGGGAGATTCTCTTAACCGACATACCTTATATGAGCACACATGAAGTCCGAGTTGTAAACCTAGTCAGGAGGCCGTTTGTACCTTTCCATGGATAGAACCATGAAAGTGTGATATCACCATGAAGAGGGCCAACTGGGCTGGGGACAATCACAAGGGAGGTCCCAAAATACCTACGGTGGCACATAGATTATGAGATCTGAGGCAGAACCTAGGCCCCGAACCTACTCAGTCTTCGATACTACTCCCAAAACATATATAGTGCTCATAGTACAACATGAATGAGTTCACGGGCTAGTCAAATCATGATAATCCTAAACATACTTGTAAAAATGTGAACTAGCCATGACATAAGGCCCATGAGTCGGCCAAAATATAGTTCATGAATGATAGGTTTAATACGTACTTCTAAATCATGCATATATCTTGAGAATCATTAAATCGTGATGGGTAATTGAATAAATTCATGTTTCAAATCGCAAATCACATTGGTCTTGTAAATACCATCAATTGATGTAAGGATCATAAGTCGATTTATCATAGATCATGCTTAGATAGGATCAATTTAATAGAAATTGAAATCAACAATTAAATAATCAAAATAATTATAAAATCTGATCTAATTTCATAAAATATAATGTAAATCACACTTTAGAATCACCCACTTGTAAATCATTAGTTTTTCATAAAAATTTGGATTAAAACCCTAATAGATTTTTAGTAAATTTTCATAGAATACTAGGAGATGGGCATGGGTGTGAATGGAAACACTCATTTATAACCCTACATACCTGAAAATAACCAATTCTTACTCCCCCTTGAAAGCCCAAGAAGGAATTGAAAGGATTTGAAGAAGGAATCCTTGAATCACCCTTTGATCACCTCTCTATACTCTTGCTTGCATGAATGAGGACTTAGAATAGATTATCCCTTTAAAAACCCACCTTCCATAGGCTAAAACGACATAGTTTAGGCTCTTATAGCATGAGAAAGTCGAAAAAGCCCTTAATGAATCTTCCCTAAAAACTGTCCCAGTTGGTCCAACGGGTCATACCAACGAGTCGTTGGAAGCTATGACGACTTGTGGTATGGACCGTCATATGCACTACCCATGCCTTGATCCCGGATTCAAACTATGGCTAGACAGGATGACTCATATTTTGGTCCAATGGATCATTGAGTCGATCGTTGCTTGTCCCCTTCACAAAACAGAACCTCCTTACCACGAGCCTCACCACGACTCGTGGTTTCTTCCAACGAGTTGTGGTCTTGATCCGTTACATGCACTGGAAATCCTTGCAACCAAATAACGACTGGTGACCACCGGTCATAGCTTCTCACAATGAATCATTGGATGACCCATGTTATTGCCAACTGCTAAGCCCAGCCTTTCCTATGACTGCCAACAACGACTCGTTGTGCCAAGCAATGAGTCATCGCATCGCTCGTTGTCTCCACTTCCACGAGGACTTCCCCCTCACCACGAATGCATACAATGACCCATGTATTGATTCCATGAGTCTTTACGTCGCCCATTCTGTGATATTTTTCCCAGTTTCAGCAGTTTTCAACTTTTAACTCCCGGGTCTATTCTTAGGAACTTTTGGGGTATTACAAGAATCTTATTTGTTTTGACGCTGTTCTTTTTGTTGGTAATATAGGGTGTATTCATATGAGCCATCATTCGCAAGTGGGTGAAGTTCGGTGGAAGAAAGCATGGAACCTGAAGAGGATAACCCCGTCATGTCTTAGGTCACAGGTTCCATTCGCCTACCAACAATGGTAGGGAATTCGGTGTTTCACGTCATTAGTATGATAGTGCACTTATTGCAGATAAAAGGGCTTTTTGGGGGTAAACCGAGTGAGGATGCAAACCGCCATTTGGGTAACTTCCTCGATATTTGCCAAACTTTTTATATAACTAAATATAAGCTAAGAGTTTATCAGGTTGAGGCTCTTCCCATTCTCCTTAAAGGGAGAAGCAACTATGTGGTTAGAAGAGTTGCCTCCGGGATGCATCACCTCGTGGGAAGAGTTGACAGAAGCATTTTTGGATTAATTTTTCCCTCCTTCAAGGATGTTGCAGCTGAGGGATAACACTAAAAACTTTAGGCAAGAGCCCGGTGAACCTTTGCATGAAGCATGACTGAGGTTTAAGAAGAAGATGTCTCTTTGTCCTAACCATGGTCTTTATGGTGTTGCTTCAAAGATTTTATCGAGCTTTAGACTCCATCAATAAATCAGTCGCCAATAACCCAACTGGAGGATCAATCATCGATCAGACATATGCTCTAGCTAAAGCCCTTTTGGATAGGATGACGAAGACGAATAGGGCATGACATACAAAGAGAGACAACTATATCTTCACATGATGCTGGTTCGAGTTTGCTAATAGCTGAAATGAGAAATAAAAAGGAAGAGCGAGATGAAAATCTTGCCAAAAATATGACTCAGCTGGAGTTAATGACTAAACATGTGATGGGAGCCGCGCCTAAAGGTGTAAATGCTGTGGGAATGCAAAGTCTCATGCATTTCAAGGTAGAGTCTTTACCACCAAGGTACATGGAGGAGTGCTAATATATGGAAATCAAATGGGGGGTTCTTGACATGGGTACCAAGGGACTATAATCAAGGGCCTTGGCGCCCAAGGGAGGAGAACCCAGGTTGGAGGAATCGTGACGCACAAGGACGGCCTAATCGGAATAAAAGATGGGGCTATAGAGAGCAAAATTGTGAGGGAGACCGCTATCATAGAAGCACAAATCCATATGTTCCTCCTCCTAGAGCTGAGAACGCCCAATACCAACCAGGTGTGAGTGATGTAGGGAACTCAAAAATTGAAGAAATATTGGAAAGGGTTCTCAAGAAAGTTGAATCAAAGGACAGTGGGGTCAAATAACTTAAGGGGGAGGTGTCTAACCTTGCCTAAACAGTAAGTTCATACTTGGCCTCTATCAAGCATTTAGGGGCCGAAATAAACCACTTATCTTCTCAAATGAACCCTCGGATAAAGGGAACACTCCATAGTGATACAATGCCAAATCCCAAAAAAGATAATCAATGCATGACTATTGTCACTAGGAGTAGTAAGATGCTTGGTGATGCGGGCGTTAAGCCCAAGGAAGTTGTTGCCCAAAAGGCAAGTGATATGAAAGAATCGGGTGAGGTGCCACAAGCACTACATGGTTGTAATGATGTTGAGGATCAAGGTGAAGGAGATGTTAAGAAGAATTCTTCAAACGATAAGGAAGAAGATGCGGGCATGAAGGCCTCGAGTGAGAAAGAACAAGAACCAAGAGTTCCACCTCCTGATCCACAACGGTTTGCCAAAAAGAAAAAAAATGATCAATTCAGCAAGTTATAGATATGTTCAGCAAATTGTCCATAAATATAACGCTGGTGGATGCTTTACTACAAATGCCTGGATATGCAAAATTTATGAAAGAGTTGCTGAAAAAGAAGAAGGTAGTGGATGTGGGCACTAGAGAGAAAACACATCATTACAATACTTTGAAGATGAGCAACCTTGCCCCAAAATGGAAGGATCCGGGAGACTTCACAATTATTTAAACCATAAGGTTGTGTGTGTTCAAGAAAGCCCTTTGTGATCTGGGGGAAAGTATAAATTTGATGCCCCTCATAATTTTAAAGAAGTTGGGGCTTGGCAACACCAAACCTACCTTGATGAGATTGTTAATAGCTGATTGATCTATCAAGAAACTGGTGGGTGTTTTGGAGGATGTATTGGTGAGGGTAGATAAGTTTATTCTACAAGCTGACTTTATGGTTCTAGATTGTGAGATAGATGTGGAAGTTCTAATCATCTTAGGGAGACCATTGCTCTCAACGGGCAGAGCCGTGGTAGATGTAGAGCTAGGTGAGCTCAAGTTCTGTGTGTTACCTTCAAAGTATGTCAAACCCTTGAATCTCTAGACGAATGTAAGGTGATTGGAGTGTTGAATGATGAAAGTGAAAATGGAGGAGTTGGTATGGAAGAGGATGAGTCGGAGGATGATCCTATGGAAAATGGAATGTGAATGAGCAATACGTCATGCCATGATGTTAACTAAGGCACTCCTTGGAAGGCAACCCAAGTGTTTTATTTTTAGCATTTTGATGTTTTGTTGTTTTTGATTTTGTAGGTACCTTGGATACACAAACAATGGAAAGAAAATAGGACAGAAAACATGCTAGACTGGCGAATTGCCGATCCAGATGCGCGGGCCGCCGATGCCTTGGGGAAGAGAAGCAGAAACCTGAGAACAAAAAGGCCAAACCAGCGGTCCACCGATGGAACGCCGACACCAGTCCGAGAACCACTGTGTGATCGCTGGCTCAGGTCAGAATGCCTAAGAAATGGGGCCCAAACGGCAGCCCACTGGCGGAACGCAAAGTTCAACCCACGAACTACCGGTCAACCGCCGAATACTAAGCAGAAAGCTAGGCACTAATTCATGTCAGTGATGTTAAGGCGTTGAACTGCCGATATAGGTACGTGCTTTGTTTAAAAATCTTGACTAATCCATTGACCGAACTGACCTTGATTACTTTCAAACCGCCCTAACCGGATATATCACCTTTCTATTCTCCCAAAATCCCCTTTTTTCCCACCTTTTAACACTTTCCCCATAAACCTCTCCATCTTCCAACACTCCACCTTCCCATTCACCTTTACATCTTCCAACACTCTATTTTCCCACTCCCTCTCAATTAACCCACCATTAACCCCCATCTTCTCATTAACCACTCTCATTTCCCTTCCTTCATCTATAAGAATCCCCACAAACCATTATCTTTCCCTCATTCTCACCCATTTCTACTCTCTGCTAGCAATACAAGCTTCCCACCATTGTTTAGCAAGTACAATTTTTCAAATTTCTCATCTATTCTTAGTCTTGTGCTTCTCTAAATTGCTTATAAACTCTAGCATTGTTACGATTTCTAGTTCTTCTAGCAAATGAACTTTGATGTTAACATGTATCTCCTTTCTTTGCACTACCCATTTCCCCCAAATTTTCATTATTGTGGGTATATATGATGAACGCTATTGTTAATATGACGTGAATTACTGGGGGTGAGGGTCTGATGCTTAAATGAGTGTTGGGAAGGTTAATGCTATTGTGTAGTTAGAGATTTTCATGATGTGTTTAATACTTAAGTTGGGGGTGAAGTCTGAGTAGCCCCATTTGTGCTTATAATACCCGATTTTCCCGATAATAGATTGGGTGACATCATTCCTAAGGGCAAATCGTCTATAGTTAATGCTAAAATGATGTGACTAAGTGTTGTGAGAGTAAGAAGTGTGGCTGCTATTTTGAGGCATTGGGGTTGATAACCACCGGAAAGTCACCAATCAGGTTCGGCGAAATGCTAGCTCTGATGAAATGGCTTCAGGCCACTACTTTGAACCCGTGTTCCACCGACGCTTCGCAGATCATAATCGGAGACTCGTCGATGAGTCTCTAGTTACCAGTACAACTTACCTGTGTTCTTCCAAGCACAAGCAGTTCATCGGTATTTCGCGGATCCCCTTTTGTGTTTCACTAGTGTCTCGCTGGTACTGCCAGTGCTTCACATTTCAGAAAATCTCATTGTTTGTCATATAATGGTTACAATCCATTGTTTTAGTTTAGAATAGGTAGTAGTTTTTATTACTTTTGTTTTATTTTCTCTTATACACAAACACAAAAAGAAAATTTTGTTCCATGACACTAACATCAATTTTACAGAATATGACTTCATCTAGGGACCCAACCAAGGGAAAGGCCATCGCCACTTCAAGAGAAAAGGGCAGAGGGAAAGCCAAAGCTACCTCAGCCCCCGCCAATACCAGAGAGGCTATAATCTTTTGTGTACCTAACATGAAGGGGCACTATGTTATTTTTAAAGTCTGCTCCATCACTGTGGAGAAGAGCTTTGATTTAGCGGGGTTGAGGAACGACTGCCCTAACATCACTGCCCAACTCCGTGATCGCTAGTGGCATGTCTTTGCCAACCCTCTCCCGGATTTCTATAGGAGCTTGGTATCTGAGTTCTATGCTTCTTACCAGGCTAGGAAAGAGAGAATGAAACACATAGGCAAGGTTGAGGACTTTCCATGCCTACCTTTAGTGTTGATAAGAGGGGTTGAGGTCGATATCACCCGAGCAGCCATAAACTTGCTATTTTAGAAGGATAAAGTTGATGAGGGCACAAAGTATTTGGTCTGCCTCGCTAACAAAGAAAACCAGTTCAGTGTCATTGCTCTAGTAATTGCCACCGACACACCTTTATGGGCTTCTATGGGTGGTGAGATATCTCTCCATGACATACACTTCGAGGCCAAGTTGTGGATTAACTTCATTTATGGTTGAATCATGCCTTCCAAGAATGAACAGCGGGTGAATTTGGAAGCTGCCATCCTTATCTATTACATTATGACACAGGTGCCCATCAACTTTGGGGAGATAGTGGCCAATAAAATACGGAGAAAGGCCAGGCAAGCCAAAACTTTAATGCCATACGCGATGCTTATATCACAGCTTTGCTTGAAAGGGGGAGTACCCCTTTTCCTGGATGAGATCCCCAGCTCTGCCTCCAGTGTGATCTCTGTTGCTAACAAAAGGGACACTGATACTCCTAAAAACAAGAGGAAGCGAATGCAAGCCTTTGAGGTTCCGAATGAGCCCATCACTCCTAGTTTAGAGCCGACCCCCTTTGTCCCCGCTCTTAACATGCCACATCCTGAGGCATCGGATCATGATTTTGGAGGTGCATCAATTCGAGGATCCTTACCTCCTCCCACCTCCTCACACCCCAATGGTCTTCGAAAGCTCGCAAATACGACCCACTCACATGAAAACCAACTCCAATAACTAGCTAAGAGCCTTCTTGAACTTATTATGAAAATAGTCAAGAAGGAGTTGAAGTCAATCAAGGACAGCTTGAGTAAGTTGTGTTCTCATGTGCATGTGGTGGAGGGAGCTATCGCCTCTCTCCAGGCTGAGGTTCAGGAATGGAAGAGTCGGACACCTATGACAGCATCTGAAATAAGTTCTCTTGATGCAGTAATGGCTGCTCCCTCCACAGCTCAAGGCCCTAACGATGATTCATTCAAGAGCTTACGTTATGATGTGGATGATGGGGATAAGGTTGGCCAAGTTGGGGATGAAGCAGCCAGTGATGGTGATGATGATGAAGTCGATGAAGAGTGACTATAATAGGAAGTCCTTTCCCCTTTTAAGTTTCATGCATACATTGGGGACAATGTAAATTTTTTAGTGGGGGTGGGTTGAGTGTTGTGATTTTTGATGAATTTGTGCCCTTGTCAGGCTTTTCTTTGATGAAGTTGTGCCTTTGTTGGGCTTATCTGTGATGAATTTTTTTGTGCCCTTGTTGGGCTTGTTAATTTTTGGTTTGGAAGCCTTTGTCGGTCTTAATATGAAACGAAATGTTAGTGGTAATGAAAGGGGTCCTTGCTTTAATTACCAAATGTTGCATTGTGATTCAAATTTTGATTGTCGCCTGTGTAAATAGTAGATAGTAATCAAACTCCAAGGATTTTCTTCATACCATGGTTCTTTCCCAAGGAGCATTTTCTTTTTCTTTCTTTTTGTTGTCGAACCGAGTTGACATTTCCTAATAATAGATTGTGAGGTGACTTTCTTAAGGGAAAATGCCATGTCTTTCTTTGAGTCTCTTGTGGAATTGTTTTTGAGAGATACCACCAAAAATTTGTGTGGCATGAAAAAAATAAAAATGGGAGTTTGAAATGTAAAAAATGTAGCATTCTCTTGTCATACATTACACATTCCCTGTTTGGCTACACATTCCCTGTTTAGCTTGTGGATTTACATGTTCTCATGTCTTGAATCAAAATCTTGTGATTATAATGAGTTGTGTGAACTCTTTGGGTGTGATGCCTTATGTGGTAAGGATTTTTGAATGAATCTCACGCATCTCTTCTTGTCTAGAACTTTCCCTAAGTGTGACTCAAGGAGAAATACTAGATGTAGCTTCACTTAAAATATAAATTTTAGGCCTTCAATTGATTAGTCACGTCACCCAAAATGACCTCCAAAAATGTCTTCCCTTGCTAGACAATATTGAGCCTTTGGACAGTTTATTCTTAGAAACCACATTACAAGCCAATGTCCCTTTTTGTAACCCTCTTCTTGGCACCCATCCTCCCTAATTGCTAGTGATGAATGAATGAAAATAATGGAGGCTTTAAGCCCAAGATATAAGGAGAGATAAGGAAATCAATGAGAAAGAGGCAAAAAGCCTAAGTTTGGGGGTTTACGAGAAAGGGGGAAATGTGATGAGCCTAAATTTGAGGTAACACCAAATTGTGATCAAAAGGAATAAAATGATGGGTTGAGAAACCTTGAGGCATCAAAAGAGAAAAGAATAGTGAAATGGTGTTACCACTTGCTTAGACAAGGCTTAATGTGATAGCCAAAAGAGCTACAAGGAAGGCCTTTGAGAAATAAAAGATGAAGATGGATGCAAAAGGAGGAATAAGGTGGAGTGATCTAAAGAGTTGGATGGGGAGGATTTAAGTGTTCACATAAAGGCATTAGGGAGGTTCTAGTCACTAGAGCTAAATATTTGTCCTACCATTACCCCTAGCATTCATTATGACCCGCAATTCTTAATTGATTTTGAGTGTAGTTGATCTATATTAGTGGCGAATTACATGAAGGGCAAGCCTATGGATCAAGTTGTTTGCATGGAGATTTCTTTTGTGAGAGTGAGTGTGATCATCTTCTTATATAATCCCTTATGTGTGCATTGATTTATGATAAAGAGAAGGGATTCTCTCTTGCAGTAAGTGGCATCACTCCCTTTTGGGGGTATACTTGCATTAAAGTGTGATTGAGGCATGAATAATGTGACCTCCAAGGCAAACTTTGAATGTGCAGTGATTATGATTTGAGATGCTATGTGTATTTGATTGGATAAACTATGCCCTTGTTTTGCAAAATGAAAGCAGTTGTGAATCATGCCTATGAATTGTGGTTGCCTCTTGAAACTTTTCCACATTTTTTGGAGAGAAATTACTTCTCTTTTTCTGTGAGTTAGTGAGCATTTTTGGGTTATCATAGATAACAAGGTCATTGATGCATAGACTCTGGTGGAGTGACATGCTATTCCTTTTGCTCAACTGATAAGAATTGCATTACTTGAGGACAAGCAATGGTTCAAATTTGGGGATTTGATGAGTTGATAATATACCAACTCATTAGGCTCTTAAGCATGAACTTTAGCTTAATTTTAAAGTCTTTTAGCTGGATTTTATGTCCTTTTTGCCTTTGGATGTGCAGGTATCTTATTTGAAGAGAAGGAGCACGAAGTTGAGTAAAAAGGATGAGATTTAGGTGAAAACCGGTGCTCCACCGGAGGACACCGGCGAAATGCCGGTCAACTGCAGGCACTCACTGGTTTAATGAGCAACTACAACTGGCGATCCCCCGGTTCTATCACCAAAATATGTTGTACTTGACTGGACAACTGATTAGATCAATTGGCGACTCGCAGTTAGCAATTGGTGAATCGCCGGAAGACATCACCGAAATGCTTTGGACTTCATTGGACCATAAAGGAAAGCAACTGGCGGCTCGCGGATAGAAACCAATGAACCGCTGATTCCATCATAAGTAAAAGACGTATGAAAAGGGGAAAAAACATTCAGCCCTGAAAAAGAGGAGAATGTTATGACCTACTTTTATATATATTCTAGAAAAAGTACTCTGAATAGATCATGGGATCTTCTCATTACTTTTGAGAGAGAGAACTCCATTGGAGAAGACAAGAATTGTTTTGAATATTACTTTGTTCATCTTCATCTTCTTCATTAAGGTATAACCACCATTGTAGAGATATTTTGAGCTTGATTTTGCTTACTCTTAATGATGAAATTGTTGAGTTTATTGATAAATATGCTCTTGTGTTTCTCAATTATGAGTAGCTAAATCTATAGCTAGAGGTGTGTGATGATGGGTGTTTAATTTGATTGGGTATTGCTAGATTTGTCTTGTTATTACTTAATTAGCGTAAATCTCTTGAATTCTCCTCAAATTATAGTTGATTGCTCATAGTCGCAAATATGGGTATTGTTTTCTTACTTGATTTTGGCTTGAAAAATAAGAATTAAGTGATGGGGGAGAATTTAATTGGGATTTGATTATGTGGGGTTGGGCTAGAAATAGCCAAGATCCATAATCATAATCCCTTTAGAGGTTGATGGCTAGAAATAGCTCAGACCCTAACCCAAACCATATTGGAATATTTAATTGTACCTTGAGGTTCGAAAGGAATTGAGGATAAGGAGCTCAAATGGTTGAAAAACATCGAGCTCCATCTTTTCCAAGTTTATTTACACATATTAGTAATAACTTGACTATCTAGTAAATCCTGATTTGATTGACACCCTATCTACACCACACCTCTAGCCTTTGCTTATTATTGTTTCTCAATTTTGGTTATCTTTCTCTCTTGATTAAATGATTTTAGATCCACAATATTATTGCATTTACTCCCCCAAAATTTACATTTACATCTTAATTTCTTGGATGCGAATAAATTCAATTCACTAAACAACTTTTGTTTAAATCATTCTCTATTCTCTGTGGGATTCGACCCTGACACCCATTGGGTTATTTGTTCTGATACAACAATCACTTACATTCTCTCAAAATAAGGAGTGTAGTTTGAGCTTATCACAATTATCCTAAGATAAGGAAAGAAATTATAAATATTGGATGACCAATAATTTGTAGGATCAAAATCAAGTACTGGTGGTATTAGAGGGAGATCGAGTGAAACGCTGGTGGGGACCCTGAGTCATCGCTGAGCTGCTAGTGCTTTACAAAAGACTGGGTGAAAAATTATCCATCCAACACCACATAGGCATTTCATCAGTCTTGACCCGTGTAGCATAGGTGAAACACGGGTCTAGGTAGTGGCCTGAAGCATTGCACCCAAACTTGCGTTTCAACTGGCATTACGCTGGGCCTGACCGATGGTTTGCTAGTGAGCACCACTCAGTGAATTTCACCCCAAAACTCAGTTAAACAGAAATCCTTCACATTCATGACTCACTCACTCACTTCACATTACGATTTTATTCGCTCAAGTAACAAAACAAAAAATAAAAATGATGATTTTCCCTTAAGAACGACATCACCCAATCTATCATCGGGTTAATCGTGCCTTTTTAGCACATGGGGTTACTCAAACTTCACCCCCAACTATTATATCCAGCATACACTTCACCTCATACCTTCAACCAAAATGAACATTCATAGCCATAATATGTAATTAATATTAAACCCCCAATATACCCACATAATGAGAAATACTCAACAATGAAAAAGCACAAAAATGGGTAATGGGAAACATGAATATTGAAAATATCTGATGCAACATGATTTACATTGTCAACAATCAGCAAAATTAAAGAAATCTAAGAGCTCATGAACAGATACCAATTTGAGAATTGAGAAGGGGTAAAGAAATTAAAGCTTTATGCTTGACCAACAATGGCGTTCCAAAGAATGAAAGCTTATGTTGCTAGGAGAGAGTTTTAGTGAGTAGAATTGAGAATAAGAGAATGAGAATGGGGGTTTATATAGGTTGAAGAGAGAGAGTGTGATTTGTAAGTAAAAAGGTGGGTGTTACTGGTAGGTTTTAATGGAGGAAAGTTGGGAAAATGAAAAGGGTTGTGGTTAGGTGAAAAGGTGGAGAGAGAGAGAGTATTGGAGAGGTAAAAAAGGTGTTTTGACTGTTTTGGATAATTTTTAAAGTGTTATGTGTCAGGTTAGTCAATCGGTCCATCGAGATTCAAAAATACACTTACTTACCTTTACCCACGCTTGACCTGCGACAGCTGGTGAGTATCGGCGTATTGTCGGTTCAAGCGTTAGTGAGAATCGCCAGTTCACTGTTTGCTAACTACGATTAACCAACATCTCGAGATCTTCACCTATGTTTCGCTAGTGATTCGCAACTTACCCTTTTATTTTCAACTTTTCTCCAGGTACACCGGTTCACACCTGCGCCAGACCGGCATTTTGCAAAATGCTTCTAGCATTTCGCTAGTGAGACGCCGACTCCCTCCTTTCTTTATCCACTTCTGCTTCTCTTATGCGATAGGGCGACAACTCATGCTTGAGCACCAGCGTTTCGCCAGTCTAGCGTAGTGGATGCCCTTTTTTCCTTCTCCTTGTTTCTCATCCAATCATCCTACAAAAAAAATCAACAAAGCATCAAAACATAAAACACTTTGGTTAACTCCCAAGAAGCGCCTTATTTAACATTGTTGCATGATGGATACTTCCTCAACTGTAAGTTTTTCGGAGGGTCATCCTCAAAATCAGCCTCATCAACATAAACTTAGTCTTGTGCTACCTCATCATTTAAAACCCCTATCACCTTGCATTCATTCGGGGGCTCAGCGGTTTGACAAACCTTGAAGGTGGCTTCCTCACCTCCCACGCGAAATTTCGTCTCACCAAGCTCCACATTTACTAAAGCTCTGCCCCTAGAAGGCAATGGTTTCCCCAATATGACGGGTACTTCAACATTCATATCACAATCAAGCACGACAAAGTCAGCTAGAAGGATGAACTTGTCGATCCGAACCAAGACATCCTCCAAACCTCCTACTAGTTTCTTTATGGATCAATCTACTATCAACAACCTCATTGAGGTGGGTTTGGGACTCCCTAACCCCAACTTCTTAAAGATAATGAGAGGCATTAGATTTATGCTTGCGGCAAGATCACGTAGGGCCTTCTTGAATACGCACAAACCAATGGAACAGGGGATAGTAAAGGCTCCCGGATCCTCTATTTTGGGAGCGAGATTGCTTGTCATCATAGCACTGCAGTGGTGTGTTACTTTCCATACACCAACATCAAGATCTTTTTTTTATTTAACAAATCTTTCATAAATTTGGTATAACCCGGCATATGGAGCAATGTATCCACTAGAGGTATATTAATGGATAATTTACTAAACATCTCAACAAATTTTTGAAATTGATTATCCTCCTTCTTCTTTGCTAACCTCTAAGGATAAGAAGGTGGAATCCTAGGCTCTTGGTCCATGTCGTCTAAAGCCTCTTTGCTCATTTCATGTTCAATAACATCATTTACAGGAGTTGCATCAACTTTTTCCTCATCTAATCCTTCTTAAAAATTCACAAACTTTGGTGCTTTTGGCACCGCATCCATTACTTCATCACCACTTTTTTTTGGGTAAACAATATCTTTGGGCTTCATACTCACATCTTCCAACACTTTGCCACTTCTAGTCACAATTGCCATACAATGGCCATCCTTCTTTGGGTTAGGTACAGTGTCCCTAGGAAGTGTCCCTTTCATTTGTGGATTCATTTGGGAAGACAAATGATTCATTTGCACTTCCAAGTGCTTAATCGATGCTAAGAGGGATTTCACTATTTGGGCAAGGTTTGACACCTCTCCTTTCAATTCCTTAACTCCACTATTGGTGGATTCCACTCTCTTAAGTACTCTAGCTAGCATCTCTTCAATCTTGGAGCTTCCCACATCACGCTACACCCAGTTGCAACTGGGGATTTTCAGCCTTTGGAGGGGGAACATATGGATTTGAGCTACGGTGATAACATTCCCCATTACGATTTTGATCTTGATTACCATATTTGTTATTTCTATCAACCCAACCTTGGTTGTCGCAGTTTCTCCAACCTTGATTTTCTTCCCTTGGGCATCAAGGACATTGATTGGCACCTTGATACCCAGGTAAGAACTCCCCATTTGATCTGCCATGAATTGACATTCTTCTTCATACCTAGGTGGTGAGGATTCGCCTTTATATTGTATTGTACCTTGAGTCCCCACGACATTAACGCTCTTAGACCCCGTTCAGATGACGTGCTTCCCCATCAACTCGATATGGGTCATCATTTTTGCCAAAGTCTTATCTCATTCCTTATCCCTCTTTCTCATCTCGAAAATTACAAAACTTGAACCTGCAGCACTTGGTGGTACTTCAGTTTCCCTCGTGTGCTATGCTTGGTCCATTTTAGTCATTCAATTCAACAAAGCTTTGGATATTCCATAGAGTTGGTCCATGAGAGATCCACCCACTAAGTTATTTTCCACTGACTTGTTAATGGAGTACAAGAAATGATAAAAACTTTGAAGGAGCACTCCATCCGTAAGCCTGTGGTTGGGACATTAGGCCACTTTCTTCTTGAACCTCAGCCATTCCTCATGTAAAGGTTCTCTTGGGATTTGCCTGAAATTGGTGATATCATCTCTTAGCTAAAACATCCTTGATGGAGGGAAGAACCTATCTAAGAAGGCTTCAGTCAATTCTTGCCATGAAGTGATGCAACTTGAAGGAAGCTCCTTGAGCCACATGGTCGCTTCCCCAGTCAAGGAGAATGGAAAGAACGTCAATCTGATCGACTCTTGACTTAAATTTGTGATGTTGAAAAGTTGGAATACCTCAAGAAAATTTCGAAGATGGCGATTTTCATCTTCACTTGGCTGGCCTCCGAAGAGTCCTTTCAGTTATAGCAAGTGTAACATTGTGCTGGTCACATGGAACACCGCATTCCCTACTATGTCTAGCATCATGGGATCATCATCCTCGTGGTCCATATGACCATCCACAGAACCTTCTTGAGATTGTTGGCCGATATCAGTCATCCTATAAAGGCACCCAAAAACAACAATAAAAATAAAAGCAAAACACAAGATGCTAAATTAACTCAACTAAATAATCAACTAGGGGCTATCTAATCATATTCCCCAGCGATGACGCCATTTTTGATAATTTCTAATCCACTCCTCATAAAATAGTGTGTAAATGGCCGTTGACAAAACAATTATACCCGATGAGTGTTGTGGTCGAATCCCACAGGGAATAGTACTAAGATGGCCCAAAAGTTGTCTATCAAGTCAAACTAAGAAGCATCATTGTATTGTAAAGAAATAAATAAAAATGGGGGTGCAAAAGATTACAATTAAAATGCAAAAGCAACTATTGATCAATCAATAAGATAACCAACGTGAATTACAAATATGAGCAAGAGCTAGGGGTATGCTTTAGAATGGGGCGTCAATTGGATTGGAATTGACTAGGAAATCGAATTATTACTCATAAATATAAATAATCATGGACGAGGTGCCACTCGATGTTTTTCAATCACTTGGGGCCTTTTGCCTTGAGTTTTCTCAAACCCCAAGGTTCTGAAGAATATACCCATTAAGACTTAGGTCAGATTTGAGCTATTTCTAGACTCAAATCTCTCATGGGTGAATGATTATGGGTTTTAGCTATCTCTAGCCTAACCCCACACAATCAACACCTAATTACCCATCATTGTTTTCTCACCCACACTCAATTTTCCTTATTCAAGCAAAACTAGAGTAAGTAGATATAATCCACATTTGCAACTATGAGTAATTAAATTATAAATTGGGAGAAAGCAACAAATTTATATTAAACAAATAACTCTAAGATCAATCTAAAAACACCCAATCCAATTTAACTCCAATCATGCACACACCCCTAGCAAAGAGATTTAGCTACTCATTGATGAGAAATATAAGATTATATTAACAATCAAAATCATAACATTAATTATCAAGAGTTAATTTCAAGCTCACAATTGTCTTCAATGGAGGTTTTTACCTTGGAGACGAAGAAGAAAATCTACTAAATATTTCTCTCTCTAACTTTCTACAAATCTGGAATGAAATTTTTAGTACTTTTTAGAGAATGTATAGAAATAGGTTAAAAAATGCTCCTTAGATTTCGTGCTGGACAATTTTTCCCTTCTGAAGGCGGCCTCACTTGTGAGTCACCAGTGTTCTGTCGGTGCCTATCCGCGGGACATCGTTGTGTCGTAGGTGGGGGGGGGGGGCGGTGACTCTAGGTCTGGCCGACATTGGCACCGACGGTAGTGTGTGCTGACTCGCATTCTGCCGGTGCACCTTCCACTATTGTCCATTTTGCTCCTGTGTTTCGGCCGGCTCCATCCGATGGAGCACCGGTCCCATTCGGTAAAGCTTCAGTCCTCTTCTTTAATTATATGCTTTTGTCCAAGTTTTTACTTTTTCTCCCTAAATTAAATACCTGCAAAAACTAAAGAGAAAGAGGATAAAATCCTCTTAAATAACTTGAAATAAGCAAAAGCTCATGTTTAAAAGCCTAATGAGTTGGTAAATTACCAACTCATCAACTTGGAGCCATCTATGGTTCTAGGTCCCGTGTCTTGATCGGGGGTCCCAGCTCTAGTTGTGAAAGTCTTATAAATTTCAAGAAATTACAATAAGCTTATAATAAAATTTTATGAAGCATGTATAAATGGTTATAGTACATAGCTTGTGTTAAGCATCGTGAATGCTCACCCAATCTTGTAATTGAACGTGTCAACGTGTAATAAAAATTATGGATAAAGGGCATGCACGTGTATGATTGTGTAAATACCACAATTCACCTCTATAGGAGGTTTGAGAGAAAAATTATTTTGGCATAAACGATCATTGCTCGTGTACTTTTGGTACGTCATAAATCTTGTGGTATATTTTATCATGAACTATCAAAGGGTAAAAACAAGAAATAATTCTTGCCTATAAATATCTTGGCCATGACCAGAATGAATATTATTGTGTGACCGCATGAATTTTTCATTGAAAGCGTACCTAAGGTACGTTAAAAGTATTTTTCTAGATCTTATGAAAAAACCTATTAAAGGAAAATGTAAAGCAAAAAAAATGAATCTCGCCTATATGATTTTGATCATGACGATAATAATATAGTTTTCTCCCTAAAAGGAGATGTTCACCATATAGATGGTGTTATTCAATATATGGTAGTACACAATTACTTGAGAGCTCAGAGATAATGTGTTATCATATATCCGAAGAAATAAACTCAAAAGAAACTTATTAAGTTTCAAAGGCGTTGGCCAAAAATATTTTTTAATTTAATATCTTCATATTACTACAATCAAAGTGGTTTATAAATATTTATGTGAAAGGTTACTGGCATTTTTCTCTTGTTTGTATTACAAAAATTTGGGTATGATGACAGAATCACATGCGATAGTAAACTAGAAGTTTACTGAAACAAATATCAGTTGGCATGACCAGTTGGCCATCTCGATTTAAATGTGACGCGAAAATAGTTAAGAATTCACGTTGTTATACATTGAAGAAATAAAAAAATCTTCATGAATTCTCTTGTGTTGTCTGTTCTCATAAAAAAATAATTATTATACCAGTTAAGGTTGAGATTATATCCCCTGAATATTTTTAAAACTTATAATAAAGATGAATATGGACTCATTCACCTGCCATTTGCGCCATTTGTTATTATATGATTTTAATGGATGCATCTATAATTAGGTCACATGTGCATTCGATATCAAGTTATAATTTAATTTTTGTAAGGTTTTTTTCTCAAATTATTAAAAATAAGAGCACGATTTCAAATTATAAAATTATATTGATAATGTTGGTTTATATTCAAATTGATTTAGCAGAAATTGTATGTCTCCAATCATAACTAAACGTTGATTATGAGAATAACTCTCCCCAAAGAAATTTGGTTTGAGATGTGTTATTTATAATGTAGCACGACTTGTATGTATCATGCCATCAAGATTCCTCTATCATAGTTAGTTTAGGTCAAGAACCAAGTAATTCTCATTTAAGAATTTTAACGTGTGGTATATGATTCAATTGTTCCACCACCACACACAAAGATAGGTCCCTTAATGGGGTTGGGGTAAATGTTAGATTTCCTAAGATTAGAGAGAGAGATAATTAGCAATTGAAAATTATGTAAGGAATAAATTATCTAGATCATCAAAATTTTAAAAAAAGTGAACTTAAAGGGAAAGAGATAATTCATTTGTAAAATATTGTAAGTCAAATTTCAGATGTATATGCTGATCCTATGTTATAATCTAGCTTGAAATGCTCCAATGAAATTAAAAGTTCTTAAAGGATGAGTTTATGATATGTCTGAAACATGATAGATCAATCGGTTCCAAAGGTAGAAACTCCTTAAAGAAGGAGAGGAGAAGGTAATAAGATGGTCATAATAATGAGGCAAGTTCTTTAAAATAGCACCACAACATAATACTTCATACAACCTTGGAAAAGGTTCAGGTACCTGAAAAAATATATGAAGAAATTTTGATAAGTTATGTCACATTGAAAATTGATATCAAAATGATTGTTGATGGTATCTTTAATATAATGTAGCGCTTCGAATTACAAATGGTGACGAGGATCTTAAATTCAAATTTGTCAAAAGTGTGACAGACAAATGATTGGCCAAATAAAATACACAATTCAAGTATATTTCATTCACATGATAAAAATGAAATATTTTGAATCTACACTCCTAACACTTAAAGGTATAATGTCAATGAGTACAAATAATTTCTTGCATGAAATGTGAAATAAAAAGTAAAATCATAAGTTATAAAGTACGGCTTGTGCTTTGTGGAATATAAAATTTTCGCATAAGTTCTTATATTATTATATGAAGATGTGTTCTCCTATAGTGGATGCATTTATTTTGAAGTTTCATATGAGTTTGACAGTACATGAAAAACTTGATATGCATATATGAAATTGTTTTCATATCTAGCAAGACAGTGAAGTTTATAAGAAAAATCTTGAAGGATTTAGAAGGTTTTAAAGTGATTCTATTGAGTACCCAAATGATTGTGACATTGCTTAACATAAAGAAATATCAATCTTGATCTAATGAAATGGTTAAAACGTACCATGTCTCAGTACAATTGATGCACTTATGTATCCTACTATTATTATTCATGAGATAATATTTTTATTAATATGCAGACAAGCAAGATATAATTTCACTTTTATGTGAAGATATTTGAGTGAATGAAATATTAGTATGGATATATAATATTTTTAACAAATATCGTAAATGAATTGTCGGTAATACAAATGCAGGAAGATTATTTGTTCTACATAATATTTAATGGCACAAAAGTTATCTATTTGCATGTGAGGATATTGTCATATTCTACATGACAATTAATTATTGATATTTATTCAAGTCATGCCAAGATACAAACAACTTATAAAGAAACTAACTCAACACATAGGAGATGTGTTATTTTTCTTTGAATTTTGAAGGTTTCATATTGTATGAAAATAATATTGATTGTATGTTCAACTGAAAAGAAGATACATCAAAGGAGATAGGACAAATCATATTTCACCAAAGTTTTTTTAATGTATATACTCCAACCAAATAGTGTGATAGATGTTCAACAAGTTCGTTCCATAGATAACTTGGTAGATCACTAAAATATTACCAACATCAACATTTGAGAAGTTGGTAACAAGATTGGAATGTATCATTTTCGAGATAATAAATGATGTTTTTATCAGGGGAGTTAAACTACGTGCTTCACTTTTTTTTTCTTAGCTAAAATTTTTTCCCACTGGGTTTTTTCTGGAAAAATTTTAAATGAGGTAGTAGTCAATGCATATTACTAGATATGAGTACTTTTTTTTCTTCGCTAGGATTTTTCCAACAAGTTTTTCTAGTAAGATTTTAACGAGATCAATTATCTATTAATGTACATCCAAAAGGGAGTGTTGTAAAATATATCAAATATATGTACGTCCATTTGGTGTAACTTGGAGGGTAAAAACTAGTTACTACAATTAGTTAGAAAGGAATCACTAATTAGAAAGGAACCAATGTAGTTAGAATTGAACAAAGTTATTTTGGTTACTTGGAGACCAAGAAGTTTTTTCTATTATAAATAGGAAAGTATTTTCTTCTATTATGTATATCATTACAAAATAATTATAAAATATCTCCTCCTCTTTATAAAATTTATGATTTCCTTCTTTTTGTTTTATTTGTATTTCTATAACTTTTATAACAACTAAAAAGATATGTGGATTAATTTGACTTAAAAGATAATTTAAAAAATTAAATGAATCAAATATGAGAAATTTAAATAAAGAAAATTAGATAATATGCAAGGCCCAAAACTCTTGGATTTAGTAATGTCTTTGATTGTAGATAGATTTGAATTGATTCCCTCAATAAAAAGATAACAATTAGAACAAGTTTACTGTGTTGCTATGCAAACTAGAACAAGGATAAATATAATATACATATATACATACATATATATATCTATATGTAGTGTCATGTGTATTGTGTATCTAGTGTCTTGTTCTTTTGATGAGTTGGTAATTTACCAACTCATTAGGCTCTTAAGCATGAGCTTTAGCTTAGTTTCAAGTGATTTAGATGAATTTTATGCCTTTTTTGCCTTTTTATGTACAGATATCCAATTTGAAGAAAAAGAGCAAGAAGTGAAGTAAAAAGAAGGAAATCAGGTGAAAACACGGCGCTTCACCGGAGAACATCTGCGAAACACCGGCAAAACGCAGATGGTAACTTCTTTGAGGAACTAAAGCAACCAACGGTCGTAGACATCAATCGGAGACTTTACGGTTAACTCGCCTACTAACAGTTGAACTTTTTGGATCAAAGAGAAAAAAATCGGCGTAGCATGGTTGGAGGCCGGCGAATCACTGAAGGTCCCACTGAAGGATACTAGAAATCACTGAAGGAGCAATAGATGATAGACAGTGGTTCACGGAATGTAACCAGTGAACCGTCGGTACTTTCGCAAGTGCCAAAATGCTGAGCAGGGGCAAATGCATCCAACACTGAAAAAAGAGGGGATTGATTGCCCTATCTTCAGATATATTCTAGAAGAGATTAATCTATACATATCAGATCTTAACTTTAGCTTTTGAAAAATATTCTTTTTGCTAAGGAAGAAAGTAGGATTCTATTGGTGGAAATTGTTAAATATTATTTTTATTTTCTTCATCTTCTTCTTTATCAAGGTACCACCATTGTTGAAAACATATTTTTGAATTTGATTTTGCTGCTCTTATTATTGAAATCAATGATTTTATTAATTGAATATGCTCTTTAGTTTCTTAACCACGAGTAGCTAAATCATCAACTAGAGGTGTGTGGTGATGAGTGCTTAATTAGATTGGGTATTGCTAGATTCATCTCAATATTGCTTAATTAGTGTAAATTTGTTAAGTTCTCTCCAATTTATAATTGATGATCCATAGTTGCAGTTGTGGGTCTACTTTTCGTACTTGTTTTCTGCTTGAAAGAGAAAAATTGAGTACTGGGAGAGAATTTAATGGGGGAAATGGATGTGATGTTGTGGAGTTGGACTAGACATAGCCAAAACCCATATTCTCATTCCTAATTAATAGCTAATAGCTAGAGATTAGTGCAACTTATTAATCCAAACTTGATTGGCGCTGATTTAATTGTGTCTAGTGGTTTGAAAGAACTCTAGAAAGAGGCATTTATGAGGTTGAAAAAACATAGAATTCCCACCTGTCCATAGTTATTTACACAATTTTAAATGATGAGAAGATCTAGCATAGCCTTGTTTAGCACATCATCTACACCATACCTCTAGTCCCTCTTATTATTGTCTACAACTTTAGTTATTTTTCTATTCTAATTAGCTGAGTTAGAATCTATACCATATTGTTAGCATCAAGTCTCCCCCAAAATATTTACTGCTTTGTTTTCTTTTGAGTGGTGCAAACTAATTTCAATTTTTCAAACAACACTTGCGCATATCACTTGTTAGTCTATGTGGAATTCGACCCCAACATCCAGCGGGATATTTGTTTGATACAATGACCGTTTACGCTCTTTCATAACGAAGAGTATATTTTAGATGTTATCAAAAATGGCACTGTTGTCTGGGACTAGCGCTTGATATTCTTGTGTTGAATTAAGAGAATCAAGAGAAAGCGCTAGAACTGATGTAAGTAAGATCCGCTACAACTAGAAGTCGATCTGGTACCTTCCTCAGGGTACTCAACAACTAGAGTCATCTCCCTTTCTCCTTTTAGCTTTAGTCGGTCGAGTAGCTTATTCGAACGTTGTGAACTCATTCTTGCCTTTGCAATACCAGCGCATCTTGTGCCACTGAATCGGTTGTGCTCTGCCTCTTCCCCTCTATCAGAACATTGCCTTGTGTGGAAGGTTGACTCTGAACTTCAGTCAATGGGAGGAATCCCCTTAATAATCATAATATATTCATCATAAGCTGAACATAATGACCCAAGGTTTAGAAATAGATATTGTATAGGGTACTATACTTGAAATCATACATGAAAACTCATAAACTGATTGATGGGTCAAATATTCTATAAAACATAATATCATATGATATGAACATGAGTAACATAAAAATAGGAGGAACAATGGGAGGATTCATCATAACTGACACCATCGCGATAGAGCTTTCGTGATATCCCAACTATCTTGCTCAAGCGGGCAGAGCCGTCCTAAACCTTGCCAAGGAAAAGAACGATCAAGGTGTGATATCACTAGTGTGCCCTCGGGGGGGGGAAATGCTCTTTTGAGAGGTCCCAAATATGAATATCTAACTACGGTGGCGCATAGTTATGAGACCTGAGTCCTTGGAATCCCTCGCCTACTCAGTGTTAGACACTACTCCCAAAACATGTATATCGCTCATAATCATATTCTCCAAGCATAGATTAAATCTGTTTCATGGAGTCCTGACTCCAAAATATCTCTTTAAATTTATGTCACGACCCGAACATAGACCTGGATTGTAACATGGGACAAGGAGTCCCGAGAGACTCCAAGTCGACCCATGGCATGAACATACATCTAACTCAATGTCAATAAAGCGGAATACTTAGCATACGACATAGTGGAAACATGAACATAACATAATATGGAAAGAGGAGTGTACTACATCCATAACAACTGAATACTACATTTAGTCGGAAAGCCTCTAACATGTCTGATGGGTTGATGGGACAACACCCCTAACTAACCCAGCAAATCTAGAAAACTGAACATGAAAAGATAACTGATATCAAACTGGTCCTCGGAGAATGAGGACTCACCAAGAGCTGGGTGCTAAACTCCGAGATGAACTACTAATGATGTTGGGTCTAAATATCGGAGCATGTATCATGCAATGATACAACATAGAGTATGTAGTCAGTACGTAGAATGTACCGAGTATGCAAGGTGAACAAAACGGACATTTAAAAATACATAAATGCTCATAAGAGATCGTAGAGAGGGAGAACATGATCATAACATATATATTATAACGTAATGTAAGGCTCAAGGTTTACAAATCATTCGTAATCCATTCACAATCATAATCTAAAAGAAACTTTATTAAATCATCACTTAATCCAAAATAACATAAACATAATGATGCATAAAACATGCAGAAAAATGGGAGGACTCGTCATAACTGACACCATCATGGTAGAGCCTTACATGATACCCCAACTATCTCGCTTAAGTGGGCAGAGTCGTCCCTGGCTTGCCAAGCAAGGGACGTGCGTTATGTGATATCACGAAAGTGGGGATCACTAACATTGTAATGTATCAATATAAATCTACGGTGGCACAAAGTTATGAGATACCGGCGTATTCCTTTGAACACCAGGCTACTCAGTGCTAGATATTACTCCCAAAAACTTGCACATTATGCTCATACGTAAATCAGAAACATCATTCATGAGATTCATGGATAAATAAACATTTAACATCATTGATCCCCTTTTCATACATGATTAGCCATGAATAAAGGGCCCTTTCGTTGGCCAACATAATAAATCGATAAATCATAAAATCCATCTCACAAATCGAAAATCATCCTTGAACATGTGGGCATTTCCCAATACCATAACATGCTTGAAAATATTCAACTCACTTGAAAGAATGATTATATACATGGGTAACTTGAAAACTTTCTTTTCATCATCAATAATTCATCATACATGAACATTCATCATAAATCTTAACTTTCATGAACTTTTCTTAAATGGGCATTTTAGTTTTAAAAGCTTGAAACATGATTTTAATGGAAAACAATGTAAAACTTGCCATATTTCGTAATTCAATAATCATAACTCAATTAGATCATGCCCATGTAGAGAAATCAAAATTTCATGCATTGGGTAAAACCCCATAGAAATTACATATGAAATTCATGATTTAGAGAGAGATTGGCATGGGTCTGAAAGGATTCACCCATTCATAATCCTATATACCTGGGGAAGATCAAATTTCACTATTCTTGAAAGCCCAATGGAAAATTGAAGAATACTTGAAGAAGAACAACCTTGATCACCTCCCTCATTTTCTAACTTTGCATGCAAGGATATGAATGAGCCTAGGATAGGTTTTACTCTTCTAAAACACTACATTTCGAGCCTTAAACGACGTACTTTAGGACCCTAGGACTTAGGAATGACGAAAATACCCTTAATGAAATTCCTGAAATTTTTGCACTAGTAGTGATAACGACCGTCCTAATGGGTCATTTTGGATACCACAACTCGTGGTATCCCTCTGTCGTCTCCATTGCCGACTTCACTTCCTCAAGTTCGATCCCACGACTCGATAAGACGAGTCCTCCCTCTAGATAACGATTCGTTATATTGCCCGTTGTTCCCCCTTCACGACCTATACCAAGCCTTCCCACGAACCACACCATGATCTATTGCTCCTCACAACGGGTCGTCCAATGAGCCGTTCCTCCCCCTTAGGTTGAGGACCAATTCCACCAAAACTTCAAACAATGACTCATGGTAAAAAACAATGGGTCGTTACTTGACCCGTTACTTCCAACTGCCACCCAGACAGACCTCACCATGGATTCTTCCCATGGGTCATTGGTTGGACCAATGATCCGTTAGGTGACCCGTTCTGTGGGATTTTTCCTAGATTCTACCAACTTCCATTTTTAAATCTCGAATCTAATCTTAGGCACTTCCCCGGTATTACAATATCTCCCCCTGGGGAACATTCTTCCTTTAATGTGGGAAAACATACAAAAAAATAGAGAAATGCAATCATTACAATCAAATACTGATCATTTAAGTCGAAAACTGACGGAATGACTATCTCCATTTCAAACTACATGGTTGAACGGAATTCATGAATCACAGATACATCCATTTACATAAAAGAAACTTGGGTACATGAAATGAACATGAAAACTAAAAAGAGTCTTAGGGAAAAACTGATACCTCAAGCTGGAACTGAGCCGGTAGATAATAAATACAACTCTATTGTACAACAATTGGGGCATTGGTCTTTGCAGCTTTAATGCTTTTTGCTGGTTGGTTTCATTATCATAAAGTGGCGCCAAAATTGGCTTGGTTTCAAGATGTAGAATCTATGCTGAATCACCATTTGGAAGGGCTACTAGGACTTGGGTCTCTCTCTTGGGCGGGGCATCAAGTACATGTATCTTTACCTATTCATTTGATGAGAAATAAGAAGGAATATTGAAAATTCGAGTGGCTGAAGTTGAAGCAGCTACTTTCGAAGTAACAGAAAGAAAAGCAATGACTGGCTTCTTCTTCCAAGTGGAGGATAACCCCAAGGGGTTGTGGGTTTTTTTCTACCAATTGGGGCCCTCCCTTCACCACCCCCATGGGGATGGTCTACAGGGTTCATAACTACTCCTGTTACTACAGGACGCTACAGAATGAAAACTTCATTCTCGATTCTATGAGAATTTTTATGAAAGCCTTTCATTTGCTTCTCTTTGATGGAAGTTTGATATTTCCATAATGTATCCTAATTTTTGGCCTAATTCTTGTTCTGATGATAAATTCAACCTCTAATAAAAAAGATATACCTTGGTTATATTAAATGGATTCAATCAAGTTAAGTAAGATAAGCAAACTAGATTTATTTTTTAGCTTTGTAGAGTTCCAATGAAAAATGGAAAACCACCCAAATGAAGGAAATGTCCGAATTATATATTTTTAAGATTAATAAAATCAAAGGTTTTGTCGTTATAGAACACGGAATTCAATGGAAGCAATGATAAATAAATACAAATAGAAAAGGAAAGGGAGGAAATACAAAAAAATAGAAGAGAAAGTTCGTTACACTTCTTCCTAGTTGCTTGGCCTGTAGTAGGTATCTGGTTTACCGCTTTAGGTATCACCACTATGGCTTTCAACCTAAATGGTTTCAATTTCATCTAGCCATCATGTCTGCTTCGGCTTCCCACGTAGCTCCTATAATGTGCTAATTACTCCATAAAACTTTGACTGAAGCTACTTCCTTGTTTCTTAACCTTCGAACTTAACAGTCCAGTATTTCCACCGGAACCTCCTCATAACTAAGGTTGTCCTTCACACCAACACTGTCCACCGGAACCACTAATGCTGGAACACCCAAATACTTCTTTAATAGCGACACATGGAATACAGGATGCACAGAAGCTAATTCTGAGGGCAACTCCAATTCATATGCCACCTTGTCCACCTATTTTACCATCTGGTAAGGGCCAATACAACAAGGGCTAAGTTTTCCTTTGTTTCCAAACCGCATCACTCCCTTCATGGGAGATACCTTCAGAAACACCCAATCATCCACCTCAAATTCTAATTCCCTCCTTCTCACACTGGCATAGGACTTTTGGCGACTTTGAGCTATTTTCAACCTGTCCCATATGAGCTGAACCGTCTCCATAGCCTCATGAATCGAATTTGGTCTTATCATCGCAACTTCACCAACTTCAAACCAACCAATGGGAGATCTACATCTCTTCCCATAGAGAGTCTCAAATGGAGCCATCTGAATACTGGAATGATAGTTGTTATTGTATGCAAACTCGACAAGAGGCAAATGATCATCCTAACTACCTTTGAAGTCAATCACGCATGCTCTCAACATGTTCTCGAGAGTCTAAATTGTTCGCTCCACTTGACCATCCATTTGCGGGTGAAATGTTGTGTTGCGCTTAACCTGAGTACTAAGTCCTTTTTGAAACGACCTCCAAAATTGAGAGGTAAATTGGGTACCTCTGTCTGAAATGGACAAGGAAACTCCATGCAATTGAACTAGCTGTCGAATATATGGTTTGTCATAATCCTCCATCGAATCTGTGGTTCTAACTGGTAGGAAATGAGTGGCCTTAGTCAACCTATCCACAACGACCCAAATGGAGTCATATTGCCTATAAGTATGAGGCAACCCTGTGATGAAGTCTATATTGATTTCTTCCAACTTCCAAGTAGGAATACTGATATCTTGAAGCACACCTCTTGGTCTCTGGTGCTTGACCTTTACTTGTTGACAGTTTGGGCGCTTAGCTACAAACTCCATAATGACTATCTTCATGCCATTCCACCAATAGACTTCCCATAAGTCACGGTACATCTTGGTGGCACCTAGATGGATAGAATACTTGGATACATGAGCCTTGTGCAACATCCGGCTCCTCAAATCATCGACATCTGGAACACATAAGCGACCTTGGTACCGAAGCACTCCATCTCCCCCTTTGGAGAAGACCTCTACCTTCTGATTCTGGATGGCTTCCTTTAACTTTACCAAAATAGGATCTTCATCTTGTCTAGCTTTTACATCAGTCACCAAAGACGATTCTGATCCATTCTGAACAATAACACTGCTATCGGTCGAGTCAACTAACCGAACTCCTAACCTTGCGAGTCGATGCACATCCTTCACCAGCTCCTTCTTCCTCTCATCCACATGGGACGCACTCTCCACAGAGAGTATAATAAGTGCGTTTGCTACTATGTTGGCCTTACCCGGATGGTAAAGGACACTCATATCATTGTCCTTAAGTAGCTCCAACCTCCTCCTTTGCTCAAGATTAAGATCCTTCTGGGTAAACATGTATTGTAAACTCTTATGATCCATAAAGACATCCACGTGGACCCCGTATAAATAATGTCTCCAAATCTTCAAGGCGAATACCACCGCGGCCAACTCAAGATCGTGGTCGGATAATTCTTCTCATGAACTTTCAGCTTTCTGGAGGCATAGGCTATAACTTTTCTGTGCTGCATCAATACACACCCAAGTCCGATCCTTGAAGCATCACAATACACCATGAACCCATCAGTATCCTCGGGTAGGGTCAACACCGGTGCTGAAGTAAGTCGAGCCTTCAAGTCTTGGAAGATCTTCTCATAAGCGTTCGACCATTGAAATTTCGCCTTCTTTTGTGTCAATTTGGTCAAGGGTGCTGCAATAGATGAGAAACCTTCAACAAACCTCCGATAGCAGATGGCTAAACCAAAGAAGCTCTGAATATCTTAAAGATTCATCGGCCTAGGCCAATTCTTCACCGCTTCTATTTTTTGCGAGTCCATATTTATTCCCTCATTTTATACCATATGGCCCAAAAATGCCACGGAGTTCAACCAAAACTCGCACTTGTTGAAATTATCATATAATTTGCGATCCTTGAGAGTTTGTAGCACCACTCTCAAATGAGCGGCATGCTCCTCCTTGCTCCGAGATTATATTCAAAATGTCATCCATAAACAAATATCACAAACATATCCATGTATGGATTGAACACCCTGTTCATTAAGTTTATAAAAGTTGCAGGAGCATTTAATAGTCCAAAATACATAACCACAAACTCATAATGACCATACCGCGTCCTAAAGTCTGTCTTTGGGATGTCACTCTCCTGAACTCTTAGATGATGGTACCCGGACCTGAGATCTATCTTCTAAAAGCACTTGGCATCCTGAAGCTAGTCAAATAAATCATCAATCCTAGCTAGAGGATACCTGTTCTTGATGGTGACTTTGTTTAATTGCCGATAACCAATGCACATACAAAGAGAACCATATTTCTTTCAGACAAAGAGAATCGGTGCACACCATTGGAACTTTCTCGGTCTAATGAAACCCTTATCTAATAGGTCTTTCAAGTGTTCTTTCAACTTCTTTAGCTCAAATAGAGCCATTGCATAGGGAGGAATAGATATAGGTTGCATGTCGGGAAGAAGGTCAATACCAAAATCAATCTCCTGCTCGGGAGGAACACCCAATAAATCATCAGGGAATACTTCGAGACACTAACACACTACCTAAACTGACTAGATGGTCGAGGTCTCGAACTCAACATCCTTAACCCTAACTAGATGATATACACAACCCTTGGAAATGATCTTCATGGCCTTAAGATAGTAAATAAAATGACCTACTAGCACGACCAAAATACCCTTCCACTCCAAGACTGACTTACCCGAAAAATGGAACTCCACCGCACGGGTTCTACAATTAATAGAAGCATAAAGCGCATACAACTAAAATATGCCTAGAATAAAATCAAAGTCAGTCATGGCTAACTCTACTAGATATGTGGTGGTGACTTTATGCAATATTGTGATCCGAAAGCTTTTATACACTCTCCTGGCTACAACTGAATCACCAACAGGAGTAGAGATTGAAAATGGTTCTGACAGAATTTCGGGACCGATTCCAAAGCTACTAGTAATATAGGGCATCACAAAAGACAAGGTAGCCCCTGATCGAACAAAGCATAAGCATTAAGGTGAAACACTTGTGACATACCAGTAACAACATCCAATGAAGTCTCCTGCTCCTGACGCAAGGCGAGGGCATAGAATCTGTTTTGGCACTGTCCGCCACCCCCACTAGTGGATGCCCCCTGCGGAGCTAAATGTGCTGGAGCTGCTGCTGGCCTGGTAGTTTGTGCACGACCTCTATCATCATCCTGTCTAGCAAATAGACATGCTTGGCGCATGTGGCCAGTTCTACCACACCCATAAAAAATATCTGAGCCGAGCAAGCACTCCCCCATATGACTCTTGCCGCACTTTTCGCAGGCTGGAAGGTGCGCTCTACTTGCATGACCCTCTAGTCCCTCAAACTTGAAGCCCTGCTCTTCTGATCACCCTTGGGTATGGATGGAACGCTAGTTGATGATGGTGCTGGATCTAGTGACCTCTGTTGAAACTGAGGGCGGTGACCACCATCGGATCTCTACTGAGTAAACCCATGGCTATCTGTCCGGGCCCTTTTTGCCTCTCTCTCCCTCATATGAGCCACCTCCATCTATGGGGCGTACAAAACTATTCGAGGGAAATCCATATCCTGGTGGAGCATAATGGTCCTATAATCTTTGTCTAAATAGCCTGCCACTCCATGAACAAACCTGCTCACTTGCGCCCTCTAATCAACCACTATCTGTGGGCATATTGGATAAGTGAGTGAACTCAAGGGCATACTCCTGTATCGTCATCCTCCCCTGCTTAAGGTTTACGAACTCCGCTGCCTTCAACTCCCTCATCTCACGAGGGAAGAACCGATCTTGGAATGCCACATGAAACTCCTCCCAAGTGACAGGACCTACTTTGGTGGCCCTACTATCTTTCCAATGATGAAAGCAGATGTGTGTGACCCCTTTTAGTTGGTATTAGGCCAACTCTGCGCACTCAACTCCATTCACCCCCATGACTTGGGTGATATTCACAATCTCATCAATGAACTCATGCAGGTCCTTATCTATTTTGATCTGAGAAACTCTGGTGGGATCATCCTCAAGATATCCCCGACTCAAGTTGTTGCTACATTACCATTTTCGGAGACGTGCATAACTGCTTACTGATTGACCTGAGCGGTCGAGGCCTGCGCGAGCATCTGAATAGCTGCCCAAAATTCAGCACGGGCAACTGGCTTCGGTGCATGGTACTCCTAGACTGGTGGGGCTTGCTGGTGCCCATTTCTATTGCCATCCTCGTGGCTTTCTCCATTCCCATTCCTCCTACCATTTACTCTATAGGGAGCCATGATTTTGCAATCACGAATAGCACAAAATAGAAGGGTAGGAAGACATTTCATCGCACGACATAGATCATGAAAGAAGGGAACATTTCCTAAATGTCTCGTAGCCTCTTCGTCATAAGTGTGGCGAGCATCACACCCATGAAAAAGACTCTACTTAATGTGGCTTTCAGACACCCTAGGACACTTCAAACATATGGCTCTGATACCAAGTTTTGCACGACCTGAACGTAGACCCAGATCGTAACACGGGATAAGGAGCCCTGAGAGACTCCAAGTCAACCCATGGCATGAACATACATCTAGCTCAATGTCAATAAAGCGGAATACTTATTATACAACATAGAGGAAACATAAACATAACATAACATGGAAAGCGGAATGTACTATATCCATAACAACTGAATACTACATTTAGTCTGAAAGCCTCTAATATGTCTGATGGGTTAATGGGACAACACCCCTAACTAACCCAACAAATATAGAAAATTGAACATGAAAATATATTTGATATCAAACTGGTCCTCAGAGAATAAGGACTCACCAAGAGCTGGGTGCTAAACTCCAAGATGAACTACTAACGATGTTGGGTCTGATATATCGGAGCCTGTATCATGAAATGATACAGCATAGAGTATGTAGTCAGTACGTGAAATGTACCGAGTGTGCAAGGTAAATAAAACGGACAGTTAAAAATACATATAAGCTCATAAGAGATCGTAAGAGTGGGACAACATTCTCATAACATATATATTATAACATAACATAAGGCTCAAGGTTTTCAAATCTTTCGTAATACTTTCATAATCATAGTTATAAAAGAAACTTTATTAAATCATCAGTTGAGCCAAAATAACATAAACATAATGATGCATAAAACATGCGGAACAATGGGAGGACTCGTCATAACCGACACCATCATGGTAGAGCCTTATATGATGCCCCAACTATCTTGCTCAAGTGGGCAGAGCCATCCCTGGCTTGCTGGGCAAAGGATGTTCGTTATGTCATATCACGAAAGAGGGGATCATTAACATTATAATGTATTAACATAAACCTATGGTGGCACGTATTTATGAGACACCAACGTAGTCCTTTAAATGCTGGGCTACTCGGTGCTAGACACTGCTCCCAAAACATGCACATTAAGATCATACGTAAATCATAAATATCATTCATGAGATTCATGGCTAAATAAACATATAACATCGTTGATCCCCTTTTTCATACATGATAAGCCATGAATCAGGGGACCTTTAGTCGGCCAACATCATAAATCAATAAATCATGAAATCTATCTTATAAACCGTAAATAATCCTTGAAAATGTGGGCATTGCCTAATACCTTAACAGGCTTGAAAATATTCAACTCAGTTGAAAGCATGATTATAGACATGGTTAACTTGAAACATGTTTTTCATCATCACTAATTCATCATACATGAACATTCTTCATAAATCTTAACTTTCATGAACTTTTAATAAATGGGCATTTTAGTTTTAAAAGCTTGAAACATGATTTTAATGGAAAACAACGTAAAACTTGCCCATATTTCGGAATTCAATAATCATAACTCAATTAGATCATGCCCATGTAGAGAAATCAAAATTTCATGCATTCGGTAAAACCCCATAGAAATTACATAGGAAATTCATGATCTAGAGAGGGATTGGCATGGGTGTGAAAGGATTTACCCATTCATAATCCTACATACCCGGGGAAGATCAAATTTCACCACTTCTTGAAAGCCTAATGAAAAATTGAAGAATACTTGAAGAAGAACAACCTTGATCACTTCCCTAATTCCCTAAGTTTGCATGCATGTATATGAATGAGCCTTGGATAGATTTTACCATCATAAAAAACTACATTTTGATCCTTAAACGACGTAGCTTAGGACCCTAAGACTTAGCAATGACGAAAATACCCTTAATGAAATTCCTGAAATTTCTACACTTGTAGTGACAATGACTGTCCTAATGGTTCATTCTTGGATCCATGACTCATGTTATCCCTGCATCATCTCCACTGCCTGACTTCACGTCCTCAGGTTCCAACAAGACGATTTGTCCCTCTAGACAATGATTCATTATATCGCCCATTGTTCCCCTTTCACGACCTGTACCAAGCCTTCCCACGAACCACACTATGACCCATTGCTCCTCACAACGGGTCGTCCAACGGCCCGTTACTCCCCCTTAGGTTGAGGACTAGTCCCACCACAACTTTAAACGATGACTCATGGTAACAAACAACAAGTCTTTACTTGACCCGTTAGTTCCAACTGCCACCCGGATAGACCTTACCACGGATGCTTCCCACGGGTCGTTGGTTGGACCAAAGATCCGTTAGGTGACCCGTTCTATGGGATTTTCCCCAAATTTTTCCAACTTCCATTTTTAAATCTCGGATCTAATCTTAGTCACTTCCGAGGTATTACAATTTATCTTTTAAGCCTTGGCTAAAAATCATAGTGAGACATACTTGACTTTGCATAGGCTTTCCTAAATCATGAAATCATACATACTTGAATAAGTCTTCATAATTAAAAAGCATGGAATCATAAGTTTAAGAATTCATAAACATTGATGCATACTTTGATATTTCATCATATTAGAAATCATGGGCTTATAAACTTGAAATTCATAAATTATGCATAATAGGGCAAGATCATCATAATCTTGAAATCATCACTTCATGAGGAATTTGAGAGTTAAATATATCGTAATAACTATATTTCCTCAAATAGAACATGAGAAAAAAAAAAGAAGATGAGAGAATTGAACCTATAGAGACATCATGGGTAATTGCATGGAATTGGGCTAAACCCTAGAATTTCAGCATAACATGTTTGGAGACTTGGCCTAAGATAGGGATGAAATGGGCATGAGGGTGTGATCTTGGGCAGATTTATATGCCCAAGTGATACTCAAACGTATCATTTTTGCCTTGTTTAGTGTGCAATGTGTATACATTTTCATGTAATTGGTAATAAAACGTGAATTTATACTAACCAACATGATTAGCATTGTTTTGTAGGTAAAACATGATTTTGAGGAGCTAAAATGCATGTTGGAACAATATCGGAGTTGGACTTGGATGCGAGCACGAAAAAGACATTGGAATGCACAATGTAAAGGGGCTCCGTGATGGAGCCATGCCATGCTACCATCGCGGAGGCACACTGCATGGAGGATGAATTAATTTGGCAATTTCCAGTGAAGCCTCGCGACAGCTCCGTGGCACGGAGGCAAGCCTCCGCATTGCATGCCGTGCCACGTTGAGGCTATATTCCCGGACCCTGGATTTCCAGTGAGGGTCCGCGTCCACGCCATGTCACGGAGGTAGTGCTCCGCGTTGGCCTCCGTGACACGTTGCTTGTTATTCCGGGAAAAATTCCCAATAGTATAAATAGAACACTTAGGCTTATTTTTAGAAAATTCAGACTTGGTGGAGCAATGACGTGGGTTACAGGCAGTTGAGGGACGAAAAAGCTAAGGGTTTTTCTCTCTTTCTTTCTTCTTTCAATCAATTGTTTGTATGATTAACACTTGTTTTAGGATGATTAATCCACAAATGAGTGGCTAATTCTCTTCCTTGCTGGGGTTATGAACAATGGTGATGAATTTCGATTATTGAATTATATGGTTTTCTTCTTCTTCTTCCATGTTGTTCTATTAATTCTTGTTTCTACTACATTAGTGTGTGGCCGACATTAATGTACATCTAAAAAGTCCGATTTCACTTGAGAGAGCACGAAATTGGAAAGTTGTGAATTAATAGGGTATTGTTCTTAACTTGATTTGGGAAAATTGGGTTTTGATCTGCTTTCCTGATAGAAATATACTTGAAAGCCGTATTAGTCAATTTAGGAACCGGAATTGTATTGCTAGGTCATAAATTGCATTTGATCACAGAAATGTAGACGAATGGTTTATGATTCTAAAGTGAGATTAAATACGAGAGTTTTAATCTCTAGGCTAATGTTCTTGGCTAGCAACAGGAAGAGAAGATTAACCAAATTATGATTATAATCAAGTTCATTACTTGTTCTTAACCTTGGCATGCTCATATCCATAGTTTCAATTCACAGTAAATATTTGTTAATAGTTTTAGTATATAATTTATAAACAAAAATTATTTAACTTTTGGTTGCGTTGTTGTCAGCATAATTAGAAGTAAGCTAGAATATAGTATACTTAAGCAATTTTACTTATTCAGAGTCTCCTTGGTTCGATACTTGGCTTACTTAGCCACTTTATTACTTGTTTGACCACGTGCACTTGCGTGTCGGTTTTAACCTATACCAAACACCCGAACAAGTTTTTGGCACAGTTGCCGGGGCGACTAGGCAATTGGTGAAATTGTGTTAAGTGTAAATTTACTGTATTTTTGTTTTATTTTCTTAAGTGTTGACAACTTGGTCTTAGCCTTTATTTTGCAGACTTGATTTCTGTGAACACTGGCAAAGGACAAGGAGCTGGTGGAATCTTATACAGAGCCTGAACGTGAATTTCATAGTAAACGCAGAGAAGCTCTACAAAAGAAGCTGCAGTTGCTCAGACAGACTATAATGGAGCAACAAAATCCACCGGTTGTGAGGGCAGTGTTAGTGCCCGATGAAGCAGCAGCAAGGCCGGTTCGCGAGGTGGCAATCCCACATGCCAACAATGTACATTCAAGTATCCACAAACCAGAGCCTGGAGGGAGATTTGAATTAAAGCAGAATATGGTGCAACTTTTGCACACAAGCGGGCAATTTACCGGTCTCCCTCATGAAGTCCCACAACAACATCTCCAGAATTTTTTGGAGATAAGTGACACTTATATACCCGCTAGAGTGTCACCTGATTATGTTCGGCTCACCCTATTTCCGTTTTCCTTACTTGGTGAAGCCAAGAGGTGGTTAAAAGCTGAACCACCAAATTCTATATCAACGTGGGATGATCTAGCACGAAAGTTCTTGATAAGATTTTTTCCCTCTGGTAAAACAGCCAGACTTAGAAGTCAAATTCTAAGTTTCAAACAGAGGGAGGGAGAAAATTTATATCAAGCCTGGGAAAGATTTAAATCCATGTTGCGGGACTGTCCTCATCATCATCAGTCCAATGAGGTGTTGGTACACACATTTATTGAGGGTTTGGAACCCCATACTAAAATTTTGTTAGACTCAGCAGCTGGAGGGCAAGCGCTGGAAAAGACTTATGAGGAGCTGTACACTTTGCTCAACCGAATTTCACAGGGCAATCCGAAATGGAATGCAGATTCATCTCGAGGTGGAGCAAGGAAAGTAGCAGGAGTGCTTGAAGTGGATAGATTTACAGCTATTGCTGCACAGATAGCTGCCATGCAGAATCAGTTGAACAACCACAACATGAATTTGAACCAGCCTTCAGCTTCAGTCAATGCGGTCCAGCAAATGTGGTGTGAAGTGTGTGGTAGCAGTGAGCACTCAGCTGAGTGCTGTGGAGCAAACCCATATTCGGTTAACTTTGTGGGCAATGCACAAAGAAATCAGCAGCAGTTTGGTAGCGGCTACAACTCAAATTGGAGGAACCATCCAAATTTTTTGTGGGGTAGCAACAACCAACAAGGCCAAAGTTCGGGTCAGGGTATGCACAGGAATCAAGGAGGGCAACAGAACTACCAATCTCAATTCAAAAATCACAATGCCCCTCCTCCACCACCATCACCGAGCATTGAGGAGATGTTCAAGACCATGATCGCTAATCAGGCGCAATTGCAGGCTGACTATGTTAAATTGGCAGTCGAAGTGAAGAACAATCAGTTAGCGACCAAGGCTCTTGAGTATCAATTTGGGCAATTTGCTAGTGCCCAAAACACAAGACCAAGAGGAGGACTGCCTAGCGACACGGATCCTAATCCGAAGCAGGTAAATGCAGTGACCACGAGGAGTGGTTTGCAGCTGAAGGAGGTGGAACCGGAAAGACCGCCTCAAAAGTCAGGAGCAGCAGATGTTGGGGGAGAGCAACTTGCGGATAAGGGGAAGACCAAAGAAGCTGAATCAGAAAGGCCTCCACCCCCGTTCCCTCAACGACTCAAGAAACACAAGGAGGAGGCGTGTTTCAAGAAATTTATGGAGGTGCTTAAACAGGTACATGTTAATTTACCTCTTGTTGATGTCTTGCAGGGAGTGCCAAAATATGCTAAATATATTAAAGACATCGTGGCCAACAAAAGTCGTTTGACTGAGTATGCCACGATAGCTTTGACGGAGGAATGCACTTCCTGGATCCAAAATAGACTGCCCACGAAGCTGAAAGACCCTGGAAGTTTTACTATCCAGCTTACTATCGGGAAGAGTATCCGAGCTCGTGGATTATGTGACTTGGGGGCGAGCAAAAATCTGATGCCATCTTCGGTATTCAGAAAGTTAGGTCTAGGGAGTCCTAGACCTACAACCGTAATCTTGCAGTTAGCAGACAGATCCTTAGCTAGGCCGGATGGCATTGTTGAGGATGTGCTTGTGCAAGTGGGCTCCCTCATTTTTCCGGTCGATTTTATTGTTCTGGATTTTGAACCAGATGCTGAAGTCCCATTTATTTTGGGACGACCCTTTTTGGCAATCGGAAAAACATTAATTGACGTAGCTGCGGGTCAACTTACAATGCGAGCACATGACAAGGTAGAAGTGTTCGATGTGTACAAAGCACCCAAGCTCCCGATGGTAAATGAGGAACTCTCGGTGATCAATGTGATTGATCATGGGAATACTAAACAAATGAATGATTCCCGAGAGTTGAGAGGAAGACCACCGGATAAGGTTGAGCAGTACTGGGGGGAGGACAATGATCGTGAAAAATCGTCCATCACCCTAGTGGATAATTGAGCATAAAGAACGTCGAGCCGCGATGGTAAACCAGGCGCTGCACGGGAGGCAACCCGTGAGAATTTTTTTTTTAAAGTGTAAATAGTTTTTAGTTTATTCTTCTTTTTCTTGATGTGGTATAAATTTTTCATTTTAGTTAATATTTTTTATTTTAGTTAGGGAAATCTATTAATCTAACCAATTTTGTTTAGTGAGGTGATTTTCAGGTCAAACGGAGAAAAATATGCATGGAATCGGGAAGGAAAAGGCAAGGTATGAAAAAATGAATAAAATGAAGAGACAGTGCACTGGGGCGTTGGCTTCGTGTCACGGAGGAAGGGCTCCGCGTTACCCTCCGTGACACGTTGAGGTTAAATCTGGATTTTTTAAAATTCCAGTGAGCCATCGCGTTAGATCCGTGTCATGAAGGAGGGGCTCCGCGTTACCCTCCGGGACACGTTGCCCTATATTTTATGACGGGTCACACCAGGTTGCCGGGTGACCCGCGTGTTTCCCTTCATTTTTAACCCCGATTTTAGTCCCTTTTCCCCCATTTCCTCTCTTCTCCGCGACCAAACACCCAAATCCCCCTCCCCAACCAACGTGCCACCCTATTAAGCAACCAAATTGTCGAGTTTCTTCAATCATTCAACTTAAAGGTATGTTTTCCTCTACTCTTTCAAGTTTTTGTCGATTTTAGTCGAATTTGAGCAAGGGAGGCGAGATAAATCACCCTAATTAGCAATTTAGCATGAAATTGAATTATTCTTTGATTGATAAATGTTCGTAATGTTGTAATTAGCGTTTGAACTTGTCGATTGCGTGAATGATTCGAATTTGATTGTAAAATCGAATTCTAGGGCTGGGGTTGTTGAAATCGAATTGGGTAACTTGGTAAATTGGTGAATTATATGCCGGGGTGTGTTTGTGAATTGAGATAAGTCGTTGTAAATATTGTTTGAAGGTAATAGATGACGAATTCTCGGGTTTTGGGAAAATGTAAAAATTGTTCAAATTGGTTTGGTTATTTGGATTCGTATGTATATAGAATTTTTGTCGTTGTTTTTGTTTGTTGTCTTCGTTGCTAAGTGCGATGGTAGGATTGGGATTAGCTGTATGAAGTCTGAGTAGTACGCTAAAATTTATACTGTCGAAAATTTTTTGTGAACGCACTAAGCATAAATTGTATAGTTGTTTGTGTTTAGGTTGTAAATAAAGTAATCCTTGCCGTAGTATCATAAGAATAGCTAAGGACTAAGTGTGGGGTAAACTTAGTTTAACCCGACCTTAGCCAAAGTTAACATGTATTTAGCTTGACATTGTGCTTGTTTATTTATGTTGACAGGTACAATGGCGAGTAGGCAGGATAAGGGTAAAGGTGCATCTACTTCAGGCACCGGGAGAAAACGCATGAGATTGGGCACAGAAGTCCCAGCTGCACCAGCTGTTCCGCGCGGCCAATGCCGCCAATACGGAATGAGGTGGGTGATCGATGAAGGGAAGAAGTGGTACGCTAAACATAAGGAGAATAAGTACTTCCCTGAGGAGCATATTGCACGGGAACCACTAGCACAGGAGTTCCCCCGTATTGTGCAGAGAATCGAGGCAGTTGGGCTCAGCTTCATATTTCAGGAGCCCAAGGAGTGCAACCTACATTTAGTCTGGGAGTTCTATGCAAATTGGAACCCGGCCATCAGAAGCCACACAATAAAAATTAGAGGGCAGATTGTCACTCTGGAACCCCAGAAATCAAATACCATCATTGGAGCGCGGGACACAGACGCCCACGTTCTCTGCCAGCTGAACATCACCCCACCATACGCCGATATCAGACGCACTTTGTGTGGGACTCGATCCACAGCCCGATGGAGCAGACATAAGGAGAGGGGTTACCACCAGACTCTGCCGTATTCTCAAATGAACAGGGAGGCCAAAATATGGCTGAAAATAGTTTGTTCGTGCTTGATCCCGGGGGTGCACATGACGGATGTGACCCGGGACCGTGTGTGCCTGGTGTATGCCCTGATGAAAGGGCTAGAGATTAATGTTGGGGCGGTCATCATATCCGCCATGAAGAGAGCCCGACTACACCAGGGCCACAGGTATGGGTTCGGCGGACTCATCACCACCTTTCTCCGGGGCCTCGACGTCGAGGAAGAGGCTTTGGAATACATCCCGCAGTTGGAGCGGAGGGCCCTTGATGTGACCAAAACCAAGGCCCCCGACACCACACACGGGCCAGTGCTGACACTGGGCGAGCGACATGCTCGTGACGATCAGTACATGGCACGGATGTTTGGTATGCAAATACTTCAGCTCCGGATTGGTGGGAGACCAGCCATAGAGGAAGAGTTATGGCAGCTGGAGATGGATTACCCATTTGGCGAAAATGCCAGAGCTTTGTGCCGAGTGGGGCCAGCCTTCATTGAGCCCACTGACGATGATGTCCCCATGGATGAGGAGATACGTCGGGAGGACTCCGATGTGGAGTCCGATGACGACGATGGAGGTGACTCGGACATGGGCGATGAGGCAGCAGCACCGGATGAAGAAGTCGAATATTTCGACTGATCAGGGAGTTCCACCACCCGAAATTTTTGTGATTTTTAATTTTTGTGAACACTGGGGACAGTGTTCGATTTAAGTGTGGGGTGGGGAGTAGCTAGGTGCTGGGGCTGGGCTGATTTATTGTATGTTCTTCCTTTATTTTGTATGTATGTTTATGTTTCCCTGTGGTTGTGAGTGCAAACTGATTTGTATTTGTATCTGTACATATTTTTGTGGTAATTGATGTGTGTTGTGAAAGGTTGTGGTTGCCAGTGTAAATATTTTGTAAATTTTGTAAATATTTTTTTCTATCGAAATGATCGATATTTTTAAAATTTTTTGCGAAAATATTTTGTACATAGTAAAATATTTTGTAAATATTTTTCCATCGAAATGATTGATGTTTTGCAAAAATTTTTCATTTTTTATTTTTGGGTTTCTCGGAGTTTGTTTTCGGTTCTTTTACTGAGAATAGTCCCATTGAACTGATGTCATAGTTAGTGACCTTTCCCTATGATGGATGGATGACGACCGTCTTAAGGGAAATGTAGTCGGTAGGAGTAGTGATTTTAATTAGTTTTCAGTTTTTTCTTTGGTGGATTGCATCACTGAACCTGTAGTTACTATATGGTTGTGAAATTTTGGTTGCGTGATGTAACTGATATTCAAAATGTAAAAGTGATTCGTATGAAAGCATGCAAGTTTGTAAATATGTTGAGTTACCTTGGCTGTAAAATTTGATTCGGTGTGATTGAGGCTTAATTTTTGAATTCATGTAATTGGATAATTAAAGAGTCTGTGAATGCATCTTGAATCGAGCATCTGCATGAAGTGTGAAGTGAGGTATTGTTATTCCATGCTATTGTGAAGTGTCTAGAACTTGCCTGGTGTGTGTACAAAACGAAATGAAGGAGGTGTAGTGTTGGAAAGGATGTAGGCATTTCTTTGTCTTAACCGAGAGTTTCTATTTTTTTTCTTGTCATACTCTCCTTTTTATGTGATTGTATACCCTAGTCAGCCCGTTGAGCCTTTAGCCGATTATTTCTTTCTTTTGTCCAAAAATGTATAAACTGAGCTTTATTCTTTCTTTTCATTAGCCGTAAAGTCTATACAAAACTCTTAAGCGCTTAAGAAGAACAGAAAAAATTTTCCCAAAGTGTCAAAGAGTGAGAATGGTGAAAAGAAAAAGAAAAGCAGAGTGAGAAAGAAAAGAAAAGGTGGAAGGTGCACTTGTCATAATTAAATGATATTGAGGGTACATGAAAACCCTTTGTATCGTGTCAAGTGTGTTGGATGAAATGGGCCATACGAAAGTAAACCATCATGAGTGGGATGATGAAAAAAAGAAAAGAGAGAAACAATGTCCATGAGTTGATGGGAATGTGTTGAAAAGGCGCTTAAGGATGCTAGTGACTATTATTGGCTAATCCAATATATACTAGTTCCATAGCTTCCATTACAACCCATTAAAGTCCTACGTGATCTTACATTGCATTTCTTTATATTAGTGGAATAATACACTAAGGGCAAGCCTATGGGTCATGATATGATGCATGTGAATTCTTTTGGGAGAGAGAGTGAAATTAATTTTGACATGCCCCTACTTGAATGTTTGTGTGTTGCATGAACATAACGGGGGAGATTCTCTTGAGTTGTGAGGGCACATGCTTGATGAAAGATTGATTTTCGTGTCGGATATCTTGATTAGCTGATTTGCATGAGTTTGCCGATATCGAGGGTCGATTCTTAAAGTCTAGGAGGTCTTGATGTATTAATGGTCATTGCATTGTTAAGACCATGCATGTTTTCTTGATGATTTACAATATTGAATGATCGGTATGACCGTAGCGTAAATTGTCGCACCATAGTGGCGAAGGTTGGGATGTAATTTGCATGAGTTGTGTATGTGTTGTTCGAGGATGAACAAGGATTTAAGTGTGGGGTAAGTGATCTTGGGCAGATTTATATGCCCAAGTGATACTCAAACGTATCATTTTCGCCTTGTTTAGTGTGCAATGTGTATACATTTTCATGTAATTGGTAATAAAACGTGAATTTATACTAACCAACATGATTAGCATTGTTTTGTAGGTAAAACATGATTTTGAGGACCTAAAATGCATGTTGGAACAATATCGGAGTTGGACTTGGATGCGAGCACGGAAAAGACATTGGAATGCACAATGTAAAGGGGCTCCGCGATGGAGCCGTGCCACGCTACCATCGCGGAGGCACACTGCATGGAGGATGAATTAATTTGGCAATTTCCAGTGAAGCCTCGCGACAGCTCCGTGGCACGAAGGCAAGCCTCCGCGTTGCATGCCGTGCCACGTTGAGGCCATATTCCCGGACCCTGGATTTCCAGTGAGGGTCCGTGTCCACGCCGTGTCACGAGGCAGTGTTCCGTGTTGGCCTCCGTGACATGTTGCTTGTTATTCCGGGAAAAATTCCCAATAGTATAAATAGAACACTTAGGCTTATATTTAGAAAATTCAGACTTGGTGGAGCAAGGACGTGGGTTACAGGCAGTTGAGGGACGAAAAAGCTAAGGGTTTTTCTCTCTTTCTTTCTTCTTTCAATCAATTGTTTGTATGATTAACACTTGTTTTAGGATGATTAATCCACAAATGAGTGGCTAATTCTCTTCCTTGCTGGGGTTATGAACAATGGTGATGAATTTCGATTATTGAATTATATGGTTTTCTTCTTCTTCTTCCATGTTGTTCTATTAATTCTTGTTTCTACTACATTAGTGTGTGGCCGACATTAATGTACATCTAAAAAGTCCGATTTCACTCGAGAGAGCACGGAATTAGAAAGTTGTGAATTAATAGGGTATTGTTCTTAACTTGATTTGGGAAAATTGGGTTTTGATGTGCTTTCCTGATAGAAATATACTTGAAAGCCGTATTAGTCAATTTAGGAACCGGAATTGTATTGCTAGGTCATAAATTGCATTTGATCACAGAAATGTAGACGAATGGTTTATGATTCTAAAGTGAGATTAAATACAAGAGTTTTAATCTCTAGGCTAATGTTCTTGGCTAGCAACAGGAAGAGAAGATTAACCAAATTATGATTATAATCAAGTTCATTACTTGTTCTTAACCTTGGCATGCTCATATCCATAGTTTCAATTCACAGTAAATATTTGTTAATAGTTTTAGTATATAATTTATAAACAAAAATTATTTAACTTTTGGTTACGTTGTTGTCAGCATAATTAGAAGTAAGCTAGAATATAGTATACTTAAGCAATTTTACTTATTCAGAGTCTCCTTGGTTCGATACTTGGCTTACTTAGCCACATTATTACTTGTTTGACCACGTGCACTTGCGTGTCGGTTTTAACCTATACCAAACATCCGGACAGGGTGGAAGAATTCTTCCATTCATAACCCTACATACCTAAGCTTGAAGAATCTCAACTTGATTGGAGACCCAAAGGGAATTGAGTTGGAGAAGATGATGAAACCCTATCTCCTCTTGAGGGGATTTGATCTTCACTTAGGGGTTTTAGGAGTAGAATTAGGATTTAGGATAATTAAAACCCTTAAAAACACCCTTTAAGAGGATTAAAACGACTTAGTTTAGGAGTTAGGGACTTAGGCATTATGAAAAAACCCTTAAAAACTCGACTAGAAAAATCACACTGCCAGACCCAGCGACCCACACGATGGACACTCAAGTCTTCTAATGGGGTCGTCATCTAACCCGTTGCCACTAGCTAAATTTTGTTCAATTTTCTAGTCTTTTCTTGACGCCTCACTTGACGATTCATCATGTCACTTAATAGGTCACTTAACCAATCGTCAAGACTCTCTGAAACCCAAGTTTTTCACTAATATTCCTACTTAACGGGTCACACCATGACCCATTGTGTTACTTGACGAGTCACCCAATGACCCATTTTATGACCTGGTGCAGGTTTTCCTATTTTCTCCATTTCGGTCCTCGGGTATGATCCTAGAGACTTTTAGGGTGTTACAGGTTCCCACAACCCTAGCTTCAAGAGATTTAGCCACTCATGTTTGAGAAAACAATAACATGGAATTTATAAGAAATCAACATGAAATACATACAATAACATGAAATTGTTTGACAAATCTCTAAACCTAATTAGAATCTCAAGAACTTGATGAATTCTTCAAAAAATATTCGACTATGTAATTGCACTAATTGGATGTAATTTATGTGTTCTCTAAGTTGTGTGAGTTGTGTTAAAAAATCATCCCAAGAAGGGGCATATATAGTAGTAGATTAAGTTGCATTGTTCCTGTTTGGATCGGGATTGGGTTTTGCAGCTTCTGTTCCTAGTTGAACTGAGATTGGACTTTTGTAGATTTTGAGTCGGCCAACACTGATATGCACCATGCCTCTTGGTGCACTAGAATGGCACCGCACCTCTCCATATGTGGGCTTTCCTGTACATGGCGCAAGCTATTGCGCAGGTGTGTCTGCACGATGCCATCTTCTATTATATTTGGCACTTGCTCCTTTTGAGTTTGTCTTGGAAACTCTTTCTCTTTCATGCCTCAAATAAGTTCAAATTCGTCATTTTAATAACTGCAAACATCTAATCATGTGCGCTAGATCTATTTCAAAAATATCATATAAAACAAAAGAAAACATGCATAGTTTGTTCTTAAAACATAGTGAAGCATGGGTAAAATATGACAAATAAGTGCGTAAATATGCCTAATATCACCACCCTACACTTAAACTATTGTTCATCCTTGAATAATCTACTACTTCCTTTATCAATTTTCACCACAAGATTCACCCTACAAATAGGTTTACTTGCATTTAGGGTCATCAGGCAAGTCAATTAAGCTCTAACAATCCACTAAATAGGCATTTAAGATCAACATGTAAAGGTCAAATTTTGAAATCACTTAGTTTCTAGAACTAAGACAACAAGTTATATTTGGGGCAACATGAATTATATGTAATTTAGCAATCATGATACAACTAAATTTACCATTATGTGCCACTCATCATTTAGAGAGATGCCCTTTCACTCAGATGATATATAACCATTTTAATTTTTTCATAGATTGAACAATATCACTCACTCTCCCAAAGAACTCAACATGCATACAAAAACGACCCATAAGCTTTCCCTTAGTGTGATACTCCACTAATATAGAACATCGAATCTAAGATCAATTAGGACTTAAGATGGTTGTAAAGTAGGCTAAGGGTAGGGTAGGAATTATTTGGCCTAGCTAGTGACTAATCTTCCTAACCACTTTAATACTTCACAACTATTTCCCTCCTTGCTATGCATTTTTCACCCTTTTATTTTCTTCTAATTTTCACACTTTAGATTTTCCCCTCTTTTCTCCACTTGTGCTCTTTTTACGCAAATTCTCAATCAAAGTGCTCTAGGAGTCATTTGGATCAAATAAAGGTCAATAGAAAGAAAGGGACTAAGCTTGTAATAAAACTATAAAAAAAAATAGGCTGAGGCTCAAAATGGCTAACTAGGACAACTAGATCAAGGTAGGAAAAAATTGGAATACAAATAGGCTACCAAAGAAGTGCCTATATCACTTCCTAGATCCAACATACTCATTTTGTTTAGCACACACAGCGGGCAAGTTCTAGACATCAAATTGCAAGCATGGAGTATACAATAAAAAAATTTCACTTACACAATGGCACAAATGGTTTAATAATGACAATCAAGATTACATAAACACATATATCCATATTGAATATTTCACATTATTAAGCCCAATTTTTCAAGCATAGGAGTCAAGTTCCAAAATTCTAAGTGATTCTACCTTTTCATGAATTTTTGAGTGAATCATGAAAAGTCTTAATGATACACTAAGTGAAGCACCCACCATTCATAAGGTCTCAAGTTCTTTCTCTCCTAACAATGACTAATTTTTCCCTTAAGACAGTCGTCATCCATCCATCATTAGGAACAATCATGACTATGACTCAGAAAAAATTCTAGGACTTCTAGTCGGTTCTTAGGGACTATCTACTGGAAAAGTATCGAAAACAAAAATAGGGGGAACCCAAATAAAAAATAAACCAAAAATATCAAGAAAAAAAATACTACAAGCTAGCAAAAATAAGTCATGTATCACAAAAAAAGTCTACGCCCACAATGAACAAATTTAGAAATTAAGGCATGTATGGTATAAGGGTCTCAGAAATCAGGTCAAGAGACCCCCAAAACTAAATCTCCATCCCTTCTTCACCCTTGCTCTCCTCAAAACATCCTTGATTATCACCCCATCATTTACTGATCTCCCATTCATCAAAGCAAAGACAAGACAAATTCTCTCCCTAGTCATATGGGGCACATTCTTCCCAGGCACTAAACAAGCATAAACAATTTTCAACCATATTCTAGCTCCTTTCTTATGTGTGTTTAAGAAAAAGACACATGATACCCGTACTGTTGATGACATGCCCACCATGCTACCGAATTCGGCCACTGAGATTATGTCTAATATCTCTATATGGGGTCTCAAGATAAGGTATTCCATGCCCTATGGATCAATACTAGGAGTACCAAGCAATCTATTCAAACCAGCGGGCATAAAATTCACAATTTTCCCTCTAATTTTGACTTGGTTAGCCTTTCTTTAGGTTCCCAATTAGCCAAAAATCTCTAACCATTTTTGAATTACATTTCCCCAAATCATTTAACTAAAAATTCCAATCCAAGAGTATGTATTTTATCAACAATATGAGAAAATTCGGATGCTAAGCTATCTCTATCAACAAATAATTCATGAAAACATATTGATTCTTTATGATCTTTGAACCACGTTTTACCTTCTTGCTCTGTAACCCAACGAAGCCCATAACGTCGTAGTGGTTGTTGTGGCATGCTAGCAACCTCATTTTGTGCTTCTAGAGCCACTGTTGACCTCTTAGTGCCATGGTTGAAGAAGTCACACCTTTCCTTTTACTTGGTTTTGGAGCCATATTTGGTGAAATTTCAAGAGCAATGATGATTTTTGTGATTTTGGTGAAGAAATTTGGATGACTTAGTGAAGAAGATGATGTTTTTGAAAGAAATCTTAAGAGAATATGGGGTGTGTGGAACGAAGTGAAAGAGAAGTAGGAGAAAAAAATTAGGTTTTTACACTTTAAAATACCCACTTGTTCGGGTTTGACCCACTTTGATCGAAAAGTTTCCCCCCTGGGCACCCCCGCACGTCGTGCTGGTTCCTATGCTAGCCTGTCTGCGCATTTCACCAATGCATGACAACGTTAGGCCTACACGCTGCGCTAGTGCATGTGCTGCCCGACCTGCACGCCGCTCTACTTGGTGTGCTGCAACACCTACTTTTTTCGCACCCTGTTTCCAACGGTTATGCTAAAAAATTCTTCTGTGATTTGTGGATTAATTCCTGCATACTTGACCAAACACATCAACTCTAATGAGAATCAAAATTAAAATATCTTGAGTTTCTTCCCAAGCAGCGCTTGATTTAACGTCATGGCATGACGTAGGTTGACCTCCTTACTTCTCTCATGGTATATTCCTCTTCCCGCTGAGCCCCCTTTTTCATCAATCCAAAGAGGAAAAATGTAGGACTAGTGCCAATAGTTCACACAGATTATCTTAATTACTCAAACTTCATCAAGATACCTATTTGTGTCATTATCACATGAAATAACCCTCATTCCAAGGGTTAGAAACAGTATTTCTAGGTAAGGTTCCCTTTTGTCTCTGATTAAGAGCTATCGAGATTTGCCCCACGCACTGCTCTAGTTGATTTATGGACACTGTATATGAGTCTATTAGTTGACTCAAACTTGATAGCTTACACCTCATCTCTTTGACTCCCACTTCAGTGGAGTCAACCTTTTGCATCATTTGACTCATTATAATCCTCCAACCTTGATGTACTAAAGTCATTTGCAGCAGGCTCTCTAGCTCTTGGATGCCTTCCATGACCCGAACATAGGCCCGGATAGAGACACAGGAAAAAGAACCCCGAGAGATTCCAAGTCGACCCATGACATGAACATAGAAGCTAAGAGCATACAACAAGATGAAAATGATGAAATAAAACATGCTTAAGCTAAAGTCTGCACACATATCAATCTCAAATAGAGTCAACAATGACAAGCTGATTTCTACATACTGTCTATAAAAACCTCTAACATAACTGATAAGCTGATGGAACAACATCCCCAACTAGCTTGATAGAGTCTGTAACTGAAAGAACATAACAATGGATAACTGAATGTCCTCGAAGAAGGAGGACTCACCAACACTAGCTAGACAGTCCTGAGGAGAAAGCAAGACTAGTGATGCGGCTGAGACTGATCCTTTAGACCTGTGTCATGAACAATACAACAAAGAGTATGCGGTCAGTACTTGAAATGTACTGAGTATGCAAGGTAAGTAAAAAGCGGATAGTTAAAGTACATAAGAGTTTGTAACAGTAGGACATCATGATCATAAAGTAAATATCATACTGTAACATAAGGGCTTATGGTTTTCAAACCATTCATAATTTCAATCATAAATCATAGTCATAAGAGAAACTTTATAAAGAATGAGTTGAGACAAAGTAACATAAACATAACCTTGCATAAGTCATGAGAAACAACGGGAGGAATCGTCTTAATTGACACCATCATGATAGAGCTTACATGATGCTCCACTATTTCGCCCAAGTGGTCCGGACCATCCCAGGATTTCCAGGTAAGTGATAGTGTAGTATGGTGATATCACAATGATCCAATAATAAAATTATATGCCTACGGTGGCATGTAGTTTTGAGACTACGGCGTTTACCAGAACGCCAGGTCTACTCAGTGCTAGACACTGCTCCCAAAAACATGGACACGAGGGATTTTATAGAAATCGTGAAATCATTCATGAAATTCATGGAAAAATAAATAATAACATACTTGATCCCACTTTAAATACATGATTAGCTATGAATAAGGGCCCATGAGTTGGTCAAGAGTCATAAATCCATAAATCATGAAAACCATGCATACTTGTAAAAATTTATATAATTTATATTCATAAATCCATGAAGAGTACTTGAAGATAAATCATAACATGAATCATAAATTATACTTTAGACTTAATAAGCTCAAAATTATAATAGAAAATATTTCGAACCCTTGGTTTTAGTCCTTGCATAATTGGGCATGACTTGATTAAAATTTGAAACTATGAATTGTTAATCAAAATAGCTATAAAATATGCCCATAGATATTAAAACATGATTTGATACATGAAGGGAGTTGACCCGTAGATAGATCATAGAAAATTTCACAAAAAAATGAAATAAACCCCATAGATCATGAACTTGAATCTAGAATTGAAATCTATGAAATTAAGAAGAATTTTGAGAATGAAGTGAAAGGAATTCTTATTCATAGCCTTACATACCTTGGTAGATCTGATTTACACTCCCTCTTGGAAGCCCAAAGGAAATTGGAGAAAAATTGGGGAATTCCTCAAGCTTGATCGCCAAGGAAAAATTATAAACTTGCATGCATGGAATGGTAAGGCTTAGGATAGGTTTAACACTATTAGAATCCATCTAACTGAGCTTAAAATGACATAGTTTAGGACCTTAGAGCTTAGGAATTATGAAAATATCCTTAATGAAAATTTTATAAATTTTTCACTGTCAGTGACCACGATCGATACCATGAGTCGTCCTTTGATACAATGACTCATGGTATCCACCCATTGCTTCCTTCCAACATTTCTTATCTTCTCTAATCTTGTGACAACGACTTGACAGAACGAGTCGTTATTCCACACAACAATACGTTACTTCCCCCGTTACTTTGCTAAATTCCAACCTCGTGTCTTCAACCATGACTGGACAGGACGGGTCATTACTAGTCCTAACAACTTGTCGTTTCTACCCGTTGCCACCACTTCCCGCAACTACTCACCTTCTGGATGTCCTCCCAATGGAAACATACCACGACTCGTTGTCCCAAACAACGACTCATACCATGACTCGTTACACTGACCAACGAGTCGTTCCATGGTTCATTTGTCCTAGACCTGCCGACCACATTCTCACCACGACAGGGACCAACGGTCTATGGGAGCTTACCACAACTCATACAATGGGTAGTCTTGGGATGTTTTCCTAAATTTTCTACAGATCTCATTCCCAAATCCCAAGTCTAGTCTTAAGCACTTCTGGGGTATTACAATGTCGTTTTTGGGGTCATCTCTATTTCCCCATGCACCTGGCCCCTTTCTCTGACCCCAGACCTATAATAATTGTTGCTCACATAGTAGTTCCAACCTTGATTTTCTTGGCCTTGATGCCAAGAGTCTTGGTTAGACCCTTGGGTGTTGGCCCAAAACTCCCCTTAATTATTGGCAAAATCAGCCTCCTCTTCCACCTTAGGGTAGTGATCTTCATACCTAGGTCACTTCTCTTGAGTATTCACCGTATGCACCTTTTATATGTTTATTGTTGTTAGATTCTTGGTGATCAGCTCCAACTGGGTCTTGAGATAGGCCATATCTTGGTCCCATTCTTCTTCTTTCTTCCGCTACTTTGCTATCATGCCACTAGAATAGTTTATTACAGCAGCCTCGAATTCTCTAGTGTGCCATGCCCAGTTGGTTTTCATCATCTTATCTAGTATTTCACTGGCTTCTACAAAAGTATGGGCAATCATGGACCCCTCTACTATCCTATCTGCTACAGCTTTATTTGAGTTGCTCAGTGACCTGTAAAATACTTTCAAAAGAACTTCCTCTGGAAACTTGTGATCAGGATACTGCTTGAGCTTCTTTTTTAATCTTAACAATGCCTTATGTAAGGCTTCCCTAGGTAATTGTCTAAAACATTAATTTCATCCCTTAACTAAATCATCCGTGAGGGTGGAGAAAACCTCACCAAAAATGTTATAGTCAGTTCTACCTAGACAGTAATGGACTCGTCTGGAAGCTCATTCAACCACAGAGTAGCTTCCCCTCCTAGTGAGAAAGGGAATAGCATGAGTCTGATGGCCTCTTAGGAAACCCTTGGAAGTTTGTAGGCATTGTAAATCCCAGTGAAATTTATCAAGTGTTGGTTTAGATCTTCACCAGACAATCCATTGAACAACCCCTTCATATTCAGCAATTGTGTCATTGTACTTGTTACATCAAATTTGGCATTAGCCAGCAAAAGAGGTGGAATAATGGCTTCGGTGTAACCAACATCTTCTTGCTCTTACTCCCCCTCAAAGAGCATATTCCTTACAACATTACGTCCATGATGATGAGGGGGTTTTGTTAGTTTCTCTCTGCCAAGGAGGCAACAAAGTTTGTATTATCGGCTCTCCTAGCTGCATTAGCTAGTTGAGCTTCCTCTGCTTGTCGCACAACTTCTACTTACTATGCTTCAGTCATCTCCTTCGTTGGGAGATTAAGCTGTTCCACAGGGTTTGCCATGCTAACCTATGAAAAATCAAAAATAAAACAAAAACGTAAATCACGAAATAGAGACTACAAGCTGAATTTAAGCACCAATTAACTATTTCAACATCATATTCCTCGACAACGGTGCCAAAATTTGATCATGCATAATTTTCACCTCACAATAAAAAATAAAGCAGTCGCTGTCAAATATAGTAATCCAACTAGGTTGGAGTTATCCCACAGGGAATAGGGAAGAAATAATATGTTAATTATGATTAAATCAACTGGTAGTTAATATTTCGTAAAAGGGGTTGCAAATAAAAGAAAAAGTAATTCTAAACAATTATTGAGTTGTTATCAAATTAATGAGATAAAGCTAGAATTGTGTTACCCGTGATTTCATAACGTAGTAGGCTTATTTATTAGTGATCTATCCTGGTGAATTTTGTGTAAGACTAACAATTAAGTTCATCTAACTTCTCTCAGCCTACATAGATGAATTTCACCTAAAACTTCTGGGACTTTAGGTGTGTATATTTTTCCCTCGCTATAAGTCTTGGATAAACTATCCTCGGTAAGAGCGTGAGTTAATAAGATGAGGGTTGGTAGCCTCAAATTTTTATTTTTGTTCCCTTTTCCTAACTTCATCCTATTTGGTCGAGCAAGTTGAAGATACAGACACATTTCAACTTTTGCAACTGCTAAAACTCATTAAAATGAAGAGAATAACAATTCGCTCAATTCACCATTCAAGAATCACTATTTTATTTTGCCATCTTCCGTTTACCCATCATGGTTCCCCAAATTCTAACTTCAAGAGATTTAGCCACTCATGTTTGTCCACTCATGTTTGAGAAAACAATAACATAGAATTTATAAGAAATCATAATAGAATACTTACAACAATATGGAATTGTTTGACAAATCTCCAAAGCTAATTAAAATCACAAGAACTTGATGAATTCTTCAACTAAAGTTCGACTAAGTAATTGCACTAATTGGTATGTAATTCATGTATTTTCTAAATTGTGCGAGTTGTGTTAAAAAATCAACCTTCGAAGGGGTATATATAGTAGTAGATTAAGTCTACATTGTTCCTACTTGGATTGGGATTTGGTTTTGCAGCTCCTGTTCCTACTTGAACTAGGATTAGACTTTTGCATATTTTGAGTCGGCCAACGTGCGCTAGAATGGCACCGCGTCGTGTGTCTCCATACGTGCACTTGCCTGTGGATCGCGCAGGCCATTGTGCAGGTGCGTTTGTGAGATGCCATCATCTGTTATATTTTGGCACTTGCTCATTTTGAGTTTGTCTTGGCAAGTCTTGCTCATTCAAGCATCAAATAAGTCCAAATTTGGTCATTTTAATTCCTGCAAACATCTAATCATGTGTGTTATCTCTTTTTCATCAATATCAACTAAAACCAAAGACAATACAAATAATTTATTCTCAAAATATAGTTAAGCATGGGAAAAATATGGCAAATAAGTGCGTATATTCTCCCAACATCATTCAGCTAGGGGCATATAGGTTTTAGGATTTCTTTCGAAGCTTGGGCAGGGTTTAGGTGCATTTGGCAGATGGTTTTAATTTGTATTGCGAATTTATTAAATTAACCTTAACTCTTGCAAAACTATTCTTTTTTCTTATGAATTGTGAAATAAGAATTCTAACTAAGATAATTAATCTGACAAGTCTCTATGGGACAATATCTGGACTCTTGTCCTACAGTACTTGATGACCACGAACATTTGTGTGTGCACTTAGCCGCATAAAGTTTTTGGCGCCGTTATCGAGGACTTGAATATTGATTAATTGTTTTTAGTTGGAATTGTTATTCCACTATTTAGTATTTTACTTTGTTGTTGGTTGTTGTGTATTTCAGGTTCTACTTTTTCTATGTATGCTAACTACATGAAGTCAAGGACAACCTTTGGCCTCATTTCATCCTAAAATAGATAGAACATTTCATCAATTAGAGTAATGGAAGACAATAGCAAACTGAACCATACAAACAACGAAGAACGGATCCCAGTTCTAAACTTTGCCAGGCCAAACTTTGAGAATGCTTCCAAAGAAACATCAAGCCACGGTAATCACAAAAAACTTTGAACTAGATGAGGGAACCATGCGGTTGGTTCAAAATAAATCTCAATATTAGGGAAAGCTACATGAGGATCTGCACAGGAATTTGATGACATTTGTGGAACTTAGTGAGAATTTCCACTACCAAAACGTCTCTGATGAGTACATTAAACTAACTTTGTTATCGTTTTCACTGATTGGAGAGGAAAGGAATGGTTGCAAAATGAACCAACAAGGTCCATCACTAATTGGAGGCTCTTTCCAGCAAATTCAGAAATAGGTTCTTCTCTTCAAAGAGAGCGAAGGAGTTAAGAGGAAAGATCTTAGGGTTCATTCAGAAGGATGGTGAAACTCTAGTTCAAGCATAGTAAAGATATAAAGGTTATCTATGAGATTTCCCTCATCATATGCCACCAAAGGAGATCATTGGACATAATTTCATAAAGGGACCAAATCCAGAGACAAGGATTTTGCTTGATGTTACTGCAAAAGGACATATATTGTTCAAAAGTTATGACGAGATAAAGCTCTACTGAATCTCATGTTAGCTAGATGTCGGTATTACCAGGATTTAGGTAGGGGTTTCACAACACCAAAGGCTCCACAAAAACTAGAAGTTGCTGGTGTAGCTACAATTCTATCAAACATTAGAAAATTAGTAAGTGCACTAGCTGTGAATCAGGTCCATCAAGTTCAGCAAGTTTAGACTCTGCCGGAAACATGTGAGGCATGTGGAGAAAATCATGTCTATTTAGGATATCCACTAAATCTTAAATCAATTTATTATGTAGGACAACAAGGCCGTAGTAAGGGATTCCAAGGGAGTATTACAAATAGGGGTACAGGAATACAACAAATCCTCCAAGGGGAGGAAATAAGAACTTTCAAAAGTGCCATAATAGCTTTCAGACAAACCAAGGATAGCAACCTAACATCTCACTAGAGGAAATAATAAAGCAATGGATGGGTCAGCAAACCCATACTATCAATGAGATGCAGAAGTCAATTTATGAACTTGAGTGACAAATGGGCTAGATGGCAATGTAGCAGATAACTAGACCTCAGGGGGCACTTTCGAGCAATATAGGAAAGAATCCCAAGGAGAATGTGAGAATAATTTCTCTGCGTAGTGGGAAGGAGTTAGGTGAAGTGATACCTAAAGGCAGAATGAGAGCCTAAATAGAGTGCAAAATCAAAGCAGGAGGTTGGTGAGCCAAGTGTTGAACAACCTAAAGAGGTAGAGACCAGACCACCTCCTTTATTTTTACTTAGGTTCAGAAAGCAGAAGGATGACTTGGCATGCAAGAATTTTTTAGAAATCCCGAAGCAAGTGCACCTAAATATACCATTGGTGGAGCTATTCCAAGATGTTCCAAAGTATCTTAAGGATATTGTAGCTGATAAAAGAAGGCTAATGGAGTTTGAGATAGTAGCTCTTACAGAGGAGTGTAGTTCCCTGGTGAGAAACAAGATTCCACCCAGGTTGAAGGATCTCAGGAGCTTCACCATCCTAGTCATCATTTGAGCAAGGGAGGTAGGCTCAACACTGATCTCATGCCACGTCATTATTCAAAACATTGGGGCTAGGTGAACCACACCCTACTACAGTGGCTCTACAGTTGGCTAACAGGTTAATCACTTACCCTAATGATATTATTGAGGATGTGCTCATTACAGTGGGGCCTTTCATCCTACCGGTGGACTTAATCATCCTTTATTATGTAGCTGATGAAGCAATGACCGCTATTTTGGGGAGAGGACTCTTAGCTACTAAGAGATAGCATTTGACGTATTCAAGACAGCAAGACTGCCATCCTATTATGAGGACATAAGGGCCATCATTATAGTGGAGCCCGAGATATCTGAGGTGGAATTGGAGCAGTATCTATCACATGAGGACCCACTAGATAGAGCTCTAGTACATGAGAAGAAGAAGTTAAATAGTTCAAAAGGCATCCTCCTTGTTTGGAATAACGAGTCATTGTTTGTAATTGTGGGTGGAGCTGGACCTTAGTATTTGAGGATGTAACGGGTCATCCAATGACCCATCGTGAGTTATAACGATCTGAGGTCAGTTGTCATGACCCGAGAGTACACCCGGATCATAGACAACAAACAAGGAACCCCGAGAGGCTCCAAGTTGACCCATGGCATAATCATCGCATACACTTAACATAAGAAACGTCAAACATCATGATCACGTAGAAGAACTGACTAGAACTGATATAAATCAAAACGACAACTTAATAACATTTAAATACAAAGCTGAATCTGTCTAACAAGTTTGAAAGCCTTCTAATAAATTGATGAGTTGCTGGAATAGGCCCCCAGCTAACTCCAAAAGACTGAAAACTAAAGCAAAATAAAACAAGAATGAAACTCATGTCCTCGGAGGATGAGGACTCACCACTGACAGCTAGGAGAAAGGGGTAGCGTATCTAACCACGCGGCGGAGCATGGAGACCTGAGTCTATATCATGAAACGATATAGCACAAGAGGCGTGCGGTCAGTACTTGGAATGTACTGAGTATGCAGGAAGCGTAAGTAAACTAACTCATAATATTAGCAAGAGAGAAGTAATATAAAACATATTAATAGCAATGTAATAGAAGTGAAGTACAACTATCTTACACGAGGTTCACAGATTCAATTAACATAACCACATTATAAAGACATGCATCACTATAGCGACCGCTGATGTGAAAAAAGTAATAATCGGGAATAATACAGAGTGTGATGGCATGACTGATATCAAGAGGGTCCCTAGCGTCTAAGGGGGAGTCCCTGACGGTCGAAGGGAGCGTCCCTGACTATCAAAGGGAAACATTCTCAACTAGGGAGAATCCCTGACTGTCATAGGGAGAAAGAAAGCTTTGATATAGAGAGTCACTGACTAAAGGAAGATCCCAAATAATGCCGGGAAAAAAATAAAATGCTCAACTGACTAGGGATGTGAGTCCCAACTGATTACATGAACAAAATTCTCCACTATCGTCTACGTAAGACATTCTCCCCTAGCGTCTATGTAAGACATTCTCCACTAGTGTCTAGGTAAGACATTCTCCACTAGCGTCTAGGTAAGAAATTCTCCACTAGCATCTATTAATGCTATCTCTCAAATAAGGATGGATTTACAACTCGACATGTTAATAACAAGCTCAATCCTCATGATTCACATTATCGAAACACCAACTTCCTCATTAGCTTTAACATCACATTATTAGCATGCTATAAATTCGTACTAGCATTATTCTATCATGGCATCTTGATTCCGTACTCCTCATTCAGTAGATAATATAAGATCAGACATGATTTATAGAGCTCAACTCATAATCTATCAAGGATGCACAACTTCATGTAATTAGGTCACAACCATTTCACACACTTGACCCAATCACTCCATTTATGAACTCTTTAGCCACGGGCATTTTACATTCTAGGATTTTATAAAAATAAAATTTTAATAAGGAAAACAATATAGAATCCGCCAAAGCTTCAAAGTTCAACAATGGAGATGCAATCTATTCATAAACAATTGATTTAATCTAAAACATGGTGATGGCACATAGTTTACTTCAATTACTCAAGCCCACAACTCTTACTCAATTTTGCAGGGTCATCTATGTCATAATTACACCATTAGAGTTAATTATGCAACATTCCCACACTTACATCATGGTCAAGAATCTCTACGATAATCAAGGAAGGCATAACCAATTCACATTCATTACTCAAGTTGACTTAGGAAGAACATGCTATACACATATATATTCAACCCATATTTCCACCATTTCATCATTATCATACGTGAATACACAAATTAATCGAACAATAAGAAACACCCATTCATTACTCAAGCCAATTTCCGATCAACATGTTACCCTCATGCATTCCCAACATATAATCCACATCCCAACAACCCATCACATCAACATTTGAAACAAATTCCATAATTGCAGTAAATATTAACATTTTAGAAAAGGACGAGGAAGAAATTATTCATTATTCAAAACCCTAGCTCATGAAATTCTAAATAATTTAAGTTGGGTTCTTATTGAAAACATTTTGGGGCAAAAGGATGAAAATATGTCCTTGTTAAAGTCCCACATACTTGGTAGAAGAAAACCTAGCTTGATTATCTTCCTTGAAACTTGAAGAACACCTTGGGAATTTCGTAAAATCTTTGGAGAATAGAGGAGGAAGAAGGAGATTGAGAGAATGAGGGTTTAGGCTTAGGATAACCCTTAGAAAAGTCCCAAAACATACCCAAAATGACATCACTTTAAATCTAGGAGCGTGGGATTTTACCAACCTACCCCTGAGAAAATCTGAAAAATTTCCCGAACTGATGCCACGACTCACCTGACGAGTCGTTGCCACACCTGATGACTCGTTAGGTGCACTCGTCAACTCTACTGGAATTTCTCAACCTCCAGACCACAACCAACGTGAAGACTCCTCACTAAACCCGACGACTCGTCATGTCCTTCCGCCAAGTTCACTAGAAATTTCTTTAGAACCAAAGCTTCTCCCTCCTAATGATTGACTAGACGAGTCGTTGCCACTCCTAACGACTCGTCAGGTCATCCGTCGCCACTGCCTCCTGACCTCCACCCTAGAGCTGCACACAACGACTCGTGGTATCCCACCACGAGTCATTAAGTATCCCATCCTGGGATATTCTTTTGCTAGTTTTTCTACAGTTTTCCAATTACACTTCCCGGGTCTATTCTTAGCCTCTTTAGGGGTATTACATCAGTAGTCATCATTTGGTTGCTAGAATTTCCAGTGAAGGTAATGGATCGAGACCATGACTCATTGGAAGCAACCATGAGTCATGGTGAGGCTTGTGGTAGGGGATGTTCAGGGTTGTGAAGGGGCTAGTAATGATCGACTCAACGATCCGTTTGATCAAAGGAAGAGTCATCCTATCGAGCCGTGGTAAGAATCTAGGATCAGGGCCTGGGGAGTGCATATGATGGGCCATATCACTAGTCATGAAAGCTTCCAACGACTCGTTGGTACGCCCGTTGGATCGATCTGTGTAGTTTTTCAGGGAATATTCATTAAGGGTATTTTCAACCTTTCTATGCTCTAAGGCCCTAAACTACATCGTTTTATGTATATTTATGGGCATAATATGATAGGTTAAGTCCCTTTTTCTTAAGCCATTCCCACGAATGCAAATTAAGAGAATTCTAGAGAGATCAAGCATAGACTCAAGCTTTTCTCCCAAGGGGGAGATGGTGTTGAAGGAAGACGTTTGGAGTAAGAAGGTGGAGGTTTTCTCCCAAGGGGGAGATGGTGTGCTTCGGTACCAGGGTCGCCTATGTATTCCAGATGTTGATGATTTGAGGAACGGATATTGCACGAGGCCCATGGATCCAGGTATTCCATTCATCTATGTTCCACTAAGATGTGTTGTGATTTGCTAGAAATCTATTAGTGGGATGGTATGAAGAAGGATATTGTAGAATTCATAGCCAAGTGCCAAACTGTCAACAAGAAAAGGTTGAGCATCAAAGGCCAGGAGGAGTACTTCAGGAATCAGCATTCCTACTTGGAAGTGGGAATAAATCAACATGGATTTCATAACAAGGTTACCTCGTACTCGCCAACAATATGATTCCATCTGGGTGGTAGTGGATAGGTTGACCAAGGCTTCACATTTTCTACCTGTGAAAACCATAGACTCAGCAGAGGATTACGCCAAGCTATATATCCGGGAGTTGGTTCGATTGAATGGGGTGCCCTTGTCCATTATTTCAGACCGAGGTACTCAAATTACCTCTTAGTTTTGGTGGTCTTTCCATAAAAGGCTTGGGACTCAGGTTAAGCTCCGCACAACATTCCATCCGCAGACTGATGGTCAAGTAGAATTGACAATCCAAACTCTCGAGGACATGTTGAGAGCATGTGTGATGGACTTCAAAGGTAGTTGAGATGATCACCTTCCACTGATCGAGTTCGCTTACAATAACAGCTATCACTCCAGCATTCAGATGGTACTGTTCGAAGCTCTTTATTGGGCAGAGATGTATATCACCTATCGGATGGTTTGAGATTGGTGAGGAAACTATGATAGGGCCAGATTCGGTTCATGAGACTATGGTGAAGGTTTAGTTGATAAGGGAAAGGATGAAAACCTCTTAGAGTCATCAAAAGTCATATGCTGATGTGAGGAGGAGAGAGTTGGAGTTCGAGGTGGACAATAGGTATTTCTGGAGATATCTCCCATGAAGGGAGTAATGCGGTTCAGAAAGAAAGAAAAACTCAGTCCCCGCTATGTTGGTCCCTACCAAGTTGTGAAGCGAGTTGGTAAGGTCGCGTATAAGTTGGAGTTTCCCTCAGAGTTGTCTTCTCTACATCATGTGTTTCATGTATCTCTTTTGAAGAAATGTTTGGATGATCCAGCTCTAGTAGCCCGGTAGACAGCATTGGTGCAAAAGATAGACTTAGCTATGAGGAGGTACCGATGGAAATATTAGATCGTCAGGTTTGAAAGCTAAGGAACAAGGAAGTAGCTTCAGTGAAAGTATTATGGAGAAATCAGCATGTCGAAGGAGCTACATAGGAAGCTGAAGCAGATATGATGGCTAAATACCCACACTTATTCTTTACCGGCTCAGTTCCGACTTGAGGTATCAGTTTTTCCCTATAACTCTATTTAGCTTTCATGTTCAAATCATGTGTTCAAGTTTCTTTTATGTATATGGATGTGTATGTGAAGTATGAAATCAGATCAGCTATGTGATATGAATCGGAGGTAGTCATTCTGTAAGTTTTCTATTTAAATGATCAGTATTGGTGTAAGGATTGCATGCCTTTGTTTTCTGCTTGTTTCCAACATTCGAGGATGAACTTTCCCAAGGGGGAGATAGTGTAATACCCCGAAAATGCCTAAGATTAGTCCCAGGATCAAAATGTGAAGTTGGATGAAAACTGGAGAAAAGTGCACAGGACGGATGACCCAACGGATCGTTGGTCCAACCAATGACCCGTCAGATCCAATCATGGTAAGGGGAGTCCTGGTGGCAGTGGATACAATGGATGATGCAACGACTCATTGCATGGAACAATGAGTCATTGTTTGTAATCGTGGGTGGAGATGGACCTTGGTATTTAAGGATGTAACAGGTCATCCAATGACCCATCGTGAGTTATAACAACCCGTAGTCAGCAGTCGTCATTTGGTTGCTAGAATTTGCAGTGTAGGTAACGTATTGAGACCATGACTCATTGGAAGCAACCACAAGTCGTGGTGTGGCTCGTGGTAATTCAACGATCCGTTTGGTTAAAGTTTATGTATATTTTTGGGCATAATAAGATAGGTTAAGTCTCTTTTTCTTAAGCCATTCCCATGCATGCAAATTAAGAGAGTTCTAGAAGGATCAAGCATAGACTCAAGATTTTCCCTATCAATTCCCCATTGGGCATTCAAGAACTCTAGAATCTGATCTTACCCAGGTATGTAGGGTTACGAATGGGTGTTTCCGTCCATACCTATGCCCAATCTCTATGAATTTATGAAAACCTATCAAAAATCTCGTGGGGTTTTGAATTCAACTTTGTGAAAATCCAATGTTTTGCTAATGGGCTATTATGATTTATGATTTACATCATATTTTATGGATTTTGATCAAAATTTACACTTATTTACTTATAAAATTATTGATTTGGATTTCTACCAAATTAAGCCTAATTATGCATGATTTATGATAAATTGATTTATGCTATACGCCTCAATTGTTGATATTTATAGGACCCGGCTCTCAGGCTCATCCTTGTTTTTAGATCATCTCAGAGTTCACCTTCATCTTGTTGGTGAGTCCTCATGTTCCGAGGGCTGTTTGACTAGGCCTTATGTTATTTTATCTTTCAATACTTAGTCGGGTTAGTTGGGGGTGTTGTCTCATAAACCCATCTTATGCAGTAGAGGCTTTCCGACAGTATGTAGTACTCAACTTCCGTGTATGTCTGGTGATTCCTTATGTTATGATATGTTATGCTATGTTTTTACATTTCCGCTAGGCCTTAGTAAGGAACACCAACAGAGATTAAATTCGATTATGAATGAGATGGTGAAGAAAGAGGTGATTAAATGGCTAAATGCAAGTGTCATCTACCCTATTTCGGACAGTCACTAGGTTAGCCCAGTTCAATGTGTCCCAAAAAAGGGTGGGATAACAGTAGTGCACAATGATAAAAATGAGTTGATTCCGCAAAGAACAGTCACTAGGTGGCAAATTTGCATTGATTACCGCAAGCTAAACATAGTCACCCAGAAAAGTCACTTCCCACTACCATTCATGGACTAGATGTTGGATAAGTTAGTAGACATGATTATTACTATTTTTTGAATGATTAATCTGGGTACAACCAGATCATGATAGCCCAAGAGGACTAATAGAAGAATACTTTCACATGTCCATTCAGTACCTTTGCATTCAGGAGGATGTTGTTAGGACTGTTTAATACTCCAGGAACATTCTAGAGGTGTATGATGGCCATTTTCACCGACATGGTGAAAAGGTTAATGGAAGTGTTCATGGATGGTTTTTTAGTCTATGGGGATGACTTTGATAAATGTTTGAAGAATCTAGATGCTGTTTTGGCTCGATGCGAGGAGTCCAATCTTGTTTTGAATGGAGAAGAGTGTCAATTCAAGGTACATGAAGGGATAGTTCTCAGTAATTAGATCTCGAAGGTAGGTATCGAGGTTGATTGAGCCAAGATTGAGGCCATTGAAAGGTTGCTAACCCCTGGTGTCATGTAAAATAGGTGCATAGTTTCTTTGGTCATGTTGGATTTTACAGAAGTTTCATGTAGGACTTATCAAAGATAGATATTCCTATGTGCAGGTTGTGAGAAAAAGATGCCAAGTTCTCGTTTGATGCAGAATGTTTATAGGCCTTCAATTCCTTGAAGGAAAAGTTAGTGACAGCTCCAATTATTATTGCTCCAAGCTGGTCGTTACCATTCATTGTAATGTGTGATGCTAGTGATTTTTCCATTGGAGTTGTTTTGGGGAAGAATAGAGGAAAGAGATTTCAACCCATCTATTATGCAAGCAAGTCACTAGTTGCAGCTCACAAAAACTATACAGTAACTGAGAAGGAATTAATGACAAATTCAAAGCTATGTAATGGACACAAAGGTGGTGGTGTATACTGATCATTCTTTATTTATATATTTGTTTTCCAAGAAAGATGCCAAGCATCGGCGTATCCATTGGATCTTATTGTTGGAAGGTTTGATATCAAAATCAAAGACCGCAAAGGAACAGAAAACCAGATGGATTATCATCTTACTCGGCTCGAGGATACGAAGCACATTGATAGTGAGGTGGGGATTGTGAAAAAATTCCCTGATGAATAGTTGTTTGATGCCAACATATCTGAGCTACCATCGTATGCCGACATAGTCAATTTTCTGGTAAGTGCAGTATACCCTCCTGGTGCAACCCAATATAGAAATAGGAGGCTCCTCCATTCTAGTAGATTCTACATTTGGAATGAGTTGTGTTTATACAAAGTGGGACCAGAGCAGCTAGTCAGATAATATGTGCCAGCAGGTGAGCTGCAAAAAATTCTAGAGTTGTCATTCTTCCCCTTATGGGGGACATCATAGTGAAGATAGGATGGTTGCAAAGGTCCTTCAAATTGGATTCTATTGTCCCACCCTATTCAATGATGCGTATGCATACATGAAATCATGTCATAACTGCCAAAGAACAGAGAACAACTCAAGAAGGCATGAAATGCCTTCAAAAGGCATCATGGAGAGTAGAGGTGTTTGACCGCTAGGGAATAGATTTTATGGGCCCATTCTTCAAATCAAATAATAATAAGTACATCCTTATACTCGTACATCTCTAAATGGGTGGAGGTGATTCCATTGCCTACAAATGATGCTCAGGTGGTAATCAGGTTTTTGAAGAAGAACATATTCACCCATTTTGGGATACCTCAGCTATCATCAGTGATGAAGGTACGCATTTTTTTAATCGGCTATTCAATAATCTATTGGCTAAGTATAATGTGAATCACAGGGTATCCACAGTTTATCATCCGAAGACTAGCTAGCAGGTGGACATGTCCAATCGATAAATCAAGAAAATCCTTGAGAAGATAGTGAGAACAAATAGGAAAGACTGTTCTAGAAAATTGGATGACGTGCTTTGGGCGTACAGGACTACTTACAAAAATCCTATCAACACCTCACCATATAGGTTGATCTTCGGAAAAATGTGTCATCTACCGGTTGAGCTAGAGCGTGAAGTATACTAGGCCATCTAAAGGTTGAATTTGGATATGAAGACAGTGGGGGAGAAAAGGTTGTTACAGCTCCACGAGCTTAATAAGTTTCTCTTGAGCGTAGATGAGAATGCCAAACTATTCAAGGAGTGAACAAGGAAATGGCACAATAAGTGCATTCAGCCTCGTCAGTTTAAGCTGGGACAAATGGTGTTATTGTATAATCCAAGGCCAAAACTATTTGGGAGTAAGCTGAAGTTAAAATTTTCAGATCCCTTTGAGATTGTAAAATTGACTATGCATGGTGCAGTAGAGTTGAAGCCCTTGTGGTCAGACAGGACCTTCCTAGTTAATGGAAAGGGTGAAGCATTACTATGGTGGAGAGTTGAGAGTGGAATGAGAGGTATTGCATAGTGTGGCGACATTAGATTAGGAGTTGTAGGGGTCATGAATTTTGTGCCACAACTATAAATAAGGCGCTTGGTGGGAGGTCACCTATATTTATGACATACTATTTGTTTTGTAAAGATGACCAGGGGACTTGAGAAAGATACATGTAGAAAAAGAAAGTTGGAAAATTTTAAAATATGGGGTAAACTGCTTGGCGCGGCAATAACTTTAGAAAAAAATATTTTTCTATAGCTTGGCGAACTTCCTGACATGGCGAAAAAAATTTTGGTCAGATTTGTGCATTCACTAGCGCGTCACGCCTAGGGGTGTTGGGCGAAATGTCTCTTTTTAAGTCCATGGATCTATCTGACTCAAAGACCCTAAAATACTTTAAGACCCTACTCCCCACTCATCTTTTAATTCCCCATTCATTCCTTCTCTCTAATTAAAAAGAGAACACGCGGCTTCTCTCTCTCTCTCTATTTAGCTATAAGTCTCCTACCCAATTCTCCCATTGTTGTCTTCTCCAAGGCTCGGTAAAGCAAGGTTCTCCAACTTAAGTAAGTACGTCTCTTCTCTACTCTAGCATTTTCTTCCTAGAAAGCATTATTACCCATTCCTTCTTCTTCTCCAACTAGACCCATGTCCTCCATTGTTGGAGAAAGTCATGAACTTGAAAAAATTGGCCACCCATGCCTTCAAACCCATATATTTGTCAAGATATTAGTACATTATTGCCTAGGTTGAAGTTAGTGATGATTTTTGAGTTGTGGGTATGTAGAAAAATGGTATAAAGATTATGATAATTGATCACACTCAAATTACACCTCGCAATTGAAGTATAAAGCAGTCACTATCAAATATAGTAACCCAACATAGGTTGGGCCCGATCCCATAGGAAATAAGGAATAAATAATATGTTAATGATGAATAAATTAACTTGCATTCAATACTTTGAAGGGGGATTTGCAAATAAAAAAGGATAACAATGCTAACAATAATCAAGTTTTGTATCAAATTATCAAGACTAAACTAGAACTGTGTTCCCCATGATTTCATAACTTAGTAGGCTTTTATTAGTGATTTATCCTGGTGAATTTTGTGTAAGATTGATGATTAAGTTCATCTAACGTCTCTCGACCTACATAGATGAATTTCACTCATCTCCTATTGGACTCAAAGTGTGTATATTTTACCCTCGCCATAAGTCTTGACTTAACTATCCTCGGTTAGAGCTCAAGTTTATTTAGATGAGGGTTGGTATCCTCAAATTGCCATCGTTATTCTCTTTTCCTAACTTCAATCTCCTTGGTCTGGTAAGTTGAAGATATGGGCACGTTTCAACATTTGCAACCACTAAAACTAATTAAAATGAAGAGAATAACAATCCACCCAATTCACCATTCAAGAATCATTATTTTATTATGCCTACATTTGTTAATCCATTATGGTTCCCACAATCCTAGCTTAAGAGATTTAGCCGCTCATATTTATGAGAAGACAAAAAAAAAGATGTAGAAGAATTCATAATGAATACGTAAAATAATATAAATTTGTTCAACAAAATCTCCAAAGCTATATTGAGTCACAAGAACTTGATGAATATCCAATAAATGTTCAACTAAGCTATTACACAAATTCGTAAAGTATGAATCGTGCAAATTTGATCCTTCATTGTTCCTTTTTGGATTTGGATTGGGCTATGCAGCTTCTGTTCCTAGTAGAACTACGATTGGAAACCAAGCCACCAAACACACCCCGGTGCACCGCGCCTCTCCATGCACCAGACTACTTGACGCGTCATGCATCTCCCTGCTTTTTCCATGCCTGCGTGTGCACAGGTGTGCCTGCCTGATGCCAACTTTTATTAACTTGTTCCATCAATTTCGTTTTGCCATACATGCTCTTTTTAGTCATAATTAAGCCTAAATACATCACTTTAGGCCCTAAAAGCAGCTAATCATGTGTGTTAGCTCTTGTTCACAAATATATCGATAAAACACAAGAAAATATGCGTAGTTTGTCCTCAAAACTTAACTAGACATGGGCAAAATATGGTTAATAAATGCATAAATACATCATTCATTCCCACCCCGCACTTAAACTATTGTTTGTTCTCAAACAATCTACTACTTCCTTCTCACATTTAATCACAAAATTCACCCTACGAAAAGGTCTACTTACACTTAGGATCATCAGAAAAATTTATTAAGCTCAACCAACTCAATCCATATGCATATAGGATCAACATTCAAATGTCAAAGTTTGAAATCACTTAGATTCTAAAACTAACTCAACAAGATATATTTGGGCCAACATGAATTATGTGCAATTTAGCATTCAAGATATACCAAAATCTTATCATTATATGCCCTCACCATTTGGGAAGTTTCCCTTTCACACAAGATATATAACAATATTAACTTGGGCATATAATAAATAATTTTTCCTCACTCTCTCAAAGAACTCAACATGCATGCAAAAGACGAGACATAGGCTTGCCCTTAGTGTAAATACTTTACTAGTATAGAATATTGAATCAAGGATCAATTAGGACTTTAATTGGTTGTAATGTAGGCTAAAGGACGGATAGGAACTATTTGGCCAAGATAGTGACTAATCTTCCTAAGCACTTTAATACATCCCAACACTTTAAATTTTTAGCACATTCTTCTATCTCCTAGTTTTCTCCTTATACCTCCTTTCATTTTTCAATTTTTGCACTTACATGACTTAGTGGGAATTTTTCATATTAAGCTCAAACATAATTTTTTCATTCTTTCAATTTGTCTCTTCAAAGCTCTTTCATCTTTCTGTTTTCCCACTAATCTCACCCTTCTTATTTAGCAAATTTCACCCTTTTCTTTTCTTATAATTTATACACTTTTTAGCTTTCCCTTCTCTTCTGCATTTATACTCCTTTTATGAAAAATTTTCAGTTAAACTTCTCTAGGAGTCATTTGGATCAAATAAAAGTCAATAGGATAAAAAGAGATTTAGCTTATGATATGGCTATCAAAAGAATATGCTAAAGCTCAAAATGGCTGGCTAGGATAATCACAATCAAGGTAGGTAAAATAAGATATAAATAGGCTACCAAAGAAATGTCTATATCACTTTCTAGATTCTACATCCTCATTTCACTTTGCACACACACCGGGAGAGTTCTAAACATCAAATTGCAAGCATGGAGTATACAAAGATACCTTACTTACACAATGGCACAAATGTCTCAATGATGAAAATCAAAATTACATAAACACATATATTCAAATTGCATGCATAATATAATAAAGCCCAATTTTTCAAGCTTAGGAGTCAAGTTTCAAAAGGGTAAGTTCTTCTACCTTTTCATGTATTTTTGAGTGAATTTCACAAAGTCTATGATACCTAAATGAAGTAGGTTTCAAGTTCTTGTTCTCATAATGACTAATTTTCCTTAAGACGGTCATCATCCATCCATCATCAGGACAAGTCATGACTCTATGACTAACTAAAAAGAATTTAGACCCACTAATTTGTTCTAAGGGACTATCCACCGAAAAAAGTATCGAAAATAAAAACTGGAGAAATCCAAATAAGAACAAAACATCAATCAAAACAAAAAATTACTACAACTTAATAGGAATATTCATGAATCACACAAAAAACTAGGCCGACCATGTACAAATTTAGCAATGAAAGCATTTATGGTATAATAAAGTTTACTTCTCCAATCCAACACTTAATTGGTAGCACTGTGATCAGTGCTAAAACAATAAAGCATAAGTAAAAGGGTGAAAGAAGAACTCCTTGGACCTCAAATCCTCATCATCACTGGGGGCAAGAGCAGCTTCCCCCATCTCAGAATTATCCTCATCATCATTAGACTCCAAGGCAGAATAGACTCTAGGATGCTCCACGTCTGTGGCATCATCATCATCTAGGGCTCCTCAAATTCAGGACTAACTCTACAGAGAGTGCTCAAATGCTCACACAAAGGGTAGTCCATGTTGAGCTATTGTAGCTGCTCCTTTATCACCCCATTCATTCTCAACTACAGTATTTGCATGTTGTATAGGTGACTCAGGATATTATCAAATCTCACATGAAACTCACCAATGGATAGGACTGGACCATGTATGCCCCTAGGATCCTTATTATTTGTCACATCAATCCCGTTTGGGTCATACCTGGATTATAATCCACCCCCTCCTCCTCAATTTGATGCCCTCTCAGAAATCGGATCAAGAAACCCCCAAAACTAAACCTTTCCCCTTTTTCACCCTTTCTATCCTCAACAGATCCTTTATAATTACCCCAACATTAATAGGCATCCTATTCATCAATGTATAGATAAGACAACTCTCTCCCATATAACATGAGGCACATGCTTCCCAGGCACCAAACAAGCACAAATAATTTTCAACCAAATCCTAGCCTCTCTAGTCATGCAGGCATAGGGGAAAGACATATCATACTTGTCTTGTTGGTGAAGGGCCGACTGTATGATCGAATTTGGGCCACTGAGAGTGTTTCAAATTTCTATGTTGGCAGGTCTCAAGATCAAATTTTTAAAGAGTTGTGGGTCAATACCAGGTGAGCCAAATCTATTTAAAACCACAGGCAAAAAATTAATAATTTTCCCTCTAACTTTAATTTGGTTTGACCTTTCTTTTGGATTCTAATTTGCAAGAAATTCCCTCACCATATTTAACTTACATTCACCCAGATTATTAAACACAAAGTCAAGAGAAAGGGTATGCAATCTATCTACAATGTGAGGAATTTCGAATGCCAAGCTTTCTTTATCAATAAATAAAACATGTGAATATTTGGATTCTTTGTGTTTCTTGAACCATTTCTTACCTTACCCAAAACACCTCAATGGTTGTTGTGGTAAGCTGACATCCTCATTTTGTTCTTCACTAGCTCTTCCTAACCTTTTAGAACCATGGCTTGAAGAAGCCACTCCCTTCCCTTGCTAGGTTTTGGTGCCATTGTTGGAGTAATTTCAAGAAAAGTGTTGTCTTTTATGATTTTGGTGAAAAAGTTTAGAGGAATTTGTAAGAAAGATGATGTTTTTGGAGAATATTTGAGAGTAAAATGGGATGTGTGGCGCTCTTGGGGTGAGAATGAAATGAAAAAAATTAGAATTTTGCTTTTAAAACACTCCCATGGATCGGGTTAACCCGCTTGAACTGCACATTTTTTGCCGTGGTAGCCCCTGGGTGATGCGACACTCCACGTGGTGCCAGGCACTACATGTTGCGGTGCTTCGTGCGGTGCTAGGAACTATGTGTCACACTGCTTCATGCGGTGCTAGGCCCTGCACGGTGCATTGTCCTATGCGCTGCAGTGCCAATATTTTTTCTTGCACCCCGTTTTTTAACTTTTATTCTTAAAACTTCTTTTTGTGTACTACGACTTAACTCATGCACACTTGAACAAACGTATTAACTCTACAAGTAAATTAAAATTATCTTGGGTTGCCTACCAAGCAGTGCCTGATTTAATATGACAGCATGACATAGGTATCTTGATTACTTAGACTTCATTAAGATACCTATCGGGCTCATGGTCACATGCAATGACCCTCATTCCGAGGGATTAGAGCAATATCACTTGGCAAAGTGCCTTTTGCCTTTTATTTAATGTAGTCAAGATTAGCCCCACCTGCTGCTCTAACTACTTAATAGAGATTGAATGTGAGTCAATCAATTGACTCAAGCTTGAAAGTTCACCTCTCATCTCTTTTACTCCCATCTCGGTGGAGTCAACAATTTTCATTGTAACACCCCAAAGTTCCTAAGATCAGACCCAGAGTTGAAATGGAGAAAGCAAGAAAAACTGCGCCTGGTCACCGAACGTGTCGTCAAATGACTTGTCGTTTGACCTAACGAGTTGTCAAATGAATCATTGTTTAAAAAGATCAGAATGTCTCCTAATGAGTCGTCAAGTGACTCATCATTTGACCTAATGGGTTGTCAAATGACTCATCATTTAAAAGGATAAAAAATTTTAGACAGTCATGATGGATGGTAGTGATGAGTTGTTAGGACATGCCACGAGTCGTTAAATGACCCATTATTTGAGCAGCAGTGAGGAAACTGGGGAATTCCAGTGTGCTTCATGAATTAAGAAAATGAGTCATCAAATCCCTGACGACCTATTAAGGACTCGTTATTTGACCTAACGAGTCATTAAGTGACTCATTATTTGACCTAATGAGTTGTCAAATGACTTATCGTTTTTGCCAGTATAAAATTTTCTGTTGAATTATTAAGCTCTTAAGTCCTAAACTATGTTATTTTAAGCTTGCGAAAGAGTGCTTTAGGGGAATATTCACCCTAGAACCTTCATTCTCTTCTGCACACCCTAATTACAAGATAAAATTCCCTCAAGACTCTTAAGAGAAAATCTAGGGTTCATCATCTTCATCTTTATCAAATCTTCTTAGGTCTCAAGCCAAGTCAAAAAATTAGTTTACCTAGGTTTTTAGGGTTATGAATGGGAGAAATTCTTCTACCGTCATGCCAAATTCCATCCCAATTCTATGATGTTAAGTCTATAAGCATGTCAAATTGAATTTTAGGTTTTTACCCAATTCCATTAATATCTTCCATGCTATCTTTATAGGTTTAGTTCCTCACATTTCAAATTATGATTTATGGCTATTAGGGAAGATTTGGCTCTCAATTTACTTACTAATTCATGATTTCACTTTTATGTTGATTATATCGTATTATGCGTGATTTATGAATTTCAAGCTTATGAGCCCATCATTTCAGGTATGATGAATTATCAAATTATGCATGAATACCTATGGATTCCTAAACTTATGATTCCATTATTTTATAGTTACGAAGTTTTGTCCAAGCATGTACTATTTTCATGAAATTCAATTTCAAGTATCACGGCCAACTCTATGGAATCTTTTCATGAATATTTCACATGTGTCAATTATGATTATGATTTCATTTTTGGCTAGCCCATGCAAGTTCAAGTATATTTTCATGATAATATTTAAGAGACATATGCATTTTTTTGGAAGTAGTGTCTAGAATCAAGTAGGCTAGGAGTTCAGGCAAACCTCGAGTCTTAAAAAATACATGTCACCATAGGTATGTATTCATATTCAAACCCTATGGGAATTCACAAGTGATATCATGCCTAAATTGTTCCTTGGCTTGGAAAACTTGGAATGGCTCTGCCACTTGAGCGAGATAGTTGGGGCATCATGTAAGCTCTCTCATGATAGTGTCGGTTATGATGAGTCTCCCACTACTCCTCATGTTTTCAGTTACTTATGTTCATATATTATGATATTATATTTTATACTATCTTGGACCCGTTGATCAGTTTACGAGTTTTCAAGTATGGTACATTACATGATTTTCTATTTCTAAACCTTGGGTCGTTATGTTTAGCCTCTTATGAATATATCATGATTATGGTTACTTCAAGAATGTGATGTTTAGCATGTTGTCCTTACTCTCATGTTCTCTCTTGAATTATGTTCGTATTTTCAGACTATCATTTTACTAGCATGTTTTACTTACCTCACATACTTAGTACATTCAAAGTACTGACTGCATATCTATTCTATATGATTTTATGATATAAGTTTGGGTAATCCACCCTAGTCTCATTGTTAGCTCGCTCCCACTCAGTACAGTTCCACCTCATCTTTGGTGAGTCCTCATTTTTTGAGGACTGTTAGTAGTATATATTTTGCATGTCATTTCAGTTTTTAGACTATAGTGAGCTAGTTGAGGGTGTTGTCCAATCATCTCATCTGATGTTTTAGAGGCTTTACAGATATTATGTAGGTTATTCAGCTTATCGAGCGTTGACTCCATTTATGGCTTTTATTATATTTCAGACTTCCACTTATTCGTATTGCCTTTAATTTCTTCTTTAGTTATGCTCTTGAATTGTTATGCATGTGACACGTGCTAACATGGAGTCATTCATGGTTCTAGGTCTCGTGTTTCGACTTGGGGTCCCAGCTCGGGTCGTGAAAATTTAGTATTAGAGAAAAGGTTTAGGTGTGTCCTAGGGTGTCTAAAAGTCACGTTAAGTAGTCTTTTTCATGGGTGTGAAGCACGCCACACTTATGATGAAAACTCTACAAAACATTTTAGGAAACTTCCCTTCTTTCATGTCCTATATCATGAGATAAAGTTAAACTCTCTATTCTCTTCCAACTAGTGGTATATGCGAGCGTAGAGAATGCCTCCTAGAAGAGATAGTGGAAGAGGAAACGGCAACAGAAATATACCAGCCCTACCAACTCCAATAGGCCCCCTTAGTGGGCAAGTGACGGATGCGGAGCTCAAGGCTGCCTTCAGAGTGTTAAAACGGGCCATCACCACTCAACTTAACTAGTAGGCAGTCACAACTACAAACTCTAATGGAGGTGCCACAATTACTAGGGTTCGAGACTTCACCAAGAAGAGTTTGTCTATGATTCACGGTTTGAAGGCGGGGGGAAGGTTTAAAGAAGGAACAAGGGAGAACAAAAGGGCCAAAACTAGAAATTTTGAGGTTTCCTAGCAAGAATCAGGTGGTAGCAGTCACCCACAGCTCCAACAGAGACCATTAGCTCCAGCATCTTTGTCAATTTGTGTCCCATTGCTCGGATTCAAAAAGGGCAAAGGGCAGAAAGTCCGACCCTAAGATTTAGAGAGCAGGTCTAGGATAAGAAGATTACATATCTGACTTGCAAGAGATGTGGGAAGAGCCACTTAGAAAGGTGCTTGATGGGTTTATATGCTTGCTTCTTGTGTGGCAAGCCCAGTCATAAGCTTAGAGATTGCCCAGCAGCCAGGGGGGGGGAGGTTGAGGCCTAACCATCTCTTCGGTGCCTTTGACTGCTCATCCACCTTAGCGAGGCGCATCAACTGGTGTAGGTAGTGGACAGTTCCAGGATTGGGAGAGCTCACCAAGAATAGTCACTAGCATTTCATAAGCCTTTCAGGTTGATCCTTGCACATTGTTAGACTCAGGATTCACAGTATAAGGTATAAGGTTCCTTTTTGCATCGTAGTATGAGATTTGTCCATAAATGGTATGAAATGCTTATAGGTATGAAGCCTTCTATGATAACTATAGGTGAGAATGGAAAGTCAGAAGTTAGTGATGTACCCCAGACTTAAGAAAGGATCCAAGAGCCTTAGAATGATGGCTTCAAGTGAAGGGGGAGATGATAAGTTGATGAGTTAAGTCAAGTCTTGAGTTCAAGTGTAAAGGTCCAGGATCAGTAACTATGGGAGATTGATCCACACTTATTCATGTGTCTTCTTGTATTTCAGTCAATATGATACTATACTCATGTTGTATGGGAACATGTTATGACAATGTATAAGTTCCACATACTCCTTACGTGTATTCGTACTTAGATTCATAAAATGAGAAGTAACCACTTCAGGTGGTGATTCCAATCTTCCATAATTCCAGCAATCTCAGCTTCATGTCATGAGACTCTTTATGTATGTAAACTCATGTCTCTCAGCATGCTCAGCTCTATGAACTCAGTCCTTAATATTTGCCTTAGCGGCTCATAAGATTGTGCTATATCAGGTATATGCCCAGCATGGATTTCTTGAATGATTCATTCTCACGATTTCCTTACTCTAAGCCCTAGAAATGTTCCCCCATAATGGAAATGACGGTTAAAACGTGTATGTTCAGGATAACTCTCTATTCCTACCATAGGTGCCAGGTATGTAGAAGTTCATAAAGGGTAGTTAATAGCCAAGCCTGGAAGATAGGGGAATTATTGAATAATGTTATCTACGAGAAAACATGGGGCAACCATAAGTGATAGGCTTGAATGCGGTGGTGGTGTACAGTTAGACCATAGTATGGTGTGACTAGTGACTCTTGATTAAAGCTCGAACTTATGTGACTTTCTTGTCAATGGAGAAGTAATGTTCTTAGTGGATAACTCTAGGGTTTTAGAGGTGTGGTCGAGTTAGGCTTGAACATAGTTGAGGTATGCCATTGGATTCAGACTTTAGTATAAATAAGAGCCTGGGCGAGGAGGGTAGGCTGGAAAGATTGAGCATCAGAGACTAATAGGTATGTGATAGGGTATCAGTAGTCCTTTTTGGAAGTGGAAAAAGATAAATATGGGTTGCACCACAGGGTCAACTCGTACACATCGACAACATGATTCTATATGGGTAATAGTGGATCGGATAACCAAGTCAGCACAAGGAATATGCTAGATTTTATATTCAGGAGTTAGTTCATTTGGATGGGGTTCTATTGCCTATCATCTCAGATAGGGGTACTTAGTTTTCCTCTCAGTTTTGAGTATCGATTCAGAAAGGTCATGGTACTCAGGTGAATCTTAGCACAACCTTTCACCCGTAGACAATGGTCAGGCCGAGCGAACCATTCAAACTCTTGAGGATATATTGAGCGCATATGTGATTGATTTCAAAGGTAGTTGGGATAATCACTTACCTCTTATCGAGTTTTCCTACAATAACAGTTATCACTCCAGCATTCAGATGGCTTCCTTTGAGGCTCTTTACAGGCAGAGGTGTATATCACTTATTGGATGGTTTGAGGTAGGTGATGCTACATCGATAGGGACATATTCCATTCATGAGGATATGGAGAATATTCAACTTATTGGAGAAAGGCTGAAAATAGCTCAATGTCACCAGAAATCTTATGTAGACGTGAGGCAGAGGGAGCTTGTGTTTGAGGTTGATGATTGGGTGTTACTAAAGGTGTCTCCTGTAAAGGGAGTGATAAGGTTTGGGAAGAAACGGAAGCTTAGTCCCTAATATGTTGGCCCTTATAGAATTTTGAGGCCAATTGGCAAGGTAGCATATGTGTTGGAGCTATCAGCAGAGTTAGCTTCGGTACATCCATTTTTTCATGTATCTCTATTGAAGAAGTGCATCAATGACCAAGCCTTACTTGTTCTAGTGGAAAACATAGGTGTGAAGGGTAGCCTTACTTATGAGAAGGTTCCGGTTGAGATCCTAGATAGTCAGGTTCAAGAGTTGAGGAATAAGAAAGTAGCTTCAGTGAGGTGTTATGGAGAAATCAACTTGCTGAGGGAGCTACGTGGGAAACCAAAGAAGATATGATGGATAGACACACATCCTTTCCCTTCTAGCTCAGTTCCAGCATGAGGTATTAGTTTTCTGATTAGTACTCTATTCAGTTTCATGTATGTAAGTTCCTTTCATGTCATTGCATGTTTGAATGTTTCATGAATTCAGTTCAGTCATGTATTTCAGTCCGGAGTCAGTCACTCTGTTAATGTTTAGGTTTACTTGTCCAATTTTGGGATTGTAGTTCCTCCTCTAGCCCTTCAGTATGCTTATTCTACATTCGGAGATGAATCTTTCCAATGGGGAGATAATGTAACACCCGAAAAGTCCCTAAGATCAGAACTGAGATTTGAAATGGAGAAAGTAGGAAAATCTGCACCAAGTCACAGAACGAGTCGTCAAATGACTCATATTTGACCTAACAACTCATCAAATTATTCATCATTTGAAAAGATCAGAATGTCTCTCAACAAGTCATCAAGTGACTCGTCATTTGACCTAACGGGTCATCAAATCACTCGTCATTTGAAAGGATCAAAAATATTAGACAATCATGATAGATGGTAGTGATGAGTCTTTAGGACACCCCATGAGTCGTTAAATAACCCATTATTAGAGCAGTACTGTGGAAAGTGGGGAATTCCAGTGTACTTCAAGGATTAAGGAAATTAGTTGTCAAATCCCTGATGACCCGTTAAGTGACTCATCATTTGACCTAACGAGTCATCAAATGACTCATCATTTCTGGCAGTATGAAATTTTGTGTCAAATCATTAAGGGTGTTTTCATAATATCTAAGCTCCTATGTTCTAAACTATGTCATTTTAAGCTTGGGAAAAGTTTCTTTAAGGAGAATATTCACCCTAGAACCTTCATTCTCTTCCACACACGCTAATTAGAAGATCAAATTCCCTCAATGCTCTCAAGAGAAAAGCTAGGGTTCATCATCTTCATCTTCATCAAATCTTCTTGAGTCTCAATCCAAGACAAGAGAACAGTTTACCTAGGCATATAAGGTTATGAAGGGGAGAAATTCTTCCACCCTCACGACAAATTCTATCCCAATTCTATGATTTTAAATCTCTAAGCATGTCAAATTGAATTCTAGGATTTTACCCAATTCCATAAAAATCTTCTATGCTATCTCTATGGGTTTAATTCTCTCATGTTTCAATTTATAAATTATGGATAATAGGGCAGATTTGACTCTCAATTTCCTTACTAATTCATAATTTCAAGTTTATAAAGACTATTCCCTATTATGCATGATTTATGAATTTCAAGCTCATGAGCCCATGATTTCAAGTATGACAATGTAACACCTCATACTTGGTTGGAACCATTAGATGTGTAAATTAGATCCTAAATAAGTTACATGGTTGTACTTCGGTTTCATATCAATTATTAAGGGTAGGAACTGAATTGGATGTGAATTAAAGTCGTAAGGAACCTCTATCACAAAGTTGAGTTGAGAGACTTTTTACCGATTGAGTTTTCGTATAAATTCTTGCATGGGTCAACTTCAAATGACCATAACTCCTAATTTATGAAGTTCACTTGCTTGATTTAATATATAGAATTCAATACCTTAGAGTCTTTTTCCCAAAGCATCTGACCTTACGTCAATCGGAGTTTGGAGTAAAACGTTATGGGCATTTCACTGAAGCACTATCGAGCTGTTGCGAACAGCGACCAAGATGCGGCCAGCGCCTTCGGAAGTGCGCCCGCGGATTGAAAATTCTGGCTGGGGATCACAAAGAAGTGACCGGTCAGTAAAGGCTAAAAAAATGGACCAAAACACGGACAGCGCCTTGGAAAGCGAGGCCAATCCGAATGCATTTTTTTTTTCATAAAACATGATTTTAGCCCCTATTTAAAAACATGATTTCGGATTCACTTCCTTATTTATTTACCTCAACTAAAATCCAGTAGTCCTAAAAGCTCTACAAAACCCTTCTTTGAACAAATATCTCCCATGATCTTACAACCTAAAATCACGAATCTCTCAAGGTTTTGACATCAAATCATCTCTCTCTCCTTTAGCAAGGTCAAGAACTACTTTTGAGTGTCAGAGCTTGGAATCTTGAGAACTTCTCCTTCTGTCAAGGTAAGTAAATATTCTAAAACCACATATGAGTATTGTTTTATAATCCTTCGAGATGTTCTAAGATCAGGACTCATGGGACGTGCTAGGAAGCCATGAGTTCATTTGATGATCGAGGGTTAGGGTTATGGGATTGTTTTTGCATTGAGGATGGAAGTGGTTGTTTGGTTGGACATGTAATTGGTATGTATTATATTAAGGGGTTATATAAAGAGGCATATTTTAGTATACCCCACCCATATGAGGCTCAAATTTCTTATGCACTTCGGGTGTTCAATGAAATGCCTCTATGACTTTAATTTTGTCGTTAAGCTATTGATTGTAGTTCCTACCTATATAATTATTGTAGATTGATGTAAAAAAGGATTGTTTCTTTGTGGTGAGAGTTTTGAGGCCAAGAATAAGGTATGTAAAGATAATCCTTGTAAGGGAACGCTTTGTTTCATTTCCAACACCATGCTTCATTAAATTTCCACGTAAAAATCTTTCTTCTTGAATTGTTAAGGTTAAGGTCAAGAACATTATGTCCATAATAAATAATTTTCAAAACTGTTTGAGTTCCTACATATGTATTATGATTATTCTTGACTTTCCATGAGTTGAAATCATTTTGTTGAAAGAAGTCAAACTCTATGATTTATGATTTTACTTTTTCCTCAAAAAGGATAGTTGCTATGATTTTGTGAAAAATGATAATGACTTGATGAGTTATGAATTTAAAGGCCTTATGATGATGAAGGACTACGATTTAGATATGACAATGAATGATGATGACAAGCTTGGTTTCTTAGTGATGATTTTTAAGTAAATCACGTTACATAATAAAAAGGGAGTAGTTTGAATAACTGAGAAGGCTTCATGCCTTAAACTACGTATGCCAACATAGGATGATGGATCATTTTCGTTGGTTCGGGTGACTCCTATATACCCCTGTTACGGGTTGTTGTGGATCCTTGTTAGCATTATGATATGTATGTGCCAACAAGGTAAGGGATGGCTTAGTTGATCCGGCAAAGATCAGACTCTATATTTACATGGTGGTTTATGTTGGTTAAGAAAAGAACCTCCCATCAAGAATTTAATGAATGACGATGAAAACATGATTTTTAAAAATGGGATCTATTTACTGATTTGTTTTATATCCTTGATTCCCTTTACGATATGTCTTTATCTTGGTTGCCCTTTTATATTGCTCAGTTATGTTATGATTCTTTCAGCCTCTTTACATATAGTACGATCCTACGTACTTACATCCCTTTAGGCGGAGGCGCTGCATTGTTTTATATTGCACATTTTGGTACTCATACGGACAATCGAGCTGCTTGCTAGGATTCTTCCTTATTCAGCCATTGGTGAACCCCACTTATTTTGGACATAATATTTTATCCATAATTATTAGATGTTGATTTAGAGGTATGCCAGGTTCCTTGTCTAGGTAAATAGTTAATCCAGTATATTAGAGGCTTCATAGATTATTTCTCATGTTATGTAAACTTGGAAAATCTTCTCTTTATATTGGGTATTTTGACCTTTAAAGTTTAGGTTTAGTAATTTTTCACTCAAGATTAGATGCATGGTTATGATGTATACCATGTATGCGATTCCCTCGAGTAAGCAAAGGCTTTGAGTATCGGTCACGCCTAGGCCCTAAATCGGGGCATGACAAATTTGGTATCAGAGCACTAGGTTCAAGTGCCTTAGGGAGCCTATGAAGCCGTGTCTAGCTTAGTCTATCTTATAAGTGTGAAGCGCGTTGCATTTATAAGTTAGAAGCTACCAGACATATAAGAATGTTACATTTCTTTCCTACTCTAGATCGTGCTATGGGGAACCCTATAGTATATATATGTCACCCCTAGTACGACAGATGCTAATACGAGGGGAGCTATTGAGATGCTTACCCAATTGGTTGCAACATAGACTCAATGTCAAGGTACACCATCGCAGAGTATGGATCCCATCTAAGCTCGGCTACATTGAGGATTAGAGAATTCCTCAAGATGAATCCACCAGTTTTTACGGGGTCTAAACCAGAGGAGGATCCCCCAGAATTTTATTGATGAGGCGCTGAAAATTTTATGAGTCATGCATGCTAGTTAGATAGAGGCAGTGAAATTTTCCTCTTATCAGCCGAAGGATGTAGATATCACTTGGTACGAACAGTGGGAATTATCCCGAGGGGAAGATGCAGTCCCAACTATGTGGGATGACTTTATGGATGCCTTCATTGATCACTTTATACCTATAGAGTTGAGGGAAGCCAGAGAAAAGGAGTTTACATCTCTCAGACAAGGCTCTGTGAGTGTGCAAGAGTATAGTCTTAAGTTCACACAACTATCACAGTATTCTCCTGAGATGGTTTCTACTATTTGGGCAAGGATGCATCATTTTGTATATGGTTTAGGAACTCACTTGGCTGGTGATTGCTCCTCAGCCTTGCTGAATAAGGAGATGAATATTTCCTAGTTAATGGCTTATGCTCAAGAAATGGAGGACTTAAAGAAGAGGATTAGAGCAGACAGAGACAACAATTAGCATAAGAGGGTCAAGTTAGCTCGCTATAATGACCATAACACGGAAGGAACTTCTTTAATTGAAAATCATCACACAGGGCACCATCTACCACAAGTGCACCACCTACCAGATACAGGGATGATGAGAAAGGTAAAAACGGTCAAAGCTAGAACTCTAGAGCACCAGGCTCTCAATCACAGGGTAGTGTTTCACAGTGTAATTCATAGCAACTTCCCTGTAATAGATGTGGTAAGAGGCACCCAGTGGAGTTTCGCATGGGTACGGATGTATGTTATGGGTGTGGCTTTAGAGGCCATATTTAGAGACATTGTCCATCAGTCAGACGGGGTAATGGTGGCAATGTCGCTTCATCCCAAAATGTAGAAACCACTCAGACAGCTCCTCCAAATGATTCTCAAGTGCCATCAAGTCAGAGTAATAATAGAGGCAGAGGACAAAATCTGCTATATGCTTTATTAGGTCGACAGGATCTAGAGGCATCTCCAGATGTTGCAATAGGTATATTAAAAGCTTTTACTTATGATGTTTATGTACTAATGGATCCTAGATCTACATTGCCTTATGTGACCCTTTATGTTTCTAAGAAATTAGGGCTAGAACCTGAACGACTACGTGAACCATTCTCTATATCCACTCCAGTAGCTGAGTCAGTTGTTGGAAAATGAGTCTATAGGGGTTGTACGATTATGGTGGGTCAAAGAGACACAACGTAGATCTTGTTGAATTAGAGATGGTCAATTTCGATGTCATTATAGGGATGGATTGGTTGTCATCTTGTTATTCTACCCTCAATTGTAGGACCAAAGTGGTTACGTGCCAATTTCCTAATGACCCAACCTTAAAAGGGAAGGGTAATGACGTTATGCCAAAGGGTAGGTTTATTTCCTATCTTAGAGCTGGAAAGCTAATTTCCAAGGGATGCTTGTATCATCTGGTTCATGTGGTGGACATCGACGCTAAAGCACAGACTCTTTGGTTTATAGCTATAGTTAATGAATATCCAGAAGTGTTTCTAGATGAACTTCCAGGGATTCCTCTGGATAGGGAGATTGCTTTCGGGATTGATGTTTTTCCTGGTACCAAATCGATATCTATTCCTCCGTATAGAATGATACCAACAAAATTGAAAGAATTGAAGGAATAGTTGAAGGACCTACTTTAAAAGGGGTTCATTCAACCCAGCATCTCACCATGGGGGGCACCTGGCTTGTTTTTCTAAAAGAAAGGTGGTTCGATAAGTATGTGCATTGACTATCGACAGTTGAACAAGGTAACTATAAAGAACAAATAACTACTTCTAAGGATAGATGATTTGTTTCACTAACTACAGGGTGCCAAGTGCTCCCATAAGATTGACCTCCGATCAGGTTTCACCAATTGAAGGTTAGAGAAAAAGATGTTTTTAAAACAACTTCTAGGACTCGATACGGACATTTTGTGTTCCTTGTTATGTCTTTTGGGTTGACGAATGCCCCAACTGCTTTTGTGGACATCATAAATGGAGTGTTTAAACCTTATCTTGACCTATTTTTGATTGTATTTATTGAAAACATATTAGTGTACCCCCAGAACGAGGTTGAATATGCAAACCATCTCAGGTTAGTATTGCATACTCTTCGAGATCATCAACTATATAAAAAAATTTCAAAGTGTGAGTTTTGGTTGAACTCAGTAGCATTCCTAGGCCATATAGTATCCGATAAGGGTATCAGGGTTGATTCCTAGAAAATAGAAGCAGAAAAGAATTGACCTAGACCCACAACTCCTACAGAGAGAAGGAGCTTTTTGGGTTTAGTAGCTTTTATAGGCGATTTGTAGAGGGGTTCTCAACCATATCTGCACCATTGACTAAATTGACGCAAAAAAAGGGAAAGTTCCAATGGTCAGATGCGTGCGAAAGGAGTTTCCAAGAGTTAAAGACCGAATTGACTACCACTCTAGTCCTAACTTTGCCAGAGGGAACCAATAGGTTCGTGGTTTATTGTGATCCTTCAGGGAATGGTCTAGGTTGTGTTTTGATGTAACATGGGAAGGTTGTATCCTATGATTCTAGGTAGTTAAGGATCCATGAAAAGAACAATCCCAGACATGATTTGAAATTGGTTGTTGTAGTTTTCACTTAAGATGTGGCGTCACTATTTGTATGGAGTTCATGTGGATATGTTCACAGACCACAAAAGTCTTCAATACATCTTCAAACAGAAAGAGTTGAACATCAGATAGTGAAGATTGCTTGAATTACTTAAGGACTATGACATTGAGATCCTCTATCATCTAGGGAAGGCTAATGTAGTAGTCAATGATCTTAGCCGACTGTCCATGAGAAGCCTAGCTCATGTTGAAGAAGGCCAGAGAGAATTGCCTAGAGACTTTTGCAGATTGGCTAGCCTGGGGGTCCATTTGTTAGACTCCGAGGATAGCAACGTGGTTGTTCAGAATAGCATGGATTCATCCCTAGTAGTAAAAGCGAAGGAGAAGAAATACAATGGTCCAATCTTGCTCAAGTTGAAAGAGGGAATTCACAAGTAGAAGAATCTGTCTTTTAAGATAGGGGGAGATGGTACTTTAAGGTATCAAGGTAGATTATGTGTCCCAGAGGTGGATAATATACATGAGAGAGTCATGACTGAAGCACACAACTCCAAGTATTCAATCCACTGAGGTTCAACTAAGATGTACCATGATCTAAAAGAGATTTAGTGGTGGAATGATATGAAGAAGAACATAGAAGACCACATGGACAAGTGTCCAAATTACCAACAGGTTAAAGTGCAGCACCAGAGGCTTGGTGGCCTAGCACAGAATATTGAACTTCCCGTATGAAAATGGGAAATGATCAACATAAAGTTCTTATAGAGCTACCTCACTCCCTTAGAAAACATGACTCAATTTGGTTGATTATGGATCGGCTTACCAAGTCAGCCACTTTTTGCCTGTCAAGATGACTGATTCTATAAAGGATTATGCCAAGCTGTACATTTGGGAGATTGTTAGGCTACATGGGACCCTAGTGTCCATCATCTCTGACATAGGTGCTCAGTTCAAAGCCCACTTTTAGAAATCTTTTCAAAAAGGTTTGGGTACTCATGTGAACCTTATTGCTGCTTTTCACCCACAGATTGATGGACAGGACGAGCGCACCATTCAGATGCTCGAAGATATGTTGAGAGCATATGCTCTGGATTTTAAGGGAAATTGGGATGATTACCTACCATTGGTTGAGTTTGCATATAATAATAGTTAGCATTTTAGTATTAAGATGGCATGCTATGAGGCTCTCTATAGGCGAAGATGCAAATCACTGATCTTGGGCAGAATTTCATGCCCAAGTGATACTCAAATGTTTCATTACGACTTGTTTGTATATCATTATTGTGTACATTCTCATGTGATTTTTAGTTAAACGTGAATTTATACTAACCAACATGATTAGTGTTGTTTTGCAGGTAAAATGGAATTTTGGGAAGCTAAGATACATGTTGGTAAAATCGGGAATGGACATGGAAACAAGGAGTGAAAAAAGACATGGAAGATCAGCAAAAACGAGGGCTCCGCGATGGAGCCGTGTCACGTTGCCATCGCGGAAGCACTCTGCCTCAGAGGAAATAAATTTGGCCATTTCCAGTGAAGGTGCGTGATAGAACCGTGTCACGTTGGCCAGGCTCTGCGATACAGGTCGTGGCACGTTGAGGTTAAATTGCCTGGGGGGCCGACTTCCAGTGAAGGTCCGCGATACCTTCGTGGCACGGAGGGAGTGCTCCGCGATACACTTCGTGCCACGTTGCTTATTATTCTGGGAAAAATTCTCAATAGTATAAATAGCACACTTAGGTTTTATTTTAAACATTCTGACTTGGTTGAGCAAGAACGTGGGTTACAAGCAGTTAAGAGGACGAAAATTCTAGGGTTCTTCTCTATCTCTTCCTCTCTTATCTCAATTGTTTATATGAATTACACTTATTTGATGATGTTTAATCCGCAAATGAGTGGCTAAATTCACTTCTTGCTGAGGTTAAGAACAATTATAGTGGAATGTAATTGTTAATCATTTTAGTTTTCATCTTTTCTTCAATGGTTGTTCTATCAATTCTTGTTCTTACTGCATTAATGTTTGGCCAATGTTAATGTATATCTAAAAAATCCAATTTTGATTTTGAAAAGGAAAGAAATTGGAAAGATGTGAATTGGTAGGATATAATCTCTTCTTAGTTTGGAAAATTGAGAATTGATTTACATTCAGAATAGAAATATATCTGAAAGTCTTATTAGTCAATTAAGGAATCGGGAATGTATGGATAGAACATGAAATTCTTTTATCATAGAAATGTAGATTAAGGCTCATGATTCTTAAGTTGGATAGTAGTTGAAAGTTCCAATCCATAGGCAATAATTCTTGACTAGCAACCAAAGGAAAGATTAACTGAATTGTATTGATAAATTAATTTCCTGCATGTTCGTTTTAACCTCAGCTTGCTCATTACTATTGTTCATACTCACTTTATAATTTTGCCTTAGATTCTTATTAATCAGTAAACTCAAACTCTCAAAATATTATTTATTTGGTTGTCTGCATTCTTAAAGATAGAGTTCATTAACACTTAAGTTGATTAGTACCGTAGCTCAGTCCCTGTAGGATCGATACTTGGCTTTACTTAAGCCACTTTACTACTTGTTCGACCACGTGCACTTGCGTGTAGTCACCACAAAAGCCCCGAACAAGTTTTTGGCGCCATTGTCGGGGACTGGCAATTGGTAAAATTATTTTCTTAGTGGTAGTCTACAGATATTGAATTCTTCTGAACACTGGCAAGAGGCAAGGAGTTGGTGGATTCATACATAGAGCCGGAAAGACAATTTCATCGTCAAAGAAGGGAAGCTCTAGAGAAAAAGCTATAGTTGCTCAGACATGCAATTCTGGAGAAACAACAGAATCCACCACTTGTGAGGGTAGTGTTAGTGCCCGAGGAAATGGCAGCTAGGCTGGTTCGCGAAGTGGCAATCCCACATGATAACAATGTTACATCAAGTATTCGCAGACTAAAGCCAGGAGGGAGGTTTAAGCTTAAACAGAACATGGTGCAATTGTTGCACACCAGCGGGCAATTCACAGGTCTCCCTCATGAAGATCCACAACAACATTTCCAAAACTTTTTGGAGATAAGTGAAACTTACATTCCCGCTGGAGTATCATCCGACTACGTGAGGCTTACATTATTCCCATTTTCATTATTGGGGGAAGCAAAGAGGTGGTTGAAAGCTGAACCACCTAACTCTATCACCACTTGGGATGATCTTGCAAGAAAGTTTTTGATAAGATTCTTTCTATCCGGGAAAACAGCAAGACTTAGAAGTCAGATTCTATGTTTTAAATAAAGAGAGGGGGAGAATCTGTATCAAGCTTGGGAAAGGTTCAAATCATTGCTAAGGGATTGTCCTCACCATCACCAGTCCAATGATGTGCTGGTGCATACTTTCATAGAGGGTTTGGAACCCCACACAAAAATTTTGCTAGACTCAGCAGTTGGGGGACAAGTATTAGAAAAGACTTATGAGGAGCTGTACACTTTGTTAAATCGTATTTCACAGGGAAATCCAGAGGGGAATGCGGACTCTTCAAGAGGAGGAACAAGGAAAGATGGCAGGAGTCTTTGAGGTGGATGGTTTTACAGCTATCGCTGCAAAGATAGCTGCATTGCAAAATCAACTCAACACCCACTTCAGCAGTATGAGCTTGAATCAACCACAAGCCCCAGTTAATGTAGTGCAGCAGGTTTGGTGTGAAGTATGCGGTAGTAATGAACACTCAGTTGAGTGTTGTGGTGCAAATCCAGATTCAGTGAACTTTGTTAGGAACATCCAGAGAAATAATCACCAGCAGCAGTATGGCAATAATTACAACTCAAATTGGAGGAATCATCCGAATTTCTCTTGGGGTAGTAACAGCCATCAAGGGTAGAGTTCGAATCAGGGTATGCAGAGAAATCAAGGGGGCAGCAGAATTATCAGTCTCAGTACAGAGGAAACAATGCACCTCCTCCACCAACCAATAGCATTGAGGAAATGTTCAAAACAATGATAGCTAACCATGATTATGTGAAATTAGCGGCAGACTTAAAAAACAACCAGTTAGCTATGAAGGCATTGGAGTACCAGTTTGGACAACTAGCTGGAGCTCAAAACACCAGGCCCAGAGGAGGACTACCGAGTGACACTTACCCGAATCCCAAGCAGGTCAATGCAGTGACCACAAGGAGTTGTTTACAACTCGAGGAGGTGGAACCAGAAAGATCACCTCAGCAATCAGGAGCAGTGGAAAAAGATAGGGAACATGATGATGAGAGGGGGAAGGAGAAGGAAGCTGAAGCAGAAAGGCCACCACCCCCGTTCCCTCAAAGATTAAAGAAACACAAGGAGGAAGCTTGTTTTAACAAGTTCATGGAGGTGTTTAAACAGGTACACATTAATTTACCTTTGGTTGATGTTTTGCAGGGAGTGCCTAAATATGCAAAGTATATCAAGGACATCGTAGCTAACAAAAGTAGATTGACGGAGTATGCTACGGTGGTGCTTACTGAGGAGTGAACTTCCCAGATTTAGAACAGGTTGCCAACAAAGCTCATGGGCCCTGGGAGCTTTACAATTCAGATCACAATCGGGCAAAGTATCTGAGCTCGCGGACTATGTGATTTGGGAGCAAGCATAAACTTGATGCCGACCTCAGTGTTCAAGAAGTTGGGGATGGGCAGTGCTAGACCAACTACAGTGATCTTGCAGTTAGCGGATCATTCTTTGGCCAGACCAGATGGCATTGTGGAGGACGTGCTGGTGTAAGTGGGCTCCCTCATCTTCCCGGTAGATTTTATTGTGTTAGATTTTGAGCCGGATGCGGAAGTCCCATTTATTTTGGGACGTCCTTTCTTGGCAACCGGGAGAGCTTTGATTGATGTAGCTGCAGGCCAGCTAACCATGCGAGCGAATGACCAAGTGGAGGTATTTGATGTGTATAAGGCCATGAATCTTCCGACCATCTATGAGGAGATTTTAGCAATCAATGTGCTAAACCAAGAAGAAATTCTTTAGATTGTTGATTCTCAAGATCCATTGGAGAGAGTGTGATAAGCTCCGATCATTTCGGAGATAGAGATACTTATGATATGGTGCAAATGTTGAATGAATCAAAATGGTATCTCAGGAACCAAGACTTTCAGCCGTTGATGAGGTCCCTGGAACCATTGCCAAAACCATCTATTGAGGAAGCACCAAAACTGGAGTTGAAGGCATTGCCTCCACATCTGAAATACATCTTTTTGGAGAAAGATGACACCTTGCCAGTCATCATCTCCACAGAATTGACGGAGGCACAGGTAAAGGATGCATTGGTGGTTCTCAAGAGGAGGAAGAAAGCAATACGCTGGCAAATGTCAGAAATTCGGGGTATCAATCCAGTTTTTTGCACACACAAAATTTTCATGGAGGAAGGAGCAAAGCAAACTGTACAACATTAGTGGAGGTTGAATCCGATGATGAAGGATGTGGTTAGGAAGGAAGTGATTAAATGGCTTGATGCATGTGTGGTCTATCCTATTTCAGACAGCTAATGGGTCAGCCCCATTCAGTGTGTTCCAAAGAAAGGAGGGATTGCCGTGGTCACCAATGAGAAAAATGAGCTGATCCCTACACGCACAGTCACAGGATGGCGGATTTGCATGGACTACAGAAAGCTCAATGAGGACACAAGGAAAGATCGCTATCCTATCCCATTTATTGATCAAAGTTTTGACAGATTGGCTGGTCAAGAATATTATTGTTTCCTTGATGGCTATTCTGGCTTTAACCAGATAGCCATAGCACCGGAAGACCAGGAGAGGACTACATTCACATGTACTTATGGGACATATGCTTTTAGGCGGATGCCATTTGGTTTATGCAATGCACCCGCCACATTCCAGAGATGCATGATAACGATCTTCCACGATATGGTGGAAGATTTTGTCGAGGTATTTATGGATGATTTTTCTATTTTCGGTAATTTGTTTGCTACTTGTTTGCAGAATCTTGACAGGGTGCTAGCTCGTTGTGAAGAATCCAACCTTGTACTCAACTGGGAGAAATGTCATTTCTTAGTCAAGGAGGGTATCGTCCTTGGCCATAAAGTGTCTTGCAGGGGGTTGGAAGTTGATCGTGCAAAGATTGAGGTTATTGAAAAGCTACCACCACCTGTGTCAGTGAAGGGTGTTCGCAGTTTTCTCGAACATGCAGGGTTCTACAGACGGTTCATCAAGAACTTCTCTAAAATTTCTAGACCAATATGCAGGTTGTTAGAAAAAAAGGTGAAGTTTGTGTTTGATGAGGATTGTGTCAAAGCATTCGAGGAGTTAAAACAAAAGTTGATAGAAGCACCTATCCTTATTTCTCCGGATTGGGAGCATCCATTTGAATTAATGTGTGATGCAAGCGATGTGGCAGTAGGAGCTATATTGGGGCAGCGGAGAAATAGAATTTTTCATTATATTCATTATGCAAGCAAAACACTGGATGCAGCCCAAGTCAATCATACAGTCACAAAAAAGGAGATGCTAGCATTGGTGTTCGCGTTTGATAAATTCAGGTCCTATTAGGTGGGTTCTAGAGTAGTGGTGTCTACCGATCATGCAGAGATTCGGTATCTGTTTAACAAGAAGGATGCAAAGCCCAGGTTGATTAGATGGATCTTGTTGTTACAAGAGTTTGACCTAGAGATTCGGGAAAGAAAAGGGAGCGAGAATCAAGTGGCAGATCACCTATCACGATTGGAAAGCAGGTCACATGTGAAGGAAGGTGACAACATCAAAGAAGAGTTCCCAAATGAGCAGCTCTTGGCAATAAGGGAAGCTGAAATCCCTTGGTATGCAGACATTGTGAATAAGCTAGTGAGGGGAGTATATCTACTGGAGGCTACAACTCAGCAGAGAAAGAAGTTGAGACATGATTGCAGGTATTATATTTGGGATGAGTCGTAATTTAAGTAGGGACCAGATCAGGTGATGAGAAGATGCATTCCGGAGAGCCAGATTGCAGAAGTGTTGAGGAGTTGTCACTCTTCATTGTATGGAGGGAACCATGGAGGTGAGCGGACAGTGCACAAGGTGCTACAGTCAGGTTTCTTTTGGCCTACACTGTTTAGAGACTCTATGGCATACGTAAAAATGTGTGATAGATGTCAAAGAACAGGCACAATTTGTTACACCCCGTAGAATTCCCGGTGCTTAGATGACCTATTCGCACGTTGGTTAAGTATATTTGAAGGCCATACGTTCTAGGGAAAGGTCCGGGAAAAGATCGGACGAGAAACCCGTCGAAACCATCGCGGGAGGAGCCGAGGCAGAGCCCCTCCGCGATGGCAGCGTGTCACGGAGGTGAGGCCTCTGCGATGGCTCTGTGACACGTTGCCCAGGTTCAGCCCCAAGTATATAAGCCCCCACTTCGGTTTAAAATCATATTACACTTATAAATTTCCAGAGAAACGCAGCGAAGCCGAGGAAGACGAAGAAAATTAAATATTTTCGTCCGATTACGCTGCCAAACGCTGCCCAAACTCAAATTAATCCCAGATACCGGAGTATTTAGTAGCAGAGAGCATTTCTACGGAATTAGTTTCGCGAAATACGGCCGACGAATCGGCGAGCCACCGAACTAAAGTAAATAGAATTGCTCTAAACTAATGTCTATGTGTTCCTAGCTGAGAAGTGAATATTTCTCCCTTCTGGGCCGCTGAAAAATAGCGAGTTTTCGACCGTCTGTCGATAAGCCTAAGTTTAGGCTATAAACTATATTGAAAGTAACGTTTCTCTTTACAATAAAGTTGTATTTAGTATTGATTAACGTATTTATGAATGCAGTTGGGAGAAAATAGTTGAAGTACCAGCCGAGCTTCGTCCAACGGACGAATAGTAGAAGATAAGGTATGTAAAGTTAGTTTCCTTCGGCAAGTTAAGTAATATCAGTGTAGTATAATAAATTACGGACCAGTAGAATGTTCAGGAGTCGAATGTTGCGTTTGTTATGAATGTTGGTACGATGTGAGAAACATTGGGTTGTAATGTATATGAAACCTATCAGTATGATATAGATTCTAACGCAAGCGTTAGAGATTGCCCAGTATATTCAGTGTGTGATGTAATATGCCATGTTAAGATATTGTTGTGTTCAGCTGAAACCCCGCGGAGTAGTATAGTATCCGTAAAGCACTTCAGAAATAGAATAGAAGGCTAAAATGAAGTTCAGAAAGCATGTCAGGAATAGTAAATCAGGTTACTATAGAAAATCAGTATACAGCATAGTTCAGCAGAAAGACTATATTTGTATATATATATATATAGTACTTCCAGCCTCAGCATGTATCAAGTGTGTACATATTTCTATCACTAGTCCAGCATATAGTGTATACAAAAACTTAGCAAACAACAAAGTTTTCAACAGAAACATTATCTTATGTAGCATTTGCCCAGTACAGCCCGGCAGGAGACTATATTCATATTTATACATCTTTACCTGCCTCAGCACGTATTAAATACGTACAGATTGCTATCATTAGCTCATCATGTAGTATGTACGGTACTTTACCCCTATTAGCCTCAGCATGTGAGATACACAGACAGTATTACCAGTTGAGACCGTTGTATTGTTTGGGGTTGGATTACCTAGCATCCATGACCGCCTCAGGGTTAATAGCTGTATCGACTCGTCCACCAGAGGACGAGGATACGTCACTCTACGGAGTGGCATGCCGTCCCGCCAGGGGACGAAGATGGGATGCCAGTTTTTCCCCATATTTGTGCCTTGATCGGCCCTTACACACCCCAGTCGAGCAGATACGCCCGGGTGCAGATTCAGGAGTCCTCCGGACTCAGATGCAGTTATAGTCAGGGGCTCAGCGAGCCCAAGTGCATACCCAGGGGACCGGCAGGATGCTTACAGCCAGTATAGGAGATGGGATGACCGGGGTAGGGGTATAGATTCTGTGTTGATTGTACCTCCCGGCTTATGGGGGCCGGGTAAGGTTGTGTATGCCATGTTACGTTATGTATGTTATGTTATATTACAGTAGATACGGGCAGATTAGTAGTAGAATGATACGTCTCCAGGTATGATTCCTACTCCCTTCAGTATGATTAAGAACAGGTACGATCTACACCATCAGACAGTTAATCTACTCCTTCTTATTTCAGTTTTGACAGTTATGTTATTGATTTCAGATATCCCTTCAGTTCTTACAGATTCAGTTATCTCCTACTATTCAGAATTTTTAGTTATATTACTTGTATTCAGCTGTATTCAGTTTGCTTTACATACTCAGTACCAGCGGTACTGACGCCCAGTGGGGCGCTGCATTATTTGCCTGCAGGTACCCATAGACGAGCAGGCGATACCACGTGATCCCCACCAGCGGTTGAATATTCAGCTCCTGTCATCCGGAGACTGAATTTCTAGAGGTGTAGTCCAGTTCTTTTTGTTGTACAGTACGGGTAGGTCGGGGCCCTGTCCCGATCATTTCTATTATCCTTCCTAGAGGCTTGCAGTCTGTATGTATTCCCTGTGGGCAGATGAGCCGGTCGTGTGAGGCCGTGCAGTTGTATAGTTGCCTTTACCCCTTTCTTTCTTTTGTAATGGCCGTGTGGGGCCATAGTTTGCCAGTAGTGGTGACCTTGCCGGTCACGTAGCTTTTCAGTATGTTATGTTTGAGTTACAGATAACTAGACAGCATGGTGGCCTTGTCGGCCCGCATAGGTTCCCCTGAATTAACATGTTTCTGGTCAGCTGTAATACAAGTACAGAAGGCTATAGGCCAATGGGCCGGGGGCTGTATTTACAGCCGTTATATATCCCTTTGTTTCCAGAAATGTGAGTTAGAGCCAGCCAGGCGCCAGATGCGCCCAGGCTTAACAAGTTCAGCAGGTCAGGTCCCAGTAGGGAACCAGGTGCCAGTCATACCCCCCAAGGTGGGGTGTGACACAATTGGTAGAAGGCAAGAGATGCCGCTGTAGCAGATATCAGAAGTGGAGATCTTTGATGTATTGGGTATAGATTTCATGGGCCCGTTCCCACCGTCATTTGTTAATCGTTACATCTTGGTGGTCATTGATTATGTATCAAAGTGGGTTGAAGCAATAGCTTGCCCCAAGAATAACAACAAGGTGGTAACAAAATTTGTGAAAAAGCACATTTTCACCAGGTTCGGGACACCCCGAGCCATTATCAGTGATGGAGGGGCTCATTTTGTACATGCAAGTTTCAAGAATTTGCTAGCTAAGTATGGGGTGCGCCACAAGGTAGCAACAACATATCATCCCCAAACTAGTGGGCAAGTGGAGGTGTCGAATAGAGAAGTAAAGCAGATTCTACAGAAGACAGTGAATGCACAACGTAGTGATTGGTCAAGCAAACTCGACGATGCGTTGTGGGCTTATAGAACTGCGTACAAGACACCAATTGGGACTTCTCCATACAAATTGGTCTATGGAAAGGCGTGTCATCTTCCTGTGGAGCTAGAACACCGAGCTTTCTGGTCCGTGAGGAAATTGAACATGGATCTAGAGCTAGCTGGTAAGAAGAGGCTGATGCAACTCAGCGAACTTGATGAGTTTCGTTGGCATGCTTATGAAAGTTCCAAGTGTTACAAAGAGAAAACAAAGAGGTGGCACGATAAGCATATGGTGCATCGGATCTTTGAGCCGGGGAAGAAAGTATTGCTATTCAATTCAAGATTGAGGCTATTTCCAGGAAAATTGCGATCCAAATGGTCAGGGTCGTTTGAGGTAGTAAGAATGACCCCGCACGGGGCAGTGGAGTTGTGGCAAGAAGATAGAAGTGCCACGTTCTTGGTAAATGGGCAGCAGTGTAACCATTATTGGGGTGAGGACGTTATTCGAGAGAAGACGTCCATCACTCTAGAGGATGATTGAACGTGAATGACGTTGAGCCGTGACGGTAAACCAGGCGCTGCACGGGAGGCAACCCGTGAAATTGTTGTAATAGATGAGTAGAAATATTTGAAAAAAAATAAAAAAACAACAAAAAAAGAGAAAAAGAAAAAAATAATAGGAAAAAATTATTGTTGCGTTGAAACCTATGAATTCTAACCAATTGATTGTGGTGAAATGATTTTCAGGTGGAACGGAGAGCAAAAATGCAAAGAAGCAAAGAAAAAAAATCGAGGTGAGATAAATAAAATTGGCATTACAGTGAGCCTACACGATGGCTCCGTCTCAAGGAGGAGGTGCTCCGCGTTACCCTCCGTGACACGTTGCAGCCTATTCCGGATATTTTTTTTTAAAAAAAAAATCCAGAACATGGGAGCGATGGCTCCGTGTCATGGAGGGGGTGCTCCGCGTTACCCTCCGTGACACGTTGAGTGTCTTTTCGCGTCGGGTCACACCGGGTCGCCGGGTAACCCGCGTGAAAAACACTTTTAAAACCCCGATTTCCCCCATTTCTTCTTTATTTTCCATTCCCTCCTCGAACAAAACGCCAAATTCCCTTCTCCCCCAATGTGACACAGACCTAGGCACAAGTTTTCTTTGAGTTTTCTTCGATTTCATCGGATTAAAGGTATGTTCTTGAACTTTACCTTATTTTTGATTGAATTTTCGATTCCTGAACATGTTTAGTGATCGAAACTTGCCCTAAGTGAAAATTAAGCTTGAATTCACTTAAGTTATGATTGATTGATGTTCATAGTATTGTTGTGAGTATATTCACTCGATGAATGCATGTGTTATTGAATTTTTGCGAAATCGTTAGCTAGGGTTGGAATTTGAATATGAAGAATACTAAAATTGTTTGAAATGTTGAACAAAATTGGGTTGTGCATGTTGGGTGAATTGAATTATGTTGTGATTAATGTTGAATATGCTACGTAGACAAGGGGTTTTCGGGAGAATGCAATTGGTGAATTGCATAGGGTGTTGAGAACAATAATTTGGCTAAGTGCTATGATGGTGGAAGTGAATTGTTGGCGATAATTTTATTCATTGTATGAAGTCTGAGTAGTACATAGTAATTGTTCCATCGATTTATATGAATGCACTAAGCCGGTTGATTGTTAAGAATGAGAATAATCATGAATGTCTTGTCGAAATTATTTTGATTGTGGCTAAAGACTAAGTGTGGGGTGACCTAATTAAACCCAACCTTAGTTGATGCTAATTGTGACTTGAATAACATTGGGATTGTATGTTTGATTGTACAGGAACAATGTCAGGCAGGCAAGACAAGGGAAAGGGCGCATCCTCATCGAGCGCCGGCAGAAAAAGAATAAGATTAGGAACAGCAGTTCCAGCAGCACCAGCGGTTCCGAGAGGCGAACGCCGACAATACGAAACCCGATGGGTGACTGACGAAGGGAAGAAATGGTATGCAAAACACAAAGAAACCAAATACTTCCCGGAAGAGCATATATCAAGGGAGCCGCTGACACAGGAACTCCCACGGATCGTACACCGAATTGACACCGCTGGGCTAAACTTCATCTTCAAAGAGCCCAGGGAGTGCAATCTCCATCTCATTCGAGAGTTCTATGCCAATTGGAACCCGACCCTCTACAGTCACACTGTCAAAATCAGGGGGCAGGTTGTCACTTTTGAGCCCCATCACCTGAATGCTATCTTGGGGCCGCGAGACACAGACTCCCATGTCCTTCGGCAGCTGAACATCACTCCACCTTATGTGGACATCAGACGCACTCTACGTGGAGCCCATTCGACAGCAAGGTGGAGCAGGCACAAGGAGAGGGGCTACCATCAGACACTGCCCTACTCGCAGATGAACAGGGAAGGTAGGATCTGGATTAAAATTGTGTGCTCATGCTTCATCCCGGGGGTGCACATGACAGATTTCCCCCTCGAACGAGTCTGCTTAGTGTATGCCCTGATGAAGGGGCTTGAAATAAATGTTGGGGCGGTGATCATCTCCGCCTTGAAGAGAGCCCGACTGCATTAGGGGCACAGATACGAGTTCGGTGGTTTGCTTACCACGTTCCTACGGGGCCATGATATCGAGGAGGAGGCCCTGTATTACATCCCACAGATTGACAGGTGTGCCTTGGATGTCACCAAAACCAAGGCACCTGACACTACTCATGGGCCGGAGCTCACATTAGCCGAGTGACATGCTCGGGATGATCAGTATATGGCCCGCATGTACAGGATGCAGATGTTGCAGCTGCGCATTGGCGGGAGGCCTACAATGGAGGATGAGCTATGGCAGCTCGAGCTGGATTACCTATTCGGCGAGAATGCCCGAGATCTATGCAGAGTGGGGCCCGCATTTGTGGAGCCTGTAGATGATGACGTCCCCACTGATGAGGAGCACGACGGGAGGACTCAGATGTTGAGTCAGATGAGGACAGCGGGGGCGATTATGATATGGGAGACGAGGCAACGACACCTAATGAAGAAGTTGAATACTTCGATTGATCAGGGAGTTTCACCACCCACCTTTATGATATGTTGAATTTTGTGAACACTGGGGACAGTGTTCGGTTTAAGTGTGGGTGGGAGTAGTTAGGTGCCAGCTGCGTCATTTTTGTTTATGTTTATGTTTTGTTGTTGTGCCTGTGAAAAATGTGACCCTGTGACTTTGTGTTATGTGTTCTGTAATTAAGTGGTGTTGTAATGAATGTTAAGCTGTTGTGTGTTGTGTTGAGCTGTTGGTTGTTGTGTAAATATTTTTATTTTCTATCGAAATTATTGAAATTTTTAAAATTTAAATTTTTTGTTAAATTTCTTTTATTTTGGGTTTCTCGGCCTTTGTTTTAGGTGCTTTTACCGAGAATAGTCCCATTGAACCGAAGTCGTAGATAGTGACCGTTCCCTATGATGGATGGATGACGACCGTCTTAAGGGAAATGTAGTCGATTGGAGTAGTTTTTTCTTTCGTTCTTTCTTTTGTTTGTGTCCTAAACGTGTTGCTATTTCATGGTTCAGAATTCTTGTTACGTGTTGTACATGATATTAAGTTGCAAAGGTGATTCGTATGAAAGCATGCAAATGTGTAAACATGTTGAGATACCTAGGCCATAGATTTTGATTCGGTGTGATTGAGGCTTAAGAGTGAATTCTTGTAATTAGCTGATTGAAGTGTCTGTGAATATGTCTTGAGTTGAGCATGTGCATTGAGTGTGAGGTGAGGGTTCGATTATTCCATGCTATTGTGAAGTGTATAGAACTTGCCTAGTGTGTGTACGAAACAAAATGAAGGATGTGTATTGTAGGAAAGGATGTAGGCGTTTCTTTGATTAAACCGAAAGTTTCTCCATTATCATACCTACCTTGAATGTACATCCTAGTTAGCCCCATTGAGCCTTTAGCCTATTTTTTTTTTCTTTGAAAAGGTACAAACCGAGCTTAATCCCTTCTTTCCATTAGCCGTGAATTTGATCCCAAAACTCTTAAGCGCTCAAGAAAAATAATTTTCCCACAGAGTAAAGGAGTGAGAATTGTGAAAAGGAAAGAGAAGCGAAAGTGGTGAAAGTTAAAGAAAAGGTCAAAGGTGCACTTGCTAAAATTAAATAAACTAAATATGTATAACTAATCTTTGCTAGTAAGTCGAGTGTGCTTAAAGAAATGCGAACAAGAACAAAGAAAAAAATTCTTCAAGAATGGGAGGATGAAGGAAGAAAAAAATGACTGTAATGATGGTGGGATGTATTGAAAAACGCTTAAGGAAGCTAGTTGCTATTATTGGTTAGCCTAGTTTTTGCTAGTTCCTTAGATTACATTACAACCCGTTAAGTCCTACGTGATCTTACATCACTCGTCCTTATATTAGTGGAGTAATACACTAGAGGCAAGCCTATGGTTCATGACATGATGCATGTGAATTCCTTGGGAGAGAGAGCGAAATTATATTCATATACCCCGACATGTAGTGCTTTGGAAATCATATGATAGCAAAGGGGGTAGTTTTCTTGTTTTGTGAGGGCACATGCTTGATGAGAGATTAATTTCATGTCGGATGTCTTGATCAGTTGATTTGCACGAGCTTGCCAAGATCGAGAATTGATTCTTGAGCTTAGGAGGTCTTAATGTGATGTACTTCATTGTATTGATGAGACTATACATGTTTTCTTGATGAATTGCTATATTAAATAATTGGTATAGTCGTAGCTTGAATTGTTGAGCCAAAGTAGCTATGCGTCAGTGTCAATTGCATGAGATGTGAGAATATTGTTTGAGGACGAACAAGAGTTTAAGTGTGGGGTAAGTGATCTAGGGAAGAATTTCATGCCCAAGTGATACTCAAATGCTTCATTTTGACTTGTTTGTATATCATTATTGTGTACATTCTCATGTGATTTTTAGTTAAATGTGAATTTATACTAACCAACATGATTAGTGTTGTTTTGCAAGTAAAATGGAATATGGGGAAGCTAAGATACATGTTGGTAAAATCGGGAATGGAGTTGGAAACAAGGAGTGAAAAAGGACATGGAAGATCAGCAAAAACAAGGGCTCCGCGATGGAGTCGTGTCACGTTGCCATCGCAGAGGCACTCTGCCTCAGAGGAAATAAATTTGGCAATTTCCAGTGAAGGTGCGCGATAGCACCGTGTCACGTTGGCTAGGCTCCGCAATACAGGCCATGGCACGTTGAGGTTAAATTGCTTGGGGGGCCGACTTCCAGTGAAGGTCCGCGATACCTCCATGGCACTGAGGGAGTGCTCCGCGATACACTTCGTGCCACGTTTCTTGCTATTCCGGAAACAATTCTCAATAGTATAAATAGCACATGTAGGTTTTATTTTAAACATTCTGACTTGGTTGAGCAAGAACGTGGGTTACAGGCAGTTGAGGGGACGAAAATTCTAGGGTTCTTCTCTATCTCTTTCTCTCTTATCTCAATTGTTTGTATGAATTACACTTATTTGATGATGTTTAATCCACAAATGAGTGGCTAAATTCACTTCTTGCTGAGGTTAAGAACAATTGTAATGGAATGTAATTGTTAATTATTTTAGTTTTCATCTTTTCTTCAATGGTTGTTCTATCAATTCTTGTTCTTACTGCATTAATGTTTGGCCAATGTTAATGTATATCTAAAAAATCCAATTTTGATTTTGAAAAGGAAAGAAATTGGAAAGATGTGAATTGGTAGGATATGATCTCTTCTTAGTTTGGAAAATTGAGAATTGATTTACATTCAGAATAGAAATATATCTAAAAGTCTTATTAGTCAATTAAGGAATCGGGAATATATGGCTAGAACATGAAATTCTTTTATCTCAGAAATATAGATTAAGGCTCATGATTCTTAAGGTGGATAGTAGTCGAAAGTTCCAATCCATAGGCAATAATTCTTGACTAGCAACCGAAGGAAAGATTAACTGAATTGTATTGATAAATTAATTTCCTACATATTCGTTTTAACCTCAGCTTGCTCATTACTATTGTTCAGACTCACTTTATAATTTTGCCTTAGATTCTTATTAATCAGTAAACTCAAACTCTCAAAATATTATTTATTTGGTTGTCTGCATTCTTAAAGATATAGTTCATTAACACTTAAGTTAATTAGTACCGTAGCTCAGTCCCTGTGGGATCGATACTTGGCTTTACTTAAGCCACTTTACTACTTGTTCGACCACGTGCACTTGCGTGTAGTCACCACAGAAGCCCCGAACAATCACCCATTGGTTGGTTTGAGGTAGGTGAAGTTAAACTATTGGGATCAGACTTGGTCCATCAGGCTATGGAGAAGGTCAAACTAATTCAAGAACGGCTCTTCCCAAAGCCTTCAAAAATCCTATTGGAATGTGTGATGCAGATATCTAGAATTTAATATAGACAATTTGGGTATTCTGGAAAGCTTCACCCATGAAAGGCGTTATGCGCTTTGAAAAGAAAGGAATGCTTAGTCCTAGATATATTGGTCCATATAAGGTATTGCAAAGAATTGGGCTAGTATCCTATGAGCTGGAATTGCCTACAGAACTAGCATCATTGCATCCAGTATTCCATGTTTCTATATTGAAGAAATGTGTGGGGGATCCATCCCTTGTGGTCCCTATTGAGAATATTGGTGTCACAGAAGGTCTGACTTATAAAGAAAATCCTGCGGCCATTCTTGATCACCAAGTTTGTAAATTAAGGACCAAAGTTGTGGCATCTGTGAAAGTACTATGGAAAACCACAATGTTTAAGAGGCTACCTAGAAAGTGAAAAGTGACATGAAGGCTAAATATCCTCACTTGTTCCGCGAACGAGAACAAGATGCGGGAGGTAATAATCCTAATCCTACTCTATAAATTTTATTTCCTCCATGTCTTAGTGAACTCGTGTTATGTTACGTCCATGAGAAAGTCTACATATCTTGTATGATTCGTGCCTATGATTCCTTTCCTTTAAAGGATTATGAAATTCCTAGCAAGAATGATGGGTTATGATAATGAATGAAAGGAAAGGTAAGCTTTGAGAAAAATGACTATGTTTATGGTTCTTATGTATTCCTTCATGTCTATGCACTTTTGACGCCTTGTGAGGCTTACGATAGTGTTCTAGTTAGCTGTCCCATTTTGAGAATTTGGGATAGCTCTATATAACACTATCAAAATTTTTGGAAAATTCTAGAGTTAGATTCTGTTCATGCCCATGACCATCATTCGAGGACGAATGATTCCAAGGGGGAGATATTGTAACACCTCATACTTTCAATTATGGTTAGGATCATTAGACGTGTGAATTAGACATTAAATGAGTGAATGTGGTTGTACTTAGGTGTAAGATTAATTATTAAGTGTGAGAAGTACATTGGATATGAATTAAGGTCATAAGGAACCTCTAGCACAAAGTTGAGTTGAGAGCTTTTTTACCAATTGAGTTTTCTTATAAGTTCTTCCATGGGTCAACTTCAAATGACTATAACTCCTAATTTACGAAGTGCCCTTGGTTGATTCAATATATCAACTTGAATCCCTTTGAGTCATCTTTCAAACTCATCCAACCTTTCAATCAGAGTTCGGAGTAAAACGTTATGGGCATTTTACTGAAGTGCTATAAAGCTATTGTGAACCTCGACCAAGAAGCGGCCAGTGCCTTGGGAAGCACGACCGTGAATTGAAAATTTTGGCCGCAAATCAAAAAATAGTGACCTGTCAGTAGAGGCTCAAAATGTGGATCAAAAGGCGGCTAGCGCCTTGGAAAGCACAGCTCGTGGATTGGTCGTGGAACGCTTATTTTTTTGTAAAATTTGATTTCATCCCCTATTTAAAAATGTGATTTTGGATTCACTTCCTTATTTCTTCACCTCAACTCAAATACAATAGCCCCAAAAGCTCTACAAAACCCTTCTAAATGTGGAAAAACATTTCCCATGATCTTACAACCTAAAATCATGAATCTCTCAAGGTTTTGACGTCAAATCATTTCTCTCTCCTGCAACAAGGTCAAGAACAACTTTTGAGTGTTAGGGCTTGGAATCTTGAGCACTTCTCCTTCTGTTCAAGGTAAGTAAATATTCTAAAAACAATAAATGAGTATTGTTTTATAATCCTTCGAGATGTTCTAAGGTCAGTACTCATGGGGCGGTGCTAGGAAGTAAGGGTGGGCATAAATGCCGAAAAACTAAAAACCGGACTGAACCAAATTAATTCTGTTTTTCGATTTGATATTTGTTTTTTTTTTATCGAATTTGATTCTTATTTTTAAATTTCGTTTATTTGATTTTAGAATTTCAAAATTTTGATTTTTTTGTTTAACAGAAATTTTATATTTTTTTAAAAATAATATAATTATAACTTAATTTCAAAAAATTAAAAATACTACACCCAATCCAATCTCAAAGCCCAATTAGAGAATTATTTATATAATTGACACAATTACTTAAGTTTTTCACAAAGAACAAGTTTTATAATAGTTTAAGCATGTTATGAAAATTCTTATTGCTACTAATATGCTTCGAAAGATGAAATATATAATATTTATTTAACAAGAAATTAGGGACCATAGATTATTGAAATATTTAAAGACCTTTAATTTTTTATTAAGTCAGTTATGAGGATATTAACTAGCTGATAAAATTTATTATCAAATGCTATGTACATACTACTAAATGTAAATTAACTGATCCTGCTAAGAATCTGTAAATAAAATTTAAAATATTGTCTAGTTATTTTTCTTAATTAAAATTAAGATTAGTTGAGTTAAACTTTAGAATTCAAAACTTAAAATAATTTATTTTGAATTTTAAAAGATAAAGTAACTCATTTTTAATTTAAAAAGTAGCTCATTTTATAAGTTGAAAAATAGCCCATTAATTAGGCCCACAACTGAAAAACTGAATTAAAAAAATTGAACTAAACTGAATTAGTATGGTACGGTATTCGGTATATTAAATAAAAAATCGAAAACTGAAAAAACTAAATCGAAATTTAAAAAATTGAATGCCCACCCTTACTAGGAAGCCATGAGTTCATGTGATGACCTAGGGTTACGGTTATGCGACTGTTTTGGCATTGAGGATGGAGGTGGTTGTTTGACTGGACATGTAATTTGTATGTACTCTATTAAGGGGCCATAGAAAGAGGTGGGTGTTAGTTAACCCCACCCATATGAGGCTCGAATTTCTTATGCACTTTGGGTGTTCGATGAAATGCCTCAGTGACTTGAATTTTATCGTTAAGTTATTGATTGTAGTTCTTACCAATATAATTATTGTAGATTGACGTATAAGAGGATTGTTGCTTCGTGGTGATTGTTTTGAGGCCAAGAATAAGGTATGTAATGCTAACTCTTGTGCGAGAACACTTTATTTCATTCCCCACACCATGCTTCATGAAATTTCCACATAAAATCTTCTTGTTGAATTGTTAAGGTTAAAGTCAAGAACATTATATCCATAATAAATGATTTTAAAAAAACATTGAGTTCCTACATATGGATTATGATTATCCTTGACTATTCATGAGTTTTGTTAAATCATCTTGTTGAAAGGAGTCAAACTCTATGATTTATCATTTTTCTTTTTCCTCAAAAATGGAAGTTTCCATAATTTTGTGAAAAATGACTATGACTTGACGACTTATGAGTTAAAGGCCTTATGATGATGAAGGAATTTGATTTAGATACAATAACGACTGAAGATGACAAGCTTGGTTTCTTAATGATGATTTTTACATAAATCACGTTACGTAATAAAAAGGGAGTAGCATTAATAACCGAGAAGGCTTCATGCCTTGAACTACATATGCCAACGTAGGATGATGGATCATTTTTGTTGGTTCATGTGACTCCATATGCCCCTGGTATGGGCTATAATGGATCCTTACTAGCGCTATGATATGTATCTCTTATACCCCAACAAGGTATGGGATGGCTTAGCTATCGGGCAGAGACCAGACTCTATGTTTACATAATGATTTATGTCGGTAAGAAAAGACCATCCTATAACGAATTTAATGAATAACGATGAAAACATGATTTTGAAAAAGGGGTCTATTTACTGATTTGTTTTATATCTTTGATTCCCTTTATGCCATGTCTTTATCTTGGTTTCCCTTATATATTGCTGAGCTATGTTATGTTTCCTTCAGCCTATTTACATATAGTACGATCCTATGTACTTATGTCCCTTTGGAAGAGGATGTTGTATCATTTTATAATATAGATTTAGATACTCATACGGACGATCGAGCTGCTCGCTAAGATTTTTCTTCATTCAGCTGTTGATGAGCCCCACCTGTTTTGGGCTTAGTCTTTTATCCATAATTACTAGATTTTGATTTAGAGGTATGTCGGGTGCCTTGTCCTGGTAAACAGTTAATCCAGTATGTTAGAGGCTTCATAGATAATTTCTCATGTTATGTAAACTTGGAAGTCTTCTCTTTAAATTGAGTATTTGGACCTTCAAAGTTTAAGTTTAGCTATTTTTCACTAATGATTAGATGCATGCTCATGATGTACACCATGTATGTGGTTCACTCGAGTCAGCAATGGATTTGAATATCGGTCACACTAGGCCTTGATCGGGGCGTGACAAATGAATTATCAAATTATGCATGAATACCCATGGATTCCTAAACTTATGATTCCATGATTTTGAAGTTATGAAGTTTTATTCAAGCATGTATTATTTTTATGAAATTCAATTTCAAGTGTCATGGCCAACTCTATGGCATCTTTTCATGAACATTTTACATATGTCAATTATGATTATTATTTCACGTTTTGGATAGCCCATGCAAGTTCAAGTGTATTTTCATGATAATATTTATGAGCCATGTGCATGTTTTTGGGAGTAGTGTCTAGCATCGAGTAGGCTAGGGGTGCAGGCAAACCCCGAGTCTCAGAAACTATGTGCCAGGTATGTATTCATTTTCAAATCCTATGGTTCACAAGTCAATCATGCCTAAATCATTCCTTGGCTTGGTAAACATGGAACAACTCTGCTCACTTGAGAGAGATAGTTGAGACACCATGTAAGCTTTCTCATGATGGATCCGGTTATGATCAGTCTCCTATTGTTCCTCATGTTTTCAATTACTTATGATCATATATTATGATATTATGTTTTGTAGTAATTAGACCCATTGATCAGTTTACGAGTTTTCACATATGATTTCAAGTATGGTACATTACATGATTTTCTATTTCTAAACCTTGGGTCATTATGTTCAGCTTATGATGAATATCTCACAATTATGATTACTTAAACAATATGATATTTAACATGTTGTCCTTACTCTTATGTTCTCTCTTAAATTATGTTTATGTTTTCAGACTATCATTTTACTAACATGTTTTACTTACCTCATACACTCAAAGTACTAAAAACATACTCTATATTATATCATTTTATGATGTAGGTTCGGGTAATCTACCCTAGTCTCATTGTTAACTCGCTCCCGCTAAGTTCAGATCCACCTCGGTCTCATTGTCAACTCGCTCCCACTACGTCCGGATCCACTTCAGCCTTGGTGTCCTCATTTTTCAAGGACCATTAGTAGTATACGTTTTGCGTGTTATTTTAGTTTTCAAATTATAGTGAGCTAGTTGGGGATATTGTCCCATTATCTCATCCGATGTTTTAGAGGCATTACAGACATTTTGTAGGTGATTTAACTTGTCGAGTGTTGACTCTATTTATGGTCTTTGTTATATTTCAGACTTCTGCATATTCATGTTGCCTTTAATTTCCACTTTAGTTATGCTCTTGAACTACTATGCATGTGTCATAGGTTATCTTGGAATCATTCGTGGTTCTAGGTCCCGTGCCTCGATCCGGGATTCCAGCTTGGGTCGTGACATTCATCATATGACTCATCATATTTTCCATCTTTGTGGTCCTGGAGTTATTCATAGCAGGCTCTCTTGCTCTTGGAGGGACATAAACTCCACTCCTATTTTCTTGGGGGCATCTTTGTTCCTCCATTGACCTTGGTCTTTATCTCTAGCCCCAGCTCGGTCATAGCCATTGTTCCAATAGTAGTTCCAACTTGATTTCATTATCCTTGACGCCAATAGTCTGGATTAGACCCTTGGGTGTTAGCCCAAAAATCCCCTTGATTATTCATAAAATTGGCTTCCTCTTCAACTTTGGGGTATTGATCCTCACACCTAGGTCCCTTGTCTTGTGCATTCACCTCATGCATCCTCTGTGTATTCAGCATGGTAAGGTTCTTGGTGATCATTTCCAATTGGATCTTGAGATGGGCCATGTCTTGGTCCTATTCTTCTTCCTTTTCCCATTGCTCTGTTGTCATTCCTCTAAAGTAGCTCACCGCAGCAGGCTCAGACTCTCTAGTATGCCATGCTCTGTTGGTCTTAGTCATTTTATCTAGTATTTCACTGGCTTCTGCAAAAGTGTGGGCCATTATGGACCCCTTAGCTACACCATCTGCTACAGCTTTGTTTGAGGCACTCAGCGACCTATAGAATACCTCTAAAAGAACCTCATAAGGAAGCTTGTGATTAGGACATTGTTTTAATTTCTTCTTAGACCTCAACCATGCGCCATGTAGAGCTTCCCTGGGTAATTATTTGAAGTTATTAATTTCATCCCTTAACTGAATCATCTGTGAGGGTGGGAAGAACCTCTTCAAGAAAGTTGCAGTCAGCTCTGCCCAAGTAGTGATAGACTCGTCACGAAGCTCATTCAGCCACAAAGTAGCTTCCCCAGCTAGTGAGAATGGAAATAAATGGAGTCTAATGGCCGCATGAGAAACTCTCGGTAGCTTGTAGGTGTTGTAGATATCGATGAAATTTACTAGATGCTGGTTTGGATCCTCACCAAAGAAATCACTGAAAAAACCCCTTCATGCTTAACAACTGCATCATAGTATTAGTTACATTGAATTTTGCATTTGCTGGTAGTAGGGGCGGAACAATGGCTCCTATGTATCCAACTTTCTTTTACTCAAACTCCCCCTCGAAAAGCACATTACATACTGCATTATGTCCATGATGACGCTGGGGGGAGGGGTGTTTGTTAGTTCCTTTCTGCCAAGGCGGTAGAAAAATTATTAGCCTCAGCTCTCCTAGCTATTTCAGCTAGTCGAGCTTCCTCTACTTGGCACGTAGCTCTTTGCACTTCCATCATCTCCTCTGGTGGGAGATCAATTTGTGTTGCAGGAGTCACCATGCTATCCTGCAACAACACAAAAAGAAAACAAAAATGTAAATCACAAAATAAAGATTATCAGTCAAGCTTAGACACCAATTAACTATTTTTTAACCGCATTCCCCTGCAACGGTCTCAAAATTTGATCATGCCAAAATTACATCTCGCAATTGAAGTATAAAGAGGTCTCTATAAAATATAGTAACCCAACATAGGTTAGGGTCAATCCCATAGGGAATAGAGAAGAAAAAATATGTTAATGATGAATAAACAAACTTGAAATCAATATTTTGGAAGGAGGATTTTGCAAATAAAGAAAAGAAAACAATGCTAACAATGATCAATTTGTGTATGAAATTATCAAGACAAGACTAGTACTGTGTTCCCTCATGATTTTATAACTAAGTAGGCTTTTTCTAGTGATCTATCCTAATGAATTTTGTGTACGACTGACGATTAAGTTCATCTAAAGTCTCTCAACCTACATAGATGAATTTCACTTATCTCCTCTCAGACTCAAAGTGTGTATAGGTTTCCCTCGCTATAAATCTTGAATTAACTATCCTTGGTTAGAGCTGAACTTAATTTAGATGATGGTTGGTAGCCTCAAATTACCATTGTTATTCTCTTTTCCTAACTTAAATCTTCTTGGTCGGGAAAGTTGAAGATACAGGAACGTTTTAATGTTTGGAACCGCTAAAACTAATTAAAACAAAGATAATAGCATCTACCAAATTCACCATTCAAGAATCACTATTTTAATATGCCTACTTTCTTTAATCCATCATGGTTCCCACAATCCTAGCTTAAGAGATTTAGTCGCTCATGTTTATGAGAAGACAAACAAATGATGTAGAAGAATTCATAACGAAATACTTAGGATAATATAAACTTGTTCAACAAAATCTCCAAAGCTATATTGAGTCACAAGAACTTGATGAATCTCCAACAAATATTCAACTAAGTTATTCTTGAATCTAATCGCACTATGTGTTGGATGAAAAGTTCCCCTTAAACATGTTATGAGAGGGTATTTATAATAGTAGATTAAGACTTCATTATTCCTTCTTGGATTTGAATTAGGTTTTGCAATTTCTGCTCCTAGTAGAACTGGGATTGGAATCCTGGCCGCCAAATACACCCTTGTGCATTGTGCCTCTCCATGCGCTAGACTTCTTGGCGCATTGCGCCTCTCCCTGCTCTGTCCATGCATGCGCGTCGAGCAGGCCATAGTACAGGTGTGCCTGTGCGATGCCAACTTCTATTAACTAATTCCATCAATTCCATTTTCCCATACTTGCTCTTTTTAGCCATAATTAAGCTCAAATCCATCACTTTGATTTCTGAAAGCATCTAATCATGTGTGTTAGCTCTTTTTCACAAATATATCATAAAACACATGAAAAACCACATAATTTGTTCACAAAACATAGCTAGGTATGAGAAAAATATGATTAATAAATGCGTAAATATGTTGTTCATCAATAATTTTTCATGAAACTCTCCAATTGTAATATTATTGTTGTGGAAGAAGATGCTTAATAATTGCTTGTGATTGTTGGGAATTATTTGGAGTTTGAAATGAAAGGAATTCATTGTTGAGAAATTTTTGGAAAAAAATGTTGCAAATCGTGAAAATTCTCTACATAATAAAGGTTGTGAATTGATAGAGTGGTTGGGAGTAGATGACTTGAAGCACTCTTGTGAAAAAAATGTATAAAATTGTTAGATATTATATTGAAGCTAATGAATGAGCAATGTAAAGTTGTTGAAAGATGTTAATATAGTGAGTAGGTAATATTTGAGATGATAATGAGAGAAGCCTGAATACGCCATTTGACAAACTTTCAGCACCATGCTAGTGAATTAAGTGGGATTATTGTGCATCTCAAACACTTAATTAGTTATCTAGGAGATTAATGAGCTAAAGTTTTGTATGTTATTGTATGTGGTTGGCAGGTGCTATGGCCTCACATGCAGACAAAATCAAAGAGGTGGAATCTTCAACCAAGGCCTTTAAAAGTTTGAGAAAGGGAGTTGTGGCCAGCTCGTCTGTCCTAAGAGCACTCCTTGTGTCACGACTCGAGTTCACACCCTAGTCGTAACACGGGACAAGGAACCCCAAAAGGCTCAAAGTATACCCATGAAATAATCATAGCATAACCCTTAACATTAGAAACGGCTAACAACATGAATAAACGGAAGCTAATAACAAGAGTCTAATAGAAACCATAAGGGCACTTTAATAACACTTAGGTACAACGGTGAATCTGTTTAAACAAGACTGAGAGCCTTCTACTAAACTGATGAGTTGCTGGGACAAGCCCCTAGCTAACTCCTAAAATCTAAAAACTGAAACATAAGAAAATATGAACATAAATCATGTTCTCGGAAGATGAGGACTCACCACTAGCAGCTGAGAGAGGGCGGAGCATATCTAACCATGAGGTTGAGCCTGATGACCTAAATCTCTATCATGAACAATACTGCACAAGAAGGCGTGCAATCAGTATTTAGAATGTACTGAGTATGTGGGATTTCATAGATAATTATATAAACAAATATATGATAAGGAGTTAACCAAATACATCAACATAGCTGATTCAACTTGTCACCATCATGTCATGATTCACATGTGCATATATGTACATAAAACCTTCCTCGAATCTTATTTTAGACAACATCATTGAACTCATGTATAAGGGTCAAATTCTGAACATTTAATAAGAACTGAATCTGAATTTAGCATCACACACTGAACTGGATCACTACTGATAACGGAGACTAATTATCATTATTTTAAGTCTGTTATAAACCTGAAATCTGGATCATTCAAAACTGATTTATGCTAATAGCATCATTAAGGAAGTCATCCTCTACTATGGGAAGTCCCAGCTAATCTAAGGAGCCACTAACTGATTAAAGACTCCACTAGTGAGAGTTCTAACTGACTGGGAAACATTCTCGGCTAATGAGAGTCCTGACTGACTAAAACCTTCTCTGCTAATGAGGGTCCCGACTGACAGGGAAACATTCTCTGCTAATGGGGGTCCTGACTGACTAGGGAAACATTCTATACTAATGAGATTCCCGACTGACTAGGGAAACTTTCTCTGCTAATGAGAGTCCCAACTGACTAATGATAATCTAACTTGCAATAGCTAATTAGAGACAAGAACATTAAATGATTTTCATCATACCACATTCTCATCGACAAGATTGGGGCTACTTTCTAATAACAACAAGCCCAATAGTTGCAACATCATTCTCATGTTTTATCATCATAATTCACCTTTTCATGAAGTCAAATCAACAACTGCTTCAAGCATCTTACACTAACGAGCATTCTATAGGTTTACATCACGCAGTACACTTTCACAATATCACGAATTCCCATTTCATCTCATTCAACATGTAGCACAGGGCCATGCATGGTTTATAGATCCAATTCATACGCTATCCAGATACATTGATTCATTTATTTAAGTTTACGAACAACTCGTACATTCAACTCATACCTCATCCTTTATGAAAAAACCATGGGAGAAGCATTCATTTTCATTTCATGAAATCCATTTCATAATTTACTCCAATTCATGAGAAAGATGAAATAATTTGGCCATTATCATAGATTCACATTATATGCAATCAACCCAGTCTAAAACATAGTGATAATACATAATTTACTTTCAATTTTTCACGCCCATAAACTCCAACTCATCTCAACATAATAGTTAATGGCATAATTGGGTTATTAGGAATAATCATACAATTTAATCATGTTCATGAATTACTACGATAATTAAGTGAACAATAAATAGGTCCCATTCAATACTCAATCCAATCTATAAAGAACATTCCACACTCATGCAATTCCGTCATCTAATCCACAATTCAAAGCAACCCATCTAATTTATATCCCAAATAAATTCATAATTGCAGTAGATTTTAGCATTTAAGAAAAATAAAGAAGAATTTACCCATCACACAAACACTAGGTCATGCTTTTCTAAATTAATTGAAATCGAATTTTTAAATAAAACATTTTGGGGGCATAAGGATGGAAGGTTACCCTCGTTGAAAGAATTGCATACCTGATAGAAGGAATTTCCCACTCTGAATCACACCTTGAAGCCCTTGAAGAAACCTCTTGAAGAGTCCTTGAATTTTGCAAGAGAGTAGGAAGAAGGGTTTGGGAGAATATCATGAGGGAATAAGAGATCTTAGAAAACCCTTTAAAATGTTCCAAATAATACTCAAAACGAAGTGACTTTAAAGCTGAGAGCATGGGATCTTACCAAACTACCCCTGAGAAAAATCTAAAAATTTCCCAAACTGAGACCAACAACCCTCAGGACAAGTCGTCGTTACTTCCAATGACTCATCATCTATACCTATTAGATGCACTGGAATCCTTTAAAAGTTTCAGCTTCTCCAAACAACGACCGACAGGACGGGTCGTTGTTACCTCCAACGACCCGTCATGACCTTCCATTGGTTGCATTGGACCAACCACTATGCCCCTACCAATGATTGACACCACAAATCTTTGTTAGCACCAACGGTCCATTAAAACCTTCCATTTCCACCACTGGTCCATCCTTCACTTTCCTTCCAACGATTGATACAACAAATCGTTCCTCCTTCAGACGACCCGTTGTCTCCGTCTGTTGCTACCACCTAGAAACCCTAAGATCCAATCCAAAGCCACATATAACAACCTGTTAGAGAGACCGACAAGTCATTAATGAACTCATTCCTTCCCAGTATCCCATCCTGAAATCTCACTAGACTGCTTCTACGACCCGTTAGAGCAACCGACCTGTTGTACGAATCGTTCTATGGCACTGCTGAAATTTTCTGTTGGGCACATTTTCAAACTCTAATTCTAAATCTTGGGAACATTTGGGATGTTACACCCTGCTAGAGGTTTAGAGCACAAGCGGTTGAGGATCATGGCCTCAAATGGTTCAATGTACAAAAGGAGGCAAAATATTACCCTAAAGCTAGATTGATGAAGGTTAAATGTCAATAGAGTTCCCATCTATCCGTGACACTATGCATGAATTGGGGTTAGTATTTTTGTTTTAGAGATAGGGGAGTGCAACTGTACTCTAGTACAGGAGTTCTACACAAATTGGAACACCACATACAGGGAGAGCACAAAGGTCAATGTGAGGGGCCAAGTTGTCCGTTTTATTGACAAGATATTCAATAAGTTTCTTGGCACATCAACTATGGATACAGAGCTGTATTTACAATTGAATAAGAAGCCATCTTATAGAGACATTCACCACATATTGTGCAGAGAGCCTTCAACGGCTAAGTGGGCACGAAATGACAGTGGTGTTCACTTTACACTTTCATTCTCTTATTTGACCAAATCTGTTATAGTATGAGTAAAAGCTAATTTGTGCAATGCTCCTCCCAGGAAAGCATACCACGAAGATCACTCCAGAGCAGCTAGTGCTGGTGTACATGTTAAGAAATGTCTGCCAGTTAACTTTGAATCAGTGTTTAGAGACAACATGTAGCTCTCCAGGGACAACTGCCGGTGGAGATATTATTAAGATAGTCTGTTGGCCCGATTTCTAAGGCAGCATAGCGTTGAAGAGGACGAGGCTGACCTCTAGTTACCAATAGTAGGACACTTGGCAAGAAACTTGATAGATGTGATAAAAGTTACAGAGCCAAGCATAGTGTTCAAACTGATACTTACTCAGGTCAAGTGTAAAGCTCAGGATGATAGTTGGAGGGGCCACATGTTCGGGATGTTTGACCTGTAGCTGCAGATCGGGGGCAGACTAGCGACTGCAAATAAGATGAATGCATTGGAGGAGTGGTACCTTCTTATAGAGAGTGCCATACTAATGTATTGTGTGGGACCAATATCTATTGAGCCACTAGATAATGATGAGCCTACAATGCTGACGTATGCAGTTGATGAAGAGGATGGTGAACATGATGCCACCACTAGGGCAATGATTGTTGATGACACAGAGGATGCTGATGATCAGGACTTTTCTCCCGACAATGCTCAAAGGCCAAGGAAGTTGTTTTACTCTCCCTTGTTATGACATGTTTAAGCACCGAATATAATGCGATGTTTAAGTGTGCAATGGGGGAAACATAATTTCTTTTTATTCTTTCTTTTCTATATCTTTAGAGTTGGGATGTTATTCATTGACAAATTTTGTGTTGTTATTTTCTATTATGAATTGAAGAAGAGTGCTAATGGTCTATAATAATTAGTAAGTGGAAGATTGTGGAGACCGTAGTTGTGGTGTGTAATTTTCTTATTTTGTGTTGTTTGCTATACAGTAGAGTGGATTCCTCAGTTTTTTTTTCATTTATTTTCTCGAGGATATTCTCTTTTGAACCGAGGCTTATCGTTTTGTTATTTTTTTCTCTTGTGAATTATCCGTCGTAGGTTTAGTGACTAGTCCCTGTGATAAATGGATAAAGACCGTCTTAAGGAAAAATTAGTCACAGATTTTTTCTTTTAGGATATAAAACCACCACTTGTTATGCTCTGGATATTTCACTTAGGAGACAAGCTAGAAGACATGGGTTATTCATTTTAAAATGCATGAAAAGTGAGAATTTTATTAGAGACATATAGGTTCTTTAACTTGACTCAAAGTATGTGAAAAGTGAGCTTGATAATGAAGATTCATTCAATATAGTTGTGTGTGAATATGTGGTCATAGGAAGTTGTTACAAGCCATGATTACATAAGAAGTGATCTTGTTATTTTTGTGTTTCAGGCATATGTGAATATCTAGAACTTACCTGGCGTGTGTGTAGAATAACCAAATGTCAAAGAGTAGGACATGATCGAGGCACTTCTTTATATACCCATGTTTTGTTATTATTTGTTTGCACCACCTATGAAATTGTCCCTAGTTAACCCCATTGAGCCTATAAGCCTATTTCTTTGTCTAGCCACATGAAAAGTATAGCCTTTGTTGTGTAGCCTACATGAATTTTGATCCAAAGAAGCATTAATGAACTTTGAGATAAAAAAAACTGAGATAATAACATTAATAAAGAGGAAGATGGAAATGTGGATTGGAAGAGAAAAAGGAAAGAGGATGCCAATGATAAAATGTTTACTTGTTGCTAGAAAAAAATGACAAAAAGGAAATATTCTTAACAATATATTGCTTTGATTGATCCTAAAGCAAAGACTAGCAGTCAATCAGTAAAAAAAAGGGGCATTAGAGAAGAAAAGGGATTAGTAAAGGAAGTTTAAGTGTAAGCAGAAATGACGATGGGTGGAAAAGATGAACAAAGTGTAAGTGTTGTCTTAAAGTACTTGGATTGGTAGCCACTATTTTTCACATAATTCCTACCCGTCCCTTAGCCGGCATTACAACCATGAAAGTCCTTATGATGGTACTCTTTTTAATTATTTGGTTGATTGAACAATACACTAAAGGCAACCTTATGTATGTTGCAGATATCTAGAATATCTCTTGGGAGAGTGAGTGTGCCTTGTTGAGTGTGTTCCCCAATGATTTGCATCACAATGTGAGAGTAAAAGGGACACCACTAAATGGTGAGGGCATAAGATATCTAGAATTTTGTGTACTATGCATCACATTGTTTGTACTTGATTATGTTGGTCCTATTTTTATAAAGAGAGTCAGTTATAGAGGTTGTGAACTCTTCAAAGTGTATGTCAAGTTTGTTGCATATAAATTGATTAACTACCTATCATGATGTAATTGTCTAGCTACCTGAGTGTGAATAGATAGAGTTGATAAGTGGTGTGCAATGAAATTTTCTTGGATGGAATATAGAGAACTGTCAAGGACGAACAATAGTTTAAGTATGAGATGGTGATCTTGGGCATATATGTATACGCCCGTTTGCCATATTTTACCGTGTTTGAGAAGAATATTCTTATGTTTTTCATGTTTTCATGGAAATATCTTTAAAAGAGATAATGGATGTGATTAGATGATGTTTGCAGGAAAATAGATGGAAAACTACCCAAAAAGAGCTACCAAGGCAAGTTTGGTCCACAAGGTGTGATAGAAGAATTGTTTGAAAGAAAATTAGGCTGGTGAGATGGCTGGCATGGTGCGCTAGACCATAGACTTCAGAAGAAACTTATGTAGAGTGGAAAGATGGATAAGATTGAAAAGAATTTTTCTAACACCTGGGCGCAGTGGGAAGCACGGTGCACCACACCCTAAACTATAAAAGAATATTTTTTAGCAGCTTGATGAAACGGGAGGCGCAACGCGACACCAGCCCAGAAATATTTTCTATTTCATCTCATCTTGCACACTAACATTGTTTCCACAGGTACAATGGCTCCCGGATGTACACCAAAGAAGGGTCCAACCAAGAAGCAAGCACCTGAGCGCAGTCAACCATCATACCGTAGACTGCGTGATGATCCATCATCCTATGAAGAGTCGAGTGGCTCTGAGGAGGAATATGAAATAGCGAAGGAGTAGCTAGTGAGGAGGACAACTAGGGATAGGGCCTAACAAACTTCAAACCCGACATCCCTGGTTGATAATCCCACTCCACTTGCAAGAGATCTGCCCAGCCGCACTGATGAGAGTGCTAGGGCTGCAGTTCAACTGGTTCCCGAGGCTCCCACAGCTGGGCACAATACAGAGAGAGTTGATGAATCACATGCCCAGTGAGGGGATTCTGATAATAAGCTGATGGAGACCTCAGACACATTAAATGAGCATCCGAGAAATGTACGGAGATGGTGTGTCCATGGCATGCGGGCTATATACAACTGAGATATTTCTCCTAATGAAAAAGGCAATCCGAATAGGAGCATACACGAGGAGCCAAGGCTGGTAACTACAGGGCTTAAAGATCTTCTATAGTTACAGGCAGTGTTTGATAAATACAAGTTCGGGTGGTTGACCGAACCTTCAGTAAGCTATAGCCCATGTTTGGTTCAAGAGTTCTATGCAGCATATGCAACCACATTGCAGCGGTTAGCATTAGGGGGAAGGGATTGGAAGAAGAGGCCCGCATTGACTCAGGTGCTAGTGACAGAGACCCCAGTTGACATTTCTGAGCAGACGATCTCCAGAATGCTGTACGGGCCGGACTATCAGGCTCCATTAAACACAACAGAGTTTGATGGCAGGCTATCTGAGCTGAAGAAAGTCAAAAAAAAAGAAGTTGAATATCCAGAAGCGCATCCAGCAGTACACTTGGTTATCTTAGATTATTGCTACGAGAGGTCCACTGGTAGAATGGTTGCATGGTATAGAGTTGTAGATAAAGAAGGCCACATTGAATTTTCAAGCAATGTTTTGGTGGTCACTTGTGCGACACAGGCTGGTACCAACTAGAAATGACAATATACTATCACCAGACAACAACTTTGGTAGCTAGCATAATGGAGGGGTATGCCATCAACTTCCCGCAATATACTGCAGAGGAGATTCGAGAGCGGGCAATAAATGATGGCACTACCATTCCGTTTCCATTTTTGATTGATAGACTCTGTCAAGAGTCAAAGGTACCGGTATTGCCATCAGTTGACCAGAGAGTAGTGGTTCAAAAGATTACCGATATCAGGTTGATTCGAGATGATACAAGCCCGGTATTGAGGGTGAGGACTCAGGCAGCTGCATCCGCGGGAGCAACAATATTAGTAGAGGCATTTGCCAGTGGGATGTATACTGATGCAGCACAGTTCACTGAGTTGGTAGCTGAGCCTATGGAGGGCAGAGAGATAGGTAGCCAGGCTGAGGCTACAGATGCAGCGGATACCTCCACACCTGCCGATAGTCCTGAGTCCTCATCTACTGCAGCAGCCTTGAGACCACTAGTTGCGCCTCCATGAGCCACCACAGTCGGTCTAGTTATGGTTTCACAGGAGTTCACTTTTTGATAACGCTCAAACCACACTTCCTTTCGAAGTATGAAGAGGAAGTTGTCAATCCCAACTAGACGTTGGGGTCGATCCCACAGAGAATACGGAAAGATATAGAAGAACGCTAGTGCTTAAGCTTTTTAGTTAATTATTTCCTAAAAGGGAGGAATTTGTAAAAGTAATAAATAGCAATGTTGAGAAATTGTTTGTTGTTTCCAAAGTAATGCAACTAACTAGGGTAAGTGTTCCTCGTGACTTCATAACAATAAGGCGTTTTATACTAGTGATCTATTTCGGCGCTTAGCATAAAATATCGTTAAGTTAATTTCACCTAAATGGTTGGTCCCCTATTTAGATGATTATCACCATGCAACTTGGTTTGTCTATGGGTGTATGCTTGACTAACCCTTACCCTTGATATCAGATTAGCTATTCTTAGACAACGTCAAGCTATTAGATCAAGGTTAATAGCCTCAAATCTATGTTGTTAATCCCTTTTCCCATTCACTACCTCCTTGGTCCGGTAAGTAAGAATAAGGCAAGTTCTAACGTTTGCAACCATTAAAAATCAATTAAAACGAAGGAAGAAACAATACATACATAAACTCCATTCATGAATCACTAAGTATTTTACCTATGCGTGTTAATTTTGTCATGGTTCCCACAACCCTAGTTGTGGTGGTTTTAGGCTATCATGTTTATAAGTAAATTAATAGAATTCATAAATAAAAGCAAAAATTAATACTTACAACGATGATAGGAAGAACTCACTTGATTAATGCAAAATTAAAAAGAACAACATTGCAATCATATCTCAAATATGTCTTCTAACACATCTTAAAATTTACTCTAGAAACTTGTTGTGAAACTTCAACTCTTGAAGACATGCTTATTACATGAAAATAATGGGGTATTTATAGTAGTAGATTTATGTTTTCCTTGTACCATGATGAATTTGACTTGGGATTTAAATTTTTCCTTTTCCTAGTTGAAGTAGGAAAGCCAATTTTTGTCATTTTAGGAGCCTTGTGTGTGGCCCCAACCACTGCCGCATTTCAAGTTGTGGAAACGGGTCACCTAATGACTCATTGTGCATGGACACGAGTCGTTAGGCCCCTCGTGGTCTAACTCCTTAAAATGTTTAGTGTACCTTACGATTGGTTCCAATGATCTGCCAACGAGTCATTTAGTCAACTAACGACTCATTATGTCTTTCATCATCTCCACTGGTTACTTTGTCAATATTTCTCTCACAGTTTTCACGACTGACTTCACAACTCGTTACAAGATGTAACGAGTCGTTCCCTCAACCCGTCAGGCACACTATTTCTGTATCTTCCAAACTCAACCTTTGCCCATGACTTCAGCTTCTTTTCATCTTCATTCCATAAGCCTCAAATACATTCAAGTCCATCCTTTTTAGCCCTGAAAACATCTAATCACATGCGTTAGCTAATTTTCACAAATATATAACATAAACACATGCAAACACACATAACTTGTTCTCAAAACATAGTAAAGTACGGGCAAAATATGTCTATGAAGTGCGTGAGTACGCCCTTCATCAGTGCACCACACCCTAAATATAAAAAAATATTTTTTAGCAGCTTGATGAAATGGGAGGCACAACGTGCTGACGTGCCCGATTCGCGCGTCCTCAAGTGTACGGGTCGTGCAAGTAATGTAGTGGCTCTTTTTAAGAACCGGATTGTCGAACCCACAAGGACAGGACCCATTCCTCTAACTATCCATTTCTAGTGTGATCTTAAATACCTCAAGTGTTGATTATAAACATTTTCGATTGAGAATAATTAAGTTTAAGTTTGGGTCAACGAAATATTCTGACATTACTCTAGGAGCAACATAGAGTTAAAACCAATTAATCATGCGATACTACGATTTGCAATGGGTTAAGCATGGAACTATCAATTGTTATTTCACATAATTAGAATTGCATGTTTATGGTCTTTCGAGCCTCTAAACACGGCAATCTAGCCTCGCTGCATCATTGTGAGCGAGGAGTTTAATTTCTAGTCGCAGGCAACCAATTATATTGTGGTTTACGGGGAAACGATTAGGGACTTTCATGCGTCTAACCATTTAACTCAACTTAGCCTCACAACTACTTCTTCGAGTGGTGATGTCACATCCCAAGTTGGTCTTCCATAACCCCCGTGTGTCAACCAAGCACGGTGTTAGGTATATTTCTATCTTGACACAAAAATCTCTCCCGAGATATAAACATGCTCCTCCCATTCTCATGTCCTGACCTAAGTAAAGCTTTCTCAAGCTATTACTCAAGCTAACAAATATGCTTTCATGGTGATCAATCATAAAAACAACCAACAATCCAGAATGCAAGACGAAAACAATAATCAATAACTTAATTCCAAAACAATTTCATAACATCACAATCATAATTCATGGCTTCAACCCTAGAGGAAGGGTTCTTGCCAATCATGTTCGTAAAACTACAACTAACTACTACTAAACTAACATACTTACATGAATTTGGTAGATGAGAAGGGAATTTGCCAAACCCTAGATGAGTTCTCCCACTTCTCCCTTCACTCCTAGGTTGTTTTCCGGAATAAAATCGTGACCAAATAGAATTAGGAGCTAAGGGACCTATTTATAGTAAATGGAAAACGTGCATAATTTAGCCTGTCATGGAACGACTCCATGTCACGGAGTGTATCTTGGAGCACTGCCTCCGTGACACGGAGGCAACGCGAAAGCTCTCTGGAAATCACCCAAAATTTGGCCTCGGCAGCACCCTCCCGCGTTGGCAGCGTGTTACGCTGTTTGGGCAGCGCGTTGACACCTCCATGTCGCGCAGCCAACCTGCCATGGCACGTTGCCGATGCGCAGGTGGGCTGTTTTGTGCCTCCTCTTTGCCGATGTTCGCGGGTTAATTCCGTTTCCAAGCCTCTACTTCACCAACTCAGGGATTAGTTACTCGAAAGTCATCAAAACCTACAAAACAAAGGCTAATCATGTTGGTTAGCACATATCTTCACATTCATATAAAATAACATGAAAATGTAGACAATAACTTAGATAAACAAGACTAATTTAAGTTATAAAGCGTATCTCAGGCATGCTATTTTTGCCCGTGATCACAACCCCACACTTAAAGCCTTGTTCGTCCTCGAACAACCTTTTACATATCATTCATATGGAGACTCCCACATAACTAATTTAGCAAGATAATTCAAGTTGCGGCTATAATAATTACGTAAGATAACAAGCTACAATTAGAGCATGCACGGTTTGATCATTGAAATGAAGTACAACTATGTTAAGACTTCCTCAAGAATCGACTCTCAATCTTAGCAAACTCATGCAAATCAACTGATTAAGAAATCCCACATGAATTATATCTTTCATTCAACATGTGCCCTCACGGAAAGAGAGTTACCCAAATTCACACGAAAAAATAATTTTTATATCACAACATATGTGGGTACATGAATAGAATTACGCTCACTCTCACAAAGAATTCACATGCATCAATTAATGACCCATGGGCTTGCCCTTAGTGTTTTATTCCACTAATTTAAGGAAATGTGACTGTAAGATCAAGTAGGACTTTTTAGGTCGTAATGTAACTCGGTTGCGGGTAGATACTATTCTGGCCAGTAATAGTGACTATCTTTCCTCAGCGCTTTTCATACATCACGCCCTCATTACGAACTTCCCTTCCCTTACTTCACCTTTTTCTCCTTTCAGCTTTCTTTTTCCTCTTATGTTCCCCCTTTCTTTAGGCACTTTTAGCTTATTAGTAAGGAGCTCTATAAATAATTTTACATTAATTTGTTTTCTTACTCCTTACTAGTAATCAACCATTCTCACACAAGTGCACCCTTGTCCTTTTCTCACTTCTACAACTTGCTACTTTTCCTTTCTTTTCATTCTTGTCACTCCTTACTCCTTCGGATTTTTTCCACTCAAGAGCTTAGGAGTTTTGGATCAAATTCAAGACTAATGAAAGAAAACGGATTAAGCTTATGTTGCAGCTGTCAAAGAATAGGCTCAAGGCTCAATGGGGTTAACTAGGATTAATTTTTCAAGGTAGGTAAAATGAGGGATAAAAATTTGGTTCATTCAAAGAAATTCCTAGATCATCTCCTACACTTCACATCCTTCATTTCGTTTTATAAACACACCAGGAAAGTTCTAGACAATCCACAATAGCACAGAATACTCAAAAACCTTACACTCATGGCACATGCTCAATTCAAGACACATTCATCAGACTCTTACTCGGCTAATCACAAGAATTCAAAATTAAGCTTCAATCATATTGAGTCAAATTCAAGAGCCTAAGTGTCTCACACAAAGTTATACACTTGCATGCTTCACACTGAACATACTTGCCTCTTACAATCACGTATAGCACATAACAAGAACATCAAGCACCAATTAGTTATGGTTTCAAAATCCCAAAACCTATCAACCAATTTTTCCTCAAGACGGTCGTCATCCATCCATCGTTGGAAATAATCCCTAACTATGACTAAAACATTATATACAGACAAAGGAAAGAAAAAGAAAAATTTTATTCTTCGATTCAAATACCCCCCGTCGGAAAAGAACCGAAAAGAAAAACCAACGGGTGATGAAGTCATGCTTGACTCATAAAACATTTTTCAAAATTCTTCTCACAAGCATTACATTCACCAAAAATCGTTAAGCACAAACAAAATTGAAATTTTCTTGAAATTTCCCTCACCCCACACTTAAATCATGCTATGTCCTCATAGCATCACATTAACATTTAAAGGATGAGAAATACTCCCTAAGCCTCTATGCCAAGCTAAAAGCATGCTTTCCTTTCAAGTTTTCAGAGGTGGGTGTTCGACCCCACACTTCTTCTATTCCATGCTCTTTAGCTTCCACCTTCTCGGTACTCAGACTTCCCTCCATCCGTGCTTAACTTTCCACCAAAAACACAAACAAAATGAACATAACAAAATCAACACAAAATCAAAATTACAAATTGTACCTGAGGTACCTTTGGGTTGCCTCCGAAGCAGCGCTTTATTTTACGTCGTGGCCCGACATGGACTGTCCTTTTTAGGACATCCTCATACCTGGGTTCTCTTTCGAGAACCATCTCCTTTTCTTTTGCTGTTTAGAGGAAACAGCCTCCATTCTGTTCCTCTCTTTCTCCAACTTCTTCTCAATTTGAAGTCCTCTATCAGACTCGGGCTGAACACTTGACCTTGCCTTTGGCCGTGCACCTGTGGAATCCTCCACCCCACATTCATCCTCTGCCAACACACTAACCTGACAAAGGTTAGTATAGTGTGCGGATGGGTTCATTTCCTGGTAAACGCGGAAGAGTTCTTCTTCATCTTCGACCCTCATTTTCAGGGTCCCTACTCTCAGATCAATCACCGCTCCACCGGTGGCCAAGAATGGTCGTCCCAAGATTAAGGGTACCTGGTCATCACCCTAAAAATCTAGAACAATAAAATCAGCAGGTATAATAAACTTACCTACTTTGATGAGGAGGTCCTCTATTATTCCCTCAGGTGTCACTCGCGACTTGTCAGCCAGCTGCAGCATCAACCTTATCGGCCTCGGTTCTCCCAACCCCAGGGTGTTGAATAAGGATAGGGGAATTAGATTAACTACTGCCCCTAAGTCACACAAAGCTCGTAGCACCTCAGCTTTACCAATTTGTATGGGGAGGGTAAAACTCCCTAGGTCTTTGAGCTTCTTTGGCATTTTGCTCAATACCCTGTGACTGCACTCCTCAGCCAGTGCTACATTCTGGACATCCACCAATCTAACTTTGTTCGCCATCACGTCCTTCAAGTATTTAGCATACTTGGGCATTCCCTGCAAGACATCAATAAGAGGCAAATTTATGTGAAGTTCTTTGAAACTCTCAAAGAACTTTTTGAAGCATTCCTCCTCCTTTCTCTTTCTGAATTTCTGAGGGAATGGTGGTGGTGGTCTTTGTGCTGGCTACAATGAAAGTTGGGCATTTTGTTGTCCAGCACTCTGATTATCTCCCATGTTGATGGATGGTTCTGGTCTACCCAACTCCGGCTGCACCCCCTTTTTCAGGTCTTTTGGCACTGCATCAGCTAATTGCTTACCGCTTCTCAGACTGATGGCATTGATTTGCCGGGGGTTAGGATCTGTGTCGATTGGTAATCCCACTTGTGATCTCATGTTTTGAGCAGCTACTATCTGACCCACTTGTTTTTCAAGATTTTGGGTGGCTACTTGTTGATTTATTAAGTCAGTTGCCATCCTCGCCTGATTTTCCGCTAACTGATTCTGGGTCTCCAAAATTTTCTGCAGTGTTTCCTCAATGCTGCTACTCCATTGCCCATCATTCTACCTATTATGCTAATACTGCTGTTGTTGAGGTTGCATAGAATTTTGCTTTTGGTTCCCACCCCAAGAATAATTTGGGTGGCCCTGCCAATTTCTGTTGGAGTTGTTCCCAAAATACTGATTCCTATGCACATTACCAATAAAATTGACTGATTCCGGATTGGCTCCACTAGATTCTGCATTGTGCCCATGATTACCACAAATGTCACACCAACTCGGAGCTTGCTGAACTGCATTAACCTGGCCCTGGTGTTGGTTCATACTCAGTTTATTGAACTGAGTCATCATTTGATGTTGGAACGAAGCTAACTGTGCTGCCAAGGCATTCAAACCATCTACTTCTATCAACCCTGGTCTATTTCCTGCCCCCCCTCGATGACTCGTTGTGCCACTCTGGATTTCCTTGAGCAATTCTGTTCAACAAAGTGTACAACTCATCATATGTCTTATCCAAGGCTTGCCCACCCGATGCATAGTCTAGTAATATTTTTGTCTGTGGGTCTAGACTTTCTACAAAGGTATGAGCCAACACTTCATTTGATTGCTGGTGATGGGGACAGTCTCTCAACAATGACTTGAATCTTTCCCAAGCCATATATAAGTTCTCATCAGGCCTCTGCTTGAAACTGAGTATTTCACTTCTCAACTTTGCAGTTTTGCCTGAAGGGAAGAATCTGATAAGGAACTTCTTACCAAATCATTCCATGAAGTTATGGAGTTCGGTGGCTCAGCCTTCAGCCACTTTTTCGCCTCCCCCAACAGTGAAAATGGGAAGAGGGTCAGTCGGACATAATCTGTGGACACGCCGGTGGGGACAAACGTGTCACTAATCTCTAAAAAGCTCTGTAAGTGTTGTTGCGGGTCCTCATGTGCCATCCCAGTGAATTGACTACTAGAATGTAACAGCTGCACCATGTTCTATTTAAGCTCAAAGTTCCCTCCAGTCTCCGGTTTATGGATACTAGAGTTCACATTAGTCACTAGTGGGATTGCCACTTCGCGAACTGGTCTAGCTGCCATTGCTGTCAATGACAATTGTGCTTGTCCCGCGGGTGGTTGTTGTTGTATCTTTTCTTGAAGTCTCTTCAGCTTTTTCTCTAGAGCTACTCTCCTTCACAAATGGATTTGACGTTCAGGTTCAAGCAACGGTTCCACAAGCTCTCTATTTCTAGCCAGCTCGACAGGACAACCTGTCACCTAATATAAGTAGACTAAGACCAAGTTTCTCAACACTTAAGGAAATTTAGAAATCACAGAAAAATAGATAAATTATCAAAACTTCACCGAGTCCCCGGCAACGGCGCCAAAATTTTGACGTGCCCGATTCGCACATTCGCAAGTGTACGGGTCGTGCAAGTAATATAGTGGCTCTTTTTAAGAACCAGATTGTCGAACCCACAGGGACTGGACCCATTCCTCTAACTATCCATTTCTAGTGTGATCTTAAATACCTCAAGTGTTGATTATAAACATTTTCGATTGAGATTAATTATGTCTAAGTTTGGGTCAACGAAATATTCTGACATTACTCTAGGAGCAACATAGAGTTAAAACCAATTAATCAAGCGATACTACGATTTGCAATGGGTTAAGCATGGAACTATCAATTGTTATTCACATAATTAGAATTGCATGTTTATGGTCTTTCGAGCCTCTAAACAGGGCAATCTAGCCTCGCTGCATCATTGTGAGTGAGGAGTTTAATTTCTAGTCGCGGGCAACCAATTATGTTGTGGTTTACGGGGAAACGATTAGGGACTTTCGTGCGTCTAACCATTTAACTCAACTTAGCCTCAGAACTACTTCTTCAAGTGGTGATGTGACATCCCAAGTTGGTCTTCCATAACCCCCGTGTGTCAACCAAGCACGGTGTTAGGTATATTTCTATCCTGACACAAAAATCTCTCCTGAGATACAAACATGCTCCTCACATTCTCATGTCCTGACCTAAGTAAAGCTTTCTCAAGCTATTACTATAGCTAACAAATATGCTTTCATGGTGATCAATCATAAAAATAACCAACAATCCAGAATGCAAGACGAAAACAACAATCAATAACTTAATTCCAAAACAATTTCATAAAATCACAATCATAATTCATGGCTTCAACCCCAGAGGAAGGGTTCTTGCCAATCATGTTCGTAAAACTACAACTAACTACTACTAAACTAACATACTTACATGAATTTGGTAGATGAGAAGGGAATTTGCCAAACCCTAGATGAGTTCTCCCACTTCTCCCTTCACTCCTAGGTAGTTTTCCAGAATAAAATCGTGACCAAATGGAATTAGGAGCTAAGGGACCTATTTATAGTAAATGGAAAACGTGCATAATTTAGCCTGTCATGGAACGACTCCATGTCACGGAGTGTATCTTGGAGCACTGCCTCCGTGACACGGAGGCAACGCGAAAGCTCTCTGGAAATCACCCAAAATTTGGCCTCGGCAGTACCCTGCCGCGTTGGTAGCGTGTTACGCTGTTTGGGCAGCACGTTGACACCTCCATGTCGCGCAGCCAGCCTGCCGTGGCACGTTGCCGATGCGCTGGTGGGCTGTTTTGTGCCTCCTCTTTGCCGACGTTCGCGGGTTAATTCCGTTTCCAAGCCTCTACTTCACCAACTCTGGGATAAGTTACTCGAAAGTCATCAAAACCTACAAAACAAAGGCTAATCATGTTGGTTAGCAAATGTCTTCTCATTCATATAAAATTACATGAAAATGTAGACAATAACTTAGATAAACAAGACTAATTTAAGTTATAAAGCGTATCTCGGGCATGCTATTTTTGCCCGTGATCACAACCCCACACTTAAAGCCTTGTTCGTCCTCGAACAACCTTTTACATATCATTCATATGGAGACTCCCACATAACTAATTTAGCAAGATAATTCAAGTTGCGGCTATAATGATTACGTAAGATAACAAGCTACAATTAGAGCATGCATGGTTTGATCATTGAAATGAAGTACAACTATGTTAAGACTTCTTAACCTCAAGAATTGACTCTCAATCTTAGCAAACTCATGCAAATCAACTGATTAAGAAATCCCACATGAATTATATCTTTCATTCAACATGTGCCTGATCTTGGGCAGATTTATATGCCCAAGTGATGCTCAAACGTATCATTTTCGCCTTGTTTATTGTGCAATGTGTATACATTTTCATGTAATTGGTAATAAAATGTGAATTTATACTAACCAACATGATTAGCATTGTTTTGCAGGAAAAATGTGATTTCGAGGAGCTAAAATGCATGTTGGAATAATATCGGAGTTGGACTTGGATTCGAGCACGAAAAAGGCATTGGACTGCACAATATAAAGGGGCTCCGCGATGGAGCCGTATCACGCTACCATCGCGGAGGCATTCTGCCTGGAGGGTGAATAATTTGTCAATTTCCAGTGGAGCCTCGCGACAGCTCCGTGGCACGGAGGCAAGCCTCCGTGTTGCACGCCGTGCCACGTTGAAGCTTTATTCCCGGACCCTAAATTTCCAGAAAGGGTCCGCGTCCACGCCGTGTCACGGAGGCAGTGCTCCGCGATGCACTCCGTGACACGTTGCTTGTTATTCTGGAAAAAATTCCCATTAGTATAAATAGAACACTTAGGCTTATTTTTAATTAATTCAGACTTGGTGGAGCAAGGACGTGGGTTACAGGCAGTTGAGGGACGAATAAGCTCAGGGTTTTTCTCTCTTTCTTTCTTCTTTCAATCAATTGTTTGTATGATTAAACCTTGTTTTAGGATGATTAATCCACGAATGAGTGGCTAATTTCCTTCCTTGCTGAGGTTTTGAACAATGGTGATGAATTTTGATTATTGAATTATATGGTTTTTCATCTTCTTCTTCCATGTTGTTCTATTAATTCTTATTTCTACTGCATTGGTGTGTGGCTGACATTAATGTACATCTAAAAAGTCCGATTTCACTCGAGAGAGCACGAATGGAAAGTTGTGAATTAATAGGGTATTGTTCTTAACTTGATTTGGGAAAATTGAGTTTTGATGTGCTTTCCTGATAGAAATATACTTGAAAGCCGTATTAGTCGATTTAGGAACCGGAATTGTATTGCTAGGTCATAAATTACATTTGATCACAGAAATGTAGACGGATGGTTTATGATTCTTAAGTTAGATTAAATACGAGAGTTTTAATCTCTAGGCTAATGTTCTTGGCTAGCAACAGGAAGAGAAGATTAACCAAATTATGATTATAATCACGTTCATTACTTGTTCTTAACCTTGGCATGCTCATATCCATAGTTTCAATTCAAAGTAGATAGTTGTTAATAGTTTTAGTATATAATTTATAAACAAATTATTTAACTTTTGGTTACTTTGTTGTCAGCATATTTAGACGTAAGATAGAATATAGTATACTTGAGCAATTTTTACTTATCTAGAGTCTCCTTGGTTCGATACTTGGCTTACTTAAGCCACTTACTTCTTGTTTGACCACGTGCACTTGCGTGTCGGTTTTTAACCATATAGCAAACACCCGAACAGTGCCCTCACGGAAAGAGAGTTACCCAAATTCACACAAAAAAATAATTTTTATATCACAACATATGTGGGTACATGAATAGAATTACGCTCACTCTCACAAAGAATTCACATGCATCATGTAATGACCCATAGGCTTGCCCTTAGTGTTTTATTCCACTAATTTAAGGAAATGTGAATGTAAGATCAAGTAGGACTTTTTAGGTCGTAATGTAACTCAGTTGCGGGTAGATACTATTCTGGCCAGTAATAGTGACTATCTTTCCTCAGCGCTTTTCATACATCACGCCCTCATTACGAACTTCCCTTCCCTTACTTCACCTTTTTCTCCTTTCAGCTTTCTTTTTCCTCTTATGTTCCCCCTTTCTTTAGGCACTTTTAGCTTATTAGTAAGGAGCTCTATAAATAATTTTACTTTAATTTGTTTTCTTACTCCTTACTAATAATAAACCATTCTCACACAAGTGCACCCTTGTCCTTTTCTCACTTCTACAACTTGCTACTTTTCCTTTCTTTTCATTCTTCTCACTCCTTTACTCCTTCGGATTTTTTCCACTCAAGCGCTTAGGAGTTTTGGATCAAATTCAAGGCTAATGAAAGAAAACGGATTAAGCTTATGTTGCAGCTATCAAAGAATAGGCTCAAGGCTCAATGGGGTTAACTAGGATTAATTTTTCAAGGTAGGTAAAATGAGGGATAAAAATTTGGTTCATTCAAAGAAATTCCTAGATCATCTCCTACACTTCACATCCTTCATTTCGTTTTATAAACACACCAGGCAAGTTCTAGACAATCCACAATAGCACAGAACACTCAAAAACCTTACACTCATGGCACTTGCTCAATTCAAGACACATTCATCAGACTCTTACTCAGCTAATCACAAGAATTCAGAATTAAGCTTCAATCATATTGAGTCAAATTCAAGAGCCTAAGTGTATCACACAAAGTTATACACTTGCATGCTTCACACTGAACATACTTGCCTCTTACAATCACGTATAGCACATAACAAGAACATCAAGCACCAATTAGTTATGGTTTCAAAATCCCAAAACCTATCGACCAATTTTTCCTCAAGACGGTCATCATCCCTCCATCGTTGGAAATAGTCCCTAACTATGACTAAAACATTATATACAGACAAAGGAAAGAAAAAGAAAAATTTTATTCTTCGATTCAAATACCCCCCGTCGGAAAAGAACCGAAAAGAAAAACCAACGGGTGATGAAGTCATGTTTGACTCATAAAACATTTTTCAAAATTCTTCTCACAAGCATTACATTCACCAAAAATCGTTAAGCACAAAAAAAATTGAAATTTTCTTGAAATTTCCCTCACCCCACACTTAAATCATGTTATGTCCTCATAGCAAAACATTAACATTTAAAGGATGAGAAATACTCCCTGAGCCTCTATGCCAAGCTAAAAGCATGCTTTCCTTTCAAGTTTTCATAGGTGGGTGTTCGACCCCACACTTCTTCTATTCCATGCTCTTTAGCTTCCAGCTTCTCGGTACTCAGACTTTCCTCCATCTGTGCTTAACTTTCCACCAAAAACACAAACAAAATGAACATAACAAAATCAACACAAAATCAAAATTACAAATTGTACCTGAGGTACCCTTGGGTTTCCTCCGAAGCAGCGCCTTATTTTACGTCGTGGCCCGACATGGACTGTCCTTTTTAGGACATCCTCATACCTGGGTTCTCTTTCGAGAACCATCTCCTTTTCTTTTGCTGTTTAGAGGAAACAGCCTCCATTCTGTTCCTCTCTTTCTCCAACTTCTTCTCAATTTGAAGTCCTCTATCAGACTCGGGCTGAACACTTGACCTTGCCTTTGGCCGTGCACCTGTGAAATCCTCCACCCCACACTCATCCTCTGCCAACACACTAACCTGACAAAGGTTAGTATAGTATGCGGATGGGTTCATTTCTTGGTAAACGCGGAAGAGTTCTTCTTCATCTTCGACCCTCATTTTCAGGGTCCGTACTCTCAGATCAATCACCGCTCCACCGGTGGCCAAGAATGGCCATCCCAAGATTAAGGGTACCTGGTCATCAACCTGAAAATCTAGAATAATAAAATCAGCAGGTATAATAAACTTACCTACTTTGATGAGGAGGTCCTCTATTATTCCCTCAGGTGTCACTCGCGACTTGTCAGCCAGCTGCAGTATCAACCTTGTCGGCCTCGGTTCTCCCAACCCCAGGGTGTTGAATAAGGATAGGGGCATTAGATTAACTACTGCCCCTAAGTCACACAAAGCTCGTAGCACCTCAGCTTTACCAATTTGTATGGGGAGGGTAAAACTCCCTGGGTCTTTGAGCTTCTTTGGCATTTTTCTCAATACCCTGTGACTGCACTCCTCAGCCAGTGCTACAGTCTGGACATCCACCAATCTAACTTTGTTCGCCATCACGTCCTTCAAGTATTTAGCATACTTGGGCATTCCCTGCAAGACATCAATAAGAGGCAAATTTATGTGAAGTTCTTTGAAGCTCTCAAAGAACTTTTTGAAGCATTCCTCCTCCTTTCTCTTTCTGAATTTCTGAGGGAATGGTAGTGGTGGTCTTTGTGCTGGCTGCAATGAAAGTTGCGCATTTTGTTGTCCAGCACTCTGATTATCTCCCATGTTGATGGATGGTTCTGGTCTACCCAACGCCGGTTGCACCCCCTTTTTCAGGTCTTTTGGCACTGCATCAGCTAATTGCTTACCGCTTCTCAGACTGATGGCATTGATCTGCCAGGGGTTAGGATCTGTGTCGCTTGGTAATCCCCCTTGTGATCTCATGTTTTGAGCAGCTGCTATCTGACCCACTTGTTTTTCAAGATTTCGGGTGGCTACTTGTTGATTCATTAAGTCTGTTGCCATCCTCGCCTGATTTTCCGCTAACTGATTTTGGGTCTCCAAAATTTTTTGCAGTGTTTCCTCAATGCTGCTACTCCATTGCCCATCATTCTGCCTATTCTGCTGATACTGCTGTTGTTGAGGTTGCATAGAATTCTGCTTTTGGTTCCCACCCCAACAATAATTCGGGTGGCCCTGCTAATTTCTGTTGGAGTTGTTCCCAAAATTCTGATTCCTATGCACATTACCAACAAAATTGACTGATTCCGGATTGGCTCCACAAGATTCTGCATTGTGCCCACGATTACCACAAATGTCACACCAACTCGGAGCTTGCTGAACTGCATTAACCTGGCCCTGGTGTTGGTTCATACTCAGTTTATTGAACTGAGTCATCATTTGATGTTGGAACGAAGCTAACTGTGCTGGCAATGCATTCAAACCATCTACTTCTATCAACCCTGGTCTCTTTCCTGCCCCCCTCGATGATTCGTTGTGCCACTCTAGATTTCCTTGAGCAATTCTGTTCAACAAAGTGTACAACTCATCATATGTCTTATCCAAGGCTTGCCCACCCGATGCATAGTCTAGTAATATTTCTGTGTGTGGGTCTAGACTTTCTACAAAGGTATGAGCCAACACTTCATTTGATTGCTGGTGATGGGGACAGTCTCTCAACAATGACTTGAATCTTTCCCAAGCCATATATAAGTTCTCATCAGGCCTCTGCTTGAAACTGAGTATTTCACTTCTCAACTTTGCAGTTTTGCCTGAAGGGAAGAATCTGATAGGGAACTTCTTACCAAATCATTCCATGAAGTTATGGAGTTTGGTGGCTCAGCCTTCAGCCACTTTTTCGCCTCCCCCAACAGTGAAAATGGGAAGAGGGTCAGTCGGACATAATCTGTGGACACGCCGGTGGGGAAAAACGTGTCACTAATCTCTAAAAAGCTCTGTAAGTGCTGTTGCGGGTCCTCATGTGCCATCCCAGTGAATTGACTACTACAATGTAACAGCTGCACCATGTTCTGTTTAAGCTCAAAGTTCCCTCCAGGCTCCGGTTTACGGATACTGGAGTTCACATTAGTCACTAGTGGGATTGCCACTTCACGAACTGGTCTAGCTGCCATTGTTGTCGATGACAATTGTGCTTGTCCCGCGGGTGGTTGTTGTTGTATCTTTTCTTGAAGTCTCTTCAGCTTTTGCTCTAGAGCTACTCTCCTTCGCAAATGGATTTGACGTTCAGGTTCAAGCAACGGTTCCACAAGCTCTCTATTTCTAGCCAGCTCGGCAGGACAACCTGTCACCTGCAATAAGTAGACTAAGACCAAGTTTCTCAACACTTCAGGAAATTTAGAAATCACACAAAAACAGATAAATTATCAAAACTTCACCGAGTCCCCGGCAACGGCGCCAAAAACTTGACATGCTCGATTCGCGCGTTCGCAAGGGTACGGGTCGTGCAAGTAATATAGTGGCTCTTTTTAAGAACCGGATTGTCGAACCCACAGGGACTGGACCCATTCCTCTAACTATCCATTTCTAGTGTGATCTTAAATACCTCAAGTGTTGATTATAAACATTTTCGATTGAGATTAATTATGTCCAAGTTTGGGTCAACGAAATATTCTGACATTACTCTAGGAGCAACACAGAGTTAAAACCAATTAATCATGCGATACTACGATTTGGAATGGGTTAAGCATGGAACTATCAATTGTTATTCACATAATTAGAATTGCATGTTTATGGTCTTTCGAGCCTCTAAACACGGCAATCTAGCCTCGCTGCATCATTGTGAGCGAGGAGTTTAATTTCTAGTCGCGGGCAACCAATTATGTTGTGGTTTACGGGGTAACGATTAGGGACTTTCGTGCGTCTAACCATTTAACTCAACTTAGCCTCACAACTACTTCTTCGAGTGGTGATGTGACATCCCAAGTTGGTCTTCCATAACCCCCGTGTGTCAACCAAGCACGGTGTTAGGTATATTTCTATCTTGACACAAAAATCTCTCCCGAGATACAAACATGCTCCTCACATTCTCAAGTCCTGACCTAAGTAAAGCTTTCTCAAGCTATTACTCAAGCTAACAAATATGCTTTCATGGTGATCAATCATAAAAACAACCAACAATCCAAAATGCAAGACGAAAACAACAATCAATAACTTAATTCGAAAACAATTTCATAAAATCACAATCATAATTCATGGCTTCAACCCTAGAGGAAGGGTTCTTTCCAATCATGTTCGTAAAACTACAACTAACTACTACTAAACTAACATACTTCCATGAATTTGGTAGATGAGAAGGGAATTTGCCAAACCCTAGATGAGTTCTCCCACTTCTCCCTTCACTCCTAGGTAGTTTTCCAGAATAAAATCGTGACCAAATGGAATTAGGAGCTAAGGGACCCATTTATAGTAAATGGAAAACGTGCATAATTTAGCCTTTCATGGAACGGCTCCGTGTCACGGAGTGTATCGCGGAGCACTGCCTCCGTGTCACGGAGTGTATCGCGTAGCACTGCCTCCGTGACACGGAGGCAACGCGAAAGCTCTCTGGAAATCACCCAAAATTTGGCCTCGGCAGCACCCTACCGCATTGGCAGCGTGTCACGCTACTTGGGCAGCATGTTGACACCTCCATGTCGCGCAGCCAGCCTGCCGTGGCACGTTGCCGATGCGCAGGTGGGCTGTTCTGTGCCTCCTCTTTGCCGACATTCGCGGGTTAATTCCGTTTCCAAGCCTCTACTTCACCAACTCAAGGATTAGTTACTCGAAAGTCATCAAAACCTACAAAACAAAGGCTAATCATGTTGGTTAGCCCATATCTTCACATTCATATAAAATTACATGAAAATGTAGACAATAACTTAGATAAACAAGACTAATTTAAGTTATAAAGTGAATCTCGGGCATGCTATTTTTGCCCGTGATCACGCGCCACATCAGAAATTTCAGACGAAGCTTAAGCACAGGCGGGCGCTATCACTGGCACGACGCGCCTGGGCTTGTTCGAGGAAATTTTGTTAAATCCAAAAACTAAGTTTACTTACGGTAAATTGGGAAATTTTTCCTGCCACTATGAATATGTCATGACCCGAACATTGGCCTGGATCGAGGCACGGGATACGGAACCCCAAGAGACTCCAAGTCAACCCATGGCTTGAACATGACTTCTAACTCAATCAACAAAAGCAGAATATCAACATAATAATAATAGAGGGAGTCTAAACATAATGAAAAATATAAACATAGAACAAGAGTTTGAAGCTGAATACAATCTATTTTCTGAAAAGCCTCTAACATATCTGATGGATTGATGGGACAAACCCCCAACTAACCTGACAAGTCTGAAAACTGAAAGACATAATACAACTGATAAGATAGGGCCCTCGCAAGATGAGGACTCACCTACAGATATTGAGAATATCTAACTCTGGAGGTTTTACTAGCGGGACTGATCCTCGATGTCGGAGCCTATATCATAAGAAGATACAACATAAAGTATGTGGTTAGTACTTGGAATGTACCGAGTATGCAAGGTAAGTAAAATAGAAATTTAAAATACATAAAAGTTCATAAGAGTAGGAAAATGTGATCATAACGTAAATATCATAATGTAAACATAAGGCTCAAGGTTTTCAAAATATTCGTAAATCATTCTTAATCATAATCATAAGAGAAAAGCTTTACTAAACATGACTTGAGCCAAAGTATATAATCATAACCATACATAAATTATGAGGAACAGTGAGAGGACTTGTCATAACCAACACCCTCATGGTAGAGCCTTACATGATGCCCCAACTATCTCACTCTAGTGGGCAAAGTCGTCCCAGGCTTGCCAGGCAAAGGACGTGCAGTATGCGATATCACAAAGAGGAGATTCATTAATATTAAAAAATATATAAATAAACCTACGATGCATGTAGTTCTGAGACACCGTGTAGCCCTCTAAACTTGTATGCATGAATTAGGAAGAGCTTAGAATGAACTTACCCTTATTAAAACTCACTACTTAGAGCTTAAAATGATGTAGTTTAGGCCTTAGGATCACAGAAATTACAGAAAATCCCTTACTAAACTCGTAGGGAAAAACAGACTGCCAGTCCTAATGAGGGATTGGACAAGTCGTTACCACTAGTCACGAGTCATCGCCACAAGTCGTCAGGTGCACTACCAAAACTTAAACTGGGGCTCCCCATGGGGAATGTAATGGGTCGTTACTGGTGACCACGACTCGTGGTCACCTCTCGTCCTCTACACTGCCAGAAATACCGGGGTGGGGAGGGTCACCATGGATGACACCACGACTCGTGGTGCTCTCAATGAGTCGTGGTGAGGACCCGATAAGTGCCCTAGCCCAAACTTCCTCTTACTTCAACCATTCTTGAACACGGCTGACTTAACGAGTCATGGGGCTGACCACGACTCGTGGTCATGCCCGTGGTCACTCAAAACTTGAATTTCCATCTTAAGTCAAACTCCCCACCACAAGTCACTTAACGACTTGAGGTCATCCTGATGGGTCACAGGATGACTCATTCTGTGACCTGGTGTAGAAAATCTTGTTTTCTCCATTTCAACTCTTGGGTCTAATATTAGGGCTTCGAGGTATAACAATATCTCCCCCTTGGGAAAATTCCTCGAATGCTGAAAATCAAACAGAAAAGCATAGAAGCACAATCATCATATTCAAATACTGATCATATAAGCTGAAAACTGACGGAATAACTGACTCCGATTTGAACTACATGACTAAACGAAATTCATGAATCATACATACGTACTTTTACATGAAAGAAACTGAGGTACATGAGCTGATATGAAACTGAATAGAATTTAGGGTAAAAACTAATACCTCAAGATGAAACTGAGCCGGAAGGAAATAGATATGGGTATCTAGCAATCATATCTGCTTTGGCTTCCCGTGTAGCACCCTCAACATGCTGATTCCTCCATAAAACTTTAACTGAAGATACTTATTTGTTCCTTAGCTTGCGAACCTGCCAATCTAGTAAATCCACCGGATCCTCTTCATAACTAAGGTTGTCCTTTACACCTCTACTCTCTCCAATAGAACAACTAGATTTGGATCAGCCAAACACTTCTTTAAGAGTGATACTTGAAAAACAGCATGAACAGAAGCTTATTCTGAGAGCAAATCCAATTCATATGCCACTTTGCCGACCTGTTTCACAATCGGATACGGGCCAACATAACAAGGACTAAGTTTTCCTTTCTTACCGAACCTCATCACTCCCTTCATGGGAGACACCTTTAGAAACACCCAATCATCAACTTCAAACTTAAGTTCCCTCCTCCTCACACCCGCATAGGACTTTTGGCGACTTTGAGCTATTATCAACCTATCCCTTATAAGCTTAACTTTCTCCATAGCCTCAAGGACTGAATTTGGTCCTATCATTGCAGCTTCACCGACTTCAAACCAACCAATAGGCGATCTATATCTTCACCTATAGAGAGACTCAAACGGAGCCATCTGAATGCAGGAATGGTAGCTATTGTTATACGCAAACTCAACAAGAGGCAAATGATCATCCTAACTACCCTAGAAGTCAATCATACATGCTTTCAGCATGTCCTTGAGGGTTTGAATAGTCTGCACTGCTTGACCATCCATTTGTGGGTGAAACGATGTACTGAGCTTGACTTGAGTACCAAGTCTATTTTGAAAAGACCTCTAAAACTGGAAGGTAAACTGAGTACTTCTGTCTGATATGATGGACAAGGTCACCCCATGCAACTGAACTAGCTCTCGAATGTACAATTTGGCATAATCCTCTGCCGAATCAGTAGTTTTGATCAGTAGAAAATGAGTTGCTTTGGTCAACCTTTCCACCACCACCTAAATAGAGTCGTACTAATGAAATCCATATTGATCTCCTCTCTCTTCCAATTAGGAATACTGATATTTGGAAACACACCTCCTGGTCTTTGATTCTCAACCTTCACCTGTTGACAATTGGGACACTTAGCCACAAATTCTGCTATGTCCTTCTTCATGCCATTCCACGAACAGACTTTTCGTAGGCGATGGTACATCTTGGTGGCACCTGGATGTATCAAATACCTAGAACCGTGAGCCTCTTGCAACATTCGATCTCTCAAATCACCAACATTCAAAACGCATAGATGACCCTGATATCAAAGAATACCATCTCCCCCTTTGGAGAAGACCTCTACCTTCTAATTCTGAACGACTTCTTTCAGTTTTACCAAACTAGGGTCCTATCCTTTTAGCTTTTACGTCAGTCACCAAGGATGATTCTGATCCATTCTGAACAATAACAACGCCATTGATCAAGTCAACCAAATGAACTCCTAACCGTGCAAGTCGATGCACATCCTTCACCATCTCCTTCGTCCCCTCATCTACATGGCACACACTCTCTATGGAGAGCCTACTAAGTGCTTCTTCTACTACATTAGCCTTACCCGGGTGGTAAAAGGACACTTATATCATAATCCTTGAGTAGTTCCAACCACCTCCTTTGGCGCAGATTTAGATCCTTTCAGGTAAACACATACTATAGGCTTTTGTGGTTCATAAACACATCCACATGGGACCCTATACAAGTAGTGTCACCAAATCTTCAAGGAAAATACTACCGCCGCCAATTCGAGATTATGAGTTGGGTAATTCTTTCATGAACTTTCAACTATCCGGAAGCATATGCTATAACCTTGCCATGCTGCATCAACACACAACCAAGGCCAATCCGCGAAGCATCACAATACACTACACTCCCATTGATACCTTTGGGTAGCGTCAATACCAGTGTTGAGGTGAGTCGAGTCTTCAATTCTTGGAAACTCTTCTCACAAGCCTCCAACTATTGGAACTTCACTTTCTTTTGTGTGAGTTTGGTCAGTGGCGCTGCAATAGATGAAAATCCCTCAACAAATATCCAATAATAACCAACTAAGCCCAAGAAGCTCCTGATATCTAAAGGATTCACCGGTCCAGGCCAATTCTTCACTGCTTCTATCTTTTGAGAGTCCACCTTTATACACTCACTTGACACCACATGGCCCAAAAATGCCACTGAGTTCAATCAAAACTCGCATTTGCTGAATTTAGCATATAATTGGCGATCCTTGAGAGTCTGTATCACCACCCTCAAATGAGTGGCATGCTCCTCCTCGCTCCGAGAGTATATCAGGATGTTATCGATAAACACAATCACGAACATATTCAAGCATGGCTTGAACACCTGTTCATCAAATCCATAAAAGTTGCAGGAACATTCGTTAGTCCAAAAGAAATAACTACAAACTCGTAATGACCATACTAAGTCTTGAAGGCTATCGTTGGGATGTCACTCTCCCAAAACCTAAGCTAATGGTATCCGGATCTGAGATCTATCTTCGAAAAGAACTTGGCACCCTAAAGCTGGTCAAAAAAATCATCAATACTGGAAAGAGGATACCTGTTCTTTATGGTGACCTTGTTCAATTTCCGATAATCAATGCACATACGAAGAGAACCATCTTTCTTTCGGACAAAGAGAACTGGTGCACCCCATGGGGATTTGCTCGGTCTGATGAATCCCTTATCTAAAAGGTCTTTCAATTGCTCCTCCAACTCCTTGAGCTCGGCTGGAGCCATTTTGTAAGGATGAAATATATAGGCTGCATATCGGGAAGAAGGTCAATACCAAAATCGATCTCCTTCTCAGGAGGGATTCCCATTAAATCATCTAGGAACACTTCTGGATACTCACATACTACTGGGGCTGATTGGATAGTCGGGGTCTCAGATGTAGCATCCTTAACCCTAACTAGATGGTACACACAACCCTTAGAGATCATCTTTCTATCCTTAAGGTAGGAAATAAAATGACCTACAGGCACAACTGAACTACCCTTCCATTCTAGAATTGGCTCACCTGGAAATCTGAACTCTACTACCCGAGTTCTATAATAAACTGAGGCATAGCTTGCAAACAACCAATCCATGTTGAGAATAACATTAAAATCGATCATGGCTAATTCTACTAAATCCACCGAGGTGACTTTCTGAAGGACTGTGATCGGGCAATTTCTATACACCCGTCTAGCTATAAGTGAGTCACCCACTGGAGTAGAGACTGAGAAGGGTTCTGATAGGATTTTAGGACTAACTCCAAAACTACTAGCAGCATAGGACGTGAAAAAAGATAAAGTATCCCCTGGATTTGAAAATGCATATACATCAAGATGGAATACTTGTAACATATCAGTAACCACATCTGGTGAAGTCTCCTGCTCCTACAGAAGGCAAGGGCATAAAACTTGTTCTGGCGCTGGCCTCCACCTCCACTGGTGGATGCACCATGCTGGGCTGGGCGTGCTGGTGCTGGTGCTGATCTAGTAGTTTGAACACGGCTTATACCATCACCCTATCTAGCCACTCGGCGCATGTGGCCGGATCTACTGCACCCATAACATACATCCCATCCCAATAGGCACCCTCTTATATGACTCTTGCCACATTTCACATAGGCCAGAAGGTGCGTTCTATCTTCCTTCTCCTCTGGTCCTTCGAACCGGAGGTCCTGCTCCTCTGGTCACCTCTGGGTTTGGATGGTACACTAACTGATGATGGCAATGGAGCTAATGACCTATGATGCAACTGCTGGCGATGTCCGCCTCCTGATCTTTGCTGAGAGAACCCATAATTGTCTGTCTTGGCCCTCTTTACCTCTCTCTCTTCTTCTTAGATACACTGCCTCCATCTGCTAGGAATGAACTATCCAGGGAAAGTCAATATCCTGATGAAGCATGGCAATCCTACAATCCTTGTCCAGGTAGTCCGTCACTCCATGTACAAATCTGCTCACCCGAGCTCTTTGATCGGCCACTAGCTCTAGGCATACCTAGACAAATGGGTGAACTCCAAATAATACTCCTGGATTGTCATATTCCCTTTCTTTAGGTTCACAAACTCTGCTGATTTGATCTCCCTCATCTCACGAGGGAAGAACTGATCCAGCAAACTCCACCCAACCGATGGGACCTGCTCCCACCGCCCTACAATCCTTCCAATGTTTGAACTAAATATGTGCAGCCCCCTTCAACTGATATGAGGCCAAATCTGCACACTCCTCCCTAGTAACCTCTATAATCTGGGTGATCTTCAAAATCTCCTCAATGAACTCATGTGGATCCTCGTCCACCTTAGATCCAAGGAACTCGAGAGGGTTCATCCTTCAGAAAGTCTCTAACCCTTGCTGTAGCGGCATTCCCATTTTGAGCGACATGCGCCACCGTCTGCTAATTAACCTGGGTGGTCAAGGCCTGGTCTAACATCTGGATGGATGCCCTGAACTCTATGTGGGCAACTGGCTCGGGTATGTGCTCCACATGGACTGGTGGGGCTTGTGGTGCTCATTCCAATTGCCTCGTGGCCATTTCTGTTTCAATTTCTTCTGCCATTTACTCTGCAGGGAGGCATGATTCTATAAATGCGTATAGCACAAGTTAGAAGAATAGAGAGACATTTCACTGCACGACATAGATCATGAAAGAAGGGAACATTTCCTAAACATTTCATAGCCTCTTCATCATAAGTGTGGCGTGCTTCACACCCATGAAAATGACTCTACTTAACATGACTTCCAGAAACCCTAGGACACTTTGAAACCTATCACTATGATACCAAGTTTTGCACAACCCAAACATGGGACCGAATCGAGACACAGGACAAGGAACCCTGAGAGACTCCAAATCGACCCATAGCATGAACATAACTTCTAACTCAATCAAGAAAAGTAGAAGATCAACATAATAATCATAGCGGGAGTCTAAACATAACATAAAATTTGAACATACAACACGAGTCTGAAGATGAATACATCTATTATTTGAAAAGCCTCTAACATATCTGATGGGTTATGGGACAACACCCCCAACTAACCCAACAAGTCTGAAAACTGAAAGATCTAATACTACCGATAAGATAAGGCCCTCGAAAGATGAGGATTCACCTATAGATACTAAGAATAGCTACATGTAAGGCTCTACCATGATGGTGTATCATGTAAGGCTCTACCATGATGGTGTCAGTTATGATGAGTCCTCCCACTGTTCCTCATGATTTATGTATATATATATATGAGAGGGTTTAACCTATAGATAGATCATAAGGATTTCATAAGAATTAGGGTAAAACCCCATAGATTATCAATAGAATTTCATGAATTAGAGAGGAATTGGGCATGGGTGTGAACAATTTCACCCATTCATAACCCTACATACCTGAGAAAGACTGATTCTATAACTCCCTTGATTTTTCAATTAAGAATTGATGAAGAACTTGGAGAACTAGACTTGATCACCTCTCGGAAGCCTCTAAACTTGCATGCATGAATTAGTAATATCTTAGATTGAACATACCCTTCTTAAAACTCACTATTCAGAGCTTGAAATGATGTAGTTTAGACCTTAAGATCATAGAAATTACGGAAAAGCCCTTACTAAACTCGCAAGGAAAAATAGACTGCCAGTCCCAATGAGGTATTGGACAAGTCGTTACCACTGGCCACAAGTCGTCAGGTATACTGTCAAAACTTCAACTGGGGCTCACCACGGGGAATGTACTGGGTTGTTACTGTCGTGGTTACCTCTTATCCTCTACACTACTAGAAATACTGGGGGGGGGGGGGTCACCACGTATGACACCATGACTCATGGTGCTCCCAATGGGTCGTGGTGAGGACCCGTTAAGTGCACTATCCCAAACTTCCTTTTCCTTCAACCATCCCTAACCACGACTGACTTATCGAGTCATGGGGATGGCCATGACTCGCGGTCATGCCGTGGGCACTCAAAACTTGAATTTCCATCTTAAGTCAAACTCCACACCATGAGTCACTTAATGACTCGTGGTCATCCTAACGAGTCACAGGACGACTCGTTCTGCGATCTAGTGCAGAAAATCCTATTTTCTCCATTTCAACTCCCGGGTCTTATCATAGAGCTTTCAAGGTATAAAAAAATAATTCAATTGAGCATCTGTATTGGGGGTCGATGATTTACTGGAAAGTCATATAGACAGAAGTTTACTTATTTTTCTAGGTTTTCCTCTTCTTCATTACTTTATGCAACTTTTATATTAAAATCATGGTGTCTTTGGTTTCACTCTTGAACATGAGTGGATAAAAACCTTAGTCTAAGGTTTTGACAATAAGCATGATTGTTGTAGTTTGAACTTTATTTAAGCTAAACAATTCTCCATTTCAAGGTTGTTTATATCTTCTTGTTTTTCACAATTATTCATTAGTTTGATCACCGTTCAAATAATTCCTAAGACTCATTGATTGAACTCAAAAAAGAGAATCATGAGGGTAAAAAGAGGTATAAAGTAGGATCTTAATCCTTTTAAAGAAAAAGGAAATGGATTTGTTGTTATGGATAAGAATATACCCTGTAGCCATACTTAGTTGGGTCAGGTAATTTATAATCAGCATTTTACTTTTCTCCTACGACCATAGAATTATATGCACCGAGGTTAGTAATATAGTTCTTGACTTATCGAAAAGACACTTTGAGAAATGAGTTTGTAACCTACAACTAAAAATCTTCGAGGATAGATTTAGTGTAAGTGATTTTTCATAACTCAACCTGAACGTGAACAAACCAAGACTCTAGATTTCAATCATCATTTGTAATACAATCATCTTTAAACTCGTGTCTGCAAATTTTAATATACATTGCAAATTTTTAGTAGATTAACCTTAACTCTTTCAAAATGATTCTTTTTTTCTTAGGAATACTGAAATATTAATTCCACTTAATATAATTAATTTGACAAGACTCTGTGGGACGATGGCTGGACTCTTGTCTTATATTACTTTAGGACCACATACACTTGCGTGTGCACTTAGTTGCATCAATGGTCATGTCACCATCATCCATCGGGGTTGGACCTTTGCGGCTTCTACTCTCCATCGCATGGCGTATTCTCTGAAAGACTTTGTTGATTTCTTCTCTAATTTTTTCAAATAAAACCTATTCAGGATTGCCTTGGTGTTAAACCTGAACCCTATTTATGAACTCTTGTGCATCATACTCCAACTATGCCATTTTTGCAGGTCTTGGCTTGGGTACCAATCAAGCACCTCTCCCATCAAGCTCCTTCTAAATAACTTCATCTTAATGGCTTCACATTTTCACATGTAGACTAGTTTATCAAAATACGACCTTAAATCTGCTCAAGGATTTCCTTTTCTATCAAATGTGTCAAATTTTGGTATGTTATACCCCATAGGAAACTCAAAATCTGGATGAACACATAGATCCTCATATTCAATACCTTCATAACCTTTGTGGATCAATATGGTTTTTAATGTTTCTTTCAATCCATGAATCTTTTTTTCCACATTCTCGTCTACTTTGACCCTTGCTCCTCTCTCCATTTCCTCATATGGATTAACCTTTGGATAAGGCATGGCTAGTATTGGGGTACTGAAAGGTTAAGCTTCCGCTACATATACTAGTGACACATGTAGCGTGTTAGGGATAGCAATGTGTGCTACTAGTATGTGTCGGGTTTCTTGGTGGTTTTGAGTGAGTGGGGTGGTTTGGGTGGGTTGACAAAAGTTGTGTTGTTTTTGGTTACTGATGAATTGGTATAAAGTGTTAAGGGGTGAGTGGATCAACACGTGGAGAAAGCGGTGGGAATAGTTGCACTTTCTCTCTATTCAGGAATTGGTGTGTTCAATCTAATGGAAAAGTCAGTGAGGTTCGAAAGTGAATTGATCTAGCTTTGCATGTTGTCCTTTTGTTGCATCATATGGGCAAATTGTTCAACAATAAGGGTCACATCTCTTCCCTCTGAAGTCTCACATTCGTCTCTTGGAATGGTGATAACCGCTAAGCCTGTATGATCAGATGGACTTAAATCAGTCATATTGGTAGATGCTTGATAACGCTCAAATTATACCTCTGGAGAAGTATAACGCTGTCATTATCAATAAAGAACCCGACTAAGGTTTGGATCGATCCCATAGAAAATATGGTCAAGATATAGACTAATGCTAGTATTTAGGATTTTAGTTCAATTATTTCCTAAGAGGGTTTGCATAAACATAATCAAGTGACAATATTGTGAAATAGTGTAGTTATCAAAGTTATATAATTAACTAGGGAAGTGTTCCCCATGGCTTCTCACCTAGGTCGAGTTATTACACTTGTGATTTATCCGAATACCTGGCCTGTAGAAATGATAAACTACGTTCATTAAAACGACTGATTCACCCCTATTAGATGAATATACTTAATTATCGGACAAAGTTAGGTCTCATGAGAGATTTCAACTAACCTTTATCAGTACTTCCAAATTAACTTCCCTTCCGCCACAGCTCAAGTTATTCAATGAAAATTACTTTTAAGGCTTTTTTGTTATTCTCTTTTTCTAATCTCTATTTTTCTAGTTTTAAGAAAATAGAGAATACGAGCTAGTCCTAACATTGTGCACCATTAAGAAACATTAATTATGAAGAAAAGAACAATATAGGCATCCATATTGGTTTAGAATCACTCTGTGTTAACCCTATTTAGTTATTCCATCATGGTTTCTACAATCCGAGCTAGTTGTGGAGGTTTTAGCTACTCGTGTTTATGAGAAATAAATCAGAATTCAAAGAAGAAATCATAATTAAACACTTACAATATTGATGGAAGAAAAACCAGATAATTAATTGCACAATAAACTTCAACAATCAAGAACACGATGATGAACTAGATCAAGGTTTTTGTGTGTTTGTTCTCCAAGTAGTGTTAGGAAAACCAAAAACACAATTGCAATGAAAAAGTGTCAATTCTTCCAAAGAAAAATAAAAGGAAAGTACTTATAAAATTAATGAAATCCTTTCCTAAATTGATAGGGATTCTACCGCCAGGATGACCTACGAATCGTTGTCTACTCTCGTAATACAATTTTGCAGCTTCTAGATCTATCAAGTACTGGAGGTTGGTACGACTCATACAATGATAGTACGAGTCATAAGAGTCTATCATGGTATGAACTTCAACAATTTGGCATCTCTAATGATCCTCCTACTGGTCCTTCATATGATTCGCACCGTGTTGGTACGACCCATGCAATCCACTCGTGCCCTGAGTATCCCATGTGTCCGATCCTTTAAATCTCACCGTAAGTCTGTCAGTAAGATTTGCTCCTCATCGTCACAACTCGTAGCATCTGCTCATAACTTAGGATCTTCCAATAGACATGTTCTGAATCTTAACCACGTACACTTAGTATGACTCGTACCTAGGACTATCAAGCAAAGATCACTCTCACCATGAAATTTACACAGATAACTGGAAGTGTGTAATACAACCCATGTGCCTTCACAACAAACGAAGTCCCAAAACTCATAGTGATATGTATATAAGAAACTAGGACTATCAAGCAAAGCTCTCACTCTCACAAGAAATTCAAACACTAAACAGGTGATACCATAAGCTTTCCCTTATTTTATCTATAGTTCTTCAAACAGTCAGTTTTGGATTACTATAGGACTTTCATTGTCTTGTAATGTAGGATCAGGGACGGGTGTGGTAAATCTGGACAATTAGTGATGGCACTACATAACTTTTGGCTTCACTTCTACCCTTTTCTATCTCTTTTCTCCTTTTTTCCATTTTATTCATCTTTCAACTCGTGGATGTGGTTTATTTTTCATTTTTTCTCTTTCTTTATTTTCTCACTTCCAAATTTTTCTTATTTTTTTCTTTCACACCACACCCACTTTTCACTAATTAGCTTTTCTCATTTATTTTACCCCACTCAATCTATGCACCCCTACAATAATCACATTCAACTTAGGCATTTTTCCTGAGTTGAGGTTCACAATGTCCAAGGAGGGACCAGGGCCAAAACAAAGAAAGTAGTCAATCCAGGCTCAAACATTTGGATCAAAGGATACTTATTTCACTTGGTCAGGTAATTTGGGCTAAAATTGAGCTAAGTCAGAAACGGTCTATGATCCTTTCCTAACTAACTGTCCCTAACCTAAGAAAAAACTAACCAGGCAAGTTCTAGATCACCTACACATCATCGAACTTGGTAACAACTCAATCAAGCATAGTACAGGGTTACATCACACTACATGCCTAGTTCATGCATAGCTACACTAAGTTAATCATGCTAATCTATCAAATGCCATAAAAAGATCCACATTTGTCATGCTTTGCAGCCAACACACAGCTAATCATAAATTTTTTTTTAAAAAGGGGTCATTTTTTCAAAACTACAAAACATCACATACATGTGCAATTTATTAGCTGTTAAGTACTCCTAGATTAATTCTAATTAAAAAAAACAAAATATCCTAAACATACCAGTTCTACTAGATAGCGTGCTCGAGGGAAAAGAAACAAGACAACAAAAACCTTCGGACGAAAAAAATAAAGTCAAAAATAGATAGCCCTCCCCCCCCCCCCTAAAAATCATGCTTTTTCCCCAAAGTAGTAAAATAAAAACCAAGAAAAGGTCATACCTGTGACACTCTAAGTTATCCTATCATCCTCTGTAGGCAGGTGTGATGGTACACTCTCCACCTCGGCAATCGTGGCACCAGTAGTGGCCGACGCACTCAGTGTTGTGGTGATGATGATGGCGGTTATCCCCTCCCTCTCTATAGTCTCGGTTGCCTCATCGATCTTGATATTTCTCTAGACTGAATGTGGCTCACCCAAAGGGTCCTTGCCACTCACAGGCTCCCTAGGTATAGTAGTAGAGCTCCCCGCTCCTTTCACTTTCTCCTATAGTTCAGACATATGCTGGTCATGGGACTATTGGCTAGCTACTATGGCCCTCTTGTGCTCCTTTCTAGATCTCTTCCTCCTCTTCTTAAAGGTTTCCTTATCAACTACCTTAGCCAACCTCCACTTTGCTGTAATACCCCGAAAGTCCCTTAGATCAGATCCGAGGGTGGAAGTAGAGAAAATAGAAAATGTTGCACCAGGTCACAGGACGACTCATCTAGTCACTCTTGAAGTGCTCCACGAGTCGTGGAGTGACTCATGAAGTGGAGGCTAGCCTTGGAGGAAACGTGGTCAGGGGGTGACATGAGTGGCAGTCACGAGTCATGGAGTACATCACGACTCATGAAGTGAGTCATGTCCAGGGAGCTAAGTTGAAGGTGGAATTTTTTCCAGTGGGGAGTCACGAGTGGTCCTCTACCTCATGACTCATGAGGTCCCCCGTGATGACTGGCAGGGTCTTTTTTCTACATTTTAGTAAGGGTTCATAATTCCTAAGCTCCTAAGCCCTAAACTACTTCATTTTGAGCTCTATTAGGAGTATTTTAAGAGTGCTTATCCTATCTTAAATCATTCTCTCCCATACATGAAAGATTAGAGGGCTCTATTGAAGATCAAGCTTGAGAATTCTCCTCGATTTTCCCCAAAACTCTTGGGCTTTCAAAATCAAGCTAGGAATCAAACTTCTCGAGTATGTAGGGTTATGAATGGGAGTTTCTCTTCACACTCATGCCCATATCCTATCTCAAGTTCATGAATTCAAGTGTATGATCCTACGGGGTTTTAACCCAATGTATGGATTCTCTATGTTTTAATCATGGGTCAATGCCCTTTATATTTTAAATGATATTTTAAAGTTCATGGTCAAGTTCTATACCTATTTTGAATTACAATTCATGATTTCTAGTTTTGAAGTTATTATGCCCAATTATGCAAGTTTCATGAAAAGTTAAAATTATGATCTATGTTTTCAAGCATGATGAGATGTTTAGCATGAAAGAATGTTTATGAATTTCACATGTATGAATTCATGATTTTGACTATAAAGTCGATTTCAAGCATTTTAAAGTTTGGGAAAGACCACATAATCTATGTATGTTTTCATGATTTAGTTCAATTATATGATGTTAGCTTACCACTTGGTTTTGGAGTCTAGACTCCCACTTTCAGCTTGTGGTATGTTTTGAGCCAAGGCTCCTCATATTCAGATTTCAGACTATGTATGCAATTTCATGATCAGCTTCATTGAAAAATGATGGTTCAGCTTCATTGAAAAATGATGGAGATCATATGCATATTTTTGGGAGTAGTGTCTAGCACCGAGTAGGCTAGGGGTTTAGGTAGGGCCTCAGAACTATGTGCCAATGTAGGTTTATTCAGATTCATTAGGACCTCCCTTGTATGTTTTCCCTTCCCCCAAAGGGCCTTCAACTTGATATCAATATCATGGTAGCGCCCTTAGCCCTAGCAAGGCTTTGGACGGCTCTGTCCACTTGAGTGTAATAGTTAGGATCATGTAAGCTCTATTGTGATTATGTCGGTTATATGAAATGTCTCCCATTATTTCTCATTAGTTCAGTTATGCATGTTCATCAGTTATAATATTATCTTTTCAACATGTTTGATCCAATGTTCAGTTTATCACTTTTACTTAAGATCATCAGTTTCAACTTTGTGTCATTCATTTTAATTATAATATTCAATTATGTTTATTCATGTTTTCAAGATATCTGCATGCAAGTCCCTACTCTCAAAATCTTATATTGATATGATTTATGTTATGCATGTTTTCAGTTTATACTTACTTGGCCGGCTTTACTTACCTTGCATACTCAGTACATTCCAAGTACTGACTGCATACTCTATGCGGTATCATTTCATGATACAGGCTCAGACGTTTAGATTCAGTCTCGTCACTAGCCAGTTTTCAAAATTCAGTCGAGACAGTTTATTAGTGAGTCCTCATCCTTTGAGGATCGTTACATAGTCGAGCTATTATCAATTTCAGTTTCAAACTTCTAGTGATCTAGTTGGGGATGTTTTCCTATTAGCTCATCAGTATGTTTGAGGCTTTTCAGACATAGTTTGTATATTCAATTTTAGATTCAGTGTTTAAGATTTTTCATTATTTAAACATTTTATTATTCAAACTTTTGCTATTTCAGAATCTCGTCTTTCGCTTTATTTATGCTGAGCTTCAGTTTTTATGTTCATGCCATGAGTTGACTTGGAGCCATTTATGGTTCTATTTTCCGTATCTAGATCCAGACCTATGTTCAGGTCTTGACATTACTCGTATCTCTAGTGGCCGTCTCATGAGTCCAAAACATCCCTAAGTCTAGCCCCTCATCGAACTCATCCTCAAATAGCAGAATGGTAGGGGATAGTGATATGGTTGGCTGTTGAGATGATAACTCGGCGATCTCACTCCTGATTAAGCCCAATTCATCCCTCAATCCCTGCATATCTGGCAGCTCTACTAATCACTCATTGATTCGAAGCTCAAAACTGTCGAGCCTGGTGTGCAAAGCTCTAGCTCCCTTATCAACCTCGGCCCTCACCCATCGCTTGACTTAATCCATCATCATATTAACCTTCTATTCTATCAAGGTCAACCTCTTGGCCATCTTTTGCAAGAAATCCTATGGTACAAGGACATAACCAGTCGGAACCTAGCCCAGAGTAGTTGGTGGAGGAGTGATGTGCTAGGATTAGCTGCTATATGTTCGGCCTCAGGCCGGCATCTCACTCTGGTCAACTGAAGTGGGGGCATCTACATTCTCGCCCCCATCTATCTGTGATATCAAGACAGCTGATGGTACTCTTACTGACCCACCAGGTTCATCTCATCACTGATCAGGCCTATATCTGCAATCCGTGTACCTCCCACTCTAGCATCAGTCTCTATTATGACCCAAACACCTGTTTCCCAACAAAGCTTGTATATAAGGCTCGGGAATGGAATGGTAGTGCTCAGTTCTAAAGATCAGTCCTAGATCTCCTTGCTATAATCCGATGAATGTCAATAGCATACCGAGACATGGTGCACACTACCAATCCTGCTCTATCTGCACTCAAAGTGTTATCATTAGCTGTAGGCGCCAACCTATGGTGGAATAGTGTCCAACAGGCGTTTGCAATGAAATTGAGCGAGGCTTTGGTGACTTGTCATCCACTAGTCACCCAATTTGCATCCTCCTTCTCCTCAACAATCACACTAGCCAACCACCTCACATGTCGTTGCCTCTCCTTAGCACTCAATTGTTTGACCATTTTCAGGGTCTTTATACATCAGTCAAACTTGGAAGTGGAAGCTGGAGCCTGATAATCTAGCTTGTATAGCATGTGGGCAATGGTCTACTCTAATATATCCACAGTTCGCCCCCCCCCCTATGACACTCCCTACTCTAGGCTGCTCCTTCATCTTCTATCCATCCAGGGTTTGATGTTTTATGGTAGCCAAGTAGTTGGCATAGAACTCCCTGACCATGTTATGACTAAAGTTGTTAGGGGTTCTTGCCACCCAGCTGAAATCATATGGCTTGAATAACCGCTTAATCTCCTCCACCTCATCAAATGCCCCAATCAAGATTCGTAGCTCCTCATGTATGCTCCTCCTAAGGTTAAGCTTTGATGTAAGGGTGAGGCCCTAGTTATAGATCTCTCGAGCACCTGGCACACCCCACTTATGGTGTGGCTCTCTACAAATGGAGTTTGCTCATCATCTTCATCCTCAAATTTGGCCTCGTCTGAACCCTCTCCAGATTGGGCCTCAGCTAACCCTTCCTCTTTATTCAAGCCAATACCGAACTCTTGGAACTATTTATCATCTCCCTCCTCAAACTAGGGATCTTCTACTAGAGAGCCTGAGGTGGCTGCGGCATGAGACTTGGCCTATGCCCTAGTGGTTTGTGGCTTATCAGTTTTATCGGTGTCCACATCATACTCCTCCACCGAACCACTAGGAGAGTCTGCCTCCTGCTCAGATGCAAAGACTTCATCCCTCAAACCCCTCCGAGCTGCAATCTCATTTCTAGCCTTCTTATCCTAAGCATTCTTGTTGGTTTGTCTTTGCGTGCCATTATATCTGTGGAGAAGGAATTAGTACATGTGATATCAACGAATGAAAGCAAGAAGAGTATATGCATTATGTCACTATGGTTCATCAGTACGAGTCATACTGTAATACCCAAAAAACCCTAAGATCAAACTCGAGGGTTGAAAAAAATCAAATAGGATTTTTTGCACCACGTCACAGGACGAGTTGTCTAGTGACCCATGAGGTGTACCACAAGTCATTAAGTGACTCATGGGAAGGAGGGTAGACTTGATAGATTTCTTTTTTGGATTTAGGGGTGACCATGAGTGTGACCATGAGTCGTGGTCAGCACCACGGTTCGTTGAGTTAGTGGTCAAGAGTTGATTGAAGGATGAAGAGCTTGGAAAATGCACCTAACGACTAGTCAACACGATTCATCGAGTACACCACGAGTTGTGGTGTCCCTCATGGTGACCAATGTTGATGAATTTCTAGTGCTGGCAATGTGTAGCAGACTAGGAGTCGTTGTATAGGGGGCAAGACATCCAGTCCCTCATTGGGACTGACAGTGCATTTTTTCTGTGAATTTACTAAGGGATTTTCCGTAATTCCTAAGTTCCTAAGGACTATACTACATCATTTTAAGCTTAGAAAGGTGTTTTTTAAGAGGGGTAAGTTCATTCTAAGACTTTTCTCTTTCATGCATGTAAGTCTAGAAGCTCCTAAAGGTGATCAAGCCTAGATTCATCAAGATCTTCCCAAAATTTCCTTTGGGTTCTCAAGAGAGTTGTGAAATCAGATTTCTCCAGGTATGTAGGGTTATGAATGGGTATATTCAACCACAGCCATGTCCAATCCCTCTTCAATTCATGAAATTCTAGTTGACGAATCTATGGGATTTTAACCCAATATGTGAATTTTCTAAGTATTAATCATGGGTATGATCTATGCATGTTTCTCAAGTTGAATTATGATTAATGGGCATATTTTACCATGTTTTCAATTATAAATTATGTTCTCAAGCTTTACAAATTTTGATTCCCATCGATGGAAGTTCATGAAAGTTGAGATCTATGATATATGTATTCTAGTATGATGAGATGTATATGATGAAAGTATGATTTTGAATTTATCCATGTCCATGTTCATATTTTCGAATGATCGAGTCTATGTCAAGCATATTTATGTAATGGGCAAGCCCATATGATCAAAGTATGTTTCATGATTTATCTAAAGTTTGTGTATTAGATTACCACATGGTTTTGGAGTCTAGACTCCCACTATATTCAGCTTGTGGTATGGTTTGAGCCCAAGGATCCTCATGTTGTGATTTCAGATTTATGCATGTATGTTATGAGTCAGCTTTATCACTAGATGATAGTTCAGCTTCATTGAAAAACGATGGAGAGCATATGCATATTTTTGGGAGTAGTGTCTAGCATCGAGTAGGCTATGGGTTAGTCAATCCTCTGCCTCATCACTACGTGCCAATGTAGGTATGTTTAGATAATTGGGACCTCCCTTATGAGCTTCCCCTGCCCCCAAGGGGCCTTCAACTTGATATTGATATGATGGTAGCTTCCTTAGCCCTAGCAAGGATTTGGACGGCTCCGCCTACTTGAGTGTAATAGTCGGGGTCACATAAGCTCTATCGTGGTAATGTCGATTATAAGAAGAGTCTCCCATTGTTTCACATGACTTCAATTATGCATGCTCATTAGCCATGATGTTATGTTTTCAGTAGGTTTGACCTAATGTTCAGTTTTACTTAGGATTATCAATTTTTATCTTTGGGTCATTCAATTCTGTTATTATATGCAGTTATGTCTAAATCATGGTTTCAGATAATAGCATGCAAGCCCTACTGCCATACCCTTATGATGAAATGTTTTTATGTTATGCATGATCACTGATTTTACTTACTTAACGGTTTTACTTACCTTACATTCTCGGTGCATCCACGTACTATCCGCATACTCTATGATGTATCTTTTCATGATATAGGGTCGGATATTCAGGCTCAGTCCTGCCAGTAGCCAGACTCTCAGTATTAGCATCTCCCAGTCTCAGTTCGTGAGTCCTCATCTTCCGAGGGATCTTCATCAATTGTATTTAGTATTTTCAGTTTTAGACTATAGTGAGTTCGTTGGGGTCTTGTCCCATCAAGTTGTCTGTAGTAGAGGCTTTTTAGACATAGTATGTATTTAGTCTCAACCTTTTGTTATATATTCAAATGTTATGATATTTTTCATACTTCCGTTATATTATGTAAGTTAGACTTCCGCTTGATTATGTTGAATTTAGATTTCATGTTCATGCCATGAGTCCACATGGAGCCTCTCGGGGTTCTCTGTCCCGTGTCTCGATTCGGGCCAAAGTTTGGGTCATAAAAAACATGGGATTAGAGCATTAGGTTTTGATATGTCCTAGGGTGTTTGAAAGTCGCGTTAAGTAGAGTCTTTTTCATGGGTGTGGAGCGCGCCACACTTATAAAGAAGAGGCTACAAAACATTTAGGAAATGTTCCCATCTTTCATGATCTAAGTTGTGCGATGAAGTATCTCTCTATCCTTCTAACTCATGTTATACGCGTTTGCAGAATCATGCCTCCTCGTCGAGTTAATAGAAGAAGAAATGGGAATGGAAATGGCCACGAGAATGGCAATGGGGATGGGCACCAATAGGCCCCGCCAGCCCATTAGGATCATGTACCCAAGAAGGTTGCCCACGCGGAGTTCAGGGCAGCCATTCAGATGCTAGCTCAGGCTTTGACCGCCCAAGTCAACCAACAAGCAGTAGCGCATGTCCCAAAGAATGGGAATGCGGCGGCGGCAAGAGTTAGAGATTTTCTAAGGATGAACCCTATGTAGTTTCTTGGATCAAAGGTGGACGAGGATCCACATAAGTTTATTGATGAAGTTCTAAAGATCACCCAGATCATGGAGATGACAGGGGAGAAGTGCACGGATCTAGCCTTGTATCAGTTGAAAGGGTTGTGCACATTTTGTTCAAGCAATAGAAGGATAGTAACGTAGATGGAGCAGGCCCTATTGGTTGGGAGGAGTTCCATACCACATTTTTGGATCGGTTCTTCTCTCGTGAGATGATGGAGATTAAAGCAGCTAAGTTTGTGAACCTAAAGAAAGGAAAGATGATAGTTTAGGAGTATGCTTTGGAGTTCACTCGCCTATTCAAGTATGCACCTAACATTGTGATAGATCAGAGAGCACGAGTGAGTCGGTTTATGCATGGGATAACAGACTACTTGGTAAAAAATTTTCGAACCGCAATGCTTCATCAGGACATTGACTTTCCCTGGATAGTTCTATATGCCCAGCAGATAGAGGTGGTATACGTGAGTGAGTGGGAGAGAGAGGCCAAGAGGGCCAGGATTGATAACTCCGGATTCTCCTAGCAGAGACCTGGTGGACACCATCAACAGTCCTACCAGAGATCTTTAGCCCCAGCACCATCGGTTATGAGTGTGCCATCCAGATCCAGACGTGATCAGAGGGGATGAGCATCAGGCTCTAGAGGTCAGGGTAGCAGACCCACAGATTCCAGCATTCTAGAGTGTAGCAAATGTGGCCAGAGACACACGACTCAGTGCATAGCAGTTTCGGGTGCTTGTTTCAGCTGTGGGTGGCCCGAACATATGCTTAGAGATTGCCCAGTAGCTAGATAGGGCCATGATAGGGGCTGAGGCCCAGCCTCCAGTTCAGCAGCTCCACCAACACGCCCAGCTCAACAGGGTTCATCTACTAGTGCGGGTGGTGATCAGCGCTAAAACAGCTTCTATGCCCTAGCATCTCATCAATAGTAGAGGCTTTTCAGACATAGTATGTTTTTCAATTTCAGCCTTGTGTTATGTAATCAAATGTTATGATATTTTCAGACTTCCGCTATATTATGTATGTTAGACTTTCGCCTGATTATGTTGAGCTTAGATGTCATGTTCATGCCATGGGTCGACTTGGAGCCTCTCGGGGTTCCTTGTCCCGTGTCTCGAACCGAGCCTATTTTCAGGTCATGACAAACTTAGTATCAGTATTCCTCCTTGATGTATATGCATTGTTAGATGCAGGGGCTACTTTTATCTTTTGTGATGCCCTATGTTTCTAGTAGTTTCGGCGTTAGTCCTAAAATTCTATCAGAACCCTTCTCAGTCTCTACTCCAGTCGATGATTGAGTTATAGCTCGACGGGTATATAGAAATTATCCTGTCATAGTTCTTTAGAAAGTCACCTCAATAGATTTAATAGATTTAGCCCTGACCAATTTTGATGTTACCTTCGACATGGATTATGTACATGCATGTTATGCTTCAGTAAATTGTAAAACCCAGGCAGTAGAGTTCAGATTTCCGGGTGAGCCAATCCTAGAATAGAAGGGTAGTTCAGCTATTCCTGTAGGTCGCTTCATTTCCTACCTTAAGGCAAGAAAGATGATTTCTAAGGGTTGTGTGTACCATCTAGTTAGGTTCAAGGATGCTAAATCCGAGACCCCAACTATCCATTCAATTTCTGTAGTGTGCGAGTAACCATAGGTGATCCTAGATGATTTATCGGGAATTCGTCCTTAGCGGGAGATCAACTTTGGTATTGACCTTCTTCTCGATATGCGGTATCTATTCCTTCTTATAGAATGGCTCCAACTAAGCTAAAGGAGTTGAAGGAGCAGTTGAAGGATCTTCCAGATAAGGGTTTCATTAGACCTAGAAAATCCTTGTGGGGTGCACCAATTCTCTTTGTCTGAAAGAAGGATGGTTCCTTTCGTATGTGCATTGACTATCGGTAATTGAATAAAGTTACCATCAAAAACAGGTATCCTCTCCCCATGATTGATGATTTATTTGACCAGATTCAGGGTGCTAAGTTCTTTTCAAGGATAGACCTCAAATCCAGATACCATCAACTCAGGGTTAGGGAGAGTGACATTCCGAAGACAGCCTTCAGGACTTGATAATCACTATGAGTTTGTAGTTATGTATTTTGGACTAATGAATGCTCCTGCAACGTTTATGGATATGATGAATAGGGTGTTCAAGCCATACTTGGATATGTTCATGATCGTGTTCATAGCTGATATTCTCATATACTCTCGGAGTGAAGAGGAGCATGCTGCTCATTTGAGGATGGTTCTACAGACTCTTAAGGATCATCACTTGTATGCTGAATTCAACAAATATGAGTTTTGGTTGAACTCATTGGCATTTTTGGGTCATGTGGTGTCAAGTAATGGTGTACAAGTGGACTCTTAAAAGATAGAAGCAGTGAAGAATTGCCCTAGACTAGTTATTCCTTCAGATAATAGGAGTTTCTTGGGTTTAGCTGGCTATTACTAGAGGTTTTTCGAAGGGTTTCCTCCATTGTAGCACCATTGACTAAATAGACCCAGAAGAAAATGAAGTTTCAGTGGTCGAAGGCTTGTGAGAATAGCTTCCAAGAGTTGAAGACTCGACTCACCTCAGCACCAGTGTTGACCCTACTGAGGGTACCAATGGATTTGTGGTATATTGCGATTCCTCGAGGATCAACCTTTGTTGTGTATTAATGCAGCATGATAAAGTTATAGCTTACATTCCAGGCAACTGAAGATCCATGAGAAGAACTATTCGACTTACGACCTCGAATTGGCGCAAGTAGTATTTGCCTTGAAGATTTAGAGACACTATCTATATGGGGTCCATGTGGATGTGTTTACAGACCACAAGAGCCTACATTACATGTTTACCCAAAAGGATCTGAATCTATGTCAGAGGAGGTGGTTGGAGCTTTTGAAGGATTATGATATGAGTGTCATGTATCATCCAAGCAAAGATAATGTGGTGGCAGACACTCTTAGCCGGCTTTCTATGGAGAGTGTGTCCCATGTAGATAAGGAAAGGAAAGAATTAATAAAGGATGTGCATTGGCTTACACGACTAGGAGTCCATCTTGTTAACTCGGTAGATGGAGGTGTCATTGTTCAGAATAGACCAGAATCTTCCTTGGTGATCGAGGTCAAAGATAGACAAGATGAGGACTCGATTTCGGTAAAGTTGAAGGAAGCCATTTAGAATCAGAAGGTGGAGGTCTTCTCCCTAGGGGAAGATGGTGTGCTATGATATTAGGGTCGTTTGTGTGTACCAGGTGTTGATGACCTGAGGGAACGAATGTTGCATGAGGCTCATAATTCCAGATATTCTATACATTCAGTTGCCACTAAGTTGTACCGTGAACTACGAAAAGTCTATTGGTGGAATGGCATGAAGACGGACATAGCTGAGTTTGTGGCTAAGTGTCCAAATTATCAAGAGGTAAAGATTGAGCATCAAAGACCTAGGGGTATGCTTCAAGACATTAGTATCCATACTTGGAAGTGGGAGGAAATCAATATGGACTTTACTACAGGGTTGCCTTGTACTCAACAACAGTATGACTCTATTTGGGTGGTTGTAGACAGGTTGACTAAGGCAGCTCATTTTCTACCAATCAAAACTACCGATTCAGCGGAGAATTATGCCAAATTAAACATGCGGGAGTTATTTCGGTTGCATGGAGTGCCTTTGTCCATCATATTGAATAGAGGTACTCAGTTTACCTCCCAGTTTTGGAGATCATTTTAGAAGGGACTCGGAACTCAAGTCAAGCTTAGTACAATATTTAACCCACAAACAGATGGTTAGGCTGATCAGACTATCTAGACACTTGAGGATATGTTGAGAGCATGTGTAACTGATTTCGCGGATAGTTGGGATGATCATTTGATTCTCATTTAGTTTTCCTATAACAACAACTACTATTCCAGTAGTCAGATTACTCCATTTGAGGCTCTCTATGGGCGAAGATGCAGATCACCTATTGGTTGGTTTGAAGTCGGTGAAGCTACGATGATAGGACCATATTCAGTCCATGAGGCTATCGAGAAATTTCAGCTTATAAGGGAAAGGTTGAAAATAGCTCAGAGTCGCCAAAAGTCCTATGCAGATGTGAGAAGGGAGCTAGAGCTTGAATTTGATGATTGGGTGTTTCTGAAGGTATCTCCCAGGAAGGGAGTCATGAGATTTGAAAAGAAAGGGAAACTCAGTCCCCGTTATGTTGGTCCATACCAGATTGTGAAATGGGTTGGCAAGGTAGCATATGAGTTGGAGTTTCCCTCAGAATTAGCTTCAGTTCATCTAGTTTTCCATGTATCTCTTTTAAAGCATTGATTGGGTGATCCATCTCTTATTGTCCCGATGGACAGTGCAGGTGTGAAGGATAGCTTTAGTAATGAAGAGGTTCCAGTAGAAATACTTGATCATTAGGTTCGAAAGCTAAGAAACAAAGAAGTATCCTTAGTGAAGGTTTTGTGGAGGAATCAGCATGTTGAGAGAGCTACATGGGAAGCCGAAGCAAATATGATGGCTAAATACCCACATCTATTCCCTTCCGACTCAGTTTAAGCTTGAGGTATCAGTTTCTCCCCGAGTACTCTATTTAGTTTCATGTTCAGTTCATATGCCCCAGTTTCTTTCATTTCAATGAATGTATGTGTGATCCATGAATTCAGTTTAGTAATGTAGTTCAGCTCGGGGTCAGTCACTCTGTTAGTTTTTAGCTTAAATGTTCAATATTTGAGTATGATGATTGCATTTCTCAGCTTTTCAGTATGATTTCCCACATTCGAGGATGAATGTTCCCAAGGGGGAGATATTGTAGTACCCCAAAAGCCCTAAGATCAAATGCGAGGGTTGAAACTAAGAAAATAGTATTTTCTGCACTAGGTCACAAGATGAGTCATCAAGTGACCCCTGAGGTGCACCAATGAGTCGTTAAGTGACTCATGTGAAGGAGGGTGGACTTGGTAGGTTTTTTTGGATTTGGGGGTGACCACGGGTGTGACCACGAGTTGTTGTCAGCACCACGATTTTTTGTGTTAGCCATGGTCAAGAATTGATTGAAGGATAAAGAGTTTGGACAGTGCACTTAACGACTAGTCACTACGAGTCATCGGGTACAACACGAGTCATGATGTCCCTCGGGGTGATCAATGTTGATGAATTTCTAGTGCTAGCGACGAGTAGCAGACCACAAGTCATGGTATAGTGGACGAGTCTTCCAGTCCCTCGTTGGGACCGGCAGTGCATTTTTCATGCGAATTTATTAAGGGCTTTTCCATAATTCCAAAATTCCTAACGCCTATACTACGTCATTTTAAGCTGAGAAAGGTGTGTTTTAAGAGGGTAAGTTCATTCTAAGCCTTTTCTCTTCCATGCATGCAAGTCTAGAAGCTCCTAAGAGTGATCAAGTTCTTCCCCAAATTTCCTTTGGGTTCTCAAGAGAGTTGTGAAATTAGATTTCTCCAGGTATTTAGGGTTATGAATGGGTATAATCATCCACAACCATGCCCAATCCCTCTTCAATTCATGAAATTCTAGTTGATGAATTGCTGGGATATTAACCCAATATATGAATTTTCTAAGTATCAATCATCGGTATGATCTATGCATGTTTCTCAGTTTGAATTATGATTAATGGGCATATTCTACAATGTTTTCGATTATAAATTATGATTTCAAGTTTTACAAATAATGTCCCCGGCACATGGAAGTTCATGAAAGTTGAGATCTACGATATATATATTCTAGTATGATGAGATGTATATGATGAAAGTATGATTTCGAATTTATCCATGTCCATGTTCATGTTTTCGAATGATAAAGTCTATGTCAAGCATGTTTATGTAATGGTCAAGCCCATATGATCAAAGTATGTTTCATGATTTATCTAAAGTTCATGTATTAGCTTACCACAAGGTTTTAAAGTCTAGACTCCCACTATTTTCAGCTTGTTGTATAGTTTGAGCCCAAGGCTCCTCATATTGTGATTTCCGATTTATGCATGTATGTTATGAGTCAGCTTCGTCACTAGATGATGGTTCATCTTCGTTCAAAAATGATGGAGAGCATATGTATGGTTTTGGAAGTAGTATCTTGCACTGAGTAGGCTAAAGGTTGACCAACCCTATCTCTCAAAACTACATACCAACGTAGGTATGTTTCGATTATTTGGACCTCCTTTGTGAGCTTCCCCTACCCCAAGGGGCATTCAGCTTGATATCTATATTATGGTAGTGTCCTTAGCTTTGACAACGCTTTGGATGGCTCCGCCCACTTGAGTGTAATAGTCGGGACCACATAAGCTCTATCATGGTAGTGTCGGTTATAAGACGAGTCTCCCATTGTTCCTCATGATTTCAATTATGCATGTTCATTAGTCATTATGATATGTTTTTAGCGGGTTTGACCCAATGTTCAGTTTTACTTATGATTATCAGTTTTCATCTCTGGGTCATTCGGTTCAGTTCTGATATGCAGTTATGTCTAAATCATGTTTTCATATAATAGCATGCAAGCCCCACTCTTAGACCCTTATGATGAAATGTTTTTATGTTATGCATGATCACTGATTTTACTTCTCAGTGACTTTACTTACCTTACATACTCGGTACATTCCACATACTGACCGCATACTCTATGTTGTAATATTTCATGATATAGGCTCGGATATTCAAGCTTAGTCCCTCTAGTAGCCAGAATCTCAGTATTAGCATATCCCTGTCTCAATTGGTGAGTCCTCATCTTCCGGGGGCCCTTCATCAGTTGTATTTAGTATTTTCAGTTTCAGACTATAGTGAGTGATGTGCCCGCAAGTGTACGAGTCGTACAAGTAATATAGTGGCCCTTTTTAAGAGCCGAATGTCGAACCCACAGGGCTGGACCAATTCAGCTAATTATCAAGTGCCAGTGTGATATTAAATGCCACAAGTGTTGATTATAGACTTTTTTGATAAAATCTAATTAAATTTAGGGGTGGTCAACGAAATACTTTGAATTCATTCAAGGAGCAACTAGAGTTAAAGCCGGATAATCATGCGATACTATGATTTGCAATGGTTTAAGTATGAAACTATCAATTATCGTCTCATATAATTAAAATTGCATGTTCATGGCCTTTAGAGCCTCTAAACACGACAAACTAGCCTCACAACTACACCGTTTAGTGGTGATGTGACATGCTAATTCGTGGGCAATTCAACTACGTGGATGTGATTAGGGACTCTCGTACTTCTAATCTTTCGACTCAACTTAACTTCACAACTACTTATTCGAGTGGTGGAGTGACGTTTCTAAGTTAATTCATGTTCTCATCCCGTTTTATCAACCAAGCAAGGCACATTAGGTATAATTTCTTATCCTAACCGCAAATTATACTGTGAGATACAATCTTGCTCCCTACATTCTTTTGTTCTTGCCTAGGTTATCTTTCTCAAGCATTTACCTAAGCTTAACGCGTGTGTTTTCATGGTGATCAATCATAAAAATAACCATAATTAAGAATGCAAGACAAACAACAATCAATAACTTATTCCAAAACAAATTCATAAAAACACAATCATAACTCATGGCTTCAACCCTAGAGGAAGGGGTCTAGCCACTCATGTTCGTAAAATTACAAGAAAACATAGATAAAGTAACATACTTACAAGAATTGGTAGAAGAGAAGATGAAATTGATGAACCCTAGGTGAGTTCTCCCACTTCTCCCTTCACTCCTAGGTGGTTTTTCAGAATAAAATCATGACAAAATGATTTTAAGAGCTAAGGGACCTATTTATAGTAAATGAGAGATGTATAAAATTATGCCCGACATGGAATAGCTCCGTGTCACGGAGGTTATCGCGCCAATATGCCTCCATGACACGGAGGCATCGCGTAGGCACACTGGAAAGCAAAACAGTCGCCAAGCAGAAGTTGTCCGCGTTGGCAGCGTGTCACGCTGCTTGGGCAGCACATTAGGTGGCATGTCACGGCCCTTGTCACGCAACCTGCCTGCCGTGGCACGTTGCCAACGCGCATGTGGGCTGTTTCGCGCACCCTCCTTGCCGACGTTCACGTTCTACTTCCAATTCCATGCCTCCACTTCACCAACTCATGGATTAGTTCCTCAAATTCATTGTAAACCTACAAAATCAAGAACTAATCATGTTGGTTAGTATATATATATTCACATTTACATAGAAATACATGAAAATGCATATAATTAAGTAGATAAACAAGACGAAACTAATTTATAAAGCATCACTCGAGCATGCAATTTTGCCCGAGATCAGTGAGTTAGTAGGGGTCTTGTCCCATCAACTTGTTAGTAGTAGAGGCTTTTCAGACATAGTAAGTATTCTGTTTTAGCCTTGTGTTATGTATTCATATGTTATGATATTTTTCACACTTCCGCTATATTATGTATGTTAGACTTCCATCTGATTATGTTGAATTTAGATGTCGTGTTCATGTCATGGGTCAACTTGGAGCCTCTCCAGGTTCTTTGTCCCGTGTCGCGATCCGGGTCTATGTTTGGGTAGTGACACATACCAAGGTGGTATGATCCGTACTGGGATTCGTAGTATCTCTTTTCACAATTATGACTCATTGGCATGACTCGTACCAAGGTGGTACAGTTCGTACTAATAGTTGTATTATTAACTTCTGAGGATTTGTGACTTCTGATGTTTTGATACGACTAGTAATTAGGATTTGTGGTGTGATTCTATGAGTCATACCATGGTTCATGCTTTTGATTCTGACTGTTACCCCTTCTGGTTCTATTGTATGACCACTTGGTATGACTCGTGGTGTGATACCACGGTTCATACCAAGTTTCTTACCATAACATTAGACTTGATGTTTCTGGGATAGTCCTAACGAATCATCCTATGAGTCATGGTAGGATACCAGGAGTCATAGGATGTCTCATACAACCTTTTCTCACACTGAGCATTAATAGCTATACAAGAAAAGTCATTTCGGGGTGATTACTCAAACTTTATCACCCCTTTAATTCTCAAAAACACATAACTTTATTACCCACACAGCCCCCACAATCAATTTTTATCATTAAATCACTACCCACAAGCAATCCAAATTCATGAGCATTTTAATTCCAAAACCCATCATACAAGATCACATAAAGCCTACTGATCATATTCCTCTACTTCATTTTCATGAGTGGAGGATTCACAGTAAAGGTAAGGCTACTGCTAGCAAGAAAAGAGGATGAATTTTTCAACTTTCCAAATTCTTGAGTGATTCTTCCTTGCTTTGGGTTTGGAGTAGGAATTTGACTAAATGATGCAAATTTATTACATAATTTTGAGATCAAAGGAATGGGAATGAGTTACGGGTGAGTGGAGAGTGAGGGGAGGAAATCCTGGGATCATGTAATGAATTTCAAACCGAATTTTACATTTTAAATAGGTTCTGGCCGGATTTAAAAATTTTAGTCGATTCGGGTCAACTAGGTCATTTAATTTAAGTAGCATGTCATGACTCGTACCATGAGTCATAGGTCATACCTATGATTCGTCTCTTCCATCCATAACTGGGGTTCAAAATACTTACCAAGGAACCTATGAATGTGTGGTACAATTCGTACCAAGGTGACATGACCCACACCATGACTCCTAGGTTAGAGTTTCTGCACTTCGACACTTAAGATATTTTATCACTAAAGTGGGTACTATGACTTGTACCATGTAGGTATAGTCGTAATGACCAACCGTAGTATGAACTTTTGAATCTTGTTAGGCTCTGGTTCTCATTATGGAACATCATATCATAGTTCGTACTAAGGCTCGTAGTCTACACCTGAACTTTAATTTTTAGATTTCAGTCACTGTTTCACCTGCACACTGCAACACACATTAGTCAAGAAACTTAGGTTGCCTCTAAATCGTCTGCGGCACGACAGGTTTCACCAATCCACCTCATGAGTTGCCTCCCATGCAGCATCTAATTTAACGTCGCAGCATGACGCGAGTCTCTTGACTACTCAAAATTCGTCAAGAAACTCCAACTCAACATCAATGGTTGAGAGCACTCGAAATTCATTTGGCTGCTTCATTGACCGTCATATGTTGACAGTGACCTCTTCTTCATTCATATTGAACATTAGTTGTCCAGCTTCAACGTCTACTAAGGCTCGCCCAGTTGCAAGGAATGGTTGTCCCAAAATAATGGAGACCTCAAAATCCACTTTGAAATCTAAAATCACGAAGTCAGCTGGAAAGATGAACTTGTGTACCTTTACTAACACACCATGAAGGATACCTATTGATTTTATATTTGTGTTGTCCGCCATCAATAGCCACATTGTCATCGGTGTGGGGGTTCCCAAGCCTAACTATTCGAACACAGTTAGCGGTATTAGATTGATGTTAGTTCCTAGTCCACGCAATGCTTTAGCAAATACAAATGCTCTGATAGTGCATGGGATGGTGAAGGAACCTGGGTCTTCCTTTTTCTATGCAAGGAACCGTGAGGCTATTGCACTAACATGGTGCAAATTTCCAATTGGGGCCTCATAACTCATGATCATTTCCTAATCACTAGGTCCTTCATGAATTTTACATACCCAGGCATCTGCTCCAATGCCTCAACCAAGGGAATATTCACTGACAACTGCTTCAGCATGGATAAGAATTTCTGAAATTTCCCATCATCCACCTTCTTCTTTATTCTCTAATGAAACGGTAGAGGTGGTTGAGGGATAGGCCTGAAAATCTGTGGGGCCTCTTTCATCTTTCCTTTATTATTAGCAAGCTCCTTTGCATCAACTGGAGGCTTGGCCAAATCTGCATTATCTCCAACTACCTGCTCTGCAATATCAGGCTCATCATCCGTACAACCTCCTTTGGTTTTCCCATTTCAACTACAACTGGTATGGACGAATCAATTGTGGTTTTTCCACTCCTAGTAGTTACAACCATGCAGTGGCTATCATTCTTTTGATTTTGTGTTGTGTTACTAGGGAGAGTACCTTTCTTCTCTAGTTCAGGGATGCGGACATCTGGCCAAGTTGTTGCTCAATCTGCTTGATCATTGTGGCATGTGACTCAACTTTAGTTCATGCCAGATATATCTCCGTGAATGTCCTTTAGGTGATCATCAGTTGACTTTTCCTTTTTTGGCAGCTCAGCCATCATACTCTAGAACTTTGAGGTTCCAGCATCACCCTTATAGGCCTTTGGAGGAACACATAGGCTGGTGCAATCATTCCGGCATCCATCGTGTTTCCTCCAATCACCTTCTCATTACTATCCTCTACTTCTATCCCTGTATCTAGCTATGTTGTAGTTGTCCCTATATTGATTTCGACCTTGGTTTTCAGAGCCTTGGCACCAAATGTATTGACCAGACCCTTGGGCATTAGCCTGAAAATGAGCCACCTGGTTATCCAAGAAGTTTGTTTCCTCCTCGAAATCAGAGTGCTCAGACCCCAATTCTTAACCATGAGCTCCCATTGCATTCATCTTCTGTGCTCCAGATCCCATGATATTCTTCATGAGTAGGTGAATGGATTTCCTCTGGGCTAACTCCTAGTCACACTCCTCTCCTTTTCTACGTTGCTCTGCAGTCATCCCAATAGCATACGTGCCTGCCACTATCTCAGCCTCTTTGGTATGCCAGGCTCTGTTCATTTTGGTCACTCAATCTATTATAGTTGTTGCTTCCTCCCATGAGTTACTCATTATTGCTCCACCTGCTACTGTATCTGCCACGACCTTATTACTATTATTTATAGATCTGTAAAATATTTCCAGCAAGCTCTCATTGGGAATTCTGTGATTCGGGCACGTTATCAACTTTTTATTGAACTGTATCCATGTCTCATGAAGTGCCTCCATCTTGAGATGTTTAAAATTATAGATCTAATCTTTGAGCTACAACATCCTAGAAGGTGGGAAGAACCTTTCCAGGAAGGCGTGTTTCAGCTCTCTCCAATTGGTGATGGAGTCATTTTGCAACTTCGACAACTACAAAGTAACCTCACCAGATAGAGAGAACAGAAAGAGCCTCGGTCTTATAGCATCCTGGCTCGCTCCTGGAAACCTGTAAGCCTTACGAATACCCAAATAATTCATTAGGTGAAGATTTGCATCATCAGCAACATTACTGCTAAACGCTCCCTTCATATTAAGATGCTGAATCATTATGCTAGTGATATCAAATTTTTCCACAGCAAGTAGAGGTGGGGGTATAATATCTCCTGTCGAACCGGCTTCATCAATATCTAAATCCTTATCATTGTTGAGGTGAGGAGCATACCAATGGAACTGGTATGGTTCTCGACCTTTATTTTCCCTTTTGTTATAACCAGCATTGTCAACCTCTTCCCAGGCATTATCTGCCTCTTGAATAGCTTCTTGTCAAGCTAACTCCGTCTGGTGGGCCTCATTAGCTTGACGAGCTTCAGCTGCCAATCTAGCTTCCATCCATTCAGGGGTCTCCATATCGGTCATTCTTCTCAACGTCCTTTCAAGTTCTTCGTCAATTAGCACTAAGGGGTTTCCTCTACTCCGAGTACTTGGCATTCACCAAGTGGAAACATGTGTTAAACAAAGACCAAAGAAAACACAAATGAGAAATTAAAGACTAAAAGTTACATAAAAGTAATTAATACAATCCTAAGTTGTATTCCCTGGCAACGGCAATATTTTTGATAACACTCAAATTACACCTCTAAAGAAGTATAATGCAGTCGTTGGCAATAAAGAACCCAACTAAGGTTAGAGTCGATCTCGCAGGAATATGGTCAAGATATAGACTAAAGCTAGTATTTAGGCTTTTAGTTCAATTATTTCCTAAGAGGGGTTTGCAAAGAAATAATCAAGTGACAATATTGTGAAATGGTGTTGTTATCAAAGTTATGCAATTAACTAGGGAAGTGTTCCCCATGGCTTCTCAATTCGATCGAGTTATTAAAATTACGATGAAACACCCAAAAGGTTCCTATGACCAGAACCTAGACTTGAAGTAAGAAACCAGCAGAAAGTGAAACTTTTTACCTCAGAACGAGTTAGGGTATGACTCATTAGAAGGTACCAGGAGTCGTGGTCAGACTTGTGGTAGGCATTCAGTGGAAATTATAGGACCCGGAGGTAACGACTCATGTCATGACTTGAGCGGTGATGTGACGAGTGGTGATGTCCCCCGTCATTAGTAACTATTCAAGAATTGGTCAAGTCTTCCCCAAAGAAGTGAGCCAAGTGATGACTCACGATGACTTGTAATGGATTGTCCTGATGGATCACTAAGTGGGGTTAAGAAAGGAGTCAAATATGGTTCAGAGAAAATGGAAGGGTACCATGACTCGTTGGAGCATTTAATGAGTCGTGGTGCTGATCCATTAGAAGGATTGCAGAATTAGTGGGGATTTCTTCAAGCAAGGTATGTGGGAATTTCTTCAAGATCTAGGGTTCTTTTCCAAGATAGGGTTCTTTTCCAAGAGCTTCAAGATTCAAGTACTAGTGGGGATTTCTTCAAGCAAGGTATGTGGGAATTCAACAAGGATCTTCTTTCTTCCTTGTGACCCAATTTGTGTCCAAAACCCTAGCTACTTTGATTCCCTAGAAAAGCATATCTTAGGGTTTCCATTCTATGAATGTTTTCTCTCATGTCTTCCATGATTTTTGAGGTCCTCATGATAAATAGCACATGATGTTCATGATTTCACTATCAATTGAATGATGAATTCCTATGATTAGATATTAGCATGATTTTCCAAAGTTCAACCCATGAATTAATTATTTTCGAAAATATGGTCCGTTAGAGATATATGATTTTACCATGAATTCAGTACATATGATTTACACTATGATTTGGATTTATGATTTTCATGGATTTAGTATGATTACCATGTTTATGATTTTCTAGACTCTCAGGCCTCTTGCTAGTAGAAAGTAGCCTAACTAGACTCTCATGAATTCAGTATGATCTGCATGTATATAGTTCTTCAGGCTCTCAAGCCTCTTTCTAGTAGAAAGTATCTTGACTGGTCTTAGAACATCAATTATAATCCCTGAGTATCAGTATTCCATGGTACTTTAGGCTCTCGAGACTATTGCTAGATAAAGTGGTTCCGACTAGTCTCAGGACATCAGCTTCAAATTTTTGAGATACATATATATTTATGTTCAGTTGGGAGTAGTACTTAGCACCGAGTAGGCCAGGGTTCCAGCGTATCCAGGTCTCAGAGCTACGTACCACATAGGATAAGGGATTCTCAATAGTAGAGAATGTGTCCCTTAGCCAGAGGAATATGGGATCCTCGTTATTTGAGAGTGTCTCCCTTACCTCAATGGGCGTATGTAGGGGTCATCATTATTAGAGATTGTCTCCATGAGTTCACGAGTGATATCACGCTAGCCAGACTTCTTTCCCTTGGCAAGATATGAACATCCTTCCAACCGAGGTTACAAGTCAAGCTCCATGAGGCTCTGATGTGCTGTGAGTTTACAGCACTTTCGACACTTAAAACTAAGAAAATAGAATGGACTTAGGTTTGTTTATATGGATATAAGGCAGTTTTATTTTGATTTCAGGGAAAACAAGTGTTGGAGCAAAGATGTGCAAAAGAAGCCTAAAAATGTAGAAAATCAGTCAAAGTATATCAGTACAAGTTGTACCTAATTGTGTGAGCCGTACTAAGAATTGTGATAAAGTTCAGAAGACTGAATAGAGATGAAAAAAACATACAACTCTCAGTACGAGCCGTAACTGGATCCGTGGAAAACTTCATAGAATTTGCACAAGGCAACATTTTGGTATGGGTGGAACCTACGATGCGTAACACTTACATACGACCTGTACCATGAGCTGCGATGAGCTTCAGTGACTCTTCAAGACTTGGTGGAATTTCAGACACTACAGGCAGTATGAGTCGTGGCAAGAAGGTACGAGACATACCACAACACTCCTGAAACATTCCAGAAGATGTCAGAATTCTCAGAACCAAGCCATGGATGCATTGTACAACTCGTAGGAAGGATGTACGAGTTATAACAGCTCACAACACTTAGCCAAAGTTTCAGCCAGCCAAGGACGTACGAAAGGCTGTTACGACCCATATAATCCTACTATGGCTCGTATGATAAGTCGTGGTACAGACGACGCCTGCTATGGAAGATCTCCCTATTAGCTTAAGAAAAGGTTTCTAATATGTTATAAATACATTTTATGTTTTATTTTCATAAAGAAGAGGAGAGAACGAATAGAGAACGTAGAATTGAGTAGTTTTTGTGTGATTAACACTTCTTGGGAGCAATTCTTAATTTCCTTATCAATTGTTCTTGAGATTATTCTTGCACATTCAAAGAAGTTTTTCTCTCTACTATTGCTATTGCTGTAAGTATTTAATTATGTGTTTGTCTATGAATGCATATCATAATCTTACAATAATGAGAGGCTAAAACCTCCACAACTAGGGGTTGTGGGAACCATGGTGAATTAACAAACTAGGGTTGCACAAAAGTGATTCAAAACCAACTCAAAAAGCTTGTATTGTATTCTCTTCATGCTTAAATTTTTGTTAATGGTGTACAACATTAGGACTTGCCCAAATTCTTTACTTTCTTGAACCTAGAGAGGTAGACACTAGGAAAAGAGAATTACAACAAAGCCTTGATCTTTACGATCATTGTATTAACTTAAGCTATGGTTGCAGGATAGTTAAATTTGGAATATATTGATAATGGTTAGTTTGAAATCGCTCATGAGATCTGATCCGGTGATTGAGTATAGTCATCCAATAGGGATGAACCAGTCGTTTGGATAAACGCTAGCTATTAGTTTTACAAGTAAGTATTGGGATTGATCACACGTGTATACTCGAAGTAGTTATGAACCCATGGGAAACACATACCCTAGTTATCTGCAAAACTTGATTTAATTCACAGTTATAACTTTGTTTTATTATTATTTTCAAAACCCCCAAATTGGAGATAACTCACCAACAAGTTAACTTACCGTCATTAGTCTAGATCTTCCATATTCCCTGTGAATTCAACCCTAACCTCTTAGTTGGGTTCATTATTGAAAACGTCCGTTTCATGCTTCAGCAGGAGGTATGAGTTTGAGTGTTATCAAAAAGTGTCATCGTTGCTAGGGAATACGTCTAAGACTAGATTAGTTGGTTGTAATTGACTTTTGGTTGTTATTTCCTGAATTACATTTTCTTTTTGTTTGTGATATTGTCCGGCTGGTTCGGTATATGTAAAAACCGACACGCAAGTGCACGTGGTCAAACAAGTAATAAAGTGGCTAAGTAAGCGAAGTATCGATCCAAGGAGACTCTGGATAAGTAAAATTGATTAACTATACTATATTCTAGCTTTACTTCTAATTATGCTGACAACAACGTAACCAAAAGTTAAATAATTTTGTTTATAACTTATATATTAAAACTATTAACAAATATTTACTTTGAATTGAAACTATGGATATGAGCATGCCAAGGTTAAGAACAAGTAATCAATTTGATTATAATCATACTTTGGTTATTCTTCTCTTCATGTTGCTAGCCAAGAACATTAGCCTAGAGATTAAAACTCTCGTATTTAATCTCACTTTAGAATCATAAACCATTCGTCTACATTTCTGTGATCAAATGCAATTTAGAACCTAACAATACAATTCCGGTTCCTAAATTGACTAATACGGCTTTCAAGTATATTTCTATCAGGAAAGCACATCAAAACCCAATTTTCCCAAATCAAGTTAAGAACAATACCCTATTAATTCACAACTTTCCAATTTCTTGCTCTCACGAGTGAAATTGGACTTTTTAGATGTACATTAATGTCGGCCACACACTAATGCAGTAGAAACAAGAATTAATAGAACAACATGGAAGAAGAAGATGAAAAACCATACAATTAACAATCAAAATTCATCACCATTGTTCACAACCTCACCAAGGAAGAGAATTTGCCACTCATTTCTGGATTAATCATCCTAAAACAAGTGTTAATCATACAAACCATTGATTGAAAGAAGAAAGAAAGAGAGAAAAACCCTTAGCTTTTTCGTTCCTCAACTGCCTCTAACCCACGTCCTTGCTCCACCAAGTCTGAATTAATTAAAAATAAGCTAAGTGTTCTATTTATACTAGTGGAAATTTTTCCCGGAATAACAAGAAACGTGTCACGGAGGTCAACGCGGAGCACTGGCTCCGTGACACGGCGTGGACGCGGACCCTCACTGGAAATCCAGGGTCCGAGAATATAGCCTCAACGTGGCACGGAGGCCAACACGGAGGCCAACACGGAGGCCTATCTCCGTGCCACGGAGCTTTCGCGAGGCTTCACTGGAATTTGCCAATAAAATCATCCTCCAGGCAGTGTGCCTCCGCAATGGTAGCGTGGCACGGCTCCATCGCGGAGCCCCTTTACATTGCGCCTTCCAATGCCTTTTCCATGCTCGCTTCCAAGTCCAATTCCGATATTACTCCAACATGCATTTTAGCTCCTAACAATCATGTTTTACCTGCAAACAAATGCTAATCATGTTGGTTAGTATAAATTCACATTTTATTACCAATTACATGAAAATGTATACACATTGCATAAATCTGCCCAAGATCACTTACCCCACACTTAAATCCTTGTTCGTCCTCGAACAACACATGCACAACTCATGCAAATTACATCCCAACCTTCGCCACTATGGTGCGACAATTTATGCTACGGTCATACCGATTATTCAATTTTTGCAAATCATCAAGAAAACATGCATGGTCTTAATAATGCAATGACCTTTAATACATCAAGACTTCCTACACTTCAAGAGTCGACTCTCGATATCGGCAAACTCATGCAAATCAGCTAATCAAGATATCAGACACGAAAATCAATCTTTCATCAAGCATATGCCCTCACAACTCAAGAGAATCTTCCCCTTTATGTTCATGCAGCACACAAACATTCAAGTAGGGGCATGTAGAAATTAATTTCACTCTCTCTCCCAAAAGAATTCACATGCATCATGTCATGACCCATAGGCTTGCCCTTAGTGTATTACTCCACTAATATAAGGAAATGCGATGTAAGATCAAGTAGGACTTTAATGGGTTATAATGGAAGCTATGGAACTAGTATATATTGGATTAGCCAATAATAGTCACTAGCATCCTTAAGCGCCTTTTCAACACATTCCCATCAACTCATGACATTGTTTCTCTCTTTTCTTTTTTTTCATCATCCCATTCATGCTTGTTTACTTTCGTACTGCCCAGTTCATCAAACACATTTGACACAACACAAAGGGTTTTCATGTACCCTCAATATCATTTAATTATGATGAGTACACCCTCCACCTTTTTCTTTTCTTTCCTCACCCTGCTTTTCTTTTTCTTTTCACCCTTCTCACTCTTTGACACTTTGGGAAAAAATTTCTTTTCTTCTTAAGCGCTTAAGAGTTTTGTATAGACTTTACGGCTAATGAAAAGAAAGAATAAAGCTTAGTTTATACATTTTTGGACAAAAGAAAGAAATAATCGGCTAAAGGCTCAACAGGCTGACTAGGGTATACAGTCACATAAAAATGAGAATATGACAAGAAAAAAAAATATAGAAACTCTCGGTTAAAAACAAAGAAATGCCTACATCCTTTCCAACACTACACCTCCTTCATTTCGTTTTGTACACACACCAGGCAAGTTCTAGACACTTCACAACAGCATGGAATAACAATACCTCACTTCACACTTTATGCACATGCTCGATTCAAGATGCATTCACAGACTCTTTAATTAGTCAATTACATGAATTCAAAATTAAGCCTCAATCACACCGAATCGAATTCTACAGCCTAGGTAGCTCAACATATTTACAAAATTGCATGCTTTCATACGAATCACTTTTACATTTTGAACATTAGTTACAACACGCAACCCAAAATTTCACAACCAGATAGTAACTACAGGTTCAGTGATGCAATCCACCAAAGAAAAAAACTTAAAATAAATTAAAATCACTACTCCTACCGACTACATTTCCCTTAAGACGGTCGTCATCCATCCATCATAGATAACGGTCACTAATTATGACATCGGTTCAATGGGATTATTCTCGGTAAAAGAACCGAAAACAAACTCCGAGAAACCCAAAATAAAAACCGAAAATTTTTTTGCAAAACATCGATCATGTCGATGGAAAACTATTTACAACATATTTTGATAAGTGCAAAATATTTTCGCAAAAAATTTGAAAAATATCGATCATTTCAATAAGAAAGAAATATTTACAAAATATTTACAAAATATTTACACTGGCAACCACAACTTTTCATAACACACATCATTAACCACAAAAATATATACAGATACAACACAAATCAGTTCACAACCACAGGGAAACATAAAAACATACATGCACAACAAGGGAAAGAGCATACAGCGGATTAGCCTATGTCCCAGCACCTAGCTACTCCCCACCCCACACTTAAATCGAACACTGTCCCCAGTGTTCACAAAAATTAAGATCCCAAAATTTCGGGTGGTGGAACTCCCTGATCAGTCGAAATATTCGACTTCTTCATCCGGTGCTGCTGCCTCATCGCCCATGTCTGAGTCAGCTCCATCGTCCTCATCGAACTCCACATCGGAGTCCTCCCGACGTGTCTCCTCATCAGTGGGGACATCATCGTCAGTAGGCTCCACGAAGGCTGGTCCCACTCGGCACAAAGCTCTGGCGTTCTCACCAAATGGGTAATCCAGCTCCAGCTGCCATAACTCTTCCTCTGTGGCTGGTCTCCCACCAATCCGGAGCTGAAGCATCTGCATACCAAACATTCGTGCCATGTACTGATTGTCACGAGCATGTCGCTCGCCCAGTGTCAGCACTGGCCCATGTGTGGTGTCGGGGGCCTTAGTTTTTGTCACATCAAGGGCCCTCTGCTCCTACTGCGGGATGTAATCCAAAGCCTCTTCCTCGACATCGAGGCCTCGGAGGAAGGTGGTGATGAGTCCGCCGAACCCATATCTGTGGCCCTGGTGTAGTCGGGCTCTCTTCAAGGCGGATATGACAACCGCCCCAACATTAATCTCCAGCCCTTTCATAAGGGCATACACCAAGCAGACACGGTCCCGGGTCACATCCGTCATGTGAACCCCCGGGATCAAGCACGAACAAACTATTTTCATCCATATTCTGGCCTCCCTGTTCATCTGCGAATAAGGCAGAGTCTGGTGGTAACCCCTCTCCTTATGTCTGCTCCATCGGGCTGTGGATCAAGCCCCACACAAGGTACGTCTGATGTCGGCGTATGGTGGGGTGATGTTCAGCTGGCGGAGAACGTGGGCGTCTGTGTCCCGCGCTCCAATGATGGCATTAAATTGCTGGGGTTCCAGACTGACAATCTACCCTCTGATTTTATTATGTGGCTTCTGATGGCCGAATTCCAATTTGCGTAGAACTCCCGGACCAAATGTAGGTTGCACTCCTTGGGCTCCTGAAATAAAAAGCTGAGCCCAGCTGCCTCAATCCTTTGCACAATACGGGGGAACTCCTTTGCTAGTGGTTCCCGTGCAATATGCTCCTCAGGGAAGTACTTATTTTCCTTATGTTTAGCGTACCACTTCTTCCCTTCATCGGTCACCCACCTCATTCCGTATTGGCGGCGTTGGCCGCGCGGAACAGCTGGTGCAGCTGGGACTGCGGTGCCCAATCTCATTCGCTTTCTCCCGGTACCTGAAGTAGAAGCACCTTTACCCTTATCCTGCCTACTCGCCATTGTACCTGCCAACATCAATAAACAAGCACAATGTCAAGCTAAATGCATATTAGCTTCGGCTAAGGTCGGGTTAAACTAAGTTCACCCCACACTTAGTCCTTAGCTACTTTTACGATACTATGACAAGGATTACTTTATTTACAACCCAAACACAAACAACTATACAATTTATTGCTTAGTGCGTTCACCAAAAAATTTTCGACAGTATAACTTTTAGCGTACTACTCAGACTTCATACAGCTAATCCCAATCCTACTATCGCTAGCAATTCAACCATCGCACTTAGCAACGAAAACAACAAACAAAAACAACAACAAAAATTCTATATTCATTCGAATCCGAATAATCAAACCAATTTGAACAATTTTCGCATTTTCCCCAAAAATTTGAGAATTCGTCGTCTTTTACATTCAAAAAATATTTACACGACTTATCTCACTTCACAACCACACCCCGACATCTAATTCACCAATTTATCAAGTTACCCAATTCAATTTCAACAACCCAAGCCCTAGAATTCAATTTTACACTCAATTTCGAATAATTCATGTAATCGACAAGTTCAAACGCTAATTACAACATTTCGAACACTCATCAATCAACAAATAATTCAATTTCATGCTCAATTGCTACTTAGGAGGATATATCTCACCTCACATACTCAAATTCGAGTGGAATCGACAAACATTTGAGAAAAATGAGGAAAACATACCTTTAAGTTGAATACCCGAAGAAACTTGACGATTTCCTTGCCTAGTATCGTGGCACGGTGGTTGGGGGAGGGAATCTAGGTGTTTGGTCGCGGAGAAGAGAGAAAATGAAGGACAAAAGGGCAAAAATTGGGGTTAAAAAGAAGAAAAACATGCGGGACACCCGGCAACCCGGTGTGACCCGGCACCAAATATAAGGCAACGTGTCACGGAGGGTAACGCGGAGCCCCTCCTCCGTGACACGGAGCCAACGCGATGGCTCATTGGAATTTTTTTTAAAATTCCAGATTAAACCGTCAACGTGTCACGGAGGGTAACGCGGAGCCCCTCCTCCGTGAAACGGATCCAACGCCCTAGTGCACTGTCTCTTCATTTTATTTATTTTTTCATACCTTGCCTTTTCCTTTACGATTCCATGCATATTTTTCTCCGTTTGACCTGAAAATCACCTCACTAAATAAAATTGGTTAGATTAATAGATTTCCCTAACTAAAATGAAAAATACTAACTAAAACAAAAAATTTTATACTAAATCAAGAAAAAGAAAATTAAAATAAAACTATTTACACTTTACTAAACAAAAGAGAGAAAAAATATTTTTCACGGGTTGCCTCCCGTGCAGCGCCTGGTTTACCGTCGCGGCTCGACATCCTTTATGCTCAATTATCTACTAGGGTGATTGACGATTTTTCACGATCATTGTCCTCCCCCCAGTAGTGCTTACATCTCTACCCATTTACCAAGAACGTAGCACTCCGATCTTCTTGCCACAGTTTTACGGCCCCGTGAGGGGTCATTCTCACCACTTCAAAAGGTCCCGACCATTTAGACCTTAGCTTACCAGGAAACAACTTTAATCTCGAATTAAAGAGCAAAACTTTCTGTCCCGGCTCGAAAATGCGATGCACCACATGCTTATCATGCCATCTTTTGGTTCTTTCCTTGTAGTACTTAGCACTCTCATAGGCATGCCAGCGGAACTCATCAAGTTCACTGAGCTGCATTAGTCTCTTTTTGCCCGCCAGCTCTGAGTCCATATTTAGCTTTCTGACAGCCCAGAAAGCTCGGTGCTCAAGTTCCACCGGGAGATGACATGCTTTGCCGTAGACCAATCGGTATGGTGACGTTCCAATCGGTGTCTTATAAGTAGTTCGGTAGGCCCACAACGCATCATCGAGTTTGCTTGACCAATCATTCCGTTGTGTATTCACCGTTTCCTGAAGAATCTGCTTCACCTCCCTATTTGACACCTCTACTTGCCCACTAGTTTGGGGGTGGTATGTTGTTGCCACTTTATGGCGCACCCTAGACTTGGCTAGTAATTTCTTGAAACTTGCATTGACAAAATGAGCCCCTCCGTCACTGATAATTGCTCGGGGTGTCCCAAACCTTGTGAGGATGTGTTTTTTCACAAACTTCGTTACTACCTTGTTGTCATTTCTGGGGCAAGCTATTGCTTCCACCCATTTTGATACATAATCTACAGCCACCAAGATGTAACGATTACCAAATGACGGTGGGAATGGACCCATGAAGTCAATGCCCCATACATCAAAGGGCTCAACTTCCAGTATGTTCTGCAAAGGCATCTCTTGTCTTCTGCCAATTGATCCTGTACGCTAGCATCTATCACACATTTTGACATACGCCATAGAGTCTCTGAACAGTGTTAGCCAAAAGAAACTTGACTGTAGAACCTTGTGCGCTGTTCTCTCACCTCCGTGATGCCCTCCATACAACGAAGAATGGCAGCCCCTTAACACTTCTGCTATCTGACTCTCTGGGATGCATCTTCTCATTACCTGGTCTGGTCCCTACTTGAACAAATATGGCTCATCTCACACATAATGTCGGCTGTCATGCCTCAATTTCCTTCTTTGCTGGTCTGTTGTTTCAGGTGGGTAAACTCCGCTCACTAGCAAGTTGACTATGTCTGCATACCAGGGAACTTCAGCTTCTCCCACTGCCAAGAGTTGCTCATCTGGGAAGTCTTCATTTATGTCATCACTTTCCATCACATGCGACCGATTTTCCAGTCGTGATAGGTGATCTGCTACTTGGTTCTCACTCCCCTTTCTGTCTCTAATCTCAAGGTTGAACTCCTGTAACAATAAGATCCATCTAATCAATTTGGGCTTAGCATCCTTCTTGTTGAATAGGTATCGAATAGCTGCATGATCGGTGTACACCACAACTTTCGAACCCACCAAATAGGACCTGAATTTATCAAATGCAAATACCAGAGCTAGCATTTCCCTTTTTGTGACTGTGTAATTGCTCTGAGCCGTATTCAGTGTTTTGCTTGCATAATAAATAGAATGAAAAACTCTATTTTTCCTTTTTCCCAATACAGCTCCCACAGCCACATCACTGGCATCACACATCAGCTCAAATGGTTGTTCCCAATCAGGAGAAGTAAGTATAGGTGCTTCTATCAATTTCTGCTTCAATTTTTCAAATGCTGTAACACATTCATCATTCAACTCAAACTTTACCTCCTTTTCTAGCAGTCTGCATAGTGGTCTAGAAATGTTGGAAAAGTTTTTGATGAACCGTCTGTAGAATCATGCATGCCCCAGAAAACTGCGTACACCTTTCACTGACACTGGTGGTGGCAAATTTTCAATGACCTCGATCTTAGCACGATCGACTTCCAACCCCTTTTTAGATACTTTGTGGCCTAGGACAATCCCCTCCTTCACTAGGAAGTGGCATTTCTCCCAGTTTAACACAAGGTTGGATTCTTCACATCGAGCCAGCACCCTGTCAAGATTCTGCAAACAAGTAGCAAACGAATTACCGAAAACAGAAAAATCATCCATAAATACCTCAACAAAATCCTCAACCATGTCATGGAAAATAGCCATCATGCATCTCTGGAATGTGGCGGGTGCGTTGCGTAACCCAAACGGCATCCGCCGGAAAGCATATGTCCCATAAGGACAGGTGAAAGTAGTCTTCTCTTGATCCTCCGGAGCTATGGCTATTTGGTTATAACCAGAGTATCCATCAAGGAAGCAATAATACTCCTGTCCTGCCAACCTATCAAGTATTTGATCAATAAAAGGGATGGGGTAATGATCTTTCCTCGTGGCTTCATTTAACTTTCTGTAGTCCATACAAATCCGCCAGCCTGTGACGGTTCTATTAGGGATCAACTCATTTTTCTCATTGGTGACTACAGTCATACCCCCTTTCTTAGGAACACATTGAACGGGGCTTACCCACTCACTGTCTGAAATTGGGTAGACCACACCTGCATCAAGCCACTTGATTATTTCTTTCCTTACCACATCCTTCATTGCTGGATTAAGTCTCCGTTGCGGCTGAACGGTTGGTTTGGCTCCTTGCTCCACGAATATCCTGTGTGTGCAGAAAGCTGGATTAATACCCTGAATGTCAGACATTTGCCAACCCATTGCTTTCTTCCTCTTTCTGAGGACACCCAATGCTGCCTTTTCCTGTGCCTCCGTTAAGTCTGCAGAGATGATAACTGGTAACGTCTCCCCCTCCCCCAAAAAGATATATTTTAGATGGGGGGGCAATTCTTTCAGCTCCAATTTCGGTGCCTCCTCAACAGACGGTTTCGGCAACGGCTCTAGTGATCTCATCAATGACTGGAATTCCTGTCTCCTCGGATGATTAGGTGCTCCATTCAACAATTGGACCATTCCACAAGCTTCTCTATCCCCAAAATGATCAGAATGCGTCAACGCTCTTTCCAATGGGTCTTGAGATTCAACAACCTGCCTAATTTCTCCATGTTCACCCACACTAATTTCCAAAAGCTCCTCATTTATAGCTGGCAGCTTCATGGCTTTTAGCACATCAAATACCTCTACCTTGTCCTGTGCTTGCATTGTAAGTTGACCCGCAGCCACGTCAATTAATGTTTTTCCGATTGCCAAGAAGGGTCGTCCCAAAATAAATGGGACTTCAGCGTCAGGTTCAAAATCCAGAACAATAAAATCAACCGGAAAAATGAGGGATCCCACTTGCACAAGCACATCCTCAACAATGCCATCCGGCCTAGCTAAGGATCTGTCTGCTAGCTGCAAGATTACAGTTGTAGGTCTAGGACTCCCCAGACCTAACTTTCTGAATACCGAAGATGGCATCAGATTTATGCTCGCCCCCAAGTCACATAATCCACGAGCTCGGATACTCTGTCCAATAGTCAGCTGGATAGTAAAACTTCCAGGATCTTTCAGCTTCGTGGGCAGTCTATATTGAATTCGGGAAGTGCATTCCTCTGTCCAAGCTACCGTGGCATACTCAGTCAGACGACTTTTGTTGTCCACGATGTCTTTAATATATTTGGCATATTTTGGCACTCCCTGCAAGACATCAACAAGAGGTAAATTAACATGTACCTATTTAAGCACCTCCATAAATTTCTTGAAACACGCCTCCTCTTTGTGTTTCTTGAGTCGTTGAGGGAACGGGGGTGGAGGTCTTTCTGCTTCTGCTTCTTTGGTCTTCCCCCTATCAGAACTTTGTTCCTCCTCAACATCTGCTGCTCCTGACTTTTGAGGCGGTCTTTTCGGTTCCACCTCCTTCAACTGCAAACCACTCCTCGTGGTCACTGCATTTACCTGCTTCGGATTAGGATTCGTGTCGCTAGGCAGTCCTCCTCTGGGTCTTGTATTTCGGGCACTAGCAAATTGCCCAAATTGATACTCAAGAGCCTTGGTCGCTAATTGATTATTCTTCACTTCGGCTGCCAATTTAACATAGTCAACCTGCAATTGCGCCTGATTAGCGATCATGGTCTTGAACATCTCTTCAATGGTAGGTGATGGTGGTGGAGGAGGGGCATTGTGATTTCTGAATTGAGATTGGTAGTTTTGTTGCCCTCCTTGATTTCTCTGCATACCCTGACCAGAACCTTGGCCTTGTTGGTTGTTGCTACCCCACGAATAATTTGGATGGTTCCTCCAATTTGAGTTGTAGCCACTACCAAACTGCTGCTGATTTCTCTGTGCATTGCCCACAAAGTTAACCGAATCTGGGTTTGCTCCACAGCACTTAGCTGAGTGCTCACTACTACCACACACTTCACACCACATCTGCTGGACCGCATTGACTGAAGCTGAAGGCTGGTTCAAGTTCATATTGCTGAAGTGATTATTTAACTGATTTTGCAAGGCAGCTATCTGTGCAGCGATAGCTGTAAATCCATCCACTTCAAGCACTCCTGCTGCTTTCCTTGCTCCACCTCGAGATGAATCTGCATTCCATTCTGGATTGCCCTGTGAAATCCGGTTGAGCAAAGTGTATAGCTCCTCATAAGTCTTTTCCAGCGCTTGCCCTCCAGCTGCTGAGTCTAGCAAAATTTTAGTATGGGGTTCCAAACCCTCAATAAATGTGTGTACCAACACCTCATTGGACCCACTCCCTGCACATTGAGCATCGTAACATAGCCCAGGATTTCCGCAACGGGGTCTATGACAAGGGCCCCCGTCCACTACCCAAGTTTTATATAAGTTTAATTGAATCATTTGGTATCATATTATGTTAACAGAGCCTCATCCAGAAAGTGAGAGATGCGACATTTTAAAGTATTTTCCTTTGATTACACTGCCAAACGCCGTTCAAACTCAAATTAACTTCAGGTATCGATTTCTAAGCCTACGAGGAGCATTACTACAGAGTTATTTTCTTAAAATACGTCCGGAAAATCAAAAACCCGCCGAGTAGAAGTTATCAGAACTTCCAAACTAATTTGTAAATGATCACAGGCATCAAATAAGCATTTCTCCCTTATGAACCCTCGGAAAATTATAGGTTTTTGATTGTATTTTACGTAGTTGAATTATAGTTGTTATTAGCATGAAAAATTATCAATTTAAGCCGAATTTGGTATTGAAATTAGTCTCTTTCTCCCATTATTACGGTTATAGTTGAAAAGAACTAATGAATACAAGTTGAAACTCGCCAGATAATTGGGAAACGGCAATCGAGGTATGTGAAGGTGAATTCATTTCGGCAAGTTAGTTTCTATAGCAATATAGCATAGTTTGAATTCTAGTAAGAGAGCCAGAAGCATATCTATTATGTTTAGGTGTTGCTATTAGTTGATACTTATACTTATGTTTAATTTGGGATTGACTTCGCCCTGTATAGCCTTCCACGACCAACCCAGGGTTACTAGCTGTGTCGTTACCCTCTAGGGGCTATATGACGTCGCTCCAAGGAGCGGTATGCCGTCCTCGAGGGACGAAGATGAGGTTTGAGGACCTTATACAATCCATTCTATGGCTGGACTATTTTTATGTCGTATCGGCACCACACCCCCATCGAGTTTGGTGCCTGGGTACAGATATCAAGAGTCCACTAGACTCAGACACAACTACCGTTCAGGGGCCGAGCGGGCACAGTTGCAGACCCAAGGGACTGGTAGGGCGACTATAGTTATTAGTTGATTTTTTTGACCTTGTTAGGGTTATATAGATTGAAGTGTACTCGCCAGGGCCTATGGGGGCCCCGAGTGGGTTATTCTGTGCTGATTGTACCTTCCAGGCTTATGAGGGCCAGGTAAGGTTCTTGTTTGCACTATTTATTGTTAGATTAGACAGCAGGAAGTTATGTTATTCAGGTTATACCTCTATCTCTTTCACTCAGTTACTTTCAGTTTCATCTTAAATTTTATTCAGTTATTCCCTTACATATTCGGTACATATTGTACTGACGCCCATCTTGGGGCGCTGTATTACTTGCCAGCAGGTGCGGATAGACATGGATCAAGACCTTCTTAGCTTTAAGTCAAGTCATAAGTACAATTAGCTCCCCTCCTTAGGAGTTGATTAGTTAGAAGGTTTGTCCTTTTGATTGTACAGTATGGGGAGGTTAGGGCCCTGTGTCGACCAATATTCTACTCTTAAAGGCTTGCAAATTTACAGTTCCCTGTGGTTAGTTTATTGTTGTCTGTGCGGGGCCTATGTATGTTTTATTTCATGTGATGGCCGTGTGGGGCCTTGTTTAGCTGTTAGATAGTGGCCTTGTCGGCTATAGTATAGTTATAATTACCTGATTTTTGTTTCGGTTAAAACTAAACAGCATGGTGGTCTTGTCCGACCTCATCGAACTCCCTTATGTTGCTTGTTTTTGGGTAGCTATTTTCATTTATAGGTTGCTATATGGACTTGTCGGCTGGAGGATGTATTTACAACCGAGACATAGCTCATTGTTTTCCTGAATTAGGTTGCAGTCATGCACCAGACGTGCATAAGCCTAGCCAGGCCAGTCAGATCCCAGTGTGGCGCTAGGTTCCAGTCGTGTCTCCCAAGGTGGGGTGTGAGAAACTTGGTATCAGAGCTGGTCGTATCCTAGTGAGTCTGCAAGCTGTTCCAAGTAGAGTCTTGTCTATGGATGTGTTGTGCACCACATTGTATAGACAGGAGTCTATGAGGCATGATAGAATGGTTACTCTTCTTTCTCTTCGAGTCGTTCTATAGAGTTGTACAGTATAGGGTTGAGTCCTTAAGCTTTCCATAATTTATTTTTCTATAGAGAAATATCGGACATGCGACAGACCACGACTGGCAAGAAGTTAGAAGACGCAACAGGAGAGGGCACTAGCAGGGTGCTCCAGTCAGAGTCAACCCGACAGGGAGACTCCATCTCAGTCTCCCCAGCAATCTCCACCTTGTCAGGAGTCTTCCAGAGCGGAGGATGCATCGGCACCACCTGCAGTAGTCCCTATATTGATTCCACCAGATTATGATGTTAGGAGTGTTGTTTTTATGTTAGTTTGGATGATGGATGCACAACGTCAACCAGTTGCACCCGTGGTTGCAAAGTATTCAGGAGGATCTGGTAGTTCGAGGGTCCGAGAGTTCCTCTCTCTAAGTCCCCCGCATTTCACAGGGATGGATTGAGATGAGGACCCTCAGGAATTTTTGGATCAGTTGCAGCAGATCTTCAGGGTAATGCATGCCATGCCTGTAGAGTCGGTTGAGTTAGCGGTATTTCAGCTGCGGGGCATAGCAATGCTATGGTACAAGAGTTGGGTAAGGTCCTGAGGTAGAGATGTTCCTCCTACGACTTGGTCCAGCTTTTCAGAGGCCTTCCTGGACCACTATTTGCTGCGAGAAATTCGATAGGCCCAGGTAGATCAGTTTCTACATCAGGAACAGGGTTCGATGAGTGTTCGGGAGTATGCTATGAGATTTGACTCCTTTGCCCAATATGCAGTAGCTTTTGTAGATACCATGCTAGCTAGAGTACACTGAGTTATTATGGGGCTGCTTCCAGAGTATGTAAAGACTTGTGCTATGGCCACTTTGCGGGAGGACATGGATATCGCTCGTATTCAAGCATTTTCTCAGATTATTGAGGGGATTAGGTAGCTATAGCGACGGATAGAAAGGGCAAGTCAGGAACAGCGCCGCATGACTAGGCCTAGTGACACTCAAGTAGAGTCTCAAGGCAAACTCTGGTAGAGTCTTAGGGCAGACCTAGGCCATGACTATCAGAAAGACCACCCAGACCCCCACCTCCATAGTAGCAGCAAGGTGATAGACCCGGCCGTCGGGGGCAGTCAGGACCTGGCGAGAGCTCACGGCCATCGGGTTCGCAGTAGCAGAGAGGGTCAGAGCAGAGTAGACTAACTGTGCCACCTTGCCCTATTTGCAGTCGACATCACCTTAGGGAATGCAGGTATTATTCTACTGTGTGTTACACCTGTGGATAAGAGGGTCACTTGATGAGGGAATGTCTAGCCAGAGGTCAGAGTGATTGGGACCAACAGGATAGGTCTTCAGTAGGGTCATGTTCCCCAACATCTCTAGAAGGGCGTAGGCCCTCAGCTCCAGCCGGAAAAGCCCAAGGAAGGTCAGGGGCATTGAGTTCAGGCACCATTCCAGATCGCACCTATGCTTTACCGGGGTGACAGGAGTCAGAATCATTCTGAATGTTGTGAAAGGTATGCTAGACATTTGTTCTCATTCCTTGTATGTTTTGATAGACCTAGGTTCCACTTTGTCTTATGTTACACCATTGGTGGCCCATAAGTTCAGTATAACACCAGAATTTCTTCAACGACCCTTTTCAGTGTCTACGCCCGTCAGTGATTCTACCATAGCTAAACGGATCTACCCGGGTTGTACGGTATAGGTTGTTTGTCGCCAGACTTTGGCAGACTTAGTGGAATTAGACATGATTGATTTTGATGCAATTATGGGTATGGATTGGCTAGCACCATGTTATGCCAATGCAGAATATTGGACCATGTTATACCCCGGGAACCTAAGGATCAGACCAAGGAGTCAAAATAGAGAAAAACTAAAAATTTGCACCAGACCGCAAGAGGACTCGTGAGGTAGGTCATGAGGAGTGACCACGAGTCGCGAGGTGACTCGTGGTTAGCGAGGTTGATAGGCTCAAGTTGAGGAGGCCACGAGCATGACCAGGAGTCGTGGTCAGACCTCACGACTCGTGAGGTCACCCGTGGGTTAGAGGGTATGGTTGGTCAAAATTTTGGGGAGTAGGGATCACTAGTGGTAACCACGAGTCCTGGTCAGCCACCACAACTCATGGGGTCCCCTGAGTGATTTTGGGCAGAGCATAACGGATCCCGACCACGAGTCATACCCTTGGCAACAACTCGTGAAGTCCCTCATGGGGACTGGCAACCAGAAATTTCTGCATTTTTAGTAAGGGTGTATTCGTAATTCTTAAACTTCTAAGGCCTAAACTACATCTTTTTAAGGTATGAATAGGGGTTAAGTTCATGTTAAGCCTCATTCATGCATGCAAGAGTATAGAGAGGAGATTAGAAGGTGATTCAAGATGTTCATTCTCAATTCCATAAATTCCATCTTGGGCTATCAAGGAAAGTTAAGAACCAGATAATCCCAGGTATGTAAGGCCATAAATGGGTGAATTCTTCCACACCCATGCCCCTATTCTATGATTTTACTTAAAATTCATCAAAAACTCATGGAGTTTTGTATTTGATTTATATAAATCTAATGATTTAATTAGGGGTTTTGTGGTTTTGAAATCTTATCATAATCTACGAATTTTGAACATCTTTTGAGATTTAAATTGATTATAACATTGTTGATTTGATTTCTAAGCAATTAAGCTTAATTATGCATGCCCCGTGATGAATCGATTTATGATCTATTTTTCCATTGATGATCTTGACAAAGCTAGCATGAATTATATTTTAAATTGTGAATTTATTATGTTATCTATTATGATTTTATGAAATTCAAACTATATGCATGATCTTCAAGTACGTATGAATCTTATTAATCATGAAGTATGTTTTTTTGGCCGACGCACGGGTCTAATGTCATGGCTAGTTCACATATGTTCAAGCATGTTTACGATTATCATGATTTAACTAGACTATGAACTCATCTATATATTATTATGAGAACTATATATGTTTTAGGAGTAGAATCTAACACCGAGTAAGTTCGAGGCTCAGGTTAAGCCCCGGATCTAATGAACTACGTGCCACCATAGGTATGTCGAGACCCCTTTCATGTTAGTCCCTGGCCCAAATGGCCCATTCTTATGGTGATATCACACTTTCATGGTTCTACACTTGGCAAGGTACAAACACCCTCCCGACTAGAGTTAGAAGTCGGGCTTCATGTGTGTTCATATTGGGTATGTCGGTTAAGAGGATCTCCCACTTTTCCTCATGATTTATGCATGTTATGATTATGCATGTTGGCTCAAGTCATGTTAAGTAAATATTTTCTATTACAATTATGATTATGTTATGTAGAAATGTTTTGAAAATCTTTAGCCATATGATATGTTATTATGCTTTACGATACGAGCATGTCGTCCTACTCTTATGATCATTTATGAATTTCATATATGTTTTAGCCTTCCATTTTAATTACCTTTCATACTCAGTACATACCATGTACTGACTGCATACTTTCCATGCTTTATCGTTTCATGATACAGGTCCAAGTTCTTAAGCTCATCCTCACCTGTAGATAGTTTCAGATTCGCTCTCAGCGCTCTTGGTGAGTTCTCATGTTCCGAGGAATGTATGTTCATCCTTTATGTTGTTTCTTTCAGTTTTTGGATGTTGGATTAGCTGGGGAGTTGTCCCATCAATCCGCCCTTCATGTTTAGAGGCTTATCAAACCGCAGGTTGTATTCAGTCATATTGTATGTGTCTTGTACTGATATTTCCCTTTGGTTATGTTATGATTACGTTCTTATATGTTAAGTCTTCCACTCATGTGATTGTATTATAAGTATGCTCATGCCATGGGTCGACATGGGGTCTCTTAGGGCTCCTTGTCCTGTGTCTACGATCCAGGTGTATGTTTGGGTCATGAAAAACTTGGTATCAGATCCATAGGTTTGGAAGTGTCCTAGGGAGTCTTAAAGCCGCATTAAGTAGAGTCTTTTTCATGGGTGTGAAGCGCGCCACACTTATTACAAAGAGGCTGCTAGACGTTTAGGAAATGATCCCTTCTTTCATGATCTATGTCGTGTGATGAACTTCCTTTACTATTCTAATTCGTGCTATTCACATTTGCACAATCATGCCTCCACATCAAGTAAACGCTAGGAGAAACGGAAATAGTAATGATCATGAGGGTGCCCATGATGGTGAGCACTAGCGAGCTCCACTCATTCACGAGGAACACGTACCAGAGCCAGCTTCCCACGCCGAGTTTTGGGCAGCGATTCAGATGTTGGCAAAGGTCATGACTACCCAGGTCCAGAATCAGACAGTTGTGTACTTCCCTCAGAATAGGAATGTAGTGGCTGCTAGGGTGAGGGATTTCTTGAGGATGAGCCCTCTGAAGTTCATAGGGTCAAAGGTGGATGAGGATCCACACGATTTTATAGAGGAGATTCTGAAAATCACCCAGGTTATGGGGGTGAACAATGGGTATGCGTTGACTTGAACTCCTACCAACTAAAGGGGTAGAGCATATATGGTTTTAGCAATGGAGAGATTCTAGGGAGGCGGGTGCAGGCCCAATAGGTTGGGATGAGTTTCACACTGCATTCATGGATCGATTCTTTCCTCGAGAGATTAGGAAGCTCAAGGCAGCCGAGTTTGTGAATATGAAGTAGGGTAACATATCTGTCCAGGAATATGCATTGGAATTCACCCGGTTATCTAAATATACTCCAGAGTTGGTGGTGGATCAGCGGGATCGGGTGAGCCGTTTAGTGCATGGAGTAGCAGATTACTTGGACAAGGATTGCCGGATTGCCATGCTTCACCGGGACATTGATTTTACCTGTATTGTATTTCATGCGCAGCAAATGGAGTCAGTCTACAAGAGGAAGAGAGAAGCCAAGAGGGCCAGCACCGACATCTACAAGGTTTCTCTGGCCAGTCAATGGGTGGACCATATCAGTAGTCCATGCACAAGTCATTGATCCAGCTCCATCATCGGCCAGCACGCCATCCAGATTTAGGGGAGACCAGAGGATCAGAGCTACAGGATCGAGAGATCATGGTAGCAGGCAGGTGGACCACACTTTTCATGTTTGTGTAAAGTGCGGCAAGAATCATCCCAAGAGATGCCTGGTCGGCATCAATTCTTATTTTGGGTGTGACAAACCTGGAAACAGGATCAAAGATTGCCCTGCAGCCAGTTCTACCGCTCCAGTAGCACGACCCCCTCAGTAGGGTGCCTCCACTAGTTCAGTAGGTGGTCAGCACCAAAATAGGTTTTATGCCCTAGTGCCTCGCCAGGAGAAGGAGGCTTTGCTAGATATGGTCATAGGTATGTTGCAAGTCTTCCATATTGATGGTTATTATTTGTTAGATCCGGGAGATACTTTGACTCTTATGACCCCTTATATTGCTAGTAGTTTGGATTTAGTCTTGAAATTCTATCAGAACCGTTCACCGTATCTACTCCAGTCGGTGAATCAGTGGTTGCTAGGCGGGTGTATCGGGGTTTCCCCATTACGATGTTGCATAAGGTTACCTCCGCGGACTTAGTATAATTGTCCATGACGGACTTTGATATCATCTTGGGTATGGATTGGTTTTTTTCATGTTATGCTTCAATTAATTGTAGGACCCGTGCGGTGGAATTTCAGTTTCTGGGTGAGTCAGTTTTGGAATGGAAGGGTAATTCAGTTGTATCAGCCGGTCGGTTTATTTCATATCTTAAGGCCAGGAAAATGATCTCTAAGGGTTACATGTACCACCTAGTTAGGGTTAAGGATGTAGAGTCTAAGACCCCAACTATTCAGTCAGTTCCAGTGGTGTGTGAGTATCCAGAGGTTTTCCCTGATGATTTGCCAGGTGTTCCTTCGGAGAGGGAAATTGATTTCGTTATTGATCTATTTCCCTATACACAGCCTATCTCCATTCCTCCTTACAGGATAGCACCACCCGAGCTAAAAGAGTTAAAAGAACAATTGAAGGACTTTTTGGATAAGGGTTTCGTTATACTGAGCAAGTCTCCATGGGGTGCACCAGTGTTATTTGTCCGAAAGAAGGATGGTTTGCTTCGGATGTGCATAGGCTATCGACATTTGAACAAGGTCATATTTAAGAACAGGTATCCCTTACCTAGGATCGATGATTTGTTTGACCAGCTTCAAGGTGCCAAGTATTTCTACAAGACTAATCTCAAATCTGGGTATCACTGGCTCAGGGTTCGGGAGAGTGACATCCCGAAAACTGCCTTCAGGAATCGTTATGGTCACTACGAATTTGGTGCTATGTCTTTTGGACTAACTAATTCCCCTGCATCTTTTATGGATCTAATGAATAGGGTGTTCAAGTCATATTTGTACATATTCATGAATGTGTTCATCGATGACATCCTTATATACTCTCGGAGCGAGGAGGAGCATGTCGCCCACTTGAGAATAGTGCTTCAGACCCTCAAGGACCATAAGTTGTATGCAAAGTTTAGCAAATGTGAGTTTTTGTTGGACTTGGTGGAATTTCTAGGCCATGTGGTATCAAGTGAGGGTATAAAAGAAGAATCTCAGAAGATTTAGGTGGTAAAGAATTGGCCCAGACTGGTGAACCCATCAGATATCAGGAGCTTTTTGGGCTTAGTGGGTTATTATCAGAGATTTGTGGATGGTTTTTCATCTATTTCAGCACCATTGACTAAGCTAACTCAGAAGAAGGTGAAGTTTCAATGGTCGGAGGCTTGTGAGAAAAGCTTCCAAGAGTTGAAGACTCGAATCACTTCAGCACCAGTGTTGACCCTACCTGAGGTTACCGATGGTTTATTGGTGTATTGTGATGCTTCGTCAGTCGGGCTTGGATGTATGTTGATGCAACATGGGAAAGTGATAGCTTATGCCTCAAGATAGTTGCAAATCCACGAAAAGAACTACCGTACCCATGATCTTGAATTGGCGGCGGTGGTGTTTGCATTGAAGATATGGTGGCATTACTTGTATGGGGTCCACGTGGACGTGTTCACGGATCACAAGAGCTTGCAATATGTGTTCACGCAGAAGGATCTCAATCTTCAGCAAAGGAGGTGGTTGGAGTTATTAAGGACTATGATATGAGTGTACTTTACCACCCGGGCAAGGCTAATGTGGTGGAGGATGCACTTAGTAGGCTCTTTACAGAGAGTGTGTCCCACGTGGATGAGGGAAAGAAGGAGTTGGTTAAGGATGTCCACTAGCTTGCAAGATTGGGATTTAGATTGATCGACTCGACCGATGGCGGCGCTATTGTGCAGAATGGTTCAGAATCATCCTTAGTGGTCGATGTCAAATCTAAGTAAGATGAGAATTTGATTTTGAGGAAGCTGAAGGATGTTTTGCGGAATCAAAAGGTGGAGGTTTTCTCCCAAAGGGGTGATGGTGTGCTATGATACCAAGGTCAACTATGTGTTCCGGACATTGATAATTTGAGAGTTTGGATATTTCATGAGGCACATGGTACCAGATATTCTATCCATCCAGGATCCACGAAGATGTATCGGGACTTGCGAGAAATCTATTGGTGGGATGGTATGAAGAAGAATATTGCAGAATTTGTAGCCAAGTGCCCGAACTGTCAGCAAGTGAAAGTCGAGCATCAAAGGCCGGGAGGCGTACTTTAGGATATCATCATTCTCACATTGAAGTGGGAAGAGATTAACATGGACTTTATTACAGGACTACCTCGTACTCGACAACTCTATGATTCCATTTGCGTAGTGGTAGACAGGGTAACCAAGGATGCACACTTTCTACAGGTCAAGATCACAAATTCAGCGGATGATTATGCCTAGTTGTATATTCGGGATTTGGTTCGACTTCATGGAGTGCTCTTGTCTATTATTTCAGACCGAGGTACTCAGTTTACCTCATAGTTCTGGCAATCTTTACAGAAGGGACTTGGGACTCAAGTCAAGCTCAGTACATCCTTTCATCCGCAAACGGATGTCCAAGCCGAGCGATCAATCTAGACTCTTAAGGACATGTTGAGGGCATGTGTTATGGATTTTAATGGTAGTTGGGATGATCATTTGCCCTTAATTGAGTTTGCTTATAATAATAGCTATCTCTCCAGTTTACAAATGGCACCGTTCAAGGCTCTCTATGCACGGAGGTGTAGATCACCCATTGTATGGTTTGAGGTTGTTGAGGCAGCTATGATAGGTCTAGATTCGGTACACGAGATGATGGTGAAATTTTAGTTGATAAGGGACCGGTTGAAAACTGCTCAGAGTCATCAGAAATCATATGCCGGTGTGAGGAGAAGAGATTTGGAGTTTGAGGTGAACGATTGGGCATTTCTAAAAGTATCTCCCATGAAGGGAGTCATTCGGTTCGGAAAGAAAGGGAAACTCAGTCCCCTCTATGTTGACCGTTCGGGCTGTACGCGATGGGTATATAGCTACACGCAAGTGCATGTGGTCGAACAAGTAGTAAAGTGGCTCAAATAAGCCAAGTATCGATCCCACAGGGACTGGGCTAGGGTCACAATCTACTCAAGTGACAATCAACCTTAACTCTAAAAATGCAGACAACAGTGTTAAGAAAAGTTTGGTATTTTCGTTTCTAATTTTATACTAATTATAAAACGAATATACAATTTGAGTCTGAACTATAAGTACGAGCATGCTGAGGTTCAACGAACATGTAGAGAAACGAATCATCAATACAATTTGGTTAATCTTTTCTCTGGTTGCTAGTCAAGAATTATTGCCAATGGATTAAAACTCTCGTATTTAACCCAACTTAAGAAGCGTGAACCGTCCACCTACATTTCTGTGATAAAACGAAATTCATGTTCTAGCCTTACAAAACCGATTCCTCAATTGACTAATACGACTTTCAGGTATATCTCTATCCTGAAGGTAAATCAATTCTCAATTTTCCCAAACTAAGAAAAGATCATATCCTATCAATTCACAACTTTCCAATTTCTTGCTCTCTCGAGTGAAACCGGACTTTTTAGATATACATTAACATTGGCCACACATTAATGCAGTAAGAACAAGAATCAATAGAACAACCATGAAAGAAAAGATGAAAAACCAATTGATCAATAATTACATTTCAATACAATTATTCTTAACCTCAGCAAGAAGAGGATTTAGCCACTCATTTATGGATTAAACATCGTTAAATGAGTGTTAATCATACAAGCAATTGAAATAAAGAAGAATGAGATAGAGAAAAACCCTGAGATTTTCGTCCCCTCAACTGCCTGTAACCCACGTTCTTGCTCCACCAAGTCAGAATAATTAAAAATGAACCTAAGTGTTCTATTTATAATTGTGGGAATTTTTCCCGAAATAACAAGCAACGTGTCACGGAGTGCATCGTGGAGCACTGCCTCTGTGACATGCTACCGACGTGGACCCTTACTGGAATTTAGTCGTCCAGGTACTTAGGCCCAACGTGGCACGGCGTGCAACGTGGGGCTAGGCCAACGTGCCACGGCCCCAACGCGCACCTCCACTGGAAATAGGCATAATTTTACCATCCAGGCAGAATGCATCAGCGATGGCAGAGTGACACGGCTCCATCACGGAGCCCCTTTAATTTGTGCCTTCAAGTGCTTTTTCCTTTGCTAGCGTCGTAGTCCAATCTCGATCTTTCCCAACATGCATCTTAGCTCCATAACTTTATATCTTTTTCTGCAAAACAAAGCTAATCATGTTGGTTAGTATAAATTCACATTTTATTACAAATCACATGAGAATGTATAAACATCAATAGATAAACAAGGCAAAATTGACACAATTGAGTATCACTTGGGCATATAAATTTGCCCAAGATCACTTACCCCACACTTAAATCCTTGTTCGTCCCCGAACAACAATCTTACAACTCATGCAATTTATACCCCATCCTGGCTACTTTGGTTCGACAATTCAAGCTACGGTCATACCGATTATTTAATACAGCAAATCATCAAGAAAACACGCATGGTCCTATCAATACAATGACCTTCAACACATTAAGACCTCCTAGACTCAAGAATCGACTCTCGATATTGGCAAACTCATGCAAATCAGCTGATCAAGATATCCGACATGAAATTTAATCTCTCTTCAAGCATGTGGCCTCATAACACAAGAGAATTTTTCCCTTTTTAATCACATGAACTCAAAAGATTACATGCAGGGGCATATAAACACAATTTCGCTCTCTCTCCCAAAAGAATTCACATGCATCATGTCATGAACCATAGGCTTGCCTTTAGTGTATTACTCCACTAATATAAGGAAATGTGATGTAGGATCACGTAGGACTTAACGGGTTGTAATGTAAGCTACGGAACTAGTAAATACTGGGCTAACCAATAATAGCCACTAGCATCCTTAAGCGTTTTTTCAATACATCCCATCGACTTCATGGGCATTGTTTCTTCCTTCATCCTCCCATTCTTGAAGTCTGTCTTTATTTGGACCCATATCTTTAAGCACACTTGACTCAATAACAAAGATTATTTATACATCTTCATTATATTTAATTTATAACAAGTGCACCTTCGACTTTTTCTTTCCTTTCATCACTCTGCTTTTCTTTTCTTTTCACCATTCTCACTCTTTGACACTGTGGGAAAATTATTTTCTTTTCTTAAGCGCTTAAGAGTTTTGGATCAAATTCACTGATAATGAAAAGAAGGGGTTAAGCTCGGTTTACACCTTTTTGACAAAAGAAAAATAATAGGCTAAAGGCTCAATGGGCTAACTAGGGTGTACATTCAAGGTGGGTACGATAATGAAAAAGAGAACTTTCGGTTAAAAGAAAGAAATACCCACATCCTTTCCTACAATACACGTCCTTCATTTCGTTTCATACACACACCAGGCAAGTTCTAGACACTTCACAATAGCATGGAAGAAACGAAACATCACTATACGCTCATTGTTCGGTCTGCGTTATATGGGTATATAACTACGCGCAAGTGCACGTGGTCGAACAAGTAGTAAAGTGGCTTAAGTAAGCCAAGTATCAATCCCACAGGGACTGGGATGAAGTGCAATCTGCTCAAGTGTACTATATTTCTATTCTAAAAATGCAGACAACAGTGTAACCAAAAGTTTGATATTTAGTTTTATAATTTTTATACTAAATCTAAAATAACTATCTAATGTGAGTCTAAACTATGAATGAGAGCATGTTGAGGTTAAACGAACATGTAATGAAATTAATTATCGATATAATTTGGTTAGTCTTTTCCTCCAGTTGCTAGCCAAGAACATTTGCCAAGAGATTAAAACTCTCATATTTAACCTCACTTAAGAATCATGAACCATCCACCAACATTTATGTGATTAAATGCAATTCATGCTCTAGCCATACAAACCCGGTTCCTAAATTGACTAATACGACTTTCAGGTATATTTCTATCCTGAAAGTAAATCAATTCCCAATTTTCCCAAACCAAGAAAATATCATATCCTATTAATTCGCAACTTTCCAATTTCTTGCTCTCTCGAGTGAAACCGAACTTTTTAGATATACATTAACGTAGGCCACACATTAATGCAGTAAGAACAAGAATTAATAGAACAACATGGAAGAAAAGATGAAAAACCACTATGATCAACAATCCATTTCACTACAATTGTTCATAACCTCAGCAAGAAGAGGATTTAGCCACTCAATTGTGGATTAAACATCGTTAAATGAGTGTTAAACATACAAGCAATTGAATTAAAAAAGAAGGAAAGAGAGAAAAACCCTGATATTTTCGTCCCCTCAACTGCCTGTAACCCACGTTCTTGCTCCACCAAGTCAGAATATTGAAAAATGAACCTAAGTGTTCTATTTATACTGGTGGGAATTTTTCTCGGAATAACAAGCAACGTGTCACGGAGAGCATCGCGGAGCACTGCCTCCGTGACACGCTACGGACGCGGACCTTCACTGGAACTGGGGGTCCAGGAAATAAATCCCAACGTGGCACGGCGTGCAACGCGGAGCCAAGCCACCGTGCCACGGACCTATCGCGAACCCACACTGGATTTGGGCTGAAAATTCCCATCCAGGCAGAAGGCCTCCGCGATGGCAACATGAACGGCTCCATCGCGGAGCCCCTTTATTTTATGCTGTCCAATGTCTTGTCCCTTGCTCGCATCCAAGTCCAACCCCGATATCCTCCAACATGCACTTTAGCTTCCCGAAATTACATTTTACTTGCAAAACAATGCTAATCATATTGGTTAGTATAAATTCACATTTTATTACCAATTACATGAGAATGTATACACATTGCTAGATAAACAAGGCGAAAATGGTACTTTTGAGTATCACTTGGGCATATAAATTTGCCCAAGATCACTTACCCCACACTTAAATCCTTGTTCGTCCTCGAACAACAATCCTACACTTCATGCAATTTACATCCCAACCTCGCTACTTTGGTTCGACAATTTAGGCTACAGTCATATCGATTATTTAATACAACAAATCATCAAGAAAACATGCATGGTCCTATTAATGCAATGACCTTCAATACATCAAGACCTCCAGACTTCAAGAATTGACTCTCGATATTGGAAAACTCATACAAATCAGCTGATCAAGATATTCAACGTGAAAATTAATCTCTCATCAAGCATGTGCCCTCACAACACAAGAGAATCTTCCCCTTTTTGCTCATATGACTCGCAAAATTTTAAGCAGGGGCATGTAAACACAATTTCGCTCTCTCTCCCAAAAGAATTCACATGCATCATGTCATGACCCATAAGCTTGCCCTTAGTGTATTACTCCACTAATATAAAGAAGTGCGATGTAAGATCACGTAGGACTTTAACTGGTTGTAATGGAAGCTACGGAACTAGTAAATATTGGGTTAGCCAATAATAGCCACTAGCATCCCTAAGCGCCTTTTCAACACATCCCATCAACTCATGGACATTGTTTCTTTTTTCATCATCCCATTCTTGATGTTGTTCTTTAGTTTGGCCCATCGTATTAAGCACACTTGACACAACAACAAAGATTATTCATGCACCTTCATTATAGTTATTTATAGCAAGTGCACCTTCAACCTTTTCTTTTCTTCTATCGCTCTGCTTTTCTTTTTCTTTTCACCATTCTCACTCTTTGACACTTTGGGAAAATTATTTTCTCTTCTTAAGCGCTTAAGAGTTTTGTATAGACTTTACGGCTAATGAAAAGAAGGGATTAAGCTTGATTTACACTTTTTGGACAAAAGAAAAAAATAATAGGCTAAAGGCTCAATAGGCTGACTAGGGTATACAATCAAGGTGGGTACGACAAGGAAAAATAGAAACTCTCGGTTAAAACAAAGAAATGCCTACATCCTTTCCTACAATACACCTCCTTCATTTTGTTTTGTACACACACCAGGCAAGTTCTAGACACTTCACAATAGCATGGAATAACAACACCTCACTTCACACTTTTTGCACATGCTCAATTCAAGATGTATTCACAGACTCTTCAATCAGCTAATTACAGGAATTCAAACATTAAGCCTCAATCACACTGAATCAAACTCTATGGCCTAGGTATCTCAAAATATTTACAAAGTTGCATGCTTTCATACGAATCACCTTTGCATTTTAAATATCATGTACAACACGCAACCAAAATTTCACAACCATACGGTAACTACAGGTTTTGGGATGCAACCCACCAAAGAAAAAAACTGAAAAATAATTGAAAAAAAACTACTCTTAACGACTACATTTCCCTTAAGACGGTCGTCATCCATCCATCATAGGGAACGGTCACTACTATGACTTCGGTTCAATGGGACCATTCTCGGTAAAAGAACCGAAAACAAACGCCGAGAAACCCAAGAAGTAAAAAAAATGTTGAAAATATCAATCATTTCGATAAAATATATATATATATATATATATATATGTACAAAAGATTTTAAAAATATCGATCATTTCGATAACAAAAATATATACAAAATCAGCTAGCAACATTCAGCAACACACATCAATTTCACATAAATTTACAAATACAGAACCACAACTTAACAATTCATAAATCACAGGGAACAACAAAATTTCACATGTACGACAACAGATTAGAGCATACATACATAATAGCACAGCCCAGCACCTAACTACTCCCACCCTACACTTAGTTCGAACACTGTCCCCAGTGTTCACAAAAATTAAACTAGCACAAAAATCGGGTGGTGGAACTCCCTGATCAATCAAAGTACTCCACTTCTTCGTCGGGTGCTGCTGCTTCATCTCCCATGTCTGAATCGCCCCCGTCGTCATCATCGGACTCCACATCAGAGTCCTCTCGACGTGTCTCCTCATCTGTGGGGACGTCATCATCCATGGGCTCTACAAATGCTGGCCCTACTTGGCATAGAGCCCTGGCGTTCTCGCCGAAGGGGTAGTCTAGCTCAAGCTGCCATAGCTCCTCCTCTGTCGCCGGCCTCCCGCCTATCCTCAGCTGGAGCATCTGCATCCCATACATTCGAGCCATATACTGATCATCACGAGCATGTCGCTCTCCAAGTGTAAGCACTGGCCCGTGGGTGGTGTCGGGTGCCTTAGTTTTAGTAACATCTAAGGCCCGCCGCTCCATCTGCGGGATATAGTCAAGGGCCTCCTCCTCGACGTCTAGGCCCCTGAGTAAGGTGGTGAGTAGTCCACCAAAGCCATACCTGTGCCCCTGATGCAACCGGGCTCTCTTTATGGCGGAGATAATTACCGCCCCCACGTTGATCTCCAGCCCTTTCATCAGGGCGTACACCAGGCATACACGATCCTGGGTTACATCTGTCATATGTACCCCCGGGATTAGGCAGGAACAGACAATCTTCAGCCATATTCTGGCTTCCCTGTTCATCTGTGAATAGGGCAAAGTCTGGTGGTAGCCCCTCTCTTTGTGTCTGCTCCATCTAGCTGTCGATCGGGTCCCACACAAGGTGCGTCTGATGTCTGCATACGGTGGGGTAATGTTTAGCTGTTGGAGCACGTGGGCATCTGTGTCTCGCGCTCCAATGATGGCATTGAGGTGGTGGGGCTCCAAGGTGACTATTTGCCCTCTGATTTTGATGGTGTGACTTCTGATCGTCGGGTTCTAGTTGGCATAGAACTCCCGAACCAGGTGCAGGTTACATTCCTTGGGCTCTTCAAAGATGAAGTTGAGCCCAGCTACCTCGATCCGGTGGACCATCCTAGGGAACTCCTGTGCCAATGGTTCCCGTGCTATGTGCTCCTCGGGGAAGTATTTGTTTTCTTTGTGCTTTGCGTACCACTTCTTCCCCTCATCCGTCACCCATCTCATTTCGTATTGGCGGCGTTGGCTGTGTGGAACTGCTGGTGCTGCTGGGACTGTTGTGCCCAGTCTAATTCGCTTCCTTCCGGCGCCCGAAGTTGATGCGCCTTTCCCTTTCTCTTGCCTGCTTGCCATTTTACCTGTCAACCCAAGGTAGACAAGATCAATGTTGAGCTACTGAATATTAACTTCGACTAAGGTCGGGTTAAGCTAGGTTACCCCACACTTAGTCCTTAACTACTGTTACAACATACCGGCAAGATTATCTTTATTTACACAAATAAACAACCAACTTGTACAGACATGCTTAGTGCATACGAAAAATTCGACGGTATATATTCTATGTACTACTCAGACTTCGTACAGCTAATTACAATCATTACCATCGATAACCTTTTAACCCATCGCACTTAGCAAGGAAAAACAAAGAAACGAAAACGACAACAAAAATTTATCTACACGAACCTATACAACCAACCCACTTCTTGCAAATTTCAATATTCCTCTAACCCGAGAATCTGTCGCTCTATTAACATGATAACAACTAGCACACCGACTCATCTCACTCAACATGTACATTCCGGCATGAATTTCACAAGTTCACTACGTTATTCACTTCAAATTCAAAAACAAGCCCTAGAAATGATATTATCAAGCAAATTCGATTAATTTATGCAATTAACGAGTTCAAGCAATCATAACGATATTCCGAACATTCATCAACAACAATTAAATTGAATTCATGATTAATTTCTACTTAGGGCAATTTAGCTCACCTCACATGCTCAATATCGACGAAAATCGACAAGAAATGAGATGGAATCGAAGAACATACCTTGAAGTTGAAGAATTTATGCAAACTTGATGATTTTCTTAGCCTACTATGTGTCACGTTGAAAGGGGATGGGTTTTGGGGAGTTTGGTCGCGGAGTGATTGAAAAATAAGGGAAAGGGAGGGTTTTTCGGGGTTAAAAAGTATGAAAATCGCGCGGGTCACCCGGAGATCCGGTGTGACCCATCGCGATATACACGGCAACGTGTCACGGAGTGCATCGCGGTGCACTGCCTCTGTGACACGGAGCCATCGCGAGCCTGTTCTGGACATTTTAAAAAAATCCGGATTATACCTCAACGTGTCACGGAGGGTAACGCGGAGGTCCACCTCCGTGACACGGAGCTATCTCCCCAGCTCACTGTTTTGCCACTTTTTGTTAATTTTCATACCTCGAATTTTCCCTTGCGATTCCGTGCATATTTTCCTCCGTTTGACCTGAAATTTATCTCAGTATACAAAATTGGTTAGAATTATAGGTTTCACTCTAAATAAAAATAAAACAAAAACTAAAACGACAAATTTTGTAGTAAATCAAGAAAAAGAAAAAGAAAAATCTATTTACACTTTACAAAAAGAAAGAATAAATTTTTCACGGGTTGCCTCCCGTGCAGCGTCTAGTTTACCATCGTGGCACGACGTATCAAGTTTCACCGCTTTTTCCTCCACCTTGAGGATATGAATCTCACCCCTAATTTCTTCTCTAATTTCCTCTTATGCTCCAGGGGTGGTGGTGAAAAATTGTAAGGGCCAAGCAGTAAATGTTGCCTTTTGAACTTATTGGCCCTTAAGTAAGCGAAGTCATTTTGTCTCTCCGAGTTAGCAAATTTCAAAATATACGGTGCTTGGTCCTCCTCTAGACATTTCTCTATAAGCTTGGAAGACTCTATTTCTATGTTTTCAACCAAACTTAATGTCGAAAAATGCTTCGAGTGTGGTCCAATAAACCTCAACTCTGAAAATGCATTGTGCTTGACCTCCTTACTTGTATACACCTTCTCAGCATCTACATCTATCTCTCCATTAATGTCAACTGGGGGATACTCTATCTCTTCTTCCATGAATGAATTTTCCATAAGTGTGAGCCCATCACGGGGACACTCAAGTGATTCTAATTGTTGGGCTTCGTCCAAAAATTCACCCTTGTCTTCCTTTTGTAGTTCCTCTTGAATATCAGCTAAAACCGTTACCTGCAATTTATCACAAGCTTCAGCCTCAGCAATCATCTCCATGAATTTGATGCTCATCCTTTCTAGAGTCTCTGCATTCTCTTCTTGCTGAATTCTCAATACTGCCATCGCCTCCTTCATTGCTTCTGATTGCTCCAGGAGTTGTTTCAGCATGTCTTCTATTTGAGCTTGGCGTCCCAAGTCCTCATTTTCAGCATGCCTATATTCAGCAAAAACAACAGAAGGATCATAATAGGGGCTTGGGGGAGGGGAATATGCATTCGGACAGCCATCCCAATGGCCATCTTGACCACCACATATATTGCACGTGTTACAGTGTTTCCACGAGTGGTGTCCTCCGCAGTTCAGACAAGATTCACCAAAATATGAGTATCCACCATTTAAACCATTTGTATTCCACGATGTCATGTCAATAAGGGTATCCGAAAAAGAAGAAAAATAAAATAAAATAAAAAAATATAAAAAGAATTAAAACAAACACTAAGAACAAGTTGTCAGCACTTAAAAAAATATAGTAAATTTACACTTAAGAAAATTTCACCAATTTCCAGTCCCCGACAACGGTGCCAAAAACTTGTTCGGTCTGCGTTATATGGGTATATAACTACACGCAAGTGCACGTGGTCGAACAAGTAGTAAAGTGGCATAACTAAGCCAAGTATCGATCCCACAGGGACTGGGATGAAGTGCAATCTGCTCAAGTGTACTATATTTCTATTCTAAAAATGCAGACAACAGTGTAACCAAAAGTTTGATATTTAGTTTTATAATTTTTATACTAAATCTAAAATAACTATCTAATGTGAGTCTGAACTATGAATGAGAGCATGTTGAGGTTAAACGAACATGTAATGAAATTAATTATCGATATAATTTGGTTAGTCTTTTCCTCCAGTTGCTAGCCAAGAACATTTGCCAAGAGATTAAAACTCTCGTATTTAACCTCACTTAAGAATCATGAACCATCCACCTACATTTCTGTGATTAAATGCAATTCATATTCTAGCCATACAAACCTGGTTCCTAAATTGACTAATACGACTTTCAGGTATATTTCTATCCTGAAAGTAAATCAATTCCCAATTTTCCCAAACCAAGAAAAGATCATATCCTATTAATTTGCAACTTTCCAAATTCTTGCTTTCTCGAGTGAAACCGGACTTTTTAGATATACATTAACGTAGGCCACACATTAATGCAGTAAGAACAAGAATTAATAGAACAACATGGAAGAAAAGATGAAAAACCACTATGATCAACAATCCATTTCACTATAATTATTCATAACCTCAGCAAGAAGAGGATTTAGCCACTCAATTGTGGATTAAACATCGTTAAATGAGTGTTAAACATACAAGCAATTGAATTAAAGAAGAAGGAAAGAGAGAAAAACCCTGATATTTTCGTCCCCTCAACTGCCTGTAACCCACGTTCTTGCTCCACCAAGTCAGAATATTGAAAAATGAACCTAAGTGTTCTATTTATACTGGTGGGAATTTTTCCCGGAATAATAAGCAACGTGTCACGGAGAGCATCGCGGAGCACTACCTCCGTGACACGCTACAGACGCGGACCTTCACTGGAACTGGGGGTCCAGGAAATAAATCCCACAGAGCCAAGCCACCGTGCCATGGACCTATCGCGAAACCACACTGGATTTGGGCTGAAAATTCCCAGCCAGGCAGAAGGCCTCCGCGATGGCAGCGTGACACGGCTCCATCGCGGAGCCCCTTTATTTTATGCTGTCCAATGTCTTGTCCCTTGCTCGCATCCAAGTCCAACCCCGATATCCTCCAACATGCACTTTAGCTTCCCGAAATTAAATTTTACCTGCAAAACAATGCTAATCATTTTGGTTAGTATAAATTCACATTTTATTACCAATTACATGAGAATGTATACACATTGATAGATAAACAAGGCGAAAATGGTACTTTTGAGTATCACTTGGGCATATAAATTTGCCCAAGATCACTCATTTCACATGCTCAACTCAAGACATATTCACAGACTCTTCAATCAGCTAATTACAAGAATTCAAACATTAAGCCTCAATCACACTGAATCGACTCTATGGCCTAGGTATCTCAACATATTTACAGAGTTGCATGCTTTCATACGAATCACCTTTGAATTTCAAATATCATGTACAACACGCAACCCGAATTTCGCAACCATAAAGTAACGACAGGTTTAGGATACAATCAACAAAAGAAAAACACAAACTAAAAGATAAAATGAACAAAAGAAATCTACTCCTAACGACTACATTTCCCTTAAGACGGTCGTCATCCATCCATCATAGGGAACGGTCACTAACTATGACTTCGGTTCAATGGGACTATTCTCGGTAAAAGAACCGAAAACAAACGCCGAGAAACCCAAAAATTAAAAAATTCATATAACAAAAATTTTTAAAATATCGATCATTTCGATAAAATAAAAATATGTACAAAACCGGCTAGCAACATTCAACAACACACAACAGCTTCACATTAATTACAATACAAAACATAAACATCACAATCACAGGGTCACACTTCTTCACAGGCACGACAACAGAACAGAAACATACATTAAAAACAACAGCAACCAACACGTAACTACTCCCACCCCATACTTAAATCAAACACTGTCCCTAGTGTTCACAAAAATTAGCATAGCATAAGAGTGGGTGGTGAAACTCCCTGATCAATCAAAGTATTGCACTTCTTCATCAGGTGCTGTTGCCGCGTCTCCCATGTCTGAATCACCCCCATCGTCATCATCTGACTCCACATCGGAGTCGTCACGACGTGTCTCCTCATTTGTGGGGACATCATCATCCGTGGGCTCCACAAAAGCTGGCCCCACTCGGCATAGAGCCCTGGCATTTTCACCAAAAGGGTAGTTTAGCTCGAGCTACCATAACTCCTCTTCTGTTGCCTGCCTCCCGCCTATTCGCAGCTAGAGCATCTGCATCCCGTACATACGAGCCATGTACTGATCATCCCGAGCATGTCGCTCGCCTAGTGTAAGAACTGGCCCATGAGTGGTGTCGGGTGCCTTAGTTTTGGTGACATCTAAGGCCCGTCGCTCCATCTGCGGGATGTAGTCAAGGGCCTCTTCCTCAATATTTGGGCCCCTCAGGAACGTGGTGAGTAATCCACCAAACCCGTACCTGTGCCCTTGATGCAAACGGGTTCTCTTCATGGTGGAGATAATCACCGCCCCTACGTTGATCTCCAGCCCTTTCATCAGGGCGTATACCAAGCATACACGATCCTGGGTTACATCTGTCATATGCACCCCCGGGATTAGGCAGGAACAAACAATCTTCAGCCATATCCTGGCCTCCCTGTTCATCTATGAGTAGGGCAAGGTCTGATGGTAGCCCCTCTCCTTATGCTTGCTCCAACGTGCTGTAGACCGGGTTCCACACAAAGTGCGTCTGATGTCCACATATGGTGGAGTGATATTCAGATGTCGAAGCACATGGGCGTCTGTGTCCCGCGCCCCTAAGTTAGCATTAAGGTGGTGGGGCTCAAAAGTGACTATTTGCCCCCTTATCTTGATGGTGTGACTTCTGATTGTCGGGTTCCAGTTGGCGTAGAATTCTCAAATCAGGTGCAGGTTGCACTCCTTGGGCTCTTCAAAGATGAAGTTCAGCCCGGCTGCCTCGATCATGTGGACAATCCTGGGGAACTCCTGTGCCAACGGTTCCCTGTCAATGTGTTCTTCAGGGAAGTATTTGCTTTCCTTATGCTTCGCATACCATTTCTTCCCCTCCTCTGTCACTCATCTGGTTCCATATTGACGGCGTTGGCCGTGTGGAACCGCTGGTGCTGCTGGGACTGCTGTTCCCAGTCTGATTCTTTTTCTTCCGGCGCCTGATGTTGATGCGCCTTATCCCTTGTCTTGCCTGCTTGCCATTGTTCCTGTCAAACCAACCAGACAGTCCCCATGTCATTCCAATTAAAATTAGCTTCGACTAAGGTTGGGTTTACCTAGGCTACCCCACACTTAGTCTTTAGCCAAAATCACACATTACGGCAAGATCGTTCTTATTTCCACAAACAAACAACAAAACATAACAATTATACTTAGTGCATTCAGAGAATTCGACAGTATACGTTCTATGTACTACTCAGACTTTGTATAGCTAGTCACAATAATGACCATCGATAACATTTCATCACATAGCACTTAGCACGGAGAAACAAAAGAAAAATTTAACTACATGAACCTATACAATTCACCCATTTCTTGCATCTCACAATTTAGTTACCCCAAAAATCCATCGGTCTTTTACCATATTAACAGTTAGCACAACCAACTCATCTCACCCAACATACACAACCCAACAAGAAATCCAACGTTCAACTAAATTTTCCCTTTTTAAACTCAAATTCAAGCCCTAGCTATGATTTTACAAAAATTCGATTAAGCTATGTAATTATCGAGTTCAGGCAATCACAATGATACTACGAATGTCAATCAACAATAATTCAATTGAATTTAAGCTTAATTTCTACTTAGGGCAAGTTTTCCTCACTTCCTAAGCTAAAAATCGGGAAAAATCAGGTAAGAAATGAGATGAAGCTAACAAACATACCTTAAATTCGATGATATCGAAGAAAAGTTGATAAACTTGAACTCCTAGGCCGTGTCACGTTGGGGAAGGGGGGGATTTCGGGTTGTTTGTTGTGGAGGAGGTGAGGAATGGGAAAAAATGAGGGAAAATCGGGGTTAAAAGGGGGGGGGGTTTTCGCGCGGGTCACCCGGCGACCCGGTGTGACCCGTCGCGAAATACACCTCAATGTGTCACGGAGGGTAACGCGGAGTATGCCCTCCGTGACACGGAGCCATCGCGCAGGTGTTCTGGAATTTGTAAAAATTCCAGAATTACCTTCAACGTTTCACAAAGGGTAACGCAGAGGCCCTCCTCCGTGACACAGAGCCATCGCGTGGGCTCACTGTTTTGCCACTTTTTATTATTTTTCATACCTCAGTTTTTCCTTTGCGATCCTTTGCATATTTATCCTCCATTCAACCTGAAATTCATCTCACAACAAGAAATTGGTTAGAATTATAGGTTTCAATTAAAATCAAAAATTTTGTTTTTAATTATTTTATTATTTTTTCTTTTTTTTTTTTCTTATTCTACCAAATCTAATAAAATATTACCCAGAAATTTCACGGGTTGCCTCCCGTGCAGCGCCTGGTTTACCGTCGCGGCTCGACTTCCTTAAGCTTAGTCATCTTCTAGGGTGAGGGACGTTTTCTCTCGACCACCGTCCTCACCCCAGTAGTGCTTACATCTTTGCCCGTTGGTTTTCCCAATAACTCTCATGACTCAACTATCTTGGCAACATCAACTCGATCAATCACGTTGATCGCTGAGAGTTCCTCGTACAAAGTCGGGAGCTTGGTGGCCTTGTATACATCAAACACTTCCACCTTGTCGTGTGCTCGCATAGTTAGCTGCCCTGCAGTTACATCAATCAGCGCTTTCCTGGTCGCCAAAAAAGGGCGTCCCAAAATAAATGGGACTTCCGCATCAGGCTCAAAATCCAGCACGACGAAATCTACCAGGAAGATAAGGGAGCCCACTTGCACCAGCACGTCCTCCACAATGCCATCAGGTCTGGCTAAGGAACGATCCGCTAGTTGTAATATCACTGTTGTTGGTCTAGGACTCCCTAGACCCAACTTCTTGAATACCGATGACGGCATCAAATTAATGCTCGCTCCCAAATCACATAATCCGCGAGCTCGGATACTCTGCCGAATTGTAATTTGTATAGTAAAGATCCCAGGGTCCTTGAGCTTTGTGGGCAACCAGTTTTGTATCCGGGAAGTGCACTCCTCCGTGAGAGCCACCTTAGCATACTCACTCAACCGACTTTTGTTCGCCACGATGTTCTTAATATACTTTGCATACTTCGGCACTCCCTGCAAAACATCAACAAGAGGTAAGTTAATATGTACCTCTTTCAGCACCTCCATGAATTTCTTGAAACACGCCTCCTCCTTGTGTTTCTTTAATCTTTGAGGGAACGGGGGTGGTGGTCTTTCTGGTTCAGCCTCCTTTTTCTTCCCCCTTTCATCACTTTGCTCCCTCTCAACTTCTGCTGCTCCCGATTGTTGAGGTGGTCTTTCTGGTTCCACCTCTTTAAGATGCAAACCACTCCTTGTGGTCACTGCATTCACTTGCTTGGGGTTGGCATCCGTGTCACTCGGGAGTCCTCCTCTAGGCCTGGTGTTTTGGGCTCCAGCAAATTGCCCAAATTGATACTCCAGTGCCTTAGTAGCTAACTGGTTGTTCTTTACCTCGGCTGCCAATTTCACATAGTCAGCCTGCAATTGAGCTTGGTTAGCTAACATTATTTTAAACATTTCCTCAATGCTGGTGGGTGGTGGAGGAGGTGCATTGTTTCCTCTGTATTGAGATTGATAATTCTGCTCCCCTCCTTGATTTATCTGTGCACCCAGATTCGAACTCTGCCCTTGATGGTTGTTACTACCCCAAGAGAAATTCGGATGATTTCTCCAATTCGAGTTGTAGTTGTTGCCATACTGTTGGTGATTATTTCTCTGTATATTCCCAACAAAGTTCACTGAATCTGGATTTGCACCACAACACTCAGCTGAGTGCTCACTACTCCCGCACACTTCACACCAAATCTGCTGCACTACATTCACTTGGGCTTGAGTCTGGTTCATGGTTATGTTACTGAAGTGGGTGTTGAGTTGATTCTGTAAAGCAGCTATCTGTGCAGCAATAGTTGTAAAACCATCCACTTCTAGGACTCTTGCTGCTTTCCTTGTTCCTCCTCTTGACGAATCAGCATTCCACTCTGGATTTCCCTGCGAAATACAATTTAACAAGGTATACAACGTCTCATAAGTTTTCTCCAATGCTTGTCCCCCAGCTACTAAGTCTAGCAAGATTTTTGTGTGGGGTTCCAAACCCTCTATAAAAGTGTGCACCAGCACATCATTGGATTGGTGATGATGAGGACAATCCCGCAACATAGACTTGAATCTCTCCCAAGCCTGATACTGATTCTCTCCCTCTCTTTGTTTAGAACTTAGAATTTGACTTCTAAGTCTTGCTGTTTTACCGGATGGAAAAAATCGTATCAAGAATTTCCTTGCAAGATCATCCCATGTAGTAATATAATTAGGTGGCTCAGCTTTCAACCACCTCTTGGCTTCTCCCAAAAGTGAAAATGGGAACAATGTAAGCCTGACATAATCTGATGACACTCCAGCGGGGATGTAAGTGTCACTTATTTCCAAAAAATTTTGGAGATGTTGTTGTGGATCCTCATGAGGGAGACCTGTGAACTGCCCACTGGTGTGCAGCAATTGCACCATGTTTTGTTTGAGCTCGAACCTCCCTCCTGGCTCAGGTTTGCGGATGCTAGATGTGACATTGTTAGCATGTAGGATTGCCACCTCGCGAACCGGCCTAGCTGCCATTTCCTCGGGCACTAACATTGCCCTTACAACTGGTGGATTCTGTCGTTGCTCCATGATTGTTCGTCTGAGCAACTGCAGCTTTTTCTCTAGAGCTTCTCTCCTTTGATGATGAAATTGTTTTTCAGACTCTAAATATGAGTCCACCAGCTCCTTGTCTCTTTCCAGTGTTCACAGAAATTAGTATCTGCAAAATACAGACTAAGACCAAGTTGTCAACACTAAGAAGAAATAATAAACTAACACTTAAGAAAATTTTACCAATTGCCAGTCCCCGGCAATGGCGCCAAAAACTTGTTCGGGTTGTACGCGATGGGTATATAGCTACACGCAAGTGCACGTGGTTGAACAAGTAGTAAAGTGGCTCAAGTAAGCCAAGTATCGATCCCACAGGGACTGGGCTAGGGTAACAATCTATTCAAGTGTCAATCAACCTTAACTCTAAAAATGCAGACAACAGTGTTAAGAAAAGTTTGGTATTTTGGTTTCTAATTTTATACTAATTATAAAACGAATATACAATTTGAGTCTGAACTATAAGTACGAGCATGCTGAGGTTAAACGAACATGTAGAGAAACGAATCATCAAAACAATTTGGTTAATCTTTTCTCCGGTTGCTAGTCAAGAATTATTGTTAATGGATTAAAACTCTCGTATTTAACCCAACTTAAGAAGCATGAACCGTCCACCTACATTTCTGTGATAAAATGAAATTCATGTTCTAGCCTTACAAAACCAATTCCTTAATTGACTAATACAACTTTCAGGTATATCTCTATCCTGAAGGTAAATCAATTCTCAATTTTCCCAAACTAAGAAAAGATTATATCCTATCAATTCACAACTTTCCAGTTTCTTGCTCTCTCAAGTGAAACCGGACTTTTTAGATATACATTAACATTGGCCACACGTTAATGCAGTAAGAACAAGAATCAATAGAACAACCATGAAAGAAAAGATGAAAAACCAATTGATCAATAATTACATTTCAATACAATTATTCTTAACCTCAGCAAGAAGAGGATTTAGCCACTCATTTGTGGATGAAACATCGTTAAATGAGTGTTAATCATACAAGCAATTGAAATAAAGAAGAAGGAGATAGAGAAAAACCCTGAGATTTTCGTCCCCTCAACTGCCTGTAACCCACGTTCTTGCTCCACCAAGTCAGAATAATTAAAAATGAACATAAGTGTTCTATTTATACTTGTGGGAATTTTTCCCGGAATAACAAGCAACGTGTCACAGAGTGCATCGCGGAGCACTGCCTCCGTGACACGCCACCGACGCGGACCCTTACTTGAATTTAGTCATCCAGGTACTTAGGCCCAACGTGGAACGGCGTGCAACGCGGGGCTAGGCCAACGTGCCACGGCCCCAACGCGCACCTCTACTGGAAATAGGCATAATTTTACTATCTAGGCAGAATGCATCCGCGATGGCAGCGTGACACGGCTCCATCGCGGAGCCCCTTTAATTTGTGCCTTCAAGTGCTTTTTCCTTTGCTAGCGTCTGAGTCCAATCCCGATCTTTCCCAACGTGCATCTTAGCTCCATAAATTTATATTTTTTTATGCAAAACAAAGCTAATCATGTTGGCTAGGATAAATTCACATTTTATTACAAATCACATGAGAATGTATAAACATCAATAGATAAACAAGGCAAAATTGACACAATTGAGTATCACTTGGGCATATAAATTTGCCCAAGATCATTGACCCCTACCTAGTTGTGAGGAGAGTTGGTAAGGTGGCACATGAGTTGGACTTGCCCTCGGAGTTATCTTCAGTTCATCCTATGTTTCATGTGTCACTTTTGAAAAAGTGATTGGGTGATCCATCTTTAGTAGTCCCAGTGGACAGCGTTGGTGTAAAAGACAGCCTCAGTTATGAAGAAGTACCCACGGAAATATTAGATCGTCAAATCCGTAAGCTAAGGAACAAATAAGTAGCTTCAATTAAAGTATTATGGATAAATTAGCATGTTGAAGGAGCTACGTGAGAAGCCAAAGCGGATATGTTGGCTAGATACCCACACCTGTTCTCTACCGGCTCAGTTTCAGTTTGAGGTATCAGTGTTTTCCCTAGTTCTATAATCAGTTTCCATGTTCAGTTCATGTGCACAAGTTTTATTTATGTTATGATAGATGTACGTGATGACTGAATTTAGTTCAGCTATGCAGTCCTTTTCGGAGGTAGTCATTCCACCCGTTTTCGGGTTAAATAATTAGTAATTGCATATGATGATTGCTTGTTTCTGAGTTTTCTGCATGTTTCTAACATTCGAGGATGAATATTCCCAAGGGGGGGATATTGTTATACCCCGGGAACCCAAGTATCAGAACGGGGAGTTAAAATAGAGAAAAACTAAAAATTCACACTAGACCTCAGGACGACTCATGAGGTAGGTCGTGAGGAGTGATCACGAGTCGTGAGGTGACTCGTGGTCAGCGAAGTTGACAGGCTTAAGTTGAGGAGGCCACGGGCATGACCACGAGTCGTGGTCAGGCCTCTCGACTAGTGAGGTCACCCATGGGTTAGAGGGTATGGTTGGTCAAGGTTTTGGGCAAGAGGGATCACGGATGGTGACCATGAGTCGTGAACAGCCACCACGACTCGTGGGTTCCCCTGAGTGATTTTGGGCAGTGAGCATGATGGATCCCGACCATGAGTCGTGCCCTTGGCAATGACTCTCGAGGTCCCTTGTGGGGACTAGCAACCAGAAATTTCTGTGGTTTTAGTAAGGGTGTTTTCGTAATTCCTAAACTTCGAAGGCTTAAAATACATCATTTTAAGGTATGAGTGGGGTCTTTTAAGGGAGTTAAGTTCATGTTAAACCTCATTCATGCATGCAAGATTATAGAGAGGAGATTAGAAGGTGATTCAAGGTGTTCTTTCTCAATTCCTCTAAATTCCATCTTGGGCTATCAAGGGAAGTTAAGAACTAGAGAATCCCATGTATGTAAGGCCATAAATGGGTGAATTCTTCCACACCCATGCCCCTAGTCTATGACTTAATATTATAATCAATTTAAATCTCAAAAACTCATGGGGTTTTGTATTTGATTTTTATAAAATCTAATGATTTAATTAGGGGTTTTGATATTTTGAACATCTTTTGAGATTTAAATTGATTATAATATTGTTGATTTGATTTCTAAGCAATTAAGCTTAATTATGCATGCCCCATGATGAATCGATTTACGATCTATTTTTCCATTGATGATCTTGACAAGCCTAGCATGAATAACGTTTTAAATTGTGAATTTATTATGTTATCTATGATGATTTTATGAAATTCAAACTATATTCATGATCTTCAAGTATGTATGAACCTTATTAATCAAGAAGTATGTTTTTTTGACCGACTCACAGGTCTCATATCATGGCTAGTTCACATATGTTCAAGCATGTTTACGATTATCATGATTTAACTAGACCATTAACTCATGTATGTATTATTATAAGCACTATATATGTTTTGGGAGTAGTTTCAAACACCGACTAGGTTCGGGGCTCAGCGTAAGCCCCGAATCTCATGAACTACGTGCCATCGTAGGTATGTCGAGACCCCTTTCATGTTAGTCCCTGGCCCAAATGGCCCCTTCTCATGGTGATATCACACTTTCATGGTTTTACCCTTGACAAGGTACGCACACCCTCCCGACTAGGGTTACAAGTCGGGCTTCATGTGTGCTCTTATGGGGTATATCGGTTAAGAGAATCTCCCACTATTCCTCATTATTTATGCATGTTATAATTACGTATGTTGGCTCAAGTCATGTTAAGTAAATCTCTTCTATTACGATTATGATTGTGTTATGTACGAATGTTTTGAAAATCTTGAGCCATATGATATGCTATTATGTTTTACGGTACGAGCATGACGTCCTACTCTTATGATCATTTATGAATTTCATATATGTTTTAGCCTTCCATTTTAATTACCTTTCATACTCAATACATTCCATGTACCGACCGCATACTTTCCATGCTTTATCGTTTCATGATACAAGTCCCAGTTCTCAGGCTTATCCTAACCCGTAAATAGTTTCAGATTCGCTCTCAGCGCTCTTGGTGAGTCCTCATGTTTCGAGGGCTTTATGTTCATCCTTTATGTTGTTTCTTTCAGTTTCTGGATGTTGGATTAGCTGGGGAGATGTCCCATCAATCCGCCCTTCATGTTTAGAGGCTTATCAGACTGCAAGTTGTATTCAGCTGTATTGTATAAGTCTTGTATTGATATTTCCCTTTGGTTATGTTATGATTACGTTCTTATATGTTAATTCTTACGCTCATGTGATTGGATTAGAAGTATGCTCATGCCATGGGTCAACATGGGGTCTCTAGGGGCTCCTTGTCCCGTGTCTACGATCCGGGTGTACATTTGGATCGTGACGGACCAAGACTTTCCGATTCCACTTTCTAGGGGATGTAATACGGGAGTGGAAAGGCAATGCAGCCACGCCAAAAGGTTGGTTAATATCCTATCTTCGGGCTAGAAAGTTAATAGCAAGGGGTTGTATCTATCATATTATTAGGGTTCGGGATGTCCAAGCCGAATCCCGGACTCTTCAGTCCATTCTAGTAGTCCATGAATTGCCGAATATATTCCTAGATGAACTTCCTGTTATTCCCCCAGAATGAGAAATCAATTTTTCTATCGACCTATTACCAGGTACTCAGCCTATATCTATCCCTCCATACCGAATGGCTCCTGCTAAGCTAAGAGAATTTAAGGAACAGCTGAAAGATCTGCTGGATAAGGGCTTCATCAGGCCGAGTACTCCACCGTGGGGTGCTCCAGTTCTGTTTGTAAGAAAGAAGGATGGCTTCCTCAGCATGTGTATAGACTACTGGCAACTAAATAAAGTCACTACCAAGAACAAATGTCCGCTTCCCAGGATAGATGACTTGTTTGATTAGATACAAGGGGAAAAATATTTCTCTAAGATCGATTTAAGATCAGGGTATCACCAAGTGCGTGTTCGGGAGAGAGATATTCCCAAGACCACTTTTAGGACCAGGTATGGCCATTTTGGATTTCTAGTCATACCCTTCGGGTTGACGAATGCTCTTGCAGTGTTCATGGATCTGATGAACAGCATCTTCAGGCCGTATCTGGATTTATTTGTGATAGTATTCATTGATGACTTTATAATGTATCCCGTTCAGAAGCAGAACACCGAGGTCATCTGCGAATAGTGCTCCAGATTCTCAAGGATCACTAGTTGTATGCAAAATTTTCTAAATATGAGTTCTGGCTGATTTTGGTAGCCTTTTTTGGTCATATTGTATCGGATGCTGGTATTCAGGTAGATACACAGAAGATTGAGGCAGTAAAGACATGGCCTAGACCTACAACTCCAATTGAGGTACGTAGTTTCTTAGGGTTAGTTGGTACTACAGAAGATTTGTAGAGGGGTTTTCTACTTTATCAGCACCTTCGACCAAGTTAACGTAGAAAGCAGCTAAATTTCACTAGACTAAAGCATGTGAACAGAGTTTGCAGGAGTTAAAAAACAAATTGACATTAGTTCCAGCACTAGCTTTGCCAGAAGGTTCAAAGGGTTATGCAGTGTATTGTGATGCTTCAGATGTTGGGTTGGGGTGTGTTCTGATGCAACACGGTAAGCTAATTGCTTATGCTTTGAGGAAGCTGAGGAAACATGAAAAGAACTATCCCACTCATGACCTGGAGTTAGCAGCAGTAGTTCACGCCTTAAAAATTTGGAGACATTACCTGTATGGGGTGCATGTGGACATTTTTACCGATCATAAGAGTCTCCAATACATCTTCACTCAGAAGGAATTGAATCTACGACTGCGTCGCTAGTTAGAACTATTAAAAAACTACGATGTAAACATTTTATATCATCCAAGGAAGGCCAATATCCTAGTAGATGTCCTTTGTCGTAGATCTATGGGGAGTGTGGCATATTTGAAACCCGAATAGCGAGAGTTAGCCCGAGGATTGCATCAGTTAGCCAGATTAGTCGTCCGAATTGTAGATTCAGGAGACATTGGGGCAGTGATTTAGAATATCATAGAATTATCCCTGGTTGTAAAAGTAAAAGAGCACCAGTATGAATATCCTAACTTGGTACAGCTTAGAGACAAAGTTCAGCGAGGTGAAGTATATGCTTTTGAGGTAACTGAAGATGGGGTTGGGGTCTTGAGATGTAGGAGTCGCTCTGTTTTCCAGATATGGCAAAACTTCTCCAGCAGATCATGGAAGAGGTACATTATTCCCGTTATTCTCTTCACCCAGGTTCAACAAAGATGTATCATGACATAAAAGAGATTTACTGGTGGCCGGGAATGAAAAAGGGTGTAACAGAATTTGTAGCACAATTCCCTAACTGCCAGTAGGTAAAGGCTGAACATCAAAAACTCGGCGGATTGACACAGGAATAGTAGTGCCTATGTTGAAACAAAAAACAATCAATATGGATTTTGTGACAGGGATTACCCCGTACAAGATGTAGATTTGACTACATCTGGGTAATTATTGATAGATTGACGAAGTCAACTCATTTTCTGCCAGTCAGGACCACTTTCTTAGCCGAGGACTATGTCAAGTTATACTTCAAGGAAATAGTTAGACAACATGGTGTCCTAGTATCTATCATTTCTGACAGAGGAGCATAATTCACAGCTAGATTCTAGCAGTCATTTCAAAGAGGCTTGGGAACGCAGGTTAATCTGAGTACAGCATTCCATCCTTAGACGGACGGGTAGGCAGAACATACAATTCGGACACTTGAGGACATGTTACTAGCAAGTGTGTTAGACTTAGGGGGCAATTGAGATGAACATTTCCCCCTTATTGAATTTTCTTACAATAACAGTTACCATTCTGCAATTCAGATGGCGCCATGCAAGGCCTTATATGGGTGGAAATGCAGGTCCCTAGTTGGTTAGTTCAAGGTAGGAGAATCAGAATTAATTGGGCAAGACATGATCCACCAATGAGAGGAGAAAGTAAAGCTTATCAGAAAGCGCTTGCTGATAGCTCAGAGTCGTTAGAAATCTTACTCTGATGTGCGATGTAGAAATCTAGAATTCAGTATTGGTGACTGAGTGTTTCTAAAAGTTTCTCCAATGAAGGGCGTAATGAGGTTTGGTAAAAAGGGCAAGCTTATCCCGAGGTTTATTGGGTCGTATCGGATCCTCTAAAGAATAGGCCAGGTGGCATACAAGTTAGATTTGCCTCCAGAGTTAGAGCTTGTTCACTCGGTCTTTCATGTATCGATGTTGTGGAAGTGTTTGGGGGATCCATCCTGAGTTGTGTCAGTTGATGATGTCCAGATTACGGAGGAGTTGTCCTACGAAGAGGTTCTAGTGTCCATATTAGATCGACAGGTTCGTAGGTTGAGAACCAAAGATGTCGCTTCCATTAAGGTGTTGTATAGAAACAAGAATAGAGAAGAGATGACCTCGGAAGCCGAAGAAGACATGAGATCCAGATATCCTCATCTATTCCAGGATTAGTCCAGACTATGCAGTTAAGGTAAGGTTGTTGTTCAACAATTTCTTTATGATTTATGTGATTTATACTGCTCAGTTTACCACTATTTTATTGTGAAATAATTGTTATAGTGTCATGTGAGGTGCCTGTAGTGGACTTTTCTGCGTTTCAGGGTTTTTAGATAGTCCATATTATAGGGGAGACTCTACCAAAATTTTTCCAAAGTAACAGTTTAAAGAGTAAACTCTTGTAAGTTGAAGTTGACATTTGAAGATGAATGTTCCTAAGGGGGGGAGGATGTTACACCCCATAGGCTCCTAACGTTTAGTCGGCATATTGTACGTTAGTCAAGAGTTTTAGAGTACGAGGCATACGTGAAAGGGCCGGGGGAAAGGTCGAATGAGCGCGGAATCGAGGTAGCAAGGGAGAAGGCCAGACAGGCTGCAACAGAGGCAACGTGTCACGGACCCCCTCCTTGCGCATTGGGCACCGTTACACGGCCCAAGATTGCCGCAATGGGGTCCGTGACATGGACCCCCTGTCACCGCCCAAGTTTTATATATGTTCAGTTGAATCATTTGGTATCATATCATGTTAACAAATCCTCGTCCAGAAAGTGAGAGATACAACATTTTCAAGTTATTTTCCTGCGATTAGGCTGCCAAACACGTCCAAACTCAAATTAACTTTAGGTATCGATCTCTAAGCCTACAGGGAGCATTACTATGGAGTTATTTTCTCAAAATACACCTGGTAAATCGAACTCTGCCAAGTAAAAGTTGTTAGAATTTCTCCAAACTGATTCCTAAATGATCACAGAAATCAAGTAAGCATTTCTCCCTTCTGAACCCTTAGGAAATTATAGGTTTTCGACTGTAGTTTACATAGTTGAATTATAGTTGTTTATGAAAAGTTATCAATTTAAGCCGAATTTGGTATTGAATTTAGTCTCTTTCTCTGAGTATTATGGTTATAGTTAAAAAGAGCTGACGAATACAAGTTGAAACTCGTCAGACAATCAAGAAATGACAATCGAGGTATGTGAAGGTGAATTCCTTTGGCAAGTTAGTTTCTATAGTAATATAGCACAGTTTGAATTCCAGTAAGAGAGCCCGAAGTATATCTATTATGTTTAGATGTTGCTATTACTTGAGACTTATATTTAATTTGGGATTGACTTCGCCCTGTATAGCCTTCCACGACCAACCTAGGGTTACTAGCTTGTCGTTGCTCGCTAGGGGCTATATGATATCGCTCTAAGGAGTGGTATGCCATCCTCGAGGGATGAAGATGAGGTTTGAGGACCTTATTCAGTCCATTCCATGACTGGACTATTTTTATGTCGTATCAGCACCACACCCCCATCGAACCTGGTGCCCGGGGTGCAGACATCAGGAGTCCACTAGACTCGTACACAACTACAGTTCAGGGGTCGAGCGGGCTCAGTTGCAGACCCAGGGGACTGGTAGGGCGGCTATAATTATTAGTTGACTTGTTTTGACCTTGTTAAGGGTATATAGATTGAAGTGCACTCGCCAGGTATTATGGGGGCCCCGAGTGGGTTATTCTGTGCTGATTGTACCTTCCAGGCTTATGAAGACCAGGTTAGGTTCTTATTTGCACTATTTACTATTACATTAGACAATAGGAAGTTAAGTTATTCAGGTTATACCTCTATCTCTTTCACTCAGTTACTTTCAATTTCATCTTAAGTTTTATTCAGTTATTTTTAGTTATTTCCTTACATATTCAGTACATATTGTACTGATGCCCATCTTGGAGTGCTGCATTACTTTCCTGTAGGTGCGGATAGACATGGTCAGGATCTTCTTAGCTTTCAACTGAGTCAGCAATACAGTTAGCTCCCCTCCTCTAGATCTGATTAGTTAGAAGGTTTGTCCTTTTGATTGTACAGTATGGGTAGGTCGAGGCCCTATCTCGACCAATATTCTACTATTAGAGGCTTTCAGATTTACAGTTCCCTGTGGTTAGGTTTTTGTTGGCCGTGTGGGGCTTATGTATGTTTTATCTCATGTGATGGTCGTGTGCGGCCTTGTTTAGCTGTTAGATAGTGGCCTTGTCAGCTATAATATAGTTATAGTTGCCTGATTTTCATTTCAGTTAAAACTAGACAGCATGGTGGTTTTGTCCACCTGTATAGGACTCCCTTCTATTGCTTGTTGTTGGGTAGCTATTTCCATTTACAGGTAGCTATAGGGCCTTGTAGGTCGGTGGCTGTATTTGTAGCCAAGATATAGCTCGTTGTTTTCCTAAATTAGGTTGCATGCATGCACCAGACGTGCATAAGCCTAGCCAGGCCAGTCAGATCCCAGTGGGGCGCTAGGTGCTAGTCATGCCTCCTAAGGTGGGACGTGACACCTAAGTTGAGGGTGGCTAGAGTAGGGGTGCATAAAGATTGGGAAGGTGAATTCTTTTGGGAGAGAAAAGAGAAAAAAAGTGAAAAATGAGGTGTTGTGTGACAAAAGAAAAGAAAAATTCAAAAAAATTCATAAAGAGAATAATGCATGAAAAAGTTCACACTTGTACAAGTGTATAAAAAAGGGTGAAAAGGGAGGAAAAAGAAGAAAAAGCAAAAAGGGTGAAAAATAGAAAAATGGAGCCACATGTATATATTGTCAAGGAGGGGTTTTAGTCAATCAAAAATTTTCATATTTACCTTACGTAGCTTGAAAGCCTACATTACAAGACAAAGAAAGTCCTATAGTGATCCTAATCTAACCATCTAACAGACAAAGTAGAGAAAATAAGGGCAAGCCTATGGTATCCAATGTGCAGTATTTGGAACTTCTTTATGAGGGTGAGAGTCTCGCTTGTTTTGTCCCATATCATAAAGTTTGCTACATCTGTGAGTGGGGACTTCACTTTTGTTTGACTTTACCAGTGGTCTGTGTGAAAAGCATTGGTGATGACTTGACTACCTGTTAATAACTGGATGACATGTCTTGATCCCTGTTTATCATGTTTTGTAGTTTCTTGAAGTGCATGTGCTAATTTTGTTCACGGGAAAAGGGTTAAAAGTTTTTGGAGTCATAGTGAAATTTTTTTTGATATTGGCTATAGTGTCTTGGGTTTATTTTCAAGTTAAGCGTCGTGTTTAGTTTTTCTTATTCTTTGCCTGAGGACATGCAAAAGTCTTAAGTTGAGGGTGTTAATGTGTAGTGCTTTAAACTTAGAAAATAGGATGGACTTAGGTATGTTTATACGGATATAAGGCACTTTTATTTTGATTTCAGGGAAAAAAAGTATTGGAGCAAAGATGTGCAAAAGAAGCCTGAAAATGTAGAAAATCAAAGTACCAATCTTAGTACGAGTCGTACTGAGAACCGTGATAAAGCTTAGAAGACTAAATAGAGAAGAAAGCAACATATGACTCTCAGTACGAGCCATACCAGATGGTACGAGCCATAACTGGAGCCATGGAAAACTTCAAAGAATTTGCACAAGGCAACCTCTTGGTATGGATAGACCCACTAGTCGTAACACTTACATACGACCAGTACCATGAGCTGTGATGAGCTTCAGTGACTCTTCAAGACTTGGTGGAATTTCAGATACTATAGATAGTACGAGTCATGGCAAGAAGGTATGAGTCGTACCATAATATTCATGAAACTTCCAAAAGATGTCAGAATTATAGAACCAAGCCACGAATGCATTGTATGACTCGTAGGAAGGATGTATGAGTCATCATAGCTCACAACACTTAGCCAAAGTTTCACCAGCCAAGGAGTACAAAAAGCAGTTACGACCCGTACAATCCTGCTATGGGTCATACGACAAGTCGTGGTATAGGCAACGCCAGTTATGGAAAATCTCCCTGTTAGCTAAGGAAAAGTTTTCTGATATCTTATAAATACATTTTATGTTTTATTTTCATAGAGAAGAGGAGAGAACGAATAGAAAACGTAGAATTGAGTAGTTTTTGTGTGATTAACACTTCTTGGGAGCAATTCTTAATTTCCTTATCAATTGTTCTTGAGATTATTCTTGCACATTCAAAGAAGTTTTCCTCTCTACTATTGCTATTGCTGTAAGTATTTAATGTGTTTGTTTATGAATGCATATCATAATCTTACAATAATGAGAGGCTAAAACCTCCACAACTAGGGGTTTGTGGGAACCATGACGAATTAACAAACTAGGGTTGCACAAAAGTGATTCAAAACCAACTCAAAAAGCTTGTAGTGTATTTTCTTCATGCTTAAATGCTTCTTAATGGTGTACAATATTAGGACTTTCCCAAATTCTTTACTTTCTTGAACCTAGAGAGGTAGACATTAGGAAAACAGAATTACAACAAAGCCTTGATCTTTACGATCATTGTATTAACTTGAGTTGTGGTCACAGGATAGTTAAATTTGGAACATATTGATAACGGTTAATTTGAAATCGCTCATGAGACCTGACCCGGTGGTTGAATATAGTCATCCAGTAGGGATGAACTTGTCATTTGGATGAACCCTAGCTATCAGTTCTACAAGTAAGCATTGGGATTGATCACATGTGTATACCCAAAGTTTGGTATGAACCCATGGGGAACACATACCCTAGTTATCTACAAAACTTGATTTAATTCATGTTATAAATTTGTTTAATTATTATTTTCAAAACCCCCCAAATTGGAGATAACTCACTAATAAGTTCACTAACTGGCATTAGTCTAGATCTTACATATTCCCTATGGGTTCGACCTCAACCTCTTAGTTGGGTTCTTTATTGACAACGTCCGCTTCATGCTTTAGCAGGAGGTGTGAGTTTGAGCATTACCATGCTCACATTGGAGTTTGTCGATTAAGAGTCTCTCCCACAGTACAGTTCAGTTTTAGTTTCTCTATATAGTTATTTCAGTTACAATTTTCAGTTTATAATTTCAAATTCAATCTTCAGTACATGTTCATGACCCAAAACTAGATTTACTTATATTTCATTAAGTTTTTTCAAAGGAGCACTTTCTATCAATGTCTATGCATCTTAAATAGGGTCATTGTACTTCAACTCAGTTATGCGTCATCTTAGTCTTTCTCAGCATATTAGCATGTTTCTAGCTTTAGTTACGTTTCCCATACTTAGTACATTTCAAGTACTGACCGCATACTTTATATGTTATATCGTTTAATGATATAGATCTAGGTATTCATACTTAGCCCCATAGTTAGACACATTCCATACTCTATCATCTGATAGTGGTGAGTCCTCATCATCTGAGGACTGGAGTTATGTTTTCTTTATTTCATTTTATTTCTAGTTTTCAGATTTTAGAGTTAGTTGGGGATTTTTCCCAACAAATCATCATATTAGTAGAGGCTTTCTGAAAGTGTAGTGCTAGTTTCAACTTATGACTCAATGTTGTTATCAAATTTTTGTTGTTTCCTTTATGTTAGTTATGTTTCAGTTAAGCTTCCGCTTAGATAGAATCTATTAGTTTTTGTTATGTTAGAATTATGCTATTCCATGAGTTAGTTTGGAGCCATTCCTAGTTCTAAGTCTCGTGTCGTGTCCGGGGTCGTAGCTCGGGTCGTGACAAACTTGGTATTAGAGTATTAGGTTTAGAGTGTCCTAGGGTGTTTGAAAGTCGCGTTAGGTAGAGTCTTTTACATAGATGTAAAGCGCGCCACACTTATGAGGAAGAGGGTGCAAGGTGTTTTAGGAAAATTCCCCTTCTTCATGATTCTTATCATGCGTAGAGTGTGAAACTCTAAAAGTTCCTCTTCTAACTAGTTCTTTACCCATTTGCAAATAATGCCTCCCAGATGAACAAATGGAAGGAGAAATGGTATTGGGCACCAACCAGCCCCACCAACCCTAGCAGACCCGATAAATGAGTAGGTTATCCATGTAGAGTTTCGAGATGCATTTCAGGTGTTGGCACAGGCCGTCACAGCACAGGCCAACCATCAGGCAGTGGCATCGGTGGAGCCTAATGGGAATGCCGGGGCAACAAGGGTGCCAAATTTGATTAGAATAAACCCGCTAAAATTCTTCGAGTTGAAGGTGGATGAGGATCTACATGAGTTTATAGAGGAGATTCAGAAGATTACCTAGATTATTGGGATGTCCGGGGTGAAGAGTGCAGACCTAGATTCCTATATCTAAAAGGGATAGCTCATATACCGTTCAGACAATGGAAGGAAGGTCGTAGGGTAGGTGCAGCTCTAGTGGATTGGGACGAGTTCGTGACAGCCTTCTTGGATAGGTTCTTTCCCTGAGAATTGAGGGAAGCAAAGGCTACGAAGTTCATCAACTTTAAATAGAATGATATGACAGTGCAGGAGTATGCTTTGAAGTTCACTCAGTTGTTAAAGTATGGTTCAGAGATGGTTTCCAAGCGGAGGGCTCACATGAGTAGGTTTGTAAATGGAGTCTCAGATTTAGTCGTCAAGGAGTGTACGACCGTGATGCTTATCAGTGACATATATATTTTTGGACTCATGATCCATGATCAATAGATCAAGGAGGAAAATCTAAAGGAGTTAAAAAGGGAGAGTAATAGAGCAAGGACAGGGGACTCGGAGTATTCCCAGTAGAAGACGAGTGGTGGATGATGTGTTGTTGGATTTACAACACTATCGACGCTCAAAACTAAGAAAATAGCATGGACTTAGGTGTGTTTATGTGGATATAAGGCACATTTACTTTGGTTGCAGGATGAATTAGTGTTGAATCTGAAAATTGCAAAAGAAAGCCTGAAAGATGCAAAAATATGCTCAGATTGCAGACCATTATACGAGCCGTAGGAAGGACCTACGAGTCATACTGATGGTCGTGAAAAGCTGCAGAAGGCTAAGTTGAAGAAATGCAATGTACGAGTCTCAGTATGGGTCGTACCAAGTTGGTACGAGTCGTGGTGATGAAATCATGACAAGATCTAGAAAATTTGCATAAGGTGCTGACTCCTACTATGGAAAGACAGTATAACCCATGGGAAGAAAGTACGAGTTACACCATGACGATCGTCATGAACTTCAAAAGAATTCCAAAGTTTCAGAATCAAACCACAGGAGCTCAGTACGGGTCGTATGATGGAGTATGAATCATACAAGGATCCAACACTTAGCAAAGTTCAGCCAACAATGCAAGGTACGACAGGAAGCTACGGGTCATAGGAACCTGCTACGGATCGTAACATGGCCCATGATGACTGCGACACCAGATATGAAAATTCATCCAGTTAGCCTAGGAAAAGGATTCTTGTGTATGTATAAATATGTTTTAGGTTTTATTTTTCTGTAAACAGTCGGAGACAAGTAAGCAAGACACGAAAAGACAAGGAGAGAAGAGATTTGTAGGGGAATTTAGTTGATTCAACTTGTGATCAACCTTTTCTTAAATTTATGTTGTTCTTGATACTTGTTCTTATAGATTTTGTTGAATAATTAAAGGAAGTGTTTTTCTCATTCATTCTTGTAAGTATTGATTTATTTCTTAATTACAATAAACAACCTTACAACTATGAGAGGCTAAAACCTCTGTAGCTAGGGTTGTGGGAACCATGGTGGATTAACAAGCTAGGGTTACACAAAGTTATTTTAAAACCAATAAAAATACTTATTATTGTATTCTCTTCATACTTAAATGTTTCTCTTCAGACTACTACAAATAGGTCTGAAAGCCTCTAAGAATAATAGACGGGTTGAAGGGACAAGACCCCAACTAACCCCAACATTCTGAAAACTAAATGACAAATAAAAATAAAATCTGAACATGAAGCCCCCGAATCATGAGGACTCACCACTGAGAGTAGAGAGCAGAACTGAGAGCAAGCTAAGAGCGATGGTGAACCTACAAATCGGATCCTATATCATAAAACGAAACAACATAGAAGATATGTGGGCCAGTTCTTGGAATGTAGTGAGTATGTGAAGTACGCAAGACAATACTTAAGACATAAAAGTTATAGGAGTGGGTACATCATGATCATAAAGACTGAAATCATAAGTATATCGTAAGGCTCAAGATTTTCAAAATATTCGTAAACCTGTCATAGTCATAACATGAGAGAAAAACCTTTCATAAAAACATAACTTGAGCCAAAAGAACATAATCATACATGCATTAAAACAATGAGAAACAGTGGGATATTTCTATAACCGACATACCTCATATGAGCACTCATGGAGCCCGACCTGTAAGCCTAGTCGGTAGGCCGCTCATACCTTGCCAAGGGTATGAACCATGAAAGGCGTGATATCACTTATGAAGGCCCCATAGGGCAAAAAGGTATTGTCACTGAGGAGGTCCCAACATAACCTATGGTGGCACGTAGTTTTGAGATTTGGGGCGTAACCTAGGCCCTGAACCTACTCGATGTTAAGTACTACTTCCAAAATATCCAACATGCTCATGGAAAATTCATACATGAAATGCATGGCTAGTTAAATCGTGATAATCATAACATGCTTGAGAATTCGTAATACTATCCTTGTTATTGGGCCCGTGAATCGGCCAAAATCATAGCTCGTAAATCATAAGTGACATGTAGGCATTGCCCATAATTTAAATCATACTTGAAATGCTTAATTTATAGGAAACATGATCATACTAACATGTTTTATTGAAAACATGCTTAAAATTCAAAAGTTCATGTCATGCTTGAGAAATCACCGTAAGCATGAATTTCACTAAAAACCCCATGACTTGGGCACATGTGTTTTTAGGGATTAAATCATTGATTATTGAATAAAATAAGTGAAAACAGCCCAATAACTCAAAACCCATGATTTTAGACATACTACAACAAGCTCATTTCGATTTTTAAGGAAACATGCATTTGGGTTATGACCCATCAAGAATTGGTAACTTTAAACATAGAATTAGGGAGGATTTGGGCATGGGTAGGGACTAAACCACCCATTAAAAACCCCACATACCTGGAACTTCTCGATTCTTAACTCCCTTGAAGAGCCCTAGATAGAAACTTGAAGAACTTGAAGAAGAACACTTGAATTCCTTTCCTCTTTTCTTTCTACTCTTACATGCATCAAATAAGGTTTATCATGAATGATTTCCCTTAAAAGACCTGGTCCCGACATCAAAAAGACGTAGTCTAGGTCTTAGGAGTGTAGGAAATTAAGATAAGGCCCTTACTAATTCACAGGAAATAACTGCCAAGTGACTCTAACGAGTGACCTGACGACTCATCAGGACGGGCAACAACTCATCGGGTCTCCCGTCAAGTACACTGGATACCAGGTCGACTGGGTTTGTAACAGGTGACTCAATGACTTGTCACAAGTGACCACGAGTCGTGGTAACCTTTCGTCAAGTACACTGCTTCATCCTTAGAAAACATTCCCTGGCTTGCTCATGACCCACCTCAAAAGTCATTGTGACTAACCACTACTCATGGGGTGCCATCCGGTAGGTACACTGCCAGACCTCCTATTAAATCCTCAACCTTACCCCATGGTGGACCTGATGACTCATGGCAGTTGACCACGAGTCGTTCCCACACCCTTGGGGACCTCACTCCTAAGCTCAGTCCAACCTTCCCAAGAGCCACCTGACGGCTCGTGGGTCTCCTCATGAGACATCTAAAGACTCGTCCTGCACTGCTGCTTTCCAGATTTTTTTCCCGTTTGACTCTTGTGTCTAATCCTTGGGTTCCCGGGGTATAACAGTAAGCGGGCTAGATCAGAGAGCATGCGGACTCATGACACACATGACTGAGCTACATGAGAGACTTAGAGCAGGCAACTCCATCATACCTCAGCCCGAGTTTTCCCATGGCCATGACCCTTCGAGAGAGCCACATTCAGCCCTGACAATTTCAGAGGCCATCCAAGAGGCCACGACTACTGAGCGGGGGACCTCTCCCCCTATTGACACATAATTGAGCGCGTCGGCCACCGCTAACGCCACTACTACAGTGAAGGTACCACCTCTGCGATATGATAGGAGCACCTAATGCGCCACAGATATGTTCTCTTCCCTATGTTCTTTTAAATGATTCTTCGAGGATGAAGCTTACTTTTCAAAAAAGGGAGGGGATGTGCTTGTGATTTTTTGGATTTTTGTTTTGTCTGAGGATTTTTTTTGCCGTGTTTCTTTTCCCTCAAGCATGCTATCTAGTTGAACCGGCATCTGTAGAATTTTTATTTTTTTTTAGTTTGTGATTTTTGTTTAATTAGAAAGTAACTTAGGAGTATTCAGACAATAAAAATGCACTAGTTTTTATTTTTGGAAAAAATGACCTTGTTTAAACAATTTTGATGCATTAGCTATGTATTTGTGATGCATGATTGTTGTGGATCTGTTGATGTCATTTAGTTTGTCAACATGAGTAGTTTTGTTAAGCAATATATAAACCAGATAGGTGAGGTGACAATAGTTCATGTACCATATGTGAGTGAGGTATAGTAGTAAGTTCGATATTGTGTTGAAGATCTAGAAATTGCCTGGTTGGTCTCTGCATAGGCTAAGGATGGTTGATTAGGATATGATCATAGGCAATTTTTTGTTTAGCTCACTTTTAGCCTATATTACCCTACCAAAAGTGCATCAATCCCTTGATCCCAAGTTTGAGCCTTAATAGACCATGATTTCTTTTATTTACCGATTAATCGTACCCATTTTTTGTAATGAACCTATTTTGGTCCTAGTCCGTCCTTGGATATTGTGAACCTCAACATAAGCAAAATTCTTAATTTCAGGGTGGCTAGAGTAGGAATGCGTAAAAGGTGGGAACGGAAGAAAGGAAAAGAAAAGAAAAGAAAAAAGTAATGGTGAATAATGAAGTGTGGTGAGATGATGAAAGAAAAAAAAGAGATGAAAAATGCTAAAATTTTGAAAAAGAAAGCCAAAGGAAATTTGAAAATGCTGAAAAAGTTGAAAACTCACCACACCCATGCAAATGTGTATAAAAAGCAGAGAAAGGTAAGAAGAAGGAACAAAGGAATAAAAGGATGAAATAGGTGAATGGTGTAGCTAATATATGTAGTGCCAAGGAACGAATTAGTCACTTATAAAATCTTTCATCTTTACCATGTCCATCCCTGAGCCTACATTACAAGCCATATCAAGTTCTATAGTGATCCTAACCCGACCATCTGATAAACCAAAGCAAAGAAAATAAGGGCAAGCCTATTGTATCTGACACATAATACTTGTAACTTTTTTGTGAGAGTGAGTGCCTTACTTGTTTAGTCCCACGTTATATTTGACATCTTATATCTGAGTGGGGACTTTGTTTGTGTGAGGGTATATGGATTATGTTTGCTTTTACCATTGGTCTGTGTAGAAAACATTAGTGATGACTTGATTGCCTGTTGATATATGAATGACATGTTTTGATCCTTGTTTATGATGTTTTGAGGTTGCTTGTAATACATTAACTATTGTTGTTCCATGAGAAAGGGTCAATAGAGTTTATATAGAAAGTGCAAGTTTGTTTGAGTATTGACTGTAGTATCTAAAGTTTATTTTCTAGTTGAGCATCATGATTTAGTTTTTCTCTTCTTTTCCTAAGGAAATGCAAAATTCTTAAGTTGAAGGTGTTGATATACTGTGGATTTACAGCACTATCGATGCTCAAAACAAAGAAAATAGCATGGACTTAGGTGTGTTTATGTGGATATAAGGCATGTTTACTTTAGTTCCAGGATGAATTAGTTTTGAATCTGAAAATTGCAAAAGAAATCCTGAAAGATACAAAAATATGCTCAAATTGCAAACCACAGTACGAGCCGTAGGAAGGACCTGCGAGTCATACTGATGGTCGTGAAAAGATGTAGAAGGCTAAGTTGAAGAGATGCATTGTACAAGTCTCAGTACGGGTCGTACATAGTTGGTACGAGTCGTGGTGATGAAATCGTAAAAAGATCTAGAAAATTTGCATAAAGTGTTGACTCCTGCTACGGAAAGATAGTATGACCAATAGGAAGAAGGTACGAGTCGTACCATGACAGTCGTGATGAACTTCAGAAGAATTCCAAAGTTTCATAATCAGACAACGGGAGCTCAGTACGGGTCGTATGATGGAGGTACGAATCGTACTAGGATCCAACACTTAGCAAAATTCAACCAACAATGCAAGGTACGACAGGAAGCTACAGGTCATAGGAAGATGCTACGGATCGTAACATGGCCCGTGACAACTGCGGCACCAGATATGGAAATTTATCCAATTAGCCTAGGAAAAGGATTCTTGTGTCTATATAAATACGTTATAGGTTTTATTTTTCTGTAGACAGTCAGAGACAAGTAAGACAGACACGAAAAGACAAGGAGAAAAGAGATTTGTAGGGGAATTTAGTTGATTCAATTTGTGATCAACCTTTTCTTTAATTTATCTTGTTCTTGCTACTTGTTCTTCAAGATTTTGCTGAGTAATTAAAGGAAGTATTTTTCTCATTCATTCTTATAAGTATTTATTTATGTTCTTAATCATGACTACAATAAACAACCTTACAACTATGAGAGGCTAAAACCTCCAAAGCTAGGGTTGTGGGAACCATGGTGGATTAACTAGCTAGGGTTACACAAAGTGATTTTAAAACCAATACAAATACTTATATAGTATTTTCTTCATACTAAAATGTTTCTTAACGGTGTGCAATGTTAGAACCTGCCCGAATTCTTTACTTGCTTTGGTCGAAGAGGTAGAGATTATGAAAAGTGTCATGACCTGAGAGTACACCCGGATCGTAGACACGGGACAAGGAACCCCGAGAGGCTCCAAGTCGACCAATGGCATAATCATCGCATACACTTGGCATAAGAAGCGTCAAACATCATGAACAAGTGGAAGAACTAACTAGAACTGATATAAATCAAAACGACAACTTAATAACATTTAAATACAAAGATGAATCTATCTAACAAGTCTGAAAGCCTTCTAATAAATTGATGAGTTGCTAGGACAGGCCCCCAGCTAACTCCAAAAGACTGAACACTGAAGCAAAATAAAACAAGAATGAAACTCATGTCCTCGGAGGATGAGGACTCACCACTGACAGCTAGGAGAATGGGGTAGTGTATCTAACCATGCGGCGGAGCCTGGAGACCTGAATCTATATCATGAAATGATATAGCACAAGAGGCATGCGGTCAGTACTTGAAATGTACTGAATATGCAGGAAGAGTAAGTAAACTAACTCATAATATTAGCAAGAGAGAAGTAATATAAAACATATTAATTGCAACGTAATAGAAGTGAAGTACAACTATCTTACACGAGGTTCATAGATTCAATTAACATAACCTCATTATAAAGACATGCATCACTATAGCAACCACTGATCTGTAAAAAGTAATAATCAGGAATAATATAGAGTGTGATGCCGTGACTGATATCAAGAGGGTCCCTAACGTCTAAAGGGGAGTCCCTGACAGTCGAAGGGAGCATCCCTGACTATCAAAGGGAAACATTCTCAACTAGAGAGAATCCCTAACTATCATAGGGAGAAAGAAAGCTCTGATATAGAGAGTCACTGACTAAAGGAAGATCCCAAATAACACGGGAAAAAATACAATGCTCAACTGACTAGGGATGTGAGTCCCGACTAATTAAATGAAGACATTCTACACTATCGTCTAGGTAATACATTCTCCACTAGAGTCTAGGTAAGGAATTCTCCACTAGCGTCTTGGTAAGACATTCTCCACTATCGTCTATGTAAGACATTCTCCACTAGCGTCTAGCTAAGACAATCTCCACTAGAGTCTATTAATGTTATCTCTCAAATAAGCATGGATTCATAACTCGACATGTTAATAGCAAGCTCAATCCTCATGATTCACATTATTACAAAACCAACTCCTCATTAGCTTTAACATCACATTGTTAGCATGCTATAAATTTGTACTAGCATTATTCTACCATGGCATCTTGATTCTGTACTCCTCATTCAGTAGATAATATAAGATCAGACATGACTTATAGAGCTCACCTCATAATCTCTCAAGGATGCACAACTTCATGTAATTAGGTCACAACCATTTCACACACTTGACCCAATCACTCCATTTATGAACTTTTTAGCCACGAGAGTTTTAGATTCTAGGATTTTATAAAAAAATAATTTTAATAAGGAAAACAATATAGAATCCGCCCAAGCTTCATAGTTCAACAATGGATATGCAATCTATTCATACCAATCGATTTAACTTCAATTACTCAAGCCCACAATTCTTACTTAATTTAGCAGGGTCATCTACGTCATAATCACATCATTAGAGTTAATTAAGCAGCATTCCCACACTTACATCATGGTCAAGAATCTCTACGATAATCAAGGAAGGCATAACCAATTCACATTCATTACTCAAGTCGACTTAGGAAGAACATGCTACATGCATATATATTCAACCCATATTTCCACCATTTCATCATTCTCATACGTGAATACAAAAATTAATCGAACAATAAGAAACAAACATTCATTAATCAAGCCAATTTCTGATCGACATGTTACCCTTATGCATTCCCAACATATAATCCACATCCCAACAACCCATCACATCAACATTTGAAACAAATTCCATACTTGCAGTAAATATTAAAATTTTAGGAAAGGATGAGGAATAAATTATTCATTATTCAAAACCCTAGCTCATGATATTCTAAATAATTTAAGTCGGGTTCTTATTGAAAACATTTTGGGGCACAAGTATGAAAAGATATCCTTGTTGAAGTCTCGCATACCTGGTAGACGAAAATCCCACTTGCTTATCTTCCTTGAAGCTTGAAGAACACCTTGGGAATTTGCTAAAATCTTTGGAGAAGAGAGGAGGAAGAAGGAGATTGAGAGAATTAAGGTTTAGGCTTAGGATAACCCTTAAAAATGTCCCCAAACATACCCAAAAAGACATCACTTTAAATCTGGGAGCGTGGGATTTTACCAACCTGCCCCTGAGAAAATCTAAAAAATTTCCCGAACTGGTGCCAGGACTCACCTGATGAGTTTTGCCACACCCGATGACTCGTTAGGTGCACTCGTCCACTCTAATGGAAATTCTCAACCTCCAGACAACGACCAACATGACGACTCGTCACTAGACCCGATGACTCGTCATGTCCTTCCGTCAAGTTCACTGGAAATTTCTTTAGAACTAAAGCTTCTCCCTCCTAACGAATGACTAGCGAGTCGTTTCCACTCCTAAGAACTTGTCAGGTCATCCGTCGCCACTGCCTCCTGACCTACACCCCACGGCTACATACAATGACTCGTGGTATCCCACCACGAGTTGTTAAGTCTCCCATCCTGAGATATTTTTTTGCCAGTTTTTCTGCACTTCTTCAATTACACTTCCTGAGTCTATTCTTATCCTCTTCCGAGGTATTACAATATCTCCCCCTTGGGAACATTCATCCTCGAATGTTGGCTGAGCATACTGAAAAGATAGAGACGAAGTCGATATCCAACTACTAATCAATCACAGCTAAACACCAACGAATTATCTGACTCCGGACCAACCTTATGCACCAAACCTGAAATTTCTCATCTATCATGTAAACCATGACTAAAGGAATACTGGAGAACATGATACCAACATGGAACTAAACAAAACACCAGAATAAATCCTTTCCCCTTTTTTTATCTGACACAGAACTGGCACAGACTAAACCTTCATGCTCAAATCGCCTTCAGATAATAAGCCAGGATTCACAATATCTAATCTATCTAAGAGAAAGGATTTCATATGCACGATTCATCCCTGACATATAGGACTGAGCACATCATGAGATAATCTGAATCTACTGAGTTATCAAACAACTTCCAAAGACTGAATTCAATCCGAACACATAAGAAAACTTGGATCAACGCACATAACTGATTCATAACATGAAAATAAGCAATGAGGACATCATAGAGAAAAACTGGCTTTACTGATTGAAATGGTTACCTCTAACCTCGTAAATCTGCCCATAGGAATAGACATAACTTAACTCTAAGTGAGGTATAAGGAAAGTTATCTGAACTCAGTAGAGATCGACATACTGCAACTGCTAAGGCTGAAATCCCTTTATGAACATTCTCAAGGTCTGACTTACTTCACATACTGACTATCTCCCTTTTAGCTTAAATTCATTATTCTAAGGCTCATGAATCCTTTTTCAAGTCAGGCTAAGATACTAACCCTTAACTCTTCTTTCACTTCTAGCATTAACCACAAACCCTATACTACAACTATTTCAATCACACCCCAACAACCTTTTCCCACAATCAAAACTGAACTTCTCATTCGATATACAAGCTAGCATCACGTAAGGAATATCACAAGATCCATAACATACCTGTGGCCACTACTGACATCTTGACCTTATCCTGATGGGCTGCTACTACATAAGAGCGGCTTTGACATTGTCCGCCTCTTAGGTTAGAGGATTCCCCTTGCTGAAACGAATGGGCTATCGAAGCTTCTGAAGAGGTGGCAGAGAATCTACCCTCGCCTCACTTATCCGCTGCGCAATCCTGGTGCTTATGGCCTACCTTGTTGTAGCACAAACAAATATTTGAGCTGGCCATACATATTCCCAAATGGTGCTTTGCACAGCTCATACACAATGGGTACGTAATCTCCCTCACTCTAGGTTGATATGAAGCACTGGCTGCCGAAGGTACTGGGTCTGATGATTTCTGCTGGTAGTGTGAGCGATATCCGGTACTCGACCTCTGCTAAGGGAAATCTAGGTCTCCAATCCTAGCCCTCTTGGCCTCTCTCCCCTTTTCTTTCACCTGCTCTACTTCCATTTGTTGAGAAAATATCACCAAACGTGGGAAGTCTATGTCCCTGTGCAACATGATGGTCCTGCATTCCTTGACCAAGGAGTCTGATACTCCATTCATGAATCGGCTTACTCGGGCCCGCTGGTCAGCTACCATCTCCGGCGCATACTTAGATAACCGAGTGAACTCTAACGCATACTCCTGGACTGTCATGTCGTTTTGTTTCAAGTTAATGAACTCTGCCACCTTTGTCTCCCTCAACTCCCGAGGGAAAAACTTGTCCAACAATGTGTCCACAAATTCATCCCAACCTAAGGGACCTTCTCCAACTCCCCGACTGTCTCTCCACTAACAGTACCAGATATAAGCCACTCCTTTTAACTGGTAGGAGGCTAAGTCTGCACTCTCATTTCCTGTCACTCCCATTATGTGAGTAATCTTTTGAATCTCCTCCAAAAATTCATATGGGTCCTCATCCACCCTTGACCCCAAGAATTCAGGTGGGTTCATATGGAGAAAATCTCTAATTCTTGCCACCGCCTCATTTCCATTCTGAGGGGCACAAGCCACCGCTTGCTAGTAATCTGAGCGGTTAGGGCTTGTGCCAACATTTCAAAGGCTGCCCAAAACTCAGCGTGTCTGACATGATCATCTATTGGGCCTGCCTGGGCTTGTGGCACCTACCGACGGCCGTTACCGTATCCTCTTTCATTTTCTCGTTGGGGCAGCATTATCCGCGAGTGCATAAAGCAAGAGTCAAGGGAAGAAATACTTAGAGTTTCATACTCTACGCACGATAAGAATCATGAAGAGAATAGAACATTCCTAAAATGTCTCATAGCCTCTCCGTCATAAGTGTGGCGCGCTTCACACCCATGAAGAAGACTCTACGTAATGCGGCTTTCAGATACCCTAGCACACTCTAAAGCTATTGCTCTGATACCAAGCTTGTCACGGCCCGAGAGTACACCCGGATCGTAGACACGAGACAAGGAACCCCGAGAGGCTCCAAGTTGACCCATGGCATAATAAATCGCATACATTTCACATAAGAAACATCAAACATCATGAACAAGCAGAAGAACTCACTAGAACTAATATAAATCAAAAACGACAACTTAATAACATTTAAATACAAAGATTAATCTTTCTAACAAGTCTAAAAGCCTTCTAATAAATTGATGAGTTGCTGGGATAGGCCGCCAGCTAACTCCAAAAGACTGAAAACTGAAGCAAAATAAAACAAGAATGAAACTCATGTCCTCGGAGGATGAGGACTCACCACTGACAGCAAGGATAATGGGGTAGTGTATCTAACCACACGGTGAAGCCTAGAGACCTGAATCTATATCATGAAACGATATAGCACAAGAGGCGTGCGGTCAGTACATGGAATGTACTGAGTATGCAAGAAGCGTAAGTAAACTAACTCACAATGTTAGCAAGAGAGAAGTAATATTAAACATATTAATAGAAACGTAATAGAAGTGAAGTACAACTATCTTACACGAGGTTCACGGACTCAATCAACATAACCACATTATAAAGACAAGCATCACTGTAGCAACCGCTGATGTGCAAAAAGTAATAATCGGGAATAATACAGAGTGTGATGTCGTGACTAATATCAAGACGGTCCCTGACGTCTAAGGGGAAGTCCCTGATGGTCGAAGGGAACATCCCTGGCTATCAAAGGGAAACATTCTCAACTAGAGAGAATACCTGACTATCATAGAAAGAAAGAAAGCTCTGATATAGAGGGTCACTGACTAAAGGAAGATCCCAAATAACGCGGGAAAAAAATAAATGCTCAACTGACTAGGGATGTGAGTCCCGACTAATTACATCAAGACATTCTCCACTATCGTCTAAGTAAGACATTCTCCACTAGTGTCTAGGTAAGGAATTCTCCACTAGCGTCTAGGTAAGACATTCTCCACTATCGTCTATGTAAGACATTCTCCACTAGCATCTAGGTAAGACATTCTCCACTAGCGTCTAGGTAAGACATTTTCCACTAGCGTCTATTAATGTTATCTCTCAAATAAGCATGGATTCACAACTCGACATGTTAATAACAAGCTCAATCCTCATGATTCACATTATTACAAAACCAACTTCCTCATTAGCGTTAACATCATATTATTAGCATGCTATAAATTCGCACTAGCATTATTCTATCATGGCATCTTGATTCTGTACTCCTCATTCAATAGATAATATATGATCAGACATGACTTATAGATCTCAACTCATAATCTATCAAGGATGCACAACTTCATGTAATTAGGTCACAACCATTTCACACACTTGACCCAATCTCTCCATTTATGAACTTTTAGCCACGGGAGTTTTAGATTCTAGGATTTGATAAAAAAATTAATAAGGAAAACAATATAGAATTCGCCAAATCTTCATAGTTCAACAATGGAGAGGCAATCTATCCATACCATATCGATTAAATCTAAAACATGGTGATGGCACATAGTTTACTTCAATTACTCAAGCCCACAACTCTAACTCAATTTAGCAGGGTCATCTACGTCATAATCACATCATTAGAGTTAATTAAGCAACATTCCCACACTTACATCATGGTCAAGAATCTCTATGATAATCAACGAAGGCATAACCAATTCACATTCATTACTCAAGTCGACTCAGGAAGAACATGCTACACGCATATATATTCAACCCATATTTCCACCATTTCATCATTCTCATACGTGAATACACAAATTAATCGAACAATAAGAAACAAACATTCATTACTCAAGCCAATTTTCGATCGACATGTTACCCTCATGCATTCCCAACATATAATCCACATCTCAACAACCCATCACATCAACATTTGAAACAAATTCCATAATTTTAGTAAATATTAACATCTTAGAAAAGGATGAGGAAGAAATTATTCATTATTCAAAACCCTAGCTCGTGATATTCTAAATAATTTAAGTCGGGTTCTTATTGAAAACATTTTGGGGCACAAGGATGGAAAGATATCCTTATTGAAGTCTCACATACCTGGTAGACGAAAATCCCGCTTGATTATCTTCCTTGAAGCTTGAAGAACACCTTGGGAATTTCCTAAAATCTTTGGAGAAGGGAGGAGGAAGAAGGAGATAGAGAGAATGAGGGTTTAGGATTAGGATAACTCTTAAAAACGTCCCCAAACATACCCAAAGTGACATCACTTTAAATCTGGGAGCGTGGGATTTTACCAACCTACTAGTGATAAAACTTGAAAAATTACCCGAACTGATGCCACGACTCACCTGACGAGTCGTTTCCACACCCGACGACTCGTTAGGTGCACTCGTCAACTCTACTGGAAATTCTCAATCTCCCGACTACGACCAACATGACGAGTCGTGACTAGACCCAACGACTCGTCATGTCCTTCCGTCAAGTTCATTGGAAATTTCTATAGAACCAAAGCATCTCCCTCCTAATGACTGACTAGATGAGTCATTGCCACTCCTAACTACTTGTCAGGTCATACGTCACCACTTCCTCCTTACCTCCACCCCATGGCTTCACACGACGACTCATGGTATCCCACCACGAGTCGTTAAGTCTCCCGTCTTGATAAATTTTTTTGCCAGTTTTTTTGCACTTTTCCAATTACACTTCCTGGGTCTATTCTTAGCCTCTTCCGGGGTATAACAAAAAGGGAATTACAACAGAGCCTTGACTTTGATAATCATTGTATTAACTTGAGTTGTGGTCGCAAGATAGTTAAATCTGGAACTTAGTGATAACGGACAGTTTGAAATCGCTTATGAGACTTGGTCGAGTGATTGACTATAGTCATTCAATAGGGACTGGACGGTCATTTGAATGAACCTAAGTTATTAGTTCTATCAGTAAGTATTTGTGATAATCACGAGTGTATACCCAAAGCAGTTATGAACCCAGGGGGAACACAAACCCTAGTTACTCTTTAATATTGACTCAACATCAGAATTTTGATACTTGTTTTTATTATTGATTTCTTTTAGAATCCCCCTATTTTGAAGTAACTACCTCACAAGTTCAATTACCGGCTATAATCTAGTTCTCCCAATTCCCTGTGGGATCGATCCCAACCTCTAGTTGGGGTTTTTATTGACAACGTCCGCTTCTCACCTCAGTAAGGGTGTGTTTTGAGCATTATTAGTGGACCTCATTCACAGTCCCATCAGAGTTCATCAGTTCCAGCACCATCGACAACCAGTGTTCCATATAGACCCCAAATAAGGGAGATTACATACCCAGCTTGTAATAACCGTGGAAAGAACCATTTAGGGGAGTGCATGGCTGGTTCAAGTGCTTGCTTTTGGTGCGGCAAGTCAAGACATAAACTCAGTGATTGCCCAGTAGCCAACTAGGGTGAAGGTAGAGCCCCAGCCACCTATTTAGTAACTCTGACAGCCCATCCACCTCAGCAGAACACATCAGCTGGGGCAGGTAGTGGATAGAGTCAGGACCGCTTCTACGCCCTGAAATCATGTCAATATCAGGAAAGCTTGCCATAAATAGACACAGGTATGTTATGAGCTTTTCATGATTGATTCCTGAATATTGTTAGGACTAGGAGTCACAGTATAAGGAATAAGACTCTTTTTGCATCCTAGTATGAGATTTGTCCATGGATGATATGAAATGATTATGAATATGAAGCCTTCAATGATAGCTGTAGGGGCGAATAGAAAGTCAAGGGTTAGTTATGTAGCCCATCCATAAGAAAGAATCTAAGAGCCTTAGAATGATGACTTTAAGAAAAGGGGGAAATGATAAGTTTAAAGGTCGAGTCAAGTCTTGAGTGTTTTACTAGAGGGGTTCCAGAAATAGTAGCTCTAGGATGGCAATCCTTTCCTGTTCAGATATTTTCCCTTATGTTTTAGTCAACTATATGTTCTACTCATGCTTATGCTCAAACTCCTAGAATTATATATAATAGCTTCAGACAGCGATCCTATTCTTACTCCATGAATCTCAGCTTCACATCAAGAAACTCATTATGTGTGTAAGCTCGTGTCTCGCAGTATGCCTAGCACTATGAACTTAGTCCTTAGAATTTCCCTTGATGGCTCAGTAGATCATGTTGTTTCATGTATATGTTCAATTTAGATTTTTGTAAATGATTTGTGCTTGTGATTTCCTTACTCTTAGCCCTTTGTATGTTCACTCATAACAAAAATGGTGGTTGCAACATATATGCCTTGAATTGACTCCCCATTCACACCTTAGACACTCGGTAGCTGGAAGTTCATGAAGTATAGTTGTTATCCATGATAGGGAGTCTAAGGAGCTTTTGGGAAAGTACAAGCTACAGTGGAGCTGTAAGATGAGTGTAGTGATAGGCTTGCATTATGTGTTGGCATTCAGAGAGTGGGTGTTGTTAGCATGGTGTTATTATATGAGGAGATGAGATATTAGGGTGACGAAGTGTTGATGGGAAAGGAAGACTCTTATAGAAGGAGGTTTCAGTTGAAATCTTGGACCAGCAGGTTCGTAAGTTGGGGGAAACAAGGAGGTGGTTTTAGTAAATGTTTTATAGAGGAAATAACCAGTGGAAGGAGCTACTTGGGGAAAACGGATGTAGTTAAGTCATACTCTTAGTTAGATCAAATACCATGATAGCTAGTCCATTATCAGAAAGCAGTTCGGGTCTGATAACTCTATTCTTACCAGCTCAGTTTCAGTTGGGAGAAATGGTTTCCTCCTTAGTACTCTACCTAGTTTCATGTCAATCTCATACCTTTCGGTCCTTCTCATATATTAGCATGCATGCATGATTCATGAATTTAGTTCAGTTATGTAATTTAGCTCAGAGTTACACACTCCATCAGCATTCAGCCTATAGTATTTAGTTTTTGGAATTGCAGCCCTTTTTCTATCTTTTTTAAGCCTAGTTAGTCTCCATTCAAGGAAGAATATTCCCGAGGGGGAGATAATGTAATAACCCAAAAATCCCTAAGATCATACCCCAGACTTAAAGTAAGAAATCAGTAGAAAGTAAAAAATTTTACCTTAGAATGAGTCAGGGTACGACTCATTAGAAGGTACCATAAGTCGTGGTCAGACTCGTGGTAGGCAATCAGTGGAAATTTCAGGGCCCATAGGTAACAACTCACATCACGACTCATAGAGTTATGTGAAAGTCATGATGTCCCACGCCATGAGAAAAAGTTCAAGAATTAGTCACTCTTCCCCAAATCCACGAGTCAGATGAAGACTCATGGTGATATATGTTGGATCATCCTGATGGGTCATTAAGTAGGGTTCAAAAAGGAGTTGAAGTTGGTTCAGAGACAACGGAAGGGTACCACGACTCGTTGGAGAATGTAAGGAGTCGTGGTGTTGATCTAATGGAAGGATTACAGAATCAGTACAGATGCGGCAGTGGTGAAAAGGAGAGGAGTGACGAGTCATGGTAGCATGTGACGACTCGTCCTATCTAATCGTTGGTTGAAGAATTACAAAACTACAATTTTACTCCAGAAGGAATGGATGATCCAATGAGTCGTTATGGCAGACAACAACTCATTGTGTAGGTAATTGGCACTAACGAGCAGATTTTTAAGGCGAATCTCCAAGGGTATTTTAGTAAAATTCTATGCTTCTAACTCTTAAGTTATGTCGTTTTGGGACTCCTAAGGGTCGAATTAAAGGGGTTTTCCTAACCTAATCCCTCATTCCATTCCAAAACACCCATAAGTTTTTCTTCTATCTTCCTCTCAAGGCTCAAGAACAACTAGGATTCTTCTCCAAGAGCTAGTGATAGTGGGGTATTTCTTTAAGCCAGGTATGTGGAGCTTCACCAAGGATCTTCTTTCATCCTTGTCTCCCAATTTGTGTCCAAAACCCTATCTACTTTGATTCCCTAGAAAAGAATGTCTTAGGGTTCCCATTCTATGAATGTTTTCTCTCGTGTCTTCCATGATTTTCGAGGTCCTCATCATAAATAGCACATGATATTCATGATTTCACTCTCAATTGCATGATGAATTCCTACAATTAGATGTTACCATGATTTCCCAAAGTTCAACCCATGAATTAGTTGTTTTCAAAAATATAGTCCGTTCAAGATATATGATTTTACCATAAATTCAGTACATATAATTTACACTAAGATTTGAATTTAGGATTTTCATGGATTTAGTATGATTAGCATGTTTATGATTTTCTAGACTCTCAGGCCTCTTGCTTGTAGAAAGTAGCCCTGATTAGACTCTTATGAATTCAATATGATCAGCATGTATATATGGTTCTTTAGGCTCTCAGGCCTCTTGCTAGTAGAAAGTAGTCCTGACTAGTCTTAGAACATCAGTTATGAGCCCTCAGTATCAGTATTCCATGGTCCTTTAGTCTCTCAAGACTCTTGCTAGGTAAAGTGGTTTCGACTAGTCTTAGGACATTAGCTTCAGATTTATCAGTTACATGTATCTTTATATTCAGTTTGGAGTACTACTTAGCACCGAGTAGGCTAGGCTTCCAGCATACCCAAGTCTTAGAACTACATGCCACCGTAGGATAAATGAGTCTCAATAGTATGGAATATTTCCCTTAGCCCGAGGAATATAGGATCCTCGTTATTTGAGAGTGTCTCCCTTGCATCAATGGGCGCATGCAGGGGTCATCATTATTAGAGATTGTCTCCCTGAGTTCTCGAGTAATATCATGCCACTCAGAGTTATTACCCTTGGCAATGTATGAACACCCTTCCAACCGGGGTTACAGGTCGGGCTCCATAAGGCTCACATTAGATTTTGTCGGTTAATAGTCTCTCCCATAATACAGTTCAGTTTCAATTTCGGTACAGTTATTTCAGTTACAGTTTTCAGTTTATGATTTCAAATTCAGTCTTTAGTACATGTACATGACCCAATATTAGATTTATTTATGTTTTCAAATGAGCACTTTCTATTAGTATCTATGCATCTCAGATATGGTGATTGTACTTCACGTTAGTTATGCATTTGGTTATGTATTCAGCTCAGTGTTTCTCAGAATATTAGCATGTTTCTAGCTTCAATTACATTTCCTATATACTCAATATATTTTAATTATTGATAACATACTTTACGTGCTATATCATTTTATGATATAAATCTAGGTATTTAGACTCAGCCCCATAGTTAGACATGTTCCAGACTCTATCAGGTGACAGTGGTGAGTCCTCATCTTTCGAGGACCGGAGCTATGTTTTCTTTGTTTTAGTTTATCTACTTTTCAAATTTTGTAGTTAGATGGGGACTTTTCCCAGCAAATCATCGTATTAGTAGAGGCATTCAGATAGTGTAGTACTAGTTTCACTTATGACTCAGTGTTGTTATCAGATTTTTATCCTTTCCTCTTTATTAGTTATGATTCAGTTAAGCTTCTACTCAGATAGAATCTATTAGTTGTTGTTATGTTAGAATTATGCTATGTCATGGGTTAGCTTGGAGCCATTCGTGGTTCTATGTCTGGCGTCACGTCTGGGTCTTAGCTCGAGTTGTGACATGCGATTTATCCCAATATTTAATCTATAGAACTTATAAACTATGTTCATCCAAACCGTTGATTCACCCATATTGGATGAGCGATTTCAACTAACCTTTATCAATACTTCCAAATTAACTTTCCCGCTACCGCAGCTTAAGTTATTCAATGAAAATTACATATAAGGCTTTGTTGTTCTTCTCTTTTCCTAATCTCTACTTCTCTTGGTTCAAGCAAATAGAGAATACGGGTTATTCCTAATGCTGCACGCCATTAAGAAATATTAATCATGACGAAAAGAAAAATACAGGCATCCATATTGGTTTAGAATCACTTTATGTTAACCCTAGTTTGTTTTTCCACAATGGTTCCCACAACCGTAATTATGAAGGTTTTAGCTACTCATGTTTGTAAGTAATAAATCAGAATTCAAAGAAGAAATCATAATTAAACACTTACAATATTGATGGAAGAAAACACCGATAATTAATTTCACAATAAACTTCAACTATCAAGAACACAATGATGAACTAGATCAAGGTTTTCGTGTGTTTGTTCTCCAAGTAGTGTTAGGAAACCCAAAAACACAATTACAATGAAAAAGTATCGGCTCTTCTAAAGAAAAATAAAAGGAAATATTTATACAATTAATGAAATATTTCATAAATAGACAAGGATTCTACCACTGGGATGACCTATAAGTCGTAGCATGCTACTATGAATCATGATCTACTCTCGTAGTACAATTCTGCAGCTTCTAGATCTATCTAGTATTGGAGGTTGGTACGACTCGTATAATGCTACTACGAGTCGTAAGAGTCTGTCGTGGTCTGAACTTCAGCTATTTGGCATCTCTGATGATCCTCCTACAGGTCCTTCATATGATTCGTACCATGCTGGTACGACCCATGCAATCCACTCATGCCTTGAGTATCCCAAGTGTCCAATCCTCTGAATCTCACCATGAGTCTATCAGCATGATTCCTTCCTTGTTGTCATGACTCGTGGCATCTGCTCATAACTTGGGATCTTCCAGTTGGCATGTTCTAAATCTTAACCACAAACACTCAGTACGCCTCGTACCTAGATGGCACAGCTCGTACTGTCGGTCGTACATCCACTCATCACTTATGCATTTTCTATGAAGTTCTACTATGGTTATTAGGTACGTATCATACCGGGATGGTACGACTCGTAATGTGACCTATAGCAAGCCATTTTTTGAACTTTTGCACCCTTTTTCTAAAATCCAACTCCCCGACTTGATTTCCCTGAAAACAAAGTAAAAGAACCTCATATCCATATAAACACACCTAAGTCCAAGCACTTTTCCTATGTTTTAAGCATTGAAGGTGTCATGAAAAAACGCGGCACATCAATGCTCGTGCCTTTGACCTCATAAAACGTGGGTGATCTGCCAGTTCGCAGTCAACACAAATCAACCTTTTGGGGGATAAAGGAATATTCGGGAAAATAACAAAAGACAACAAGTTAGTTGGGAAATTTAGAGCAAGTACGCTTAAATAAATACCACATTGAGCTAGTCATGTAACTAGTAATGCCAAATAAGGGTGTCCTAATATGTTCGGGGCCATGTTTTGCTAGAGTAGGCCTACGTTTCAAATAAATTGATAATAGATTGATCCAAGTTTTGACGCGTTTCACATTCAAAAAATGGTGAATTTTATTACTAAGAAAATATCAAAGAGGTAAGGCAGAAGAGAGCCTTAATGATTCTAACGACGATAAAAAGAAATGCCTTTCGAGTGTATATTTGGTATGAATGACAGGAACGGACCACAAGGCATTTTTAAGGAGTGAAAAAAAAGAGTAAGAAATGCCTTACAACAACATTTTTGAAAAGGGGGCAATTTTAAAATATGACAAAGGATGCTAAACGTAAGAGAAGGTTTGAAAATGCTCCACGCACGTCGACTAAAAGAAGAAAAAAATGTCAAACTTGGATGGAGCTTCCGATAGTACTCCCCATTCATTGACTTGAAAGGAATGTCAGAGAAATGGGGTTTTCATAATACTCCACATTCATTGACTAAAAAAGATTCAAACGTTGGTAGAGCTTTAACGATATTCCACATTCGTCGACTAAAAAAGAGTGAAATGTTGGCAAAGTTTTGACAATAGTCCACATCCATTAACAAAACTGACACTTTAAAGAAGTTCAACCCATTTGTCCAAAATTTGTTAATCTTTAATACTTGGACTATCTGAATCAATTCTCACACAAGGTATATCATTAGGTATGAAACTTATTGACAAAAAGGAAGCTTCCTAATTACAGCAATAATACCTTGAATTGTCCTGTCTAAGGTGAATGCAACATGACTTATTTCTCTAGAATAAGAATATTTTTTTAAAATTTTGAGAATGAGACTGAATAACTACGAAAAAGTACGGATTAAAATTAAATGTACCAACTCTGAAACTAAGGAGTTTGAAAAAAGGTTCAGAGAAGCACAATACGCTTCATCGCATTAATGTGTGTATGTGTACGACCAAGACTGTCAAAATTCGAATAAAGGTCCGAACTGAGACACGGAACCTAGAACCACGAATGATTCCAAGTTGATCCATGGCATGAACATAACGGCTAAAGGGAAAAAGTCAAACGAAAGCTAATAACTGAAAATATGAATAAGAAGAAGTCTGAATACATATCAACCATACAGAGTCAACACTCTACATATTGTCTAAAAGAGCCTCTAACATAACTGAAGAGTTGATGGGACAACATCCCCAACTAGCTCACTACATGTATGAAAACTAAAAGTAACACAACCCAACAATCTGAAGGTCCTCGAAGGATGAGGATTCACCAACAAGAGAACTGACTTTTCATGAACTTGCATAGTTGGGCATAATTTTCTAAGACTTGAAATCATAAATTAGAAATCAAAATCTTCTTAAAATCTGCCCATTAATGTTCAAATATACTTTAAAACATAAAGGGGATTGACCCATAAACAAGTGATAGAAAATTCTATAAAAATCGGATTAAAACCCTTTTTAGATCATAACTTGGATTGAGACTTGATTCACGAAATTGAGGAGAATTTGAGCATGAGAGTGGAAGGAATACTCATACATAGCCTTACATACCAGGGTAGAGTGAATCTACACTTGTCTTTGAAAGCCCAAGAGATTTGAAGAAGAACTTGTAGAATTTTAGGCTTGATCTTCAATGGGGAATTCCTGATCTTGTATGCATGGGAGGGGAATGATTTAGAATAGGTTAAAGTCCCTTAAAACCCTCTTTTCAAAGCTTAAAATGACATATTTTAGGGCGTAGGTGCTTAGAATTTACGAAAATACCCTTAATAAATTTGTAGAAAAACTTATTTTGTCAGCTATCACGACTCGTACCATGAGTCGTACAATTATCCTATGACTCATGGTATCCACCCGTACTGACCAAGACCAAAACCTCAAATCCTCTAAATATTTCCATAAGTCATACTATGACCCATAACAGGCTATCATGAGTCATATCAACACTCGTACAATAAGTATCTAAAAAATCTCATGTACTTGTTGCAATCCGTACCACGAGTCGTACTCACACACTAAAACTCGTAGTGGGGACTCATGGTCTGGGGAAAGAAATTTTTGAACTGTACCATAGGTCTTCCTACGACCCGTCACACAAACCTATGACTCGTAGTTTGAGTCGTACTAAAGAAATTCTCCAACTTTTCCTGCTGGTCACATTTCAAATCGTGGGTCTAGTCTTAGGAACTTTCAGGGTATTACAAAGACTCTATAGAAAGTATAGTGATAGTATAGGAAAAGCAGTAATATATGTCATTCAAACAAATATGGAACACAAATTTGGATGTGCCTTACATCCTCTCAAACAAAGAAGTGAAGCAAATTATAATACATAAGTAACAAATAATACTCAAGTGTTTCACTTTGCAAACTAAGTCTACTAAGGTCAAAACCTAAATCGATTCCCTAGAAAAGTCATCATGTTGTTGATGCTCTATTTCAAACGGATTCAAATAGCTCGCAAATTTATGGCTCTTTCCTTAGTTCGTAAAGGGTTAAGATCGCCACCTAATTTTAGGAATTTATTAGGAAACCTACGTGTCTCGCAAATGCTTAACTCTATTAGTCTGCTAAACCATTAAGATTCTAGGTAAGGGTTTTATTTATCCTGAAGGAAAGATGTTAAGCACCCCTTAGAGCCTATTTTTAGATAGTCGTCAAACTTAGTTTAAGTACACTAGAGCTTGGGTGGATCTACGTGGTGTTCAGGGGGGTTCACCCGAACCCCATTCGTCGGAAAATTACACAGTGTATATAAGGTTAAGTTCGAATTTTGTGAGTATATATTCTATAATTAACTCCTTTAAAATAATTGAAAAGTTTAGTGCAGTTGGTAAGGGGGTTCAAAGTTTCTCAAGGCTAGTAGGTTCAATTCTCACCTACAATATTTCTTGTTTTTCCTTTTATTGCTTTGGCTTTTCACATAGCAAAGGTGCATTGGACTTAGTTTTTGGGCGCAAAATCAAAATTCAATGAAAATTTTTATTATATTTGTGCTCAATTGACAGCTTTATTCTCTTTTTTTCTCGCTATCTTCTATTATATTTCTCCTTCTCAACCTTCGTACATATTTATTAAGCACATTCCTTTTTATTTTTGCAATTTGTTCTTCTTATCTTTGTTGCTCATTTTATTTCTACATAACTCTCTTTTCATGTACTAACTCGAAGAAACTTTTTAAAAAATGATGAATTATTATTAAACTATAAATTGAGATAGAATTTTTTAAAAAAATAACGTAAATTAGATTTAATCGAATTAAGAAATTTAAAAGTTGTGAAGATCCTTTCAATAATATCTATTTAATTAAATTTACTTTCTTTGATTTCGTGGTATATCTTTCTAAAAAAATTGCCAATTGTATTCCTGAGAAGGAAAACTAAACTAAACTAAACTTATTTGATTTTTTCATCATCTTTTATTTTTTTTTCAAATGAATTACCTAGTAGATTGAATTAAATTCAATCAAAAATTGGCATGCCATTTATTTATCTTATAAATATGTATTATAATATTAATAACTTAATCCTTATACATTTTTAAAGAATCTTGCCGATTTTTAAAATAATATATTATTGTGTAGACACTAAGTCAAAATTAAAAAAGTTTAAAATAAAGTAGAATACTGCAAAGTAAAAGTAAAAAAAAGCACAAGAAATTTTAAAAAGGCTCGATGAAGTAGGGTAAAAGTAGAAAGAAGCACTAAACCGGGTATGACAAAGCAAGTTAAATTTAGCGAGTTAAGATTAGTCTCTCTTTTTCGCCTCACTCTATTTTTCGTCCTATAAGTTTTGCATATTTTCTCCTTCACACTTTGAACCTTTTTAGTAAAAATCCTGCTCCACCGTTGCATTAAAGGGAGTTATCTATTTGTTGTTATCGAATTAAAAGGAATTAAAAATTATAAAGTTATTTAAGAAAACTAAGTGTGTCTATTTGTGAGGCTAAAAGTTATTTAACTTTTGATAAAAGGTAAATGAATGTAAGCGACTAAATGTGATGTTTTTATAAATGTAATAAAATTTATTAAAGTAAATGTAAATAAAAATCAATAACAGTTTAAAAGCATGTGTTATTTGAACTTATATATATATATATATATATATATATATATATATATATATATATATATATATATATATATATATATATATAAAAGAGGTATAAAAATATTTAAACTTAAGAAAAAATAAAAGCATAAAGATAATCTTACTAAAAAATATAACTTGGATCAATTGTATTTTTTAAAGAAAAATGTGAAGCCGTGTGTTTCTTTTTCTAAAAGTATAAAAATTATATAAAGCTATATTCTTACTATAAAATTTGTGCTTTTAAACTCTTTATAAGTTCTATTTTTTTACCATAAAAATCTGCAATCTAAAGCTCTTGAAAAAAATTATATTTTACTTTAAAATCTGCATTTTTCTTCACTAAAAACTGCACTTTTAAAATCTTAAAAAAATATGCATTTTTATGTTAAAAATTTGCATTTATATAGCTCCTAAAGGCAATATGTTTATACCAAAATCTTCACTTTAGAAGCCTAAAAATTTGCACTTTAAAGCTCTAAAAAATCTGCATCTTTCAGCCTTAAAAATGCATCTTTTTTAACTCTAATTTTACCAAAACGAATTCAAAGAGAGAGAGAGAGTTAGCAGTAATGAGTTGGTAATTTACAAATTCATTAGGCTTTAAGCTTGAGTTTTTGCTTAGATATTGAGTTGATTATATGGATTTTATGCCCTTTCTGCTTTTGTTGTGTGCAGATGCCTAAATGTGTAGAATAGAGCAAAAATGGAGCAAAAAGAAGGAAGTGAGAACAAATCGGCGGTCTATCGATGAAAACTGGAGAAACGCCGGTCAAAGGCCGATTATCACTGCCTCTGAGGAAAAGGTCCACCAGTGAACTACGAGTCGCCAACGGCGATCCGCCTGTCCTGTCACCGAAAGACACCCAATTTTCTGGAATGAAGAATAAAAACCCGGTGGTTCACGGATTGAGATCGGCTAAATGCCGGATGAACCGTCGATGCTCACTGGAGTTGAGTGAAGGCTCAGATAAGATACCCGGAAGTTCACGAATTTGAACTGGCGAATCGCCGGTATCTCTACCGATTCCAGAACGATGCTTAGGGGTAAAATTATCCAGCATGAAAAAGAGATAGCAGATACCCTATTTTCCTGGATATAAATACTAGAGAAAGTACCATGTACTAGGGCATATAGAGAGCAGAGCATATCACAACATATTTTCCTTTCTTAGCTTTAGAACATTCTTTTAGCAAAGAAAAGGAGATTTTTATTGGTAAACTTTGAAAAGTACTCTTCTCTACTTCTTCTTAATAGTAAGGTACAGTCATTGTTGGAGACTATTTGTGACTTTGATTTTACTACTCTTGTTATCAAATTCAATGAGTTTATTATTGAATGTGCTTTTAAATTTCTTAATCATAAGTAGCTAAATCATTAACTAGAGGTATGTGATATGAATACTTAATTATAGTAGGTATTGCTATAGTCATCTTCATATTGTTTAAATAAGTGTAAATCTGTTAGATTCTCTTCAATCTATAAAGGAGGATCCATTGATTATGATATGGGTCTATTTATTCTTGCTTGAGTGTTGCTTGTAAAAGAATAATTAAGTATTAGAAGAGAATTTAATAGTGGGGATGAATGAGAGATTGTGGAATTGGGCTAGAAATAACTAAAATTGCGGTCTCACTCCTCATTAGTAACTAATAGCTAGAAAATAGTGCAGCTTTTAATCCAAATCTAATCGGGTTAAGCTAAAAAGTTGCTAGAGGTTTGACAAAACTCTTGTAAGAGATAGTTATAAGGCTAAAAAGTTTTAATTACCCACTTCCCGAGATTATCTACACTAATCAAACTTATAAGATGATCTAGCATGTCCTTATCTAGTTAGTATATCATCTACACCACACCTCTAGTCTTTCACATTCTTGTTGACAATCTTGCTGATCTTGCTATTTTATTCAACCAAAACCAAATATAATTCACTAAAAATCCCAATCCCCCCCTATTTATTTGTTTTTATGTTAACTCTACTTGGTTTAAGCTAACTTCACTTTCTCATCTGATACTTCTAATTATCACTTACTAGTCCTTGTGGAATTCGACCCCGACACCCATCGGGTTACTTGTTTTGATACTTCAATCGTGTATATTCTTTGCATGACGGATATAATTTGTACATTATCAAAAATGGCGCCGTTGCTGGGGGCTAGCACTTGATATTCTTGTGTTGATTGTTGTAATACCCCGGAGAGGCCTAAGAATAGATCCAGGAGTTGAATTTGAAAAGTGTAGAAAACTGGCAAAAACATCACTGGACGGGCGACCCAACTCGCTGTTGGATACCACGAGTATTCGTAAGCTGTCGTGGTATGGTAGTTCAGTGAGGTAGTGGTGACAACAGATGTTGTAATGACTCATTATCAGAAACAACGAGTCGTTATTACCAGTCATTGGTAGGACTGAACTTAGGCTGATGGGGAACCCACGGGGCATCCCAAGATCCGTGGTGAGAAGTGAAGGCCCGTTAATTCTAGTCACTTTTTGTGGGTTGAAATGTCTAGTTCTTACAATGGATAGAGACCACGACTCGTTAGAAGGCACCACAAGTCATGGTGAGGCTCGTGGAAAGGAAAGTCAGATTAGATAAGGAGTTGACGATGATCGATTCAATGACCCGACGTTTGATGTAACAACTCGTCCTGACGAGTCATGGGAAGGACCTGAGATATTTCATGAGGCAATGGACCCAACGACTTGATACCACGAGTCGTGGTGTCGAGCAACGACCCATTGGATCGGTCGTTGGTCCGTCCGGAGCAGTTTTCAAGGAAATTTTATTAAGGACATTTTCGACTTTTTCATGCTTTGAGACCCTAAACTACGTTATTTTGTGTATTTTTTGAGTGTGTTAAGATGGGTTAAGTCCCTAATGCATACCCATTCCCATGCAAGAGCTTTAGAGAGATTTTTAGGAGGTTCAAGGTCTTCTTCCCCAAGTTTCCATCAATTCTTTTGTGGGTATTCAAGGAACTTCAAAATCAATTCATTCCCAGGTATATAGGGTTTTAGAATAGGTGAAATTCTTCCTCACCCATCCCCAAATTTTGATTTAGATAAATAATTCACCTATTCAAGTCTATGGGGTTTTACCCAAATGCATGAAAGTGTGATTTCTCTTTATAGGTATGATTTAATTGAGTTTTAATTATTCGAATTATGAATGATGAGTAGGTTTTACATTATTTTCTTTAAATCATGTTTCAAGATTTTCAAATCCATAATGCCCATTTCATGAAGGTTCATGAAAGTTATGATTTATGATGAATATGCAATATTTTAAATTTATTGATGAAGGAAAAACATGAATTCAAGTTATCCATGTTTATGAGAATATTTTGAAAGAATTGAATATGATGAAGTATTGGGCAATGCCGATATGTTGAAAAATGATTTATGATTTATAAAGTGAATTACATGATTTATCGATTTATGATGTTGGCCGATGAAAAGGGCCTATGATTCTTGGCTAAGAATATTTTAAAGGGGATGTGATGATAAATGTTATATTTTAGCCAATGAATTAAATGCATGATGATATTGATTAAGTATGAGCCTATATGCATATTTTTAGGAGCCGTGTCTAGCACCGAGCAGCCTGGCGCTCAAAGGACTATGTCGGTGTAAACGAAACACGTGGCACCTTGGGTTTCTAAATGATATGATATATTGATAATGACCCCCTCAAATGTGATACCACGCCTAATACACGACCCTCACCTAGCAAGCCAGGGTCGGCTCTGCCCACTTGAGTGAGATAGTTGGGGCATCATGAAAGGCTCTACCATGATGGTGTTGGTTATGACGAGTCCTCCCATTGTTCCGCATGTCTTATGCATTGTTATGTTTGTGTTATTGGCTCAAGTTATCTTTTTATAAAGTTTACTTACGATTATGTTAATCAATGAATTGTGAATGATTTGAAAGTCTTGAGCCTTATGTTTTCTTACGAAGTTTATGATGCAAGCATGATGTCCTTCTCCTATGCTTATTAATGAGTTTATTTTACCTTTAAATGTCTGTTTTACTAACCTTGCATACTCGGTACATTCCACGTACTGACCGCGTACTTTCTATATTGTATTGTTTCATGATACAAGGTCCGGATTCCAAGCTCATCCTCATCCTTAGTCCATCTCAGCTTACGTTCTCAGCTTATTGGCGAGTCCTCATGTTCCGAGGGCCATTTGACAGACTTTTATGTTATCTTGTGTTTTCAGTATTGTTCAGGTTAGTTGGAGATATTGTCCCATCAACCCATCGTATGTAGTAGAGGCTTTTAGACAAGTATGTAGTACTCAGCCTTTGTGTACGTCTAGTATTTTCTAATATTATGTTGTAGTTGCATTTCTGCTATGTTTTATGTTTAGCATTCTGTTTATTTAAATGAGATTAGTTGTATGCATGTGCCATGGGTTGACTTCGGGTCTCTCAGGGTCCCTACATTTGAGGATGAATGTTTTCAAGGGGGAGATATTGTAATACCCCGGAGGGGCCTAAGAATAGACCCACGAGTTGAATTTGAAAAGTGTAGAAAATTGGCAAAAACATCATAGGACGGGCGACCCAATGACTCGTGGTTAGATACCATAAGTCATCGTAAGCTATCATGGTATGGTAGTTCAGGGAGGCAACGGTGACAACGGATGGTGTAACGACTCATTGCCAGGAACAACAAGTCGTTGTTACCAGCCGTTGGAAGGACTGAACTTAGGCTGATAGAGAACCCACGGGGAATCCCACAATCTATGGTCAGAAGTGATGGCCCGTTGATTCTAGTCTTTGTTTTTGGATTTAAATGTCCAGTGCTTACAACGGATTGAGACCACGACTCGTTAGAAGGCACCACGAGTCGTGGTGAGGCTCGTTGAAAGGAAAGTCAGATTGGTCGAGGAGTTGATGACGGTCAATTCAACGACCCATCATTTGATGTAACGACTCATCCTAACGAGTCGTGGGAAGTACCTGAGATATTTCATGAGGCAGTGGACCCAACGACTCGATACCACGAGTCGTGGTGTCGAGCAATGACCCGTTGAATCGTTCATTTGTCTGCCCGGAGCAGTTTTCAAGAAAATTTTATTAAGGGCATTTTCTACTTATCCATGCTTTGAGACCCTAAACTATGTCGTTTTATGTATTTTATGAGTGTGTTAAGATGGGTTAAGTCCCTAATGCATACCCATTTCCATGCAAGAGCTTTAGAGAGATTTTTGGGAGGTTCAAGGTCTTCTTCCCCAAGTTTCCATCAATTTTTTTGTGGGTATTCAAGAAACTTCGAAATCAATTCATTCCCAGGTATATAGGGTTTTAGAATGGGTGAAATTCTTCCTCACCCATCCCCAAATTTTGATTTAGATAAAAAATTCACCTATTCAAGTCTATGGGGTTTTACCCAAATGCATGAAAATGTGATTTCTCTTTATGGGTATGATTTAATTGAGTTTTAATTATTCGAATTATGAATGATGAGTAGGTTTTACATTATTTTCTTTAAATCATGTTTCAAGATTTTTAAATCCAAATTGACGAAGGTTCATGAAAGTTATGATTTACGATGAATATGCAATATTTTGAATTTATTGATGATGGAAAAGCATGAATTCAAGTTACCCATATTTATGAGAATATTTTTAAAGAATTTAACATGATGAAGTATTGCACAATGCCCACATGTTAAAGAATGATTTATGATTTATGAAGCGAATTACATGATTTATCGATTTATGATGTTGGCCGATGAAAAGGGCATATGATTCTTGGCTAAGCATGTTTTAAAGGGGATCAATGATGATAAATGTTATATTTTATCCAATGAATTTAATACATGATTGTATTGATTAAGAGGTTATATGCATGTTTTTGGGAGCTGTGTCTAGCACCAACCAGCCCGGCGTTCAAAGGACTACGCTGGTGTCTCATAACCACGTGCCACCTGGGGTTTTTAAATGATATGATGTATTGATAATTGATAATGATCCCCTCAAATGTAATATCACGTCTAATGCGCGACCCTCGCCTGGCAAGCCAGGGTCGGCTCTGCCCACTTGAATGAGATAGTTGGGGCATCATGAAAGGCTCTACTATGATGGTGTTGGTTATGACGAGTCCTCCCATTGTTCCTCATGTCTTATGCATTTTTATGTTTATGTTATTGGCTCAAGTTATCTTTTGATAAAGTTTACTTACGATTATGATAATCAATGAATTATGAATGATTTGAAAGTCTTGAGCCTTATGTTTTCTTGTGAAGTTTATGATGCAAGCATGATGTCCTTCTCCTATGCTTATTAATGAGTTTATTTTACCATTAAATGTCTGTTTTACTAACATTGCATACTCGGTACATTCCACGTACTGACCGCATACTTTCTATATTGTATCGTTTCATGATACAAGGTCCGGATTCCAAGCTCATCCTCATCCTTAGTCCATCTCAACTTACGTTCTCAGCTTATTAGAGAGTCCTCATGTTTCGAGGGCCGTTTGACAAACTTTTATGTTATCTTGTGTATTCAGTATTGTTTGGGTTAGTTGGGAATGTTGTCCCATCAATCCATCGTATGTAGTAGAAGCTTTCAGACAAGTATGTAGTACTCATATGTGTGCGTCTAGTATTTTCTGATGTTATACTATGGTTGCGTTTCCGCTATGTTTTATGTTTAGCATTCCATTTATTTAAATGAGATTAGCTGTATGCATGTGCCATGGGTTGACTTGGGGTCTCTCGGGGTCCCTCGTCCCATGTCTACGATCCGGGTGTACGTTCGGGTCGTGGCAATTTTTAAGTTGAAATAGTTTTGCATCATAGTTACTTGATGTGATTTTGTTGTGTTTATTAGGATCTTACAACAACATGAGTCATCAGTCCCAAGTAGGGAATAGCCCAGTAGAAAGTAACATGGAGCACGACGAGGATAATCTAGTGATGCCGGAAATTGCTGGCTCCATTCGCCCACCACCTACGGTAGGGAATGCGGTATTTCATGTCACAAGCACCATGCGGCATTTGCTGCAAATGAAGGGACTCTTTGGTGGTAAACCAAGTGAGGATGCAAATCGGCATTTGAGAAATTTCTTGGAGATATGTCATCCCTTCAACATTACAAATATTAGTCAAGAGTCAATCAAGTTGAGACTCTTTCCTTTCTCACTGATGGGGGAGGCAATAATGTGGTTGGAGGAACTCCCTCTGGGTTGTATTACATCTTGGAAAGAGTTAACCGAGGCTTTCTTTGATCATTTTTTCCCTCCATCAAAGATGTTGCATCTGAGAGACGACATCACAAATTTTAGGCAAGAATTGGGAGAGCCTTTGCATGAGGCATGGCTAAGGTTCAAAAAGAAGGTTGCTTTTTGTCCCAATCATGGACTTCCGAATGGAGTGCTTCTCCAAAGCTTCTACAGAGCCCTTGATTCCATCAACAAGTCCGTGGCCAAAAAATTAGCTGGAGGGTCTATTGTGGATCAAACAAATGGGTTGGCCAAAGCCCTTTTAGACAGAATGACAAAAACCTATAGGGCTTGGAACACGTGAGAGACAAATGTATCTACACATGAGATCAGCTCAAGTGCATTGGCGGCTGAATTGCAAAAAAGGGATGAAGAGCGGGATGAGAATCTTGCCAAGATGATGACACAATTGGAATTAATGACAAAGCACATAATGGGGGCAGGTCCCAAGGTGGTAAATGTTGTGGGTGTGCAAGGTCCTTTGTAATATGATGGGGAATCGTCACCCCTAGGATATGAGGAAGAATGTCAATACATGGGAAACCAAATGGGAGGTCCTCGATCTAGATTCCAAGGAATCAATCAACATCCTTGGCACCCAAGGGATGAAAATCAAGGCTGGAGAAATCGTGATCCGTAGGGGTGTCCCAAAAGAAATGAAAGATGGGGAAATAAGGAGCTGAATCAAGAAGGTGATCGCTACCATCGGAGTTCAAACCCATATGTTCCCCCTCCAAAAGTTGAAAACTCCCAAAGTCAGTCGAATGTGATGACGTGGGTAGTTTAAAAATTGAGGAAATGCTATCAAGAGTCCTAAAGAAAGTAGAGTCAACCGAGAGCGGGGTCAAAGAGTTAAGAGGGGAGGTGTCTCACCTTGCCCAAACAGTGAGCTCACATTCATCCTCCATCAAGCATTTGGAAGCCCAAATGATACTTGTCACCTCAAATGAACACTCGGATGAAGGGAATGCTTCCTACTGACACAATGCCGAATCTAAAGAAAGATAGTCAATGCATGGCTATTATCACTAGGAGTGGCAAAGTGATTGTAGATACATTGGTGAAGTCCAAAGAGGTTAATGACCCAAAATCGGATGAGGAAAATGAATTTGATGAGATGCCAAAGACTCCAAGGAATGAGGAAAAGATTGAAGAGGAAGGTGAGGGTAAGAATGATGAAATCCTCTCACATGCCGATAATGATGAGGCGGGCATGAATGCCCCAATTGATGACAAGGTTGAAGCAGGAGTTTCACCTCCTTATCTACAACGGTTGACCAAGAAAAAGAAGGATGACCAGTTCAGCAAATTCGTTGACATGTTTAGCAAGTTGTCCATCAATATACCATTAGCGGATGCTCTTCTCCAAATGCCAGGATATGTAAAGTTCATGAAAGAATTGCAGAAAAAGAAGAAGGTGGCTGATGCAAGTAGTGGGGAGAAAATGCACCATTGTAGTGCAATGATGATGAGTAACCTTTCCCCCAAGCGGGAAGACCCGGGAGCTTTCACAATCCCCTGTACAAATGGGATATGTGTGTTTAAAAAATCTTTATGTGATCTTGGTGCCAGCATAAATTTATGCCCCTACTCATTTTCAAGAAGTTGGGACTTGGAAGCACAAAGCCTACGATGGTGAGGTTTCTCATGGCGGATAGGTCCATAAAATAACTGGTGGGGGTGTTAGAAGATGTGTTGGTAAGGGTGGATAAGTTCATCCTACCTTCTGATTTTGTTATCCTTGATTGTGAAATGGATGTGGAGGTACCCATTATTTTAGGAAGACCGTTGCTAGATACGGGGAGAGTTATGGTTGACGTAGAGCTTAGGGAGCTAAGATTCAGAGTTGGAAGTGAGGAAGTCACCTTCAAGGTGTGTACATCAGCCAAAACTCCTCCTGAATTCAAGGTAATAGGGGTGTTGCAAAATGAGGAGGAGGGAAAAGGACTAGAGATAAAGGAGACGGAGTCGGATGATGATCCATCGAAAAAGAGGTGTTGAATGAGATCTACGTCGTGCCACGATGTTAACTAAGGCGCTTCTTGGGAGGTAACCCAAGTTTTTAGTGGATTACTTTTATGTCTTTGTTGTTTTTGTTTTTGTAGGAGCTATGAAATGAGGAACAAAGAAAGAAAAAACCACATAATAGAGGAACTGCGATGAACCAGCGATTCGCTGATCCAGAAGCGCAAACTGCCATTTCAAGATAAGTGCAAACATAAGGCTAGGACTTGTATCAATAGGCCGGTAGACCCATCAGTGAAACGTTGATGCATAAACATGGACCGCTGGTAGGTTGCCGATGCAACACAGATTACCTAAAGCTTTGGCGCCTAAAGGTGGATTGCCAATCCAATTCGTGAACCACCAGTGAGTCATGAACTGAGAAACAGAGAAATGGGCACAAATAATCGAAAAAGAAAGGGTAAAGCAGTGGAACGCCAGTTTATTTCAGCGAACCGCCGATGCATCACCAGTCGAGGTATGAATTTGTATCAAAATAGAAATTAAGAATGGACCCACCTAATCCCAAATACTGGCTGAGCCGACCTATTCTGCACGATATTCCTTTAATTCCCCCTTTTCACCATTTTTTCATACCTTTTTTGTCTCTCCACTACCCAACATTCCCACTTCCCCATATTTCCCTCTTTTTTACATTTTCACTTTCCCACCTTTACACCTTCCCACTTCCCACCAACACATTAATTCTCCACCTTCCCCTAAACCTATTAATCTTCCACTTCTGACCTATAAAAACCTCTCCCTCCTTTTACTAACACACTCACTACACTCATATTTCCTTACTCTACTACACATCCCCTGAAGTGCCATTGTTGAAAGTTGTCAAGCTTTTCAATCTCAAGTATGCAGGAATTCTGATATTGTGGTAACAGCTTTCGTGCCCATATCATAATTTTAGCAATGGTTGTTACTTCTTTCAGTATTAATACTTTGCTTTCCTTTCCTATTGGATTCATGAATATGCTCTGTTTATTGAAAGGAATGGGGAATATGTGTTCTATTTATGTGAATTTTTAAATGGGCGAAGTCTGAGTAATCCAATTGGAGTGAAATGCAATGTTTTGCCCGATGATATATTGGGTGACACCATTCTTAAGCGAAAATCGTCATGGGATTTTGTTTAAAATGTAGTAGTGTTATTTCCATCATGTTGTGTGTGGGTTTTTGTTAATGGGTGTCTTTGAGTTGTTTAAATTTGATTTGGGGAGGATGAGGTCCGGCGTTTCGCCGATCGGGTTCAACAAATTGCCAATGGAACGCCAGTCCACTTTTTAAATGACTTCAAGCCACTGAGTGGATCTCGCGTTACATCGGCGGTTCATGAATCAGGACCGGAGACTCACCGCCCAATCGTTGGTACACTCTTAGTTTTCCCAATTGTCTGTTCCACATCGGCGAGCCAGTGGCGGTCCGCGGATTCCTCCTGTGACTCGCCAGTGCTTTGTTGATGCTAGTGGTTCTTCATATGATGTTTTCTTATCTTTGATGCTCAGTCACCCTTAGAATAGTTTTTATTATTTTACTTTACTTCTCAAATAGATGTCACTAACATCATCCTTGAAGAAATACCATGTCTTCATCCATAAATACAAGAAAGGGAAAAGCCCCCACCTCATCTTCTAGAAAGAGCAAAGGTCGCTCCATCGCGTGCCAACACTGAGGAAGCAATCATCTTTTGAATCCTAAAGATGCAAGAGCATTATGTCATCTGTCTAGGCCGATCCATCACAGTGGATAAGCGGTTTGATTTAGCGGGACTGAGGGGTAATCTTCCCAACATCATCGCCCAATTCACAGCACAACAATGGTATGCATTTGCCAATCCTCTCTCGCCTTACTACCCCAGCTTGGAGTCCAAATTCTATGCCTCATATCAAGGCCAACAAGATAGCATGTAGCATAAGAGAAAAGTCGATGACTTTCCATGCTTGCCACCAGTTATGCTAAAGGGGGTGGAAGTCAACCTTACCCTGGAAGGCCATTAGCTCCATGTTTTAGGAAGATGAAATTGAATTTGGTACGGAATACATGGCCCGAATAGCTGATATGAAAGACCAATTTTCTTGGTTATCCCCAATCATTGCTATTGACACTCCTCTTTGGGCCTCCATAGGTGGCGGAATGTCTAGCCATGATTTAAAGTTCGAGGCCAAGCTGCGGGTGGATTTTATTTGTGGTTGTATCATCCCCTCCAAAAATGAGCAAAGGGTCAGTTTATAAACTGCTATTCTCATTGTCTGCATTATGACTGGAGTCCCTATTGACTTCGAGGAGATTGTCGCCCAACAAATGAAGAGAAAGGCACGACAGTCTAGCACTTCAATGCCCTACACCGTCCTCATTTCCCAGCTTTGCTCACAAGCTGGAGTGCCTCTGTTCCCAGATGAAAACCCTTCACTGCTTTAGGAGTGATAGCCATTGATCCGAAGAGAGATGCCAAGGCACCGACGATGAAAATAAAAAGACTGCAAGCCTTTGGAGTCACTGAAGGATCCTTTTTGCATGGGTTGGACCAATCACCACAGGCCCCAGAATTGAACATGCCCTAGACTGAAATGTCAGGCCAAGCTTCCAGCGACATGCCTCAGAGTGGAGCATCTCCCCCTCCGCAATCCTCTCAACCAAGTGGTCCCCATAGACTTGTGGAAATGACCAAATCTCATGAGAGCCAACTCTAGAGATTGGCTAAGAGCCTCCCCGCACTCATTTCCCAAACAATTAAAAAGGAGCTCAAGTCTTTATACGAGAATGTCACTATACTATACAAGAGGGTGGATGCGGTTGAAGGGGCTGTCACTCCCTCTGGATTGAGGTGCAAGAGTGGAAGAGTCATACTTCAACAGAAGTGCCGAATATGAGCGCCCTGGATGCTGCAATGGCTTCTCCTTCCTTAGTTCGGGGTCCTATTGATGATCTCTTCCAGGGTTTGGGAGATGATTTTGCTAGGCTAGGTAAGGCAACTGGTGGTGGTGCAACTGATACAGAGGCTGACGATGAGGAAGAATGACCGCTCAGGGAGTTTCTTGTCCCTTTCGCTTTTGCATACATACATTGGGGACAATATACTCTTTTAAGTGGGGGAGGGATGAGCGCAGTTGATGATGGGGTCATTGATGGATGTTTTATTTGGATGTCTTTTGTTTTTGTTTGAAATTGATTTAGTAGAGCTCTTGTCAGGCTGTTGTTTTTTATGATTGATGATTGTCGTTGCCGGGTTTGTTTTGTTTTTAAAAAAAATGATGAATGAATGATTTGGTTTAGTTCTTGATGGGTGATGGTTAGTGAGTAAATGGAGTCTTTGCTTTAATTGCCAAATTTTGCATGAAATGACCCAAAGTCTTGTTTTTGTTTCGTCTTTGTAAATAGTAGTGTAGTAATCAAAACTCCAAGGGTTTTCTTTAGACCAAGGTTCTTTTCCGAGGTGCATTCTTTTATTTCTTTTTATTTTTTTTTTCAAAGCGGATTGTCATTTTTCGATGATAGATTGAGTGGCGATATTCTTAAGGAAAAATGTCATATTGTTTTGAGTCACCACCGAAAAAATTTGTGGAAATGGAATTTTAAAATTAGGGCATGAAAATAAAGATAATGAGCAAATGTTGACACAATAGCATAGCATTCTTTGTCATGCGGTGTAAATTTTTTGCTTGATTTATGAGTATGCCTGCTCTGATGTTCTAACTTGAAATCTTGTAATGAGAATGACTCTTGTGGACCCTTTTAAGGGTGATGCCTTGTGTAGTGAGGAATTTTTGATGAGTCTCATGCATGACTTCTTATCTAGAACTTGCCCTAAATGTGATTCAAGGTGAAATCCTAGATGTAGTTGCATTGAGAACATGATTTTAGGCTTTCCTTTGTCTAACCACTTCACCCATATACCCTTCTTGAGCATTGATCCTTGTCAGCCAACGTTGAGCCTTACCCTTTCTTTAGCAACCACATTACAAGCCTTAAGACCATTCTTAATATCTCTCTTTGGCACCCATTCTCCCTAAATGCTAGTGATGAAATGAGGCTTTAAGCCTAAGAAAAAGGGAGTGATAAAAAAATGAGAAATGAGGCAAAAGCCTAAGTTTGGGGGTGTGCAAAAAGGGTAAAATAACAATTTCAGTTTGAGGTAGCACCATATTGTGTCAAAATGCACAAAAGAATAAATCAAAAAGAGAAAAATAATTTGTGTGAACCGATGCTTCCTCTTGAGGTGATAAGGCTAGTTGTGAAAGCCAAAAGGGTTATAAGGATGGTTGTTAAAGAAATGAAAGTCAGAAACAATGAAAGAAGTGAAACAAAGTGAAGTGAGTGGAAGGAGTTGATGGGAGGTATGTTCACAAAAAACATTAGGAAGTATCTAGTCACTACAACCAAATTTTCATCATATCCTTAACCCGAGCCTATATCATAACCCGCAAGCCCTAAATGATTCTAAGTGCAACTACTTTACATTAGTGGAGAATTACATGAAGGGAAAGCCTATGGGTCAAGTATGTGCATGAAGATTTTTTTTGGGAGAATGGGTGTGATCATCTATTCCAAACAATCCCTTGTGTGTATTCAATGATTACATGACAGAAGAAAAAGGATTCTTATTTCGGTGAGTGGCATCATCCCTTTTTTAGGACATAAGGGTATTCAAAATTAATGTGTATAGGGCATGAGAAGTATAAACTCTAAGGCAAACTTTGAATGTGCACTGATTATGACTTGAGATGCTATGTGTATTTCATGGTTGAGCAATGCCCTTGCTTTACTAAATGTATCCTTTCATGAACCTTGTTGGTGGAAAGTGGTAGCCTATTGAAACATCTTCATTGTTTTGGTCTTTTGGGGTATTTACTTCTCTTTTTTGGTGAGCTTGGTGAGCATTTATTTTGGGTTGTCATATTTTAGGTGATTGGTGATGTTTAATTTTGTGTAGAAGTGGCATGTTGTTCAATGAATGAGAATTACATTACTTGAGGACAAGCAATGGTTCAAGTTTGGGGTTTGATGAGTTGGTAATTTACCAACTCATTTCGCTCTTAAGCTTGAGTTTTTTCTTAGTTTTTGAGTTGATTATATGAATTTTATGCCCTTTTTGCTTTTGTTGTGTGCAGATGCCTAAATGTGTAGAAAAAAGCAAAAATGGAGCAAAAAGAAGGAGAATATCACATCATTTTTTCCTTTCTTAGCTTTAGAACATTCTTTTAGCAGAGAAAAGGAGATTTTGATTGGTAAACTTTGAAAAGTACTCTTCTCTATTTCTTCTTTTTAATAGTAATGTACAACCATTGTTGGAGACCATTTGTGACTTTTATTTTACTACTCTTATTATTAAATTCAATGAGTTTATTGATGAATGTGTTTTTGAATTTCTTAATCATGAGTAGCTAAATCATTAAATAGAGGTGTGTGATGATGAATACTTAATTAGAGTGGGTATTGCTAGAGTCAACTTCATATTGTTTAAATAAGTGTAAATCTGTTAGATTCTCTTCAATATATAAAGGAGGATCCATTGATTATGATATGGGTTTATTTATTCTTGCTTGATTGTTGCTTGTAAAAGAATAATTACGTATTGGAAGAGAATTTAATAGTGGGGATGGATGAGAGATTGTGGAATTGGGCTAGAAATAGCTAAAATTGCAATCTGACTCTTCATTATTAGCTAATAACTAGAAATTAGTGCAGCTGCTAATCCAAATCTAATCGGATTGAGCTAAATAGTGGCTAAAGGTTTGATAAAACTCTAGTAAGAGGTAGTTATAAGGCTGAAAAGTTGTAATTACCCACTTCCCGAGATTATTTACACTAATCAAACTTATAAGATGACCTAGCATGTTCCTAGCTAGTTAGTATATCATCTACACCACACCTCTAGTCTTTCACATTCTTGTTGACAACCTTGCTGATCTTATTATTTTATTCAACCAAATTACCAGATATAATTCACTACAAATTCCAATCCCCCCACCCTATTTATTTGTTTTTATGTTAACTCTACTTGGTGCAAGCTAACTTTAATTTCTCAACCGACACTTGTAATTATCACTCACTAGTCCTTGTGGGATTCGATCCCAACACCTGTCGGGTTACTTGTTTTGATACTTCTGTTGTGTATATTATTTGCATGAAGGATATATTTTGGACATTATCAAGCACCGATATATTTGAAATGAAGTTTCTCTCAATTTCCTTCTTTAGAAACACAATCATTTGCGATAAGAAAAGAAAAGTATTAAGTAACAACTAAAACTTGATAAGAAACGTCGTTAATTCCAAGTACTCTAACCCGGGTGATTATACACTAATAGCCTGTTTGGTCAAGCTTCTCAAATCAGCTTATTTTGAGAAGTGCTTTTTCCAAAACTGCTTATTAAAAAAAGTACTTTTGGTGAGAAGCAGTTTATGTTTGGCCAATAAATTTAAAAAGCACTTTTTAGCAACAATTAGTGTTTGACCAAGCTTTTGAAAAGTGCTTCTAAGTGTATTTTTCACAAAAGTGCTTTTCAAATAAGTGCTTTTGGGAAGAAGCTACTTTTTTTAGCTTCTCAAAAACAACTTCTGCTACTCTCAAAAAGCACTTATTTTCTCTCAAAAGCTTGGTCAAACACCTTATTTTTTTAAAATAAATATTTTTTAGGAAAAATAAGCACTTTGGCCTCCCAGAAGATTGGTCAAACAGGATATAAAACAAAAATATAAAGGGATGGGGGAAGCAAGAGACTACATCCCACTAATGTTCCTAATTGATTTGTAATAAACCCAGACACAAACAAAGTAAGTATAAATATAAATACAAAATACTAATATGTAAAGTGTTAGTCAAAAGATAACAATATATTTACACACAGACACATATATTTATATGTATGTATTTATATACATATACATACATACATACACGCATATATATATACACAGATATACACACACACATATATATATGCATGTATATATGTATGTCTACATAAAAATATAAAAATTTGAAGTAAGAACAAACCACTGAACTCTTATAGACGGAAGTGAACGCTGCTAGACACGAGCACGTGATGCAACTATTAGATGCCCCTGATTTGGACAGAAATGGAGTCAAATGGTAACTCCAAATGTGCTCTAAAATATACATATACAAGAATAAGAGAAGAAAAGAATCAGGAGAGCTTATCCTTGATGCTAAACAACGAAACTATATAATAAGTAAATATATATGCTCAACTAACTTTCAGAACTTGGGACAAAGTCTTTTAGCCCCATTTTTAGGGGGTGTTTGATTGTTGATAAAAGAAACATATGAGGGAGCAATCGCATTAAATTTGTGATAATACACTATTTAATAGGAATGCATACAACTAATTGAGAATTTTACACTTGCATATTATGAGCGAAAGACGGTTGGGCACCTCAGTGTTAAACATGTTTGTACTTGGTTATGTCTCGCCAAACGCATGAACATAAGTTAAGCATACTATTTATAACACATGTTGGAAGAAAGTTAAAATTGTTGTGATTATTCATTCTACTTCTTGTAACCAAATTGCAACAAATTGGAGAAAAATATAGTTGAATTTAAAAAGATGAACAGAAAAAAAAACTGTTAGCGATAGCATGACATGATTCTATGTCAAAACTCCATCAGACTATTAGTGTGATCTATGCATACCTCAATACAAAAATACCCAAAATATAAAATCTTATATAAAATATAGAGGAGACAACATTTGGTACTAATTTTGAGTGTTTCAACATAATAAACAAAATACATCTTACTTTTAAGAAGATTTCACGGACACAACAATAAAGGAAGAAGAGATTTTGAACTTAGTCTGCAAAAGCATAGGAATAGATAATGTTTTCTACCTATTATGGACTTATAAACCTTATATTAAATTGTTTAAACATATTACAATAACATATCTAGGGTAAAAACACAACTAAGAAAGCTCCATATCAATTAAAAGATCATTAAAAGCTACTTAAAATAAAGCAGTAGATTTTATATTAAAGAATGAGGACGTGATGTTCTGTTTTGTTGCTTACAGTTACAAGGACATAAAATATGAAAATTCAGTATTTTCTTTTTGATCAATTAAAAAGCAACTAGCATCACTGTTATACCCCGGAAACCCAAGGATTAGGTCCAGAAGTGAATCAGGAGAAAACTGGAAAATGTTGCAGCAGTTGCAGAAGGGGTCACTTAACAACTCGTGAGGAGGCCAAATGAGTCGTCAAGTGGCTCGTGGGGAAGGCCTAAGAGGTTGAAGGACTCGAGATCCTCACGAGTGATGTAATGACTCGTGGCCAGTCACCATGAGTCATTATGTCAGTCGTGGAGAGGTCCTAGAGAAAGATGGTAAAGCTTATCCAGTGTACTTAACGGATGGTACCTAACGAGTCGTTGTAAGTCCTAATGACCCGTTAGGAGGGTCGTTACCAAGATAAATGAATTTTCATGAATGACGAGGCAGTGCACTTGACGGGTGAACCAACAGATCGTGTTCCCTAGTAACAAGTAGTCAGGTCGTCCGTTAGGACCACCTAAAAGTTATTTTCAGCAATTTCAGTAAGGGATTTTCCGTAATTCCTAAGTTCTAAGGGCCTATACTACGTCGTTTTAAGCTCGTAATAGAGGGTTTTAAGCAGAGAAAAACCCATCTTAGGCCATTTCTTCATGCATGCAAGGTTGAATATTTGAAGGGAAGAAATTGAGGAGAATTTCAACGTTTCAAGGGAAATCTAATCTGGGTAATTAGGAGGAGTCAAGATTCTTAATTCTCAGGTATGTAAGGCTATGAGTGGGTGCTTTCTTCCACACCCACACCCATTCCCTATCAAATTTGTGAGTGGTTTGTGATAATCAAGTATGGTTCTTCATTTAATTGCATGATTCTTACATTTCTACTCATGGGTATAATTAAATTGAGTTGTTATTGGTGATTTACTAATCTTGGACGGATTCTATTTTAATTTCTTTTACAAAATTATTTTTCCTAAAAGTGAATCTAAAACGTCCATGTGTGGGTAGTTCATACTAGAATGTGACTATGATGGAGTAGATGATGAGACGCATGTTTCCAACCTTACCCATGATTTCTATGATGTTTCCAAAGAAGATTAAATAGACCCATGTATGATGAAGCTTTGGGTAGTGTCCAATGTTGTGTATGAATGACGATTTTCTCTTGAATTTATTTTATTACTTGTTTTGGAGTGAAACCTCCAAAATTATAATGTTTTCAAATGAATTGTATGAGTTCAATCATGATAAGGTTTTGGGCAAGGCCCTTATATTGATAATCATGGAGTGATATTCCTAAGGTAGACTTACCACATGATTTTGTAGTAAAGTCTTCCATTATTCTTTGAGCTTGTGCTATGTGTCATAGTAAAGCTTCTTATATGCATGAATTCATAATTGAGATGTATGTTGATGTTAAGCTTCATTTCACATGATGTTGAGCCTAAGCATGATTCTACTCTAAGCTTTGTTGAGACGACATTGTTGAGATTCATATTTATATGATGTCTAATGTATGCATGATTTCATAATGAGCTTTGTCAATAGACAATGTTAAGCTTCATTTCACATGATGTTGACCTTATGCATGATTTCATGTTGAGCTTCATCACTAGACAATGTTGAGCTTCATATTTCTACGATGTAGAGCATTGCATGTTTTGGGAGAAGAGTCTAGCACCGAGCGGACTAAGGATTGACTACCCTATGCCCCAGAACTATGCGCCAACGTAGGTTGACTCTATTATATTATTGGGACCTCCCTTGTGAGCAATCCCCGTCCCGATTGGCCCTTGAGCTTGATATCGATATCATGGTACCGTCCCTAACCCTGGTAAGGTTTTGGATGGCTCGGCCCACTTGAGTGTAATAGTCGGGACCACATAAGCTCTATCGTGGTATGTCGGTTAAGTGACGAGTCTCCCGCTGTCTATATCATTCGAGTTGCATATCCATTACTCATGATGATTATCTTATGCATGCATGTTTAAGAAGCAAGGTTTGACTCATTGTTCAGCTTTTGTTATAAATGTTATGATTTAGCTTTAAGTCATTCAATTTAGTCATATTTGTCTAAAGTCATGTATGACCATGTATAAAATAAGAATGATTTCATAATGAATGCTGGTGATCTTTTTCTTATCTTTAAAGTCTATCATATATGTATGACTTATTTTAAAGACTATTATTGTCCTAGCGGGTTTACTTACCTTGCATACTCGGTACATTTCACGTATTGACCACATACTTTCTATGTTGTATCATTTCATGATGCAGGATCCAGTTCTCACTTTCATCCTCGTTCATAGCCGTTATCAGAGTTAACACTTGCTAGATTGGTGAGTCCTCTTCTTTCGAGGACTAGACTTTCAGTTACATTCGATGTATTTTCAGTTTCAGTATTTCTGAGCTAGTTGGGGGTGTTGTCCCATCAGCTCGTCCAAATTAGAGGCTTATCAGACTTAGACATGTATTCAGCTTCAGATGTTCATTCTGTTGTTATGTTAAGTTAGAATTACGCTAAGTTTATATTATGTTTCCTTCATGCTTATTGAATGAGTTAGTGAATACTTATGCCATGGGTTGACTTAGGGTCTCTCGGGGTCCTTTATCCCGTGTCTACGATCCGGGTCTCCTCTCGGATCGTGACAAACTTGGTATCAGAGCAATAGGTTTGAAGTGTCCTAGGGAGTCTGAAAGCTGTGTTGAGTAGAGTCTTTTTCATGGGTGTGAAGCGCGCCACACTTATGAAGAAGAGGCTACGAAATGTTCTAGGAAATGTTCCCATCTTTCATGATCTATGTTGTGCGATGAAGAGTCTTTCTACCCCTATAATTTGTGCTATTCGCGATTACAGAATCATGGCTCCTCTATGGATGAATGGAAGGATAAATGGAGACGGTTAAGGCCATGAGGATGGCATCGGTCGTGAGCATCAGCAGGTCCCACTAGTTCAAGAGCCTCAGGCACTAGAGTCGGCCGCCCATGCTGAGTTCCGGGCCGCTATCCAAATGCTTAAGCAGGCCTTGACCGCTTAGATCAATCAGCAGGCTGTTGCGCATGTTCCACGGAATGGCAATGTAGCAGCGGCTCGAGTCAGGGACTTCTTGAGGATAAACCCACTGGAGTTTCTTGGGTCCAAGGTAGATGAGGACCCACATGAGTTCGTGGATGAGGTTATCAAGATCACCCAAGTTATGGGGGTGAGTAGTGTAGAGTGCGCAGAGTTGGCCTCCTATCAGGTGAAGGGGGTTGCACATATCTGGCTCCGTCAATGGAAGGATAGTAGGGTAGTAGGGTTGCCGGAGCAGGTCTGGTCACTTGGGAAGAGTTCCATGTTGCATTCCTAGATCGGTTCTTCCCTCGGGAGATAAGGGAGCTAAAGGTAGCTGAGTTCGTAAATCTGAAGCAAGGGAGGATGATGGTACTAAAATACTCCATTGAGTTCACTCGCCTATCGAAGTATGCTCCTGAGTTAGTGGTTGACCAGAGGGCGCGAGTGAGCAGGTTTGTGCATGGGATAGCAGGTTACTTGGATAAGGAATGCAGGATTGCTATGCTCCATCAGGATATGGACTTCCCTCGGATGGTGTTGTACACCCAGCTGATGGAGGTGGCATATACGAGAGACAGAGAGGCCATAAGGGCCAGGACTAAGGGCCACAGATTCTCCCAGCAGAGGTCCGGCGGTGGGCACCGTCAACAGACCCACCATAGATCATCCTCCCCAGCTTCATCATCCTTGAGTGTGCCATCTCGACCTAGGCATGATCAGAGAGGATGAACAACAGGCTCGAGGAGTCAGAGCAGCAGGCCTGCAGATTCAGGTGTTCCAGCTTGTCGCAGATGTGGCTAAGGGCATACAGGCAAGTGCTTGGCAGGTTTGGGTGCATGTTTTGGGTGCGGTCAACACGGACACATGCTTAAAGATTGTCCAGCAGCGAGACAGGATCAGGTAGGGGGCCGTGGCCCAGCTTCTAGCTCAGCAGGCCCACCCCCTTGCTCAGCACATCAGGGGGCATCTACTAGTGCAGCTGGTGGTCAGCACCAGAACAGATTATATGCCCTAGCATCCCGTCAGGAGTAGGAGGTCTCCCCGAACGTGGTTACTGGTATGTTACTATTCTTCCATGATGGTTATGCTCTATTAGATCCAGGGGTCACCTTGTCCTTTGTGACACCTTAGTAGCCAGTAGCTTTGGAGTCAGTCTCGATGTCTTGTCAGAATCATTCTCGGTTCTACTCTAGTAGGTGACACAGTTATAGCTAGACGGATGTATAGAGATTGTCCGGTCTTGGTTCTCCATAAGGTCACCTCAGCAGATCTTATAGAGTTAGCCATGACCAATTTCGATGTTATTCTCGGCATGGATTGATTGTATTCTTGTTATACTTTCATTAATTGCAGGACCCAGTCAGTAGAGTTCAGATTTCGGGGTGAGCCAGTCTTAGAATGGAAGGGTAGTTTAGTTGTGCTTGTAGGTCGCTTCTTTTCTTACCTCAAGGCCAGGAAGATGATTTCTAAGGGTTGTGTATACCATTTAGTTAGGGTTAAGGAGGTGGAGTCCGAGACCCCGACTATCCAGTCAGTTCTAGTAGTACGTGAGTAGATGAGGTCTTTCCTAATGATTTTCCAAGTATTCCTCCTGAGTGAGAGATTGATTTCGGTATTGACCTCCTTCCCAATACGCAGCCTATCTCTATTCCTCCCTACAGGATGGCTCCAACCGAGCTAAAAGAGTTGAAGGATCATTTAAAGGATTTTCTAGATAAGGGTTTCATTAGACTGGGCTAGTCTCCATGGGGGGGAACCAGTACTATTTGTTCGGAAGAAAGATGGTTCCCTCCGTATGTGCATTGATTATCCACAGTTGAACAAAGTCACTATCAAGAATAGGTATCCCTTACCTAGGATCAATTATTTATTCGATCAACTTCAAGGTGCAAAGCGTTTCTCGAAGATAGATCTCAGATCTGGGTATCATCAGCTCAGAGTTTTGAGGAGTGATATCCCGAAGACGGCATTCAGAACACGATATAGTCATTACGAGTTTGTAGTTATGTCTTTTGGACTAACGAATGCTCCTGCAACTTTTATGGACTTGATGAACAGCGTGTTCAATCCATATTTGGATATGTTCGTTATCGTATTCATTGATGACATTTTGGTATACTCTCGGAGCGAGGAGGAACATGCCGCTCACTTGAGATTAGTGTCCAGACCCTAAAATACCGCCAATTGTATGCAAAGTTTAGCAAGTGTGAGTTTTGGTTGGACTCCGTGGCATTCTTGGGCCATGTGGTGTCTAGCGAAGGCATAAAAGTAGATTCGCAGAAAATTGAGGTGGTGAAGAATTTTCCAAGACACGTGAATCCTATTGATATTCAGAGTTTCTTGGGCTTAGCTATCCGCTACCAAAGGTTTGTTGAGGGCTTCTCATCCATTGCAGCGCCTTTGAATAAGTTGACTCAGAAGAAGGTGAAGTTTCAATGGTCGGAGGCTTGTGAGAAAAGCTTCCAAGAGTTGAAAACTTGACTTACTTCAGCACCAGTGTTGACCCTACCCGAGGGTAACAATGATTTCATAGTGTATTGTGATGCTTCCAGAATTGGACTTGGGTGTGTGTTGATGCAGCAAGGAAGGGTGATAGCTTATGCCTCTCGACAGCTGAAGGTGCATGAAAAGAATTACCCGACCCACGATCTTGAATTGGCCGCGGTGGTGTTCGCATTGAAGATATGGCGGCATTACTTGTATGGGGTCCACGTGGATGTATTTACGGACCACAAGTGCTTGCAATATGTGTTCACACTGAAAGACCTAAATCTACAGCAAAGGAGGTGGTTGGAGTTACTTAAGGATTATGACATGAGTGTCCTTTACCACCTGGGCAAGGCTAATGTGGTTGTGGATGCGCTTAGTAGGCTCTCAATGGAAAGCGTGTCCCATGTGGATGAGGGGAAGAAGGAGTTGGTGAAATATGTTCACCGTCCTGCAAGGCTGGGAGTTAGATTGATCGCTTCGACCGATGGCAGTGTTGTTGTGCATACCGGGTCGAAATCGTCCTTGGTAGTTGATGTTAAATCCAGGCAAGATAAGGATCCAATATTGAGGAAGCTGAAGGAGGCAGTGCAGAATCAGAAAGTGGAGGTTTTCTCCCAAGAGGGGGATGGTGTGCTACAATACATGGGCCGACGATGTGTTTCGGGCATTGATAATTTAAGAGTTTAGATATCGCATGAGGCACATGGTACTAGATATTCTATTCATCCAGGGTCCACGAAAAATGTATCGAGATTTGCAAGAAATCTATTGGTGGGATGGTATGAAAAGGGATATTGCGAAGTTCTAGCAAAATGTCCGAACTGTCAACAAGTAAAAGCCGAGCATCAAAGAGCTAGAGGTGTACTTCAGGATGTTTCCATCCCCACTTGGATGTGGAAAGAAATCAATATAGACTTTATTACAGGCTTACCTCGTACTCGCCGGCAGTACGACTCCATTTAGGTTGTGGTGGACAGGTTGACCAAGGCTGCACACTTCCTACCGGTCAAGACCACGGATTCAGCAGACGATTATGCTAAGTTGTATATTCGGGAGTTGGTTCAACTTCATGGAGTACCCTTGTCTATTATTTCGGACCGAGGTACTCAGTTTACCTCAAAATTTTGGCGTTCGTTTCAAAAGGGGCTCGGAACTCAGGTTAAGCTAAGCACACCTTTTCATCCTCAGACGGATGGCCAAGCAGAACGAACCATTCAGACTCTTAAGGATATGTTGAGGGCATGTGTTATGGATTTCAAAGGCAGTTGGGATTATAATTTGCCCTTGATCGAGTTTGCTTATAATAACAATTACCACTCTAGTATCCAGATGGCACTGTTCGAGGCTCTATACGAGCGAAGGTGCAGATCTCCCATCGGATGGTTCGAGGTTGGTGAGGCAGTGTGGTAGGACCATATTCGGTTCATAAGGCGATGGTGAAGGTTCAGTTGATAAGGGACCGGTTGAAAACCGCTCAGAGTCATCAGAAATTGTATGCTGATGTGAGAAGAAGATAATTGGAGTTTGATGTAGATGACTGGGTGTTTCTAAAGATATCTCCCATGAAGGGAGTCGTGCAGTTCAGAAAGAAAGGTAAACTCAATCCCCGCTATGTTGGTCCCTCCCTACCGGGTTGTGAGAAGAGTTGGTAAGCTGGCGTATGAGTTGGACTTTCCTTCAGAATTGGCTTCAGTTCATCCCGTGTTCTATGTATCACTTTTGAAAAAGTGCTTGGGTGATCCAACCATGGTGGTTCCGATAGATAGTGTTGGTGTGAAAGACAGCCTCAGTTATGAAGAAATTTCAGTTGAAATCTTGGATCGACAAGTTCAAAAGCTGAGGAACAAAGAAGTAGCCTCAGTAAAGGTGTTATGGAGGAATCAGCACGTCGAGGGATCCACGTGGGAGGCTGAAGCGGATATGATGACTAAATACCACCATTTGTCCCCTACCGGCTCAGCTTCAGTTGGAGGTATCAAATTTTTGTCCTAAACCTCTATTCAGTTTTTCATGTTCTATTCATACGAATAAGTTTGTTTTATGATATGATGTATGTATGTGATGTCTGAACTCTGACGAGCTATGTGGTTCTCTTTGGGGGTAGTTGTTCCATAAGTTTTTCGGCTTGAATGTCAATGATTAGCATCTATATAGATATAGTGATTGTTGTTTCTGGGTTTTCTCCTTGTTTATAACATTCGAGGACGAATGTTCCCAAGGGGAGATATTGTTATACCCTGGGAACACAAGAATCAGGTCTGGAGTGAATCAGGAGAAAACTGGAAAATGTTGCAGCAGATGCAGAACGGTCACTTAACAACCCGTGAAGAGGCCAAACGAGTCATCAAGTGGCTCGTGGGGAACGCCTGAGATGTTGAAGGACTCGAGGTCCTCACGGGTAATGTAACAACTCATGGCCAGTCACCACGAGTCGTCATGTTAGTCATGGGGGGTCCTAGAGAAAGATGGTAAATCTTATCCAGTGTACTTAACGGATTGTACCTAACGAGTCGTCGTCAGTCTGAACAACCTGTTAGGAGGACCGTTACAAGGCCAAATGAATTTTCATGAATGACGAGGCAGTGCATTTGACGAGTGAGCCAACGGGTCGCTTGCCCTAGTAACGAGTCATCAGGTCGTCCATTAGGACCCCCTGACAGTTATTTTCAGTGATTTCAGTGAGGGCTTTTCCGTAATTCCTAAGATCTAAGGGCCTATACTACGTCATTTTAATCTCGTAATAGAGGGTTTTAAGCAGACAAAAACCCATCTTAGGCCATTTCTTTATGCATGCAAGGTTAAAGGTTTAAAGGGAAGAAATTGAGGAGAATTTCAAGTTTTTCAAGGGAAATCTCAGCAGGGTAATTAGGAGGAGTTAAGATTCTTCATTCCGAGGTATGTAAGGCTATGAGTGGGTGCTTTCTTCAACACCCACGCCCATTCCCTATCAAATTTGTGATTGGTTTGTGATGATCAAGTATGGGTTTTTTTTGATTGCATGATTCTTACATTTCTACTGATAGGTATGATTAAATTTAGTTGTTATTGGTGATTTACTGAGCTTGGACGGATTCTATCTTAATTTGTTTTACAAAATTGTTTTTCCTAAAATTGAATCTAAAACGTCCATGTGTGGGTAGTTCATACTAGAATGTGACGATGATGGAGTAGATGATGAGATGCATGTTTCCAACCTTACCCATGATTTCTATGATGTTTTCAAAGAAGATTAAATAGACTCATGTATAATGAAGCTTTGGGTAGTGCCCAATGTTGTTTATGAATGACGATTTTCTCTTAAATTGATTTTATTACTTGTTTTGGAGTGAAACCTCCCAAATTATAATATTTTCAAATAAATTGTATGAGTTCAAGCATGATAAGGTTTTGGGAAAGGCCCTTATATTGATGATGATGGAGTGATATTCCTAAGGTAGGCTTACCACATGATTTTGGAGTAAAGTCTCCTATTATTCTTTGAGCTTGTGGTATGTGTCATAGTAAAGCTTCTCATATGCATGAATTCATAATTGAGATGTATGTTGGTGTTAAGCTTCATTTCACATGATGTTGAGCTTAAGCATGATTCTACTCTAAGCTTTGTCGAGACGACATCTTTGAGCTTCATACTAATATGATGTCTAACGTATGCATGATTTCATAATGAGCTTTGTCAATAGACAATGTTAAGCTTCGTTTCACACGATGTTGACCTTATGCATGATTTCATGTTGAGCTTCATCACTAGACGATGTTGAGCTTCGTATTTATACGATGTAGAGCATTGCATGTTTTGGGAGAAGAGTCTAGCACCGAGCGGGCTAAGGGTTGACTACCCTATGCCCCAGAACTACGCGCCAACGTATGTTGATTCTATTATATTTTTGGGACCTCCCTTGTGAGCTATCCCCAACCCGATTAGACCTTGAGCTTGATATCGATATCATGGTAGTGTCCCTAACCCTGGCAAGGTTTTGGACGGCACTGCCCACTTGAGTGTAATAGTCTGGACCACGTAAACTCTATCATGGTATGTCGGTTAAGTAACAAGTCTCCCACTGTCCATATCATTCGAGTTGCATATCTATTAGTCATGATGATTATCTTATGCATGCATGTTTAAGAAGCAAGGTTTGACTCATTGTTCAGCTTTTGCTATAAATGTTATGATTTATCTTTGAGTCCTTCGATTTTGTCATATTGTTCTAAAGTCATGTATGACCATGTATGAAATAAGAATGATTTCATAATGAATGTTGGTGATCTTTTTCTTATCTTTAAAGTCTATCATATATGTATGACTTGTTTTAAAGACTATTATTGTCCTAGCGGTTTTACTTACCTTGCTTACTCAATACATTCCACGTACTGACCGCATACTTTCTATGCTGTATCATTTCATGATGCAAGATCCGGTTCTCAGGTTCAGCCTCATTCGTAGCCTCTATCAGAGTTAGCACTTGCTAGATTGGTGAGTCCTCATCTTTCGAGGACTAGACTTTCAGTTACTTTGAATGTATTTTTAGTTTCAGTATTTCTGAGCTAGTCGGGGATGTTTTCCCATCAACTCGTCCAGATTAGAGGCTTATCAGACTTAGACATGTATTCAACTTTAGATGTTCATTCTGTTGTTATGTTAAGTTAGACTTGCGCTGAGTTTATATTATGTTTCCTTCATGCTTATTGAATGATTTAGTGAATGCTTATATCATGGGTTGACTTGGGGTCTCTCGAGGTCCCTTGTCACTTGTCTACGATTCGAATCTCCTCTCGGGTCGTGACAATCACCAAAGAGATCCCAACTTCAGGTAGCATATTCAAGATAAGAACAATAATCCAACAAGAAACGGAAAAAAGGTCATCTAAGGGGGCTTATTAACAAAACATTAATTAAGAAATTCCCGACTTAACATATTACTTCACTACAATTGCCACGCCCCAAAACTGGGATAGGGTATGACTAACGCTAGATTCTAAACTAATCGAGAAGCCGGCTATATAGCGTCTGCAATTGTAACACTTGAGCCGAGTAGGCTACCAGTCACAATCAACTAAGAAAAATACTGGACCCACAAGGTCTCAATAACAATAGTTAAAATAACTGAATCCCGACAAGGCTACGATAAGCTAAACCGAGCAACGGAAAGCCAAAAAGTCCAAACAACTCAACTAAACTATACAAACTAGTCCACATAAGCCTCTAAAGAGTAAACAAATTGAAATGCACGAGACAGGGCCTCGGCCTACCCATACTATACAACAAAACTAAAATAATCAAAAACTAAAACATAGCTCCTGAAAGAGAGGAGCATACTAACTCTCTGTTAAACCGGGGCTCCTAACGCCACTGCCAATCCGAGTCTCTACCTGCACCTGCAGCATGATTGAAGGGGTTCCCAGATGAAGGGCATATGTATGAATGAAATGTATTGGTATGTAAAGCTGAAAGCTGTAAGCTTATAGAATGCCAATAATAGTTGGGTCAGAGATAGGGAATAGCAACAACCTGAACTTCTAGAAACTGAAGCCTGACAACAACTCGATACTGAAGTGCAATGCAACTAAATAAATGCACACAAGCTATAACTAGAATAACGGTAATCCATTCGGTCCTAATATCCACATAAGATGCATCTAACCAGTAACTGTACCAGGGTATCATCTGTTGGATATATGTCCCACTAACATAACTGCATCATAGGTGAGCTAAATGAATATACGCCCCATAACCATATCAAGAGTAAGCTGAATAGATATATTTCCCACCGATATAACCACATCGGGGGTGATCTAGTAGTCACAGTCATAATTGTAGGTGGAGTTGATGGGGCTCATATATATTGAGTCTGTTTGTATACTATTAATCATAACACATAATAATTTTGTGACTATAACGTGTTTATGATCTTACCACGACCCTAAGTACTCAAATCAAATTATGCACATAAAGGACTCTCAATTTGCATAAAAACACATACTCATGTTGTGAGTGACCTCTAGGAGAGTTTTCGGGACTTTAGTAACATAAAAACTATGTAGACGTACGTTTGTGAGTTTAAACATCTCTAAGCAGCTCCAATACAAAGTGCAGGAAAGAGTAGCTGACTTAAACTTTTTCTATAAGCAACTTAACATTCATTTCTTGTTTATTATTGTTTAACCTCTATACCCTCTGTTGACACCCAATTTTGACCTACCTACGCCTTAATATGCTGCTTATATATGTATATATTTATTTATTTTATTTTACGCAAATATTCGACTTACTTTTATATTTATAAAATAATTTATTATCATAATATTGTGAAATTTGTTTCAAGTTACATATATAGGACTCATATTAAATTTTAATTTTTTTTTATATTAAATAACTACGTCGTATATAATATATTTCGTATTAATATGCGCCCTTATCTTAAAATATATTCTTTACTTAATAAATTATTTACCTAATTTTACTAAATTTTATAAAATTATTTGAATAATATTATTACTCGAATTTATAAATTATTTATGTTAATAATATGATTTTTATAATATTTGATAACTTGATTTTATATTTTAGTCATTAAGTTATTCGTAAATATAATAATTTAATTATATGATATTTACATAAGTATACTAATATTTATGATTTTATTTATTAATAATAATAGTATATGACTTTTCTGTAATTTAAACTATTTTTTTATTATTTATTATTTATTTATCAACAAATTTTAGTATATTTATTAATTTAATAGCAGCTAAATTCAATTCATTCAATTTATTTAAATTTTAGCCATTTTTCATTCAATTTCATCCAATTTATTTCAAAACTGGGCACTTTCTATTCAATTTATGTCAATTTTAGCCACTTTTGATCAATTTTGGCTATTATTTAAATTCAATTTCAACCTGAATTAATTTCTAACCCAATAACCCATCCGAACGACCCAATTAACCCGCGACCCGACCCATATATCCTAGAATCTAATCCTAGTCGTCCATCTCACCTAATCTAACGACCCATATTAAATCCCTAATATACTTTCTTATTTACCTAACCTACCCCAAAACCTAAAATTTTCATCCATTTCCCCCCTCTCTCCCTATAGCTGCCGCCGCCACCTCCCTCTCTCCCTCTCTCCATTTCCTTTCTTCTTCCCCTCACACCGGCCACCAACCTCCGTTAACGCCGGCGACCTTCCTTCCCCTCTCACCACTGTGGCCGGCGAACAACCTAGCAGTAGCCGCCCCTCTCCATTTTCTCTCACCCAGCAGCCGCTATACCTCCCTCTCCGGCGACCACCAGTCGCCCTCATCTTCTCACTACCACCGGCGAACCACAGCGCCGCACACCCTTTCTCCCTTCTCCCATTTTTTCCGGCGAACACCTCGACCCCTCACCCTCATTTTCGCCCCACTCCGTTTCTCACATCGCCGCCATAACCAGCCTCACTCTCCCTCACTGTCACACCACCGACAATCGGCGAAAAGAAACACCACACCCGCTCCTAGCCTCTCTTTCTCCTCTTCCCTCATATTTTCCCTCTCTTCATCTGCCCCTTCGCCGGAAACAACCTGCAGCCGCCGCAAACCACCATCAGTCACATCTCCATCTTCCCCTTCACCCAAAACAACCAAAAAGTCCCTGCTCCGACCACCTCCAGATCTCCCCCTCCTCTCGATGCCGATGCTATATCTAACCTCGGTTTTGAACATTGAAAATTAATTGGCTGGTTAAAAAATGAATTTGTCGAAGATTTAGTTCCCCAATATTTTCCTCTCTACTCTGTTCTTTTCTTGTCTCTGCTAGAACTAGATTTAATTAATTATTATGCGCCTGAAATGTTAGATTATTGTTCGTATTTAGCTTTTAAAAATTACCCAAAAGAGTCTAATTATTTGTGGGACTTCACTATTTTATTCTATATTCATCACATGTTTAGATTTAAAATTCATGCAGAATGAAGTGTTAATTTATGTTCGATATTTTAGATTTTTCTAGTTTTAAACATAGTTTTACAGGCCTGCTACTTGTGTGGATAATGTTATATTCATGGTTTATGTGTGTTGACCTAAGTTTAGAAATTATAAATACTCAACTCTGGACTTTGTGATTTTGTTTTTCTTTGTTTGAACATATGTATATCCTTTTCATTCTCAACAGTCACCTTGAAAAGCTATTCTGCACATATTAATTCAAAATTTCATGACGTTTTTATGATATAATCTTGTTTTCCATCCCTGTTCAAATTCAATTTGTAATATTGCAATTTTTTATACAATATCAAGTCTATTTGGTAAGCTATGATTGATTTGCGTTTAAATGAATTTTGTATGTGATATAAATCTTTGCTAATTCACGCTTTCTTTATTATTTAACTGATTTATTGGATTACTCTTGGTAAGTTATATACTATTTATGGTAATTCATTTTGTTTGATATATAACTGGCTCTAATTATCTTGACCTGATTATTTTGGGACGGATTTACTATTATGATTACTCTGATTCGATAAAATTACTTTTATAATTTCTTTTAATGCATAAATTAGGGTAGCTTAATATGCATTTAATTATTTCTTCAATTGTCTCTTAAGCATAATTGACGATAGCTCATGTTGGAAATTTGGCAAGAGTATTATGAGCATTTGTCTGTTGGCTGATTTCTTTTCCTTTCCTTAATTGATTTATTTTTTTGTTTAATTATGGTAAAGTAGGTTTATTTTTATATCTTGATATGAGTTTGTTAATTAAGGTAAAAAATTCCTTGATTGGTTCTATTGAATATTTCTTTTCCCCTCTATTCCTTAATTTACCTGCATTCAGTGAATATAAAATTGGTACCTCTCACTTGAAAGGGAGGGGGGGGGGGGGCGACGATTACTTCTCTATTTCTTCTCTACACACTCTTGCTCTCCCTCTCTAGTAATAAAACATTACCTTCTTCTCTTCTTGTATGAGCTGAAATAAAGTCCCCTTCACTTTACAAAGTCAAGTTGTGGTATTGAGTCATAAACAATTCTTTATTGTTGCATCTATGATTGTACTAACCTTTAAGCAGGTATCATCTTATTCCGGCATTCATTAGAAAGTCGACGGGACAAAAAGAGGCTACCAAAGTTATTTTATATTATTTATTTTGATGTGTCGTAGTTATTTATTTTACCTTTATTCTAGTTTGTAATAATTGTAAAAACAGTGATAAATAGTGAAAAGGGGTTTGGGGGTGGGGGATTGTATGTTTTTTGCTTTAACTACTAATTTCACCTAGAAATCATGACAGTAGGATTTCAATAACATATGTGACATTAGATATCATGCTGAATAGGATTAATATGAACATGATTATTAAGTAGAAACTCTGCCTATAGGATTTATAATGATAGATTGCAATAAGTATCATGCTTTTGAACTATTCATTTAAGCATATTGTTGCCCTCTTTTGGAAACTATGTTTAGAATCAGTATTCTTAGATATTCTAGTATGGAATTTCGTGATTGATTAATTACAGCACGCTCAAACTAATTTAATTTATAACTAGATACGATATCTATAAAAATAATCCAATTATTTAGAATTCATGCCTATAATGATTTCGTTTATGTTTGTGTTCATTAAATCAGCATGTACGAGGTTCTAATTCACACTTTTAAATTATATCTGCTGCCCTTTTTTATTCATGCACAACAATTCATTTAGAGATCCCGTCTTTAGGAATGACAAAATTTAGAAACCCTATCTATAAGGATGTTTTTGCTGCATTTTAGAAAAATCTACCTATAGGTATCAATATAGAGGCTTATTTGAAACCCTTGCATGCTAGTTTGTGCTTCTCTGGTTCTTATTTGTTGTTTGACGCTTATCATTTTTAACAACCTTAAGTACTCTAGACCCCAAATCCAAATAGTAGTCCAATTGCCTCTTGGACCTTAAGGTTGGGACGGGTAGGCATTTGTTAGGGCGTTAGTCTTCTCCGCTTAGATCGCTTAGGCTTAACAATAATTAAATTAATTAGGTGGGTAGACGGGAGATGATGAAACAGACAGGCTATAGCTGACTTCTCGTATGAAGCACATATCTGCTTTGTAAATACAAAGCAACTTGTTACTCCCATCTTTTCTAATTTCATGTCATTTTTTTAAGAAGCTTTCAAAGACTTTAAAATTTCTCTTATTATGTTGAAATATTGACATACTTTCATTAAAAAAAATTGTTAAAAAATACATATATATACATGATTTTCTTAAAAATGCATTTTTATTCAAGTTATATATATATATATATATATATATATTATTCTTTTCATACTATTTTGATTTAGAAAAAAAATAGAATAGATGGGAGTAATATCGCATTGGGCCCATTTTCAGCCTTGTCAAAACCTGATCTCACTCTTAATTTTAGCTTTATAAATTGCTAATTTAGTATTTGTGTTAGTATTCTATTTAGGCTTAATAATTCATCAACTTTAATTGGTCATTTAGCTAATTTCCCCATTTAATGAATCCGGCCGGGAACCACATTTGTGGACCTCGAAAGGTGCCTAACACCTTCCTTTTGAGGTAATTAAAGCCCTTACCCGACTCTGGTAACCTAGGAAATAAACTTAGTTTAAAACGGTGCCCTAACGCACCTTAATCGTTAGGTGGCGACTCTTCAACATGCATAAACCCGCTATCAAGTCGTGCTCTTTTAATCTGTTGCTCATTCTTACATGGAATGTAAAGTTACATAATGACATTGTTATACATTTAGCAAATTCTTAAGGACCAACTCACAGTGTCCATACTGAGGGGACTCCAAACTCAATCTACATTGACAGTAATAACAATGCATATTTATCAATTCCGTCACAATTACAAGCATGTATATCACCTCTTTTGCTTCACATTTATACATGTCAATAACTTCAACAATTTTAAGCTTTACATCACATCTCCAAAACTTGGACAGAATCATAATGTGCCTCAAATATGAGTTTAGATACATAGGAATGTCGGTCCTTCCAACGAATTCATGCTTGAAAAACAAAAAAAAGGCGCCTTAGGTACCTTATTCTGACGAGTTTCTTTAGTTGATACTTTCCTCCAACTACCAAAGTATAGCTCCTTCAATCCTTGAGCTTACAACCATGAAACACAGTCTATTTTAAGCCAAAGGTTCCAGCCAAGATGCCACACCATGCAACCACAACACCAAACACGAAACAACATCAACACTTCGCTACAAGTCTTAATTTTATAAATTTCAAAGAAATCAAAAGAGGGAAAATACTTACCCTTCTTTGTATTCAACTTTCACTAAGGTGGAAGTATAACTCCAACTTTCTACTGCCCAAAAATGCAGCAACCAGGCAGCAACAACACAACACAACTTCACAACACATTCCTTACACCTTCACGGACAAGTTGCCAACTTACTTGCTGGAAATGGAGAGAAAATATGAGAGTAAGAAAACTGGTCCCTTTGTTGGAAATCTGAAATGAATCACATAACAAGCAAATTTATCTATATAGACTAGAGACGGTGGTGAGGGAACCATGGCACGCTGGCCATCACGGAGGAGGGATGGCATGCCATGCTGGCCATCGTGCCAATGGAATATCGTGGCACGTTGCCCTTTCTCTGCCAGGCCTCACCTCGCCTAGCTGACCCACTCGTCATGTTGTCTATACGATTTCATTTCCCCAACACTTTCACACTACACATCTCCTATTCCTTCAAATCCCTTAACATATTCATACAACCACTTTAACTAGGTAACATGGGAATACTAACATCATTTAAATAGAAAAAACATTTTGGGGTGTAACAACCATTCATGATAAATCAATATGCCAAGTCATGGTTTCCTGCTATCATCAAAAAAGAACTTACATTAAACTCATAGATGGACTGAAATATGATTTTCGGCTCCAGATCTTTCATGGAATGATTAGGAGTTCATAACTTGTGTCCAAATATTATAAAATAAAGCAAAGCAAACGTGGAAAAAATAAGCATCGTAGAGTGATGGAAAATAGAATTTTCAACAAGAGAATACCATTCAAATATTTATATATTTAGTTCTGAAAGTTAAAATAAAAGAAAAGGAATGAGCACTGACTTAATAAAGACGTACAGTAGAATAATAGGAAGCAATAATCTACAAAAAGACACTTCAAACCTTCACAAATTCATATTTGTAAAAAATGAAATAAGAGTGAAAAGGAGGGTACGGACCTATTGCAGGGCAGCAAACTGAAGGCCTTGTGCTCGTTGTCGGGGACCCAATCGAACTCACTTCTGACTTCCAACTCAAATTGGAAGACAAGAGAATAAACAAAAGATTAAGTAGTGCTACTATATCTTTGCCTTGAGGAAGTCGTTCCCCTTTGTGGTGAAAGGGGATAATGTTTATGGCTGAAAATGTGAGGGATTTGGATTTCAAATCTGTATTTTTTAAGGGAAAAACTCAAAATAAGATGAAAACAAAGGGCGTGATTGATGTTAGGCGTATTACACACTTATTTGCCATATTTTGCACATATTTAACTAAGTTTTAATAACAAATCATGTGTTTTCTTTAGTTTTATATGATATTTGTGAAAAAAAGCTAACACACACGATTAGATGTTTGTAGGGACAAAAGTGATGGAATTGGACGTATTTGAGGCCTAAAAGAGCAAGAGTTGCCAAGACAAACTCAAAAGGAGCAAGACATCTGTTCAAGGACCTGCTTAACACACAGGCATGACCATGTAAGGGATGGCGCGAGGCCGTTCTAGGCAGCCAGACCCAATACCAGTCCAAGTAGGAGCAATGCAGATTTACTCTACTACTAAATATACCCCTTCTTAGGATGATTTTCAGAGACACAACTTAGTTACAATTTAGATACCACCTAATTATTGACGATTCTTGAGGAGTTAATCATTGTAAGTGTGGAAAACATTATTCCATACTAATGTTGGAGAAAAAATATCAAGCTCTTGTGATTTATATTAGCTTTCAAGATTTGTCAAATAATTTCATGTTATTGTAAGTATTTCATCATGACTTCTTATAAATCTTATGTTATTTTTTCTTCAAATATGAGCGGCTAAATCTCTTTAACACAGGGTGGTGGGAACCATGATGGATTAAAGTAAGTAGGCAAAATAAAATAGTAATTCTTGAATGGTAAATTGAGTGGATTGTTATTCTCTTTGTTTTAATTAGTTTTAGCGGTTGCAAATATTGAAACGTGCCTGTATCATCAACTTGCTCGACCAAAGAGGTTGAAGTTGGGAAAAGAGAATAACAATGAAAATTTGAGGCTACCAATCCTCATCAAATTAACTTGATCTCTAATCGAGGATAGTTACTCAAAGATTTATGGTGAGGGAAAAATATACACAACTAAAGTCCGGGAGAATTTAGGTGAAATCCGTTTATGTAGGTCGTGAGATGTTAGATGAACTTAATCATCAGTCTTACACAAAATTCACCAAGATAGATCATTAATAAAATAAGCCTACTAAATTATGAAGTCTTGGGAAATACAAGCCTAGTTTGTTCCATCAATTTGATAACAACTTAATCACTGTTTAAAATTATTTTTTCTTTTATTTGCAATCCCCTTTCCGAAACATTGACTATCGGTTGCTTTACTCATTATTAACATATTATTTCTACGCTATTATTTTATTTTCAATCCCCCTTCTGAAATATTGGGTTACTATATTTGACAGCGACAGCTTTATACTTCTTTGCGAGGTATAATTTGGGCATGATCAGCGATCAGATTAAGGAGGAATTAGTGACTATCGACCACAATATGATGTGACAAAAATGAAGGAGCTGAGGATACACATGGTGTAGTGTTGTCCATCAGTGAGTGCCATGAGCACATTGATAATGTTTTGAGTCACCTGTATGGTATGCAAATGCTTCAGTTATAGATGAGCAAGGGGACTAAGGAGCAGTTGTAGTAGCTGAACATTGACTATCCACTAAGTGAGCACTCTAGAGCTCTCTGTAGAGTTGGACCGTGCTTTAAGGAGCCCTTTCATGATGATGACCCTACTGATGATGAGCAGACTCAAGTTGACTCTGATTTGGAGTCTGATGCTAATGATAGGGAGGACTCAGAGACAGGGGAAGCTGCTTATGCCCCACAGATGATGAGGATTAGGCCCAGAGAGTTATTCTTTCACTCTTTTACTTGCACATTATTGTTTTAGCACTGAGGACAGTGCTTTGATTAAGTATGGAGTGGGAGAAGTAAACTTCCTTGTTCCATGTATGCCTTAATTTCTAAGTTTGTTCACGGTGAGCATAGAATTTTTTATGTGATGCATGACTTATTCCTACTAGCTTGTAGTATTTTTGTGATGCTTTTGATTTTATTATTTGAGTCTCCCTAATTTTTATTTTCAGTGATTTTCGGTTGATAGTCCCTTAGAACTGACTAGAATGTCTAGATTTTTTTTAGTTGTAGTCATGACTTTTCTCGATTATTGATGAATGACGACCATCTTAAGGGTAAATTAGTCATTGGTAGAAAAGAAAGAACTTGAAACCTTATGAGTGTTAGGTGCTTCACTCAGGATATCATTGTGACTTTATATGAATCCACTCAAAAATGCATGAAAAGGTAGAGATACTTAGACTTTTGGAACTTGACTCCTATGCGTGAAAAATTGAGCTTAATAATGTGAAAAATTCAATATAAATATATGTGTTTATGTAATCATAATTTCCATTGTTGAACCATTTGTGCCATTGTATGTGTGAGATATTTTTGTATACTCCATGCTTGCAATTTAATGTCTGGAACTTTCTCAGTGTGCCTGCTAAGCGAAATGAGAATGTTGGATCTAGAAAGTCATGTAGGCATTTCTTTTGTAGCCTATTTGTATTTTGATTTTACCTACCTTGATGTGATTATCCTAGTTAGTCATTTTGAGTCTATGCATGTTCTTTTGATAGACATACAAGCTTAATCACTTTTTTTCTATTTTCATTTATTTGATCCAAAATCCTCCTAAGGTACTTTAATCGAAAATTTTGCATAAAAAGAGCATAAGTAAAGAGGAAAAAAGGAGAAAAAGCTAAAGTGTGAAAATTAAAAGAAAAAGAGGATAAAAAATGCAAAACAAGAAGGGTGATGTTGGTAGGGAAAGAAAAAGAGAAAAAGTTTAAAAAATGAATAAAAGAGAATGAAAAGAATGAATGAAACAAGAATGAAAAGAATGAATGAAACAAGAACGAAAAGAATGAAGGAAAAGAAAAAACTTTGAATAAGCTTAATGTCAAAAATTCCCTACTAGTCATCTAAGTTGCAAAAGTGAAAATAAAAAGGAGGTATAAGGAAAAAAATAGGAGGATTGAAGAATGTACTAAAAAGTCAAAAAATTGTGAAGTATTAAAGTACTTTGGGAGATTAGTCACTATCTGTAACACCCCGGAAACTCAAAATTAATATCATAAACTCAAATTAGAAAATTTTGAAAACTGCAGAAATGTTGCAGGACGGCCCACCTGACGAGTCGTTAAGTAACCTCACAACTCGTTAGGGGAGCCATGAGGAGGAGGCTGGATAATGTAAAGGAGGGAGGCAATGTACCTAATGAGGGACTTCACGAGTTGTGGTCACTGACCACGACCCGTTAAGTCACTCGTGGTCGGGACTGAGTTGGGAATGTTTTTTAGTTGACCAGTGTACTTGAAGAGTGGGTGCAACGAGTCATCACCTGTGGAAATGACTCGTTAAGTGACTCGTTACCTAGTCTAGAGTTGAATCTTCAACAGTGAACCAGCACGAGTCGTGGTCAGTGACCACGAGTCGCAGTCAGTGACCCCGACTCGTTAGTTCCCTCGTGGTGACCTACTGAGGATCCCAGGCAGTGTACCTGACGGGAGTGACCACGAGTCGTGGTCAGTCACCACGACCTGTTAGGTCACACGTTAGGGGCACCTGGCAATTTTTTCCACTGATTTCCTAAGGGTTATTTAGTAATTTTCTACCCTCCCAAGCTTTAAACTATGTTATTTTAGCCTTTATTTCAGATGTTTTAGTGGGGGTAATAGACTCTTTTCCTCATTCCCCACTCAAACCCTCTAGAAACAGAATATAGAGTTCTCTCTCAGAGTATTTCAGAGCAAGAGCTAAGGCAAATCTTTCCTCTTCAATTCTCAAGCAATTCGTCCAGGTTTCTTCATCAGGTATATGGTTATTCAACAAGGGAAATTATTCTTCCCTTGTGTCCCCCCCCCCCCCAAAAAAAAAAAATTCTTCCATAACTTCTCTGTTAGTTTTAACCCTGAGCTTATCGAATACGGTTAAATTACATGTTATTAATCGTCAATCTCTCATAAAATGATATTCTCTTTTATTATTGATATGAATTCAATTAGTTCTTATTAAATTGTCAAGATTCTTGCAAGAGTGAATTGAAGCTCTGGATTCTTGTATGAAGATGATTTTTTCTTGAAAATCTTCCTCTAGAGAATTAAGCATGTTTGGGCTGAATTTTCCTTGAAACTCTTATTATACGTGAAACTAGTAGATATTCAATTGATAAGAATAATTTTAGACTTGATAAATTAGTTCTCTTAAATTCTTGAGTTGTTGCTATATTACGGAATTCCCCTGTTGTTGGAATGAGTTGAATTCTCTATTAGCTGCTTAATAGTTCAGCTTAGTTAGAATGTAGAACCCCTTCAGAACTTTGCAGAAATTATCAGATAATCAATTTGACAATAGAAATTCTCGAGGTGTCAGTAGTACCTCCTAGATATCAGAATTAGAATTAGAACTCTGTTATTGGTCCACTAGGCAGTCATGAAATTTCAGGTATATAGCTCTGACATACCCCAGGACCCCAGTTAAGATTTCAGTACGCTTTTAGATGGTTATGAAGCTTCTAGATGAGCAGCTCTGACAATTCTAGAACCCAATTTCAGAATATGGTCTGATAAGACTCTCAGGGTACTTTCAGTTATATGTCCCTGACTAGTCTTGGACCCCATTTTTGAGCTATCAGCCTAGTAGTTCAGTTTAGGTGTTCCAGTGGGAGTAGGACTTAGCACCGAGCGGACTGGGGTTCCAGCGCACTCAGGTTCCTAGAACTACGTTGCCAGTGTAGGATTACAAATATAGATTAATGGCCTGATTGGCCCCAGACTTTTGTGATCACCCAATTCATGCCTTTATACCCTGGCAAGGTATATTGGGTCCTACTTGTGAGGTGTATACATCGGACTCCACATCTAGCTCACGTGGTTATATGTCGGTTACAAACTCTCCCACTAGTCAATCAAGTCCACTTCATAATAAGAATCTCAGTCCAGTTTCAGATCTATCAGTTCAGTTAAGTTCAGTGCAGTATTACAAATTTAGGGCATGTCTTTGACCACTAGACAGGGTCATTTTAACCATCTCAGATACTTTAGATTATTTCAGTCATTGAATGTCTTTCTAATTCAGTCATTTACATCTATCAGTATATTCCTCTCGCATGCTCAGTACATTCAAAGTACTGACGCATACTTTTATGTTGTATCATTTCATGATACAGCTGCGGGTTCTCAGACTCAGCACCGCTAAATGCCACAATTCAGATTCTCCATCTCAGCAGTTGAAGTGTGAGTCCTCATCATTCGAGGGCATTATTTCCTTCCTTCAGTCATTTATTAGTTTTAGTTAGACTTAGAGATAGCTGGGGGCCTGTCCCAGCAACTTCTCAGTTAGATGGCTTTCAGAAAGACATGATTTTCATATTTATCAGTATTATTCAAATGTTTTGAACTTTATGTGTTTCGACTTGTCTTTCATAAATGCTCTATGATATTGTTTCAAGTTCTGTTGTGCATGTTTACTCAGAATACTAGTGAATGATAGACCAGGAGTTGACTTGGGGCCACTTATGGCTTCAAGTACTGTGTTACGTCCAGGGTGTAGGCTCGGGGCGTGACAAACTTGGTATCAGAGCTCTAGGTTGAGTATCCACAGAAAGACTGAAAACCGCATCGAGTAGAGTCCTTTTCATGGGTGTGAAGTGCGCCATACTTATGACGAGGAGGCTACAAGATGTTATTAGGAAAATTTCCTTTTATTCATACTTATTATCATGCGTTGAAGTTCAATTCTAGAAATGCCCTTCTAATTCATGCTCTGTTTCATTTCAGTGAACCATGCCTCCCAGACACGATAAAGGAAGAAGGGATGGTAATGCCAACAAACCTGCTCCACCAGTCCCGACAGCTCCTCAAGATGATTCGGTTTCTACCATAGAGTTTAGAGCGGCCATTCAGTTACAGGTTCAGACCGTGACCAATTAGGTGAATCAGCAGGTTGTGCCGATGAACACGAACGGGTCTGCAGCAGCTACAAGGGTGTGAGACTTCATCCTTATAAACCCTCCATCATTTTAAGGATCTAAAGTGGGGGAGGAGCCCCAAGAGTTTGTAGATGAGGTCAGGAATACTACCCATATTATGGGTGTCAGCTCCTCCGAGAGTGCTGACTTGGCTGCCTACCAGCTTAAAAGGGTAGCCCAGGTTTGGTATGAGTAGTGGAAGGAGGGGCACCAAGCGGAAGCAGAACCGGTGGAGGGGGAGGAGTTCCACACAGCTTTCCTGGATAGGTTTTTCCCTCGGGAACTGAGGGAGGCTAAGATGGCAGAGTTTATGAACCTACGGCAGGGAAATCGGATAGTGGAGGAGTATGCTCTAGAGTTTACCAGACTATCCAAGTATGCTCAAGAGATGGTAGCTGAGCCAAGGGCTCGCATGCTGAAGTTCGTTAATGGAGTGTCTAATCTGGTCCTCAAGGAGTGTAGGACCACGATGTTGATCAAGGACATGGACTTCTCTAGCCTAATTATTTATGCCTAGCAGATTGAAGCAGAGAAATTGAAAGATATGGAACGTAAGAACAAGCGAGCAAGAACTGGTCATTCAGATTTTGGCCACCAGAGATCTGGCGGTGGTAGCCACCCACAGCAGTAACAACAGAGGACCCCAGCACCCCAACCTTTCGGTCTCGTCAGGATCGGAAGGGTGGGTCATATGGCACTCAGTCTCAAGCTCACAGTACCAGGAACAAGTATCCAACTTGTCCCAAATGCGATAGGAACCACCTGGGAGAATGCCTTTAGGGACGAGAAGGCTGTTTCGGGTGTGGACAGCTTGGTCACCGGCTTAAGGAGTGCCCGTCAGTAGGGCGAGGGAGATCATAATCCACCACATCATCATCTCCAGCAGGTCGACCATCCCAGCAGGCTAACACATCAGGTACAAATGGCGGTCAGTGCCAAAATCATTTCTATGCTCTATCTTCCCGTCAGGATCAAGAAAGCTCACCTTACGTAGTAATTAGTATGTTACGTCTCTTCCATCTAGACGTGTATACCCGCTTAGATCTAGGAGCCACTCTTTCATTTATGAGTCCCTATATAGAAGTCCAATTCAACATCAGTCCAGAGGTCCTCTCAGAACCATTTTCAGCCTCTACCCTAGTTGGCGAGTCAGTTAGAGCCAGCCGGGTGAATAAAAACTTCCCAGTCTCAGTCCTAAGTAAAGTAATTCTAGCTGATCTCATAAAGCTAGAAATGATCGACTTCAATCTTATTCTCGGCATGGATTGGTTACACTCCTGCTATGCCTCAGTTGATTGCAGAACTAGGGTTGTTAAGTTCCAGTTTCATAATGAGCTTGTATTAGAATGGACGGGCAACAGTTCAGCGCCTAAGGGTAGGTTAATTTCCTACCTTAAGGCCCAAAAACTCATTTCCAAAGGATGTCCATATAATCTGGTTTGAGTCAAGGATTCCAACTCTGAGACCCCAGTCATTCAGTCAGTTCCAATGGTCAACGAGTTCCCTGATGCTTTTCCCAAGGATCTTCCCGGACTTCCCCCTGAACGGTAAATAGAATTCGAAATAGATCTCCTCCCAGTCACTCAGCCCATCTCCATCCCTCCTTACAGAATGGCTCCAACCGAGCTTAAGGAGCTGAAGGAGCAGTTAAAAGATCTTCTTAACAAGGGTTTTATCAAACCCAGCATCTCTCCCTAGGGTGCTCCGGTGCTATTCGTCCGTAAAAAGGATGGTACCCTCATAATGTGCATAGATTACCGTCAGCTGAACAAGGTCACAGTTAAGAACAAGTACCCTCTACCTAGAATTGACGATCTATTTGACCAACTTCAGGGAGCCAGTTGTTTCTCCAAGATCAATCTCAGGTCAGGGTACCATCAGTTAAGAGTTAGAGAGAGTGACATACCGAAAACAGCATTCAGAACTCGGTACGGTCACTACAAGTTTGTGATGATGTCCTTTGGGTTAACGAACACACCAGCAGCCTTCATGGATTTGATGAATATGGTTTTCAAGCAGTACCTGTATATGTTCGTCATTGTATTTATCGACGAAATTCTGGTGTACTCAAGAAATGAAGAAGATCATGCCAATCACCTAAGGTTAGCATTATAGACTCTCAGAGATCGCCAGTTATTCGCCAAATTCAGCAAGTGTGAATTCTGGTTGAAGTCGGTGACTTTTTTGGGGCATGTGGTCTCAGGTGAGGGGATACAAGTAGATCCTCATAAGATATCAGCAGTGAAGGATTGGCCCAGACCTACCTCTCCTACTAAAATCAGGAGTTTTCTGGGCTTAACAGGTTATTATCAACGGTTTGTGGAACGTTTCTCCTTCATAGAATCTCCTCTGATTAAGTTAACTCAGAATAAGGTGAAATTTCAGTGGTCGGATGAGTGTGAGAAGAGTTTCCAGGAGTTGAAGACTCGACTCACAACTGCTCTAGTTTTGACCCTGCCAGAAGGAGCAGATGGGTTGGTTGTTTATCGTGATGCTTCAAGAGTTGGACTCGGTTGCATCCTGATGCAGCGAGGCAAAGTGGTAGCCTACGCCTCCAGAAAGCTCAAAGTTCATGAGAAGAATTATCCAACTCATGACTTAGAGTTGGCAGTGGTGATGTTTGCGCTAAAAATATGGAGGCATTACTTATATGGAGCTCACGTAGATGTATTTACATATCACAAGAGTCTTCAGTACGTGTTCAGCCAGAAGGACCTAAACCTCCGACAGAGAAGGTGGTTAGAGCTCCTGAAAGACTACGACATGCGTGTACTATATCACCCGGGCAAAGCCAATGTGGTGGCTGATGCCCTAAGTAGACGGTCAATGGGGAGCATGACTCATGTTGAGGAGGATAAAAAGGAGTTAACAAGGGATGTTCACAGACTAGCCTGTTTAGGGGTGCAGTTAGAAGACTCAGCCGGAGGTGGGTTAGTAGTACAAAATGGGTCAGATTCATTCTTGGTTGTTGAAGTTAAATCCATACAGGATGAAGATCCAGTTCTACTTAAACTTAAGGAAGCGGTCCTCAGGAAAGAGATAGAAGTTTTCTCCCAAGGGGAAGATGGGGTGCTCCATTACCAAGGCAAGTTGTGTGTACCGGATATTGGTAAATTAAGACAACAGATCCTAGGAGAGGCACACAGCTTGAGATACTCTATCCACCCCGGTGCTACTAAAATGTACCACGGCTTGTGGAATATTTACTGGTGGAACGACATGAAAAGGGATATCGCCGAATTTGTAGCACAGTGCCTGAATTGTCAGCAAGTCAAGGTAGAACACCAGAGACCCAGAGGCATGACTCAAAATATCAGTATACCCACATGGAAGTGGGAAGAAGTAAATATGGACTTCATTACAGGTCTACCCCGGACTCGATGGCAGCATGACTCAAACAAGGTGTTAGTTGATCGGATGACTAAGACGGCTCACTTTCTCCCAGTCAAAACCACAGACTCAGCTGAGGACTACACTAAACTTTACATCTGATAGTTAGTCAGACTCCATAGGGTTCCCTTGGCAATCATTTCAGACGGGGGAACAAAGTTCACCTCACACTTTTGGAAGTCCTTTCAGAAGAGACTAGGCACTCAGGTCAAATTCAGCACTTTTTTTCATCTGTAGACTGATGGGCAAGCTGAGCGGACTATTTAGACCTTGAAAGATATGCTAAGAGCGTGCGCAATTGATTTTAAGGTAATTAGAATGACCATCTTCCTCTTATCGAGTTTGCATACAACAACAGCTACCATTCCAGTATCCAGATGGCCCCATTTGAAGAATTGTATGGTAGGAGATGTAGATCTCCTATAGGGTGGTTTGAGGTTTGTGAAGCTACCCTGAGAGGGAAAAACTCAGTACATGAGGCAATGCAGAAAGTTCAGCTCATCCGAGAAAGGTTGAAAACAGTTCAGAGACGTCAGAAATCTTATGCCGATGTGCGGAGAAGAGAATTGGAGTTTGCATTTGATGACTGGTTATACCTAAAAATTTCGCCCATGAGAGGGGTGATGAGGTTTGGGAAGAAAGGAAAGCTCAGTCAGAGATATGTGGGACCTTATAGAATTTTGAGGCGTATCGGCAAGGTGGCCTATGAACTAGAGTTACCTTCAGAATTAGCAGTTGTACATCTAGTTTTCCATGTGTCACTTTTGAAGAAGTGCATTGGAGATCCAACCTCTGTGGTGTCATTGGACAGTGTGGGAATCAAGGACAATCTAACATATGAGGAGGTACCAGTCCAGATCATTGACCGTTAGGTTCGTAAATTGAGGAATAAGGAAATAGCTTCAGTTAAGGTCCTATGGAGAAATCAGTAGGTGGAAGGAGCTACATGGGAGGTCGAGACATACATGATGGCTAAATACCCGCACTTGTTCTCTACAGACTCTATTGTAGCTTGAAATATGAATTTTGCATTAAGAAGAGAGCTAGTTGTTAAATTCAGTTCATGTGTATAAGTTTTCGTTTTGACTTTGGATGTATATATGAAAAAAAATTCAATTCAGTTACGTATACTGAAATGGAGGTAGTCATTTCGGTGGTTTTGAACTTAAATGAGCAGTATTGGGAGATTTTGATTGCTATTTTTCTAGTTCCTATGAGTATTCTAACTTTCGAGGACGAATGTTTCCAAGGGGGAGATGTTGTAACAGCCAGAAAACTCAAAATTAATATCAGGGACTCAAATCAGAAAAATCTGGAAACTGCAGAAATATTGCAGGACGGCCCACCTGACGAGTCTTTAAGTAACCTCATGACTCGTTAGGTGAGCCGTGAGGAGGACTCTGGCTAATGTAAAGGAGGGAGGCAGTGTACCTAACAAGGGAATTCACGAGTTGTGGTCACTAACCATGACCCGTTAAGTCACTCGTGGTCAGGCCTGAGTTGGGAATTTTTTTTAGTTGACCAGCGTACTTGAAGAGTGGGTGCAACGAGTTGTCACCTGTGGCAACGACTCGTCAAGTGACTCGTTACCTAGTCTAGAGTTGAATCTTCAGCAGTGAACCAGTGTGGTCCATGACTGGTGACCACGACTCGATAGGTCCCTCGTGGTGACCTACTGAGGATCCCAGGCAGTGTACCTAACGAGAGTGACCACAAGTCCTGGTCAGTCACCACAACCCGTTAGGGGCACCTGGCAGTTTATCCCAGCGATTTCCTAAGGGCTATTTAGTAATTTCTTACCCTCCCAAGATTTAAACTACGTCATTTTAGCCTATATTTCAGACGTTTTAGTGGGGTTAACGAGCTCTTTTCCCCATTCCCCACTCAAACCCTTTAGAAACAGAACGTAGAGTTCTCCCTCAGAGTATTTCATAGCAAGAGCTAGGGCATATCTTTCCTCTTCGATTCTCAAGGATTCCTCCAGGTTTCTTCATCGGGTATGTGGGTATTCAAAAAGGGAAATTATTCTTCCCTTGTGTCCCCCCCCCCCAAAATTCTTCCATAACTTCTCTATTAGTTTTAGCCCTGAGCTTTTTGAATACGGAGAAATTACATGTTATTAATTCTCAATCTCTCATAGAATGATATTCTCATTTATTATTGATATGAATTCCATCAGTTCTTACTTAACTTATCGAGATTCTTGCAAGAGTGAATTGAAGCCCTGAATTCTTGTATGAAGATGATTTTTGCTTGAAAATATTCCTCTAGTGAATTAAGCATGTTTGGGCTGAATTTTCTTTGAAACTCTTATTATACATGAAACTAGCAGATATTCCATTGATAAGAATAATTTTAGACTTGATAAATTAGTTCTCTTGAATTCTTGAGTTCTTGCTATATTACAGAATTCCTGTGTTGTTGGCATGAGTCGAATTCTCTATTAGCTGCTTAATAGATCAGCTTAGTTAGAATGTAGAACCCCTTCAGAACTTTGCAGAAATTATCTACTAATCAGTTTGACTATAGAAATTCTCAAGGTGTCAGTAGTACCTCACAAATATCATAATTTGAATCGAAACTCAGTTATTGGTCCACTAGGCAGTCATAACATTTCAAGTATATGGTTCTGACTTTCCCCAGGACCCCAGTTCAGATTTTAGTTTGTTCGTAGACGATTACGACTTTTCTAAGATTAGCAGCTCTGACTAGTCTAGAACCCAGTTTAAGAATCTGGTCCGATAACACTCTCAGGGTACTTTCAGTAATATGTCCCTGACTAGTCTTGGAACCTAGTTTTGAGCTATCAGCCTAGTAGTTCAGTTTAGGTATTTCAGTGGGAGTAGGACTTAGCACCGAGTGGACCGGGGTTCCAGAGCGCCCAGGTACCCAGAACTACGTTGTCAGCATAGGATTACAGATATAGATTATTGGCCTGATTGGCCCCAGACTTTTGTGATCACCTAATTCATGCCTTATACCCTGGCAAAGTATATTGGGTCCTACCGGTGGGGTGTATACATCGGACTCCACGTCTAGCTCACGTGGTTATATGTCAGTTACAAACTCTCCCACTAGTCAGTCCAGTCCAGCTTCATAATGAGAATCTCAGTCCAGTTTCAGATCTATCAGTTCACTGCAGTATTACAGATTTAGGGCATGTCTTTGACCACTAGACAGGTTCATTTTGACCATCTCAGATACTTCAGATTATTTCAGTTAAGATAATTAGTTGGTCAAGAATGTCTTTCCAGTTCAGTCATTTACATCTATCAGTATATTCCTCTCACATACTTAGTACATTCAAAGTATTGACGCATACTTTTATGTTGTATCGTTTCATGATACAGCTGCAGGTTCTCAGACTCAGTACCGCTAGACGCTGCAATTCAAATTCTTTATCTCAGCAGTCGAAGTGTGAGTCATCATCATTCGAGGGTATTATTTCTTTCCTTCGGTCATTTATTATTTTCAGTTAGACTTAGAGATAGCTGGGGGCCTGTCCCAGAAACTTCTCAGTTAGATGGCTTTCATACATACATGATTTCAAATTTATCAGTATTATTCAAAGGTTTTGAACTTTATGTTTTCCGAATTGTCTTCCATAAATGCTCTATGATATTGTTCAAGTTCTATTGTGCATGTTTACTCAGAATACTAGTGAATGATAGACCAGGAGTTGACTTGGGGCCACTTGTGGCTTCAAGTACCATGTTACGTCCAGGATATAGGCTCGGGGTTTGACATTATCTTGGACAAATAGTTCCTACCCGTCACTTAGCCTACATTACAATGATCTTAAGTTCTAATTGATCTTAGATTCGAGGTTCTATATTAGTGGAGTATTTATACTAAGGGCAAGCCTATGGGTCGTCTTTTGCAAGCATGTTGAGTTCTTTGAGAGAGTGGGTAATATTGTTCTATCTATGCCCAAATCAAATTGTTTTATATCATGTGAGTGAAAGGGCATCTCTCCAAATAGTGAGGGACATATAATGGTGAGATGTTGGTGTATCTTTGATTGTTAAATCACATATGATTCATGTTGGCCCAAATATATCTTGCTAAATTAGTTCTAGAAGCTAATTGATTTCGATTTATGGCCTTTGAATATTAATCTTATATGCATGTTGAGAGGATTGTTAGAGCTTAATTACCTTGTCTAATGACCCTGAGTGTAAGTAGACTTTTTTGTAAGGTGAAATTTATGGTTGAATTGAGTGGGAAAGTAGTAGATTGTTCGAGGACGAACAATAGTTTAAGTGTGGGGGTGATATTGGGCATATTTACGCACTTATTTTCCATATTTTGCTCATACTTAACTATGTTTTGAGAATAAATCATGTGTGTTTTCTTTGGTTTTATATGATATTTGTGAAAAAGAGCTAACACACATGATTAGATGTTTGCAGGGACAAAAGTGATGGAATTGGATGTATTTGAGGCATAAATTAGCAAGAGTTGCCAAGAAAAACTCAAAAGGACAAAGTGCCACAGAATAACAGAAAATGACATCGCGTAGGCACATCTTCCTAAGGACCTGTGTGACGCGCAGGTATGTTCATGCAAGGAATGGAGCGATGTGGCACCATACTAGCGCAACTAGTGGCACGATGAGCAAGGCAGTGCCTAGCAACCCAGTTTTGCAAAACTCAATCCTAGTCCAAGTAGGAGCAATGCAAATTTATTCTACTACTATATATACTCCTCTTAGGACAATTTTTAGAGACACAACTTAGTTGCGAACTAGATACCACTTAATACTTGACTATTCTTGAGGAGTTAATTATTATAAGTGTGAAAAATATTATTCCATAATAGTGTTGGAGGAAAAACATCAAGTTTTTGTGATTCATATTAGCTTTCAAGATTTGTCAAACAATTTCATGTTATTGTAAGTATTTCATTATGACTTAATAAATCTTATGTTATTGTTACTTGACACATGAGCGGCTAAATCTCTTTAGCTTAGGTTGTGGGAACCAAGACGGATTAACATAAGTAGGCAAATAAAATAGTGATTCTTGAATGGTGAATTGAGTAGATTGTTATTCTCTTTTTTTTAATTAGTTTTAGCGGTTGCAAATGTTGAAACGTGTCTATATCATCAACTTGCTCGATCAAAGAGGTTGAAGTTAGGAAAAGAGAATAATAATGAAAATTTGAGGATACCAACCCTCATCTAATTATCTTAAGCTCTAACTAAGGATAGTTAATACAAGACTAATTATGACGAGGAGAAAATATATACACCTAAAGCCCGAGAGAATTTAGGTGAAATTCATTTATGTAGGTCGAGCAACGTTAGATGAACTTAGTCATCAATCTTGCACAAACTTATCCAGGATAGATCATTAATAAAATAAGTCTAGTACATTATGAAATCATGGGGAACACAATTCTAGTTTTGTCTCATCAATGTGATAACAACTTAATCACTATTTAGAGTTACTTTTTCTCTTATTTGCAATCCCCTTTCTGAAATATTGACTACCAGTTGCTTTACTCATCATTAGCATATTATTTCTACCATATTCCCTATGAGATCGACCCCAACCTAGTTAGGTTACTATATTTGACAGCAACCACTTTATATTCATTGTGAGGTGTAATTTAGGTTTGATTAGTGATCAGAAAAAGCAAGGAGAAACTTCACCTTTCAGACTTTGAGAATGACATGGAGCCATTGAGGTCTGAATCTATTGAAGGTGTGCTCGATATTGCACCATTTTAGGGTCTTTTGGTTGCTTATCTTGGAGGAGAGGAGCAGCAGAAAGAGAAAACCTAGATGACTAGGGTGGTGCCTGGCTAGAACTGTCACTGCTACTTTCGAGGAGAGAGAAATGTGAGAACGATATGGGGGAAGAGGAGAGTGGCACCTAGGTTTCTGTTGGGGGGGGGGGAAGACAAAGGGAAGGGGGAGAATATAGAGGGCATTAGGTTCCGGCTGTCTAGTTGTTTTGGAAAATGGGGAAGGGAAAGGTCTCTAATAAGTTTTGGTCGATTGACTTGTTTTAGGCCATCCGATCATTTGATCGGACGACTGAAATTAATTAGGAAATAAAAATAAATATGAAATATATAGCGATCATTTGATCGGACGGCTAAAATTAATTTGGCTCAGTTGAATATGCTTCTTTTGCAAGGATTGTGCTTCTTTAAATAGTTGACGTGTTACCATGCGATTGGTTCAAAAACCATCACTTGGATTGCTGAGTAGGATTACAAGATGTCTGATTTTAAAGTGGCCGGAATTTAAATTGTAGCACTTTCTCTTTCAATTGTGTCAATCTTTGACAAAACTAGCTAAATTGATAGAAATTAAATCAATTATTTTTTTCAAAGACAAACCACTTAGAATTAGATAAATTTGAGATAAAAATTAGAATGAATTATTAATTAATTAATTATGTAAGATTTTTTTATAAAGTAAAATATTTAATTAAAATATGGGCTAATTATAATTTTTGAGATCATAATTATCTCGAAATTGATAATTCAAGACGTGCTTAAATAAAATAATTATTTGTCCATAAAGTGATTTTTTTCAAGATAGTGAATATACTAAAACAAAATATATAATGAACATATATATATATATATATATATATATGTATGTATATATGTATGTATGTACGTGTGTATATATGTATAAGGATATTTTTTCAAATGAAAATGACAAATATTATCCATAATGTTTAGAAAATATTTTCAACATTTACAAATATTTACTTTACTTTGCTTAAAATAGCTTAAATAATTAATCAAATAATATGGAGAGCCAAAATTGAGTGTCAACAGTAATGATAGCTAAGGGATGGATAGTATTATATGGAAATCATTGCTCACTCTCTAAGCATTTTTTTGAGACATTAGACTAGTTTCTATTTCACCCAATCTTCATTTCTTCCATCCTTTTCACTTTCTTTTATTTCCCCCTATGTCTCCCCTAATCTTTAAGCACTCTTTAATTTTTATACACCACTAGCAAGGACCAATTTTTTATACTTTTCTCTTTTTAAAGTAGTTAAGCACTTTATTCTCTTTCTTTTATTTTTCTTATTCTTACTAATAACATTATATATTTTCTTACAAGTGCACCCTCAACTTATTTTATTAGTTTCCACCTATCTCTCTTTATTCATCTTAACCCTCATTTTTTCTTCCACGTGCTCTCTTTTAAAGTTTCTCAGGAAAATGGGAATCAAACATTATCAAATTCACAACAAATAGAAAATATTTCGCAATTGGTTATCAAGGGAACAAGGCGAATGGCTTAAAGGGGCTAAGAATGGATAATGTACAGATAGGCAAAAGTATTAGTGAAAATTATGACTAACAAAGACTACATATGTCATTTTCTATGCTTACACACTTTATTTCATTTTGTAGACACACTAGACAAGTTGTAGATATCTATGACATGCATGAAATACTACTAAAATTCACCACACCTAGTACACAAATGAATCAAACTGATTTCTTTCATTGACCTTATACTTGATAGCATGATCAAATTCAATGCAATCCATTTTTTAAGCCCTTTTCAAGATTACACTCAAGTGGAAGAGCCTAAATGTCTTAATTAGATGCAGTCTACCTTTATATGCACAACATTATGAAAGTTTCCCAATATTTCATTAAGTGATTCTAGGTTGAGTACCTAGCATTTGAAAGGCATTCAGATTCTCTATTATTATCCTACTCCTAACGATTAATTTTTTCTCAAGACGGTTGTCATCCATTTATCGTTAGAAAAAGTCTCTATCTATGACTACAAATAAAAATCTACCTAGATACAGTTCAAAGATTCCTTAGAAAAAAATCAAAAATAAAAATCAAGAGATGTCTATTACTAGCACATCACACTACTAATACTACTCATATCACATGCCAACATATATTTATCCTAAAAACAAAAAATATCAAAATAATCATCCAAAGACAAAAATAAAATAATATACATATTCTCTCCATGATCATGATCAACATATAACATACTAAAATTAATTAAAAAAAATTCTTTCTCCCTACGCCATACTTGAAAATTTGCACCTGCCTCAATGCTGAAAACAAATAGATAAAAGGACAGAAACAAAGAACTCCCTGACTAGGCATATGAATGCTCAGCCTCATCATTGGAAAGAGCAAACTTTGAGTTTCCTTCTTCGTTGTCACGTTCAAGCTAATCTTATCCTTTCTCTTCATCATCATATACTCCCTCCTCATGCACCATGGGTCAGATGTGGCACTATCATCATCTAGAGGCTCCTCACAAGTACACCACACCCTACACATTTGTTGAGCATGCTCCATTAAGTTGGTAACACTTATCCAACATGGCCAACTCCTCAAGTATGGAAACTTTTCCTCCCAGGTCAGCTGCAACTGCATTGTCCCATAGATATGGGCATTATAACAGTCACTTTGCACATGGAATTCACTAGAAGTCACTGTCCTTCCTTGAAGCTCATCCGACCCTTTTACATGGCTCACATCTATGGGTCTGTTCGCCATCGTTGTGCAAAAATCAACCTCCTCATCATTAATAGCATGAGACCTCAAATACTGTGTGAGGATGCTCCAATAGTAAAACCTGTGACCAGTGTCTTCATATGCCTGATGCATCATGGACTTTATTATACCTCCCAAGTGTATTAGTTTCCCAGTCATCAACATGTATATTAGGCACACCCTGTTCGAGTTACAGTGGTAAAGTGATCACTCAGCATAATCCGCACAGAGATGATCCTTAATCATACTCGAGCTTCCTTGGTCAAGTGTGTCATGGCCAGTGTTTTGTGGGTATTTTGGTCCTTTTGATTCACCCATCTCACATTTAAGTATTGACCATAAAGTACATGTTGATTTCTCTGTAGGGAGGATGAGACACATTCTTATTCAGTGGTGCACGTGGACTATCGAAGTCCCCATGAATCTGTACAAGTTATTTGCCTTAAATGAACCACCATACCCCTCACTTTTACCTCATTGGGGTCTTCGACATCATCCTAGTTGGCACAAACAAGTTTGAGGTTGCAGTAGCCTAAGTCTACAAAAACGAACTAGAGTCCCTACTAGCAATTTCTTGTCAAATTGCAGGATATTCTACCTTGAGCCTTTCTTCTTCAATTTGAACTTTGGAAATATAATGGTTGGGTTTGAACCTTTTGAACCATGTATTTTCATAACTTGCCATCCATTTTATCCCTAACCTTCAGGATGGAGGTTCAACGAGAGGGGGCGGCTCTACTTGAGGCACTGATGTGGGTGGGACTCCACTGCACTGCCCTTTCTCAATTTGGGTTCTCTTCTTTACCTTTCCATTAGTGGCCTTCCTTTTGCTTTTAGCAGCTTCTTTTACTTGACTTGGCTTCACAATTGTACTTGCAAAATGAAACCCAGTTATAATCTATAGATATGGCTAGAAAGTCAAGCTACAAGAATCAATTGATCCCACATTTAGTTTGCTAGTATGGTGCTGCTAGTCATGAGAATGGATACTTAGACTTCCCCATTGCATTACTTATGTTGATTAGCACCACATTATTACTACACGCCTTCTCACACCTTTAATTAGTTTCACTCCACACTTGCACCATGATACAACCATTGTGCCCACCCAGCGACTAATATTTGCTTAAGATGGTCATCATCTATCTATCATTAGAAACATGGTGCCCACAACTATCCTTTAGGCATTTTGTTAAACATATGATATGCACACTATTATAAGCTTGATCTTTATAGAGTCTACAAGCTCTTTTCCACAATCTAATCTCATTTATCAGCTAATTTAAACAACATTCATGCTACTTCACATACATTTATCATAATTTCAACCTATTTAACTCCATACTTTAGCACCACTCAAGTGAAGAATTCTACTATCAAAATTTTCACATTATCAAGCAAGATGGAAGAATAAGGAGTGGAGAAAGATATAGAATGAATTAAAGAGATTGAAACAACTTACTTGGCTCCTTGAATGTGAAGCTAAAATGAAGGTTTGAGAGTCTTGGGGGGAATCCTTAGGAGAACTTGTGCTTTTGAAGTTGAGAGTGAGGGAGGACTAGTAAGTCTAGAGGGGTTATATACGGGTGTGGGACATTTCATTTTTTAAAAGTTTAGAACTCCTTACCTTTTCAACTGCCTCATAGAAAGAGCGTCAAAGAGAGGAGGTATCTCGTGATAGGCTTCACTTCGCGAGGCGGCAAAGTTGTGCCTTGCTTTGGCTTTCGCCTTGCAAGGTAGAGAACACTTCCTGCCTTAAACAATTTTTTGGAGATTTTTTCCATATTCCACTCGGTACATTTCTTCCCTATACCTGCATGATATCACATCAATCATTGTTAAAAAATTAATTTGCCTCCCACTCATCCTTAGTTAAGGTTATGGCACGACCATCTCGAGTTTTCTCCCAAACAGTGTCTATTTATAGTTGTGGAACAACGCTACTCCATATTTTCTATAACTAATTTTTGCCACAAATTTTTTGGTCAACCTCTTTAGCGCAACATTGGCCAGTGACCATAAAAGTATTTGTTCTATCTTTTTATCTCACTCCAACTATGTTATCTAAAGCATTTTCTGGAAGAGACCATGGGGGGGTAAGAGGTGACTTTAGGTCAGTTTCAACCACTATAATGGCAGACAGTTCCTACTAGATGAACGAAAGCTTAAGAGCTCTATATCAAACACTTTCACTTTATCATGAGCTCCTATTGTCAGCAGCCATGTAGTTATTAGTGCCTTCCCTACCATTAAAAATAGACATTCCAAGATAAATGGAACTTCTGGGTATAACTTGAATTCAAGTATTATGAATTTCATCGTAAATATCAAGGACCTTATCTATACCAATACATCCTTGATGATGCCCTCAGGTCTCGCTAATTATCTGTTAGCCAGGTGCAACATAATTATCATTGGGCATGGTACACCCAGTCCCAGTGTCTTAAAAATAAATAAGGGAATCAAGTTAATGTTTGACCCCCGATATTACCCAATTCCCTAACCGTCACCTTTTTACCTATCAATATTTAAATTGTGAAGCTTCCTGGATCCTTTAGCTTGGTGAGTAATTTATTGCATATTTTTTATGAGTACTCCTTAGTGAGTGCAACTGAGGCATATTTTGTCAATCGCCTCTTGTTCACAACAATATCCCTAGTCTACCTTGCATATTGAGATATTCCCTGCAACATATCAATAAGGGGTATATTAATATGAATTTGTTTCAACAATTTTGGAAACTTGGTAAATATTTCCTCCTCCTTGTGGTTCTTCAATCTCAGTTGGAATGGAGGAGGTGGTTTTTTATGCCACTTTGACATCTTTGGGACCCACATTTTTAAGTATCAATTCTTCTATATCTATACCACTTCTAAATGTAATTGTATTACACTGCTTGGGACATGGAGAAATGTCATTGGGCAAGTCTCCTTGTGGCCTTGTATTATGTGCCTGGCAATTTGACCCATTTGTTTCTCCAATACCCACACGACTAAATCTTGATTCTGACATTTACTACCAGCTTGTCCAGCTTCTCTAACAATTTCTTCAGCAATTCTTCCACACCACTTAGCTAGTTGTGGGCCTGAGTGCCCTTTGATTGTTGAAATTTGACTGCCCCTGTTTTCTGTACTAATTTTAATTTTGATTTCATGCTGAAATTTGATTACCGCTATTTTCTGTACTGATTTTAATTCTGATTTCCACCCCATGAAAAGTTTGGGTGGTTCCTCTAGCTGGGATTGTAATTGTTTCCAAAATTTTGATTATCTGCACCTCTGCCTGCATTACCAACAAAATTCAAAAAATGTAGATTTATTCAAAACAGCTCTATTGCTTGATCGCTCCACATACTTCACAAAAAAATGTGTGTTTATTGCACTGGCTGAATATGAGGTTGATTCTAAGCCATAAGTATCTTGGTCAGCTGATTGATGTTGTTAAATATAGTAGCTACCTGAGAAAACAAAGCAGTCATATCATCCACCTCCAACATTCCTGTAGTCTTTACTATGCATCAACCTCTATCAATATTCCACTTGGTATTGCTCTATGATAACCTGTGCAACAATAGGTAGAGTTCATAGTAAGTCTTTTCTGGACTCTGTCCTCCTGCAACTGAATCTAACAGGATCTTGGTATGTGGCTCCAAGATTTCAATGAATATATGGATTAGCACCTCCTTTGTCTAGTGGTGGTGCGTACGATCTCTCCTAGACCTTTAAAACCTTCCCAGACCTAATACAAGGTGCCCCTTCTGTCTGACTAAACCCAATGAAATGATTGCTCAACCTCTTAGTCTTTCCAGATGGGAAATATTGAGCGAGAAATTTCTTGACCAAGTCAAACCAGGAAGTGATGGAATTTGGAGGTTTAGACTTGAGCTATCTCTTTGTTTCACCTAGAAGAGAGAAAATGAACAGTAGGAGCCTAACATAATCGGTTGAGACATATGTCGTGACATATGTGTCACTGATCTCTAGAAAGTTTTGGATGTTATGTTGCAGATCTTCATGGGGTAAACCTGTAAACTGCCCACTTGTATATAGGAGTTGAATCATGTTCTGCTTCAAGTCTTACCTTCCCATAATGGCAGGCTTTTGAATATGGGATTCACATTGCCTACGGGTGGTACTGCCACATATCATACTACCATGGGGATTCTTCCTCTGATGCCATATCTGATAACTACTTAATTACTTGTCTTTCTCATCTCAGTTGGTGGAAATATCTCTCTGGTTCCAGCTAGAAGTCTGTGAGATTTTCTCCATCGAGAATGCGTTGCATTCAACTATAGCACCTGCAAATGCGGTAGCTGACATCAAGTTGTTAACACTAATTTAAAAATAAAATAATAGCTAAAAACTCCAACTTTATGAATTTGAGTCCGCGACAACAACACCAAACAATTTTCGCATTCAAATGCCCACGCAAGTGTATGCGGTCGTGTAAGTAATATAGTGATAAAGAGATCAGGTTGTTGAACCCTCAAGGACTCATAGTTGATAAAGAGTTAAAAAAGCTACTGTTATTCAATGACTAGTGTTTTTAATGAAGGTTTTATAAACTTTGATTTAGAGTAACAAGAATTGAGCGATATTTTATGAAATCAACAAGGATAGAAGAACTCCAGGACTATGGCATACTTTTCCATTCATTTTCATGATGCATTTTAGTTAATATGCTAACTTTATTGAGATTTCTAATTCATGAGGTTAATAGTATATTCATGACTCTTTCGAGTATCTAACCTTCTACTCAGATTACGAACATGACTATATTTCCATAACATGTTTGTAACAGGAAGCTTTGAAACTCCAGTATTTGAACTAAATAGGGCGGACTAGGTATATCTCTATTCCCGCAAATCCTTTCTCTTAGAAAGGATCTTATTCTAATTGATTTATGTTCTATCTCAACTTTCCTCTCTCGAGTTCCGAACAAACTATAGATGTACCCTACTATCTCTAATTAGCGTAATAATAATAATAATAATAATAATAATAATAATAATAATAATAGAATCAATTAAACAAACTAAAATGATAATGTGAGCAATACTAATACAAGTTCATACGTAAACAATCAAGCTACAGTCATAGCCCCAGAATAAGGATGTTTAGCCACTGATATTCATATTACAAATATAAATGTTCATGTTTAATTCCATACTTAGAAAAGAAGATGAAACAGAGAAGTAACCTTATGTAGAGAGACGTTGGTCTTGTTTTCTGCTCTCCAAAATATTTGATACTTCCAAAATATGACTAAAGGGACCCTCTACACTAAGTGAAAAACTAAATAAAGACCCACACAAAATTGGGTGATTTTATTTTCAAAGTTAGAATATATCCTACGCTTGCGGGGCAAGCGCAAAGGCAAGGAGGTACCTCACGATGGGCTTCGCTCCGCAAGGCATTTCTGTTGTTCTGCATTTAGCCATTTCATCACCTCGCCTATGCATTCACCTCACGGGGTGAGCTCCAGAGCAAGTTTTGGTATATCCTTTATCCTCTCTCCATGAGGTTTTCAATTGCTCCTCATACTTTGCACAAATCAGCCATTCATGATTTAAGGCTCGCGAGGCGAGCTCCAGGGTGAGGTAAGTGATTGCTTTCAGCTTCACCCTGTGATACTCCTAAGGGGATTTCACTCTTGGTCAATTTTTCTCTTTTTTCTTCTTTTATTCTGGCCTAGCAAGCTCCAAAGCAAAGTGTGAGATTCCTTTGAGTTGTGCTCCGCATTGGGACATTATGTTTTCTCATACTTAGTCACTTTATCGGAGTTTTTACCTGCAAAATAGATAGAACACTTTCATTAGTCAAATGATGCAATAATGAGACATAGCTAGGTGTATTTAGCTTCTTTACTCTTAAAACAAGGCATAACTATGAGTAAAATATGATTAATAGACATATAAATACACCTAACATCAATGTCTATGCCCGAGAACTCTGTTGGGTCCCACCATATTTGAGCCTGGAAAAATCTCCATGAAATGACCCAAATCAACACACTCATAGCACCCTCTCCTTTTTATAGACTGTTAAGATGGTCCGTATGAATTAGAATGTCCTCCTTGTCCCGGTAACCTAGAATACGAACCTCGAGAGACGTGCTCTAAACTATGAATGATGTGTCTAGAATAACCACTTTCTAAGGCATGCAACGCTTCCTAAATATGTTGACTAGACTGAGAATAGTGACGTCTACTGAGTAATCTCGGTTCCAAGATGAAGTACAACTAAAGACACCAGATCTACGAGCCCTCTTTGTTGTCACCTCTATAGGATTGACAATGAATCATCTCCCTCCTTTGAATGACCTACAATCTATTGGAAAGAAGCCCTAAAATCTAATAATGATGTTATAGTCATATAAATCAAAAATATCAACCCCTTCACAAACCTCTATATCCTCTCTACCTTAGCGGGAAGTAGCATTAGTGCATAAGGGGCTAGTGCATAAAACCTCACCTCATACTCAATGACTGACATACCATATTGTTAAAGCCCCTTAAACCAGTCCTTCTTACTCTCCCTCAAGCTACAAGGAACAAATTACTCCAAGAGTGCCTTCAAAAACTAAATCCAAGACACGGGAGGTGACCAAACTGGTTTGCAATCAACATAAGCCCTCCACCACTTATTTGGGGGTCCCGGTCCCTATGGGACTCTACTAACCTGAGGTTATGAAACTTCTCATGACAGATAATCAAAGACTCATAAGAATCCTCTCTTGGGTCTCCATTAAATCTGGGGGACACATCCTAATAAATCTGTCAAACATTTTCTGCTCCTCCATCGACAAAACCAGCCTAGCCACATGACAGGGAGAAAGAACCCGTAGTGGTGCAACATCCATATGGGGAGCCATGGAAGCAGATGGTTGTGCCCCTAGTTTATGAAAAATTGGAGGTGGGACCTGATTAGGAGTTTGCACTCCGACTCAGTTTGAGAACCCTTTGGTGTAGTAGGAAAAGCGCCCACCTAGTCCATGCTCTCAAGGACGCCCAATAACCAAACCATAGTATCCTGAAGCATATGTGTGGCAATGATATGCAGTGGTTCTAGAGCTAGCCACAGCTTTTATCCTGGAAAAGGCTCATTATCTAGCTATACATGTGGCTCAGGAGACACTGCTCTAACACGGGCCTAAGAAACCACAAGTGTTGGACATCTCGCAGATACTAATTCAGGGGCTCTACCATGCCCCCTGCATCAATTGTGTGCAATGGCCTTAGCAGCGAGTGTGGGCACCTCATCTCCTGCAACAATTGATCGAGTACTCACAATCTATGAAAGAATGAAACAATGAAGTTTAGAAACTCAAAAAGGACTCAATTATGCATAGTAAGAATCAAATAGAAATTTCCTAGATATCATGTAGCCTCGTGAAGATAAGTAATGGACATCTCCATACGGATCAATAATACTGTACTAGACATTGCTTTTATACTTATGAGATCGGTGAATAATGCTCTGATATCAAATTATCATGATTCAAAATTCAAAAGGGTCATGACAGCACCTACACTCTTCTCCCCGCCCCCCCACCCCCCACCCCCTCCCATCCCCGATACATAAGCCAAACAAGTAACCAAACAACTTCAAAAGTAAAGTAATTAGATGCAAAAATAAGGAAATTACAAGTTCAAACCATAAGAATCTTTGTATAAATCAAATACGAAAAAATAACCAAATACAATCCCCAAGACTCCATGCCAAGCATATAAGAGCATCTAAGGGTACATAATACTAGCTAAACATTGGAACACTGTCTGAAATAATGAGAAGACATAAATAAAGGATTCATGGAGTCTGTGTTGTAAATCTACTAGGCAACTCGCTAAGAGATCTTCAGAATAAAGCCTCCAATTCTGGAAGTCAATGCAGACCACTTGTCATGACCTGAACATGGGCCCGGATTGAGACACGAGACAAGGAGTCCTAAGACACTCCAAGTCGATCCATGGCATGAACATACATCCAATATCAATAAAAGTGGAAGATCGATCACGAGAAACATAGCGGAAGTCTAATCATAACATAACATCAGAATCGGTATTCACTTCATACATGACAAGCTGATTCAATATACAGTCTGAAAGCCTCTAACATATCTGATGGGTTGATGGGACAACACCCCCAACTAACCTAACAAGTTTGAAAAATTAAAAATACAGGATGACTAATAACGAATGGTCCTTGGGAGATGAGGACTCACCGCTGAAGCTGAATGCTAACTCCGAAAACTGGCTAGTGACGAGGCTGAGTCTGAAGATCGGAGCCCATATCATGAAAGGGTACAACATAGAGTATGCAGTCAGTACGTGAAATGTACTGAGTATTCAAGGTGAGTAAAACTTCTTAGATAAATAAAATCATTTAAAACATACATAACATAAAACATAATCAAGATAAAAATCTGAGAGTAAGGATTGCATGCTATTTTCTGAAATCATGATCTGAACATAACTGAACATCTTAACTGAATCCAATGACTCAAAGCTAAAATATGATAATCAAACGTAAAACTGAACATTTAGTCTTCTTTCCAACACATTCAATCATTTGTCAATCGGAGTTCGGAGTAAAAAGCGATGAGCAGTTTAGTCAAGCATTATCAGGTTGAAGGGAAGAATAACGGTCCGTCAACCAACCGACGACCCGTCAAGTTGGTCTGTCATTCTTAACTAGAAACTGTAAAATTTCTCCTCAAAGTGGCGGGAAGAGCCACGATCCATCAACCGACCGGCGGCCCGTCATTTGGGTCGTTACTTGGGGGATTTCTGGGCTTTTAAAAGCCGCTTAAACATATTTTTTTTTGTTATTTTTTCACCTCGTGGTCAACCTTATCAGTTCCAATAGATCTCTCTAACCCTCATAAGGCTAGGTAAGTATTCTCCACCATATTATAACATAAATTCATGAATTTCTTCATAATTCTAATATCAAAATCATCTTCCTATCTCTAGCAAGGTCAAGAACAACTTTTGAGTTTCAAGACTTGAAATCTTGAGTACTCCTCCTTCCTCCAAGGTAAGTAACTCTCTTAAAACCTTGAATGAATATGGTATTCTAATATTTAAGGATTTTATAAGGTCAGCACTCATGGGAGGGTGCTAGAAATCCATGATTTCATATGATGACCTAGTGTTAGGGTTTAGGGGAATGTTTTGGTGTTGAGGATGGATGTGGTTGTTTTGGTTGGACTTAATAATGGGCATGCATGTTACTAGGGGACTGTATAAAGAGGCGGGTGTTATTACACCCACCCATAAGAGGCTCAAATTCCTATGCCCTCCGGATGTTCGATGTAATGCCTCTATGACTTGAATTTCATTGTTAAGCTATTGATTATCGTTCCTATTCATATAATTGTTGTAGATTAATGCTATAAAAGGATTTTTTCTTGTGATGATAATTTTGAGGACAAGGATAAGCTATGTAAGGCTATATGTACATGTGGTAACCTCATTGTTCTTCCCCACACTACGTTATTCATGCCTATAAGCTTTTCTAATTTCTCCATATATGTGTTAGAGTTATGATGAAAATATTATTTCTTGATCTTATTGATTCTTATGAAATTCAAGACTTGCCTATAATCTTGTTCATACTTTGTGGTACCTCTTTTCCAAGAATTTTATGATTTTCTATACAAAATTATGAAAGCATGAAAGATATGAAATTCCTTGGAAGTCAGAGCTTGATGATTCCCCTTAAGGATTTACTTATGAAATTCTTCTTGTTCTTATGTTAAGGTCAAGAACATTATGTTTATGATGAATTGCTTTCAAAACTCTATGAGTTCCTATGTATGTTTTATGATCATTCTTGATTACTCCATGAGTCCCTATATATGCCTTTGATCCTTATACAAGTTCCATGGATCCTCTTACAAAAAGTTTCAATCTTACAATTATGATTTTTCCTCTATAAGAAAAGTTTTAACGATTTTATGAATTATGATTTTTCCTCTACAATAGCAGTTTTAGTGACCATATGATCTACGATTTTTTCTCTAAAAGAGAAGTTTGATGATTTCTATGAAGAATGATTACACTACTTAAAAGTCTTATGACATTGATGAACTATGATTATTATACGATGATAACTTATGATGATAAGCTTGGTTGCTTAATTATGATTTCAAGTAAATCACTTATGAAATAAAAATGGGAGTGGTATTATTAACTGAGAAGGTTTTGTGCCTAAAAATACGTATGCCAATGTAGGTTATGGATCATTTCAGTTGGTGCGGATGACTCCTTATGTACGCCTGGTACGGGTTGTTTGTGAATTCTTGCTAGCAAACTATGTTATGATGTCTCATACCTCGGCAAGGTATGGGATGACTTAGCTAATCGAGCTGAGATCAGACTCCATATTTACATGATGGTTTATGTCAGTTAAGTTAAGAACCTCCCACAATGAAGTAATGAATGATGATGTAAAATTTAATTTTTAAATTAAAAGTCAACCTATTAATTTCATATTCTTGACTTCCTTCATATTATGTCTATACTATTGGTTGTCCTGTCTATTATCAGCTATGTTGTATTTTATTCATCCATTTTACATACAGTACGATCCTATGTACTCACGTCCCTTTTGTCGGGGGCACTGCATTATTTTATAATACAGACTTAGGCACTCAAATCGACAATAAAGTCGCAAAGCTAGGATTCTCTCTATTTCGCTATTGGTACGCCTCATTTATTTTAGGCTTAGTTACTTCAATCAGCTTTAGTAGATTTTGATTATAAGGTATGCTGGATGATTTGTCCGGGTAAAATCAATTATTCCAATTATGATAGAGGCTTCATAGACTATTTCTCATGTTATGTAAACTTGGTAAGTCTCTCTATAAATTGATTTCCTTTTTTTAAAAAGGCTTGAGTCTAATTATTATTCCACTTGTATTAAATGAATGCTCAGGATGTATGCATGTTATGTGGTTCGCTCGGGACAGAAATGACACCGGGTGCCAGCCATGCCTAGATCCTAAATCAGGGCATCACAAAATCTGTGTGTGAGAGAGAGAGAAGGGGAAAGAGGGAGAGGGAGATGGAAGGAGAGGGCACGACACAGAGAGAGGCGTGGCGGGGAGAGAGGAATAGATGGAGAGAATAAATTGTAAAAATAGTCTATTGACCTGAAATAATATTTCGACCTTACCGACTAAAGTTGTCAGAAACTTAAGTGATTTTAAATTTTAAAAAAAGGTTTTTAAAATTTTTTGACTACAGTAGTCGAAATATTAAATGATTTTAAATTAAAAAAAATTTAAGATTTCGACAATAGTAGTCTCACTATAATAAGATTATTTTAATTATATTTACAGTTTTCTGACTATAGTAGTCACAAAATTTAGTGCGTTTTAAATTTTAAAAAAATTAAAATAGTCAAATAAGTAGTCTCTCCTTAATAATATTATATTAATTATATATATAGATTTCCGACTACCGAAGTAGGAAAATTAGTCAACATTTTTGTTGACTTCATTCTTGACTACTTACTAATAGTGTCTATCAGAAGATTTAAAGGGCAAATTATTTTATAAAACTTTACGACTACAGTAGTCAAAAAGGTAATGGGATACAATTAATAGAAATTACAAAAATATAAATCTTAATTTTCTGACTACAATTGTTTAAAAATAGACATACTTCTGATTGCTTAATCGTAGTCGGCATTTGTAGTCGGAAAATAGCAGAATTCTGGTAGTGTGATGAGTAGTGCTTCTGAGGAGGGAGAAGATGAGGAATTCGGTGCTACTGATGGATTCGATGCTGAGGATAAGGATGATAATATTTGCTCGCTTGAGTCATTTGATAGTGAGGGAGAGGGCGATGTCGAGGGCTCTAATGAGGAGTAGGCCCTAGAGGGCCGCACGGAGTATCTCGTAGTTTACTTCTACACTTTTTGGCTTTAATTATGCATTAAGGACACTGCATGAACTTAAGTGTGGGGTGGGAGATACTACCTTTGTAATAACATTTTGAGGTCGGAATATTTATGCCACAGTTTAGTTTCTTAATCGACCTCAGTTGGTTTTTCAACATTGGTCTTTGAACCAAGTGAGTTTTATTTTTAGTCATAGAAATGACAGTTCTCGACGATGGATGATTGACGATTGTCTTGAGAAAAAATTAGTTGAATTGATGGTAGGAAGGAATCTTAAGCCCTTGAGACCAAAGTGAATACTATGTGCTCGGGCTAGGTGTTGTATTGACCCCAGGTGCAAGTTGGTGTTTTGATTGAGAAAACATGCCAAGACAAACAACAGATGACCTTCATTGAGAATTTGAGCTCAATTTCGTGACTCACCCTTTGAATGTTGGCCTAAAACAAAAATTCTTGCACTGATTGTTTATTTGCTTAACCGATGTTTAATATGTGTCCGTGTTGAGCCAAATACGTGTCATGTGTGAAGTGAGCTTAATTGGTATTCCATGCTTTATGATAATGTCTAGAACTTGCTAGTGTGGTGACAAAGAAAAATGAAGAATGTAGGGTTGGGAGATGACAGAGACATTTCTTTGTTAAGCCTTGTTTCTCCATATTTTTTACCTACCCATACATAATATCCTTAGTTAACCCTATTGAGCTTTTAGCCTATTATTTTGATAATTATATTTGAAGCTAATTCCCTTGCTTGATTGACCACGAATTTGATACTCCTATAAGCACTTAGAATCATGAATAAGTGAGAGCCTAAGAGAGAATTGAAGGGTGTGAAGTGGATTATGGAGGGTGGAAAAATAAATAAAAAGATTAAGAGTGCATATGTTGAACAAAAATTATAGACGCCACTAGTAGGGAGTAAATAAGAAAGCAAAAAAAAAAGTCAATGACTGCACCTTGCTAGTGTCACAAGAAATATTTGCCTAAGATAAATAAAGAAACTTGAGTATATAGTATGAGAAGAGAAGAGTGTTACAAGAAAAACAAAATATACTAAACGAATCGAGAACATATGATTTGGTAAAGTGCTTAGGAAGATAGTCATTATTTCGCCAAATATTTTCTACCCAATTCTTAACCTACATTGTAGCCATTGAAGACCTACTTGATCCTAATCTGACATTCTTGTATTAGTAGTATAATTACATAAAAGGAAAGATTATGGTTCATCTCATATTGTATGATAAATTCTTTGAAAGCGTGAGCGTAATTGACTTTTGTGCCATATAAATTATTATTGTTGAATATTGAGTAAATTTTGGACACTTCTCTTCTTTGGTAATGACATATAGTTGGCGAAAAGATTGGTGAATAATGACTCTTGGTTAGGTAAGCATAAAAAGCTTAGTCGATGATTATACGAAAAGTTAGTCTTTGAGGCTAGGTCATCTTGAGAAGGTTGTTGTTAAACCTTTAAAAGAAGAAAGATTTCTGGATTTTGTGAAGGCGTGATATGTTAAGAATTGCACACCATTGGTAGGCGTACTCTTAGTCTGAGCAGATCTGTTCACTTGGTATTGCTCTGGAGAAAGTCGGTGCTTGCTCGAGAACGAGCAAGAGTCTAAGTATGTGGTGTTGATGTTGGGAAAAATGCATATATTTAGCTATCAATTACCTTGCATTTTGTCCCCTTTTGTCACTTTTGCATATTTATTTTATCATATTTCGCTTAATGTTGTGGTTTCGATGTACACGAGCAATTATTAATGAAAAAGAAGTATTTTGAGGCATTTCATCATAATTTGAAAGAAGATCACATGAAGACACAAAAATTACAAGTTCTCTAAGCAGTTGTGCCACCCTTGCTACACAAGGATGGCCAAAGAACATGAAGTTTTGCCACATGAAGCCATAGCAAAGATGGCACAAAGAAATTAGCCGGGAAAACCTAGAATGTACTATCACTCCACCCTTTTGCAATGCAAGGTGACGAAGATGGGAACTTTGCTACACTTGAGGCATGGTGAAGGTGGCTCAAGGATTTCTTATTTCAGAAGAAAAAATATACTACCGTGCCATACCTTAGCGATGCAAGGGTAGCGTGAAGAAGGAGTTCTTTTCGTCATGTTTCCATAGCAAAGGTTAAGATTTGCCAACGGGACGGGACGTCCTGGCCCTGCCCGGTACATTTCAGGTCTAACACCTGTAATCCCGGTTCTGGTGGACCAAGGGATAGGGGGACAAAGTTAGGATGGGATGCGGGACGAGACGGGCCTAGGGGTTTTTACCAGTTGTCCCAACTCATTCTGTTCCAATACCGGACCTGTCAACTCAATTTGTCCCTTGGATTTTAAAAAAATTAAATTGAAACTAGTCGTTTGGGAAACGGCTAGTGAGGCCCCTCAATAGCTATTTCACCTCAAACAGCCCCCCTTCCACACCCTACATCCCTTAACTTATTTTTAAATCTCAAAGTCTTAAAAACTACACCTAAGTCCAACCTAATAACTATAAATACCTCTCCACCTCTTCACAATTTCACAATCATCTACTCATCCAGTCTCTCATTCTCATTCTCTAACTTTATCTTCTACTACTATAATCTCTCTAAGTTATTTTTATTTTTATTAATATTTTTTCTAATCAAGTATCAATTATCAAGCTTGGTGATATTCAAATTTCTAGTTGCTACATCAATTTTTGGCTTTTAATTATAGCTATTTTCTTTTACACAGATGTTTGGTGCATTCGTTTCATACTTTCTTCTCTTAATTTATTTAATTTTCGCATTTAATTTTCATTTTATTTTTTATTTTATTTTTTCTTTGTCATATTTATTTAGTTATAAATTTAATATTGATTTCGATAAAAACTGTTTTGAAAAATAAGACTTTTGGTATGAACTTAACATCGATATTAAATGTGTTTATTAAAAAAAAGTAAAGGTTCTAGTTCTAAAAAAATTGGTAGTTCTTCTCAACCAATGCCTAGAGCTAGAATTAATACGGTTGATTTTACATATGTTGATGATACTCGTATTAATAATAATCCGGATAAGAAGAAGAAGAAGCTACTGAAGCTCCAAGGCTACCGAAGCTCCAAATGGGAATAACCCTTAGTCTGGGGCTCAACTTCCCCTTATACAGAAGAGGTACACCTGCTAGTCCAGCTACCGAAGCTCCAACTCCGGATAACCCTTAGTCTAGGGCTCAACTTCCCCTTATACAGAAGAGATACACCTACTAGTCCGGTTACCGAAGCTCCAACTTGGGATAATCCTTAGTCTGGGGCTCAACTTCTTCTTATACCTCCTAAAAGGGGTAAGACAAAGATTGAACATTCTCAAAACTTCTATTGTGTAGCAATTTATGTATCAAAAATGAGGGAAAAGCGCTTGCTATTTGTAATAAATGTAAAAAAAATAATTTAAGCATAAATTTGGTAGAAACGTAGGTGGGACAGGGGGGAGGGTTAAATAAACATTAGTTACAATACTGTAAAATAGAATATATGTAGGCTAAAGCAGCCTCCGAAATCGGCTAATGCTCATTTTGGATTGACAGGGGATTCCAACATTGTTAAAAGCCAGTTAGACCCTTCAAACCCAAATGGCCGTATTACACAATGCAAATATAGTAAAGAAAGATATCGTGAAAATACTGCTAAAACGGTTGTTGTTTATGGTTTTCCTTTTAGTTTTCCTTCGCATCCCGATTTTATTACTCATATTCAAAAAACATATAATCCTTCTTTTCATGGTTTTTCAAGAAACATGGTTAACAAAATGTTTATAAATTTCAAAATAAACATTGTCATTGCCTTTGTCGCTTATTTAGTTATTCAGATGCTAGAGTTTTTGTCGCTTCTGATATGGGTCGTAGTGTTAATTTCATTGATTATTTAACTGTTACAGTACATTGGATTGATCATAACTTGAACCTACAAAAAGAATTATAGGTTATAAGGATTGTGAGCAGAGAAAACATGCTTCTTATATAGCATATACTGTAGCAGAAATTTTAGAATTTTATGGATTTTGTGACAAAGTAATGAGTATTACCTTAGATAATGTTTCTGCTAATACAAGTATTTTTAGTATGTTAAAAGCTAGGTTATATCTAGTTAATAATAATGTTTTTCATATTAGATGTGTTGCACATATATTTAATTTGGTTGTAAGAGATGGTGTTAATTTATCTGATTCTAGTTGTACAAAAATTGAATATGCTTGTTTTTGAATTTTTCAAATGAATAAAAGTTTTAAAGTTCGTGAATTTAAAGAGGTTTGTAGAATATATGATCTTTCATATAGAAAAGTACCAAAACAAACTAAAACTAGATGGAATTATTTATATGAAATGTTAAAAGTTGTCTATACTTATAGAAGACCTATCACTATGACTTATAATGCTCATAATTCTGACCCAGAAAAGAAACTAAATGTGGATGAGTGGGATAAAGTAAATGAACTTACTAAATTTTTAAAATTATTTTATCAAGCAACAAAAATATTTTCTAGGATGTATTTTTCAACTATTTATGAAGTTTTAATAATTGTATGTGTTATTTCATCTAAATTTGTTGAACATAAAATATTAAAAAATTTGCACCGGCTATTGAAGCTATGATTCAAAAATTCTAAAAATATTTTTTCTATTCCTCAGATTTATTTAACTACTGTTCTTTTTAACTCTGAATATAAAGAACAAGGTGCAAAAGGATTGGTTCAAAAAATTTATGAAAATTTAGAAATTGAAGATCATGAAGTCCAAAGTTTGATAAGCTGTAAAAACAGTATTAAAGTATATGCTAGATTAATGTATGACACCTATTGCTCCTTAAAAATAAATAATGTACATGCCCCTCAATCTTCTAGGCCTCAAGTAAATACTACCCATTACTTTGCAAAAGGAATTATTGGTTTTGATTCTTCTGGCAAATGTGGATTTGATGAATATCTTAATCAGGGATTGAAAGATGTTAGGGATGATGAATGCAACCCATATATTTTGGATTTGTGGAGGGCTCATGGCAACGCATTTTCAAAACTTAGCAAGATGGTTCGAGATGTGCTAGCCATTTAAGTATCATTAATCACTTCAGATACCGCTTTCATCGGAGACCATCGACATTCATTGGCAGAAGACAGCTTGGAGATATCAATTTTATTCAGGGATTGGATCAACGTTGATAGAAATCATGGGCTACCAAAGTTAAGTTTCCAAAAAGAATCTTTTTAAGATTCAACAATTGGAGCTAATAGTGATGATGGCATATAAGCCCAAGACCATCAACAATCTATGCAATGCCGGAGAATGTTTTCGCTCAAATGATAGAAGATTAGAAAGAAATTTTATTGAACTATATAAATATTAGTACTATATTTGAGGTCTAGTTTAAAGAGAAGTCTTCCTAGAAGGTGGCTACGTAGATTAGATGCTCTACCAATATTTATAAATTGCAGTATAAATTTGTATCATTATATTTTATTTGAATATCAACCAAGTTTGTTCAGTGGTCGTAAGCTTATTAATCTAACCCAAATTAAATTTAAAGGACTTTAGTTTTAATTTTTTTTTATTGTGTTATATTCAACACAGATCTTTTTATTTATTTTTAAAAAAAATTAATTACAAGTTTACAACATACAAACTTACTATAGAATTTAATTCGCAAAAACTTTAAAAAACTTATAAATTCAAATAAATAATTTTTTACATCATATTTTTTCTAAAAAAAAATTGCTTAGCTAACTTATTAACCTACTTCATATTTCACTTTACAAACTTTAATAAATAAGTTTTACTTAGTAAACTTTAATAAATAACTTTTACTTTGCTAACTTACTTCATATTTTAAAATTCAAATTGAAATAATCTTTTACATCATATTTCAAATTTTAAATTTGAAATTTAAATTCTCTAACTCTAACTCTTTAAGTATAAACATTAAGAGTGTAAGACTATAAAACTTTAAAAATAAGTTTAAATCATAACTTATACTTTTAAATGATTTTTTAAAAAATTATTATCCGTCTCATTTTATATGCAACGAGACGAGACCGCCTGATTATCCCGTCTGTCATAGCCCGATTCGTCCTGGCCCATTGGCGAATTCTGACTAGGACCGTCCCGCTTCTTCCCATCTTGTCCCATTCCGTTGGCAACATTAGCAAAGATGGCGCAAGAAAACCTGTCTTTCTGAATCCAAATAACACTGTTGCGCCACCTCTTGCAATGCAAGGGTGGCGAGAAGTTACAACTTTCTAGTCCGATTAGAATTCGATTATGCTAATTTTTTTGCACGATCTAAATTCTATAAATAGATCTTTTATGGGAGAAAGGGGGTTGGACGAATTTTTAGATTCTAAAGCTAAGGAAATGGACAAACTTTCTTTGATTTATTTTTTTCTTTATTTCTTTCATTTAATTCTTGCAATCTCATGAATTCTTGTATGCTTATTAGAATTATGAGAAGCTAAACTACCTAGTTCTAGGGTTTTGGCTTAATATGAAGGTTGATGATTGATAATTCGAATATTCTTATTTGATTCTCCATAATTGAGTTATTTATTTCTTTTTTATTTTTATTATTTATTAGCTTTATTACCTTTCAAATACTATTTGTCACTTGTTAATTGAACTCGAAAGAGAAAATTACGAGGGTGATAATGTCACGATACGAACATAGGCCCTATAAAGGCACGAGACAAGGAACCTCAAGAGGCTATAAGTCAACCCATGGCATGAACATAACGTCTAAGAGCCTACAACAAGAGGAAACTGATAAAATAAAATATGCTTAAGCGGAAGTCTGCATACATATCAATCTAAAACAGAATCAACACTGACAAGTTGATTTTCTACATATTGTCTGAAAAACCTCTAACATAATTGATGAGCTAATGGGACAGCATCCCCAACTAGCATGACACAAAATATAAAAACTGAAATAACATATCAATGGATAGCTAAATTTCCTCGAAGGACGAGGACTCACCAACTTTGGCTAATAAGCCTGAGGGGAAAGCAGGACTAATTGTGCGGCTGAGACTGATTCCTCGGACCTGTATCAGGAAACCATACAACATAGAGTATGCGGTCAGTACTTGAAATGTACTGAGTATGCAAGGTAAGTAAAACGGACAGTTAAAATACATAAGAGTTCATAAGAGTAGGACAGCATGAACATGAAGCAAATATCGTAATATAAACATGAGGTCTCAAGGTTTTCAAACCATTTATAATGTAGTCATAATCATAGTCATAAGAGATACTTTATAAAAAGATAACTTGAGCCAAAGTAACATAAACATGACAATGCATAAATCATGAGGAACAATGGGAGGACTCGTCTTAACCGACACCATCATGATAGAGCTCACATGATGCCCGAACTTTTTGCTCAAGCGGGCAGAGCCATCCTAGGCGTGCCAAGCAAGGGACATTCATGATGTGATATCACAAGAGATCCAAAAATATATGCATATAACTATGGTGGCATGTAGTTCTGATACCACAGGGTTTACATGAACGCCAGGTCTACTCGGTGCTAGACACTGCTCCCAAAAACATGCACATAAGGCTCATACCGTAATCGTGAAATCATTCATGAAGTTCATGGAAAAATAAATCATAAACTTGATATACTTTAAATACATGATTAGCCATGAAGAAGGGCCCTTGAGTCGGCCAAGAGTCATAAATTCATATATCATGAAGACCATGCATACTTATGAAAATTCATATACTTGATATCTATAAATCCATGAAGAGTACTTGAATAGAAATCATAACATGAATCATAAATCATAATTTAGTCTTAGTAAGATCAAAATCATAATAGAATCATAACTTGACTTTTCATGAAACCTTACATGATTGGGCATAGATTGATTGAGATTTGAAACCATAAAATAAATAATTGATTTAAATATAAAATCTGCCCATAGATCTTAAAGCAACATTTAGAACATAAAGGAGATTGACTCATAATCCAATCAAAGAGAAATTCATGAATTTGGGGTTAAAACCTCATGAGATCATCAAATATACTTTAATACTTAAATTCATGAACATAGAGAAAAATTGGGGCATGAGAGTGAGAAGGACTCTCATTCACAACCCTACATACCTGGGTAATTTGATCTTACACTCTCCCTTGAAAGCCCAAATGAATCGGAGAAGAAATTGGGGAGTTCTAGACTTGATCTTCCCTTAGAAATCCTCTAGTTTGCATGCATAGGGAGGGAATGGGTTAGAATAGGTTAAGCACCCTTAAAACCCTCCTAACTGAGCTTAAAACGATGTAATTTAGGACCTTAGATCTTAGAATTTATGAAGATACCCTTACTAAAAATCTAGAAAATAGGCACTGCTAGTGACCACGACTCATACCACGAGTCGTACCTCATTCCCACAACTCGTGGTTTCCACCCATTACTTCCTACCAAAATTTTCTCAGTTCTCAGACCTTCGAACGATGACTCGATAAGACGAGTCTTTACTCAACACAATGACCCGTTGTGTCCTCTCATCGTCACCACTGACCCCACAAGTACAGTTTTTGAAACTCCCAGCACAAGTCAACCCACGAATCATACCTCCAAACCATAGGTCGTTGGACCCATCCGTTGCCTTTGTGCTAATTTTCATTGCAGCTCCTCACGGGTGCTTACGACGACTCATTGTTCCTTACAACGAATCATACCAAGAATCGTACCATCCAACCCTGGTATCTCAGAGACAAACGATGACCTCAAACCATGACCTATTACATAACCCAACGAGTCATCCCTGGACTCGTTACCACTGAGCCTCCTGTTATAGAGTCTGAGTATGAGTGGTTCCTATGGGTCTTTACACCTTCCCACGAGTTGTCCTGAGTCAAAATTTTTTTTGCTGTTCTCCTTTCAAATTCCTGAGTCTAGTCTTAGGCACTTTCGAGGTATTGCACATAAGAAGAAATAGAGCTTGTTTTTTAACCGTATAGGGAAAGGGGGTTGATTCGCTATTGAGGATAGAAATATACTCTTTAGTCTTGCTTAGTTGATACAGATAAAATCTTACATGTACTTCACTATTAAGCAACGGTCATTAAAATATGAACATTAAGGATAGTCGAGTAATCTTAGAGTTATCGGCAAGAAGCTCAACAAAGTGTGTTTACCCGCAACTAGTAACTCAGAGAATAAATAAGTATAATGATTTGATAACTCAACCGTATTGTAAAGTCGCCAAGACCCTGAATTGTTATCTCTATTCAAAAAATTCATCCATTTCAACGCTTCCAATATTTCTGTTTTAATTGTTAACACTTAGTATTAAAGCTCAAAAACCAACTGTCTTTTTAGAACAGTGAAATAAGAATTTAAACTAGAATAATCAATCTGACAAGTCCTTATGGGTAAAATAATCTAGACATTATCATTCTATATTACTTGACGACCGCGTGCATTTGGACGCATGAGCATGTCTAGGAAAGCAGTTGATTTTGGAACAAATAGATTTGAATAAAAATGGAAGAGAATTAAAAATAATAATTTAACTTGTATCACATGCCGACCATTACACTTACCATAAGGATATCAAGTGTAATTGTGAATATAAGTTAAACATGAACTCGAGTTCACCTCTTTAGAGGGTGAGAGATCAAATAACTAGCTACTAGAGTAGCAAATGATATCTGGGTATTGTGAGTAGAAAAATCCTCATGTTATTAATGAATTCTTTCGCAAGTGATTGGATTCCTACATGGAGCTATTGTTAAATCTTAATAGGTATAGCTTTTGATGCTCACACGTCACACGAATTATTTATTTGTATGAATTATGTTTGTGCTATAAGCATGGTACTAGTTTAGGTCTAGTCCATCATGTGTAAAGTGAGAGATGTTGGATATTGATTTTGGATCGTGAATCGCTCATATGGACTGGCCCGACTCGATCCGTTATAGAAGAGATAAAGTTAGCAGAGGTTACTGGAGAACCTTCGTATGTTTCAGTTTTTTATGAGAAGTTAGTTCCCCCCCATACAGCTTTCACGTTCCTCGTTCTCTATTTTGTTAAAAGAGAACAAGGCCTTCTCTTCTGATAAGGCTTTTCTTTTGGAAACAGAAAAATTCTTCTTCTCCTTTTCTTCTCAAAAGAAAAAAACCACAGGACTTTCAGTTTGTGGCATCAAAGTTGTACTTTCTAGTGAAATAGAATTGGCTTGGAGCAATTCTTAGTTGCATAGATTTCAATGATCTTCTATTGTTGTTAACGAGTATATAATTTTTGTTCCTATTACGATTATCTTACACTAATTAAAAGTGAAAGAGTGTTATAGATAGACTACTTTTTGTGTTTAGTTTTTAGATATGTAAATGTTATTCTAAAAAGGTTAAAAATTCAAACTTGAAATTACGATGAAAATTTAAAAAAAAAAAGAAAATTAACTCTCAAAATATGCCACTTATTGAAAGATATGGTATGATTATAAGTTTTTAAGGAGAAGCATAAGCAACGATAGGGGTCCTAACTAGATGCACCCCATCATCCCACACCAAAGAAGCAGACAACATAGAGTCATTTATGTTTGCCGTTACTGACACCACGAACGATTGCTTCTGCGCTATTGATGTGAATGTTATAAGGCGTGGTTCTACTCGAACAGTGAGCCCCTCAGGTGCTACAATAGTTGCCATGTAAGTTGAAACTGGCGTACCGACATTAGTTATGGTCCTATGAAAAACTCGGGTGATCTTTGAGTTTTTCGAGGAAGAAAGTGTGAAAGAAGGGTAGTTTAGATCCCAAACAGTGGCATTGGTTTGACAAGTGCAACAAGTCTTATCCCCTGTAATAATCCGCAAGTTGTTGGTACTGTATCCTTGCCCACACAAGAATTTCACGTAATCATTTTCTCCCATGTCGTATACCAGTCCGGGACGTGCAGCTTTTGTTGGATTTATTTGACCAGATCCGTATGCAAATTCTGCCTCACTGTTTGCACTGGAGCTCATAGGTGTGGCTGTACCCAAAAGGAAGAAGTAACACAAAAGTTTAAAGGAGGTTATTTACTTTTATGTATAGCCACTGAATTATTTTATCCATTATAATAATGTAATTACGAAATTTCTTTTGATTAAAATAATTGGACAAAACGCTACTATCTTCATTATAAAAACTTAAAAGATATATAAGATGTGGAGGAGGATATTAACATCAAATTTGAAACTGTCGGATCGTGTAAATTGAAGTGGAGTAAAAAATTAAAGTTTACCTGTAGTCATTAGAGCAGACTTGATGGCAGCAGGAGACATTGTTGGGTTGAATGATTTAACGTAGAGGGCTGCTGCAGTAGCATGAGGACAAGCCATAGACGTGCCAGATATTATGTTATATGGTACTACCCGTTTATCTCCTTGTTTATAACCTGTCACAGTGGTACCTTCAGACCAAGCTGCTAGTATGTCCACTCCAGGTGCACTCAAATCAGGCTACCAAAATTAATTTAATGTTTTCAATTAATTAATGACAAACATACAATACAATGTCAAAGAAAGGATGATTTAGGCAAGAGCGATGATACCATAATTAAATTACCTTTAGAATATCACTTGTAATTGCATTGGGTCCTCTTGATGAAAAGGAAACGACGAAAGGGGCAGATTCTGATCCCTTTTCACTACTTTTTAGAATTCTTCCAGTTGGTTTACTGAAGAAATATTCAATTAGAAAAAATATATATATATTTAGCTAGCTTTTGTTATTTGAATAATGATCATCCATTGAAACAGTAGAGGTACATATACCGTGTTTTATATAGGTAATTGTAAACTCTGTTTCCATCGTTTGTGCTCAAGTATGTAGACGATATGGGGAAAGAAAAGGCAGCATCTTTGAAGCCATCATCTTGCATTATAGCTCCAACCGCTCCGGCGCTAACTGTTCCGTTGTAAGCCCAATCGCAGAGGACAATTTTGCCTCTAACCTTACTTCTGTCTAATGAATTTTCTTCACAGTACCTTTCATATATATATACATGCGGATTTATAATTTCTTTTTAGATGTTCTATGGGAGGAGTAAATTTCACCCATGGTTCATTTAATTATTTGTTGCTACATAAAAATAATTCTAACTTTAAGTTTAGGTCCTTATGATTTCTCTGTATTATTTGAAGTCATTGACCATGTCAAGTTTGTAGTTTTGTGTTTGTCAGTGAATTCTTTAATTCTCTAAGAACAAATCTTTTGCTAATTAAAAAAGATATTTATAAGATTCACTAAACAAATGAGTATATTAATAAAAGAAAAATAGTTAAATTATATTTTTTACAATAATGATAATTAATGAGTTAAAATTATTATAAAGCAACCAAAATAAAGACAGTAAAACAAAAATTAATATTATGAAGTGAAATATTGAAGGAGGTTTTTGAAATTATTTCAAATATAATTATTTTTTTGGATTGTCATGTTAATTTTGGTGTAAAATATAAAAAGCATGAATGACATGGGAGATCCTTATACTTTTTCGGATCTATCATCCCGATCCCTATACTCCAGAAGTTCAACCAAACACTTTTCCAGATCTATCATCTCGATCCCTATGCTCCAGAAGTTCAACCAAACACTTGAACTCAATCAAAATAGAAATTTTAACCCCATTTAACCGCTACCCGAACTTATATAACATATATTTTGCTCAAAGAGAAAGTGTGCAAGTGTATGTATTAGATTTAATTAAAATCAGACAAAAAATTCTAAAATATAATAGAATAAGAAAAATATTTTAATAATTTATTTTAAAACACATGTACCCTCCCCACGCCCCCACGCCCTTTCGACTCATTCCTATTTCTCCATTCCAGTTGTTTCCCAATTACACCCCTTTAGTAACCCCTCCATTTTACTTGTCCCCATTTCTTTTTGGCAAGGAGCTTCAGAGCAACAATATTAATTTCTAAGAAGAATGATTTGTGTCCAAGGCGAGAGGGATTATATTTTAAAGTGGTAATAGAAAATAGGTTCGGGTGGAACAATTGGTAAAACTCCTTTTTGTTTGATTATTATCAGGTCAGTTCCCTTCGTTGAGGGAACGTTGTGAAGGAGGGAGACCGACTGGTTCCATGATATTTTGGGAGATTTTAAGAACAAATAACATGAAGAAACAAAATTTAAGAAAAAAAAAAAAGGCTTTTGTGGAATAAATAGAATGCTAGCTGAATATGGGTGAAATTTAGGGAAGTATATCAACTCCAATATATACAGCCGATATAAAGACATCATATATTCCACTCAATATTGCTCTACTTCAATACCTGGATTCAGATCCATTGTTGCCTGCCTCAGTATTTGGAACGTCTCCACCATAAACTAGTGGGTACTGGTCCTCGAGGTCAAAAGTGTTGATAGACAACCCCTGCAACAGAAGGTGTATGATCAAATGAGATCGAAGAGTGAAAGCTTGATGACTTTGTAGCATCCGTTCATCCATAATCAGAGAGTACATGTTTTGCCAGACTTCAAAATTTCTTATTAATTAACTGGAGTTTTAGTTTCAAATATCAATTATGTTTGACCAAAATCATTTGAGAAGCGTCTTTGGTATCGGTATAGTAATATATGTAAAAGCAATTTCCTTTTGATCCATGATTAAAAAAGAATTTTTGAGATTTAAATTATGAAAATAGATACTCAATGTAAAGATTCACTCTAATACTACTAGCTATTGGTCTTCTAAATTAGTAGAAGGGACAGAGATTTCTCACCTCATGGACTTCACCATTTCCTTACTGCACGTCCGTGACAAATCTCCTGTCAATGGTACTAGCAGCAACTGAGAGTGACCAAGGCGACAAGTTGGTCACAGTTTGAGGATCAGGACCGGTATTGCCTGCAGAATTCGAGGTGAGGATCCCATTCTTCATAGAGTGGAAAGCTCCAATGGCTATTGAATCTTCAAAATATTGATAAGGAGAAGACCCTCCTACTGAGAGTGAAATGATATCAACTCCATCAGCAATTGCATCATCGAATGCTGCTAGAATATCAGCATCATAACAACCATCGGACCAGCATATTTTGTACGCAGCTATCCTTGCGGAAGGTACCCCTCCTCTAGCTGTTCCTGACCCAAGACCGTATAAGCTTGCCTTGCTAACGGAGCGCCCAGCTGCTGTGGATGCCGTGTGTGATCCATGCCCTTCTGTGTCTCTTGGAGATTGGATATCGCTCCAAGGAAATTCTCCATTAGTTCGATAGTATTTTGCTCCGATGATTTTTCTGAAAATTGTCCAGCGTCAATGACGACTTTATACATGTTGTAGAACACTCCTCTGTTTTATGTGAAAAACTCTTTAATTCTAGATTTTAATTAAGGGCACAAGTTTTTACTTAAATTCTGAGAATATATTTCTGTATTTGGGGTTAGTACTTATTGCAAGTGAAGTTAGCTGAGGATTGACAACTGCCTTTCCACTTGAATGGAGGAGCAGAAAAATCTTCATCATTGAAACTCTGTGATTCTGGCCAAATTCCAGTGTCTAGCATTCCTATAATAAGGTCGCTCTCCACACTTGTTCTTCTAACTTGTTGAGGAAAACCCACGAAATCCCATGACCTTGTTGTATGCAGTTCCTTTCTACCATTTGGGAACACTGATACAACTGCATCCATGTCTGAATATATAACCAAAATCAATTTAGACAAAGTGCTGGTATATATTGTAGTTAATTAGAAAACTCGATCGGTTCTCTGAAATTAAATATATTCAACGTTAGTCTCATAATTTTACGGAATAGTTATATGACTTGTCTTTAAAAAAAGTTAGGTCCTTTGAAAGGCGACTCTTTTTTAATGGTAAGACCGGTCATGAATGGTCTACAAATAGGAGGACCAATTGAATGTTCAATGAGATTATAAATGAAGGATTTGCAGCAACTCCTTTTCAGATTTACAGAGTGATGGAATTCTCAATTAACACAAAATAGAAGTTCTACTGAATTCTTTGCCATACTGCAAGTTGCAAAATTCACAAGGCTTTGTTGTATCCTGAGAGAATACTTGCCATTAATTAGCTGGCAGTAAACTACGACAGGGCGCAAAGGATTCTGTAAAGAAAGCAATTCATTAGCGCCTCAAAGTCTTACTAATTTTCGTCATTTCTTCTTTCTACCGTCCATAATATTCCCCAATTAGAAATATTTTGCAACAAAAAGTGAGGTTGAAAAAAGAACCTTTTACTATACAGTTTCCTCCTAAACTTGTCAGTCTGTTTTTCAAATTTTCGTTATCCGTCGTCTTAATTATCCTCATAAACTTATTTATTAACTTTTTTTTAACTTCCCACGTCATTTCATCCTAACAGAATGAGATACACTCTCTTGTCATATAGATTATTTTATCCATATATCATTTTTTTAGAAATATCTTTTTTATTTTTAAAATTTATTAATTTTTTAGATTTAATTTTTCAATTAATAAAAAAATTGCTAGAACTCTACTTTTTAAGAAAATAAAGAAATTATTTTGCTAAAAATATTAAATTTATAATTAACTTTTTTTTTCAGATTTTACCGTCAAAAAAAAAATTTACTGTTGAAATAGATAGTCATTATATCTAAGTAAAATATAATAAATATTATATAGTTAAAGTTTTATTATTCTGCTAAAACTTTTTATTTCACAAAAAATAAAGAAGTTCTTACCAAATTTTTTTAATTCTAGATTTTGCCTTAAAAAAATAAATAATTATTGTATCTTAACAAAAAATAAAAAATTACACAGTTGTAACTCCATTATTGGGGTTAAATTATTTTTTATGTAAATAAAAATGACAGGACTCAAAGTATTTTTAACTAATTTAGGTCTGAAAAGAGAATACACAATTGAAATAAATAGCATTTCATCTATAAAAGAAAATACACAGTTAATACTTCATAATTTTTATAAAAAAAATTAATTTTATTTTTCTAGAATAATAGAGTTCGAGTCAATTTTTTTTAATCGGTCTGAAAAAATAGAAATATACCATTAAAATAAATAATTGAGTGTTAATTTTTAAAAAAATTTTTTCATCATCACATACTTAAAAAGACACTCTCTTTGTTGCATTAACACTTAGGGGGTTAAAAACTATCAAATAAACAAGTTGAAAGGAGTAATTAAGACTACTGATAGTTTAAAGAGATTCGCAAGAAATGCATCAAGATTAAGAAAGTCTCAAGGTATCCTGCCTAATTACTTAAGGGTTGACTCATTATATATATATATTGACTTACTTGCGATTCTGTTCTTCTCTTCCTCGGTCAGTTTGGCAGCAAAGCCATTGAAGCTTCTCTTATAGCTGTACATCAGCGATTCTGAAGCTCTAGCATTGCTAATTAATGCCATGTAAAACCAAAGTTTGATGAGTTGAAATTAATTACAAAAGTATATACTATATAGATTATAGAGAGAGAATTTGGGAAGATACCAAAGTAAAGTGGAGTAATGAGGCATTAATCTACAACAGCTATCTTCCTACTAATTAATTATTTATTTCTATTCTATAATGTAACGAATAAAGTAGTAAATTTGCAGCAGCACTGACCTTCCAAGAACCTCTTGCAGAATGCTAGTATGCATGTCAGACGTTGCAGATAGATCACCCTTTGGACCGTCGCCCATGTACACAATGTACTCCGGTACGTACCTCAAACATAATTAATATAAATACAAATGCAATAGTGATGTTGGAAACATGGTTGAGTCTGTATTTGAGAATTGTTGGGCTTGTGGAGGCCTGATTAATTAGGCCCGTTAGAAACCCTAATAACCCTAATCTATTTCTATAAATAGATAGTTTGTACTTGTAATCTATACACCATAAGAGAGAGAGTAATAAAATTCCTCCTAGTTGCAGTTGTGGACTAGGTCGTGAGACCGAACCACGTAAATTCGTGTGTGTCGTTTGTGTTCCGTTTTTCTCTATTTTCTCGCAGTTAATTTGTGTGTGTGTCTATTGTTGTTATTCCGTTGTCCCAACAAGTGGTATCAGAGCGAGGTTATACACACGAAAAAAAAAATTAGCGAGAGTCACCAAAAAAAAAATTTTTTTTCAGAGAAAGAAAAAAAGGGGCAGCAGATCTGCTACCGGAAGAAGAACAGTCGCCGTCGCTGCCGCCGTCGCGAGCAGCAGATCGAGCAGGAGATCGAGTCGCCGGAGAAAACTTTTTTTCACCGGCAGGTACTGTTTCGCCGGAAAATTTTTTTCAGGCAGAAAAGTTTTTCAATTGGTCTCTTGTTGGTGGTGGTCCGAGTTAACTTTGTTGGTGCGTATTGGCTTTGTCAATTTTTCTTTTGAAATTATCAAGACCTGAGATCAGTTGTACCGGGTACCTCATCTAGTCGTTTGAGATGGCAGAAGATGGGAAATATCGAATTGAAAAGTTTGATGGTGCAGATTTCAGTTGGTGGAAAATGCAAATTGAGGATTTGCTGGTTCAGAAGGAGTTAGACATGGTATTGGGTGACAAGCCAGAAAAGATGTCTGATGCAGAGTGGGCAGGTTTGGATCGGAAAGCCATGGCGGTTATCCGACTCTCGTTGACCAAGAATGTTGCGTTTAACATTCTGAAGGAGAAGACAGCGAAAGGTGTCATGGAAGCGCTGTCTAACATGTACGAGAAGCCATCTGCAGCAAACAAGGTCTTTCTGATTAGAGAATTGGTGAACACAAAAATGAAGGAAGGCAGTTTAGTTACCGAGCACATAAATACAATGAATTCAATCTTAGCCAGACTTACGTCAGTGGGCATTAAGTTCGATGATGAAGTTCAAGCCTTACTACTGCTATCGTCATTACCTGACAGTTGGTCCGGAACGGTTACAGCAGTTACCAGTTCAGTGGGACCCGATGGATTCACTTTTGAGAAGATTCGTGATCTCATTCTAGGCGAGGATGTCAGAAGAAGGAGTTCTGGGGAATCATCGAGTGAATTGCTAAATGTTAGCAGACGAAGGAGAAATAGCAGAGGTAGTGGGAGCAGGAACAGAAGAAGGAGTCAGTCGAAGACTCAGGATCGCTCAGATGTAACGTGTTGGACATGCAAGGAGGTGGGGCATTTCAGGAATCAATGCCCGAATAATAAACAAGTTAACATTGCAGGAGACTATGCTCATAATGATCTCTTGATATGTAGCGTGGAGAGCAGTGTGGATTCCTGGGTCATGGATTCTGGTGCTTCATTTCATGCTACCCACAGCAGTGAAGCATTGCAGAATCTGAAAGAAGGGGATTTTGGAAAGGTAAGACTAGCAAACAATAAAGTTCTTGATGTAACGGGCATGGGTGACATGATTCTGAAAACTTAAGTCGGTTCGTGGACTTTAAAGGATGTCAGAGTGATTCCAAGCTTGAAGAAACGGTTGATTTCTGTTGGGCAGTTGGATGATGAGGGACACGATGTTAAGTTCGAAAACGGGCAGTGGAAGGTGATGAAGGGGAACTTGGTCATAGCTCGAGGAAAGAAACGGAGTTCGCTGTATATGGTCTATTTACCATCTGAGGGAGTGACTGTCCCAGATCAGAAGAGAAACAAAATCCGGTTAACAGAGTCTCGTGGGCATAAGAAGGTTCGTTTTGCAGGAGATAAACCCAGAGCCACAGGTCAGATTCAGGTTGAACGTGCTTGGAAAGGTTTAGGTAAACCAGTCAGGGGTTCTCGTGGCAGTGGGAGCATCGGCAGTCAGCCAGTTAAAACTTCAGCCAGAGTTACCAGACAGTGGGTTAAGAGAACCAGTGTTCCAGCTGTCAAAGTCTTCCGGATGATTACCTGCTAACTATGGAGAGTGTTGTTTGTTCTCAGAGTATCCCAGGATTCGGCAGTTCATGCAAGTGGGAGTCGGTAGGGACAGAGGACGAGTCAGGGGCAGTTTTAGCCGTGACTGATGTTGGAGCTTGGGGAAGCTTCAACGGGCCTTCAGGTTAACTGATGAAAAGGCCGCTGCAACCAGGAAGATGAGGAGGAGATTACTAGAAGTACAAGTGCTCACAGTGGATGGCAGTTGAAGATTATCATGCCTCCAAGTGGGAGATTGTTGGGCTTGTGGAGGCCTGATTAATTAGGCCCGTTAGAAACCCTAATAACCCTAATCTATTTCTATAAATAGATAGCTTGTACTTGTAATCTATACACCACAAGAGAGAGAGTAATAAAATTCCTCCTAGTTGCAGTTGTGGACTAGGTCGTGAGACCGAACCACGTAAATTCTTGTGTGTCGTTTGTGTTCCGTTTTTCTCTATTTTCTCGCAGTTAATTTGTGTGTGTGTGTTTATTGTTGTTATTCCGTTGTCCCAACAAGAATGATTTTAATTAATTGTTGAGCATGTAGTGTAAAAAGCGTACGTTTACATGTGATCATCCATAAAAAAAACGGTATTAACAAACTGAAAAATAAAGTTGTTATAAACATATTTGTGTTGTAGTGAATGTCTATAAAGGTATTTGTATTGTACTAGATATATGTGTTTATATCATTGTGAAAGTCTATCTTTTGGAGAAAAGTTAGGAGAAATTATACCTATAAATAGAGGGGTTCTCCTTCATTGTATTTAATCCAATCAAAGAGAAATAAGAACTTCTCTCCTTCTCTCTTTCTCTACAATATTCTTGTTCTTTCTTTATTATTTCATAACACGTTATCAGCACGAGTCTCTGCCTTGAGCACTCACTTTGAAAGATTTGAGGTAAGAAAAATCAAAGTTTTCTTAGAAAGATGAAGGTTAGTATTTCTTGATATTTATATATTTACTAATAACAATATCGATTTTGTATATGAACTTGAGGACGACTTATTGATTCACTTGGCAATTCATGCCTCATAATTGTTCCAGAAGAATAATATTGTGAAAAATATATTTGTTCCGGAAGAACAATATAGTGAAAAATATAATTGTTCCAGAAGAACAATATTGTGAAAAATATATTTGTTCCAGAAGAACAATATAGTGAAAAATATAATTGTTCCAGAAGAACAATATTGTGAAAAATATATTTGTTCCAGAAGAATAATATTGTGAAAAATATATTTGTTCCAGAAGAACAATATTGTGAAAATATATTTATTCCAGCAGAACAATATTGTGAAAATATGTAAGAGAAATCATCTATGCATACCTCGATTTGCTCCCGAAGTAGCAATATCTTAAAAGAGGTTTTAAGCTATCATACCTTATGTGGTTAAGGCATATTTAGATGATCATGTTCCATTCCTGAAGAATGAGAAATTGAGAACTTTGATAAATGTTACAAATATAGATCTAATACAGATCTAGTCCCTGAAGGGAAATCAAAGCATCAAAAATCCATATGGATGCAATGGGTCTTGGAGACACCATTAAAAGTGAAAACAAAGCATCAAAAATGCATATGGATGCAATGGGTCTTGGAGACACCATTAAAAGTGAAAACAAAACATCAAATCAAGATCGTGCTAAGGCTATGATATTCTTGCGTCATCATCTTGATGAAATTCTTAAAATTGAATATCTCATGATCAAGGATCCACTTGTTTTGTGGAATAGCCTAAAAGAAAGGTATGACCACCTGAAGATGGTCATCCACCCAAAGGCACGATATGATTGAATTCATCAAGACTATACGTCTGTTCATGAGTATAGCTCATCAACATTCAAAATTGTTTCAAAATTGAAACTATATGGAGAAACTATTTTGATATGATTGAATATGTGGTAGTATACAAAATTAATTGAGAGCTCCGGAAGAGCTAATGTATTACTACCTGAAGGAATGAAATTGTTGTATTAAGTCTCAAAAGGAAACTTATAAGTTTCAATGACATTGAAAAAAAAATGAGACTATAAATTATGGGAAGATCTAATATCTTCATGCTACTACAATTGAAGCGGGTTATAAATATTTATGTAAAAGATTATCCGACGGTTTTTTTTTATTTGTAGTACATAAATATGGGTATGATGATGAAATCACATACGAAAGTAAATCAGAAGTTTACTGAAATAAGTTGGCATACCGGTTGGCCATCCCGGTTCAAATGTGATACAAAAATAATTGAGAATTCACGTGGCTATATGTTGAAGAAATAAAAGATTCTTCAAGAATTCTCTTGTGTTGCTTGTTCTCATCATAGAATGATTTTGATCAGCTAAGATTGGAATTATATTCCCTGAAATTTTGGAACTTATAAAAGGGTGAATATGGGCCCATTCACCTACCATGTGAACCGTTTGCTAATAGATGCATCCATGGTATGGTCACATGTGTTTTGATATCAACTTACAATTGATTTTTGTAAGGTTGTTGCTCGAATTATTAAATTAAGAGCATAGTTCCAAATTATAAAATCATGTTGATAATGCTGATTCATATCTATGTTAGTTTAGCGAAAATTGTATGCCTCCAATTAAAGCTAAATCATTGGTTATGAGAATAAAACTCCCAAATAAAATTTGGTATGAGATATGTTTATTTAACATATAGCAACACTTGAATGCATCAAGCCAACAAGGTTCCCCTATCATAATTGGTTCAGGGTCAGGGACCAAATAATTCCATCTAAAATTTGAATGTGCGATATATGATTCAATTGCCCCACCATAACGCACAAAGATGGGTACCCAAATGAACCTGGGGAGTAAATGTTAGTTTTTCTAACATTAGGGGGAGAAGTGATTAGCAACTGAAAATTGAGTGTGAGATGAATTATCTAGATCCTCGAAAAAAAGAAAAAGTGAACTTAAAGTTCAAGAGATAATTCACTTGGAAAATATTGCACATCAATTGTCAGATGTATTTGCTGACTCTGTTTTATAATTCAGTTGCAAATGCTCCAATGGAAAGTCCTTGAAGGATAGAGTCTATGAGACGCCTGAAGCGTGATAGACCAAACGGTTCCAAATATAGAACTTCTTGAAGAAGTAGAGGAGCAAGTGATTAAGATGGTCATAATGATGAGGCAAGTGCTTTAAGAAAGCACCACGACATAACACTTCATAAAACCTTGGCAAAGGTTCAGGTACCTGAAAGTGATGAAAAATGAAGAGATCTCAATAAGTTATGTCGCATTGGAACGGATCGTCGATGATATTTTTGATACAATATAGTGCGCAATATTGTAAAAGATTGTGAGGATCTGAATTCTACATCTATTAAAGCATGTTGATGTAGAAATAATTATCAAGTGAAATGATGCGTATTGATAAGCATAAAGCTTATTGGACCTGTAGTCCAGACACTAGAAGATGTCATGCATTTAAATATTAATGAATGTTATCACTTGATAAAATTTATATGAAAATCATGAAGGATTCAAAATGCCTGAAGCATTTACAAGTTTCTTTAAACTTGTTCATAATTCTTATATGAGGAAATCCTTGGTCCTGAAGTACCATATCTTACTGTGATTGTTGCACTAATATATCTTGCTAATACTATAAGGCATAACATTCGGTTAATTTGTTAGCAAGTCTGGATCTTGTTGATTATGCTAATGCAGGGTATCTATCTGACCTACACAAAGCTCGATCTCAAACTGGCTACGTGTTCATATGTGGAGGTACTGCCATATCTTGGAGATCTATAAAGCAGTCTCTGGTAGCTGCTTCATCAAATCATGCTGATATAATAGATATTCATGAAGCAAGCCGAGAATGTGTGTGGTTGAGGTCCATGATACATCTCATTAGAGAAAAATGTGGTTTGAATTGTGACAAAGTACCCACAATTTTGTATGAAGATAATGTTGCATGCATAGCACAACTAAAGGGAGGATTCATAAAAGGAGATAGAACGAAGCACATCTCGCCAAAGTTTTTCTACACACATGAGCTCCAAAAGAATGGTGATATCAATGTGCACCAGATTCGTTCAAGTGATAATGTGGCTGATTTATTCACCAAATCTCTACCAACTGCAACTTTCAAGAAGATGGTGCACAAGATCAGGATGCAAAGATTCAAGGATGTTCTCATTAGGGGGAGTTAATACGCGCTGTACTCTTTTTCCCTTGCAAGGTTTTGTCCCACTGGGTTTTCCTTGTAAGGTTTTTAACGAGGCAGCCAAAATGCGTATTATTAGATATGTGTACTCTTTTTCCTTCACTAGATTTTTTCCCACTGGGTTTTTTCTAGTAAGGTTTTAACGAGGCACATTATCTATCAAATAGACATTCAAGGGGGAGTGTTATAAACATATTTGTGTTGTAGTGAATGTCTATAAAGGTATTTGTATTGTACTAGATATATGTGTTTATATCATTGTGAAAGTCTATCTTTTGGAGAAAAGTTAGGAGAAATTATCCCTATAAATAGAGGGGTTCTCCTTCATTGTATTTAATCCCCATCAAGAGAAATAAGAACTTCTCTCTTTCTCTATAATATTCTTGTTCTTTTTTTATTATTTCATAACAAAAGCACATTAATTACTTTTTCTCTCACCTGCGAGACACAACCCAAAAAATGAAAATAATAAAAATAAGCTTGCCTATGTATATATCACCAGCTTTTTTAACTATACCTACGGGGAGCACCGAAACTTTGAGGCTGAAATTTGTTCAATTGCTACTATACATATGACATACTGACCAATAAATGCAATTCTTGTTATACTAATATAGGGGACTTACCAAACTATAATTAAAGTCGCCAAAGTTAAATGTTTGACGGTTTAAAATTGCAAAAGGAAAAAGAAAAGAAAGAGAAAGGACATGTCTTTTGGTCATTTTCATATGCAAAGCAAATGAGTAGAGAAGATGATAGGAGAATCCATGACAGAGTAGCCATTTGAGGAGGTATTAATTAGTATATGCTAATATTTTCATGCAGAACATGCTGTGAGAATGGATATTTATACAAGTAGTCATCTTCCATTGGTTTCTCGAAGGTATATAGTAATGCTCGTCCATCTACATGACACCAAAGCCGGCTTCTACAATGTCACCTTGGCCTCTCCTATGTCCTAAATCCTAATTAATACAATTCTAAAGGAAAGAGGTAATTATATAACAAGGACCTAAATCTCTGTTTGGTAATGATTAGTGGTGCCAAATAGACGGACTCAAATGACTTTCACCAAAATTGAAAATGAATTGGATTGCTTTCCATCCATATGAATATGGGTAAAGAATACGTTGGGTAAGATATGAATTGAATGAGCCGCGAAATTAGAAATTTTATTAAGAGTGTTTAAATCTTTAATATATATCTCTAAGGTTATTTTTAATTTATATATACAGTATTATTTTTTACGGGAGATTACATAAATATAACTTTTTGAAACGATAATTATAAAAGTTACAACTATTTACTAAATTACATAATCTATATTATGTTAAAAGTGTAAAGACCCTTAAAAATGTTGATTGAACTTTTACTCTTTATTAAAACACATCATAATAGACAAAATTGTCACTTTATCTATTTTCACTCAACTATTATTTAAAATTATTATTTTTAATTGTTCTAGCATCATATTTTATCATATTATATTTTTTATTTGTGGCATAATTCTATTTATGGTGTAAATCTTTAAAGAAAAAAAAAACTCCACCAAAATTTTCTTTCTTTCTTTTTGATAGTCACAATTTTTTTTTAATCTTAATTTATTATATTAAATTTTTTATTTCTAATATAATTTTATTTATAGTGTAAACTTTATAAATAAATAAAAAAACTTCAACCGAAAAATTTTTGCCTTTTAATTTGGAAAACTTTCTTTTTCCCTTTTCCCATAGCAAGGAAAAGGGTTTCTTTTTCCTTTTTGATGGAAGTCTTTTTCTTCTTCTTTATGGTAATGAAAAGGTCATTAATGTCCTAATATTCTTATTTTTTTTAATTTATAAATTCATTTATTTTTATAAAAAATTTATAATGGTATAATTTAATTCATCAACTCTTTTTTATCAATATTTTTGATTCAATTTTCAATCTTGTAAGTTTTCGTGTTAATCTATCCTTTTTATATATATATATTGTGAACTTCTTTTTTAAATTTGAAAAAGGACAATGATAATTGTTATGCCAATTCAAATTGTTTATATTCAAAACTCTTTTAGTTGAACCTAATAATGATAATATGTTATCTCCTTTAATTGAGTCTTATATTGATATTACATTGTTATACCCCGTAGAATTTAGGCACCTAAATGACCTATTCGCACGTTGGTTAAGCATATTTGAAAGCCATACGTGCTAGAGAAAGGCCCGGGAAAAGATCGGACGAGAAACATGTCGAACCATCGCGGAAGGAGCCGAGGCAGAGCCCCTCCGCGATGGCAGCGTGTCACGGAGGTGGAGCCTCCGTGTTGGCTCCGTGACACGTTGGCCTTGTCCAGGCCCAAGTATATAAAGCCCCACTTCGGTTTAATCTCATTAAATCTCTTATAAATTTCCAGAAAACAGAGGGCAAACGCAGAAGAAGGAAAAGGAACGAAGAAATAATATAATTTTCGTCCGATTACGCTGCTAAACGTTGTCCAAACCCAAATTAACCTCAGATACCGAGGTATTTAGCAGCAGAGAGCATTCCTACGGATTTAGTTTCGCGAAATACGGCCGACGAATCGTCGAGCCACCGAGCTAAGGTAAGTGGAATTGCTCTAAATTAGTGTCTATGTGTTCCTAGCTGTGAAGTGAATATTTCTCCCTTCTGGACCGCTGGAAAATAGCGAGTTTTCGACCGTCTTTCGATAAGCCTAAGTTTAGGCTATAAATTATATTGAAAGTGGCATTGCTCTTTACAATAAAGCTGTATTTAGTATTGATTGACATGTTTATGAATGCAGTTGGGAGAAAATAGTTGAAGTACCGGCCGAGCGTCGTCCGACAGACGGATAGTTCGAGGATAAGGTATGTAAAGTTAAGTTTCCTCGGCAAGTTAGCAAGTTCAGCAAAGTAAAGTAAATTAAAGGCCCGTAGAATATTCAGAAGTTATATGTTGTGCTTATTATGAATGTTGGTACGATATTAAGAGTATCATATTATGATTAGCACGCTATAGATTCTAATATAAGTATTAGAAACTGCACAGCACGCTCAGTATGTGATGTAGTACAGAATGTTAGGATATCATCGTATTCAGTTGAAACCCAGTAAAGCAATGCAATACCTGTAAGACATCTCAGAAACAGAACGATAAGTGAAAATGAAGTTAGAAAGCATGTTAGGAATAGTAAATCATGTTACTATAGACACTCAGTATACAACATAGTTTTCAGCAGAAACACTATATCCTGTTCAGTATTAGCCCAGTGCAGCCTGGCAGAAGACTATATTTATACACATATATTATTACCAGCCTCAGCATGCATTAAGTACGTACATATTACTATCACTAGTCCAGCATATAGTGTATACAATACTTTACCACTATTAGCCTCAGTATGTGAGACATGCAGATAGTATTACTAGTTGAGACCGTTGTATTGTTTGGGGTTGGACTACCTAGCATCCATGACCGCCCCAGGGTTGATAGCTGTATCGACTCGTCCGCCAGAGGACGAGGATACGTCATTCTATGGAGTGGCATGCTGTCCCACAGGAGACGAAGATGGGATGCCAGTTTTCCCTATATTATGCCTTGGTCGGCTTTTACACACCCCTGTCGAGCGGATACGCTTGGGTGTTGATTCAGGAGTCCTCCGGACTCAGATGCAGTTATAGTCAGGGGCTCAGCGAGCCCAAGTGCCTACCCAGGGGACCGGCAGGATGCTTACAGGGTTATAGGAGATGGGATGACCGGGGTAGGGGTGTAGATTCTGTGATGGTTGTACCTCCCGGCTTATGGGGGCCGGGTAAGGTTTCTGTGTGTTATGTTATGTTATGATATGTTATACCGTGTTACAGTAGATACGAGTAGATCGACAGTAGAACGATAAATCCTCAGGTATGACTCCTACTCCTTCCAGTATAATTAAGAATAGGTATGACTTACATTATCAAACAGTTAATCTATTTCTTCCTACTTCAGTTTCATCAGTTATGTTATGGATTTCAGATATTTCTTTCAGTTATTGCTTTACATACTCAGTACCAGCGGTACTGACGCCCGGTGGGGCGCTGCATTACTTGCCTGCAGGTACTCATAGATGAGCAGGCGATACCACGTGATTCCTGTCAGCGATTGGGTATTCAGCTCCTGTCATCCGGAGACTGAATTTCAGAGGTGTATTTCCTTTTCTTTTATAGTATAATACGGGTAGGTCGGGGCCCTGTCCCGATCATTTCTATTGCTATTCCTAGAGGCTTGCAGTCTGTATATATTTCCCTGTGGTCAGATGAGCCGGTCGTGTGAGGTCGTGCAGTTGTTTAGCTGTTAGTACTTCTGTTTCTTTCATGTTGGCCGTGTGGGGCCATAGTTCGACAGTAGTGGTGACCTTGCCGGTCACGTAGCTATCCAGTACTTCAGGGTTGAGTTATAGATAACTAGACAGCATGGTGGCCTTGTCGGCCCGCATAGGTTTCCTTATAGTTGCTTGTTTCTGGTTAGCTGTTATTACGGGTACAGGAGGCTATAGGCCAATGGGCCGGGGGCTGTGATTACAGCCGTTATATAGCCCTTTGTTTCCAGAAATGTGAGTTAGAGCCAGTCAGGCACCAGATGTGCCCAGGCTCAGCAGTCTAGTAGTTCAGGTCCTAGTAGGGCACCAGGTGCCAGTCATACCCCCCAAGGCGGGGTGTGACAAACTTGGTATCAGAGCAGGTCGTGTCCCAGGGAGTCTGCAAGCCGTGCTAAGTAGAGTCTTGTCTATGGATGTTTTGTGCACCACATACTATAGGCAGGAGGCTGCGAGGCATGATAGGATGGTTACCCTTCCTTCTCAGTCAGTCGTGCTTTAGAGCGGTACAGTATAGGGTGGAGTCTCGAAAAACTTACCGTATTCTTTGATTACAGATACAAAGGCAGATCAGCATTACCCTATTACAGGCAGAAGATCAGATATAGCAACAAAAGAAGGCATCAGCCAGTTACATGATAACTACAGCAGCAGGAGGAGGTACCCGAGACCTCCCAGCATGATACCTTTATCGGTACTATCCCCAGTATACGTTGATAACATCAAAATAGGAAGTCAGGAGTGTAATGTACATACGAGTTGATTTATTTATTAGCTATATAAGATCTGATTAAGATTACAGACAAGGTCAGGCCACCAGGTAAGTATAAGAAAGAGAGGGAAATGCAGGAATCCCAAATACATCTTTTTGGATATGGTACAGTTAAATGCTTTTATTTGTTGCAATAAGAAAAGGGCTATTCCTACCTCTTGATTTTGATGCCAGTATAGTAAAGGGGCACAAGACTTGAGATGGGGTTGCCAAATCCAGCGGTAAGTAAAGATGGGCTGATTGATCCTAGTAAGTATTAGAAAGTATAAAGAGCCCCTATGATTCTGTAAGTTGTGCAGACCCTTATGATAATAAGCCAGTAGAGAAAGTAAGACCGATAGCTTACCCGAAGCAGGGGTAAAAGACCTGTTAGTGATGAATGCCGGGTAATAGTCAAGTTCGAGTCAGAAAAAGGCCAAGTCCGCCACGTATGTTAACAGATAGCAAGACATACCTGTAAGATTGTAGTTATGATCCGGTTGTGATATCAAAAAGGTGAGGGGTCATGTGAATTAGATAGGTCTGACTGCAAGTCAGGGGAAGTATGAACTGATACTGGACCAGCAATCTTGTTAACAATGAAGAACAGGTACCTTGAACCCCAGAGTTCAGCTTAAGTAAGATGAGGGAAAGAAGCAGGAATGTCAGATCTTGTGGGGAAATTAGATTTACCCCCGGATTGATAAAATATCGTATTAAGGATTAAGCCTCGGATTGACAGTAAGATTGCGGTTCAGAATACCGCAGTATGTCTGCTATGGAGGAGTTAAGAAATTACTGATACAGCAATTCTAATCTAGTGTAGCCTAGAGATAAGGCCTAGCAGACAGTCATGGGCTCTCAATATATGCCTAGTAAGGCCACAAGATTCGAACGTTGACCCCACATCGCAAGAGTGGCGGGATTTCAAACAGCAGACAATAACTAAAGTGTTTATGTTTGTTACTTTCAGAATGGGGTGACAATACAATGAAATGATAAGTCAGGGCAGGAGATATTATTAGGCCGTAGAAGCGGTGTATCATGTATGGGATGAGACTCAGCAGAGCATGTCAGAGATTATGTATTACCGCAGAATTCAGTACATATTGTACGTAGCTATTGATATATATATATATATATATATACAGATAATAGATATGTTGTGAGTAGTTGCCTATAAAGGGTACAATCATAGATGCTGATTAGCAATAGAAAACATGTACAGATTGCATTGCAGGACCCCCCCTTGCCAAAAAAAAAGGGAGAAGAAAGAAAGAAAAGGAGAGAAGAAAGGAGAAAGGGAAAGGAGAAGAGAAAGGACAGATTAAGTGTGAATTACGTATGAAGTCATAGAAACTATCTCAGTTCTCAGTTATTAAGTTAATAGACTTATGTGTTGTTGCCAGATCTAGGCTCTAGGAGCTTATCAGAGTTAATGGCCTAAACCAGATGACTAGATGATAAGGGCGCAGTTAGACGGTCTACCGACCAGCTGGCGCCTGCATTAGCAGGGAACCATCCCTGAAGATCGGTAACAGTAGTGTATGTGCTAGAACCAGGATTAGAGGCCGAATAGGCAAATTTTAGAAATTAACAATACCAGAATTGTTCTAGTATGTTAAGTGGTCGTACGTCATTTTCCCAAGCCTTGTAGGTGAGAGTCGGCCTTAACCAACCTAGCAGTTATTATGTGGAACACTCCATAAGACAGCCGGCCGTCCCAGTCAGAATACCCGTGGGTACCCCAAGGAAGGGTCCACATCAGTAGTCAGCGACAGACTAGTACTTCAGCTGGTTCTCGTAAGATATTTAGATATAGAGCCCTAGCAAAAGGCCAGTATTTACAGAATAGCTCATAAGACCGAGAATCTCCCAGAATAGCAGTATAAATCCAAGTGGATACACACAGGGCGTAAGAAATTGATAGTACCCTGCTAGCATAGTGTTTATTAAGACCAGGGGATCAGTAGACCCCCCCGTAAAGATCCAGAGATTGATCGCCTGGGAGTAAGTTTGATTAAGCCCAGCCTTACAGTGGTTTAAGCAAAATAACAGAGCAATTAGATGCCCACAAGTCTGCGGTTATGCATGAACTATAAGCACTCAAGTAGAACGGTTAGAGAATTGTTAGACTACTGCCACATTCGGGTCATTCAACCCGACTATTCAGTTACTTAAGGTTATGCAGCCAGATCATTAGAGGTCATGGTCAATATCAGGACCCCCTGATCAGATACGGGCACACGGTGTGCAGATAGCCGTTCAAGGTTACCTTAGCAACAAGTAGCCTTAGCATGCGGCCAGAAGGCCAGATAAGCTCTAGCTATACCGGTAGATTACTTGTCAGATTCTCCGGTATAATAAACCAGTATGACCGTCAATTATACGTCAATTTTTGTAAATGTGAATTTTTGTTGAGTTTAGCAGCCTTTTTTGTCATATTGTGTCGGAGGCTGGTGTACAGATAGATACACAGAAAATTGAAGTAGTGAAGACATAGCCTAGACCTACCACTCCGATCGAAGTACGCAGTCCCTGCGGTTAGCCGGGTACTGCAGAGGGTTTGTGGAAGGATTTTCCACCTTAGTAGCACCTCTGACTAAATTGACACAGAAGGCAGCAAAGTTCCAGTAGACTGAGGCGTGTGAGCAGAACTTCCAAGAGTTAAAAGCCAGGTTAACATCAGCTCCAGTGTTAGTATCACCCAGGAAGGGCTAATATGGTAGCAGATGCCCTTAGCCGTAAATCTATGGGGAGCTGGCATACTTACAGCCTGAACAGCGAGAATAGACCCGATAATTACACTAGTTAGCCGGCTTAGCCGTTCACATAGCAGAAATAAAGGATAACAGAGCGATAATACAGAATGTCGCAGTGTTGTCGTTAGTGGTAGAAGTAAAGGAATGGAAGTATAGAGACCCTAGCCAGGTTCAACTTGAACACAAGGTTCAGTAAGGAAAGGTGACATATTCTCAGATAACCGGGGATGAAGTGTTACGATATAAAGGCCGCATTTGTGTTCCAGATATTTTGGGGGCATCGCCAGCAGCTTATGAGCGAGGCGCATTACGCCCGCTATTCTCTCCACCCAGGTACGACAAAAATGTACCATGACATCAAAGGGAACTACTGGTGGCCAGATATGAAAAGAGGAATTACTGAATTTGTAGCCCAGTGTCCTAACTGCCAACAGGCGAAAGCAGAACATCAGAAACCAGGCGGGTTAACTCAGGACATAGCTGTGCCTCTCTGGAAATGGGAAGCGGTGAATATGGATTTTGTGGCAGGATTACCCTGTGCCAGACACATACATGACTCTATATGGGTAATAGTTGACAGATTGACTAAATCAGCTCATTCCTTGCCAGTTAGAACTACTTTCTCGGCTGGAGATTATGCGGAGTGGTATATCCGAGAGATAGTCAGATTGCATGTAGTGCCAGTATCCGTTATTTCATCCAGAGGAGCGCAGTTCACGGCTAGGTTTCGGAAATTGTTCCAGAAGGGGCTGGGGACGTAGATTAATCTAAGCACAGCTTCCCACCCTCAGACAGATGAGCAGGCTGAGCGCACAATTCAGACGCTCGAAGACATGTTGCAAGCATGTGTGCTAGATTTCGGTAGTAGCCAAAGTGAGCATTTACCGTTAATTGAATTTTTCTACAATAATAGCTATCATTCAGCCATCCAGATGGTGCCTTTTGAGGCATTATACGAGCGAAAATGCAGATCACCGAACTGTGTTTGAAATCGGAGAGTCAGTGTTGGTTGGCCCAGACATTGTTCAGCAGTCGAAGGAAAAGGTAAAGCTTATCCGAAGAATGCTTACTGACTGCACAGAGCCGCCAAAAATCATATGCAGATGTGTGGCACAGAAAATTGGAGTTTGATGTGTATGACTGGGTATTTCTGAAGTATCCCCAATGAAAGAGGTAATAAGGTCCGGCAAGAAAGATAAGCTCAGCCCGAGGTTTGTTGGGCCTTATCGGATTCGTCGAAGGACAGGCCGAGTAGCATATGAGTTGAATTTGCCTCCGGAATTAGAATTCGTTCATCCGGTCTTTCATGTATCTATGCTGAGGAAATGCATAGGAGACCCGTCCAGAACATTCCCAGTCCAGAATATCCAGGTTACAAAAAAACTGGCCTATGAAGAGGTTCCAATAACTATCTTAAACAGACAGATTCGCAGGTTGAGGACTAAAGATGTTGCGTCTGTCAAAATATTGTGGCGTAACAGGAACCGTGAGGTAATGACAGAAGATATGAAAGCTAGGTACCCTCACCTATTTCAGGCCTAGTCAGGCGACAGGTATGTCCGTATTGTTACTTATGCAGTACCTTATAGTTGTAATGTGTGTGAATGAGAAGAGATTGATACTCAGTTATTCAATGGATCTTAAAATATTGCGTGCAGTACCTGTGTTGGACTTTTTTGCATTTCAGGTTTTTGCTATAGTCCATATTACATGGGAAACTCTGCCGAAATTTTTCTAGAAAGTAAGTTAAGTAGTCCTCCAGATAGCAGTATACATTCGAGGACGAATGTTCTTAAGGGGGGGAGAATGTTATACCCCGTAGAATTCCCGGCACCTAAATGACTTATTCGCACGTTGGTTAAGCATATTTGAAAGCCATACGTGCTAAAGAAAGGCCCGGGAAAAGATCGGACGAGAAACCTATCGAACCATCACGGAAGGAGCCGAGGCAGAGCCCCTCCGCGATGGCAGCGTGTCACGGAGGTGGAGCCTCCGCGTTGGCTCCGTGACACGTTGGCCTTGTCCAGGCCCAAGTATATAAAGCCCCACTTCGGTTTAATCTCATTAAATCTCTTATAAATTTCCAGAAAACAGAGGGCAAACGCAGAAGAAGGAAAAGGAACGAAGAAATAATATAATTTTCGTCTGGTTACGCTGCTAAACGTTGTCCAAACCCAAAATTAACCTCAGATACCGAGGTATTTAGCAGCAGAGAGCATTCCTACGGATTTAGTTTCACGAAATACGGCTGACGAATCGTCGAGCCACCGAGCTAAGGTAAGTGGAATTGCTCTAAATTAGTGTCTATGTGTTCCTAGCTGTGAAGTGAATATTTCTCCCTTCTGGACCGCTGGAAAATAGCGAAATTTCGACCGTCTTTCGATAAGCCTAAGTTTAGGCTATAAACTATATTGAAAGTGGCGTTGCTCTTTACAATAAAGCTGTATTTAGTATTGATTGACATGTTTATGAATGCAGTTGGGAGAAAATAGTTGAAGTACCGGCCGAGCGTCGTCCGACAGACGGATAGTTCGAGGATAAGGTATGTAAAGTTAAGTTTCCTCGGCAAGTTAGCAAGTTCAGCATAGTAAAGTAAATTAAAGGCCCGTAGAATATTCAGAAGTTATATGTTGTGCTTATTACGAATGTTGGTACGATATTAAGAGTATCATATTATGATTAGCACGCTATAGATTCTAATATAAGTATTAGGAACTGCACAGCACGCTCAGTATGTGATGTAGTACAGAATGTTAGGATATCATCGTATTCAGTTGAAACCCAGTAAAGCAATGCAATACCTGTAAGACATCTCAGAGACAGAACGATAAGTGAAAATGAAGTTAGAAAGCATGTTAGGAATAGTAAATCATGTTACTATAGACACTCAGTATACAACATAGTTTTCAGCAGAAACACTATATCCTGTTCAGTATTAGCCCAGTGCAGCCTGGCAGAAGACTATATTTATACACATATATTATTACCAGCCTCAGCATGCATTAAGTACGTACATATTACTATCACTAGTCCAGCATATAGTGTATACAATACTTTACCACTATTAGCCTCAGTATGTGAGACATGCAGATAGTATTACTAGTTGAGACCGTTGTATTGTTTGGGGTTGGACTACCTAGCATCCATGACCGCCCCAGGGTTGATAGCTGTATCGACTCGTCCGCCAGAGGACGAGGATACATCGCTCTACAGAGTGGCATGTCGTCCCACAGGAGACGAAGATGGGATGCCAGTTTTCCCCATATTATGCCTTGGTCGGCTTTTACACACCCCTATCGAGCGGATACGCCCGGGTGTTGATTCAGGAGTCCTCCGGACTCAGATGCAGTTATAGTCAGGGGCTCAGCGAGCCCAAGTGCCTACCCAGGGGACCGGCAGGATGCTTACAGGGTTATAGGAGATGGGATGACCGGGGTAGGGGTGTAGATTCTGTGATGGTTGTACCTCCCGGCTTATGGGGGCCGGGTAAGGTTTCTGTGTGTTATGTTATGTTATGATATGTTATACCGTGTTACAGTAGATACGAGTAGATCGACAGTAGAATGATAAATCCTCAGGTATGACTCCTACTCCTTCCAGTATAATTAAGAAAAGGTATGACTTACATGATCAAACAGTTAATCTATTTCTTCCTACTTCAGTTTCATCAGTTATGTTATGGATTTCAGATATTTCTTTCAGTTATTGCTTTACATACTCAGTACCAGCGGTACTGACGCCCGGTGGGGCGCTGCATTACTTGCCTGCAGGTACTCATAGATGAGCAGGCGATACCACGTGATTTCTGTCAGCGATCGGGTATTCAGCTCCTGTCATCCGGAGACTGAATTCCAGAGGTGTATTTCATTTTCTTTTATAGTATAATACGGGTAGGTCGGGGCCCTGTCCCGATCATTTCTATTGCTATTCCTAGAGGCTTGCAGTCTGTATATATTTCCCTGTGGTCAGATGAGCCGGTCGTGTGAGGCCGTGCAGTTGTTTAGCTATTAGTACTTCTGTTTCTTTCATGTTGGCCGTGTGGGGCCATAGTTCGACAGTAGTGGTGACCTTGCCGGTCACCTAGCTATCCAGTACTTCAGGGTTGAGTTATAGATAACTAGACAGCATGGTGGCCTTGTCGGCCCGCATAGGTTTCCTTATAGTTGCTTGTTTCTGGTTAGCTGTTATTACGGGTACAGGAGGCTATAGGCCAATGGGCCGGGGGTTGTGTTTACAGCCGTTATATAGCCCTTTGTTTCCAGAAATGTGAGTTAGAGCCAGTCAGGCACCAGATGTGCCCAGGCTCAGCAGTCTAGTAGTTCAGGTCCTAGTAAGGCACCAGGTGCCAGTCATACCCCCCAAGGCGGGGTGTGACATACATGATTTAAAATTTGTGTTATTTGTAATTGGGATTCTTCAACTATTCATACATTCACAAGTTTTATCTATTCAGGTAAAGTAATCTCTTAATTTTATAAAATAATTCTTTTTATAAAATTATAAAGTATTATAATTATATTTCTTGTGCATAATTTATTTTAGATAATCTTGCGATGGAATCTGAAAAGGATTTCGTGAATGAAAATTTTCCAATTAACAATATAAGGCGATAATATTCTCATTAGATAATAAAAGTTTTAGTAATTGGAGCTGGATTAGTAAAAAAAAGGATAAAAAGGTAACAAAGAAAGACACTCGAATGACTATAATATTAGTTGATGAAGAGGTAATAATTTTTTTTGTATTATATTTATATTTTATATTTTTACATATATGTTTGAGTTCTTATTTATTTTTATTATATTTTATGTGTTTATATATATGTTTTTTGACCATTAGTGTTTAATTTTTTTGTACAAAAATTCATGCTAAACTTTTCAATAATTATAGGGAAAAGTATCAAATTTACCCCTCAACTATCCAAAATGTGTCAATTATACCCTCCGTTTGTAAACGAGACCAAATATACCTCGCCCTTAAGAAAAGGGACCACTTATACCCCTAAAAACTAACAGTTTGTCATGTCATTTTTTTTAGACATTTTAAGCTTGTATACCTGCTGACATGGTCTCCACCTCAGTATATACACATCATTACCCAAAAAAATAAATATATATACATGTGTAAATTAAATAAGAAAGTCTATTGACCCTTCTTAATAACCCTATTATCCAACCCGACCCAATCCAAACAAACAATGTAAAATAAATAGGTTAAAAAAAACCTTGCTCCTCATTTGTGCTCTTCTTCTCAGGAAGCTTCAACTGTGGCCTGTCTTAAAATTTGTTAAGGTTAGTTCTTCCTCTTTCAAAATAAATAACTATGTTGGTTAGTTTGTAGAAAATATACTATTATATCTCTTATTATATTCGATCTTTTCGCTGCATAATGGTTCGATCTCATATTAGGGTTTTAAGAAATTTAGCTTGTTTAAAGTTTTTTGGTTTAGGATTTTGATTTGTCTTGTTGTTTGTATGACTTTCTGGGCTTTGAGATATCTGATTCCGGGCATGTGAATAGTTTAGAATTTTCATTTGTCTTGTTTTAGATATACATGTTATTTTCAGGTGGGCCATAGTATGTCATTTTGCTCCCTATTTTTGATATCGATTTTGTTTGCATATGCCTTACTTTATTCTAAATTTGAGTTTAATTAGGATTTTTATTTGTGGTCCTATAATTCAACATTGTGAAATTTAATTTACCTTTTTTTTCTTGTGGTCTCTAATTTAAAATAGAGAAATCTCCTTTTTTTTCATGTTTATGTGGTCCCGAAATTAATTTATTCTTCTCTATATGTTAATTTTTAGCAATTATAATGAAGAACTCTATTCTAGATGATAATTTTGAGGAACCACTTTCCGACCATTATAAGATGCTTGTGGTGTTTGAAGCAGGAACTGATTGTGAAAGTGATAATAGTTATGATAATATAACTGATTCTAGTGAATACGACTTTAAAGAGTTAGAATTATTCAAGATGCAAAAGGGAAAGGATGTGGATGATAAGCTTATTCAATACAAAGAGATTGACAAGTCCATGACCTTTAAGGACATGGACGAGGCTAGAAAAATGAAGAACTTTTATGCTCTTGCTAATGCTAAAGCTTTAAAGATAGAAAAAAGTGATACAAAAAGGCTTAGATGTAAATGTGAATCTGCAGGATGTCCATTTGTTTATTTAATTTCTAAAGATGGGAAAGGTGTTGGATTTAAGGTAAAAACCTTGAAACCAGAGCACATTTGTGATGGTGATGTAGTGCTTGTGAACCCTAGAGCTACAACATCTACTCTAGTACAATATTTCAAGAAGAAGGTGCAAAACAATCCCAAGTACAAAATTAAGGATATGAAAGTAGACTTGAAGAATGAGTTTAATTTGAATGCTAATAATACGAAGTTGAAAAGGGCCAAAAGAATGGCTCTTCAGAAGATGCATGGTAGCTTCTTAGATGAATATAATAGATTGGAAGTCTATGCAAATGAGATAAGAGAGAGTAACCCTGGAAGTGATGTGGTAATCAATATTTCAAAGGATGCATTAGCTGAAGGTAGAAGGAAATTTCTTAGGATGTACATTTGCTTTAATTCCTTGAAGGGGTTGGAAAGAAGGTTTGAGGCCCTTAATTGGATTAAATGGAACATTTTTAAAAAAGTCAATGCAAGGGTCAGTTATTGGTGGCAATTGCACAAGATAACATGAATTATTTTTATCCGTTGGCTTGGGTTGTTGTTGATAAAGAGACCACCAGAACATGAACATGGTTTATGGAACTGCTTCAATACTTCTTGGATTTGAAGAATGGTGAAAGAGTTACTTTCATCTCTGACATGCAAAAGGTATCCTCCTTAATACTTAATGTATTGTTAGTTAATTTTTACACAGAATGACGTAAATCCTAACAAACTCTGTTATAGCCATTTTTGTACATTCATTGTACTCTACGGATAGAGGAATACATAGAGTTGAACATACTAAAATAAGAAATCTAATTTGCTGATGTGCAGGGGCTGTTGGATGTTGTACGAAATATCCTTCCACTTGCAAATCACAGGTATTTTTATGTTGTTGTTTTTACATCTTTTTAGATGTGTTTGGCTACTGTTTTACCTAATTTTAGTTGTGTTTGAGCTACTATTTTTACACCTGTTTAGCTGTGTTTGGGCTACTATTTTACCTCTTTTTAGTTGTGAATGAGTTGTTGTTTTTATTCCTCTTTACATGTGTTTAGGCTGCTGTTTTATCTCTTTTTAGTTGTGTTTGAGTTGCAGTTTTTACCCCTTTTTAGCTGTATTTGGGCTGCCGTTTTATCTGTTGAGTTATATGGGTCGACCACCTTACTCAGGACCAGGTCCCTCTATCAGGTTACACAGAGGCAGAGACACATGTACACGAAAATACAACAGTAAGAAGAAGACACACGAAGTTTTATGTGGAAAACTTCCTTGCTCACTGGAAGTAAAAAACCACGACCTACCTCGTAGGATTTCTCAAACTCCACTACTAGATCTGAGCAACAAAAGTTACAAAACCTAGTACACAACTAAGAGGTTAACCTCCTAACCTCCCACTTGTAATACCTCTATTACAAGACTTCAATATTCTCTACTTCAGCTAAAATTCAACTGAAATACAAGGCTAACTCTAGCCAAAATGTCTACTAGCTCTAGCAGACCAGAACGAGAAAAACAACTCATGAAAAACAAGAAAATAAAACTTGTACGAAATACAAGGTTTCTGTTTTGCAGTGCACTTCTTCTCCTTCAATGGCAGCCTCAAAACTTGAGTTATTTTTCTTTGATTCTTGCTGTGAAACAAGGAAACAATGGCTGCCTTTTGAGAGAAGAATAAGCTTATTTTTTAGATCAATTTTTCTGAATGATTTCTCTTGATGGAAAGAGTTGTTGGGTTCTATCCTTTATATCTTTTCAGCTTCCTTTCATCCACATGGGTAGAAGGAGAGTGTATTGATGATACCCACTAGCCACATGGATAAAAGGAGAGAGTAGTAATGATACCCATTAGAAAGCTCTCTTTTTGGTCAAGCACATGTGACCAACTTGGCCTAGGTGCTGCTATGATTCCATGCTGCTCTGTTGCACACTATTGTCTTCACCAACTAACAGCCAAAAAGCAAACTTTCCAACTGTAAAGTCTTTTCCCTTCCAGCTCAAAATTGAGTCACACCAGCACAAGGGATCCGGTCCCTGTATGAGGTTGACAGCATCAAAACCAGTAATCTAACAATTTCCCCCTTTTTGATGATGACAACCTTGACAACCTTCTTTGCACATTTTATCTAACACACTTCACAGTCTTCCCCCTGTCAGCATAATTCCCCACGTCTTAGTATCCGCGTCTTCCCCCTGTCTTAGTATCCCCTGTCTTAGTATCTTCCCCCTTTGGCATCATAAAAAAGAAGAGAACAGTAAACCAAGACAAGAATGCATAGATGAGTTAACTCATGGCCACTGGGGCAACACTGACACTAATGGAAATAAGAAAGGCAGAAAAACAAATAGACAATAAGAACAATGCAACAGCCAACCCCTGCAATCAGAAAAGTATTACATTATCACTTAGCATAACAAAAGAGAATCATACAAGAACTGTCCATAATCGTGGGAAAGAGAGTAAAGCAGGAAGGAGATAAGAGAGCAGGAAAATCATTTAGAGTCGGGTAGTCTGGGTAAGAGGGCTGAGAGGCGATCATTGAAGGTTTCATGGGTAAGCAATTTCTTAGTCAAGTCCTTGACCTCAACCTTCAGGGCTTCATTTTCTGCTTTGAGAGGATCACTGACAGTAAGCAGTTTTTGGTTTAAATCTTTAACCTCAGCCTTTAAAGCTTCATTCTCTTCCTTGAGGGAGGAGATGGTGCCAGGGTCCTCTACTGGGTGCGCCTTCAGACAAACTATTTCAGCCTCATTGGACTTCTCTTGCGAGGCAATCAAGTCCTCTTCTCTGCCCTTGGTAGAAGTACTTTATTTACAAACTCAAACAGCAGTTGATACACACCCTTCATTTGTTTCTTGAGAACTCTCTCCCCTGTGACTCTGTCAAGCTTGGCAATCATGGAAATAAAACGCCTTTGCGCACATTCTCCATCGACAGACCTGATCCCTCTATTAGGAACCTTAAGGATGGAACTTAGAACCTGCTCATTTATCATGAAGGTGACTCCACTCACCTTACAGTAGATCTTGGTACCATTATCAGCAAATTCCAGCTCATGATAAAATTTCCTGACCTCATTCTCATGTAAAACAGGAACTGGAGGAACAAATAAGTGTCGCCACCTTTGGTAATTGACCATTTCCACCAGCTCAGCCGTGCCTTCCATGTCACAAATTTCAGGATCAAATACCCTGCCCCGTAACACCTTTTGGTTCTGCAAGATAAGCTGTCTGGCTTCCTTGGACAGCTCAGTAGACTCATTGGTCCTATATCTGGAAGAAATCTGGTGAGTAAGAGATGGAGGAATAGGAAGTTTGAAGAGGTTATTTGCAGAGAGCAGTTTAAAGAGATGAGAGGAAAGATGGAAGGTGGAAAGGGTTTTAAGAGGGGTTATGACACGTCTAATCAGAGAGACTTTTGAACTGGATGTAGATACAACACTTACTTTATGACCGGATACCGGAAGAAACAAGCGGTAAGGGCAGTTCTTACAATATTCTCAAGTTATGTTTATAAGTGACAAAGTAATACTGACCTGATAGGACCTGGTCCCCTTATGAGGTTGAACAGGCAGTCCAAAGTCCCTGACTTGTCTAAGTCCAGCCTTCCTTACATCCACCATGCGTGTATACCTAGGGAGGTATAGAACTGAGTTAGACACATCCACAGCAAACTAGCAAGGATACCTGCATTCAGATCATAGCCAAAAACGAGAGTCAACACTTAGATAGAGAAGAGGGAGAATTTAATTCATTTTGATTAAGCCCAGCCTTAATCTGTTTTTATCAAACTGGTCCCTATTCAAGGCTTTGGTAAAGATATCTGCAATCTGATCTTCTGTCCTGCAAAATTCCACACGAATATTTCCCTTCTCAACATGGTCTCTAAGAAAATGATGTCTGATGTCAATATGCTTAGTCCGCTTGTGTTGTACTGGATTCTTAGCCATATTTAGAGCACTGGTGTTGTCACACATCAAAGGGACACACTCGGTCAGGACTCCAAAGTCTTCCAGTTGCTGCTTAATCCACAATAATTGAGCACAACATGAAGCAGCAGCCACATATTCTGCTTCAGCTGTTGAGTGTGCCACTGAATTTTGTTTTCTTGATCCCCAAGAGACCAGTGAAGAACCCAGAAAATGAGCCATGCCTGAGGTACTTTTCCTATCAACCAGGTACCCAGCATAGTCAGCATCAGAATAGCCAATAAGTTCAAAGGAACCTCCAAATGGATAGAAAAGGACTAAATCAGAGGTCCCCTTAAGATATCTGAGAATTCTCTTAGCAGCCTTCAGATGAGATTCCTTAGGACAAGCTTGGAATCGAGCACACATACCCACACTAAACACAATATCTGGCCTGCTGGCTGTTAAGTAAAGCAGGGAGCCAATAATGCCTCTGTACATAGTTTCATTTACTGGAGGACCGGGTTCATCATTATCCAGTTTTGAAGCAGTCCCAATGGGAGTGTCAATTGGTTTGGCACTTTCCATATGAAATTTTGTGAGCAGGTCCTTGATATACTTCTGCTGACTGATGGCTGTTCCAGCTTTGTCCTGCTTGACTTGTAACCCCAGAAAGAACATAAGTTCTCCCATCATACTCATCTCGAATTCACTTCCCATGAGAGTTGCAAAATCCTCGCAGAGTGAATCAAGAGTGGCTCCAAATATAATGTCATCAACATAGACTTGAACAATAAGCAGATTTCTTCCTCTTGTTTTGAGAAAAAGAGTGTTGTCAATTCTTCCTCTCTTAAAACCATTATCAAGAAGAAATTTTGATAGTCTTTCATACCAAGCCCTTGGAGCCTGTTTCAGTCCATACAGTGCCTTGTCCAGCTTGTATACATGATGAGGTCTATCAATATCCTCAAAACCAGGGGGTTGTTTCACATACACTTCTTCCTTCAAGTACCCATTTAGGAAGGCACTTTTGACGTCCATTTGAAACAATTTAAATTCCATGAAAGAGGCAAAGGCAATCAGCATGCGAATGGCTTCCATTCTGGCTACTGGAGCGAATGTTTCATCATAATCAATCCCTTCCTCCTGGTTGTACCCTTGAACAACCAGTCGAGCCTTGTTTTTGACGGTGACCCCTTGCTCATTTAGTTTGTTCCTGAAGACCCACCTGGTTCCTATAACAGTTCTATCAGATGGTTTTGGAACCAGGTGCCAGACTTTGCTTCTTTCAAATTGATGCAGCTCCTCCTGCATAGCATTCACCCATTCCACATCCTTCAGTGCCTCCTTGATGTTCTTGGGCTCAATCTGTGATATGAAGGCTGATGAGGCAAATGTGTTTCGAGTTTTGGATCGGGTCTGCATTCCTGAGTCCAATGGAGACATTAAGTTGTCAAGAGGATGAGAAGATTTGTGTTTCCAGTTAGATCCCTTTACAACAGATTCTCCAAAATTGGAACCAGTTCCAGCAGATTCTCCAGAATTGGAACCAGGTCCCTCTTCTGGGTTGCCTTCTGCATCATCTTCCTTCTCTGCCTCCTCTTCTCTGATGTGTTCTGTTGCTTCATCATGAGTGGTCTGATCTCCATTCTGCAGGGAGTTCTTTGTGATGTCAGGTTTTTCAGATGAATCATGATTGACATCATCTCTTTGGAACAGCCACAGTTCCTCAAATTCATCCGTACCCAGTGCTTCTGTGCTCTTCAGCTTCCCATTTTCATCAAATACGACATGGATGCTTTCTTCAACACACTGAGTCCGTTTATTATAGACTCGGTATGCTTTGCTATTTAATGAGTATCCTAGAAAAATTCCCTCATCACTTTTGGGATCAAATTTCCCTAGATGGTCCTTGCCGTTGTTTAGCACAAAACACTTGCATCCAAAGACTCTGAGGTAGTTCAGCATCGGCTTCCTTTTATTCAACAGGTCATAGGGAGTTTTTCCAAGTAATGGCCGAATTAGACACCGATTGACCACATAGCAGGCCGTGTTGACAGCTTCTGCCCAGAATGACATTGCCACACCTCCATCTATGAGCAATGTTCTAGCAATATCTGCAAGAGTTCGATTCTTCCTTTCAACTACTCCATTCTGTTGTGGAGTCCTGGGAGCAGAAAAGTTGTGACTGATTCCTTTGGCAGCACAGAAAGCTTCAAATTTGGCATTTTCAAATTCAGTTCCATGATCGGACCTGATCCCTGCAATGTTGTAGTTCAGCTTTACCTGAATTTGGTTTGCAAATGACTCAAAGGTGGGGAATGTTTCATCTTTAGTGCGAAGAAACATCACCCAGGTATATCTTGAATAGTCATCAACAATTACAAGGATCAGCTTCTTTCCTCCACGACTTGCAACCTTTACAGGTCCACACAGATCCATGTGTAGTAGCTCCAGGGGTCTGGAGGTGCTCACTTCCTTTTTGTTCTTGAATGAAGACCTGGTGTGTTTCCCTTGAACACAAGCATCACAGATCTGACTCTGAGCAAATTTCACCTTTGGGAGTCCTCGAACCAGGTCCTTGGATACTAGCTTGTTGAGAAGAACAGAACTTACATGTCCCAACCTTCTGTGCCACAAGGTAGCTTCATCCTCCACCACGCTTAAGCAGTTAAGCCCATTTCTAGCAGCTGAATCAAGATCAGCAACATACATGCTCTTGCATCTGTTTGCGGTCAAAACAACTCTTCCTGATTGAAGATCTGTCACTGTACACTGGTCTGAAACGAATTTGACTTCATTTCCTTTGTCGCAGATTTGTGAGACACTCAGGAGGCTGTACTTCAGTCCATTTACATAGAAGACATTTTCTATGGCATGGGCAAGTGTCTTTCCAATCTTCCCAACACCAAGAATGTGTCCCTTTTTGCCATCCCCAAAAGATACTGAGCCTCCCTGATATGCCTTGAGTGAGAGAAAATTATCAACATTTCCAGTCATGTGCTTTGAGCAGCCGCTATCCATATACCATTTCCGACTGCTTTCTCTCACTCCTTCCTGCACATATAGATTATAGATTAGACTTGGGAACCCATTTCAGCTTGAGTTCCCAGTACCGAGACAGAGGATAAATCAATTTTCTTTTGGACCACTCAGGCAGCCAGATCTGAGACATTTTGGAACCAGATCCCCTTATGGTCCCTAATTCTCCTTTACTAATCACCGTCTTTCTTAAGGCTGCTTGCCTCGATACACAGTTAGACTTAAGGTGCCCATTCCTACCACAGTGTGTGCACAACAAATTATCAGGATTAGATCCATATTTACTATGAGGATTATAAGGAGGACTACTTTTCTTATAACCTAACCCTTCACCGGAGTTAGATCTTTGTCCGGTTAATTTTTGTAAGATCTGTGAAGAAGCATTCCATTTAAGCGATCTCTCAAGCTCAGCATTCAGTTGGATCACATTTTTCTCAAGCTCAGTGTTTCTTTTCATTATTACAGTGAGCTCATCTTGTGACCTTTTCAGTTCAGCTTCGAATTCTTTTTGAGCATTTTTCATGTCACTAGTCCCTCCCTTTTTAATAAAGGCATTTTGCTCATTGACTAGCTCTTGACATTTCTCTTCTAGTTCTGCCAAACTTGAGATCAAGTTCACCTTTTCTAGCTCAAGTTTATCTATATATTGATTCAGACTTTCCTTTTCTTTGGTAAGATCATAAAAAGAGTCAATTAACACACAAGCTAGCAACCTCAATTCTTTCCCATTATAGTCTTTTAGATTCTTTTTAATGTCAAGGAAAGTTACCTCTTCATCTTTATCTCCATCCGAATTTGCCATGAAGGCAAACATTGAGTCAAAGGGTGAGTCATCATCCTCCACAGCCATCATAGAAGCATCTTTCACAGCATCCTCCTTATCAGATTCATCTGAGGAGTTCCCCCAAGCAGCTAGAGCTTGCTTGACTATATTGTCGGCTGCAGCTCTTCTTCTGAACTTGTCAGGGACTCGGTCCTTCTTCTGGGCCTTTTCGGCAGTGGTTCTCAGATACTCCTTGTAATCCATCTTATGCATCGGACAGTCCTTGATAAAGTGACCTGGTTTGCCGCATTTGTGACACAGATCATTGTAACCAGGTCCCTTGTTCGAGCTTGTCCTCCTAGGAAGGCTGCCACTTCGCCTAATCATTTTCTGAAACCTTCTTGTTAGGTAGGACATATCTTCATCTTCTTCGCTGGAGCTTGCTTGAGCTCCTTTAAGAGCTAATCCTTTGTCCTTCTTCAGCTCACTCCTGCTCTGGTCCTGCTGCCTCTTGAGCTCATAGGTTTTTAAATTGCCTATGAGTTCATCCATCGTGAGGACTTCCAGATTTCTAGCTTCAGTGATCGCATCAACTTTACTCTCCCAAGACTTAGGGAGGACACTGAGTACCTTCCTGACCAGCTTGCTTGGCTTGATCACTTCTCCCAAACAATAGAGCTCGTTAGTGATGGACGTGAGTCTGGTATGCATCTCTTGAATAGATTCACCTTCCCTCATGGAGAACATTTCGTATTGAGTGGTAAGCATATCCACTTTGGACTGCTTGACCTGACTGGTCCCTTCATGAGCGGTTCTGAGACAGTCCCATATTTCCTTTGCAGTTTCACAAGCAGAGATTCGATTATATTCATCCGGACCAATACCGCAAACAAGAAGCTTCTTAGATTTGTAGTTCTTTTCTATGAGTTTTCTGTCATGATCATCAAACTCCTTTCGGGTTTTGGGAATAGAGATGGTTGTCTCTCCTTCCTTTACGGTTTTCATTGGCACATAAGGTCCATCCAGTACCACATCCCACAGCTCACAATATTCAGCCATGATGAAATCATGCATTCTTGTTTTCCACCATCCGTAATATTGGCCATTAAACCTGGGAGGTCTGGTAGTAGACTGTCCTTCTTCTAAATTTGGTGGTGCTGCCATATTTTACAGGAGTCTTTCTAGGTGTTAACCTTTTAGAAAGCACCTGCTCTGATACCAATTGTTGAGTTATATGGGTCGACCACCTTACTCAGGACCAGGTCCCTCTATCAGGTTACACAGAGGCAGAGACACATGTACACGAAAATACAACAGTAAGAAGAAGACACACGAAGTTTTACGTGGAAAACTTCCTTGCTCACTGGAAGTAAAAAACCACGACCTACCTCGTAGGATTTCTCAAACTCCACTACTAGATCTGAGCAACAAAAGTTACAAAACCTAGTACACAACTAAGAGGTTAACCTCCTAACCTCCCACTTGTAATACCTCTATTACAAGACTTCAATATTCTCTACTTCAGCTAAAACTCAACTGAAATACAAGGCTAACTCTAGCCAAAATGTCTACTAGCTCTAGCAGACCAGAACGAGAAAAACAACTCATGAAAAACAAGAAAATAAAACTTGTACGAAATACAAGGTTTCTGTTTTGCAGTGCACTTCTTCTCCTTCAATGGCAGCCTCAAAACTTGAGTTATTTTTCTTTGATTCTTGCTGTGAAACAAGGAAACAATGGCTGCCTTTTGAGAGAAGAATAAGCTTATTTTTTAGATCAATTTTTCTGAATGATTTCTCTTGATGGAAAGAGTTGTTGGGTTCTATCCTTTATATCTTTTCAGCTTCCTTTCATCCACATGGGTAGAAGAAGAGTGTATTGATGATACCCACTAGCCACATGGATAAAACGAGAGAGTAGTAATGATACCCACTAGAAAGCTCTCTTTTTGGTCAAGCACATGTGACCAACTTGGCCTAGGTGCTGCTATGATTCCATGCTGCTCTGTTGCACACTATTGTCTTCACCAACTGACAGCCAAAAAGCAAACTTTCCAACTGTAAAGTCTTTTCCCTTCCAGCTCAAAATTGAGTCACACCAGCACAAGGGATCAGGTCCCTGTATGAGGTTGACAGCATCAAAACCAGTAATCTAACATTATCTATTTTTAGTTTTGAATTAGCTGCTGTTTTTATCCTTTTTTTAGCTATGTTTAGGCTGTTGTTTTATCTCTTTTCAGTTGTATTTGAGCTGCTGTTTTTACCCCTTTTTAGCTGTGTTTGGACTGCTGTTTTACCTATTTTTAGTTGTGAATTAGCTACTACTGTTTTACCCTTTTTTAGCTGTGTTTGGCTGCTATTTTGCTTCTTTTTAATTATGTTCGAGCTTCTGTTTTTACCCCTTTTTACCTGTGTTTTGGCTGCCGTTTTACCTTTTTTTAGTTGTGAATGAGCTGCTGTTTTTATCCTTGTCAAGCTGTGTTTGGGTTGTTGTTTTACCTCTTTTTAGTGGTGAATGGGCTGCTGTTTTAACCCTTTTTTACCTGTGTTGTAGCTGTTGTTTTGTCTCTTTTTAATTATGTTTGATTTGCTGTTTTTACCCCTTTTTTACCTGTGTTTGAGCTGTTCTATTTTTTTTTAGTTGGGAATGAGCTGCTGTTTTTAGATTTTTGCCTGTTATTTTATTCTTTTCTGACGGTAAACATATTGTGTGTGATAGGTATTGTGTTAGATACATAGAAGCTAATTGGTTGAAGACGTGGAGGAGTGGGGAGATGAAAAAGCTTCTATAATGGGCTTCATGGAGCACATATGTGGAGAATTTTGAAGACCAACTTCGAAATTTTGGGTCTTTATCAGAAGATGTTGCAACGAACCTACTTCAAAGATATCTACCACAGAACTTGTGCAAGGCCTATTTTGATACAGCTTCTAAAAATCAAATGGTAGATAATAACTTCACCGAGTCTTTTCACAATTGGATATTAGAAGCTAAGCGAAAGCCTATCCTTAAGATGCTTGAGGATATTAGAGTCAAGACGATGAATTTATCCAGAAAGAATGATGAAGAGGGTAAAAAATGGACTGCAGCTTTTAGTCCTCGATGCATGAAGTTATTTAATGACTACTTGAAGATAGCTCACTATTGTTGTGTGGAATTTAATGGTGATGATGGTTTTGAAATCACTGAAAGGGCTAACAGGCATACAATAAACTTGAATCTGAAGAAGGATGTGGAACTTGTCTGGCATCTCATGCCCTCATGCCTAAAAAGCATTGCAACACAAGAAGCTAGATCCACTTAAAGAAATTCATTGGTGGTACAACAAAGAAACACATCATTGTACTTATAAATACAAGATTATACCTGTCAAAGGAGAAAATTTTTGGAAAATTCTACCTGAACATGCAATGGAATCTGAACTTGTGAAAACTGTTGGAAGACCTAAGGTGAAAAGGATAAGAGTAAAGAATGAGGCGGGCAAACGACAAGGAGAGGTCTCACTGAAGAAAGAAAACTGTTGTGACATGTAGCAAGTGTGGATCATCAGACCACAATGCATGAAAATGCAACAAGGTAAAAAACATTTTGAATATTCTATTTAAATTAAATTCTTAGTTCTTTAACTTAGATATTTTATTTTGTTAGCAGGATTTGGGGACTGATTCTGAAAAGGGAAAGCAGGGCATGAAAAGGGAAAAAATGAGTAAGGAAGATGATGAAGAACAAGTTGAAGATGTTAATTGCTCAGCATCTCCACCGAGTCAACCAGGTGCAGATAGTGATTATGTTATGATGCCTACACCAAGTATTCAAAGACAACAACATATACCTTATGGTCTAATAATTGACAGTGAATTAGATGTAGACTTAAGGCCCCAAGTTATTGCTGATGCAAAGACAAGATTGCAAATGAGAATGACACACTCTAGATTTTCCAAGACAAAAGTGATCGATTTTAGAGGAGACCAACATGGTGCGAGTGAAACCAAGAATCTGTTGTACTCACCTAACAAACTCAGGTGGAAAGGAAAAGATGCAGTAAATGAAAATCAATTGGAGTTTGAAAGACAACAAAAAATTTCAAAATTGAATGTTAGAAAGGGCACTGGAGTAGCACAAGTTTAAATTGATGCCAGACAACTTCTTTTAATGATGTTTTTTACTCTTATGAAGACTTAAATTTTTGTTTGGGCACTCGGATATGAAGATGGATTTCCAACAATCAAAATTGGTCAGTTTTTGCTTTGTTTGATTGTTGGAAATCTAGACAACTATCGTGTAATTTGGATAGCGTGTCCAGCTATTTTTGTGCACTTTGATTGATATCTTAAGTTGTAGTTATGCATCTTAGTTATTGGGATCAATTTTTTGTGTAGATTAATTGGTATATTATATGATCGGCATATGCATTTTTTAAGACTGGTATTTTATCCAACTTATGTTGTTAAGTTGTTATACGCTTTTTGTTCAATCTTCATCAAAAATAGGTATAAGAAAGAAAAATGACATGTCAGCAGGTAAGGGAATTAGTTTATCAAGTGAAGTTGTCAAATATTTTATCCAATGAATTTAGAGAAGAAGATATAACTGATTAAACTGTCAGCGGGTATAAGCTTAAAATGTTCAAAAAATGACATGTCATCACGTATATAAGTTTAAAATGTCAAAAATAATATGTCAGCAGGTATATAAGCTTAAAATGTCTAAAAAAAATGATGTGGCAAACTGTTAGTTTTTAGGGGTACAAGTGGTCTCTTTCTTAACAGCGAGGTATATTTGGTCTCATTTACAAACGAAGGGTATAATTCTCCCATTTTGGATAGTTGAGAGGTAAATTTGAATCTTTTTTCATAATTATATTGAAAAGTAAAAAAAATATTTACAACAAGACAAGAACTATTACATTTGTTACACCTCGTAAGTTCCTATCGTTTAAACGATGCGTTCGTACGTTTGCCGAGAGTTTTAGAGTACGATGCAATGAAAAAGGGATCGGGAATGAACGTACAAGTACGGAGTCGAGCGAGCAGGAGGTCAGAGCCGGAGGCCAGGCACACTGGGCGCCCCTCTCTTGGCGCTATGCCCCCCCCCCTTAATATATAAGTCCCTCCTTGATTTGAGTTGGTCATTTGTAAATACTTCCCCTCGGCTGAAAAGAGAAAGTGAGCGACAACTTCTTCCTTTTTCGTCAAATTACGCCGCTAAACTCCGTCCAAATGCAAATTCATCTTGAATAACGAGTACTGGGACTACTAGGAACATACCTGTGGAGTTATTTCTTGAAAATTCTCTTGGAGTACCATAACCCCGTCAAGTAAAAGTTGTCAGAATTGCTTCTAATTGAGTCCTAAGTGACTGCAAGTGACGAGTAAGTGTTTCTACCTTCTAAACTCTCGAGAATTTTTGAGTTCTCAGTTGAATTGAATGAAATTAAATTATAGTCAATGTTCTTTGATAGATATCGTTGTTTGTCGATTCCTACTATTGAAATAGCCTTATTCTCTCAGCGTAGAAGTTGCTAGTGAGTGGAACTACTAGCTCCAGGTTGGAAACTGTTTGAGTGAACGAAAGTCGGCATTTGAGGTATGTTAAGTCTTATCTTTTCGGCAAGTTATTCTCGTTGTATAGTGATACGACCGGTGTCTTTAAAAGTAAATAATGATCCTATATGCAGTGATTAGCTGCTGTAAGTAAGTAATAATTATGTATGTTGCAGTTAGCTGTTATGAGACAAGTTGAGATTATACCATAGTATTACTCGTCGAGACAGGGCATGTTGAGTGTGACTAACGCCAGGAGCATCATAGAGACTTCCCTGTTATTTTGCTTATAGTATTAGAAAAATTCTGATGTTTTGCAGTCATGCCAAGGTCTTAGAATTTTATGGTTAGCTGTTGGGCCTGTTTTAGTAAGTTAGACAGCATGGGGCGTAGCCGGGCGACATAACTTTCAGTTTGACACCTGTATTGTCAGTGAGGCTCTCCTAGAGACTGTTGGCGTACCTGGACGCCTCTAGGTCCAGAATTTGGATAGGATGGTCTTACCCTAGAGTCAGCAGTACCAGGGTTGCCTAGTGAATTGCATGACAGTCTGTCATATAGTTGGCTACCATCAGTGACTTTTAGTTTCAGCCGATTTAGTGTTGTCGTACAGGTCCCTCAGGAAGTCATCCCAGTTGTGCAAGTCAAATAGACCCGTGGATACCCTAAGGAGGGAACCTTATTAGTAGTTGAATATGGGTCCAACGCCCCAGCCGACTCTCATAGATACCCAGGAACAGATTGCCGCGAGTGGCTAGGTCTAGATAAACCTACCTACGAGGCTATAAATCGCCCAAAGAATTCATATGAAAATCTGAACAGACAAGTCAATTGTATAAAGGACTAGAACCATAGTAGTATAGTTTTACCTTCAGGCTAAGAATTATAGTAAGTTGCTTGTGGAAGGTAAGGGCTGACAGCTTAGGAGTATATCCGATTAGTAGCATCCCTACAGTCGTCCTAAGCAAGGGAACTAAATAGTGGGTCGCCTGCGACCTTACTGTTTTGTTATGAGTTGTCATTGTCCTAGCACGATACTTAGAGTATTGTTGAAGCCACTCCAGACCCGCCCTATCCTGTCTAGGTCGTTAAAGATTATATCACTACTAGGACCTTACAATCAGGTGTAGTCACATGGGGTGTGCCTGTTGGCAGCTATATAGACCATTCTAGAGGCGAGTAGCGGTCGTGTTAGGCCTAGAGGGCCAAATATGCCTTTTGAGTGGCTAGATTGAGACTAAAGGATAGCACACTAGTTGGGATTATCCCCACCTAGAATAGCCTTCCGTTGACCAACTTCAGGGTTGCTAACTGTGTCATCGCCTATGGGGCTATTGATCGCTCGAAGGAGCTGTATGATGTTGCTCAGGAGATATGATGTTGCTTGATCTTGGGCAGATTTATATGCCCAAGTGATACTCAAACGTATCATTTTCTCCTTGTTTATCGTGCAATGTGTATACATTTTCATGTAATTGGTAATAAAATGTGAATTTATACTAACCAACATGATTAGCATTGTTTTGTAGGTAAAATGTGATTTTGAGGAGCTAAAATGCATGTTGGAACAATATCGGAGTTGGACTTGGAATCGAGCACGGAAAAGGCATTGGACTGCACAATATAAAGGGGCTCCGCGATGGAGCCGTGTCACGCTGTCATCACGGAGGCATTCTGCCTGGAGGGTGAAAAATTAGTCAAATTCCAGTGGAGCCTCGCGACAGCTCCGTGGCACGGAGGCAAGCCTCCGCGTTGCATGTCGTGCCACGCTGATGCTATATACCCGGACCCCAAATTTCCAGTGAGGGTCCGCGTCCACGCCGTGTCACGGAGGCAGTGCTCCGCGATGCACTCCGTGACACGTTGCTTGTTATTCCGGGAAAAAATTCCCACTAGTATAAATAGAACACTTAAATGTAGTTTTCATAATTCAGACTTGGTGGAGCAAGGACGTGGGTTACAGGCAGTTGAGGGACGAAAAGTTCAGGGTTTTTTCTCTCCTTCTTCCTTCTTTCACTCAATTGTTTGTATGATTAACACTTGTTTTAGGATGATTAATCCACAAATGAGTGGCTAATTCCCTTCCTTGCTGAGGTTATGAACATTTGTGATGAATTTTGATTATTAAATTATATGGTTTTTCATCATCTTCTTCGTTCTATTAATTCTTGTTTCTACTGCATTGGTGTGTGGCCGACATTAATGTATATCTAAAAATTCCGATTTCACTCGAGAGAGCACGAAATTGGAAAGTTGTGAATTAATAGGGTATTGTTCTTAACTTGATTTGGGAAAATTGAGTTTTGATGTGCTTTCCTGATAGAAATATACTTGAAAGCCGTATTAGTCAATTTAGGAACCGGAATTGTATTGCTAGGTCATGAATTGCATTTGATCACAGAAATGTAGACGGATGGTTTATGATTCTTAAGTGAGATTAAATACGAGAGTTTTAATCTCTAGGCTCATGTTCTTGGCTAGCAACTGGAAGAGAAGATTAACCAATGTATGATGATAATCAGTTCATTACATGTTCTTAACCTTGGCATGCTCATATCCATAGTTTAAATTCAAAGTAAATAATTATCAGTAGTTTTAGTACATAATTTATAAAACAAACTTTTCAATTGTTGGTTACGTTGTTGTCAGCATATTTAGAAGTGAGATAGAATATAGTATACTTAAGCAATTTTCACTTATCCAGAGTCTCCTTGGATCGATACTTGGCTTACTTAAGCCACTTACTACTTGTTTGACCACGTGCACTTGCGTGTCGGTTTTTAACCCCAACGAAACCAACCGAACAAGTTTTTGGCGCCGTTGCTGGGGAGACTAGGCAATTGGTGAAATTGTGTTAAGTGTAAATTTACTGTATTTTTATTTTTCTTTTCTTAAGTGTTGACAACTTGGTCTTAGCCTGTATTTTGCAGACTTGATTTCTGTGAACACTGGCAAGAGACAAAGAGCTGGTGGAATCTTATATAGAGCCTGAACGTATATTTCATAGTAAACGCAGAGAAGCTCTACAAAGAAAGCTGCAGTTGCTCAGAGAGACTATTATGGAGCAACAAAATCCACCGGTTGTGAGGGCAGTGTTAGTGCCCGAAGAAGCAGCAGCAAGGCCGGTTCGCGAGGTGGGAATCCCACATGCCAACAATGTAACATCAAGTATCCGCAAACCAGAGCCTGGAGGGAGATTTGAACTCAAGCAAAATATGGTGCAACTGTTGCACACAAGCGGGCAATTTACCGGTCTCCCTCATGAAGACCCACAACAACATCTCCAAAACTTTTTGGAGATAAGTGACACTTATATACCCGCTGGAGTGTCACCTGATTATGTTCGGCTTACATTGTTTCCATTCTCATTACTTGGTGAAGCCAAGAGGTGGTTAAAAGCTGAGCCACCAAATTCTATTTCAACGTGGGATGATCTAGCACGGAAGTTCTTGATAAGATTTTTTCCCTCTGGTAAAACAGCCAGACTTAGAAGTCAAATTCTAAGTTTCAAACAGAGGGAGGGAGAAAATTTGTATCAAGCCTGGGAAAGATTTAAATCCATGTTGCGGGACTGTCCTCATCATCATCAGTCCAATGAGGTGTTGGTGTACACATTTATTGAGGGTTTGGAACCCCATACTAAAATTTTGCTAGATTCAGCAGCTGGAGGGCAAGCGCTGGAAAAGACTTATAAGGAGTTGTACACTTTGCTAAACCGGATTTCACATGGCTATCCAGAATGGAATGCTGATTCTTCACGAGGTGGAGCAAGGAAAGCAGCAGGAGTGCTTGAAGTGGATCGATTTACAGCTATCGCCGCACAGATAGCTGCCTTGCAGAATCAGTTGAACAACCACTTCAGCAACATGAATTTGAACCAGCCTTCAGCTTCAGTCCATGCGGTCCAGCAAATGTGGTATGAAGTGTGTGGAAGCAGTGAGCACTCAGCTGAGTGCTGTGGAGCAAACCCAGATTCAGTTAACTTTGTGGGCAATGCACAAAGAAATCAGCAGCAGTATGGTAGTGGCTACAACTCAAATTGGAGGAACCATCCAAATTTTTCATGGGGTAGCAACAACCAACAAGGCCAAAGTTCGGGTCAGGGTATGCAAAGAAATCAAGGAGGGCAACAGAACTACCAATCTCAATTCAGAAATCACAATGCCCCTCCTCCACCACCATTACCTAGCATTGAGGAAATGTTCAAGACCATGATCGCTAATCAAGCGCAATTGCAGGCTGACTATGTTAAATTGGCAGCCGAAGTGAAAAATAATCAGTTAGCGACCAAGGCTCTTGAGTATCAATTTGGGCAATTTGCTAGTGCCCAAAACACAAGGCCCAGAGGAGGACTGCCTAGCGACACGGATCCGAATCCGAAGCAGGTAAATGCAGTGACCACAATGAGTGGTTTGCAGCTGAAGGAGGTGGAACCAGAGAGACCACCTCAAAAGTCAGGAGTAGCAGATGTTGAGGGAGAGCAAAGTTCGGAAAGGGGGAAGACCAAAGAAGCTGAATCAGAAAGACCTCCACCCCCGTTCCCTCAACGACTCAAGAAACACAAGGAGGAGGCGTGTTTCAAGAAATTCATGGAGGTGCTTAAACAGGTACATGTTAACTTACCTCTTGTTGATGTCTTGCAGGGAGTGCCTAAATATGCCAAATACATTAAAGACATCGTGGCCAACAAAAGTCGTTTGACTGAGTATGCCACGGTAGCTTTGACGGAGGAGTGCACTTCCCGGATCCAAAATAGACTGCCCACGAAGATAAAAGACCCTGGATGTTTTACTATCCAGCTTACTATTGGGCAGAGCATCCGAGCTCGTGGATTATGTGACTTGGGGGCGAGCATAAATCTGATGCCATCTTCGGTATTCAGAAAGTTGGGTCTAGGGAGTCCTAGACCTACAACTGTAATCTTGCAGTTGGCAGATCGATCCTTAGCTAGGCCGGATGGCATTGTTGAGGATGTTCTAGTGCAAGTGGGCTCCCTCATTTTCCCTGTAGATTTTATTGTTCTGAATTTTGAACCAGACGCGGAAGTCCCATTTATTTTGGGACGACCCTTCTTGGCAACCGGGAAAGCATTAATTGACGTAGCTGCGGGTCAACTTACAATGTGAGCACATGATAAGGTAGAGGTGTTCGATATGACAAAGAACCCAAGCTCCCGATGGTGAATGAAGAACTCTCGTTGATCAATGTAATGATCATGGTAAGGCTAAACAAATGAATGATTCCCGAGAGTTGATGGGAAGACCACCGGATAGGTGTGAGCACTACTGGGGGGAGGACAACGATCGTGAGAAATCGTCCATCACCCTAGCGGACAATTGAGCATAATGGACGTTGAGCCGCGACAGTAAACCAGGCACTGCACGGGAGGCAACCCGTGAAAAAAATTTTCTTTCATTTTGTAAAGTGTAAATAGATTTTATTTTTTTCGTTTTCTTGATTTAGTACAAAATTTTTGCGTTTTAGTTAGTATTTGTTTTTAGTTAGGTGAAACCTATTAATCTAACCAATTTTGTTTAGTGAGATGATTTTCAGGTTAAACAGAGAAAAATGTGCACGGAATCGTGAAGGAAAAGGCGAGATATGAAGAAATTAATAAAATGCAGAGACAGTGAGCTGGGGCGATAGCTCCGTGTCACGGAGGAGGACCTCCGCGTTACCCTCCGTGACACGTTGAGGTGTAATCTGGAATTTTAAAAAATTCTAGTAAGCTATCGCGATGGCTCCGTGTCACGGAGGCAGTGCACCGCGATGCACTCCGTGACACGTTGCCATATAAATTGTGACGGGTCACACCGGGTTGCCGGGTGACCCGCGTATTTTCTACATTTTAAACCCCCGATTTCTCCCCTTTTCCCCTCATTTTTACATTTCTCCACGACCAAACACCCAAAATTCCCTTCCCCATCAACGTGCCACGGTCTAAAGCAAAAAATTATCAAGTTTTCTACGGTTCTTCAACTTCAAGGTATGTTTTCCAATTATCTCTCAAGTTTTTGTCGATTGCATTCGAATTTAAGCATGGGAGGTAAACTAAATCACCCCAAGTCAAAATTTAGCATGAATTTGAGTTATTTATTGATTGATAAATGTTCGGAATGTTGTAATGAGTGTTTGAACTTGTCGATTGCATGAATTATTCAAATTTGATTGTGAAATTCAATTCTAGGGCTTGGTTGTTGGAATCGAAATTGGTAACTTGTTAAATTTGTGAAATATATGTCGGGTTGTATGTATTGAATGAGATAAGTCGTTGTAGAATATTGTTTGAATGAAATAGACGACGAATTCTCGGGTTTTTGGGAAAATGTTGAAAATTGTTCGAATTGGGTTGGTTATATAGGTTCAGGTGTATATATTTTTGTTGTCTTTTTGTTTTGTTGTTTTTCTTTGCTATGTGTGATGGTTAAATTGCTAGAGATGGTAGTGATTGGGATTAGCTGTACGAAGTCTGAGTAGTACGCAAAAGTTCTACCGTCGAATTTTTCTTTGTGAACGCACTAAGCATGAATTGTATAGTTGTTTGTTTTTGGTATAAATAAAGTATTCTTGCCGTAGTATAGTAACCGTAGCTAAGGACTAAGTGTGGGGTTAACTTAGCGTAACCCGACCTTAGCCTAAGCTAATATCTATTTAGCTTGACATTGCGTTTGTTTATTTGTGTTGACAGACAAAATGGCAAGCAGGCAAGACAAAGGTAAGGGTGCATCAACTTCAGGCACCGGGAGGAAAAGACTTAGACTGGGCACAGAAGTCCCAGCTGCACCAGCAGTTCCACGCGGCCAGCGCCGCCAATACGGAACGAGGTGGGTAACTGATGAGGGGAAGAAGTGGTATGCCAAGCATAAAGAAAACAAATACTTCCCCGAGGAGCATATTGCACGGGAACCATTAGCACAGGAGTTCCCCCGCATAGTTCAAAGGATCGAGGCAGCTGGGCTCAACTTCATATTTCAGGAGCCCAAGGAGTGCAACCTACATCTAGTTCGGGAGTTCTATGCTAATTGGAACCCGGCAATCAGAAGCCACACAATCAAGATCAGAGGGCAGATAGTCACTCTGGAACCCCAACAGCTAAATGCCATCATCGGAGCGCGCGACACAGACGCCCACGTTCTTCGCCAGCTGAACATCACCCCACCATATGCCGATATCAGGCGCACACTTTGTGGGGCTCGATCCACAGCCAGATGGAGCAGACATAAGGAAAGGGGTTACCACCAGACTCTACCGTATTCTCAAATGAACAGGGAGGCCAGAATATGGCTGAAGATAGTCTGCTCGTGCCTAATCCCGGGGGTGCACATGACTGATGTGACCCGGGACTGTGTTTGCCTGGTGTATGCCCTGATGAAAGGGCTGGAGATTAATGTTGGGGCGGTCATCATATTCGCCATGAAGAGAGCCCGACTACACAAGGGCCACAGGTATGGATTCGGTGGACTAATCACCACCTTTTTCCGGGGCCTCGACGTCGAGGAAGAGGCTTTGGACTACATCCCACAGTTGGAGCGGAGGGCCCTTGACGTGACCAAAACTAAGGCCCCCGACACCACACACGGGCCAGTGCTGACGCTTGGCGAGCGACATGCTCGTGACGACCAGTACATGGCACGGATGTTTGGAATGCAAATGCTCCAGCTCAGGATCGGTGGGAGACCAGCCACGGAGGAGGAGCTATGGCAGCTCGAGCTGGATTACCCGTTTGGCGAAAACGCCAGGGCTCTATGCCGAGTGGGGCCAGCCTTTGTAGAGCCCACTGACGATGACGTCCCCACGGACGAGGAGACAAGTCGGGAGGACTCCGATGTGGAGTCCGATGACGACGACGGAGGCGACTCGGACATGGGCGATGAGGCAGCAGCACCTGATGAAGAAGTGGAATACTTTGACTGATGAGGGAGTTCCACCACCCAATTTTGTGATTTTTAATTTTTGTGAACACTGGGGACAGTGTTCGATTTAAGTGTGGGGTGGGGAGTAGTTAGGTGCTGGGGCTGGGCTGGTTTGCTTGTATGCTTTCCTCTGTTTTGTATGTATGTTTCCCTGTGTTTGTGAATTGCAAACTGTTCTGTATTTGTAATTATTTGTGGGATTGATGTGTGTTGTGGAATGTTGTTGTTGCCAGCTAAGTCTGTAAAATTTTTTTGTAAATATTCTCTTTTTTTTTTTTCTATCGAAATGATCGATATTTTTTTTAAAATTTTGCGAAAATATTTTGTTCAGATTTAAAAATATTTTGTAAATAATTTTTCCATCGAAATGATCAATGTTTTGCAAAATTTTTCAATGTTTATTTTGGGTTCTCGGAGTTTGTTTTCGGTTCTTTTACCGAGAATAGTCCCATTGAATCGACGTCATAGTTAGTGACCGTTCCCTATGATGGATGGATGACGACCGTCTTAAGGGAAATGTAGTCGGTAGGAGTAGTGATTTTAAGTTATTTTCAGTTTTGTTTTGGTGGATTGCATCACGGAACCTGTAGTTACTATATGGTTGTGAAATTTTGGTTGCGTGTTGTAACTGGTATTCAAAATGTAAAAGTGATTCGTATGAAAGCATGCAATTTTGTAAATATGTTGAGATACCTAGGCTGTAGAGTTTGATTCGGTGTGATTGAGGCTTAATTTTTGAATTCATGTAATTAGCTAATTAAAGAGTCTGTGAATGCATCTTGAATCGAGCATGTGCATAAAGTGTGAAGTGAGGTATTGTTATTCCATGCTATTGTGAAGTGTCTAGAACTTGCCTGGTGTGTGTACAAAACGAAATGAAGGAGGTGTAGTGTTGGAAAGGATGTAGGCATTTCTTTGTTTTAACCGAGAGTTTCTATTTTTTTTCTTGTCATACTCCCCTTTTGATGTGATTGTATACCCTAGTCAGCCCGTTGAGCCTTTAGCCTATTATTTCTTTCTTTTGTCCAAAAATGCATAAACTGAGCTTAATTCTTTCTTTTCATTAGCCGTAAAGTCTATACAAAACTCTTAAGCGCTTAAGAAGAACAAAAATTTTCCCAAGGTGTCAAAGAGTGAGAATGGTGAAAAGAAAAAGAAAAGCAGAGTGAGGAAGGAAAGGAAAAGGTTGAAGGTGCACTTGCTATAATTAAATGATAATGAAGGTGCATGAAAAACCTTTGTTTTTATGTAAGTGTGCTTGATGAAATGGGCCATACGAAAGTAAACCATCATGAATGGGATGATAAAAAAATAAAAGAGAGAAACAATGTCCATGAGTTGATGGGAATGTGTTGAAAAAGGCGCTTAATGATGCTAGTGGCTATTATTGGCTAATCCAATATGTACTAGTTCCATAGCTTCCATTACAACCCATTAAAGTCCTACGTGATCTTACATTGCATTTCTTTATATTAGTGGAGTAATACACTAAGGGCAAGCTTATGGGTCATGACATGATGCATGTGAATTCTTTTGGGAGAGAGAGTGAAATTAATTTTTACATGCCCCTACTTGAATGTTTGTGTATCACATGAGCATAAAGGGGAAGATTCTCTTGAGTTGTGAGGGCACATGCTTGATGAAAGATTGATTTTCGTGTCGGATATCTTGATTAGCTGATTTGCATGAGTTTGCCGATATCGAGAGTCGATTCTTAAAGTCTAGGAAGTCTTAATGTATTGAAGGTCATTGCATTGTTAAGACCATGCATGTTTTCTTGATGATTTGCAATATTGAATGATCGGTATGACCGTAGCTTAAATTGTCGCACCATAGTGGCAAAGGTTGGGATGTAATTTGCATGAATTGTGTGTTTGTTGTTCGAGGACGAACAAGGATTTAAGTGTGGGGTAAGTGATCTTGGGCAGATTTATATGCCCAAGTGATACTCAAACGTATCATTTTTGTCTTGTTTATCGTGCAATGTGTATACATTTTCATGTAATTGGTAATAAAATGTGAATTTATACTAACCAACATGATTAACATTGTTTTGTAGGTAAAATGTGATTTTGAGGAGCTAAAATGCATGTTGGAACAATATCGGAGTTGGACTTGGAATCGAGCACGGAAAAGGCATTGGACTGCACAATATAAAGGGGCTCCGCGATGGAGCCGTGTCACGCTGACATCGCGGAGGCATTCTGCCTGGAGGGTGAAAAATTAGTCAAATTCCAGTGGAGCCTCGCGACAGCTCCGTGGCACGGAGGCAAGCCTCCGCGTTGCATGTCGTGCCACGCTGATGCTATATACCCGGACCCCAAATTTCCAATGAGGGTCCGCGTCCACGCCGTGTCACGGAGGCAGTGCTCCGCGATGCACTCCGTGACACGTTGCTTGTTATTCCGGGAAAAAATTCCCACTAGTATAAATAGAACACTTAAATGTAGTTTTCATAATTCAGACTTGGTGGAGCAAGGACGTGGGTTACAGGCAGTTGAGGGACGAAAAGTTCAGGGTTTTTTCTCTCCTTCTTCCTTCTTTCACTCAATTGTTTGTATGATTAACACTTGTTTTAGGATGATTAATCCACAAATGAGTGGCTAATTCCCTTCCTTGCTGAGGTTATGAACATTTGTGATGAATTTTGATTATTAAATTATATGGTTTTTCATCTTCTTCTTCCATGTTGTTCTATTAATTCTTGTTTCTACTGCATTGGTGTGTGGCCGACATTAATGTATATCTAAAAAGTCCGATTTCACTCGAGAGAGCACGAAATTGGAAAGTTGTGAATTAATAGGGTATTGTTCTTAACTTGATTTGGGAAAATTGAGTTTTGATGTGCTTTCCTGATAGAAATATACTTGAAAGCCGTATTAGTCAATTTAGGAACCGGAATTGTATTGCTAGGTCATGAATTGCATTTGATCACAGAAATGTAGACGGATGGTTTATGATTCTTAAGTGAGATTAAATACGAGAGTTTTAATCTCTAGGCTCATGTTCTTGGCTAGCAACTGGAAGAGAAGATTAACCAATGTATGATGATAATCAGTTCATTACATGTTCTTAACCTTGGCATGCTCATATCCATAGTTTAAATTCAAAGTAAATAATTGTCAGTAGTTTTAGTACATAATTTATAAAACAAACTTTTCAATTGTTGGTTACGTTGTTGTCAGCATATTTAGAAGTGAGATAGAATATAGTATACTTAAGCAATTTTCACTTATCCAGAGTCTCCTTGGATCGATACTTGGCTTACTTAAGCCACTTACTACTTGTTTGACCACGTGCACTTGCGTGTCGGTTTTTAACCCCAACAAAACCAACCGAACATTGCTGAGAGGATCTATATGATGTTGCTCAAAGGAGATATATGATTTCCGATGGGATTATACTCAAGCCTAGGCCATATTTATGTCCATCCACGTATGGACCTTTTTTATGTCGTACCGGCATTACTGACCCTCCATCGAGCCTTGTGTGCCCAGGATGCAGTTACAGAATCCTAACAAGCTCAGACACAGTTACAGAAGTCCAGTGGGCTCAGTTGTAGACCCAGAAGCCAGGTAGGTTGGCTATAGTACTAGTAGAATCATAAGAACCTTATTAGGGGTATATAGATTGAATTGTACTTGTCAGGGCTTATGGGGGGCCCCAGTAGGTTATTTCTGTGTTGTTTGCACCTTCCAGACTTATGGGGGCTAGGTTAGATTCTTGTTTGTATACTTTCTTGCTAGTTATAGCTTACGAAGGTATAGTCGTGCAGTTCAGCTCTTACTAGTTTTGTGATTTATTAAATGTAAGTTATGGATAAGAAAGCTTACAGGTTAACTTCCGTCCCTTCTTGCTTTTTCACTTTTTGTTCTTTATCAGCTTCTATTCAGTCTTATTTACTGCCTTACATATTCGGTATATATTGTACTAACGTCCAACTATGGGGCGTTGCATACTTGCCTGCAGGTTTAGACAGACAGATTGTGGGATCTCCTAGTAGCTCTTCAGAGTCAGTAGATTGGCCAGCTCCTTTCATTCGGAATTTCCAGGTTGTAAAGGTTTATTTGTCTTTTATTTGTATAGCATTTGGGTTGGTCAGGACCCTCTCTCGATCAATATTTTCATTCTTAGAAGCTTGGAAACTACAGTCTTCAGTTAGCTGTTCGTGTTGACCGTGTGGGGCCTATATTTGTTGTGTTTTGTATGTTGGCCATGTGGAGCCTAGTGTAGCTTTCAATTGGCGGCCTTGTTGGCTGTAGTTGGTATATGATGATCTGTCTTTCTTTTTATTATGACTAGACAGTATGGTGGTCTTGCCGGCCCGCATATAGCCTTGTCGGCCGAGGCTGAATTTACAGCCGAGATATAGCTATTTGTTTTCTTGATTGTGAGTTGCTGGCAAGCACAAGAGATGTATATGTCCAGCTAGGATAGCCCAGGTCCAGTGTGGCACTAGGTGCCAGTCATGCCTTTCAAGGTGGAGCGTGACAACATCATAAACTGACGCATTAACAATATTAATCCTAATTTTATATTAGTAAACAAGGAGATTGAGGTTGAATTCAATAACAATACTATAGTTCTAAATTGCAACAGTCACTTTTCTACTGTTACTTTTGTAAATAATTTTTTTCATTTGAAGATGCAATACAATTTTTAATTGGAACAATCTTTGATAATTTCTTTAGATTTTATCGACTAATCTAATATTCAATATATGCATGATATTTTCCTTATATTTACTTAACAAAATATTCTTTGTAGATATACTTGACATTTTTGTGAGCTCTAAAATCTTCATGGGAGGAGGGATAATACTTATGAATAAGAAGTAAGTTGAACTTTGTCTTTAATACTTTTTTTTCATGAATAATCAGATAAGTATCAAGCTTTCGAGTTTCCACAAAAAATGATTTTTATAGTGTATTTTTCTCTTTCTTTTTTTATTATTTTTATTTTCGAGAATATGAGTTTATGATACTTTTAAATTTTTATATGTTTAATTGTAAAATTCAGGTGTAATCAGAAATTATAACTTTATGAGTGAATCATCAGAGATAGAGGATGAATTGCTGCAAAAATTAATTACTGAAAAACATTATAGCATTCTGTGATGTTAGGTATATAATATATCAAGGTATTATATTAAACATTGTATTTATGATAAATTCTATATTTTTTAATTACACTAGTATTTTTATTTTGTGAAAAAAAATTTGAGACATTTTTTATAGAATGTGGATAAATCCCGCATTTGAAAAAGTAATAGCTCTCTAAAAATGATAAATATATAAATTCATAATTTTCTTTCTAAATTCTTATATTATTACACAAACATATCTTTTAGATATTATTTATGTTATTTTTAAAATTTTATTTTTATTAATGTGAAGGATACGCGTAAGGTGTGTACGCTAAAACTAGTATACAATTAAAAGCGTGAAGGCCCTTAGAAATACTGAGTGAACTTTTTATCCTTCATTAAGACACTCCGCAATAGATAAAATTGTCATTTAATATTTTTACACATTATTATTTTTAATTATTCCACCACCTTATTTTATCATATTAGGTGTTCTATCTGTGACATAACTCTATTTATAGTCTAAATCTAAAAAAAGATAAAAAAAAATTTCATTGATTTTTTTCTTTTTTAATAGTTACAAATTTTTTCTACCTTTTTTCTAAAAATTTTTATATTAAGTTTTCTACTTGCGGCATAACTCTATTTATACCGTAACCTTTTAAAATAAAAAATAAAAAAATTTCCACCAAAAAATTTTTGTTCCCCTTTATCATGGTATAAAATTCATATAGAATCCCCCCCCCCCCCCCCATAGTAACGAATTTTTTTTTCCCTTTTTCAATAGCAATGTCCCAATATTCTTATACTTTTAATTTTTTTAACTTATAAATCCTTCTTTTATAAAAAAATTTATAATTTCATAATTTAATTTATGAACTCTTCTATATCAACACTTTTGATTCAAACTCTAACCTTGTATCTTTTCGTGTTAATCTATCTCTTTTTTCATGTTGTAAATTTTTTTATATTATGGATTTGAAAAAAGACAATAATAATTGTTATGCTAGCTCTAGTTATTTATATTCAAAATAATTTAACTTAGATTGTCTCTTTTAGTTGAGTCTAACATTGAAATTATGTTATCTCATTTAATTGAGTCTTATATTGATATTATCTGATTTAAATTAAAATTTATGTTATTTGTAACAGGCATTCTTCATCTACTCATACATTCACAAATTTCATCTATTTAGGTAAAGTAATCTCTTTATCTCATAAAATAAATTTTTCTATAAAATTATTAATTATTATAATATTGCAATGGAATCTAAAAAGAATTTCATGAACGAATTTATGTCAATTAATAACTAAAGGCGATATGATTCTCATTGAAAAATAAAAGTAGTAATTGAAGTTGGATAAATAAAAGAGTATATAAAACAAACAAAGGAAGACACTCCTATGACTATAACATTAGTTGACGAAAATGTAATAATTCTTTTTCGTTATATTCTATATTTCTATTTCTATTTCTATTTTATATTTGTATATATATGTTAAAGTTCTTATCTATTTTATTATATATATATATATATATATATATATTTTTTTTTTTTTTTTATTTTTTTTTTTTCATTACAGTTTAATTTTTTGCAGACATAAAAGTTCATACTATATTTTTCAATAATTATATTGAAAAATTAAAAAAATATTTACAACAAGATAAAATCCGTTACATCATAAACTGGCGCATTAATAGTGTTAATCTTAATTTTGTATCAGTAAACAAGGAGATTTAGGTTGGATTCAATGACAACACTATAGTTCAAGAATACAACAGTCATTTTTCTATTGTCACTTTTTCAAACAATTTTGTTTCGTTTGAAGATGCAATACAATCTTTCGATGGGACAATCATTCGTAATTTCTTTAGATTTCATCAACTAATCTAACATTCAATATATGCATAATATTTTATTCCTATTTACTTAACAAAATATGCTTTGTAGATATACTTGGCATCTTTGTGAGTTCTAAGATCTTCAATTGTGAAAGCCAAGTGGGTAAGCACTTAGTAATATTGATTGAACATTTTGCCCTTCATTAAAAGATATTGCTATAGATAAAATTGTCATTTACTATTTTTCTTAAATAATTATCATTAAATTATTATTCTAATATTTAGGAGTTTGAAATTAATTAAAGTTATAGGTATTAAATTTTTACTTATTTGTAAAATGTAAGAATTCCTAATATTTAATATTGTAAAATTAACTAAAAATTTTTCTTCTTAAATCTTGACTTATTTGAACTATATTAAAAGTCCTAACATTTAAAACTTTAAAATTAATTATAATTTTGTTAACTTATATTAATCCTTTATTTATTAAACTAACTAATTATTGATCCATCGCAAATTTTCAACTCACAGTAAGAGAAAAATTTTAAAAATGTAATTTTATGATACATTAATACGTTGAATTTCTTCTTTTTCTTCTTCTTTTCTTAAAAAAAATATACAATTGAAAAAATATATATAGAAATACAACATACTTTAAGTTGTTTCAATTAATCAAACGCTCATGTTATTCACACTTTTTAGTTAAATCTATACTATTTTTCTTTTTCAATTTATGTGAATGTGTTAGATTAGACACATAGATTAAGACCGAGAGAAAAAATTGAGCAAAAATCATCTTATAAAGAGTAAAAGAAAAAATTTAACATTATGCTATAACTAAATATTTAAAGTACGACGCCTCATAGCAAACAATTATTCAATTTTTTATCCTTTTAAAAATAGAATTTCTTTTTCACTAATTCTGATGAGTCTTTCTTAATTTGGACGATCAGTTACAAAAAAAAAAGTGTATTTGTGGTATGATATCATTTTATTAGTGTCAAAATAAGTTACTAACAACTCATAGTATGATTTCGTAAGTGCTAATTGTTTAAATGAATAACTTATACTATGTGTTCTATCTTCTGTACAACTTTGTATTACAATATGTCTTTGTAATGTTAATATTTATATTAAATGTTAATATGTTAATAGTTTAATAATATAATTTTTGGTAATAATTAACATGAAATATACATATAGTACATGCATTTAAGTGCTCATGAAAAAATGAACAATATTTCACGTTTCAATCAAACGTTATTTCTACGACGTTTCGTTCATTGAAACAAGTATTAGAACAAACTGAGGAAAAAAACTACTAGATTGGATGAAATTCTTAAACATAATCATTTAATTAACTTAAAATTTATAATATTCTTCTAAATTCTTATATTGTTATACAAACATATCTTTCAAATATTATTTATATTATTTATAAAATTTTATTCTTATTAATTGTGGTATGATATCATTTTATTAGTGTCAAAATAAGTTACTAATAACTCATAGTATGATTTCGTAAGTGCTAATTATTTAAATAAATAACTTTAGGGAAAGGTCTTCTCAATGCTCTAACGCCCACACTGGATATGGACCGAACTTACTATATGTTCTATCTACTGTACAACTTTGTATTTTACAATGCGTCTTCGTAATGTTAATATTTATATTAAATGTTAATATGTTAATAGTGTAATAATATAATTTTTTTGGTAATAATTAACATGAAATATATATATAGTGCATGCATTTAAGTGCTCATGAAAAAATGAACAATATTTCACCTTTCAATCAAACGTTATTTCTACGACATTTCGTTCATTGAAACAAGTATTAGAACAAAGTGAGGAAAAGAACTACTAGATTGGATCAAATTATTAAAAATAATCATTCAATTAACTTAAAGTTTATAATTTTCTTTCTAAATTCTATATTATTATAAAAATACATCTTTTAAAATATTATTTATGTTATTTATAAAAATTTATTCTTATTAATATGAGGAACATGCGCGAGGCGCGTACACTGAAACTAGTGCCTTATAAATAAGTAAAGCGATAAATATTTTAAATATGGTATTGTTCGTATACATGAACTAACTAATTATTTTTTCCATAAATTAAGTAGATTAAATATGAAAAATATTTAACATTTAATATTTAATAAAATCATTCCCTACTACTTCTTTATTCTTATCTTTTAATAAGCAGACATTAATATTAGATTCTGCAAATATTTCATTAATATACAATATATACCTTATATAATATTATTTATTATATATTAACTAATATATATTATACTGTCACGCCCCGCCCTGGGGGGTATGACTGGCACCTGGTGCCCTAGTAGGACCTAGACTACTATCTGGTAAGCCAAAGCACATCTGGTGCCTGGCTGGCTCTAACTCAAATTCCTGGAAACAAAGGGCTATATAACGGCTGTAAACACAGCCTCTGGCCAACAAGCCTATAGCCACCTATACTTGAAAAATAGCTAACCAGAAACATGCTACTGTCAAGGGAACCTATGCGGGTCGGCAAGGCCACCATGCTGTCTAGTTCTCTGTAACTTAACAATGGCACGCTAAATAATTACGTGACCGGCAAGGTCACCACTACTGACTGGTTATTGCCACACACGGCCAACAGGAACAGAAATAACAAATAACTATAACAAGCTGCACGGCCTCACAAGACCGGCTCGACTGACCACAGGGAAATATATACAGACTGCAAGCCTCTAGGAATAACAATAGAAATGATCGGGACAGGGCCCCGATCTACCCGTACTGTACAACAAAAGAAAACGAAATACACCTCTGGAATACAGGCTCCGGATGACAGGAGCTGAATACTCAATAGCTGACTGGAATCACGAGGGATCGCCTCCTCGTCTATGAGTACCTGCAGGCAAGTAATGCAGCGCCCCACTGGGCGTCAGTACCGCAGGTACTGAGCATGTAAAGCAACTGAAATACACAACTGAAATGGATAACAACAGTAACATGACATATAAGCATAAAGTAGCTGAGTCTATCTAGCTGAGAATAACTGGGGAGAGTTTATTTATTCCATAACTAAACTGATCGTACCTGATGTCGTGTCGTCCCACTGTCTATCAGTATTTAATAGCACATAGAGGTATACATAATAATACACACAATACCTGACCGACCCCCATAAGCCGGAAGGTGCCAACCAACACACAATCTATTTACCCCTACCCGGGTCTAAACCAACCAAAAATAAGTCACTCCTCTCATCTGATAACTGTGAGCTCCTCCTACCGGTCCCCTTGGGTACGTAGCTCAAGCCTTGGCCTCTGACAATAAACTGTGTCTGAGTCCGAAGACTCCTACCTCTGGGCGCAGGTGCACGCGGGGTGTGTAATAAAAACTACCCCTGGGTGCAAGCACGCAACAGGGTGATTTTATAAAAATCTGTATCTGAAACTGCCCCCGGCCACAAGCGCACACAGAGTGTTCTGCCCCTGTAAACAGGGTGGACTGGCTCTGCGCAGAGTAAACTGAACTACCCCTGCAAGCAGGGTGGTCTGGACCGTATTATCATGGTGGTCGGCCATCATCGTCCTCTAGGCGGACGGCATCGCCCAGCTGGTGGGGGTATCTGAATTTGGTATCGGCACAGCTATAACCCAGGGACTGTGGGGATGCTAAAAGGGACACCCACATGCCACAACAAGTCTCAACAACCAAATAGCACATAAAAATAGCAAGCATGTATAACCGGCATATAGATGGCCTAATCGCGTGTTGGTTAAGAGTATTTGAAAACCATTTAGCGGTCCAGAGTCTAGCAGGCACCAGGTGCCGTCATACCCCCCAAGGTGGGGTGTGACAAACTTGGTATCAGAGCAGTTCGTGTCCAGGGAGTCTGCAAGCCGTGCTAAGTAGAGTCTTGTCTATGGATGTGTTGTGCACCACATACTATAGGCAGGAGGTTGCGAGGCATAGTAGGATAGTTACCCTTCTTTCATATTCAGTCGTGCCGAGCACAGTACAGTATAGGGTTGGTTCTTTTGAAACTTACCACCCTCTTTACTTACAGATATTATGGCAGACCAGTGGCACCCATCTATAGGTAGGAGATTGGATACAGCAGCAGGCGAAGGCACCAGTAGGATGCCTCAGTTACAGCCAGATTTCGCCCGGTCTGAGAGAAATACGGAGGCATCATCTTGGCCCTCCCAGCAGTCTCCGCCTCGCCAGACACCATTTGAGGCAACACCGCCTCCCACAGCTCCTGCACCCACTTCATCTGATCAGGAGCTACGTAGTGCGGTGGTTATGTTGACTCAGATGCTAGCTGCTCAGCGTCAGCCAGCACCACCTACAGCAGCAGAATCCCTAGGTGGGCCAGGTAGTTCCAGGGTTAGAGAATTCTTGGCGTTGGGACCCCCTCAGTTTACAGGATCGGATTCAGCGGAGGACCCTCAGGACTTTTTGGACCAGATGTAGAGGATCTTTAGAGTCATGCACGTAACCCCAGCAGAATCAGTTGAGTTAGCAGTGTTCCGGTTAAGGGATATTGCTGTTTTGTGGTACGAAAGTTGGGAGAGGTCTCGGGAAAGAGATGCAACCTCTCCTACTTGGTCCAGCTTTTCAGAGGCCTTCCTGGACCACTACTTACCCCGGGAGGTCAGACAGGCCCGGATGGACCAGTTCTTACATTTAGAACAGGGGGCTAGGAGCGTCCGTGAATATTCCTTACAATTCGACTCCTTAGCCCGCTATGCTCCAGCATTTGTGGACACCATGTCGTCCAGAGTCCACCGCTTTATTATGGGCCTGAATTCAGAGTACACAGAGACATGCATGACGGCTACTTTGAGAGAGGACATGGACATAGCCAGGGTACAGGCCTTCGCACAAACAATTGAGGGCCTGAGGCAGCGGCAGCGGGGTGACAGACAGGCGACTTCAGAGCAGCGCCGTAGAAGCAGACCCACTGAGATTCAGAGGGAAATTCCTAGGGGGCCGAGACCACGGTTTTCAGATAGGCCACCCAGATCTTTACCGTCGGTACAGCAGCAGAGGGGCAGATTTATTCGCCGGAGTCAGTCAGAGTCCGGTAGCAGTTCACGGACAGTAGCCTCACCTCAGCAGCGGAGGGTAGAACAGAGTAGATTTGCATCTACCCCTTGTCCTATATGCCACCGACTACATTCTGGAGCCTGCAGGCAAGGCTTCCCAGGGTGTTATTACTGCGGATAGGAAGGTCATTTAATGAGAGATTGTCCATCCAGGGGACAGGGTAGTCAGAATGATCTGGATAGAGTGTCAGCAGGGCCACGAGTTCCAGCAGCCTCAGCAGGGCGCAGACCCTCAGGTTCAGCAAATAGGGGCCGAGGTAGATCAGGAGCCTCTGGCTCAGGTGCAGGCCCCAGCCGTACCTATGCATTACCAGGGAGGCAGGATTCAGAGGCATCTCCCGACGTGGTCACAGGTATATTGATTATCTGCTCATACCCTGTTTATGTATTGATTGATCCAGGGTCTACCTTGTCATACATTACACCATTTGTGGCCCGAAAGTTGGGCATCAAACCAGAATTGCTTCAGCAGCCCTTTTCAGTGCTTACACCAGTCGGTGACTCGATTACAGCTAAAAGAGTCTACCGAGGGTGTACGGCAGAGGTTGTTGATCGCCAGACCAGAATAGACTTAATAGAACTTGAGATGGTCGACTTCGATGCCATTATGGGTATGGACTGGTTAGTGCCATGCTATGCCAACTTAGAATGCTGGACCAAGACGGTCCGATTTCACTTTCCAGGGGAAGCAGTGCGAGAGTGGAAAGGGAGTACACCTACGCCGAAAGGTAGGTTTATTTCCTACCTTCAGGCAAGAAAATTAATAGCAAAAGGATGTATTTACCACCTGGTTAGAGTACAGGACGTTCGGGTGGAACCTCCGACTCTTCAGTCTGTTCCAGTAGTCAATGAATTCCCTGACGTATTTCCAGATGAGTTGCCTGGTATCCCTCCCGAAAGGGAGATAGATTTTGCAATTGACTTGTTGCCAGGGACTCAACCTATATCCATTCCCCCGTATCGCATGGCACCAGCTGAGCTTAGAGAGTTGAAAGAGCAGTTAAAAGATTTGCTCGACAAAGGCTTTATCAGGCCTAGTACTTCCGCGTGGGGTGCGCCGGTTCTGTTTGTAAGAAAGAAAGATGGCTCACTCCGCATGTGTGTAGACTACCGACAACTGAATAAGGTAACAGTTAAAAACAAATACCCGCTCCCTAGAATAGATGATTTGTTTGACCAGTTGCACGGGGCCAGATGTTTCTCTAAGATAGATCTGAGGTCCGGATACCACCAAGTCCGGGTTCGTGAGAGGGACATTCCAAAGACTGCTTTCAGGACCCGGTATGGTCACTTTGAATTTCTAGTTGTGTCTTTTAGGCTGATGAATGCTCCAGCAGTGTTTATGGACCTGATGAACAGCATATTCAGACCGTACTTGGATCTGTTCGTGATAGTATTTATCGATGATATTCTGGTATATTCTCGTTCAGAGACAGATCACCAAAACCATTTACGAACAGTACTCCAGATCCTTAGAGACCGTCAGCTGTACGCCAAGTTTTCTAAGTGTGAGTTCTGGCTGAACTCAGTTGCCTTTTTGGGGCATATCGTGTCGGATGCTGGTATACAGGTAGACACACAGAAAATAGAGGCAGTCAAGACATGGCCCAGACCTACCACTCCGACCGAGGTCCGCAGTTTCCTGGGTTTAGCAGGATATTATCGGAGATTTGTTGAAGGATTCTCCACTATAGCAGCACCTCTGACAAAGCTAACACAGAAAGCAGCAAAATTTCAGTGGACGGAGGCCTGCGAGCAGAGTTTTCAAGAATTGAAAGACAGATTGACCTCCGCCCCAGTACTAGCATTGCCAGAGGGAACAGATGGGTATGCGGTGTATTGCGATGCTTCAGGTTTGGGACTGGGTTGTGTGTTAATGCAACATGGTAAGGTGATTGCCTATGCTTCCATACAGCTGAGGAAACACGAAAAGAACTATCCGACCCATGACCTGGAACTGGCCGCAGTGATCCACGCTCTGAAGATTTGGAGGCATTATCTGTATGGCGTCCATGTAGACATTTTTACAGATCATAAAAGTCTGCAATACATTTTCACACAGCGGGAGTTAAATCTGCGGCAGCGTCGCTGGTTAGAATTGTTGAAAGATTATGATGTAAATATTCTCTATCACCCGGGAAAAGCTAATGTAGTAGCAGATGCCCTGAGCCGTAAGTCAATGGGGAGTTTGGCGTACTTGCGGCCCGAGAAGCGGGAATTAGCCAAAGAAATTCATCAACTAGCTGGTTTAGCCGTTCGAGTAGTGGAGACAGAAAATAACAGAGCGGTAATTCAGAATTCTGCCGAGTCATCACTAGTTACAGAGGTAAAAGAACGGCAGTACGAGGACCCTGACTTAGTCCAGCTTAGAGATAGAGTTCAGAAAGGTAAGGAGTCAGATTTCCAAGTGACTGAAAATGAAGTGCTACGTTGTAAGGGCCGTCTATGTGTCCCGAATATTTCAGGGCTTCGCCAGCAGATCATGCATGAGGTACATTACGCTCGCTATTCCATCCATCCAGGAGCAACGAAAATGTACCACGATATCAGAAACATCTACTGGTGGCCAGGTATGAAATCTGAAATAGCTGAATTTGTATCTAGATGTCCTAACTGCCAGCAGGTGAAAGCGGAGCACCAGAAACCGGGCGGTCTGACGCAGGATATAGTTGTGCCTATGTGGAAATGGGAAGCGATAAATATGGATTTTGTAACAGGATTACCCCGTACCAGACGCAAAAATGATTCCATTTGGGTAATAGTTGACAGGCTGACAAAATCAGCTCATTTCCTGCCAGTGAAAGTTACCTTCTCAGCCGAGGATTATGCCAAGTTATATATCAGAGAAATAGTTAGACTACATGGAGTGCCGGTATCTATTATTTCAGACAGGGGAGCACAGTTCACAGCTAGATTTTGGCAGTTGTTCCAGAGGGGTCTGGGAACGTAGATTAATTTAAGCACAGCATTCCACCCTCAGACAGATGGACAGGCTGAGCGGACTATCCAAACGCTCGAAGATATGCTACGAGCGTGTGTACTAGATTTTGGGGGTAGCTGGGATGACCATCTGTCGTTGATTGAATTTTCCTATAATAACAGTTATCACTCGGCTATTCAGATGACACCTTTTGAGGCTTTATACGGACGGAAGTGCAGATCGCCGGTTGGCTGGTTCGAAGTAGGGGAATCAGCGATGATTGGGCCAGACATTGTGCAGCAGTCAGAAGAGAAAGTAAAGCTTATCAGAGAACGCCTATTGACTTCACAGAGTCGCCAGAAATCATATGCAGATGTACGGCGCAGAGACCTGGAGTTCAATGTGAATGACTGGGTATATCTGAAAGTGTCTCCGATGAAAGGGGTGATGAGATTCGGTAAGAAGGGTAAACTCAGTCCGAGATTTGTTGGGCCTTATCAGATTCGACGGAGAATAGGTCGAGTTGCATACGAATTGAAATTGCCTCCGGAGTTAGTATTTGTCCACCCAGTATTCCATGTATCTATGTTGAGGAAGTTCGTAGGAGACCCTTCCACAGTTGTTCCAGTTCAGGATGTCCAGGTCACAGAAGAGTTAGCATATGAAGAGGTTCCAGTGGCCATCCTAGACAGACAGATTCGTAGATTAAGAACTAAGGATATTGCGTCTGTCAAGGTATTGTGGCGTAACAGGAACTGAGAGGAGATGAAGTGGGAGGATGAGGAAGATATGAAAGAGAGATACCCTCACTTATTCCAGACCTAGTCAAACGACAGGTATGTCCACATTATCACTTATGCAGTATCTTATGATTATATGTGAATAGATGGGAAAGATTGATGTTTAGCTATCAAGTGAACTTTATAGTGTTGTGTGGAATACCTATATTGGACTTTTCTGCGTTTCCGGATTTTTGGGATAGTCCATATTACGGGGAAAATTCTGCCGAAATTTTTCTAAGTAATAAGTTGGGTAAATTGAGAAGTCCTCTAGATAACATATTTCATTCGAGGACGAATGTTCTTAAGAGGGGAGAATGTTATACCCCGTAAAATTTCCGGTACATAGATGGCCTATTCACGTGTTGGTTAAGAATATCTGAAAGCCATGCATGCTAGAAAAAGGCCCGGGGAAAGATCGGACAAGCGCCAAGTCGGCGCATCGCAAGGCAAAATGCGATTTATAGTGTCCAAGTATATGGAGCTCAGTTTGTAATGTAATTTCCTTTAATTAATAATAATTCTCATAAGATAATTTCCTTTAATTAATAATGATTTCTTTAATTAACAATAATTTCCTTTAATTAATAATGGTTCCCTTTAAGTAGTGAATAGCTTCCCTTAAATTAGTCATCATTTTCACAAACAATTTCCAGAGAACGTGAGACAGGGAGGGACGAAGGAAAATAATATATAATCGTTCAATTACGCTGCCAAACGAAGTCTAAACTCAAATTAACCTCAGGTACCGAGGTATTTAACAGCAGAGAGCATTTCTACGGTTTTTGTTTTGCGAAATACGGCCGACGAATCGTCGAGCTACCGAACCAAAGTAAGTAGAATTACTCCAAATTAGTGTCTATGTGCTCCTAGCTGTGAAGTGAATACTTCTCCCTTCTGGACTTCTGAAAAATAGCGAGTTTTTGACCATCTTTCGACAAGCCTAAGTTTAGGCTATAATTATATCGAAAGTGACGTTGTTCTTTGGAATAAAGCTATATTTAGTATTAATTGACATATTTATGAATGCAGTTGGGAGAAACAGCAGAGGTACGGACGAAAATCACATCGATCAGTCGAGTACTCCGAAACCAGGTATGTAAAGCTATTCTTTCGGCAAGCCCGGAAGTACAGTCTAGAAAATAAATAGAATAAAGGCTATTAACAGATACCCAGCATACAGGAACGATTTTAGTACAATTTCCAGCAAGCGTGCTAGTATATCATTACGTATCAGGCGATAATTAGAATAACGGATAGTCAGATAATTTCAGATAGTAATATGGTATCCGCTAATAGCTCAGCATGTTCTTACGTAATACCTAGAATGAAAGTTGTAAAAGCAATATAATGAATTAACATGATTACAGATAGTACGTATTACATTTGCTGAGCTGTATCCGGTAATAGATGGCACATTTTATATTATTGAGCTATATCCAGTTATAGATGACATGTTCTATGTTATTGAGTTATATCCAGATATAATCAGATCAGTAATCAGATATAGGAATAGCTTTAGATCGCGGATAACAATAATCAGATAAACAGATAAAGGCCAGGTAGCGGTTAGCCCAGCAATCAGAAACAGTGTAAAACAGAATATAGCATCAGTTGTTTAGTACGGACTGGCCTTGAAATAAAGAAGAGAATATGATTAGTATTTTTCATTTGAGCATGCTTGCTGTGTATGTGTTTTGCATGTTGAGACTTGTTATGGCATGTGGGCACCCTTTAGCATCCCCACCGCCCATGGGTTATAGCTGTGTCGATACCAGATTCAGATAGCGCCACCAGCTGGGCGATGCCGTCCGCCTGGAGGACGATGATGGCCGACCACCATGATAATACGGTCCAGATTACCCTGCTTGCAGGGGCAGTTCAGTTTACTCTACGCAGTGTCAGATTACCCTGTTTACAGGGGCAGATTACTCTGTGTGCGCTTGTGGCCGGGGGCAGTTTTATATACAGTTTTTTATAAAATCACCCTGTTGCATGCTTGCACCCAGGGGCAGTTTCAGTCACAGATACAACAGCAGATCACCCCGTGCGCACCTGCGCCCAGAGGCAGGAGTCTTCGGACTCAGACACAGTTTATTGTCAGAGGCCAAGGCCTGAGCTACGTACCCAAGGGGACCGGTAGGAGGATCTCACAGTATCAGATGAGTGGAGTGACTTATTTTTGGTTGATTTAGACCCGGGTAGGGGTATATAGATTGCTTGCTTGGTTGGCACCTTCCGGCTTATGGGGGTCGGTCAGGTATTGTGTGCACTATTATGTATATTGATATGTGCTATTAGATACTTATAGACAGTAGGACGACACGTCATCAGGTACGCTCAGTTAGTTACAGAATGAACAAACTCTCCCCAGTTATCCTCAGCTAGATAGACTCAGCTACTTCTTGCTTATATGTCATGTTATTGTTGCCATTCATTTCAGTTGCATATTTCGGTTTGCTTTACATGCTAGGTACCTGTGGTACTGACGCCCAGCGGGGCGCTGCATTGCTTGCCTGCAGGTACTCACGGACGAGGAGCCGATCCCTCGTGATTCTAGCCAGCTAGTGAGTCATCAGCTCCTGTCTTCTGGAGTCTGATTCCCTGAGGTGTAGCTCCTTTTCTCTTGTCGTACAGTATGGGTAGATCGGGGCCCTGTCCCGATCATTTCCATTATTTTCTTACAGTATTCGTAGAGGCTTGCAGTCTGTATATATTTCCCTGTGGTTAGTTGAGCCGGTCGTGTGAGGCCGTGCAGTTGGCTATAGCTGTTAGCATTTCAGTTTATGTTGGCCGTGTGAGGCCTTAGTTTGACAGTAGTGGTGACCTTGCCGGTCACGTAGTCTTACAGCAGTCTTGTGTTGAGTTACAGATAACTAGACAGCATGGTGGCCTTGTCGGCCCGCATAGGTTCCTTGTTACAAGTCTGTTTCTGGTTAGCTGTTGTTACAGGTACAGATGGCTACAGGCCAGTTGGCCGGAGGCTGTATTTACAGCCGTTATATAGCCAGTTTGTTTCTTAAAATAGAGCCAAAGTCAGCTGAAGTACCAGATGTGCTCAGGCTGGACCATTTAGCGGTCCAGAGTCTAGCAGGCACCAGGTGCCGTCATAGCCCCCAAGGTGGGGTGTGACAAATTTTTAACACCCCGTAAATTCCCGGCATATAGATGGCCTAATCGCGTGTTGGTTAAGAGTATTTGAAAACCATACATGCTAGTAAAAGGCCCGGGAAAATATCGGACCAGCGCCAAGTCGGCGCGTCGCAAGGCAAAATGCGATTTATAAGTTGCATTCCTGGAATGCGACTTATAAGTCGCATTTTGCCTTGCGACGCGCCGACTTGGCGCTGGTCCGATCTTTCCCCGGGCCTTTTTCTAGCATGTATGGTTTTCAAATACTCTTAACCAACACGCGATTAGGCCATCTATATGCCGGGAATTTACGGGGTGTAACATATATATAATATTATTCTTATGTATATTATACAACAAGTATTATCTGTTATTTATATATATGTATATCTATATGTACAATATATATACTTTATATAATATTATGTATTATCTAAACTATTATATACTATATATAATATTATTCTTATTTATATTATACAACAAGGATTATCTAGTTTTTATATATATATTTGGGCATACATTATTGTATTCGTACATTAGATATATTGAAGAAGTAAATACACTACTCATATATTATATATATATTGTATACTATATATCAAATTTATATTTACATTGAGTTTCTAAAATTATACAATAGTGACGGTAGAGAGATTCTTGGGATTTTTGAAAAAATAAATATGAAGAAGAGAAAGAAATTTTTTAGAAAACAAAAATGGAGAAGAGAGAGGGATTATTGGAATTTGAAAAATTAAATATGGAGAAGAGATGGAGATTCTTCGTAATTTTGGAAGAACAAATATGGAGATAATAGGATTCTTACAATTTGGAGAAACTGTAGAAGATTAAGTGTTTTTTTAGAATTTTGTGTATTTAAATTCTTTCAGGTATATAAATTTTTCTTTATATTTAATTAGAATAAATCTTTTAGGAAAGTAAATAAAAGTATATATGTAATCGAAAAGATAAAATTTTAAATAATTTATATTTATATAATTTTTTCAAAATAGTAATAATTTTTGTAATTATTATTTTTAAAAGTGATATTTACATAAAAAAATTTATTTTCAATATGCACAAATAATTTTTCTACCGACGGGTGTTTAAGTGACACTCTTGAATTTATATAGCTGTACCATTGAATTGGATAAAATTGTCCTAATCCATTTTAATCTCATAGATTTAAAAAACTTAAACCTTTAACTGAATTAATTAAAATCAGTTTTAACAATAAATTTTTTTTACACATAATACAAACCCAAAAGGTGTTTCACAACACCCATCTTTGTTAATTTTATTTATGAAAAAATAATAACAATCAAAACAAAGTTGCGGCGTAAAAGTTTGTTACTATATTCTTATACATATTTACAAGATATTAGTTTAAAAAATTCAGTATAAATAGATAGAGGCAAATTGATACAAGAAAAATTTAATTAATTCCGAGTAACTTAGCTTTAATTAACTCATAACAGTAAAAACTTAATATAAATCAAATAATAAACTCTCGGCAAATATACATTTAAATAAAATGGATTGCAATTATCAAAAAAATATTATATTAGCTACTGGCTATATAATGACAAAGTAGCAACAATTTTTTTAGCTTCTTCCTTTTTTTTTTTTTTTGTGTGTGTATATTCGAAGATGTTACAAGTATAAAATGATCCACTTGCTTGGTAATGAAATAAAAGTTGTGTAGAGCTAACAATCCCATCAATAAGTGAAAATTGGTAAGTAACAAATCAAAGATATAATGAACTAAAATAGTCAGAAAAATAATAAGAAATTTTTTAGAAGAAATTTCAACAATAGCTAACATACGAGTCTTAATAGCTTAGTTTGAATATTTATAATTTATAGCAATAATTTTTAAGTTTAAAAACAAAAAAAAAAAAAAGAAAATTCTCTCTCCTTAATCTCGCTCATCTCTCTTTCTCTCTCTCTCCCCTCCCTTCTCTTTCTCTCTCTCTCTCTCTGCCCTCTCTAGCTTGTTTCTCTTCTCTCTCTATCTTCCCTCTCTTGCACCCCTCTCTCTCTCTCTCTCTCTCTCTCTCTTCCTCTTTGTAAATCGTATTTTCGACTCTCTATGTGTTTGTATTTTCACCCTTCTCTATTTGTATTTTTATATTTTTAGAGACATTAAATTGTATTTGTTGTATTCATACATGCATTAATTAGGTTGTATTCTCTATCTCTCTGTATTTTGTATTTTCACCTCTCTTGTATTTATTCGCTCCAATTTACTTGTATTCATACGGGCATTTAGTTTATATTCATTCACTCTTGTATCACTTGTATATTTATTCGCTCTTGTATCATTTTTATTCATTCGTTTTAATTTCACTTGTATTTATACGCACATTTTGATTGTATTTATTCGCTCTAATTTAGCTTCTATTCATCCGCTCTTTATATCGGTTGTATCATTTGTGATACAGAAATATAAAAAAAATAACATAGAAAGAGAGAGGGTGAGAGAGAAAGAAAAAAAGAGGGAGAGAGAGAAAGAGAGAGAGGAAGATAGAGATGGATAGAGGCAGTGGAGAGAAAGAAAGAGAGAGAGAGAGAAGCGGGAGGAGATAGGCGAGCAAGATTGGAAAGAGAGGAGAGATATTAAGAGATTTCTTCCTTATTTATTGTTAAATACAAAATATAATTATAAATTATAATTATTTTAAATAATAGCTACTAATAATAAATACATAACAATGTATACATACATAATAATGTTTGCTATATTATTTAATTTTTCTAATTTTTTATTCACTCTTTTAATTTTAGTGACCTAGAAGACGAGTGAAGGCATCGCTATGAAGCAAAGGGCCAGGCTGGAATATTAGCAAACTATAAGCGTATAGTAACGTTCTAATTTTTGGGTATTATAAAGTGAAAGTTACAACCAGAAGTATTTAACACAATTTATTTGCCATTTCTATTTATACTTTTCCTTATTTAGTGTTTATAACATTTATATTATAATTTATACCGAATTTGAGTTGATTCATGTGAAGAATTTATTCTTTCCATCACTTTTAATTATTTCAGAGTTTCTCTCTCACTTTCTCCTTCTTCTCTCTTCTATTACCCACATATCTTAGGTTCCCCACCTTCAAACAATAAGTCCCCACACTGATATAATCATAAAGTAATAAACGTAAACTCGCTCATACCTAATGCACATAAACAAATAATATCAACAATTCAACATTAATCAACAAAATTGAGATGCAAATATTAGAAAATGACTAATTTGCTCAAAAAAAAACATCAGTGTACACATGCAAAATCAAATGGAAATCTAGCATCTTAATATGCACATAGGTAAACCTCAATTCTGTTAACCAAAATCACAAAATTATTCAGATTGAAAATAATTTAACAAATCCTAACACAAAATCATTATATGTAATAATTAAGAACTCACCTTTGATCTTGGAATGTGACGGATAACAAGCTTAGCCTCTCAACTTGGCCTTGAATCGACAAGTATGTAATACCACGAATTCAAATAAACCCTAGACAATAATGCTAGAATGTCATTGAATACTTTCGAACCACAAACTTAGAGGCTACATGCTTATTTTCAATCGAAGAGGGTGAGAGTAGTGAAGGATGAAGAGAGTGACGAGCTAAGAAAATAAGAACTAGGTAATTTTTTGATGAAGTTAATCAAAGATAAGAAAAAATAAGGGGAAAAGGAGATGGAACGGGCCCTTAGCATATTATAAAAGCGTGTGTATACACCACAACTCATGTAACTGACATTTGGCTCCAGATCAACACATAAGGTACAAAGAAATATGTTTATAAAAAAACATTTGGGGGGAGAGGGGGAGGGGGGGAGGGGGTAATAGGACCCCCATAAAATAAAAATGTGTCTCTAAAAATTTGGCCATAGATCGGGGGGGGGGGGGGGGGGAGATATATACCTTATGCCTTTTCCCTTTCTATCATAGAGTTATATATAACTATCTTTTAAATAACTAGATGGCATAGATATTTCTTGATGAACATGGCTAGTGCAGTCATTGACTTGATGTGGTAGGATATACTATTAACCATACGGTTTAGTATAGTGTTATGTTTCAGTTTTATATAAGACTTTCATTTTATTTGTTGGATTAATAAAGTTTTGTTTTGAATAGATTTTTGCATGTGTGTCCTTTACTTATATAGTAGATGGTTTAGTGTATAGATTTTAGCTTATACACAAAAGATTAAATCATCGGTTCTCATAAGTATAAAGTTTGTATATGTTCACAATTTAAGATGAGAATTGGACAAATTCATCGGTATGATTATCGCACAGGATTAAATATAATTTATCTTGATTATAGGAATGGTATTATTTAAACTTCTTGTGCTAGTACATTCTGTATGTATTGAACAGACCAAGTAGAGAATAATTTTTATCTGACTTAGTAAAATAAATTCTCTAGATCATTAAATGTACTTATACTCTTAATCTTGATATAACTATTATGATCAATGTCATTTGCTTGTTGTTTTGATCTATCAAAGGGTGAAACTCTTTCGCGAGTTAAAATATTTCCGATAGGTTTGATGATGACTGTTTGGGCCCCCGCAAGTGTAAGGGTCGTGCAAGTAATATAGTGGCTCTTTTTAAGAACCGGAATGTCGAACCCACAGGGACTGGACCAATTCAAATAACTATCAAGTTCAAGTGTGATATTAACTTTCGCAAGTGTTGATTCTAGAGGTTTTCGAGAAGGTTTAATTAAGTCTAAATATGGTCAACGAAATATTCTGAATTCACTCTAGGAGCAACATAGAGTTAAAATCAGATAATCTTGCGACACTACGATTTGCAATGGTTTAAGTATGAACCTATCGATTGTCGTCTCACATAATTAGAATTGCATGTTCATGGTCTTTCGAGCCTCTAAACACGACAAACTAGCCTCAGTACATCATTGTGAGCGAGGATGCTAATTCTAGTTCGTGGGCAATCAATTATGTTGTGGTTTACGTGGAGATGATTCGGGACTTTCGTGCACCTAATCATTTAACTCAACTTAGCCTCACAACTACTTCTTCGAGTGGTGATGTGATAAACCTAAGTTGGTCTCTAAATACCCCCGTTTTATCAACCAAGCAAGGCATTAGGTATATTTCTATCCTAACACAAAATTATATCGTGAGATACAAACATGCTCCTTACATTCTCATGTTCTGACCTAGATAAATACTTTCTCAAGCGTATGCCTAAGCTAACGTGTATGTTTTCATGGTGATCAATCATGAAAACAACCAATAATCCAGAATGCAAGACAAAAACAACAATCAATAACTTAATTCCAAAACAAACCGCAAGATCACAATCATATCTTGTGGCTTCAACCCTAGAGGAAGGGTTCTAGCCACTCATGTTCATATAATTACACGAAAACAAGTTTAGAGTAATATTCTTACAAGAATAGATTAAAAGAAACCAAGAAAATATGAACCCAATAGGAGTTCTTCAAGTCTCCTTCGTGCCTCCTTCGGTTTTTCCAGAAAAATCCCGTATTCCCTAATTTTAGAAGCTAAGGGTTCAATTTATACTATGCTGAAAAAATGCAAAATTTGGCCTGTGGTGGAACAGCAACGTGTCACGAAGCTGAACGCCGTAATTGACCTCCGTGACACGGAGGTAACGCGTACCCTCACTGGAATATACCAAAAAATACAATTTTTGGCCAAGTGTTGCCGCGTTGGCAGCGTGCCACGACCCCTATCGCGCAGGGTGCCAGTTATTGCATGTTTTCTTGTTGACTTTCACGTTTTGCTCTTGATTCCATTCCTCCACTTCACCAAATCATGAATTAGTTCCTCAAATGCATTATTAACCTTCAAAAACAAGAACTAATCATGTTGGTTAGTATATATTCACATTTACATAAAATCACATGAGAATGTATATAAATAATTAGATAAAGAAGACTAAATTGAGTTATAAAGTAGCACTTGGGCATGCAATTATGCCCAAGATCACAACCCCACACTTAAAGTCTTGTTCGTCCTCGAACAAACCTTTTACATCTCATGCACATGAAGACTTACATATAGCTAATTTTAGCAAGACAATCAAGCTACGGCTACAATGACTGTTTAAGATAGCAAGCTAAAAATAGAGCATGCACGATTTAATCATTGAAATAAAATACAACTGAGTTACATGTTGGTTCAATGGAAGAAAGATTTACATTATTGGATATTTACCTGTCTTAAATATGCAATTTACTCTCCAACTGAATTAGTTCTGTTTTAATTTATGGGGTAAACATCTGTCATAACTCATATAGTTTGCATGAATGTTTAAGTTTTCCTATCGAATCTAGCTATTCAATATGCATGGTTGTATGTGTTATGTGTTTACATGAATTTAAATATTTTTGTAGCATGCTTAATGATCTATTTGATATTTTTACCTCCCAGATTAATAATGACTTCGTTCAATCCTCTCTCCTCTATTTTAAAAGAAAACAAGTTAGAGGGCCTGAATTATGCTGATTGGAAAAGAAATTTGGATATTCTGCTAACTGCTAAAGGGTATAATTTTGTGTTGGTTGAGGAATGCCTTAAAAAACCTAAGAATGCCACCATGGACCAAATCAAAGCCTATGAAAAATGGGTTAAGATTGATGAGATGACGCGATGTTACATTCTTGCCTCAATATCAAATGTTTTGCAACATCAGCATCAGTCCATGGAATCTGCTTACGATATGCTTGAAAGTATCAAAGAGATGTTCAGTGAGCATAATCGTGCTGCAAAGCAGACAACAATGAAAGCCCTTTTGAACACTAAAATGGCTGAAGGTTCGTCCGTGAGGGACCATGTTCTTAAAATGATTGGTCTTCTTAATGAACTGGAAATCCTTGGAGCTAAGATTGATAAGGAATCTCAAGTTGAGATGATCCTGCAGACTTTCCCTGACAGTTTTCAACAATTGAACTATAACATGAAAAAGATGGATTTGTCTCTAGTGAAATTGTTTAATGAGCTGCAAACGGCTGAGTCCATTATCAAAAAACAAACTCCTGTAGTGGCTTTGAATGTTGAGAGAACTCCTTCTTCTTCTAAGCCGAAAGGCGGACAGAAAAAGAAGAGACCTCGCAAGGCATTTGGAATTGCAATGGTGGTGTGACTAAGCCGAAAGGCAAGTGCTATCATTGCAAGAAACTCGGGCATCACAAGAAGCAATGTTCTAATTACCTAGCTAAATTGAACAAACAAGGTAATTCTTCTTACTTAAATGTCGTTAAAACTTATTTAGCGGCTGTTTCTACGATGCTATGGGCTGTAGATTCAGGAGCCACTAATCATGTCTGCACTTCTTTGCAGGGATTTCGGGAAACACGACGGCTAAATGAGAACGAAATTTGCGTTTTTCAAGCCAATGGCGAACCAACACCAGCCTTAGCTTTAGGAAATATTAGTATTTCTTTTAGTAATTCTAGAGTTTTAGATTTAAAAGATGTTCTCTATGTACCTTCTATTAGAAGGAATTTTCTTTTAGTTTCAAAATTGATGGATGCTGGTTATAATATATATTTTGATAATAATTCTGCTGTTATCAGATTTAACAAGAATTTTATCTATACTGCTGCTAGAGTGCATGATATATTTGTGCTTGAAATACCTTCTAACTTGTTGCAACCAAAGGAACTAAATAACATTAATCTGTCAAATAAAAGAAAACGTGTTTCTAAATTGAGTCACACTTACTTATGGCACTTGCGTCTAGGTCATATAAATCTAAATAGGATTTTAAGGTTGGTCTCCGATGGACCTTTGAGTTCATTGAAAGTGGAGGCACTGCCAACCTGTGAATCCTGTTTAGAAGGAAAAATGACTAAGAGACTCTTTTCCTTCTAAAGAAAATAGAGCTAAAGATAAGTTGGAATTAATTCACTCTGATTTGTGTGGTCCTATGAATATACAAGCAAGAGGTGGTTTTGAGTATTTTGTGACCTTCACAGATGACTACTCTAAATATGGATATGTTTACCTGTTGCGCCGTAAATCTGAATGCTTTGACAAATTCAAAGAATTTAAGGCAGAAACGGAAAAGCGACAGGATAAACATATTAAATCATTACGATCTGATCGTGGTGGTGATTACCTTTCTGCTGAATTCATTAAATACTTATCAGATGAATTACATCTCAAATTATCTACTCCAGAAACACAACAACAAAATGGTGTGGCAGAGAGAAGAAACAGAACTCTTTTGAAAATGGTAAGATCAATGTTGAGTTATTCGAATTTGCCTTCTTCCTTTTGGGGATATGCATTAGACACGACAAACTACCTATTGAACTTGGTTTCTTCCAAATTAGTACCTTTAACTCCAATAGAATTGTGGACTGAATGAAAGCCTAGTGTAAGACACATTCAGATATGGGGTTGTCCAACCCACGTGCTAAAGGAAAAAACTGATAAGTTGGAATCAAGGACAAAAGTATGTGTCTTCGTTGGATATCCAAAAGGGACGAAAGGTGGTTTATTTTATTGTCCTAAAGAAAAGAAGGTCATTACTACAACAAATGCCAAGTTTATGGAAGAGGACTATTTAATAAACTATGTTCCGAAAAGTAAACTCGTTTTACAGGAATTGAACAATGGAATAACAAATAATGTCTCTCAAGAACAAATTCCACAAGCAAGTATTGACATACTACTCCATTATTATAGTGGGAGAGATGTCAATAGGCAACGGGAGGCGCAAGTCCAAAGGTCGGAAATCTCACTACCTCAAGATAGTGGGAGCAATATTGACCAGCCTGCACTTGTCGAGTAGCCTATGCTTGGAGAAGAAGTTCGTGATAATCAGGATTTAGTTACCGAAAGTGATGTTGTGGTTCCACCGCAAGATCAGATTAATGATCTTTAGTGATTCATCGTAGTGGGAGACTTATTAGAAAACTCATTAGCTTTGCGCTCTTAGGAGAATCTTATGATAGAATCCCTGAAGAGCCTAATACAGAACCCCTTAGTTACGGCGAAGCACTACAAGATATAGATTCTAAAAAATAGATAGTCGCTATAAAATATGAAATGGAGTCTATGTACTCCAATCAAGTCTGGGATCTTGTAGAACCACCTGAAGAAGTAAAACCCATTGGCTGTAGATTGATCTATAAGAAAAAGAGAGGGGTGGATGGAGAAGTGCAGACTTTTAAAGCTAGGCTTGTTGCTAAAGGGTTTACTCAAAAAAAAAAAGAAATTAATTATGAGGAAATCTTTTTGCGGTGGCCATGCTTAAATCCATCAGAATTCTCTTATCCATTGCTGCTCATTATGATTATAAGATCTAGCAGATGGATGTCAAGACGACTTTTCTTAATGAAAGTCTTGATGAGTGCATATATATGGCACAACCAGAGGATTTCATGGAAAGTGGCAATGAGCACATATTGTGTAAGCTGAAAAGATCCATTTATGGGTTGAAACAGGCATCTAGGGCATGGAACACTTGTTTTGACTTCAATTAAAACTTTTGATTTTGATCAATGTGAGAAAGAGTCATGCATATATAAAAAGTGGGAGGGAGATAAAGTAGCATTTTTGATTTTGTACGTGGATGACATTTTGCTCATAGGAAATAATGTGAGCATGTTGAAATCGGTCAAAGAGTGGTTGTCCTCACATTTTGATATGAAAGACTTGGGTGAAGCGGCTCATATCCTTGGGATCAAGCTCATGCGAGATCGCAAGCAAAGGATATTAGGCTTGTCTCAAGCACTTTATATTGATATAATTCTTAAGAGGTTTAGCATGCAAAATTCCAAAAGGGATTTCTTCCTTTTAGGCATGGAATTTCTCTATCGAAGGATCAGTCTCCTAAAACAACTAACGAGATAGAGAGGATGAGGCTGATCCCTTATGCTTCTGCTATTGGGAGTCTCATGTATGTTATGCTATGTACTAGACATAAAATCTGCTATGCTGTTGGCATGGTTAGTAGATATCAGTCAAATCCTGGGAATGAACATTGGACTATAATTAAGCATATAATCAAGTATCTGAAAAGGAATAGGGATTATATGTTGGTTTTTCACTCACGTGATCTGGTGCCCATTGGGTATACAAATTCAGATTTTCAGTCTGATAGAGATCTAGAAAATCTACCTCAGGATATGTGTTTACCTTTGGAGGTGGAGCCATAAGTTGGAGAAGTATCAAGAAATCATGTGTTGCTGATTCCACCATGGAAGTCGAGTATGTAGCTTCCTCTGAGGCAGCTATGTTATACCCTCGGAACCCAAGGATCAGACCCGGGAGTCAAACAGGAAAAATTTGAAAAATATTGCAGCAGTGCAGAACGAGTCGTTAGACGACTCGTGAGGAGACCCCACGAGTCGTCATGTGGCGTGTGGGAAGGTTGGACTGGGCTGAGGATCTGAGGTCCCAACGGACGTGGGAATGACTCGTGGTCAGCTACCACAAGTCGTCAGGTCCACCGTGGGGAAAGTCTAAGGATTTAATTAAGAATGAGACAGTGTACTTGACGGAAGCTGGTAACGAGTCGTTGCCTCGGGGGACGAGTCGTCATGTCCTTCGTTAAGAGCCCAGGTGAAAAATTTCAGTGGACTTGACAAAACGAATCAACAACTCGTTGTCCCTAGTAACGAGTCGTCAGGTCGCCCGTTAAGGTCACCTGACAGTTATTTTCTGCGAATTAGTAAGGGCCTTCTCGTAATTTCCTACACTCCTAAGACCTAAACTACGTCGTTTTGAGGTCGGGACAGGGTTTTTTAAGGGGAATTCATTCATGGTAAACTTCATTTGATGCATGTAAGAATAAAGGAGTAAGAGGAAAGGTATTCAAGTGTTCTTCTTCAATTCTTCAGGATTCCATCTAGGGCTTTTCAAGAGAGTTAAGAATCAAGTAATTTCAGGTATGTGGGATCTTGAATGAGTGGTTTAGTCCATACCCATGCCCAATTTCTCTCTCATTCTATGTTTAAAGTTACCAAGACGTGATGGTCTTAACCCAAATGTATGTTTCCCCCAAACATTGATATGAGCTTGTTGTAGTATGTCTAAAATCATGGGTGTCAAATTGTTAGGCTGTTTTCACTTATCTTATTCAATGTTTGATGATTTAAATCCTCAAAAGTACATGTGCCCAAATCATGGGGTTTTCAGTGAAATTCATGGTTATGGTAACTTCTCAAGCATGACATAAACTTTTGAATTTCAAGCATGTTTTCAATTACTCATGTTATTATGATCACGTTTCCTATAAATTTAAGCATTTCAAGTATGATTTAAATTTTGAAAAATGCCCACATGTCGCTTATGATTTATGAACTATGATTTTAGACAATCCACAGGCCCAATTCCATAGCTAGTATTACGAATTCTCAAGCACGTTATGATTATCATGATTTAACTATCCATGCATGTCATGTATGAATTTCTATGAGTACGTTGCATATTTTGGGAGTAGTACTTAACATTGAGTAGGTTTGGGGCCTAGGTTACGCCCCGAATCTCAGAACTACGTGCTACCGTAGGTTATGTTGGGACCTCCTCAGTGACTGTCTCTTTTTGCCTACAGGGCCTTCATGACTGATATCACGCCTTTCATGGTTCATACCCTTGGCAAGGTATGGATGACCTCCCTACTAGGTTTACAGGTCGGGCTCCATGTGTGCTCATATGGGGTATGTCGGTTGTAGAAATCTCCCATTGTTCCTCATGGTTTTTAATGCATGTATGCTTATGTTCTTTTGGCTCAAGTTATGTTTTATGAAATGTTTTCCCACATGATACGACTATGACAAGTTTACAAATATTTTGAAAATCTTGAGCCTTACGATATATTTACGATTTCAGTCTTATGATCATGATGTCCCCACTTCTATAACTATCATGTTTTTAAGTATTTTTTTTGCATACCTTACATACTCAGTACCTTCCAAGTACTGACCCACACATTTTCAGGATCCGGTTCGCAAGTTCAGCATCGTTCCAAGCTTGCTCTCAGTTCCGCTCTCAGCTTCCAGTGGTGAGTCCTCATGATTCGAGGGCTTCATGTTCGGACCCTGTTTATCTTTTATTTTCAAAATGTTGGGGTTAGTTGGGGTCTTGTCCCTTCAACCCGTCTATTATGATTAGAGACTTTCAAACCTATTTGTAGTATTCAGTCATTTATGTTTGGATCGTGTAATGTTGTTTCTTATATCTCATGTTATGATTTTCAGTTAGTCCATGATTGTTAAGCTAGGATTTCTTCCTTATGTGAATGAATTAGTATATGCTCATGCCATGGGTCAACTCGGAGTCTCTCAGGGCTCTTTGTCCTGTGTGTACGATCCGGGTGTACTCTCGGGTTGTGACCAGCTAAGGAGGTTGTTTGGCTTCAGAACTTCCTAAAAGAGCTTGGAGTGATTCCTTTAATTGAAGCACCAATTACACTTTATTGTGATAATAGTGGTGCGGTTGCAAACTCAAAGGAACCACGAAGTCACAAAAGAAGCAAACACATTGAGAGAAAATATCACTTAATTCGGGACATAACTCAGAGAGGAGATGTGAAGATTTTAAAGATTGCATCGGAGAACAATTTGGCGGACTCATTTACAAAGAGCTTGTCACAGAAGCCTTTTGATAATCATGTAGAAGGAGTGAGCGTTAAAGTTGTACGTGCATGGTTATGAGTCTAAGAGAGAGATTGTTAGGATATATTATTAATCATGCGATTTAATATAGTGTTATGTTTCAGTTTTATGTAAGACTTTCATTTTATTTGTTAGATTAATAAAGTCTTGTTTTGAATAGATTGATTTTGCATGTGTGTCCTTTACTTATATAGTAGATGGTTTAGTGTATAGAGTTTAGCTTATACACAAAAGATTAAATCATTGGTTCTTATAACTATAAAGTTTGTAAATGTTCACAATCTAAGATGAGAATTGGAAAAATTCATCGCTAGGATTGTAGCACAGGATTAAATATAATTTATCTTGATTATGGGAATGATATTATTCCAACTTCTTGTGCTAGTACATTTTGTATGTATTGAACAGACCAAGTAGAGAATAGTTTTTGTCTGACTTAGTAAAATAAATTCTCTAGATCATTAAATGTACTTATACTCTTAATCTTGATATAATTATTATGATCAATGTCATTTGCTTGTTGTTTTGATCTATCAAAGGGTGAAACTCTTTCGCGAGTTAAAATGTTCCTGATAGGTTGGATAATGACAAATGATAATTGTGAAATGATAGTTAGTTGATGGAATCCATGTCTCGACCTTGATATTGATGATACCCCTTTATGATTGCTTATAAGTTTTCATGTGAAAACCCTGCAGGTGGATTTTTTATCCGTCACATAAAATAAGTTAAGAATTTGAATAACGGATTAAATTGATCAACGAATTAAATAGTCAAAAATTTAATTTGATTGGTTGGTATTTGTAATCTTAACATGAGGAGTTAAATAAGAATTTAATGATTGATTTTGAAATTATACCGAGGAGTGCAATTACAGATTTTTAGTGAAATAATATGTGATTTATTATGGTAGGTTAATTCAATCATTATTTCGAATTAATACCATAATTGGAAGCCTCACTAATTAAATCTGTGGTCCCTACTATGCCTCATTAATTAAAGAACTTGGAAAATGAAGAAACCTGTTTTCTTGAAGTAGTAAAATCCTACAAGATTTTGGACAATTTCATAAAAGGTAAGCAGTACATGTTTGGGTTTTACACCCTTAATAAACGTGTAGAGGTGCAAGAAAAGAAGGAATTCTATACGTTTTAGGATTAGGGTTTTAAGCCCTAAAAATGTGATTATAAATAGGGCTTTTTCCTTCTTGAAAAAAGGACCACCTTTTCTGAGAAGCAGTACTTGCCCACACAAGTATTTCCCACTTGGAGATTATTGAGGACATAGTAGAAGACTGCAGACCTAGAGAGCAAGTTGGACGCGTTGTGTGAAAGCTTGAAGAGGTTAGTATTTCGTGATCTAACTCATCGTTGTTATCTAGTAATTCATGTAAGATTGTTGATCCTATTTTCATGCTTGCTTCCGCTATGCATGTTCTAACATGAAGTTCGTCAGAAGCAATACATTTGATACGTATTATAAATTTGTATGTAAAAAATTATGAAAACTACAATAAATAATAAATATGAATCATAATTTAAAAATAATAATAAATTCAGTGCTAAAAATTTTAAAAGTTAAAGTCAAAAATCATAAAGCTTAAATTTTAAGTCCACCTTTGCTAGAAGGTAAAATGAAGTTGCAAATACTGGACTGATTCAAATATTAATAGTAACAGAAATAATTGACTTTTTGACAAGTAGACCTGATTAGACATTGATCAACCAGTTTTATTTAGAAATTTAGACAGTTGAAAACCATCTTATTCCAACTTGCATACAAAATATCACCAAGCAACTTACATTTGACAACAAATATCTAAGACATTTTCCCAACATGGTTTAAAATTGACTGAGCTACTAAAATTAATGTCCAGAAATTAAAAATGAACCATGGATCAAGAAAGTTCTTTAGTTTTCTTAGTTTAAAAATTGTCTTTTCTTTTCTCAACCAAAAATATTTTTTGAAAATGAAAAGTATATTTTTAAACAGAAAAGGATAAAAAATATTCTTAACATATTAAAAACAAAATTAAAAAAATATATCTTTCTTCCACCTATTAGATCAACTTTATCTCTTCCTCTATCTATTGGGTAAACAATGCACTTAACATCCACTCACATAAGATTTAAAGAAAATAAATGTTTGGGCTGATCTTGACTTTTGTGGATATACAATCAAGAAAGAAATAAGATTTCGCACAGACTACCTCTATTTCGGGTGATCTTTAATTTTTATCATTCATATTGGTGGCCTTTAATTTTTTACCTTGCAACTCATTTAATGAAAATTTTATGTTCAAAATTCTTAATTATGACTTAATTTTCTGAGACAAACTTTTTTAGAGAATATTTGTCTAAACACATAAATTAAGTGTTGTTTAATTCGCAAGGTATACTTTTATCCTTAATATATTTTAAAAAAATTATCAGGCACATGTTAGCCCTAGAAGACACAAGTTAATATTGCTGAACTTATGTCCAAGGCATAAATTCATAATTCATCCTGCTGAATGTATGCCCCAAACACAAAATCATGTTGTTGAGTAGGGGTGGCAAAATGGGTAAAATTTATGATTATTCGCTCGATTCAATCCATTTTAAATGGGTTGAATATTCAATCATTTAAAAGTGGATCAAATATGGATCAATCCATATTATCCATCATAAAATATGGATAACCCATAGGTATCCAAATTGCATTCACCTTAAAGTATAAAAAGATATAGGAAGCTCTAAAGCTACACTTATAAGGGTGTGTTTGGAATAAAGAAAAATATTTTTCAATTTTCTCATGTTTGGTTAGTTTAAATAATTTGAATATTTTTGTGGGGAAAATTGACTTATTTGTCTCTAATTTAAGGAAAATGACTTCTCTTCGTAAAGTTAGAAAAATATTTTTCAACACTTTTCTTGAATCTCACCACCCTAAAACCGGTCCCGACTCGAACCCAAGTCCTGGCCCGACACGGGGCCCAACTCCCGACTCTTGATATCAACCCTAACCCCGAAACTCGATCTAGGATCCAAGTTTTAGCCCAGATCCGATATCTGACTTTCGACTTCGACCTCAACTCCCAACTCTTGACTCACAATAGTAACACGAGACTTGACTCTTAACACCAACCCGAGACCCCACTTTTGATCTCGACCTTGACCCTAACCCTTGACCCCTAACACCGGCCCCGACCCTAACTCCCTACCTCGACAACCCTAACCCCAACTCCCGACCATCAACCCTAACTCTGACCCTCAACCATTGATATTTAATCTCAAAACCTAACCCTAACGCCCAACCCCGACCCCAACTCCTAACCTCAACACTGAACCCGATCCCCGACCCTTCACCTCAACTCCCGACCTTGATGCCAACTACCGATTGCTGACTACTAACCATAACTCCCACCTCGATCTCAACCCCAATTCCAACCCCGAAATCGACCTAAACCCCGATCCCTGACCTCGACTTTTAACTTCGGTCATGATCCTTGACCCGAGTTTTGACCGGCTCCCTACCTCAACCAAGACCCATAACCCCAGACCGACTCTTAACAATGACCTGAGATCTAACTCTGACCCGAGAGCTGACCTCCGATCGCCACTTTTGACCTTAAATCCCTACATTGACCCTAAATCCCGGTATTGACTTGAGACTCGATACCCAATCCCAACTCGAGACTAACTCTTAACACCAACCCGAGACCTGATTCTCGATCTCGACCTCAACCCTGAACCTGACACTTGACCTAGACCTCGATCCTCGACCCCCGACCCCGACTTCGACCCCTAACCCGCAACCCTAACTCCAACCCCCGACTAGCGACCCCAACTCTGAGTCTCAACCCCTACCCCTAACCCCTGAGATTCGATTTTCGACCTCGACCCGGACCCAAGACCAAACGTATCTCAATCGCGACTGCCGATCCCAAATCCCTGCACCGGCTCGAGACTCGACTCTTGATCCCAATTCGAGATTCGATTCCCAACCCCGACACAAGACCCAACTCAAGATCACTTCCCTTTGAGAAAAATATTTTTTATGAAAACACGTATATATTTTTCTTCATACCAAACACACCCTAAAAATAAGAAAATAAAAAGAAAAAATGTTTGTAATCTAGTAGTATTTATTTCTTTTACATAATAAGAAGCAACAGATAATATGGATATCCATATTATTCATTTTTATCCATATTAAATATGGGCAAGTCGGATATTTTATCCATTTTCACCTAACTTATTTTTCACTTATTCATATCCGACTCGACCCGCCCGTTTGCTACACATGCTGTTGAACTTATGCCCCAAACACAAATTTATGCTGTTGAATTTGTGTCATGCTGCTAAACTTATATCTTTGATGCATAAACTGTGTGAATTTATGCCATGAGGCATAACTTGTGCCAGAACTTATGCCTTGTGAATTTTCTTGGCTTGCGATTTTATTTTATTTTATTTCTGTTAGGAGCATTTTTGACCACTTTTTTATCACTTACATTATCAAAAGGCAAAATTTAAAGAACATAAATTTGAGAGACAATTTAAAATAAGAGCATTTGTGCGAGTTACTGCGGAAAGAAAAGCTTTGATCCCATGTACAGGGCTAGAGTAACATACGACGTGCGAAGATGTGTTGGTTACATCCATTCAAGTTGCTGTTTCTTCGGCTATATTAGTATTCATTCATTTGGTTTCACTACATTTGCACAAGTTTTCTCCTCTTTCTTATCAAAGCCAAGGAGGGGCGTTTTAATTTGCAATTCTGATCATTTGATAAGTGTTTTTTTTAATTTTATTTTGGACAATCTAATTAACAACTGCTACCTTCCGCTAATGGTGAGTTAATTCCTTTCTTCTCTTTCTTTTGAATATTCCTTCGATTTCTTGCGATGGTGATGGGTATTTTTTTTTAATTCTTTTGATAGGTGAATGTGGTGGCTAGCTAGACGCAAGTAGAAATGGCTTACAAGGTGGATCATGAGTATGATTATTTATTCAAGATTGTTTTGATTGGAGATTCAGGTGTCGGAAAATCTAACATTCTCTCCAGGTTCACGCGAAAATGAATTCTGTTTGGAGTCTAAATCCACCATTGGCGTCGAATTTGCAACTAGAACCCTTCAGGTTTGTTTCTGGTGTCTCCAAATTCCATGCATTTCTTAGTTTTGTACTCAACCGTATATTTCCTGGATCAAAAATTTGATTATGTGAAAACAACATTTCACGCAACATGTCATGAATTTCAGAAATTATGGTCATCAACATGTCATGACATTTCTCTGGCTATAAGAGCATGTAATTTTGTGTAAAATGAGAAGTTTAAAGTTAAAAAGAGTTTCTAAGAACAGAAATGTGTTAATGAAGTAAGTAATTTTTTCCCGTCTCAAAAGCATCTAACACCAAAAGATAAAAATATAGCATATATATTAGTAGTAGACATGAATTGATGTGCTGAAGGCAAGACAGTAAAGGCACAAATATGGGACACAGCAGGGCAAGAAAGGTACAGAGCCATAACAAGTGCTTATTACAGAGGAGCCGTAGGAGCACTCATGGTTTATGACATAACCAAGAGACAAACTTTTGAAAACGTGCACCGATGGCTCCATGAGCTCAGGCACCATGCTGACTCCAACATTGTCATCATGATGGCTGGAAACAAGACCGATCTGAACCATCTTTGAGCAATTCCAGAGCAAGATGCAAGACTCTTGGCTGAGAAAGAAGGGTTGTCATTTCTTGAAAACTCTGCATTGGAAGCTTTAAACGTTGAGAAGGCGTTCCAAACATTTTGTTGGATATTTATCAGATAATCAGCAGAAAAGCTTTAGCAGCGCAAGAAGCAGCCGCTATTCCTGGTCAAGGAACTGTTATTAAGGTTGGAGAGAATTCTAGCAACTCGAATACCAGATCATGTTGTTCCAACTGAAAAATGGTCTCCTTTATTCCCTGTTGTATTGTAGTATGTAAGAGTAGATATATATGTGTGATGATCGGAGTTAATGTGGGTAAGTTTTGAATTGAGGAGTGACAGATAGGAATCTTATACTGCATAAAACTTGTAATTAAACACAACTAAACTTTTTGGCATTCTGATTAATTTGGAGAATGAAAGATTTCCCCCGCAGTAGCTTATAACTCAAGTGAAGGTCCTGGTGGACAAGCAATCAGTTTCCGAATCACATTATGTTTACTGACGTTAGCCGAATATGGCTGAAGCTAATAGATTGCTTTCTGTATTTGGATGTGGTCACTGTTTCCCTCTATTCACTTAAATAGTAAAACAACAAATTACATCTTATTGGCATCATGCAGAGCATAAAAGCTTTTTAAGGACAATTAAAAACTGATTCTTATGAATCTATCACCTGTCATGTTGCAAAGCAGCATTTCATTTTAGAACAATATGTGCAGGAAGTGGGAGACACTCCTGGAGCATTCAAATTCAAATTTTATTGCAGTTAAAATGCTGCAGTCCCCCTATACATGTTAAATTTTCTTCTCATTCTCACTGTGGCATATAATATTCTCTTTGGGACTGCGCATCCACAGACGGGACCCATAAAAAATAATGAGGAGCTAATCCAGCTTTGCAAGATCAACTCATTTTCTCAGGGGAGCACTTAATTCAATAACTTCTGGATTGCCATAGAGCAGAAGAGACCTTCAACAGACACGGCCAGAGATGTAGATGGTATCATAAAGGAAAACTTCCTGTCAGGCGAATGTGATCCAATGTACATCTTAAACCATACTTATTCACGGCTTCATTAGCAGCTCTGAATCCCCCGCCATATGCTGGAGAAGTATCATGGGCGATCTGGTGCATGAAAAACTCGCCCAGCTTATTCTCTACTCCAGACTTAACACCTTTCTTGGATGATGACATTAATGAGGATGCAGCAGTTGATGTTGACGGCATATCTCTGGATCCAGGCATTACCTCTGATTCCAGCCACATGTAGGAAAGCACTTGGCAGATTCCTTCCTCTACCTCAAGGCTGAGATTACGGAATCCTGCAAATTTTGTAGAAGATAAACTTTTCTCAAGTAAATCAATTTACACATACATTAGCTGCAGAGGTGAATATCCAGGATCTAGAGTTCATGGAGTCAGAATGAGTGTGATCTTATTTTATGTACTATACGTTTAAATGTCTTTTGCACATAGTACATATTTCTATACATTTAAATGTCTTTTGCACATAATACATATTACGAGCTGGAAGCAATTGGTTCAGCTGAACTCATAGAACTTGCCCTAGATTGGCCTCTGATTAGTGGTATCAGGCATCATAAGAGTTTGAAAATGAAGCATCTAGCTCTCTTTTTATCTTTCTTTCCTTGAAGATTATACATCCCTAAAATCTGTTGCAGATCAATGTAGATAGAAAGACAGGATAAAATTACCTTTTAGACGTAACCATGCATGCATCAGTTCATGAGCAAGAATAGCACCAGTAAGTAATCTGCAGATAGAAAGATATAGTAAGTCTAGCAGGCCTAAAGCATAATCTTTCTAGAGAGCATCCTAACTGGTAAATGAGGGTAACATATATGCCATTCCATATCATTGTCAGTAGGACATGCCAAGAGTAGCCAAAGAGTTAAGTTGGAACAAAACAAACTGAAAGTAATTAGACAAAAAGAAGTTACCTTGGTAGACCGAACAATACTAGAATAGCTGTAACTTCACATTTTCTAGTTAGCTTCTGAGGGTGTGTTCTGATTCCCACTACTTCGCGACCACCCATTCTCGGCCTTTTGAGTATCTGGACAATAAGACGTCATTGCTCGTAATGCACAATTCACTAGGTTACCTATAGATTAAACATTTTTAAGCTAGCTAGAAACTGAAAAATGATTTCAAGGGACTGAACAGCTTACACTGGTGATTGTCTGCTCTTCTGATAGGCATAAGCCTCTGGTTTCGGGCATATGATGGAAACCCTAAAGTATTTTCCAGTCAGAAATTGCCCAGACTAAAGAACAGAAAAACAACAGGTACAAAGTCATCCTTACATGCTTCTCCCCTTCAATGGCTTCATTTAGGGCTTGTCTTTCAACAAGAAGCATAGGAACTTGCTGTTCTATTTTCATGTTCATGCCTTCATAATAGTCTCTGATGGCATGGTAAAGTGGTTGGCAATCCCCAGTATCCATGATGGCAGATTCCATGCACTCTAGGCATAAGCTCCTACCATCCCCAAGTGATACATATCTAGCATTCCATGGCTTAAAGAAGATAAGAACAATATCAGCATCAAGCATATGAGTTGAATGATAGGTGATCCCACACGTTTAATTTTAGAGAAACCATACCTCCAGACGTTCACAACTACAGCATCGTTTGGTGACATCATGCTCATGTGAAGGACAATATTTCTGAGACCAAAATGGGTGGCACCTATACTCAATCAAGCCTGCTGCATTTGTTGGGATCTGAAAATGAAATGGTAAAATCAACTACGAGGGACTAAACAGATGGAACTAATACCCTTTCAAACATTGGTCTGCCAGTATATTTCAATTTCATGAAATATCTCCAAAACTTAAACTGCTTCACCAAAAGATGTAATAGTGACTACACAAAATTAGTACTATAAGCAAGTTCCTTATCAGAATAAAAATATTATAAAGCAATTTGAAAAAAAATCGTAGAATATAATCTACAGAAGAACATGCTGTAAAACGTTCTATCCAGACTGGTGAACTAGACAAAATTGTCTCAAAGATGAAAAAAATATGCAAAACAACATCAATGGATGAACTAATGAAGCAGTCATGCCATCTCAATCTGTGATATTGCAACAGCAAGTGATGCTTAAGATCGATGACGATCAGTGGGCACTTCAACAATCATCATGCATGTGCCAGTATATGCATTTGTCATACATGCACAACTGTGCATGTGAATACTCTCTACTGATTTTGCATTTTCAACTGAAGTAAGAGGAAGAATCAATGGTATCCTAACTGAACATGTAGGAGAAGACTAAATCTGCAGATGCAGTCGAGATTAAAACCATGAAACAAAAATTAGATTAGTGATGAGCGGCATTGACTATATGAAGAAGAACATGTCCTTACAAATTGGTAGCAAACTTCACATTTGGGGTGAGTCATTTCCCTGAAGCATGATTTGTGATATGTATTGTTGCCTGACAAGGAAAACTTGATTCAACAAAGAAACCAATGAGCTAAACGTGAGGAAAGATTCAAAACTGTTCAGTCTGTACGAGAATCGAGATTACAAGTTCAATTAAGTTGCTTTTTTAGGAGAGTGATTGAGTTACGGCAGAAGATAGTTGTAGACCATGGACAAGAATGTACCTCATGTTCAGTAATTGGGTAACCACAGGAACGACAAAGAAAGCACTCTGGATGAAAGAAAGTTCCCATGCATCCCAAATAATTGCCAGAGCCAATATCCCCATGGCAGCCACTACATATTCTGCAAATTATACATGTGCATAAGATTTTTTTGTACTCAAGAAATAACGATGCTCCGTGATGGTATATGTCATTCCCGACACAAGTGTGCACAAACAGCAGTTTCTACAAAAATGCAAAAGATGTTCCCTCAATCCTCTAAAACTAAGAAAGAATATCTACTCGAAGAGACAGGATTTGTTTGGATGTGCATATACACGGACATCAATTCAGGTCTTAAATTTGAATTTGTTTATTCTCCAGTTTTCCACCAAAGGTTCCAGGAACGGTCGGAAGGTTTCATATGTAATAGGTCTTAGCATTCTACAGTTTCCATTTTCAGTGAACACTCACAAAAAATTTTCTCAGTAACATCACTAAAATTTGATGCCCCAAGAATTTACCACTCTAGAGGCAGCCTTCTGTGAAATAATATTCCATAAATACTATGAAACAGCAATCTTTCTTCTTTCCTTTGATCCCCTTTTTATTTCCAATGAGTAAAATCACAAAAGAAACAAGACTCCATGCAGGACTTCTTTCTTTTTACCCCTAAACAATTATCAGTTGATAGAAAGTTACCTGAGCTTTGCAAGACAGCATTAATTGAAATGCAGTAGCAGATAATTAGGCTAAATTTCAAATGATACGATGCACAAGAGGATATTTCAACAAAATCCAATTACCTATAACTTCTGGAATTATATTCCCAAGGGGCATATGAAGGAGCATACGGAGGAGGATATGGAGGAGGATATGGAGGAGGATATGACGATGAACTAAGGTCATGGTTAAGTGATCTTCCAAGATCTTCATCGTCAATCCTGCATTTGTATCCTGTGAAGCACAGAACTGTCAGTCTCAACCTCAAAAGAGCAAAACTGGTCATATAGTGGTATACTAAGTCAATAGAGAACTGAACAAGGTATATAGATCTGTGGAGGACAGAAACAAGGAATATCAATTTCATAGACTTAAACATATACAAAAGAAAACTTTTAATTGCCACCTGGTTTTTTCAAATCTTCGGTCAAAGGGACTGCAGTTGCACTGTTTAGTTCCTCTTTCTCTTTACTAGCCTTAAAGCGATCATCCTGATGAACTTTAAAAATGTGTTAAGAAACATTTAATCAGAAGAGACATCAAATTCAATTTAAAAAGATAATACAAAGTTTAGTTTAAGCAAATATAAAAGACAGTTATAACTAAATATATGGTAGAAAGGACAAAGCAAAACTCTAATTTGGATCATGACTGGAAGAATCATTAACTTCTGAAGCAGCCGAAATTCCTTCCCTTGGAACAAGTAGTCCAGCTGAAACATAGAAATGGCTTTCTTTTTAATAGGCCAAGTTCAATTGTTGGATCATTTCTTGGTGATAAAAGAGAGATTTGAAAGAAATATGTGCAACAGCTTTTGTGAAGCTTAATCCCTTGCTGCTTGCCTTATCTTATTTAGTAAACCAATCTTTTGTGGTAATTGCAGGAAAATAATTGAAGAATTATCAGCTTTGCAGGCCATATCCAAGGTGGACTATTGTGGCAATGAAAAACTTCAATGTGCTAGAATGGTACATGGAAGACATAAAAACCAAGTAATGGTACCATGTGCCGGTCTCAGAAATGGGGCAAAACCATACCTGGGATATCCTCCAAATTTTGTTGATTATAGACTTAAATCTCAACGACAAAGCAGCAGATGAAAATGTTAGGTAGGCATTATCTTTCTATCCACATTTCACATTGCAGGATGTTGCGGGTCTTTTATCCAGAAAGGTATACACTGGTACAGCAAGCTTATGTAAAAGAAGCCTTGTTCTACACATACACGAACCCTCCCTCCGCACCTCCCAACCCTACACCCCACTCTCGCGAATGAAAAATGGGAGGAATGTTTGGACCATTCATTTACTTCTTTATTCTACCTTTGAATGAATAATTACATTTGCTCCTTGCATTTTATGAATCAAGATAATCCTTTTCCCTACCTCAAGAATATGTACTCCAGCTAGTTTCAGAAGACAAAAACACCTTCCCGCCACCGTAGTTGTGAAGAATATACATTGTAAACTCTGAATAAAAATTAATGAACAGTAAAAAGATTACCAATGTTCTGACTGGAGCGCGCCAAACCATATTCTCATCTCCTGGAAACTGCGGTTGCTGTCCACGTGGTGATCCTCTATTACCTGACCCACCCTTGAAAATCTTAGTCAGCCATTTCATAAACCTTGACTTCCTCTCTGCGTATGAAGAAACAAAGTGACCTGCTTTAAACCCCACAATAATATCAACAAAAAAAAGCCAACCTTTTTACGCAAGTAAAAACAAGATCAAGGAAATACTCAAAAGGGTATAAGCTAGCAAAAAGATGCAAGAAATTTAAATTTGGGAACTTGTGAAACATTACCATATATGCAAGGCTGGGAAAACTGATTGACACTTGAAGAAGACATGGTAGAAAGGTAGGAACAAAAATTGTGCGTATAGATAGAGAGAATGGTAATGTAATGGAACAGAGGGTGGAGGTGAGAGAAGAAGAATGGCATCATTGAAAAAGGGTAAGTTATAAGAGAAAGCAGAGAATCTTTGAGAGGGAAAGAGATTCTTAGCTTGGGAGGAAAAAGGGAAAAAAGTGGGAGAAGAGAAATGGGGGAATCTGCTGAGGCAGATCGTGATGGAAAGGAAAGGAGAAAGACAAAGATAAACTGGCAGTTCCGGTTTAGTACGGCTCAGAATTGGAGTGTGAGTGAAGCCTCGCAGAACTCATTATATGAAATTCTGAACATTCAAGAATGTCTTCCTGTGAGAATTTTCCGCAGTTGGATGCCACGGAAAAGTGGGATTTCTTTTCTTTAAACTTACTCTATTCTATATCTGAATTTGGCTGTGAGGTCAATTTAGGAAGAAATTCACAAATAGCAATTTTTCAGATTTTCTTTTTTCTTTTTCATTTCATGTTATCTACTTCTATTAGGATTTAATTAAATTTAAATTTAATTGAAAAGCTGAGATCTGTAATCTATATATATTATAAAGTAAAGTAACAGAAAAGTGGGTGTCACCTCTCTTAGATTAAGATTTGTATTTATCTTTTTTCTTATTTTTTGATCTTTTTCTCTTATATTTCTCTTAAAATATTTGCTGAAAATTTCATTTCATAAGTTACACCTCTTTATTTTCATAATCATACCTTAAATAATCTCAATAACTCACAAACCTTTCATTTCATAACCTCCAAATATTTAATTTATGAATTTTATGATAATTTATAGTGTTTTCTTCATGTATATCTATATAAATAAATTGTAAAGCAAAGATTATTCTCGTATTCACATTGTTATATTTTGTTGGTATAATTTTTTTGAGATGAATATAATTTCATATCTATTAGAACATATAGATAATACTGATAGAGAAGACGCTAGGGTTTCTGCATCTGCACAGCAATGGGGAAGGGAACAGGAAGTTTCAAAAAGAGGAGGAACAAGACACGCACGCTATGTGTGAGATGCAGTCGCCGCAGTTTTCATCTCCAGAAGAGCAAGGAAATTTTGTGAAAACTTATTTCTGGCGTTTGATGTCCCGTCAAACTTAGAAGTATTTAAATTTTAGAAATGTCTTGTAGAAATTAACATTCTGATACAAATGGATTTTGTTTTACAGTCTGCTTTTCACTAAAAAGATAATATCAATGTGGATGCTACGGTCTATTCGTATTTTAATAATTTTCTCTATTCTATTATACCTAACTCCGCTTTTATTCTATACAACCCTATTTTATATAATTTTTTGTTTGCTTGGTTATAGTAAGGAGACCTCTTACTTATCCTTACCAATATTTAAATCTTTCTTTCTTTAGTATAACGACAAAAAGTGTAGAAATTTGTGCTTTAATATCTTTTTTCGTATAAGTTAAATTTCATATAATATCCCAACATAAGCTTAGAAGATGTAGTCGTTCAACAATTATTTTTTGTGTCTGTCATGCCTTAATATGAAACAACTTATGAATGAGTTTTTGATTTTATTAATTTTTTATATGCTTATTCTAAGACCATTTTTTGAGTTCAATTTCCTAACTATTCTCTCTCTTCTTTTTTAGTTGTCTTTTTCAACCATACAAGTCATAATTTTTATTTTAAAAAATGAACATATGTGAACGTGAAAAAGAAAGACAATAAAGATGAAGAAGAGAGTATATGACAAACACAATATGAAAAAATTCAAAGTCCAACTGCATACCAAAGTACTTTGTTGGTGTATAGTATATACAAACATGTTCATCAACTTTTACAGTACGCTCTCAACTTCGTATGCATTCCACCTAAAATTAAACTTGATTATGCTAACCGAAAATACTATTTTGTCATTGTATCAATGTTTCATTCCAACTTGGAAATAAATTCAAGTTTGAAAATTTATTTTATAAGTAAAAAAGAAATTTTCTTTTAGATATACTTTCAAATTAAAATCATTATTTGTATTAATTGTTGGCAGACGTTCTTTTAAAGGAAGAGAAGTGACTATTGAGTTATTTTAAATCATAATTTCTTTTAACTCTTTTAATTATATTGAATATGAAATGTTAAGAAATTAAAAAGTCATTTCTTTAAACTTTTTTAGTGTAAAACTTAATTGGTCTTTATTTTTAATACTCTCACATTTTTTATATCATAATAAAATAATAATAAAATATTAATCCTATAATTTTTATTGAAGAAAATCCTTTATAGAATAAATGTCATATTTATTCTAACATATGAGTTAACACCTTTTAAGGGTTAGAAATATATTTATGTTATAAACATATTTGTATTATAGTGAATGTGTATAAAGATATTTGTATTGTAGTGGATACATGTGTTTATATTATAGTGAAAGTCTATCTTTTGGAGAAAAGTTAGGAGGAATTATCCCTATAAATAGATGGACTCTCCTTCATTGTATTTCATTCCATTAAGAAAAATAAGAACTTCTCTCCTTATCTCTTTCTCTATAATATTCTTGTTCTTTCTTTATTATTTCATAACACGTTATCAGCATGAGTCTCTGCCTTGAACACTCACTTTGAAAGATCTGAGGTAAGAAAAATTAAAAGTTCTTTTTCGAAAGATGTATTACTTAACCACAGGAGTGATATTCCTTTGGTGATATTGTTGCTCTACGACTGTCTCAAAATTTGAATGCCAACGTATTATTTTTCTCTTTCTTTTAATATGGCTAACATTACGATACTTGATTTCGTTGCCCTTCAAAGTTCTGACAAGAACTACCTTTCATGGGTGTTGGATGCTGAAATCCATTTAGATGCAATGGGTTTTGGAGACACCATCAAAAGTGAAAACAAAACATCAAATCAAGATCGTGCTAAGGCTATGATATTCTTGTGTCATCATCTTGACGAAATTCTTAAAATTGAATATCTCACGATTAATGATCCACTTGTTTTTTGGAATAGCCTAAAAGAAAGGTATGACCACCTGAAGATGGTCATCCATCCAAAGGCACAATATGATTGGATCCATCAAGACTATAAGTCTGTTCATGAGTATAGCTCATCATTCAAAATTGTTTCAAAGTTGAAACTATGTGGAGAAACTATTAATGATGTTGATATGATTGAATATGTGGTAGTACACAAAATTAATTGAGAGCTCCGGAAGAGCTAATGTATTACTACTCGAAGGAATAAAATTATTGTAGTAAGTCTCAAAAGGAAACTTATAAGTTTCAAGGACATTGAAAAAAATTTGAGACTATAAATTATGGGAAGATCTAATACCTTCATGCTACTACAATTGAAGCGGGTTATAAATATTTATGTAAAAGATTACCCGCCGTTTTTTTTTATTTGTAGTACATAAATATGGGTATGATGATGAAATCACATACGAAAGTAAACTAGAAGTTTACTGAAATAAGTTGGCATAACTGGTTGGTCATCCCGGTTCAAATGTGATGCAAAAATAATTGAGAATTCACGTGGCTATATGTTGAAGAAATAAAAGATTCTTCAAGAATTCTCTTGTGTTGCTTGTTCTCGTGATAGAATGATCTTGATCACCTAAGATTGAAATTATATTCCCTGAAATTTTGGAATTTATAAAAGGGTGAATATGGACCCGTTCACATACCATGTGAACCGTTTGCTAATTGATGCATCTATGGTATGGTCACATGTGTTTTGATATCAACTTGCAACTGATTTGTAAGGTTGTTGCTTGAATTATTAAATTAAGAGCATAGTTCCAAATTATAAAATCATGTTGATAATACTGATTCATATCTATGTTGGTTTAATAAAAATTGTATGCCTCCAATTATAGCTAATCATTGGTTATGAGAATAAAACTCCCAAATAAAATTTGGTATGAGATATGTTTATTTAACATATAGCAACACTTGAATGCATCAAGCCAACAAGGTTTCCCCTATCACAATTGGTTCAGGGTCAGGAACCAAATAATTCCATCTAAAATTTGAATGTGTGATTTATGATTCAATTGCTCCACCATAACGCACAAAGATGGGTCTCCAAATGAGCTTGGGGGGTAAAGGTTAGTTTTTCTAATATTAGGGGAAGAAGTGATTAGCAGCTTAAAATTGAGTGTAGGATGAATTATCTAGATCCTCGGAAAAAAAAAGTGAACTTAAAGTTCAATAGATAATTCACTTGCAAAATATTGCAAATCAATTGCTAGATATATTTGCTAACTCTATTTTATAATTCAGTTGCAAATGCTCCAACGAAAGGTCCTTGAAGGACAGGGTCTATAAGACGCCTGAAGCGTGATAGACCAAACGGTTCCAAATATAGAACTCCTTGAAGAAGAAGAGGAGCAAATGATTACGATGGTCATAATGATGAGGCAAATTCTTTAAGAAAGCACCACGACATAACACTTCATAAAACCTTGACAAAGGTTCAGGTACCTGAAAATGAAGAAAAATGAAGAGATCTCAATAAGTTATGTCGCATTGGAACTGATATCAAAATGATCGTCGACGATGCCTTTGATATAATGTAGCGCTAAATATTATAAATATTGACGAGGATCTTGAATTCAAATCTGTCAAAAAGTATGGACAGATAAATGATTGACCAATTAAAAATACGCAATTCAAGTATAATGCCAGTAGATATAAATGGATTCTTGTGGCATAAAGATTTTTCGTAAATTCTGACATTATTATATGGAGAGGTCCTATTGTGGTGGATGCAATTATTTTGAGGTTCCTCATAAGTCTGGCAATATATGAAAAACTTGATATGCGCATAATGAAATTATTTTCATGTCTAGAGAGACTGAAGGATATATGAAAATCCTTGAAGGATTTAAAAGAACGAGGAAATTCTTGGTCCTGAAGATATAGTCTGCTCCTACTAGGAGACATTGGAATGGGATCAAACGCATAATGCGGTATCTAAAAAGGACTACCGATATGAGCTTATATTATTCTAACAATTGTCGTCCGATCTTGTTGGTTATGCTGATGTTGGGTATTTATCTGACCCACACAAAGCTCGATTTCAAACTGGCTACGTGTTCATATGTGGAGGTACTGCCATATCTTTGAGATCTACAAAGTAGTCTCTCGTAGCTACTTCATCAAATCATGTTGAGATAATAGTTATTCATGAAGCAAACCCAGAATGTGTGTGGTTGAGGTCCATGATACATCTCATTAGAGAAGAATGTGGTTTGAAAGGGACAAATTACCCACAATTTTATATGAAGATAATGCAGCATGCATAGCACAACTAAAAGGAGGATTCATAAAAGGAGATACAAGAAGCACATCCTGCCAAAGTTCTTCTACACACATGAGCTCCAAAAGAATGGTGATATTAACGTGCAATAGATTCGTTCAAGTGATAATGTGGCTGATTTATTCACCAAATCTCTACCAACTGCAACTTTCAAGAAGATGGTGCCCAAGATCGGGATGAAAAGATTCAAGGATGTTCTAATTAGGGGGAGTTAATACACGCTGTACTCTTTTTCCCTTACGAGGTTTTGTCTCACTGGGTTTTCCTTGTAAGGTTTTTAATGAGGCAACCAAAATGCGTATTATTAGATATGTGCACTTTTTTTCCTTCACTAGATTTTTTCCCATTGGGTTTTTTCTAGTAAGGTTTTAACAAGGCACATTATCTATCAAATAGACATTCAAGGGGAGTGTTTATAAACATATTTGTATTATAGTGAATATCTATAAAAGTATTTGTATTGTAGTGCATACATGTGTTTATATTATAGTAAAAGTCTATCTTTTGGAGAAAAGTTAGGAGGAATTGTCCCTATAAATAGATGGATTCTCCTTCATTGTATTTCATCCCATCAAGAGAAATAAGAACTTGTCTCCTTATCTCTTTCTCTATAATATTCTTGTTCTTTCTTTATTATTTCATAACAATTTATCGTTTTTTCTTTTTCTTTTTAGTTTTTTTTCATTTATCAGAAAATTTAAAAACTCACACCTTTTTATCCTTATAACTCTATATTTTTAATAATTCAAATAATGCTTATATCTTACTCTTTCATAATCCTTAAATATTAATTTATAAATTTATGATAGTTTATTGCGTTCCTCCATAAATATTTACATAAATTTACATGTAAGATAAGCACTATAAGAAATGTCGTATTTTATTGATACTTTTTGTGATGATTACTTTATCTATATTGTTATTGTTGTAAGGTCAATATATCTTACATCCCTGTCTAGGTAAATATTCAGTTTTCTTTTATGAACACAATTATCAAAGTCATACTCAATTCAATTGTGTAAAATGACTATCTTCAAGGCATAACTTATCACATTTTCATATCAACTGACAAGTAATCACAATAACATTTCGAATACTATTGCAAATAAAAATATAACAGTACATAAGAAATTTTGTGCAGTAGAATGTTGACAAACTTTTCTGCCAATAATTTTTTGTTTTCTTTAGATTTATGAGTAGTATGTTGTCGAGGATTATTTTAATCACTTTTCCTTGAAATTTTAATTTATTTAGCGAGACTTTTAAAAAACATGTATATTAAAGAATAATTAAAATTCAAATATTGAAATTAAGGTTCGAACTAAGGCACTTAAATAATGGACTATTCCCTTTGAAATTGTTAGTAATTCATCAATACATGAGTTTTAGCTTCAAATAATCTCTTTAATTTAAGGATACATTTATTTTTATTTTTTATTTTAATATTTGAGTCACACATGGTCCTTTAAGTTTGTTAAATTGGATACTTCTAACACAATTGCTACAATATTCAGACTTAAACTTTATTTAATTATAATATCATGTGTTCTCTAAGTGAATGGTTTTAAAAGCACAATTGATATTTTCTAAAATTTTAAAAAATTATACTTTGAAAAGTACATTACATCTTAATTAATGATATATTTATGTTGCAACTAATCACTTGATTAGAACTATTTAAATATTTTAAAATAACTAAATATTTTAATATTAAATGAGAAATATTAAATTAGTTATTTAATATATAATAATTTTTAGTACATATAGATTATTGTTGGTTTCTCTTATAAGATTTCAAGATTTTTGTTTAGATTTTTTATTGTTGTGTCTCTATAGTTACTTTTTCTTATTTTTATTTATTTTTTGTTTAAATAAATAAAAGAACACCCTGATTTAATTTGATGTTTATTTTAACTTTTGAACATTTATTTTGACAAATACATATGGATTAAAGTTATAAATTTATTTATTTATTTAGATCATCTTTTAAAATAAAAACTAGTAATAATATTAAATATCACAAAATATACTTTGTTATTATTTTAGTATTTTAATAATTGAAAAAATTTAAATTATAACTTTTAAAAAAAATTTTAAAATCGCACGAAGCACAAACAAATTAACTAGTTAAAAATAAAGAATACTTACTTCTTTATCCCAACCTTTATTAATTAATTTTTTTTGACTTGTAATTAAAAATTAGTACATATCTAAATGTTATTGAAAAATAATCAATTTTGTAATAGGAAATTTCTTTTGAGAAAATTAAGGTCAACTTAAAACATTTGAAAAGGCCTACTTCTTCTATCTTTTTGCTTTTTCTAACTTTAGAATTGTCTCGAAGTTTAGTTTTTACTACTTTAATCCAGAATATTATCATAGAGTTTCAATTTTTATAAATGAAATTCTGAGATATTATTCTGGAGTTCAGTTTTTACAATTTTAATATCCAGGATACTGTTGTGGAGTTTCAACTTTTACAAATAAAATTTCGAGACATTATCGTGAAACTCTGTTTCTGCAACTTACAATTCTAAGATAATTTTTCGGAGTTCGAAATTCTAAAGATTTAAATTTCAAAATAGTTGAATTTATAAAGGTTCAAATTTGAGGAATTATGAAGTTTGAAATAGGTGTTGTTAATGATATAACGATAGGATTTAAAAATAGATATCAAGAGTAAATAATTATAAAATATATACAAGTATTAAAATAGGTATCAAGATGTTCTTGTAATAATGTGAAAATGATAGTTTCTCCCATGATAGCTCTTTTGAATTCAAGGACAATAGGGTGAAATACCGTAAAAGGGATTATTTCAACTCACGGTACCTCTTTTAGACCAAGGACAATGTCCTTAAGTTTCAACTTCTGCAAGTTAAAACTCCATAATTGTGTTCTGTAGTTCGAATAAGTCTCATTAGAAAAGTTACAAGGAATTTTTTTTTAAAAAATTGTGTTAGAACTCTAACATATGAGATTGTGATAAAGTTCACTTATGAAGTTTGAACTCCAATGTATTATGTTAGAGTTTGATATTATGCTCGAATTTTACACGTAAGAACTCCATCATCTTTGAGTTACAACTTCAGGAAAAATTCATGGAACTTCAAGTTTTATTAATTCAAAAAATTCACACAGAGTTTCAAGTTTTATTAGTTCAGTTATGACCTAACCACTTAAGATGTGATGAAACTCAATAATCATTATGTCGAGGAGACTAAAAACTAGTAATAAAGTCTAAACAAGGAAATCATACAAATAACAAAGTCTGAAATCTAAAATAGTGCGGAAGTAATTCAAATACAGCCCCAAAAACTGGTAATACTAGTCATGAACATATAAGAGTAGAATAATATAAAATTATTAGAAAGGAATACATAATTTGTCTAAATGAGAGTAATCAAAAAAAATCTTAAGTTATCATGAACTAGCTGACAGATCACCACTAAAATCATAAGCAATTTTCGAAACTCACTCTCTAATAGTATTTATCGGTATACAAATTCAAATGAGCACAGAAAGTTCAAGATGGAGAAAGGGGTGGCAAAAAGTACACAATAAGTATTATTCGACCCTTTCCCAGAATAAAGTACGAGCAAGCGTGAAATAAAAACATTGATTTTCACTTAGATCTTGCAACATAATAAGAAAATAATGAATAAGTATGCACATAAGATAAAATAACTCCACAAATTTGACTTTTATTGGTATAGCATAAAAGATATGCATCGACAACTCAACATCACAATGATTATCACAAGACAAATATCAACAAGATCGCAAGAAATATTCTAACTTTATAAAATTTGATACTTCAAAAAGTGCCCCAAATTTTAATACCAACATAACACTGTTAATATCATTATCATCATTTGACCTCTAAATGTCCGTAACCAAAATCCTAACAAATGTGCACGTCGCTGGGAGGTACTAATTAAGTTGGTGACTCATGAGAGAAGGATCAAAACTCACACGCGCACATGAATATTTTATTAATGATCTCACATATTCAATAGCCTCATATCACTGTTACAATAATCAAGACTACTAGCATGAATACCATAAATGAGGTACCAATTCCATGACTCATGAGGGATGAATCCAAATCCACTCACATACTGTAAGGATTATACACTCTAAAGAGTCCAAGAAAAAGTGTAATGGATGTGGCAGTGTGTGCTAATGTACAGTGAAGCAGTTAAGTAGTTAGGATTCCTAAAAGGTAGTTAGTTACACTTATAACTAACTCTATAAAAGGAGATGTGTATATATATGTGTATGAACGTGTAGCTAATACACACACGAATGAGAATATACAATCTTCATCTCTATAGATTTTTTTCTCAATGCAGTAACTACTTTCTCTAGTTTTCTCATCTTTTGAGTCTTGTTCATCTCTTTAATCTTCTTCTTCCTCCTTTATATTTATCTTGTGTTCATCAAGATCCTTATTGCTACAACATAGTATCAAAGCAGTAGCTCGATCTGTTTACACAACTTCTCTCATATATGATATCATGATCTGTCATTTCATCTTCTCTAATATATGATTCCTTACTCTTGGAAATGGCGATATATGGAAATTTTAATAGCAATGGAGGATCTGAGACTAATGCAGAACCTTCACAAACAACCAGTATAGGGAAAGTTACTAGCCTAGACTATAATCATCCATTGTTCTTGTCACCTACAGATCAAAGTGGAATTTAAATTATTTCCTTTCAACTGACTGGGATAGAGAATTTCACAATCTGATATAGATCTATGAGAGTTGCTTTGCTTGGAAGCAACAAGATGGGATTAGTGGATGGTTCTTGCATCAAGAAAAAATTTCCAAAATCAATGTGGAACCACTGGAAAAAGGTGAATGCCTTAGTACTTTCCTAGATTATGAATTAAGTGGAAAAAGGGCTATTAGGAGGGATCATATATGCCTCGAGTGCCCAAGTTGTGTGGGAAGATTTGTTTGAGAGGTTCAACAAGGTGGATGCCTCAAGAACCTTCAAAGTTCACAAGAAAATTGCCACTTTCACCCAAGGTACTGCTTCTGTCTCTACTTACTTCGATAAAGTCAAAAGCTTGTGGGAAGAATTTGAAGCATTAGTACCAATTCCTAGATGCAACTGTGACAGGTTTAAAGAATTTGTATTGCATCTACGAAAGTTGAAGTTGTTTCAGTTTCTTATGAGGCTAAATGAGTCCTATCATCAAGCAAGAAGTCAGATCTTGTTAATGTCTCTAACTCCTACTGTAAATCAAGCTTATGCTATGATTATTAGTGATGAGGGACAAAAGGCAATAGGTTCAACTTCTGGTATCTTAGGCTCCAATTCAACAGCTATGGGAAATACTGATATGGCATTATATTCAAGAAATGCTTATGCTGGTCCTTCAAAGTTTGAAAGAAATTACAATGTGCAATGTGATTTTTGTAAGATGAAGGGTCATATTAAAGAACATTGTTACAAACTAGTTGGATATCCACATGACAGAGCCAAAAGAAGACTTCAAATTCTGGAAGGACAATAGCATATAATGTGTTGTCTGAAGGTAATGAACAAGCACTTCAGTCCACTACTCAAATTCAGAATGAAAAACATAAAGGTATGGAGCCAATGGAGACTGATTCAGTTCAGGAGGTACATCAGATGGCTCCTTATCCTTTCACCAGAAGCCAATATGAAGAGATACTAACACTTCTTAAAGACAATTCTGACATAGCTTTCTCAGCCTCTGTTGCAGGTATAACTACAACTTTATTAGCTTCTAAAGAAGGCCAAGAATGGATAATAGATACTGGAGCTACCAATTATATGGTAGCAGATAAACATATGTTGGATATACACACTGTTGAACAAGTTGACAATCCAAAAAAGGTATTTCTACTAAATGGAGATGTGTCATGATCACGGGCAAAAATAGCATGCCCGAGATACGCTTTATACCTTAATTTAGTCTTGTTTATCTAAGTTATTTTACATACTTTCATGTGATTTTATATAAATGTGAATATATGTGCTAACCAACATGATTAGTCTTTGTTTTGTAGGTTGCAAAGATTTTTGAGGAACTAATTCATAAGTTGGTGAAGTAGAGGAATGGAGTCGGGAGCAAAGGGCCAAAGTAGGCAGTAAGCAAGGCTGGCCGCGCCAGGCAGCGTGCCACGCTGTGCGTGTGCCGCGCCCAGCGCCGTGCCACGCCTATGCCAGGCGCACGAGGGTAGGCAGCAAGCAGGCAGGCAAGCTGCGCGCCGTAGCCGTGCCACGCCAGGCCAACTGCGCGCCAGCAGCATGCCAACGCACTGCCCAAGCAGCGTGACACGCTGCCAACGTGACAAGGTGCTGCCGAGACCAAACTTCGGGTTGATTTCCAGTGTGCCTTCGCGTTACCTCCATGTCACGGAGGCAGTGCTCCGCGATACACTCCGTGACACGGAGCCGTTCCATGACTGGCTAAATTATGCACATTTTCCATTTACTATAAATAGGACCCTTAGCTCCTAAAATCAGGGGGTCACGATTTTATTCTGGAAAACTACCTAGGAGTGAAGGGAGAAGTGGGAGAACTCATCTAGGGTTTGTCAAATTCCCTTCTCATCTACCAAATTCATGTAAGTATGTTAGTTTAGTAGTAGTTAGTGTAGTTTTACGAACATGAATGGCAAGAACCCTTCCTCTAGGGTTGAAGCCATGAATTATGATTGTGATTTTATGAAATTGTTTTGGAATTAAGTTATTGATTGTTGTTTTCGTCTTGTATTCTGGATTGTTGGTTGTTTTTATGATTGATCACCATGAAAGCATATTTGTTAGCTTAAGTAATAGCTTGAGAAAGCATTACCTAGGTCAGGACATGAGAATGTGAGGAGCACGTTTGTATCTCGGGAGAGATTTTTGTGTCAGGATAGAAATATACCTAACACCGTGCTTGGTTGAGACATGGGGGTTATGAAAGACCAACTTGGGATATCACATCACCACTCGAAGAAGTAGTTGTGAGGCTAAGTTGAGTTAAATGGTTAGACGCACGAAAGTCCCTAATCGTTTCCCCGTAAACCACAACATAATTGATTGCCCGCGACTAGAAATTAAACTCCTCGCTCACAATGATGCAGTGAGGCTAGATTGCTGTGTTTAGAGGCTCGAAAGACCATAAATATGCAATTCTAATTATGTGAAATAACAATTGATAGTTCCATGCTTAACCCATTGCAAATCGTAGGATCGCATGATTAATTGGTTTTAACTCTATGTTGCTCCTAGAGTAATTTCAGAATATTTCGTTGACCCAAACTTAGACTTAATTAATCTCAATCGAAAATGTCTATAACCAACACTTGAGGTATTTAAGATCACAATAGAAATGGATAGTTAGAGGAATGGGTCCAGTCCCTATGGGTTCGACAATCCGGTTCTTAAAAAGAGCCACTATATTACTTGCACGACCCGTACACTTGCGGACGCGCGAATCGGGCACGTCATGTCACTGGTGACATACATTGGATCAAGTAAACTGTCAGATAGAAGTACCATTAGCAATGTATTTCATATTTCAAATTTCTAGTTTAATATTATGTCAATATCTAAACTTACCAGAGAACTACAATGCTCAGTCAGGTTTTTCCCTGATTTATGTTTGTTTCAGGATCTTTAGAGATTGGTAAGCATGAGAATAGGCTATATATACTAATGAATAAAGCCAACAATCTAAATAAAGGAGTTGCCTTGACTACAACCAAAATAGAGGAAGATGGTTGGAGAATCCCAGATGGTGATATATCTCTTTGGCACAGAGGACTTGGACATGTATCAGTCACTACACTAAACAAGTTGTTACCAGTAAGCATAAAAACAATTTATAAGGAAAAATCAATACATGTACTATATGCCCTTGTGCAAAACAAGTTAGACAGTCTTTTCTGGTTAGTAGCATTAAAACCAAGGCAACATTTGAGTTAGTTCATATGGATGTGTGGGTCCTTACAAAGTGGCTATATTTGATGGAAATAAACACTTTCTCATAATTGTTGATGACTTTACTAGAATGACTTGGATATTTTTACTCAATCTAAGTTTGATGTTTGTGTGGTTTTACAATAGTTTCTTGATTATGTTAATACTCAGTTTGGTTAAACAGTTAGAGTAGTAAGGACAGACAATGACACTGATTTTGTTAACTCAGTATGTACCAGTTCATTCAAAACCTTGGGTATTATTCATCAAACAAGTTGTGCTTATACTCCTTAGAAAAATGGAGTTGCTGAGAGAAAGAATAGGCATATTCTTGAGGTAACTAGGGCTCTCAGATTTCAAGGTAAGATACCTATAAGGTTTTGGGGTATTTGTGTGCAGACTGCAATCTATCTGATAAATATAATGCCTAGTGGGATACTTCAGAACCAGTCATTATGAGAAACTTTATAACAAAAGACCTTCTCTTACACATTTAAGAGTTGTTGGATGTCTGTGTTATTCAAAAAAGCTAAGTGAATTGGATAAGCTTCAACCAAGGTCCATAATGACTGTGTTGTTAGGATATTCTACTTCTCAGAAAGGATATATCCTGTACAACATACAGGATAAGAATCTATTGGTCAGTAGAGATGTGGAATTTAGGGAAGACATATTTCCTTTCCATCAAATATCATCTCAGGATAGACCTATATTTCCAAAAATCAGTCCAATTTGTTATCTATATAATTCTTCACAAGAACAAGTATCACTCCAAAATACAAATGTTCAATATGTCATTGAACACGTTCAAACACTCACAACTGAAGATAGTAGTTATATAAAGGTATGTAATACTCAAATTCCAAACAATCTAGCTACTACAAGAAGATCAGGAAGGGAAAAAATTCCTCCAGTTTGGATGAAAGACTTTGTGTCTTTGAACATTCATCAGGATAATCCCTATGTCATGTCAAAATACATCTCCTATAACAAGTTATCATAAAACTATCAGGCCCATATAGCCAATTCATCAGCTACTATTGAGCCTAGGAGTTACTTTGAAGTAGCTAAGTATCCAAGATGGATCACTGTTATGCAAGATGAGATTAAGGCACTGGATAATAACCACACATTGGGATGTGGTTATACTGCCAAAAGGGAAGATTCCAATAGGATGCAAGTGGATCTATAAAATCAAGTATAAGACATCTGGTGAAGTGGAGAGGTTTAAAGTAAGGCTTGTTGCCAAAGGCTACAACCAAAGAAAGGGTGTTGATTTTCAAGAAACATTCTCTCCTGTTGTGAAAATAAAAACAGTAAGGACTGTCTTAGCCTTATCAGCTGTCAACTAGTGGCATGTACACCAAATGGATGTGTACAATGCTTTCTTGTAAGGTGATCTCCATGATGAGATATACATAGAGTTACCTCAGGGATTTGTGAGCCAGGGGGAGAATAAAGTATGCAGGCTCAAAAAATCTCTATATAGGCTTAAATAAGCTCCAAGACAATGGAATGCAAAACTAATAGAGGCATTAGTTAAGGTTCAGCTTCAACAGACTTAGTTTGATCAGTCTTTATTCACTAAGAAAACAACTAAAGGCATCACTATAATACTAGTGTATGTAGATGATATGCTTATAATAGGGAGCAGTCTTGATCTGATCAGAGAGACAAAAGAGATACTTCAACAAGCATTTAAAATGAAATACCTTGGGGAGCTGAAGTATTTTCTTTGGATATAGTTTGCTAGATCAAAAAAGGGGTTCTTGATGCATCAGAAGAAGTATACACTGAAACTCATCTCAGAAACAGGTTTGTCTGCAGTTAAAACCAGCTACAACTTCCGTGGACATCAACATAAACCTGACCTCAAAGCAGTATGATGATGCACTGAAGGATATCAACATACAAGATCCTCCAGCAAACAAAGGATCATACCAGAAATTGATTAGTAAACTCCTATGTCTAACCTTGACTAGACCAGAAATTTCATATAGTGTACAGACCTTAAGCCAGTTTCTACAATAGCCAAAGCAAACTCACATAGATGTTGCATTAAGGATAGTAAGATACTTAAAGTAGCAGCTAGGACAAGGAGTTCTTTTATCAAGCAAGAATAACATGACAATGAAAACTTATTGTGATGCTAACTGGGAAGTATGTTCTATGTCCAGAAGATAAGTGACATGATACTTAGTCAAGTTAGGTGATTCTTTGATCACCTGGAAGTCTAAAAAATAGACTACAGTATCAATAAGCTCTGTTGAATAAAAATACAAAAGTATGAAAACCACTCTCTCATAAATTATTTGGTTACTAGGATTACTAAAAGAACTAGAAGCACCTACAACCAAACAGTAGTCATTTTCAGTGATAGCAAGGATGCTATGCAAATTGCAGCAAACCCTGTGTACCATGAAAGAACCAAAGATATAAAGATTGATTGCCACTTTATAAGGAAAAAAATGATGCAAGGCATAGTAACAACAAAGTATATCCCTACTCAAGATCAACCTGCTGATATTCTGACCAAGGGACTTCCTAGAGTTCAACATGAATATCTCCGTTCCAAGCTAGGTCTGCTAAACATATTTGCAGTATCTCCCACCTATATTGAGGGGAGTGTTGAAGAATTATACACTCTAAAGAGTCCAAGAGAAAGTGTAATTGATGTGGCAGTGTGTGCATATGTACAGTGAAGTAGTTAAGTAGTTAGGATTCCTGAAAGGTAGTTAGGATAGTTAGTTACACTTATAACTAACTCTATAGAAAGAGATGTGAGTATATATATATGTGTGTGTGTATGAACATATAGCTAATACACACATGAATGAGAATATACAATCTTCATCTCTATATATTTTTCTCTCAGTGCAGTAACTACTTTCTCTAGTTTTCTCATCTCTTGAATCTTCTTCATCTCTTAATCTTCTTCTTTCTCCTTTCTATTTCTCTTGTGTTCATCAAGATCTTTATTGTTACAACACATACATCTATTATCATATAAATGATCTCATAGACCCACTAATCTCAAATTATATATCACAATCGAACTCTTTATAGTCCTCATATCTATGCAAATATGGAACTCAATAGCCCCTATATTTATGTCTAAATTGAACCCTTAATAGACCTTATGCATTACAGGTGGAATCATTATCAATACTCATATCACAGTTTCACATCAAATCATAACCGAAATAAGTAACTGTGATAAAATAACATGGTGCATGATAAGTAAAACTCAATTCATGAGAATCAACATGTATAAAAATCTATGATGCATTTTCTATCATGTCCACATGCCTAAATCATCAACAAGACATATAAGATATGCACACATAATCACAACATAGATATGACAAGTAATGTATAATAATTAGCAATCAAGTCACCTGATACTCGCATATATGCTTGTCTCCACATATACATGTTATCCCAACTCATGTAAAACAACCATATTAGTTTGAAATGTTTTTCTATTGTGGTCAAAGTCTCAACTTACCTCAGTCTACGTGAGTTCTATAAACACCTCGTACTTTCAGAATGAAATTGCAAACTCAGCATGTCATGCCCCGAGTTTACACCCTGGACGAAAAATGGTACTTGAGGTCACAAGTAACCCCAAGTCAACCCCTGGTTTATCATATACTAGCATTCTGAGTAATATAAAAATACATACATCGGAAGTTTAAAGCAAAAAAAATATAAATACATGAAATAAATAAGCTAGTTTATAGAGTTGAAAATATTAAACGACACTACAAGTCTGAAATACCGATCTGAGTCTGAAAAACAAATCTACGTCTGAAAGCCACTATGACTTATGCGATGTTGGGACAAGCCCCCAGCTAACTCCAAATATAAATAAAGAGGAGTGAAAGTGTAACTGAAGCAATAAATCTCCATCCTCAAAGGATGAGGACTCACCAACTAGTAAGGCTGAGGTCTTCGATGAGCGATCGGCTAACGAAGCTGAGCCTGAGATCCTGCAGCTATATCATAAGATGATACAACATAAAAGTATGCATCAGTACTTTGAATGTATTGAGTAAGTGAGAGAAAAATAACACAATCGAATAAATAAAAAAAATGCTGAATTGAAAAGACATGCAATGACCAAATAAAACTACTGAACTGAATAACTGAAATAACTAAGATGGTCTGATAGACCGTATCTGATGGTCAAAGCATGTTCTAAGTCTAGAATACTGATCTGAAGTGAACTGGACTAAGACTAGGCTTAACTGACTAGTGGGAGAGTCTATAACCGACATGTAACCACGTGAGCTAGACATGGAGTCCGATGTATACATCCCACCAGCAGGACCTAATATACCTTGCCAGGGTAAAAAGGCATGAACTGGGTGATCGCAAAAGTCTGTGGCCAAAAAAGATAATAAATACTATAACCTACGATGGCAACGTAGTTTTGGTAACCTGGGTGCGCTGGAACACCGGTCCCCTCGGTGCTAAGTCCTATTCCCACTGGATAATCCTAGACTGAATACTGAGCTGATAGATCGAAACTGGGGCCCAAGACTAGTTAGGGATACATATTTGAAAGTACCCTGAGAGTCTTATCAGATCAGATTCTGAAATTGGGTTCTAGACTGGTTAGAGCTGCTTATCTAGAAGCGTCGTAACCGTCTAAGAACAAACTACAATCTTAACTGGGGTCCTAAGTCTAGTCATAGCTATACATATAAAGTTTCATGACCACCTAATGGACCAACAAACTGAATTCTGAATCTGATTCTGATAACTGGGAGTTAATACTGACACCTCGAGAAATTGTGTAGTCAAACTAATCAGCTGACATTTCTGACAGACACTGAGTATTTTCACATTTTAACTAAAGCTAAGCAACCATGTATCTGACTGAGAATTTATCATATAAAATAATATGAAAATTCACCGCACTGATATAATTAGGAAAACATTCAAGGTTAATCACTTTAGCAAGATTCTAGTCTTTTCCACTCTCAAGGACTAGGGCTAAATTCAGTGTATAGGGATAAGCATCAATACTGTCACTAACTAGTGAAAAATTATCCATAATTAATATAAAATAATAATTCCACATGGATTAAGCGAAGCATTATCAAGAATTTCTTTACATTTGAAAATCTACAAGACTAGAATTCACTTTTACGGGAATGGCATCAATTTAATCATGAACTGATGGAAAACATATCTAAAATAAACACATATATCATTCTAGGTGAATTCAAAAGAAAATGAATGGGAATGAGGGGGAGACTATTTTTCCCCTCTAAATCCCCTTAAAATAACCCAAAACGACTTAGTTTAAGATCTAGGGGGTAAAAGAATTACTAAAGTACCCTTAGGAAATTCACAGGAAAATAGACTGCTAGTCCCCAGAGGGAACCCTACAAATCGTGCCCAGTGACCACGACTCGTGGTCATGGTCGTTGAGTCCATTGACCAAAAATCCCCATATTGGTCACAACGAGGGACACCACGGCTCGTGGTGTACCCTATGACTCGTGCTGACCCACTCGTCAACTACACTGCCAACCTCATTACTTTCCCATCTATTTTGAACCATGAGTCACCTAACGAATCATTGCTTGGACCACGACTCGTGGTGACTAATCATGAAGTTCATTGCCAATTTCTTCCTGGTCTTCAAATTATCCTTGACCACGGGTCTTATCATGAATCGTGGTGTTGACCACGACTCGTGGTGACCCCCGTGGTCACCCCTTTCCCCAAAAATTTCACCAAGCCTACAGGCCTCACCACGAGTCACTTAATAACTCGTGGTCAGTCCCCACGGGTCATAGAACGACTCGTTCTGTGACCTGGTGCAAATTTTTCAGATTTTTCTGATTTAAGTCTCGGATCTAGTCTTTGAGTTTCTGGGGCATTACAATATCTCCCCCTTGGGAAGATTCATCCTTGAATGTTGGAAAATACGAATGGGAACAACGTAAGCCGGACATAGTCTGATGACACTCCAGTGGGGATGTAAGTGTCACTTATCTCCAAAAAATTTTGGAGATGCTGCTGTGGATCTTCATGAGGGAGACAGGTAAACTGCTCGCTAGTGTGCAACAACTGCACCATATTCTATTTAAGATCAAATCTCCCTCCTGGCTCAGGTTTGCGGATACTAGATGTAACATTATTGGCATGTGGGATTGCCACCTCGCGAACCGGCCGAGCTGCTACTTCTTCGGGCACTAACACTGCCCGTACTACCGGTGGATTCTGTTGTTGCTCCATGATCGTCTGTCTGAGCAACCGCAGCTTTCTTTGTAGAGCTTCTCTCCGTTTACTGTGAAATATTCTTTCTGGCTCTATATACGATTCCACCAGCTCCTTGTCTCTTGCTAGTGTTCAACAGAAATTAAGTCTGCAAAATACAGGCTAAGACCAAGTTGTCAACACTAAGAAAATAAAAATACAGTAAATTAACACTTAAAACAAATTCACCAATTGCCAAGTCCCCGGCAACGGCGCCAAAAACTTGTTCGCGTGATTTGTGGGTATATAAAACGACACGCAAGTGCACGTGGTCGAACAAATAGTAAGTGGCTTTAGTAAGCCAAGTATCAATCCCACAGAGACTTGGATGAAGTGCAATTAGCTCAAGTGTACTATATTTTACTTCTAAAAATGCATACAACAGTGTAACCAAAAGTTTGATAGTTTGTTTTATAATTTTTATACTAAAGCTAAAGCAATTATCTACTTTGAGTCTGAACTATGAATGAGAGCATGCTGAGGTTAAACGAACATGTAATGAAATTAATTATCATCATAATTTGGTTAATCTTTTCCTCCAGTTGCTAGCCAAGAACTATTGCCAAGAGATTAAAACTCTCGTATTTAACCTCACTTAAGAATCATGAACCATCCACCTACATTTCTGTGATTAAATGCAATTCATGTTCTAGCCATACAATTCCGGTTCCTAAATTGACTAATACGACTTTCAGGTATATTTCTATCCTGAAAGCAAATCAAGACTCAATTTTCCCAAACCAAGTAAAGAACATATCCTATTAATTCACAACTTTTCAATTTCTTGGTCTCTCGAGTGAAACCGGACTTTTTAGATGTACATTAACGTAGGCCACACATTAATGCAGTAAGAACAAGAATTAATAGAACAACATGGAAGAAAAGATGAAAAACCAAAGAATCAATGATCAAATTTCATCACAATTGTTCATAACCTCAGCAAGAAGAGGAATTGGCCACTCATTTGTGGATTAAACATCATAAAATGAGTGTTAATCATACAAGCAATTGAATTAAAGAAGAAAGAGAGAGAAAAAACCCTGATATTTTCGTCCCTTAACTGCCTGTAACCCACGTCCTTGCTCCACCAAGTCAGAATATTGAAAAATGAACCTAAGTGTTCTATTTATACTGCTGGGACTTTTTCCCGAAATAACGAGCAACGTGTCACGGAGTGCATCGCGGAGCACTGCCTCCGTGACACGCTACGGACGCGGACCCTCACTGGAACTGGGGGTCCAGGAACTAAAGCTCAACGTGGCACGGCGTGCAACGCGGAGCCAAGCCACCATGCCACGGACCAAACGCGGACCCTCTCTGGAATTTGGGCTAAATTTCCCTATCCAGGCAGAAGGCCTCCGCGATGGCAGCGTGACACGGCTCCATCGCGGAGCCCCTTTAATTCATGTTGTCCAATGCCTTGTTCCTTGCTCGCATCCAAGTCCAACCCCGATATCCTCCAACATGCATTTAAGCTTCCCAAAATCACATTTTACCTGCAAAACAACGCTAATCATGTTGGTTAGTATAAATTCACATTTTATTACCAATTACATGAGAATGTATACACATTGGTAGATAAACAAGGCGAAAATGGTACTTTTGAGTATCACTTGGGCATATAAATTTGCCCAAGATCATATAGCACGACTAGAGGAGAAAGAAGAGTAACTACACTATTATGTCTCGTAGCCTCCTGTCTATAGAATGTGGTGCACAACACATCCATAGACAAGACTCTACTTAACATGTCTTGCAGACTCCCTGGAATATAACCTTCTCTGATACCAAGCTTGTCACGCCCCACCTTAGGAGGCATGACTAGCACCTAGTGCCACACTAGGATCTAAACTAACCTGACTGGGCTTGTGCACGCCTGCAACTTATTTCAAGAAAACGACGAGTTATATCTCGGCTGTAAATACAGCCTCTGGCTGACAAAGCCACCTATAAAAGAAAATAGCTAACCAACAACTACGCAATAGCAGGGATCCTATATAGGCCGACAAGACCACCATGTTGTCTAGTTATAACTAAATGAAAACAAACAACTATAACTATGCTATAGCCGACAAGCTTGCTCATTGATAGCTAAACTAGGCCCCACTCGACCATCGTATGAAATAAAATATATATGGACCCCACACGGCTAACAACAAAACTAATATCTGGTAATATATAGCCTGCAAACCTCTAAGAGTGAAATAATGGTTGAGACAGGGCCACGACCTACCCGTAAACTGTACAACAAAAGAACAAACCTTCTCTAACTATCAACTCCAGAAAAAGGAGCTGATTGAACTACTGACCCTGGATGGTGACTAAGAAGGTCTCGAACCGCACCTATCAGCACCTGCAGGCAAGTAATGTAGCTCCCCATGGATGGGCGTCAGTACAATATGTACCAAATATGTAAGCCAGTAAAATAATAACTGAATGGAAGTTGATAAAGCTGAATTAATCATTAAGGAGAGTAAGAGTTTAACCTGAATGGTCTCGCCATTTGAAATATCTAACTAACAAGTATATATATACAAACAAGAACCTAATCGGGCCCCCATAAGCCTGGAAGTTACAAACAACACAGAATAACCTACCTGGGCCTCGAAAGCCCCAACAAGTACAAACAATGCACACTCCTACTATCTGGATACTAAAAGTTCGTAAACATACTGTAACTCAGGATTACTCTTTCTCTAAAGTTGTATCCAATCCTGATAGGCTCCTGTAGATGTGTTTGTATCTGAGCCATCTAGGTTATGTAACTAGACCCCAAGCCTTGGCTCGACTATGGGTTATAATGTAACTATATTAATTGGATCCCTAGCCTTTGCTCGACTATGGATCATAATGTAACTACTATAACTAGATACAAACCTCATGACCTCTATTTGGTATAACTCAATATGACCCTCAAGGCCTTAATAGGATGTAACTTAATATGGCCCTCGTGGCCTTAATCTGGTGTAACTCAATACGGCCCTCACGGCCTTAATTTGGTGTAACTCAATGCGGCCCTCACGACCTCAATCTGGTGTAACTCAATACGACCTTCATAGCCTCAATCTAGTTCTTTCGGACATTATACTGCCCCTACAAGGATGGCCCTATAGACAACAACACCCGAAAACCCAAACGTCGTAAGGAAAACCAATCTAGCTAGGGTTAACTCTGACGAGGGTTACTATGTAATCATTGTCGTATTAGTTCTATTTGTAATAGCTGACCACTATAGGTTTACTCGGAAATACTATAAATACACAAGTCGTACTAACTTTATGATGAACGTAACTTGCCGAAAAGGATAGCCTTAATATACCTCGAGTGCTAACTTTCTTCTAACTAGGGAGTTTCAACTTGTAAATGGCGGTTTCGCCCAATTGTAGTCCTTATACTAAGAGAATAAGGCTAATTTCAATACTAAGTTCGGCACATAACGATAACTTTCGATAATAATATTAACTACAATTCAACTCTGAATAACTCGGCGAAAACCCGCAATTTCTCGAGAGTTCAGAATGGAGAAATGCTTATCTAATGTCTTTGGCTATTTAGGATTCAATTTGGTCACAACCCAAATGGAGGCCCGAATCGTAGACACGGGACAAGGGACCCCGAGAGACCCCAAGTCGACCCATGGCATAAGCATACAACTAACTCACTCATTAAACTGAAGAACATGAATATAATCTCAGTGGAAGTCGAATTCAACATCACATCAGAATAGCATCCGAAGTTGCACATACATAAGTCTCAAAGCCTCTAATCTGGACGAGTTGATGGGACAAGACCCCAACTAACTCAATAATATAGAAACTTGAAATACATAAATGAAATGATAGTCTAGTCCTCCAAGGATGAGGACTCACCAATCCGAGCAGGTACTAACTCCAAGAAGCTTTCTAAGAATGGGACAGAAGCTGCGGGCCGGGTCCTGTATCATGAAATGATACATCATAAAAAGTATGCGGCCAGTACATGGAATATACCAAGTATGCAAGGTAAGTAAAACCGCTCTAGCAAAGTAAATCATTTAAAACAATTCATAACATATCATAAGCTTTCAAATATAAGGGGATGGGCTACATGCATTCATTCTGAAATAGCAATCTTATCATAACATGAACATGCATAGCTTTATAACATCATGACTGACTCGAATGACTCAAAGTTGAAACATAACATTTATATTGAAAAGATGAACAATGAGTCAAACCTTGCTTTTAGAACATGCATGCATAAAGTAATCATCATGAGTAATGAATATACAAATCTGAATGATATAGACAGTGGGAGACTCGTCACTTAACTTACATACCACGATAGAGCTTACGTGGTCCCAACTATCACACTCAAGTGGGTAGAGTAGTCCATAGCCTTGCCAGAGCGATGGACGATACCATGATATCAATATCAAGCTGAAGGGTCAATCGGGCTGGGGATAGCTCTCAAGGGAGGTCCCAATATTATAATAGTATCAACCTATGTTGGCGCGTAGTTCTGGGGCAATCGGTGATCGACCCTTAATCCGCTCGGTGCTAGACTCTTCTCCCAAAAACATGCAATGCTCTACATCGTATATAATGAAGCTCAACATCGTCTATTAACGGAGCTCAACATCATCTATTGAAGAAGCTCAAGATGAAATTATGCGTAACTCAACATCGTATGAAATGAAGCTCAACATTGCCCTTTCACAAAGCTCAATAATGATATACATATCAATTATGAATTTATGCATATGAAAAGCTTTATTTCAAACATACCACAAGATCAAATATAGGTGGGAGCATCTACTCCAAATCATGTGGTAAGCTACATGTAGGAATATTTAACTCAACATACCACAAGCTAGAAATTATAAAATTTGAGGAGAATTCGATTCAAACAATGTGGTAAGCTTATTCCGGAAAAATCATCATTTTAAATCAACATGTGGGCATTGACCAAGGCTTTATCATACTTTGATCTACTCAATTCATTTTGAAAACAACTTCATAATCATGGGTAGCTTTACAAACATGTCTTTCATCATCAAATCTCATTATCATCATACATTCATCATCATTTACTTCTTTTATGAACTTTTCATCCATGGGCATTTAAATTTCATAACTTAGAAAATATGATTTGTATTGAAAACAATTTAAAATCCGCCCAAGCTTCACAATTCATCATTTATAAATAGAATCTTATCATACTCATGTATATAGATTGAAGAATTATGCAATTGGGTGAAAATCCCATACTTGATCATAGGAGATTTATCATGATTTGATAGAAATTGGGCATGGGTGTAGAAGGGGACACCCATCATAGCCTTACATACCTAAGAATGGTGAATTCTAACACCTTCTAATTGTCCAAGCTGAGATTCTATGGAAACCTTGAGATTTTTCCTTGAATCGCCTCTTCAACCTTCAAACTTGCATGCATGGAAAGAATGACTTAGAGTAGGTCTTCCCCTACTAAAAACCTACTAAAACGAGCCTTAAATGACATAGTATAGGCCCCTAGGATTTAGAAATTACGAAAAAGCCCTTACTAAAATCGCTGAAAAATAACCGTCAGGGGGTCCCAACAAGGGACCTAACGACTCGGCATGAGGAGTCATGACTTGTCGAGTCGTTTGTCAGGTACATTGGTTATCTGATCTCTTTAGGCTCGTAACGGGTGACTTAACAATCCGTTGTCATTGGCCATGACTCGTGGCCACCTCCCGTCATGTACACTGCCTCCCCAACTTCAACTTGCTTAAATTTCACCTAACGGCTCATACCATAACTCGTTGCTAGTCCTAACGGGTCGTGGTCGCCTCCCGTCAAGTGCACTAGGGGACTTTGCCTATTCTTTTCCTTTCCTCTCACCCACGACTGACCTAACAACACATGGTGTCTGACCACGAGTCGTTCGCATGCCCATGGGGACTCCTTCTCCTTCAAGCCTCCCCACGAGTCACCTGAAGACTCGTGGGGTCTCCTCACGGGTCATCCAATGATTCGGCAACTGAAGCACTCAATTCTAGTTTTTCCCCATTTCAACTCTCAGATCCGATCTTTGAGTTCTCGGGGTATAACAATATCTCCCCCTTAGGAACATTCATCCTCGAATGTTAGAAATACACAAAAAAACTCAGAAATAAGCAATCCTCATATGCAAATACTGATTATTAAAACCAACAACTAATGAAATGACTACCTCCGAAAAGAACTACATAGTTGAACTGAATTCAGGCATCACATAAATCTATCATAACATAAATCAAACTTGCTCACATGAATTGAACATGGAACTAATTAGAGAATTAGGGCAAAAACTGATACCTTAAACTGAAACTGAGCCAGTAGGGAACAGGTGGGGGTATTTAGCCATCATAGCCGCTTCGGCTTCCCACAGAGCTCCTTCAACAAGCTGATTTCTCCACAACACCTTCACCGGAGCTACTTCTTTGTTCCTCAACCTGTGAACCTGACAATCCAAGATTGCAATTGGAATTTCCTCATAATTGAGGCTATCTACCCCACCAACACTTTCCACCGGAACAACTAAAGATGGATCACCCAAGCACTTTTTCAAGAGCGATACATGAAAGATAGAATGAATTGAAGATAACTCTAATGGCAAGTCCAACTCATACGCTACCTTACCAACTCTTCTCATAACCTGGTGGGGACTAATATAGCGGGGACTGAGCTTTCCTTTCCTTCCGAACCACATGACTCCCTTCATGGGAGATACCTTCAGAAACACCCAATCGTCTACCTCAAACTCCAAATCTCTTCTTCTCACATCCGCATATGATTTTTGATGACTCTGAGTTGTTTTCAACCTATCCCTTATCATCTGAACCTTCACCATGGTCTCATGAGCCAAATCAGGTCCTATCATAGCTGCCTCCCCAACCTCAAATCATCCAATGGGCGATCAATATCTCCACCCATAAAGAGCCTTAAATGGTGCCATCTAGATGCTGGAGTGATAACTGTTATTGTAAGTAAACTCGATCAAAGGAAAGTAATCATCCCAACTACCTATAAAATACATCACACAAGCTCTCAACATATTCTCTAGAGTTTGAATTGTCCGCTCGTCCTGGCCATCCATTTGCGGATGGAATGTTGTGTTGAGCTTAACCTGAGTCCCAAGCCCTTTTTGGAAAGACCGCCAAAACTGAGAGGTAAACTGAGTACCTCGGTCTGAAATAATAGACAAGGGCACTCCATGAAGTCAAACCAACTCCCGAATATACAATTTGGCATAATCATCCGCTGAATCTGTGGTTTTGACCGGTAGGAAGTGTGCAGCCTTGGTCAACCTGTCTACTACCACCCAGATAGAATCATAGTGTCAGCGAGTATGAGGTAGGATAGTAATGAAATCCATATTAATCTCTTCCCACTTCCAAGTGAGAATGTTAATATCCTAAAGTACACCTCCCGGCCTTTGGTGCTCAACTTTCACCTGCTGACAGTTCGGACACTTGGCTACGAATTCTGCAACACCCTTCTTCATGTTGTTCCACCAATATATTTCCCTCAAGTCATGATACATCTTAGTGGTACTGTTGCGCTCCAGCGTACACGCAAGTGTACGCGGTCGTACAAGTAATATAGTGACCCTTTTTAAGAGTCGGATGTCGAACCCACAGGGAATGGACCAATTCAGCAAATTATGAAGTTCAAGTGTGAGATTAACCTTCACAAGTGTTGATTATAAAAGTTTTCGGTAAATTATAATTAAGTTTTGGGGTGGTCACAAAACAATCTGGAAATAATATAAGAAGCAACTAGAGTTAAGGCCGGATAATCATGCAACGCCACACTTCATAATGGGTCAAGTATGATATTATCAATTGTTGTCTCACATAGTTGAGACATGCGATGTTCATGGTCTCTGAGCCTCTAAAAAAGACAAACTAGCTTCATAACTACATCATTGAGTGGGGATGTGACATCCTAGTTCGTGGGCAGTTCAACTACATGGATGTGATTTACGGGGTTTATGCCCTTGATTAGGGACTTTCGTACCTCTAATCGTTTAATCCAACTTAGGTTCACAACTACTTCTACTAGTGGTGGAGTGATAATTCTAAGCCGGTGTCTTGCTATCATCCCATTTTACTAACCAAGCAAGGCAATTTAGGTGTATTATTTATCCTAATTGCAAATCATATCGAAAGATAAGAACTTGCTCCCTACATTCCTATGTTCTTGCCTAAGGTTACTCTTTCAAGCTTTTACCTAAGCTTAACGCATTTGTTTTCATGGTGATCAAGCATAAAAACAACAATAATAAGAATGTAAGACAAAACAACAATTAACGACTCAAGCCAAAACAAATTCATGCAATTACAATTATCTCATGTGGCCTCAACCCTAGATGAAGGGTTTTAGCCACTCATGTTCATAAAATAACTCAAAAACATGTTTAGAGTAGTGTACTTACAAGAATAGGTAAAAGAGAATGTAAAATTGGTGAACCCTAGGTGAGTTCTTCACTTCTCCCTTCGCTCCTCTACGGTTTTCAGAAAATATTTCATGACAAATGATTTTAGAAGCCAAGGGTTTAATTTATAGTAAATAGGGAATTCACAAATTTTGTCTGATCATGGAATGGCTCCGTGGCACGGAGGTGAACGCACCAATTTGCCTCCGTGCCACGGAAGTAACGCGAAAGCTTACTAGAAATCGCATTAAAATGATTCTTGGCCGAGGCATGGCACGATGGCTAATGTGGCACAGTGCTGCCCTTGCGCGATGGCCTGCGTGACACAGCTGTGGCGCGCAGCAGTGCCTAGCGTGGCATAGCGCTGGCGCGCAGATACCCTGGAATGCTACATCTTCGCGTGCATGGCCTTGGCGTGGCACGGTGCTAGGCACGACACACGCATAGCATGGCACGCTGCTTGGCGCGGCCAGCCTTGCCATGGCATGCTTTCTTGCCAACTTTTGCAATTCGCTTCCAACTCTATTTCTTCACTTCACCCATCATTATTTAGTCCCTCATATGCATTTTACACCTACAAAATAAGGACTAATCATGTTGGTTAGTGCATACCCAAATTTACATAAAATTACATAAGAATGTAAGTGTATAAATAGACAAACATGACTAAACTAAGTTATAAAATAGCACTTGGGCACTTAATTATGCCCAAGATCAAGTACCCGGATGGATAGAATACTTGGATCCATGTTCCTCATGCAATATCCGGTCCCTCAAATTATCAATATCTGGAACACATAGACGACCTGGTACTGAAGTACACCATCTCCTCCTTGGGAGAAGACCTCCACCTTTTGACTTCAAACGCTTCCTTCAGCTTTACTAAAATCAGATCCTCATCTTGTATGGCTTTCACATCTGTCACCAAGGACGATTCTGATCCATTTTGCACAACAAAACCACCATCAGTAGAGCCAACTAATCTAACTCCCAACCTTGCAAGTCGATGTACATCTCTTACCAACTCCTTCTTTCCCTTATCCATGTGGGACACACTCTCCATAGAGAGCCTGCTAAGTGCATCTGCTACTACATTAGCCTTACCCCGGTGGTAAAGGACCCTCATGTCATAGTCCTTTAGTAGCTCAAACCACCTCCTTTGCCGAAGATTGAGATCTTTCTGTGGGAACACATATTGCAAGCTCTTGTGATTTGTGAATACATCTGTATAGACCCCATACAAGTAATGCTGCCATATCTTTAATGCGAACACCACCGCGGCCAACTCAAGATCATGGGTCGAATAATTCTGATCATGAATTTTTAACTGTCTTGAGGCATCTGTTATCACTTTACCATGCTGCATCAACAAACACCTAAGTTCGATTCTCGATGCATCACAATATACAACAAAGCCATTCGTACCCTCGGGTAGGGGCAACACTGGTGCTGAAGTGAGTCGAGTCTTCAATTCCTGGAAGCTTTTCTCACAAGCCTCCGTCCATTGGAACTTTACCTCTTTATGAGTCAACTTGGTCAATGGTGCTGCAATTGATGAAAATCCCTCAACAAATCTCTGGTAGTAACCTGCTAAGCCAAGAAGCTTATGATATTTGATGGGTTCACCGGTCTGGGCCAGTTCTTCACCGCCTCGATTTTCTGAGAATCCACCTTTATGCCCTCATTCGATACCACGTGACTCAAAAATGCCACAGAGTATAACCAAAACTCACAGTTGCTGAACTTTGCATATAACTGATGATCCTTGAGGGTCTGGAGCACTATTCTCAAGTGAGCAGCATGCTCCTCTTCGCTCCAAGAATATATATAAGGATGTCATCAATGAATACAATCACTAACATTTCTAAATATGCCTTGAAAACCCTATCCATTAGATTCATAAAATCTGTAGGGGCATTGGTTAGTCCAAAAGACATAACAACAAATTCGTAGTGACCATACCGAGTCTTAAAAGCGGTTTTCGGAATGTCACTCTCCCGAACTCTAAGCTGATGATACCCGAATCTGAGATAAATCCTGGAGAAATAGTTGGCACCCTAAAGCTGGTCAAACAAATTATCGCTCCTAGGTAAGGGATATCTGTTAATAATGGTGACCTTGTTCAACTGCCTATAATCAATGAAGAGAACCATCCTTCTTCCGAATGAATAGGACTGGTGCACCCAATGGGGACTTACTTGGCCTAATAAATCCCTTATCTGACAGGTCCTTCAACTGATCTTTCAACTCTTTTAGCTCGGCTGGAGCCAGTCTATGGGGAGGGATAGATATAGGCTGCGTGTCAGGAAGAAGATCTATACCGAAATCAATCTCCCGCTCGGGAGGGACACTTGGCAAATTATTAGGAAAGACTTATGGATACTCACATACTACTGGTACGGACTAGATGGTAGGGGTCTCGGACTCCATATCCTTAACCCTAACTAGATGGTATGCAACCCTTAGAAATCATCTTTCTGGCCTTAAGGTAGAAAATGAATCGACCTACAGGCACAACTGAACTACCCTTTTATTCTAAGATTGACTCACCTGGAAATTTGAACTCTACTGCCCAGGTTCTACAATTAACTGAAGCATAGCATGCAAATAGCCAGTCTATGCTGAGAATAACATCGGAATAAATCATGGATAACTCTATCAAGTCTGTTGAGGTGACCTTATGAAGAACTACGACTGGTAATCTCTATACACCCGTCTAGCAATAACTGAGTCACCTACTGGAGTAAAAATTGAGAAGGGTTCTGATAAAACATCGGGACTGACTCCGAAGCTACTGGCTACATATGGTGTCACAAAAGATAGGGTAGCCCCGGATCTAGCAAAACATACACATCAATATGAAAAACTCTCAACATACTAGTGGCTACATATGGTGAGGCCTCCTTCTCATAATGAGTGGCTAAGGCATAGAATCTGTTCCCGCCAGCTGTTCTAGTAGATGCCCCCTGATGTGTTGTACGTGGGGGAGGGCCTGCTGAACTAGAAGCTAGGCCTCGGCCCCCAACCTAGTCCTGTCTCACAACTAGGAAATCTCTAAGAATGTGTCCGGGCTGCCCACAACCAAAACAAGCTCCTGAACTTGCCAAACACTGGCCTGTGTGCCCCCGACCACATCTGCGACAAGTTGGGATGCTAGAATCTGCGAGTCTGCTGTTCTGACCCCTCGGGGCTGACGCTCTCCCTCTGAGATCATGTCTTGGCCTGGATGGCACACTCAAAGCCGAAGATGCTGGGGATGATGACCTTTGGTGAGTCTGCTGTCGGTGCCCATCTCTGGACCTCAGTTGAGAGAATCTATGACCCTCAGTCCTGGCCCTCTTCGCCTCCCTCTCCCTCAAATGTGTTGCCTCCATCTGCTGGGCGTACAACACCATGCGTGGGAAATCCATATCCTAGTGAAGCTTAGCAAACTGGCACTCCTTCTCCAAATACCTTGTTATACCATACACAAATCTGCTCACCCGCGCCCTCTGGTCAGTCACTAACTTCGGGGAGTATTACGATAGGCGAGTGAACTAAATGGAATACTCCAACACTGTCATCCTTCGCTGCTTCAAGTATACAAACTCAGCTGCCTTGAGCTCCCTCATCTCTTAAAGGAAGAACCGATCTAGGAATGCGACCTAAAACTCCTCCCACGTGATCGGACCTACTCCCGCGACCCTGCTGTCCTTCCATTAGCGAAACCATATATGTGCGACTCTCTTCAACTGGTAGGATTCCAACTATGCGCACTCAACACTACTTACCCCTGTAACCTGGGTGATCTTGACAATCTCATCAATAAAATCATGCGGGTCCTCATCTACCTCGGACCCCAAGAACTCCAGTGGGTTCATCCTCAAGAAGTCCCTGACTTGAGCCACCACCGCATTGCCATTTTGTGGAACATGCGCAATGGCCTGCTGATTGACCTGAGCATCAAGGCCTGCGAAAGCATCTGAATAGCGACCCAGAATCAGCATGAGCGGCTGGCTCCAGTGCTTGAGGATCCTGAACTGGTGGGGCTGGCTGATGCCCATAACCATTCCCATTCTCGTGGCCTTCACCACCTCCATTCCTCCTTTCATTCATCCTTCTAGGAGCCATGATCTGCAATTGTGATTAGCATGAATTAGAAGGATAGAAAGACTTCTCATCGCATAACATAGATCATGAAAAAAGGGAATATTTCCTAAACGTCTTATAGCCTCTTTTTCATAAGTGTGGCGTGATTCACACCCATGAAAAAGACTCTACTTGATGAGGATTTCAGACTCCCTAGGACACATCAAACCTATGGCTCTGATACCAAGTTTGTCACAACCCAAACGAAGGCCCGGATCGTACACACGGGACAAGGGACCCGGAGAGACCCCAAGTCGACCCATGGCATAAGCATACAACCAACTCACTCATTAAAATGAAGAAAACATGAATATAATCTCAGCGGAAGTCTTATTCAACATCACATCAGAATAACATCAGAAGTTGCATATACATAAGTTTGAAAGCCTCTAATCTTGACGAGTTGATGGGACAAAACCCCAAACTAACTCAACAATACTTAAACTGGAAATAAATAAATGAAATGATAGTCTATTCCTCGAAGGATGAGGACTCACCAATCCGAGCAGGAATTAACTCCAGGAAGCTGTCTAAGAACGGGGCAGAAGCTGCGGGCCAGGTCCTGTATCATGAAATGATATAGCATAAAAAGTATGCGGTCAGTACATAAAATTTACCGAGTATGCATGGTAAGTAAAACCACTCTAACAAAGTAAATCATTTAAAATATTTCATAACATATCATAAGCTTTCAAATATAAGTGGATCAGCTATATGCATTCATTATGAAATCTCAATCTTATCATAACATGACCATGCATAGCTTTATAACATCATGAATGACTCGAATAACTCAAAGATGAAACATAACATTTATATTGAAAAGCTGAACAATGAGTCAAACCTTGCTTTGAGAACAAGCATGCATAAAGTAATCATCATGAGTAATGAATATGCAAATATGAATGATATAGACAGTGGGAGACTCATCACTTAACCGACATACCACGATAGAGCTTACGTGGTTCCAACTATCACACTCAAGTGGGTAGAGTCATCCATAACCTTGCCAGGGCGATGGACAATACCATGATATTAATATCAAGTTGAAGGGACAATCAGGCCGGGGATAGCTCACAAGGGAGGTCCCAATATTATAATAGTATCAACCTATGTTGGCGCGTAATTTTGAGGCATAGGGTGATCAACCCTTAACCCGCTCGGTGCTAGACTCTTCTCCCGAAAACATGCAATGCTCCACATCATATATAACAAAGGTCAACATCATCTATTGACGAAGCTCAACATCGTCTATTGACGAAGCTCAAGATGAAATTATGCGTAACTCAACATCATATCAAACGAAGCTCAACATTTCCCTTTGACAAAGCTCAATAATGACATACATCTCAATTATGAATTTATGCATATGAGAAACTTTATTTAAAATATACCACAAGCTCAAGTATAGGTGGGAGCATCTACTCCAATCATGTGGTAAGCTACATGTAGGAATATTTAACTCAACATACCACAAGCTAGAAATTATGAAATTTGAGGAGAATTCGCTCCAAACAATGTGGTAAGCTTATTCCGAAAAAATCATTATTTTAAATCAACATGTGGGCTTGCCCAAGACTTTATCATACTTGGATCTACTCAATTCATTTTTAAAATAACTTCATAATCATGGGTAGCTTTAGAAACATGCCTTTCATCATCAAATCTCATCATCATCATACATTCATCATCATTTACTTCTTTTATAAACTTTTCATCCATGGGCATTTAAATTTCATGACTTAGAAAATATGATTTGTATTGAAAATAGTTTAAAATCTACCCAGGCTTCACAATTCATCATTTATAAATGGAATCTAATCATACCCATGTATATAGATTGAAGAATTATGCAATTGGGTGAAAACCCCATACTAGATTTATCATGATTTAATAGAAATTAGGGATGGGTGTGGAAGGGGTCACCCATTCATAGCCTTACATACCTGGGAATGGTGAATTCTAACACCTTCTAATGGCCAAAGATGAGATTCCTATGGAAACCTTGAGATTTTGCCTTGAATCGCCTCTTCAATCCTTCAAACTTGCATGCATGGAAAGAATGACTTAGAGTAGGTATTCCCCTGCTAAAATCCCACTAAAACGAGTCTTAAACGACGTCGTATAGGCCCCTAGGATTTGGGAATTACAAAAAAACCCTTAGTAAAATCGCTAAAAAATAACTGCCAAGGGGTCCCAACGAGGGACCTAACGACTCGTCATTAGAAGTCACGAGTCGTCGAGTCATCCGTCAGGTACACTGGTTATCTAATCTCTTTGAGCTCGTAACGGGTGACTTAACGATCCATTGTCATTGGCCATGACTTGTGTCCACCTCCCATCATGTACACTACCTCCCCAACTTCAACTTGCTTAAATTTCACCCAACGGCTCATACCATGACTCGTTGCCAGTCCTAACGAGTTGTGGTCGCCTCCCGTCAAGTGCATTGGGGACTTCGCCTATTCTTTTCCTTTTCTCTCACCCACGGCTGACCTAACGACTCGTGGTGTCTGAACATGAGTCGTTCCCATGCCCGTGGGGACTCCTTATCCTTCAGGCCTCCCCACGAGTCACCTGACGACTCGTGGGGTCTCCTCACGGGTCGTCCAATGACTCGCCCTACAACTGGAGCACCCAATTTCAACTTTTCCTCGTTTCAACTCCCGGGTCCAATCTTTCAATTCTCGGGGTATAACAAATTGGAGTAATTCTGACAATATTTACTCGGTGAGGTTCCAGTACGCCGAGCGATTTTTTGAGAAATAACTCCGTAGAAATTCTTCCCGTAGGCTTAGGACTTGTTACCTGAAGTTAATTTGCCTTTGGATGGTGTTTGGTAGCGTAATTGATAAGAAATATAATGAAAGTTGCATTCCCCTCTTCTCTAGTCGAGGTCTCATTTGTTATGCTTTAAAAATGAACAAGGGTTCTATATATATATATATAAAAAACAGGCGGTGGTAGGGGTGTGCCTTGCGCTGGCCAACACGCCAGGGAGGGTGTCGCGCCATGACTCCCAAGGCGCTGGCCCTCCTGGTGTGTCGCGCTGCCCAAAGCACCGGCAGGCTGGCGCATCGCGCTGGCCTCTCGCGGCCTGGCCTCGCCCGACCCTACTTCTGAGGATTTTCCTACATGCATCAAAGTCTCTTTACTCATCACAACGCACTCGTACACCTACTAACCATTAATATTTTACGGGGTGTAACAATAAGCTTGCATCACTAGTGTCTCACAACTCGACACTTGAGTAATTTGGAAGCAATGTTGAAGGTACGTGAACATTTTCATCCCTAAACAATTCTTTTCTTGTATTCTTTTAAAACAATTCAACCTTGCCTACAGACAAAGGGTTTTTCAAAGTTCTACTGATGTCTAACATCTTTTGTGTACATATCATTCCTCGTTGAGCCAAATAGGCTACACGTTAATGTCTTCATCCAAAGGTTCTATAATACCACAAAATTTTCTAAAAGTAGACTTGGGATTTGAAATGGGAATAGAAGAGAAATTAGGGATTTTGACTCGGAACGACTCATGGTACGAGTCGTGGGAAGGAATAACGAGTCGTAGGAGGCTTCGTGATAAAGACTTGGAGTCCAGGGTTCAGACCATGAGTCACATCACGAGTCATGGTATGTGGGTATGAATTGTGGTCAGTGTCGTGGGGGAGATGAATTCATGGATGATGTTACAACTCTTGGTAGGGAACAACGAGTCATGATGGGAGTTGTGGTCAGGATTTGGCAGGTGAAGGGGGATAATGCCACGACTGACAATATGACTCGTGGTAGGACACCATGAGTCGTGATATGGAAACCGTGTAAGATTTAGAGATATTGTAGGAAGGAACAGTGGTGACCACGAGTCGTTACTTCATGGTACGAATCGTGGTATGAGTCGTGGTCACTGGCAGTGTTAAATTTTCATATTTTTTGTTAAGCGTATTTTCCTAATTCCTAATCTCTAAGGTCCTAAATTATGTCATTTTAAGCTCAGTTAGAAGGGTTCTAAGGGTGCTTAATCTATCCTAACCCTTACCATTCCATGCATGCAAGTTTAGAGTTCTTCCTTGGAGATCAAGTTTGAGAAATTCCCCAATTCCTTTTCCAATTCCTTTGGGCTTTTAAAGAGGAGTGTGAATCAGATTTACCCAGGTATGTAGGACTATGAATGAGAGTTTCTTTCACTCTCATGCTCAAAATTCTTCTCAATTCTATGAATTTAAATTCTAGATTCAACTTCATGATTTTATGGGGTTTATTCCTAATTTTGTGAAATTCTCTATGATCTATCGATGGGTCAATTCCCTTTATGTATCAAATCATGTTTTAAGATATATGGGCAGATTTTATACCTATTTGATTATTAATTCATAGTTTTAGATTTTAATTAAATTATGTCCAATTATGCAAGCTTTATAAAATACCAAGTTATGATTTCATTATGATCTCGATCTTACTAAGTCTATGTTATGATTTATGATTCATGTCATGATTTCTCCTCATGTACTTTTCATTGATATGAATATCAAGTATATGAATTTTCACAAATATGCATGTTTTGCATGATTTATGAATTTATGACTTTGGCTGACTCACGGGCCTTATTTCATGGCTAGTTCATGTATTTTAAGTATGCTTATGATTATCATGGTTTAAACTAGCCCATAAATCTCATGTATGTTTTTTCCTATAATATGAGCACTATATATATTTTTGAATTAGTATTTAACACCGAGTAGACCCAAGATCCAAGTATACCCCGTGTCTTAGAACTAAGTGCCAACATAGCCACGATGGGACCTCCCTTGTGACTGTCCCCCTTTGCCCGAATGGGCCTTTCATGAGTGATATCACACCACTTTTCATGGTTCTACCCTTGACAAGGTACGAACACCCTCCCGATTAGGGGTTTACAGGTCAGGCTCCATGTGTGCTCATATGGGGTATGTCGATTATAAGAATCTCTCATCGTTCCTCATGATTTACGCATTGTCATGATTACGTTGCTTTGGCTCAAGTTATGTTTTATGAGTTTTCTCTTATGAGTATGATTATGACTAGATTATGAAATGTTTGAAAACCATGAGCCTTATGTTTACATTATGATATTTACTTCATGATCATGTTGTCCTACTCTTATGAACTCTTATGCATTTTAACTGTCCATTTTACGTATCTTGCATACTCAGTACATTTCAAGAACTGACCTCATACACTATGTTGTATTGTTTTATGATACAGGCTCGGACATTCAGGTTCGGACATTCAGGTTCATCCCCGTCGTTAGTCAGATCCTCAAAGTCAGTATTATCCAGTCGTTGGTGAGTCCTCATCTTTCGAGGGTTTTTTTTATCAGCTCGTATCAGTATTTTCAATTTCAATTTTGTAGTGAGTTAGTTGGGGTCTTGTCCCATCAACTCGTCAAGTTATAAAGGCTTATCAGATATGGAGATAGCATGTATTCAACTTCGGATCAGTATCATATTTTTCGTTGTTCAAATATTATTGTATTTTTAGACTTCCGCTTAAGAATGTTTTAATATTTTAGTTTCTGCTTGTTGTATGTGATAACGCTTAAACTCACACTTCCTGATAAAGTATGAAGCGGACGATGTCAATAAAGAACCCAACAAAAAGATTGGGGTTGAAACCACAGGGAATAGGGTAAGATCAAGACTAATACTGGTAAGTGAACTTGTTGGTGAGTTACCTCCAAATTGGGGGGTTTAAGGAAAGCAATATTAAAACGAAGATTATACTTGTGATTTAAATCAAGTTATGCAAGCAACTAGGGTAATTGTTCCCCATGGATTCATAACTACTTCGAGTATACATACGTAATCAATCCCAATGCTTACTTGTAGAACTGATAACTAGGGTTCATCCAAATGACTGGTTCGTCCCTATTGGATGACTATACTCAATCACCAGGTCAGGTCTCATGAGCGATTTCAAACTAACCATTATCAATATGTTTCAAATTTAACTATCCTGAGATCAAATCTCAAGTTAATATAATGATCGTAAATATCAAGGCTTTATTGTAATTCTCTTTTCCTAATCTCTACTTCTCTAGGTTCAAGCAAGTAAAGAATTTGGGCAAGTCCTAACGCTGTACACTTTTAAGAAACATTTAAACATGAAGAGAATACAATACAAGCTTTTCGCATTAGTTTTGAATTACTTTTGTGCAACCCTAATTCGTTAATCTGTCATGGTTCCCACAACCCTTAGTTGTGGAGGTTTTATCCTCTCATGATTGTAAGAATATAATTCGCATTTATAGACAAACACATGATTAAATACGTACAACAATAATTGGAAGGAAATCAGATTTGATTATCAAATAACAACCTCAAGAACAATGTAGAAAATCAAGAATTTGATCCCAAGAATTGCTCCTCAAAACTTGATAAAAATTCACAAAAATAATTCTTCACATGTCTCCTAACTCAATTATGCCCTTCTCTAACTAAAATAAAATGTAAAAGATATTTATACAGACAGTAGAAACCTTTTCCTAAGCTAACATGGAGTTTTTCATATCTGATGCCTATTGTGTCACAACTGGACCTACGATCCGTAGCAGGACTGTAATGTACCTGTTTTTCGTAAGTTCTTAGCTGCTGCAGATTTGGCTAAGTGTTGGCATGATGGTATGACTCGTACCTTCATCCTACTAATCGTACATTGCTTCCATGGCTTGGCCTTGAGAATTCTAACATCTTCTGAAATTCTTCACAAGTGTTGTGGTACGATTTGTATATTCTTGTCACGCCTCGTACTGCCTATAATGTCTGAAGTTCTGCCAATTACTGAAAATCTTCTGAAGTTCACCACGGCTTCTGGTACGATTCGTACATTGATGCCACAGTTCGTGGGTCCATCCATACCAGGAGTCTGCCTTTGTGCAATTTCTTCTGAATATTTTCACAACTCCAGTTACGGCTCGTACCATCTTGGTATGACTCGTACTGAGAGTCTTATGTTGCCTTCTTCCTACTTTAGCCTTCTGACTTTCATCACTGTTCTCAGTACGGCTCATACAATCAAGGTACGACTTATGCTGAGACTGGTACTTTAGCTGATTTTCTGCATTTTAAGTCTTCTTTTGAACATCTTTGCTCCAACACTTATTTTTCCCTGAAATCAAAGTAAAAGTGTCTTATATCCTTATAAACATACCTAATTCCATGCAATTTTCTCAGTTTTAAGCGTCGAAAGTGTTGTAAACTCACACCACATGAGTATGCTCTTAGCTACTATGTTCATGCTATGGGTCGATTTGGAGCCTCTTGGGGTTCCTTGTCCCGTGTATCTATCCGGGCCTATGTTCGGGTTGTGACAGATTCTTTCATCATCTCCTGGTGAAAAGGGGCAACTATTGACATCCAATTTTGACCTGTCATGTTCATAATTAACTCTTAAGGCTTTCTAGATGTTAAATAACATAAATATATCTTTTTACATGTTTTTTCTTAATTTTTACACAATTTATTGATAATTATCCTTATCTTCAAATATTAGTATTTTTATCAATTTATTGACACAACTAATTTCATTCTTTTTGTTAATCATTTCTCTTTAATTCAAAATCACATTCTTTTTACCCGACATTAAATATTTTTTATACCTTATTCACGTGTTTTATTATTTTATTTTTTAGCACAATCTTTTGATTATACCATATTAAAAGCGTGAAGACTCTTAGCCCTTTAGTAAAAGACTCTACAATAAACAAAATTGTCATTTACTATTTTTCTCAAATAATATTATTTAATTATTATTTTAATATTTAGGATTTTGAAATTGATTAAAGTTATAACTATTAAATCTTTACTTATTTATAGATGTAAGAACTTTCTAACTTTTATTTAAAATTGTCAAAATTTTACTTTTTAAATCTTTCCTAGTTTGAATCCTAAATGATATAAAGAGAGATCATACATACACATATATATGAGCTCTGATTTTTCTTATAATTTGGAGTAATTTTTTTATAGCATACGTTTATGATCACAATATTGAGCTTTCATATTTTTTATATCTCAAGTCATTTATTTTTCTTCCAATATTAATACAGTTATTTAATCTTTACTTATTCGTAAGAAGTAAGAATTTCTAATATTTAGTGCTTTAAAATTATCTAAAGTTTTATTTTTAACATATTTCTTTATTTGAACTATATTAAAACTCCTAACATTTAAGATTTTAAAATCAATTATAATTTTGTTAATTTATAAAAATGTATTTATTTATTAAACTAGCTATTTATCCATCACAATTATTCAACTCACGGTATGAGAAAATAAGTTAAATAGTGTAACTTTATTTGACATTAATACATTAATTCCTCCTTTTTATTAAAAAAATTGTATAATCGAAAAAAATATAAAAAACATTTTATTAAATTAGATTATAAAAATATTAACAATTCTCATTTTCATTATTTAAGAAAATATAATATTCATTTTTAGAGTTAATTGTTATTTTTCAATAATCTATTTCTTTTGTATGTATTTTTGCTAATTAATTTACGCACAGCAGACGTATATTAAAATAGAAGAACGCATATTTTTGACATTGAAATGAATATAATATTACATTTATTATAACTTTAATTATAATATTATATACTTTATTTTATTTTTTGTATGCAATTTTTTTTATTGAAATAACACACACGTGCAATGCACGCATACTAAATTAGTAATAATAAAAAAGATGGTCAGGTAAATTACTCTTAAAACCAGGATTAAGTTTTTCTCATGGTATTGAGAACATGGTTTTAGAAATCCCAAAAGAATTGGGCACATGGTTTCGAAGATAAGATGATTTTCTTTACTGTTATCAAGTTATTCTCCCAGTTACTTTAGGGAAGATTTTCTATTCCTTCTCTCATTTTTTTTCTCTCTTCTCTTCCATAAAAGAACTTCACTGTCGCTCCCTCCTTTTGGAGAAGCCACCACTCCATCCCCTTTTCTCTTTTTCCCTAACCTGCAAAACCCCGAAGCGTCGATGGATGAGCTCACTGCTAATTACCTCCGACGAGCTCACTGCTAATTACCTCCTAACTTTTGTTACCCCTTTCTCAGAATAGATCTAAAAACGCCACCAGTCCTTCTCTCTCCCCTTTCATTACTTATCTAGAGCTGTTGTTGCTGGAGTTGATGATTGGAAGGTGAGATCCAAAGTAGTAAACAGTAGTCGACCACCATCATTCCTCTTGTCTCTTTTTTCTACTTCTAGGAAGGAGATTGACTCCTGTAGAAGCAAACAACAAACTCCACAATGTCACTAGGAATGCTCCTTTCTCCCCTTTTATACTTTGTTTACTTTACTCCCACTTCCTGTTTCGGATATTACCGAAAAATTGCTTCTCCGTCGAAGCATGATTTTTGTTTCTCTAATTATAGCCGATTTAATTGTGTTTACATTTTACTTATTCTTGTCCATTATTATTTCCCACTGATTAGCACTGTATTAAACTTTTGGTGACTGTCTGGGTTCATCTCCAGCGAATTTCATCTTCTTCGGTGAGATAAATTGAGTTGTTGCATTATTTTATTTTATTATGGGTGTCGATTCACCATTTTATTATTTTTTCATCTAGATTGTTGTTGTGTTAACCTGATTTTGTTTTGCTTTGTTTAGAATTCTTTTCGGTGACTCTCCAACAATGAGCAAAGCTCTATTACCATGGTGTCACTCCAAATCAGTTTTATGATCATTTGTTGTAGCAATGTGACCTCTTTTGATGTTATATTTCTCTCTTCTTTTAATTATGTCTATATTCGAACCATAATTGCTGATTCTTTTCTTGAATTATCTTTGAGGTGAGCTCCTCACTAAAATATTACTATAATGGTCTAAAATATGATATACTTGATAATGTTGCTTTATTTACTGCCTATGGTTGGAGTATATAGACTCATTGCTATTGTTCACTACTATTATCTGGCCTTAATTTTATTTTCTTATTATTATTATTATGTGTTGGTATCATAGAATTTTTACCCGATTTTGCTAATTTCCCGATTAGTTATGACTGATTTAATAAAATAAATATTAGTGGATGATAAAAATTTCGGCGATTCCCAAGACTTCGTATGTACATAAGATGGGTTATATTTTTTATTTTTTATTTTTTACTCATTTTTTATAAATATTTTCTATTTTACTGATACTTTTACCAAGTGTTTTTACGGGTATCTGGCGTTGCTTTTTGAATTTGACACTCGGAAGACATCTGAATATTTTCCTAGATTCTTTTTTTTCGTACTTATTCATTTTTTTATCGTTAGGCAAATATTAGGCCGCCATTAATATTTTATGCTATTTTTATTTTTAGCATATATATTTTTGATATTGTATATATTTGTGAAAGAATATTTTTACATCCTCCTTCATTGAAAAATGAGTCCAAACAGGATTCACATTGGTGGATTCTGAAGGGTGTCTAACACCTTTTCTTCGGATTAACCCGAACTTTAGCCTGGAATTTGACTAATTTTATAGACATTTTATTAGTTATACACATTCAATAATTAATTGATTTTCTAGTTTTTCTAAAATTAGGTAGTGACTCTATTTTCTAATAATCTCTTGGAGCCCTGAACGTTGCGCCTTATCTGAATCTTTTGGTGAAAATAGGAATCACAACAATACTATGTCGTAAAGATACTAGAGCTAATTTGGTTGAATTGAAGATGGTTGACCTTGATGTCATTATGGGCATGGTTAGGTTGTCATCATGCTACGCCACACTCAATTGTTGCACTAAAGTAATCACACTCTAGTTTTCTAATTAGCCCATCTTAAAATGGAAGGGTAATGTAGTGATGTGGAAGGGTAGATTTATTTTCTATTTTAGAGCGAAGAAGTTGATTTCTAAAGGATGCTTATATCATTTAGTGCGGGTAAACGATACCAATTCTGAGGCACTGGATCAATTGGCGCATGTTGTTAATGATTTTTTAGACTTCTATCCAGATGAATTGAATTTTCAAGAATCCCTTTTGAGAAGAAGATTGATTTCAGGAATGATACTATTCCCAGTACAAAGGCCATGTCCATTCCTCCGTATAAGATGGCCCCAACAAAGCTGAAAAATTAAAAAAATAGTTAAAGGACCTGCTCGATAAGGGATTTATTCGACCAACACTATTAAAATCTGGTCAAAATGAGAGAAGAAAACTGACGAACAGTATCGGTCAGACAAAATCGAGAGAAAATCGAATCTGTCCATCGGTTATTATAATTTTTTTATTTAATTTATATTTAATTTTGTAGTAAACCTTTCCTATCCCGCAGTTTTTTCAACGGTATTTTTCGTACATTATTACGCAAATAATTTTAACTGAGATAAAATTTTATAATCTGAAGGACAACGTTGGATTAAATAAAAAATATAAATATTAATTTACGTATCCGATGGAGAGTGCCATTCCATTAATTAATTATAATTTTTTTAAATAAAATAAAAGTAAAAGTATAGAAATAAATTTTTGTTTTAAATAATTTTAAAAAACCGACAGACAGTGTCGTTTTGTCCATCGATTTTTTAGTTAAGATCTAGTCAATTCATTTAATAGACAAATCGTCGGACTAGCTGACCCTGTCTGTCTGTTAAATTGTTAGATTTAATTGAATTCTTTCATGTTAGATTTAATTGAATTCTTTCATTGTTAGATTTAATTGAATTCTTTCATTGTTAAATTTAGTTGAATTATTTCATTGCTAGATTTAGTTAGATTTCATTATTAGATTTCAAAGCATATGTTCTTGTTTATTCTTTAATTCGTTTGAAATTGCTTGTGAATTACGAATTTAGAAACAAAATTAGAAATTTAAACTTATATATTTGACTTATTTTTGGAGTGATTGAGTTAGAAATTAAAATTTAGTGATTGAGTTAGAAGCGAGGTTAGAAATTTATAATGTGTATGAATAAAATAATTAAAACTATTAAACAATAAAATTTAAATATAATGTAAATTAACAATTAAATAATTTAACTATTAAATAATTCAACCATTCAATAATAAAATTGAATTATTAATATAAGTTAATTTTGAAATAATTCAATAATTAAATAATAAAATTGAATGGTTTATATAAATGAACTATTAAATAATAAAATTTAATTATCAATATAAATTAATTATTTTAAATTCATATGCGTAATCTATAATATCTGTATTTTTGTAGATGAATCATCGTTTGTGGATGTATGATAGAACTAATGCAAATCGTAAGGGCATGGGAGATGAATTTATTGAAGGTGTTAGAGGATTTATCAACCATGCAATATTACTATATCCTTTTCAAACTCATGGATTGATTAGGTGTCTTGTAAGCGATGTAATTGCATGAAGTTTTTTAAACCTGATAAAGTTGTAGTTTATATTTGCCTGTCACGACCCAAACATAGGCTCGGATCTAGACACGGAACCCAAAATCATAAATGGCTCCAAGTCGACCCATGGCATGAACATGACAACTAAAGCTCGACATAATAAATGCGGATATCGAATATTTGAAATACAGAAAGTCTGAATATCTATAATGTCTGAACAACTTAATACATAACACTTATCCAAAGCTGAATATATACTATGTCTGATAAGTCTCTACAACCTGAAGAGTTAATGGAAAAAGACCCCAACTAGCTCACTAATAACTGAAACTCAAAACACTAATAATAAGCTGACAAAAAGGTCCTCGAAGGATGAGGACTTACCAACAAGCTGGGTATGCTAGAACTCTGATAGACTGGCTAGCGGCGGGACTAAACCAGAACGTCCAAACCTATATCATGAAATGATACAACATAGAGTATGCGGTCAGTACTTAAAATGTACCGAGTATGCAAGGTAAATAAAATCGCTAAATAAATAAAGCTGAAATCATGCATATTATAAAACATTTCATCATAAGATTCTGAGAGCAATGCTTGCATGCTATTATCTAAAAACATGATTTAAACATAACTGAATATCATAACTGATTAGAGTGACCTAAAGCTGAACTGAATATCATTAGTAAAACTAAACATGGGTCAAACCTGCTGAAAATATAATATCATAACTGATGAACATGCATTACTGAAATCATAAGGAATAATGGGAGACTCGTCATATAACCGACATTACCACGATAGAGCTTATGTGGGCTCGAATATTACTCTCAAGTGGGCAGAGCCGTCCAACGCCTTGCCAGGGCTAAGGGCGCTACCATGATATCGATATTAAGATAAAGTGTGACGCCCTACCTTGGGAAGCATGACTGACACCTAATGTCATATTGGGATCTGGGCTGACCTAGCTGGGAATATGCATCTCTGGTGCAAATCAGCGACTCAAAATCAAGAAAACAAACTGCTATATCTCAACTGTAAACACAGCCTCGGGCCGACAAGGCCATGCAGCACATGTAAAAGAAAACAGCTAACCCAGCTATAAAGGGATCCTATGCGGGCTGACAAGACCACCATGCTGTCTAGTTATAACAAAAAGGAAATAGACAGTCATATTTGTACTATAGCCGATAAGGCTACTAACTAACTAGCTAAACTAGGCCCCACACGACCAACACGTAAAATAAGACATACATAGGCCCCACACGGCTAACAACAACCAACCAACTGAAGATTGTAGTTTGCAAGCCTCTAAGAGTGAAAAATATTGGTCAGGACAGGGCCCCAGCCTACCTAAATGCTATACAAATAAAATACAAATAAACCTCTACAACCTGACAACTCCGAATGAAAGGAGCTAGCCAATCTGCTGACTCTGAATAGCTGCTAGGAGATCCCACAAACTATCTATCTAAACCTACAGGCAAGTATGCAATGCCCCAAGAATGGGCGTCAGTATAATATGTACTGAATATGTAAGGCAGTAACAAAGGTTGAATAGAAACTGATAAAAAGCTGAAAGTAAATAGCAACAAGGGCAAAAGGTAACCTGCAGGCTTTCTTATCTGTAACCTGCATTTACTAAATCACTACACGTATATGAGTTGAAGTTGTATGAATATACATTCATAAGCTATAACTATCAAGAAAGTATATAAATAAGAACCTAACCTGGCCCCCATAAGCCTGGAAGGTGCAAGAAACACAGAAATAACCTACCCGGGCCCCTATAAGCCCTGGCAAGTACAATCCAATCTATATACCCTTATTCATGTTCTTATGATTCTACTGGTACTATAGCCAACCTACCTGGCTTCTGGGTCCGCATCTGGGTCCGCTGGACTCCTGTAACTGTGTTTGAGCCTATTAGGCTCCTGTAACTGCAACCTAGGCACACAAGGCTCGACGGAGGGTCAGTGATGCCGATACGACATAAAAGTAGAATTCCATTCGTGGATGGACTGTAATATGGCCCTTGGTCCTGAATATAGTCCCTTGGGACATAACATAGCTCCTCTAAGCAATATCATATAGCTTCTTTGAGCGATTAATAGCCCCGTAGGCAATGACACAGTTAGCAACCCTAAAGTTGGTCCAGGAAAGGCTATCCTAGGTGGGGGAAATCCCAACCAATGTGCTACACTGAAGTCTCAGTATAGCCACTCAAAAGGCATATCTGGCCCTCTAGGCCTAACATGATCGCTACTCGCCTCTAGAATAATCTATATATTTTCCAACAGGCACACCCCGTGTGCTTACACCTGACCAGAGAGTCCTAGAAGTGATCATCATCTCTAATGGTCTAGATAGAATAGGGAGAGGTCTGGAGTGGCTTAAATGATACTTTGAATGTCATGCTAGGACAATGATAGCTCATAAGCAAACGGTAAGGTCGCAGACAACCGACTATTCAGTTCCCTCGCTTAGAATGACTATAGGTCTACTACTAATCGGACATGCTCCTGAGCAGTCAGCCATAATCTTCCACAGGCAGCTTACTATAATTCTTAACCTGAAGGTAATAACTGTACTACGACGGTTCTAGTCCCTTAGACATTAACTTGGTCTGTTCAGATTTCATATGACTTATCTGGGCGATTCATAGCCTTATAGGCAGGTTTATCTGGACCTAGCCACTCGCGGTAACCTGTACCTGAGTATCTATAAAAGCAGGTTGGGGCGTTGGCCCCGCATCCAATTACTGATAAGGTTTCCTCCTTAGGGTACCCACAGGTCTTTCTGGCTTGTACAACTGGGATGACTTCCTGGGCGACCTGTATGAAAAACACTAAGTCAACTGAAACTAACAATTACTGGCAGTAGCTAGCTACTAGCAGTAGTTGACATGTTGTCACTCAGTTCACTAGACGACATGTTGTCACTCAGTTCACTAGACAACCCTAGTGCCGCTGACAATAAGGTATGACTATCCTATCCAAATTCTGGCCCTGGATGCGTCAAGGTATGCCAACAGCCTCTGGGCGAGTTTCACTGATAATACAGGCGTCAAACTAAAAGTTATATCGCCCGACTGCGCCCGATGCTTTCCAACTTACCAAATCAGGCCACACGGCTAACCATAAACTTCTAAGGCCTTGGCATAATAGCAAAAATATCAAAATTCTACTAAAATAATGAACAAAAGAACAGAGGAATTTCTATGATGCTCCTAGCGTGAGTCACACTCAACATACTTCCCCCTCCCCCCCGAGGGATACTATAATATACTCTTAATACGTCTTCTAGCAGCTAACCACAACATATATAATCAAAATCTACTGACAGCAGCTAATCACAACATACATGATCCTTATCTACTAGCAACAGCTAATTACAACATATAGGATCATTATCTCCGTTCAAGAACATAGGTTGTATCATTATACGACGAGAATCACTTGTCGAAGGGATAAGCCTTAACATACCTCGAATGCCGGCTTTTATTCACCCGAATAGTTTCCAACCTGAAGCCAGTAGTCCCACTCACTAGCAGCTTCTACGCTGAGAGAATAAGGTCATTTCAATAGTAGGAATCGGCAAACAACAATATCTATCGAAGAACATTGACTATAATTCAATTTCATTCAATTCAGCCAATAACTCACAAATTCCCGAGGGTTTAGAAGGTAGAAACACTTACCCATCACTTGCAGTCATTTAGGACTCAATTAGGAGTGATTTCAACAACTTTTACTCAGTGGGGTTTCGGCACTCCAAGCGAATTTCCAAGAAATAACTCCGTAGAGACGTTCCTCATAGGCCTATAACTCTTTATCCAAGGAAAATTTTCATTTGGATGGAGTTTAGCGGTGTAATTTGACAAAAATCGATAAAAAATGTCGCTCACCCTCGCTTCTCTAACTTGGGGAAATATTGAAATGAATCTAAAATGTGAAGGGGGTATATATATAATTCTTGAGGCATCGGTGGGGGAGGCAAGGTGTGCCAGCCACAGCACTAAGATACAGGCACAATGCTCCGCTCAAGGCACCGGGGCAGAGGCGCGACGCGACGCTCCTTACGCCCAGTCTCTGCTTCATCCTCCAGCTTGTTTGACTCCATGCTCGTGTGTTCACTCCCCGAGCCCTTCCTCGCTTGCATTGTACTCCAAAAATCTAGACATACATATGCACGCATCGGTTGAACGATAGAAACTTACTGGGTGTAACATGAAGGCCCCTCGGGGGCAGGGAAAGCTCACAAAGGAGGTCCGAACCTACATTAACACGTAGTTCTGAAGCACAGGGTTAATTGAACCCTTAGCCTACTCGGTTCTAGACACTACTCCTAAAAAAACATGCATATGCTCTCCATCATTTTTCAACAAAGCTGAACCATCATCTTTCGATGAAGCTGAAACATAATAGTACATGCATAATCTGAAAACATAACATGAAAAGCCTTGGCTCAAACCACACCAAAAGCTGAAAGTGGGAGTCTAGACTCCAAAATCATGTGGTAAGCTAATAACATTAAATTGAAGTAATTCATGAAACATACTTGATCAAATGGGCTTGCCCAAACTTATACATGCTTTGAAATAGACTGATAGTCAAAATCATGGATATAAACATGGTAATTCGAAATCATACTTTCATCATAGACATTTCATCATACTTGAAACAAAGATCATAATCTCAACGTTTCATGAATTTTCATAATTGGGCGTCATAATTATAAAACTTTTGAAATCATAATTTGTAGTTGAAATCATTATAAAACATGCCCATGAATCTTAAAACAATATTAGAAACATGAATAAAATTTACCCATGATAGATACTTAGAGAATTTCACAAATTGGGTTAAACCCCATAGCTTTATCAACCTTGAATTTCATGATTTAGAAGAGGATTTGGGTATGGAAGTGAAGAATACTCCAATTCATAACCCTACATACCTGGGTAATCTGGTCTTACACTCTTTCTTGGAAGCTCAAAGGAATTGGAGAAGAAATTGGAGAGTTCTAAGCTTGTTGTTCCTTAGGAATCCTCTAGTTTTGCATGCATGGGGAGGGAATAGGTTAGAATAGATTTAACCCTCTTAAAACTCCCCTAACTGAGCTTAAAACAACGTAGTTTAGGGATTAGGAGATTAGGAATTACAAATTTACCCTTACTAACTTCGCAGGAAAAATACATTCTGCCAGGAGTAACGACTCATCAACAGGTCTTCCTTAGGTTCAACGAGTCGTTACTTCGCTCATTGCTTCGCTCCATTTTCCAGACTCGGGTCTGCAACCACGATTGTATAGGACGAGTCGTTACTTTTTCCAATGACTTATCACTTTCACGAGATGCCACCACTACCCACAACTACTTACCTTCTAGAAGTCTTCCCAACGGGATCATACCACAACTCGTTGTTCCATACAATGAGTTGTACCACGACTCGTGTCAGTCATCTTGACAAATACAACTCTCACAATGACTGCTTTCCACGACCCATTACACTGACTAATGAGTCATTCCTTGGCTTGTTGGTCCTTACTTGTCAACCAACATTCTCACCACGAAAGGGACCCACGGTACGTGGGAGCTTCCCACGACTCGTACAACAGGTTGTCCTGAGATAATTTCCCAACTTTTCTGCTGCACATCCTTTCAACTCCCGAGTCTAGTTTTAGGAACTTCTGGAGTATTACAACATCTCTCTCTTGGGAACATTCATCCTCGAATGTGGGGTAAACACACTAAATAGCTGTGGAAAAACATGTCATCCCAAATACTGAACACCTAAAGCTGAAAACAGACGGAGTGACTGGCTACGAACCGAAATATATGACTGAACTAAATTCATGAATCTCACACACACATTGGCAAATAAACTTGGACACACGAACTGAACATGAAACTGGATAGAGTACTAAGGAAGAAATTGATACCTCAAGCTGGAACTAGGCAGGAAGGGACAAGATGCGGGTACTTCACCATCATATCTGCTTCGGCTTCCCCCCTAGCTCCCTCAACATGTTGAAATCTCCACAAATCTTTACTGAAGCTACCTCCTTTTTTCTTAGCTTTTGAACCTAAAAATCAAGTATCTCAACCGGAACCTCTTTATCGCTAAGGCTATCTTTCACACCTACGCTCTCCACAGAAACAACCAAAGTCGGGTCCCCCTTGTGCTTCTTTGATAACGTCCAAAATATACTCTTCGTTACAAAAGAGAATAAATGGTTGTTGTATCAAAACAAATATCCCGATGGATGTTGGGGTAAAATCCAACAGAGAATAACAAATAATATGTACGAGTGTAGTTTGGGAAATTGAATTTAGTTTGCAGCACTCGAAAATAAAAAGAAATAAATATTTTGGGGGAGATTTGAGGTTAACAACAAGGTATGAATTCTAATTCACCTGATTAAGATATTTGCCAAATCATCTTCATCTGGACTGAGTGTAAGCTGCATAGAGGAGATGATGTTCTTCACAAAGTCTGGAGGTTGAGTGTGCAGACAATCCCAGTGCCATTGATTGTCCTTAAACACTTCATTGTCCCTAATCTTGTCTTGCCTGGAATCATCTGCAAGTAAACTACCTCGCTCCACTAACTAGGTAACTCCTTTTTCTAACTAAGAAATCAGAAATATTCTTCTCCTTCCTCGTACTCTTGAATAAGGCAAGGATTTTTCTGTTCCCTATCAAAAGCACTTTCAGTAGAAAAATGAATTCGTCTCAAAATAACCAAAGTTGTCAACAATAATGAAAAGGACTAGAGGTGTGGTGTAGATGATGTGCTAATTAAATAAGATCATGCTAGATCATCTCATTAGTTCAAATTGTGTAAATAACCTTGGGCAGGTGGACATTTGATGTTTTTCAACCTTATAAATGCCTCTTGCTAAAGTTCTTTCAAACCACTAGACACAATTAAATCGACCCAATTAGGTTTGGATTAATAGCTGCACTAATCTCTAGCTATTAGCTATTAATTAGGAGTGAGAATGTGGTTTTAACTATTTCTAGCCCAATTCCACAAAATCACATCCATGTCCACCATTAACTTCTCTCTCAATACTTAATTCTTCTCTTTCGAGCAAAAGTCAAGTAAGAAAAATAGACTCATATCTGCAACCATAGATCTTTAATTATAAATTGGAGAGAACTTAACAGATTTACACTAATTAAACAATATTGAGATGAATCTAGCAATACCCAATCTAATTAAGCATTCATCACCACAAACCTCTAGTTAATGATTTAGCTACTCATAGTTAAGAAATTCAAAAGCATATTTAATAATAAACTCATTGATTTCAATAATAAGAGTAGAAAAATCAAATTCAGCAAAAAGTCTTCAACAATGGTAGTACCTTATTATAGAGGAAGAAAAAGAAAGAAAAACAATCCTTTACAAATTCCACCAATAGAATTCTATTTTCTTCTTCTACAGAGAGAATGTTCTCAAAAAGCCAAAAGTTAAGATATGATAGGTACAGAGTACTTCTATCTAGAATATATCCAAAAGCAGGGTACCTAAAACTCTCTTTTTCAGTGTTGGACACATTTTCCCCTGTTCAGGCATTCTGGTACTTGCGAGAGTACCAGCGATTCGTCGGTTACATTCCGTGAACTGCCAGCTATAATTGGATGCTCCTGTAGTAAATTCCAGTGTCCTTCAACATTTCCTTCGGCAACTCGCCGGTCTCTAATCGTGCTTTGACAATTTCTTTTTCTGTGATCCAATACTCTCAGGCATCAGTAGGGAATTCAATAGGCGAGTTGCCGATTGGTGTCCGCGATCGTCAGTTGCTTTAGTTCCCCAAGGCGGTGGTCTTCGGCGTTTCACCAGTCTTCTCTAGTGAAGTGCTGATTTTCACCTGATTCCCTTCTTTTTGCTCCATTTCTTGCTCTTTTGTACAAATTGGATGTCTGTACATGAAAAGGTAAAATGGGCATAAAATCCATCTAAATGACTTGAAAATTAAGCTAAAACTCATGCTTAAGAGCTTAATGAGTTGGTAAATTACCAACTCATCAAACCCCCAAACTTGAGTTGGTAAATTTCCTGTGTCAGAGCGCGATGGTTCTCCTCATGCAGCACTCCAATCACTTTGCATCATCTAGAGTTTCAGCTGATGGGCATACCTTAAAGGTGACCTCTTCACTTCCAACTCAGAACTTGAGCTCACCTAGCTCTACATGTAGCAATGGTCGACCCATAGTGAGCATTGGTCTCCCCCGAATGATTGGCACTTCTAAGTCCATTTCACAATCAAGCACCACAAAATCAGCTGGTAGAATGAATTTATCCACCCTTACCAAAACATCCTCTACCACACCCATGGGTTTCTTTATAGAGCGATCGGCCGTTAATAGCCTCATTGATGTGGGTTTGGTGTTCCTGAGCCCTAATTTCTTGAAAATGATAAGAGGCATTAGATTTATTCTTGCACCAAGATCACAAAGGGCTTTCTTAAACACACATAACCTGATAGTGCAAGGAATCATAAAGGCTCCTAGATATTCTTGCTTTGGGGAGAGATTACTCATCATCATCGCACTACAATGATGCGTTGTCTCCCCAGTGCCCACATCTACCACCTTCTTCTTTATCAATAGCTCCTTCATGAATTTAGCATATCTGGCCATTTGAAGTAGGGCATCCACCAATTGTATATTAATGGATAATTTGCTAAAAATGTCGATGAATTTTCCGAACTGATTATCCTTTTTTTTCTTAGCTAACCTTTGAGGATAAGAGGGTGGAGCTCTTGGTTCAACCTCTTCATCATTTGAGGTCTTTATGCCTGCCTCTTTTTCATCAATATGTGAGGGAACTTCGTCATCCTTTCTCTCACTTTCATCTTCACTCTTTTCACCATTGCTTGGTTCTTTTAGCACCTCATCAGATTCATCTTCATTATTTGATTTAGGAGCAACAACCTCCTTAGGCTTCACTCTCGTATCTCCAACCAGTTTACCACTCCTCATAACAATAGTCATGCGTTGACTATCTTTCTTCGGGTTTGGCATTGTATCACTTGGGAGTGTTCCCTTCATTCGGGGGTTCATTTGAGTGGACAAGTGGTTCATTTGAGCTTCCAAATGCTTAATGGAGGCTGAATGGGAGCTCACCATCTGGGTAAGGTTAGACACCTCCCCTTTCAATTCCTTGACCCCGGTTGATTCCACTTACTTGAGGATTCTTGATAACATCTCTTCAATTTTGAGCTACTTGCATCACTCACACCTGGCTGATTTTAGGCATTCTCAGCTTTAGGAGGGGGAATAACGGTCTCCCTCTCGATTTTGCTCTCTATTTCCCCATCTTTCATTTCTTTCGGGCTATCCTTGTTTATCGTGGTTTCTTCAACCTTATTTCTATTCCCTTGGGTTTCAAGGACCTTGATTAGTCCCTTGAAACCCGGGTCGAGAACCCCCCATATGATTTTCCATGTATTGGCATTCCTCATCGTACATCGATGGCGATGATTCTCCTTCAAAATGCAATGGACCTTGCATACCTACAACATTCACAACCTTGGGCCCTGCCCCCATCACATGTTTGGTCATTAGTTCCAGCTGCATCAACATTTTTGTGAGATTTTCATCTCGTTCTTCATCTCTTTTCTGCAACTCAGCTGCCAATGCACTAGAGCCAATTCCATGCATTGATACATTAGTCTTTCTCGTATGCCATGCCCGAATTGTCTTTGTCATTCTGTCCAAGAGGAACTTAGCTAATCCGTATGTATGATCCATGATTGATCCTTCAGCTAAATTATTGGCAATGAACTTGTTAATGGAGTCTAGGGCTTGATAAAAACTTTGAAGAAGCACTCCATCCGGGAGACTGTTCGGGGTGTGTTATATGGGTATATAAAACGACACGCAAGTGCACGTGGTCGAACAAGTAGTAAGTGGCTTTAGTAAGCCAAGTATCGATCCCACAGAGACTTGGGTTAAGTGCAATTTGCTCTAGTATACTATATTTTACTTCTAAATATGCTGACAACAACGTAACCAAAAAGTTAATATTTTGTTTTATAAATTTTATACTAAAACTAAGAACAATTATCTACTTTGAATTTGGACTATGAATAAGAGCATGCCGAGGTTAAACGAACATGTAATGAAACTGATTACCATCATAAATCTTTTCTTCCAGTTGCTAGCCAAGAACAACTGCCAAGAGATTAAAACTCTCGTATTTAATCTCACTTAAGAATCATGAACCATCCGTCTACATTTCTGTGATCAAATGCAATTCATGTTCTAGCCATACAATTCCGGTTCCTAAATTGACTAATACGACTTTCAGGTATATTTCTATCCTGAATGCACATCAAAACTCAATTTTCCCAAATCAAGTAAAGAACAATATCCTATTAATTCACAACTTTCCAATTTCGTGCTCTCTCTCGTGAAATCGGACTTTTTAGATGTACATTAATGTAGGCCACACACCAATGCAGTAAGAACAAGAATTAATAGAACAACATGGAAGAAAAAGATGAAAAACCATATAATCAATAATCAAAATTCATCATAAGTGTTCATAACCTCAGCAAGGAAGGGAATTAGCCACTCATTTGTGGATTAATCATCATAAAACGAGTGTTAATCATACATACAATTGGATTAGAGAAGAAAGAAAGAGAGAAAAAACCCTGAACTTTTCGTCCCTCAACTGCCTGTAACCCACGTCCTTGCTCCACCAAGTTTGAATTATGAAAAATAAACTTAAGTGTTCTATTTATACTAGTGGGAATTTTTCCCGGAATAATGAGCAACGTGTCACAGAGTGCATCGCGGAGCATTGCCTCCGTGACACGCCATGAACGCGGACCCTCACTGGAAATGGGGGTCCGAGAATTCAAGCTCAACGTGGCACAGCGTGCATCGCGGAGCACTGGCTCCGTGCCACGGAGCAAACGCGGACCTTCACTGGAAATTTGGTGAATTTTCACCCTCCAGGCAGAATGCCTCCACGATGACAGCGTGACACGACTCCATCGCGGAGCCCCTTTAAATCATGCTGTCCAATGCCTTTTCCTTGCTCGCATCCAAGTCCAACTCAGATATCGTCCAACATGTCTTTTAGCTTCTCAAAATCACATTTTACCTGCAAAACAATGCTAATCATGTTGGTTTGTATAAATTCACATTTTATTCCTAATTACATGAAAATGTATACACATTGCTAGATAAACAAGGCGAAAATGGTACTTTTGAGTATCACTTGGGCATATAAATCTGCCCAAGATCAGAGACCATGGTTGGGGCAAAGGGAAACCTTCTTCTTGAACCTTAACCATGCTTCATGCAACAGTTCTCCTGGATCTTGTCTAAAGTTTGTGATATCATCCCTCAGCGGTAAAATTTTTTATAGAGGAAAAGAACGATCCAAGAATACTTCAGTCAATTCTTGTCATGATGTAATGCAACCCGAAGGGAGTTCCTTCAACCACATGGTCGCCTTACCCGTTAGGGAAAATGGAAAGAGCCTCAACCTGATAGAATCTTGGATATATTAGTTATGTTGAAAGGCTGGCAGATCTCTAAGAAATTCCTCAAATGGCAATTTGCATCCTCACATGGTTTGCCCCCAAATAGTCCTTTCATCTGTAGCAAATGTAGCATTGTACTTGTGACATGGAACACGACATTCCTTATCATAGGCGGTAGGCAAATGGATCCTGCAACTTCGGGCATAACCGGATTATCTTCCTCATGCTCCATATTACTCTCAAATGAGCTATCCCCTACTTGTGAGTGATGACTCATATGACTTTACCCTAACAAGCACAGCAAAATTAATGTCAACACCTACGATGCAAGAATAATTCAAATTAACAATCAATACAAGAGTATCAAGCGCTAGTCCCCTGCAACAACGCCATTTTCTATAACGTCCAAAATATACTCTTCGTTACAAAAGAGCATAAACGGTCGTTGCATCAAAACAAATATCCTGACGGATGTTGGGTTCAAATCCCACAGAGACTAACAAATAATATGCACGAGTGTTGTTTGGGAAATTGAATTTAGTTTTCACAACTCGAAAATAACAAAGAAATAAATATTTTGGGGGAGATTTGAGGCTAACAACAGGGTATGAATTCTAATTTGTCTGATTAAGATAGCAAAATAACCAAAGTTGTCGACAATAATGAGAAGGACTAGAGGTGTGGTGTAGATAATGTGCTAATTAAATAAGGTCATGCTAGATCATCTCATTAATTCAAATTGTGTAAATAACCTTGGGCAGGTGGGCATTTGATATTTTTCAACTTCATAGTTGTCTCTTGCTAGAGTTCTTTCAAACCACTAGACACAATTAAATCGACCCAATCAGGTTTGGATTAATAACTGTACTAATCTCTAGCTATTAGTTATTAATTAGGAGCGAGAATGTGGTTTTGACTATTTCTAGCCCAATTCCACAACATCACATCCATGTACACCATTTACTTCTCTCCCAATACTTAATTCTTCTCTTTCAAGCAAAAGTCAAGTAAGAAAAATAAACCCATATCTGCAATCATGGATCTTTAATTATAAATTGGAGAGAACTTAACATATTTACACTAATTAAATAATATTGAGATGAATCTAGCATTATCCAATCTAATTAAGTATTCATCACCACACACCTCTAGTTAATGATTTAGCTACTCATAGTTAAGAAATTCAAAAGCATATTTTTAACAATAAACTCATTGATTTCAATAATAAGAGTAGTAAAATCAAATTCAGCAAAAATTCTTCAACAATGGTAGTATGTTGCTATAGAGGAAGAAGAAGAAAAAAAATTCCTTTACAATTTCTACTAATAGAATTCTACTTTCTTCTTCTACAAAGAGAATGTTCTAAAAAAGTCAAAAGTTAAGATCTGATAGGTATATAGTACTTCTCTCTAGAATATATCCAAAGTAGGGTATCCAAAACTCTCTTTTTCAGTGTTGGACACATTTTTCCCTATTCAGGCGTTCTGGTACTTGCGAGAGTACCGGCGGTTCATCGGTTACATTCCGCAAATCGCCAGCTATAATTGGATGCTCCTGTAGTAATTTACAGTGTCCTTCGGCCACTCGCCGATCTCCAACCGTGCTCTGCCGATTTCTTTCTCTGTGATCCAGCACTCTCAGGCATCGGTAGGCGATTCAATCAGCGAGTTGCCGGTTGCTGTCCGCGATCGCCAGTTGCTTTAGTTCCCCAAGACAGTGGTCTTCGGCGTTTCACCAATCTTCTCCAGTGAAGTGCTAGTTTTCACCTGATTCCCTTCATTTTGCTCCCTTTCTTGCTCTTTTCTACAAATCAGATGTCTACATACGAAAAGGTTAAAAAGGCATAAAATCCATCTAAATGACTTGAAAACTAAGCTAAAGCTCATGCTTAAGAGCCTAATGAGTTGGTAAATTACCAACTCATCATTCTACAAGAGCGATACATGGAAAATTGGTTGTACTAAAGCCAATTCTGAGGGAAACTCCAACTCATAAGCCACCTTGCTAACACATCTCACAATCTTGTACAGACCAACATAATAGGGACTAAGTTTCCCCTTCTTTATGAATCTCATCACTCCGTTCATGGGAGATACCTTTAAAAACACCCAATCATCAATTTCAAACTCAAGTTCTCTCCTTCTCTCATTAGAATAGGACTTTTGACGACTCTGGGTTGTTTTCAACCTTTCCTTATAAACTGGACTATATCCATAGCCACATGAAGTAAATCCAGCCCTATCAACATAGCTTCACTGGCTTCGAACCAACCAATAGGTGATCTATACCTCTGTCCATAAAGAGCCTTAAACGGAGCCATTTGAATGCTAGAATGGTAGATGTTGTTATATGAAAACTCAATGAGAGGTAAATGTTCATCCCAACTACCTTTAAAATCAATCACACATGCTCTCAATATGTCCTCAAGAGTATGAATGGTCCGCTCAGCCTGATCATCTATTTATGGGTGAAAAGTTGTGCTAAGATTGACCTGAGTACATAGTCCCTTCTGAAACGATCTCCAAAACTGAGAGGTAAACTGAGTACCTATATCTGATATGATTTATAAGGGCACTCCGTGCAACCTAACTAACTTCTGAATATACAATTTGGCATAATCCTCCGCTGAATCGATAATTTTGATCGGTAGAAAATAAGTTGCCTTAGTCAACCTATCAACAACCACCCAAATAGAGTCATACTATTGACGAGTACGAGGCAACCCTGTAATGAATTCCATATTGATTTCCTCCCACTTCCAAGTAGGGATAAAAATGTCATGAAGCACACCTCCAGGTCTTTGATACTTAACTTTCACTTGTTGACAATTCGGACACTTAGCTACAAACTCAGCTATGTCCTTCTTCATGCCATTTTACTAATAAACTTCATGTAGGTCACGATATATATTTTTAGCACCAGGATGTATGGAATATCGAGAACCATGAGCCTCATGAAACATCCGGTCCCTCAAATCATCAATACCCGGGACACACAGATGACCTTGATATCGAAGTACACCATCTCCCCCTTGGGAGAAGACCTCCACCTTCTGATGCTAAATAGGTTCCTTCAACTTTACCAAAATAGGATCCTCTTCTTGCCTAGCCTTGACTTCAGTACCAAAGAAGATTCTGATTCATTCTGAACAATGACACCATTATCTCTCGAATCAACAAGATGAACTCCTAGTCGTGCGAGCCAAAGCACATCCTTCACCAACTCTTTTCTTCCCTCATCTACATGAGACACACTTTCCATAGAAAGCCTGCTAAGAGCATCTGCCACCACATTAGCCTTGCCTAGATGATAAAGGACATTCATATCATAATCTTTAAGAAGCTCCAACCACCTTCTTTGACATAGATTTAGATCTTTTTGGGTAAACATGTACTGTACGATTTTGTGGTCCGTAAACACATCCACATGGACCCCATACAGATAGTGTCTCCAAATCTTCCAAGCAAATACTATCGTTGCCAACTCGAGGTCATGAGTTGGATAGTTCTTTTTATGGACCTTAAGATGCCTTGAAGCATAGGCTATAACTTTACTGTGCTGCATTAATATACAACCAAAGTCCATCCTTGGGGAATCACAATATACCACAAACCCATCGGTACCCTCAGGTAGAGTCAATACCAGTGTTGAGGTGAGTCGAGTCTTCAACTCTTGGAAGCTCTTCTCACAGGCCTCTGACCATTGAAACTTCACTTTCTTTGGTGTCAACTTAGTAAATTATGCTACAATGGATGGAACCCCTTCAACAAACCTCCGGTACTAACCAACTAAACCTAAGAAACTCCTGATATCTGGAGGACTAATTAGTCTGGGCCAATTCTTCACATCTTCTAACTTTTGAGAGTCCACCTGCACACCCTCACTTGACACCACATGATCTAAAAATGCTATTGAGTTCAGTCAAAACTCACACTTGCTGAATTTAGCATACACTTGACGATCCTTCAGAGTCTGTAGCACCACCCTCAAATGAGCAGCATGCTCCTCCTTTCTCCAAAAGTATATGAGGATGCCATCAAACGATCATGAACATATCCAAATACGGTTTGAACACCCTGTTCATCAAATTCATAAAAGCTGTAGAAGCATATACTTGTTAGTCCAAAAGACATAACTACAAACTCATAATGACCATACCAAGTCCTGAAGGTTGTCTTTGGGATGTCACTCTATCTAACTCCAAGATGATGATATCTGGATTTGAGGTCTATCTTTGAAAAGTACTTGTGTAATACCCCAAAAATACTAAGATCAGACTTGAGAGTTGAAATGGAGAAAATAAGATTTTCTGCACCTAGGCCATAGGATGAGTCATCCAGTGACCCATCAGGAACACCACGAGTCATTAAGTGACTCATAGGGAGGGGTCTGACCATTTTTGGAAATTCCAGGTTTGGGGTGATTACAGGTGAGACAACGAGTCATGGTCAGCCCCATAATCTGTTACGTCACCTGTGGTCAAAGATGGTTGAAGGAAGAAGGGAAGCAGGCAGTGTTGGTGATGGGTCGTCACCATGACTCATCGAGTACACCACGATTCATAGTGTCCCCCATGGTGACCCCCAGAAGAAATGTGGCAGTGCAGGTAACGACTGGCAAACCACGAGTCGTGGTTCAAGGCACGAGTCGTCCAGTCCCTCGTGGGGACTAGCAGTGTGTTTTTCCCTGCGAATTTAATAAGGGATTTTTCGTAATTCCTAAGTTCCTAAGGCCTAAACTACATCGTTTTTAAGCTCAGAATAGTATGTTTTTAGAAGGTTTAAGTTATTCTAAGCCTATCCTAATTCATGCATGCAAGTTTAGAGGGTTGAGAGATGGTCAAGCCTAGTTCGTCAAAGTTCTTCCTCAATTCTACTTTGGCAATCAAGGAAGTTGTGAAAATAGGTCTCTTCAGGTATGTAAGGCTATGAATGGGTGCAATAGTCCACACGCATGCCCAATTCCCTCTCAGTTCATGATGTTCTAATTGATGATTCCATGGGGTTTTTACCCAATGTGTGAATTTCCTAAGTATTTATCATGGGTATGATTTAAGCATGTTTTAAATATTGAATTATGATTAATGGGAAGCTTTTACAATATTATAAATTATAAATTATATTTTCATGAAAGTCCATGAAAGTTGAGATCTATGAAGTATGTGTTCAAGTATGATGAGATGTTTATGAAGAAAGTATGATTTCAAAATACCATGAAATTGGGTATTTCTGAAGGTATCTCCCATGAAGGGAGTGATGAGATTTGGAAGGAAAGGGAAACTCAATCCCCGTTATATTGGTCCATACCAGATTGTGAAATGGGTTGGTAAGGTAGCATATGAGTTGGAGTTGCCCTTAGAATTAGCTTTAGTCCGTCCAGTTTTACATGTATTGCTCTTTAAAGAAGTATTTGGGTGATCCCGCTCTGGTTGTTCTGATGGTCAGTGTCGATGTGAAAGACAACCTTAGTTATGAAGAGGTTCCGGTGAAGATACTAGATCGTTAGGTTCGTAAGCTAAGAAACAAAGAAGTAGCTTCAGTAAAATTTTTATGGAGGAATCAGCATGTTGAGGGATCTATGAGGGAAGCCAAAGCAGATATGATATCCAAACATATTCCCTTTCGGCACAGTTTCAGCTTGAGGTATCAGTTTCCTTCTTAATACTCTATTTAGTTTCATGTTCAGCTCATGTACCCAAGTTTCTTTCATGTCAATACATACAAGTGTGATTCGGGAATTTAGTTCAGTCATATAGTTCAAATTGGAGTCAGACACTCCATCAGTTTTTAGCATGAATGTTCAGTATTTAAGTATGATGATTGCATTTCTCTACTTTTTAGTATGTTTTTCCATATTCGAGGATGAATGTTTCCAAGAAGAAGATATTTAACACCCCGAAAACCCTAAGATCATACCCGGGAGTTAAAACGGGGAAAATAGGATTTTCTACACCAGGTCACAGGAAGAGTTGTCCAGTGACCCGTCAGGAACACCACAAGTTGTTAAGTGACTCGTGGGGAGGGGTCTGACCATGTTTGGAGATTTCAGGTTTGGGGTGACCACGGGTTGGTGACGGTTCATCACCATGATTCGTCGGGTGCATCACGAGTCATGGTGTCCCCCGTGGTGACCCCTAAAAGAAATGTGGCAGTGCAGGTAATGACTGGAAAACCATGAGTCGTGGTCCAGGGCACGAGTCATCCAGTCCCTCATGGGGACTGGCAGTGTGTTTTTCCCTGTGAATTTAATAAGGGATTTTCAGTAATTCCTAAGTTCCTAAGGTCTAAACTATGCCGTTTTAAGCCCAGAATAGTATGTTTTAAGAAGGGTTAAGTCATTTTAAGCCTATCCTAATTCATGCATGAAAGTTTAGAGGGTTGAGAGGTGATCAAGCCTAGTTATTCAAAGTTCTTCCTCAATTCTCTTTGGGCAATCAAGGAAGTTGTGAAATTAGGTCTCTTCAGGTATGTAAGGTTATGAATGGATACAATAGTCCACACCCATGCCCAATTCCCTCTCAATTCATGATGTTCTAATTGATGATTCCATGGGGTTTTACTCAATGTGTGAATTTCCTAAGTATTTATCATGGGTATGATCTAAGCATGTTTTGAATGTTGAATTATGATTAATGGGCAGATTTTACAATGTTTTAAATTATAAATTATGTTTCAAGTTTTTCTAAATTATGAAGCCCATCCATGAAAGTCCACAAAAATTGAGATCTATGAAGTATGTGTTCAAGTATGATGAGATGTTTATGAAGAAAATATGATTTTGAAATACCCATGTTTATGTTCATGTTTTTAAAGTGAATCAAGTTGATTTCACGCATGTTAAGCATTGGGCAAGCCCATATGATCAAGTATGTTCTTATGATTTCATGAATTAGCTTACCACATGGTTTTGGAGTCAAGACTCCCAAGTATATTCATCTTGTGATATCGTTTGAGCCAAGGCTCCTCATGTTATGATTTCAGATTATGCATGTATGATATTATTTAGCTTCATCACAAGATAATGGTCAGCTTTGTTGAAAAACAATGGAGAGCATATGCAAGGTTTTGGGAGTAATGTCTAGCACCGAGTTGGCTAAGGATCAGTTAACCCTATGCCTCAAAACTACGCGCCAACGTAGGTATGTTCAGATTATTTAGGACCTTCCTTGTGAGCTTCCCCTTCCCCAAGGGGCCTTCAGCTTGATATCAATATCATAGTAGCGTCCTTAGCCCGGGCAAAGCTTTGGATGGCTCTGCCCACTTGGGTGTGATAGTCGGGACCACGTAAGCTCTATCATGATAATGTCAGTTATATGAAGAGTCTCCCATTATTCCTCATGATTTCAGTTATGCATGTACATCAATCATGAAATTATGTTTTCAGCAGGTTTGACCCAATGTTCAGTTTTACTTATGATTATCAGTTTTCAGCTTTGGGTCATTCGATTCAGTTATGATGTTCAGTTAAATTTAGATCATGATTTCAAAAAATAGCATGTAAGACCTACTCTCAAAATCTTATCTTGATTATATTTTATACTATTCATGTTTAATGATTTTACTTAACGATTTTACTTACCTTGCATGCTTGGTACATTCCACGTACTGACCGCATACTCTATGTTGTATCATTTCATGATACATGCTCCAAACTCAGTCCGTCGCTAGTTAGACTTCTGGAGTTAGCACTTCTCAGTCTCAGTTGGTGAGTCCTCATCTTGCGAGGGCCCTTCTTATCAGTTGTATTTTATCTTTTCAGTTTTCAAACTATAGTGAGTTAGTTGGGGTCTTGTCCCATCAGCTCGTCAATATTAGATCCTTTTCGGACATAATATGTATTCAGCTTCAGACTTATGTATGTACTCAGATGTTATGTATGTTCAGACTTCCGCTATGTTATTTAGTTGATCTTCCGCTTATCTAGGTTTGAATTAGATGTTATGTTCATGCCATGGGTCGACTTGGAGCCTCTCGGGGTTCTTTGTCCCGTGTCTCGATCCGGGCCTATGTTTGGGTCGTGACAACTTGGCACGCTGAAGTTGGTCAAACAAGTCATAAATTTTGGGTAGAGGATTCCTATTCTTGACTGTGACCTTGTTCAACTGCTGATAGTTAATGCACATCCAAAGGGAACCATCCTCCTTTCGGACAAAGAGAACTGGTGCGTCCCATGGGGATTTGCTAGGTCTGATGAAACCCTTTGTCTAAGAGGTCCTTGAAATGCTCCTTCAACTCCTTTAGCTCTACTGGAGCTATTCTGTAAGGAGGAATAGATATAGGCTGTGTAAGAAGAAGGTTAATACTAAAGTCGATCTCCCGCTCGGGGGGAATTCTCAGTAGGCCATCTAGAAACACTTTTGGATACTCACAGACTATAAGAACTGACTATATAGTCGGGGTCTCATTCGTAGCATCCTTAACCCTAAGAAAATGCTACACGCAACCCTTAGAGATCATTTTTCTAGCCTTAAAGTAGGAAATGAAGAGACCTATCGGCACAGTTGAACTATCCTTCCATTCTAGGACTTGCTCATCCGAAAATCAAAACTCTAACACACTAGTTCTATAATTCACTGAGGCATAACATGCATGTAGCTAATCCATGCCAAAGATAACATCAAAATCTGTCATGGCTAGCTCTACTAAATCTGCTGAGGTGAGTTTCTGAAGGATTGTGAGAGGGCAATTTTTGTACACCTGTCGAGCTATAACTGAATCACCGACTAGAGTAGAGATTGAGAACGACTCTAATAGGATTTTTGGGACTGAATCCAAAACTACTGGCAACATAGGGCGTCACAAAAGATAAGGTAGCTCCTGGATCTAATAATGCATAAACATCAAGATGAAATACTCGTAACATAGAAGTTACCACATTGGATGAAGTCTCATGCTCCTGATGAGATTTGAGGGCATAAAATTTGTTCTGACACTAACCACCACCTGCACTAGTGGAGGAACATTGCTGAGCTGAGCGTGCCGATGGGGCTGCTGAACTAGTGGCTGGGTCTCAGCCTCTACCCTATCCCTGTCTAGCTGCTGGAAGTCTCTGAGCATATGTCCGGGCTTTCCACATATGAAACAAGCACCTATATCTGCTAAGCACTGATCGGTGTGCCTCCTGCCACACCTGTCACAACCTGGAATGTTTGGCTTTACAGGCTTGTTCCCCTAACCTCGAGATCCTAATGCTCATCCCCTCTGATCGTGCCTAGATCTGGATGGCACACTCGCTGCTGACGGCGCTGGGGATGATGATCTCTGGTGGGACTGCTGACAATGCCCACCACAAGGCCTCTGTTGGCAGAACCCAAAACTGCTGGTCCTAGCCCTCCGGGCCTCTCTCTTTCTCCCGCTCACTCACCTGTACCACCTCTATCTTCTAGGTATACAGAACCAATCGTGAGAAATCAATATCTTGATGAAGCATTGCGGTCCGGCAATCTTTGACCAAATAGTCTGCTATCCCATGCCCGAATTCGCTCACTGAAGCCCTCTGATCCGTCACCATCTCAGGTGCATATTGAACAAGCAGGTGAACTTTAAATCATACTCCTAGACCATCATGTTGTTCTGGCTCAGGTTCACAAACTCAGCTGCCTTGATTTCCCTCATCTCACGGGGAAAGAATCGATCCAAGAACGCGATCAGAAACTCATCCCAACCAATGGGACCCGCTCCAACTGTCCTTCTATCCTTCCACTATCTGAACCAGATATGGGCAACACCTTCTAGCTGATAAGAGGCTAGGTCTGCGCACTCCTCCCCTGTCACCCCCATAATCTGGGTGATCTTCTATATTTCTTCAATAAACTCGTCTGGATCCTCATCCACCTTCGGTCCTATGAACAAAGGAGGATTCATCCTTAGGAAGTCCCTGACTTTTCCACTGCTGCATTCCCATTTTTGGGAACATGCGCCACTACCTGCTGGTTGACTTGGCTGGTCAATGCCTATGCCAATATCTAGATGGCTGCCCTGAACTGAGCATTGGCAACTTGCTCGAGCACATAATCCTCGGAGGCTGGTGGAGCCTGCTGGTGCCCATCTCATTTCTGTTACCATTCCTTCTTCTGTTAACTCAGTGAGGAGGAATGATTCTGCAAATGCGTATAGCATGAGTTAGAAGGATAGAGAAACATTTCATCGCACGACATAGATCATGAAAGAAGGGAAAATTTCCTAAAACTCTGTGTAGCCTCTTCATCATAAGTGCGGCGTGCTTCACACCTATGAAAAAGACTACTTAACGTAGTTTTCAGAAACCCTAGGACACTTCAAAACGTAATGCTCTGATAGTAAGTTTGACACGACCTGAACAAAGGCCTAGATCTAGACACAAAACCAAGAACCATAAATGGCTCCAAGTCGACCTATAGCATGAACATGACAACTAAAGCTCGACATAATAAATGCAGAAATTGAACTTTTGAAATAGCAAAAGTCTGAATAACTATAATGTCTGAACAACAGAATACATAACACAGATCTGAAGTTGAATACATACTATGTCTGATAAGCCTCTACAATCTAACGAGTTGATGGGATATTGCCTCCCAAACGCACGCAAGTGCACGTGGTCGTACAAGTAATATAGTGGCTCTTTCAAGCCGGATATCGAACCCACAAGGATGATGACTTAGTGATATCTCCTATTTTAGTATTCACTAATATTCTGCACAAGTGTGTAAGTAACACAATAAGTTAAGAGTTTTATAAACAATAATATAGAAAGTAATAATAAACGAAGCTGAGAACGTTGATTAAAACAATAGCAAGAATAGTCTAAGGTTAGGGCCTGGGATGCAATCATGTATAACTTATATTTTTCTTCAGCCACGTTCTCTAGCAGGTTGATGGTTGGGAAAACTTAAAGTCTGGCTATGGTCTTTCGAACCTTTAGCCAATTGCCTAGTTATGAACCTTGCAACTACACATAATAACTTGTGATGAATTAACTCATCTTAGGTCTAGTAGAATTTGTTCCCTTTGTTAATCGAATATGGCATTGTAGGTATATTTCTATCCTGCACGCGAATCTTACCTTCAATTTATAGCAAAGAAGAACATATTCCCCTATACCTCGTTCTACCCTAATAATTATCCTTTCAAAGTCAAATTAAGGTTATGAATTTATCTTAATGTTGGCCAAACACTAAAATACCAAAAGCAGGAATAGAAGAACAACCATTTATGATAGAAAAATATTCAGCTGAAATTAAAATAAAATCATACAATCATTGCAAATAGCCTTAATCTCAGAATGAGGTGAATTAGCCACTCATTCGTTGATTAAACATCTCCAAAAAAGTTTCTAACATAGGAACAATTTAAATTTTGAAGAAAAGAGAAGAGAAAGAACCTTAGAATTTTCTTTAACTCAACTGTTGTTTCCCACATTCTTGCCAATATTTCAGATAATGCCAAATAAAAACTCTAAGTGTTCTATTTATACAAGTGAAAGATTATACAATGACAAACCAACTCCGTGTCACAAAGCTCATCGCGGAGGTATCACCCCGTGACACGGAGCTGTCGCAAAGGTGCATTGGAAATACTGGAAAGCTGGAAACCCATGCTCCGTGTCACGGAGTTGAACGCGCATTCTTCCTCCGTGACACGGACCAAATGTGGACCCTCACTGGAATTTTAGGAGTTCTAAAATTTTAAGCTTCATGTCACGGAGCTCAACTCGACACACGGACCAAACGCGGTCCTTTACTGGAATTGTGCTTTCAAAAGTTAATAAATTTATTATTCTAGCCAGGAACTGTGGCACATTGTTAAACGTGAACAATCCCCAACGTGACACGAGAGTGAATTCTCAAATCAGTTTTTAAACTCTCTGAAATTCCCATACTTCAACTCCGAGTGTCATCCGCAACATCAAGCTGAAATTATTGTCTTTTCCACTTACAAATAGTCACATCGTATTTATTAGTCCACAAGAATAATTAACTCAAAACATGCATAAATACATCAGTATTATCCTCAACTAGGCTCCCCTATGATTGAATACATGGCATTTGGTTGTATAAATACGCCCAAGATCACCACCCCATACTTATAACCTTGTTCGACCTCGGAAAATCCTTTAATATCCTAGACATGATTTCAACAACATTACCATCATCAATGTACCCAGATAACTCACACCTAGTTATGCCAAACACTTTAATCATGGAATACAATTTATTCGATCAAGTATGGTCTTCACTCACCACATTCATAAGTAGAATCACATAAGACTTAATGAATAACTTTTCAATCGGAAATCTTACCAACATGTTTAAATCATAGTAGCAAGGTCATTAGCTTCACCAAAGGTTCACCATCATGTGTCCTCACTTGTACGCAATGTCCCTACTTTCATGAGATCAATATGATCACAATTAAGCATAAAGGATTTGCTTACGCTCCAAAGATTATTTCAAGTAAATCTAGTACACCATGAGTTTGCCTATAGTGTACTACTCAACCGAGCATAACATCACTTGTAGGATCAAATGGGATTTTTCGGGTTGTAATGTCGGCTAAGGGACTGGTAAGGATTATTTGGATCATAGTGATTCTTATCCCTATGCACGTTAAGACATTTTCACATTTCTCTTTTCAGCACTTTACTTCTTTTGCCCTTCACTCCACATCTTTCAATTTTTTTTTCCTTTCACTTACTTATTATTATCCAAGATGTAAGTAGTGGGTACCCCTAGCTTAGACTCATCAATACACTATCTATCTATCTATTTATCTATCTATCTATCTATCTATATCTATATCTATATCTATATCTATATCTATATCTATCTATCTATCTATCTATCTATCTATCTATCTATCTATCTATCTATCTATCTATCTATCTATATATATATATATATATATATATATATATATCCATGCATATAAGTATATACATAAAAATAAATTTTCATGTATATATATATAGCTTATGGCCAACAAATTGAGTACACACACCAATTCTTCCCCCCTTCACTATTCACCCGTTCCTTTGGTCGTCTCCTTTGAAGTAATGTCTAAATAAAGTGCAATAGGATCTATTTGGATCAAAGTAACATTGAGGCCATTCGAACAAACAGGGTAAGGCTCCTTAGTGAGGCTATTCCAATAAAATTAGGCTTGAAGGCTCAAACGGGGCTCACTAGGGATAACATCAAGTTGAGGGACAATGAGTGAGATGGGTCAACTAGCTCGGTTCATAAAGAAGTGTCTTAATCATATCCGCTAAGCTTAATTCCACTTTTAACTTTTTGAACACACAAGGCAAATTCTAGATGCTAGTTAGCAAGAAATATAACTAGTTCTCACCAAACATGGCACAGATGTTCAAACTTGTTTAACTTAAACTCCTTTTATGATTTCATCCACATTGAGTGACAAGCACAATTAAGCCTACAATTTAATTTTTAGAGTTGAACACCAAGACTTTATGTTATCCTACCACTTTCTCCTCACTATTTGCTTATTCAAATGTATATTCCATGAAGTCTAGCATCTGACCAAGTGAAGTACTCTAGCCCATTAGTGATGGTTTTATTTCCTAAACGTGACTAATTTCCCTTAAGATGGTCATCATCCATCCATCATAGGGAACAGTCTCTACCTATGACTAAAAAATAATCCTACTCAGATTAAAGGGACTATTCTCGGGAAAAGCACTAAAAAGAAAAGCTGAGGAACCCAATAAAAGGAAAAAATGAAAAATTATTATAAGCACAGCATAGGAACAGAACAGATAAGCTTACTAGCTATTACAGACATAAGTACCCAGTCTTGTTCCTAGCTACAAATTACATGTCACAACATCTCTTTGTTACCAGTTAATACATGCCACAGTTTTCAGAGAATCACATAAATAGATAAACACAAACTGACCACCCCACACTTAGAATGAGCACTGTCCCCAGTGCTTGCAACATATCAATGTAAAAATAGAGTTAGGGTGGTGAAGACTCCCTAATCAAACAACTGTTTCAATCTCCTCATCTGGTGCAAAAGCCTCCTCACCGAGGTCAGATTCATCTGCCTCATCATTATCTGACTCAATGTCTGAGTCTTCCCGGCCCCTCTCCTCATCGGTGGGTACATTATCATCCACCGACACTACAAACGTTGGCCCTATCCTACACATGGCTCTGGCATGCTCATTCATAGGGTAGTCCCTATCCACCTGCCAGAGCTCTTCCTCTATTGCGGGTCATCTACCAATGCGCAGCTGCAACATTTGCAGTCCAAACATCCTGGCTGCATAGCTATCATCTCGAGCGTGTCGCTCGGCTAATGTGAGAACTGGCCTGCAAGTGGTGTCTGGCGCCTTAGTATTTGTCACATCTACAACGCACCATTCTACCCTTGTCCTGTAGTCTAAAGCCTCCTCCTCAATGTCCTGGCTCCCGAGGTAAGTGGTGAGTAGGCCGCCAAACCCGTACCTATGCCCCTGGTGCAGCCTTGCCTTTTTCATGGCTGATTTGATCACAGCCCAAACATTTGTCTCCACATCTCTCGTTAAGGCGTACACTAGGTAGACCCTATCCCTGGTGACATCAGTCATATGTACCCCTGGAATGAGACAGCTGCAAACAATCTTTAGCCAGACACGTGCTCCCTGTTTATCTGTGCATAGGGCAATGTCTAGTGGTACCCCTTTTCTTTGTAATGAATCCATCTGGCTGTCGATCGATGCTCGCATAATGCGTGTTGAATTTCAGCATATGGAGGTGTGATATTAAGCTGGCAGAGTGGATGTAGATCTATGTCAGGTTTCCCCAAGATTGCATTTAAATGATGTGCCTTAAATGGGACGACCTGACCCTAAATCTTGATTGTGTGGCTGCGTAGAGTGGGGTCCCAATTTGCGTAGAATTCTCAAATCATGTGTAAATTAACTTCCTAGGCTCATTGAAAATGAAGTCCATGCCCAGGATGTGTATCCTTTGCATTATGCGGGGGGAACTCCTGTGCCAAGCTCTCTCGGTCAATCTGCTCCTCAAAGAAATATTTCAACTCCTTATGCTTGGCTTTTTTCCTTCATCCACCACCCATCTGGTACCAAACTGCCTTTTCTGGACCCTAGGAATTGGTGGGGCTACTGGCACAGCTGCTCTCAGTCAAAACTTTTTTCGTCCTGTGCCAGAGGACGATACACCTTTTCCTTTATATTGTCTAGAAGACATTGTTCTTGTTCATCCAAAACACAGAGACCAAATTAGTCAGTATTTAACACGACTAGCCAACACTAAGTCAGGGATTTGGTGATTACCCCACACTTAGTTGCTAGCGTGGGTGCACTAGTCATAGTTATTCGGGTACTCAGATTTCCCCTTCTCCACAATACAGTGACTAGTTGTTCCCACATTGAAGCATAATCAGCACTTTGTCAAGGTTAACGAAAACAATAGTATACAACAACTTGGAAATTTCCTTGTACTACTCAGACTTTGTACAACCCATAAACTTAGACCCGAGACACTAGCAGTTATATGACATTCATATTGCTTTACTCAGACTTCAAGCAATTTGGAACTTGTAATCAGGAAAAATTACACTATATGCATGCCCACATTTACAAAGAACAGAGTTTTTCACAATAGGGATTAGATAGACTAATAGTGTTATCCTGATTCAATGTGCATAACCAGATATTCATACTTACCTCATAGCTACACCATGATTCCATCTTCATTCACCCCATTTAGACTATACGCAGAAGAAAACAGTGCAATTGTAATAATTTTCGCGACACTATTTTTAGAACAAAGGAATGAATCTCCCAATTTCAGTTTTCACTCCCACTTTTCATCTTCTCTCAACCCTTCAAGTAACCTGCACTTAGTTAGTATGCAAAATGTAAGAAACCATGTCAGTATCAAGTGTATAGAGCAAATATCATCAAATAATTTCATGATTAACCAACAAGAGCTTGATTCTACCAAGTGCACATGACTTAGGTTTTACCTCTACTTACCCATACATTCATGCAAAGAATTTACATGAGAGAGGAGGAAGAAAACCAAAAAATTCTTGTGAAGCTTTGTTGGTAAGAAGATGGGGAGAATTCTTGAAGCCCTAAGCCGTGTCAACCTAGAGGGGGAAGGGGAATGAAGGGTGTTGGCGCGAAGGAGAGTAGAAATGGGGTTAAAATGCAGATTTAGTAACTAAAAAGGAAAGACAAGGGGTGGTTCGACCTGACATTTTAATGAAACCCGGCAAAAAATACGCCTCAGCTATCACGGAGGCTATTGCGGAGAACTAGCTCCATGACACGCCTCTATCGCGAACCTTCACTGGTTTGTTGTGCCAGGATTTTAATGAGGCTCCGTGGCATGGAGCTGAACGCGGAGTTTAGGCTCCGTGACACGCCCCTATCACGCAGGCTCATTGTTTGAGCCTAATTTTTCCCTTTCACTTACCTTTGCACTTCCAGCCTTAATTTTTACTCCTACATTGTGTTTGTCCCCTAAATCATTTTTTTAGCTCTATAGCATCCTGTGAATCATCCAAAAACACCAATAAGTTAGAAAATAGTAGGTTGCCTCCCACCCAGCAACATAGTTTTAGTCATGGCATGACTTTTTTTTTGAAAATAAATCCTAACTATTACATTACACTCACGGGTTGCCTCCGGTGTAGCGCTTAATTTACTGTCGCGACACGACCCAGCTCATATTCACACATCAGATAAGGTGATAGATGTCTTCTCTAGATTAACGCTCTTACCCCAGTAATGCTTACATCTTTGACCATTTACCAAAAATGTGGCACTTTTATATTCTTGCAACAATTCAACCGCACCGTACGGGGTCATCCTAGCAACCTCAAATGGTCCATACCATTTAAAACTCAACTTCTCTAGAAATAACTTCAACCAGGAGTTGAATAGTAACAACATTTGCCCAAGCTCAAATATTCGAGGCACTATGTGCTTGTCATGCCACCTCTTGGTCTTTTCTTTATACAGCTTAGCACTCTCATAGGCATGCCACCGAAACTCTTCCAGCTCATGCAATTGCAACAACCACTTTTTCCCAGCTAACTTGGGATCCATGTTTAGCTTCCTCACAACTCAATATGCCTAATGTTCAAGCTCCACAGGAAAGTGACAGGCCTACCCATAAACCAACCGATAAGGTAAAGTCCCAATTGGCATCTTATAGGCAGTCCTATACGCCCACAAAGCATCATCTAGTTTGCTTGCCCAATCCTTTCATTGAGCATTCACAATTTTTTGTAGAATCTACTTGACTTCCCTATTCAATACTTCCACCTGCCCGCTAGTCTGAGGGTGGTATGCTGTAGCCACTTGATGCCGAACATCATATTTGGCCAATAAGTTTCGGAACCAGTAATAGCTTGTGTAGTTCCAAACCTAGAAAAAATGTGCTTCCTCACAAACGTTTCCACTACCTTGGCATCATTAGTGGGAAAAGTTGCTGTCACACCCCACCTTGGGAGGTATGATAGGCACCTGGTGCCTGCTAGACTCTGGCTCTATTTCAAGAAACAAACCGGCTATATAGCGGCTGTAAATACAGCCCCTGGACGATCAGGCTTATAGCCACCTGCAATGCACAACAGCTAACCAGAACGATGACACTATAATCTGAAGCAACTGCTATTCACATTTGTGACCGACAAGGTCACTAACTATAACCAGAAGAAGGCCCCACGCGGCCAACATCAACAACTAAACACATATATACATGCACGGCCCCACACGACCGGCTCCACCACCACAGGAAACATCAGACTGCAAGCCTCTAGGAAGTAATAATAGAATGGTCGAGACAGGGCCCCAACCTACCCAAACTGTAATAAAAAAGGAAATAGGAACAACCTCCGACTGTCTAGCTCCGGAGGATAGGAGCTGATAACTCTGCTGACTAGATCACGAGGGATCGACTCCTCGTCTATGTGTACCTGCAGGTAAGCAATGCAGCGCCCCTACGGGCGTCAGTACCACAGGTACTGAGCATGTAAAGCAAACTGAAATATACAACTGAAATGGGTAACAACAATATAATGACATATAAGCAGGAAGTAGCTGAGTCTATCTGGTTGAGGATAACTGGGGAGAGTTTACCTATTCTGTAACTAAACTGGGCGTACCTGACAATGTGTCGTCCTACTGCCTATCAGTATCTAGTAGCACATATAGATATACATATAAATAACACAATACCTGACCGACCCCCATAAGCCGGAAGGTGCCAACCAACAGAACAATCTATTTACCCCTACCCGGGTCTAAACCAACCAAAAATAAGTCACTCCACTCATCTGATAACTATGAGCTCCTCCTACCGGCCCCCTTGGGTACGTAGCTCAGGCCTTGTCCTTTGACAATGAACTGTGTCTGAGTCTGAAGACTCCTGCCTCTGGGTGCAAGCACTCAACAGGGTAATCTGCTGCTGTATCTGTGACTGAAACTGCCCCTGGGTGCAAACACGCAACAGGGTAATTTTATAAAAATCTGTATCTGAAATTGCCTCGGCCATAAGCGCACACAGAGTAGTCTGCCCCTGTAAACAGGGTAATCTGGCTCTGCTCAGAGCGAACTGAACTACCCCGCAAGCAGGGTAATCTGGACCGTATTATTAGGGTGGTCAGCCATCATCGTCCTCTAGGCGGACGGCATCGCCCAACTGGGGGCGGTATCTGAATCTAGTATCGACACAGCTATAACCCAGGGGTGGCGGGAATGCTAAAGGATGCCCACATGCCATAACAAGTCTCAACATGCAAAAAACATACACAGTAAGCATGCTCAAATGAGAAATACTAATCATATTCTCTTCTTTTATTTCAAGGCCAGTCCGTATTAAACAACTGATGCTATATTCTGTTTTGCACTGTTTCTGATTGCTGGGCTAACTGCTACCTGGCCTTTATCTGTTTATCTGATTATTGTTATTCGTGATCTGAAGCTATATCAGTTTCTAGAGCCATATCTGTTTCTAGAGCTATATCTGTATCTGGAGCTATATCGGTGTCTGGAGCTATATCTATATCTCATTACTGATCTGATTATATCTGGACATAACTCAATAACATAGAACATGCCATCTATAACTGGATATAGCTCAATAATATAAAATGTGCCATCTATTACCGGATACAGTCTCAACAAATGTAATACATACTATCTGTAATCTTACTTATTCATTATACTACTTTTACAACTTCCATTCTAGGTATTACGTAAGAACATGCTAAGCTACTAGCGGATACCACATTACTATCTGAAATCATCTGACTATCCGTTATTCTGATTATCGCATGATACGTAATGATATACTAGAATGCTTGCTGGAAATTGTAATGAAATCGTTCATGTACGCTGGGTATCTGTTAATAGCCTTTATTCTATTTATTTTCTAGACTGTACTTCCTGGCTTGCCGAAAGAATAACTCTACATACCTGGTTTCTGAGTACCCGACTGACCGATGTGATTTCCGTCAGTACTTCTGCTGTCTCTCCCAACTACATTCATATACATGTCCATTAGAACTAAATACATTAATATCTGGGAGAAATTATCACTTTTGATATATATTTATCCCAAACTTAGACCTTTCGGAAAACGGTCGAAAACTCGTTATTTCTCGATAGTCCAGAAGGGATAAATGCTCACTACAAGGCTAGGAACACATTGGTACTAATCTAAAGCAATTCTATTTACTTTACCTTGGTAGCACGACGTTTCACCGGCCAAATTTCACGAAAACAACTCCGTAGGATTGCTCTCTGCAGCTTTATACCTCGGTATCTAAGCTGGAACGGAGTTTAGACCGCGTTTCATAGCATAATCGAAAGGAAATATATATAAATGTTGTGGGTTTCCTTCTTCCTACCTATATTCCCCTGTTTTTCTAGAAATTTATTGATATATATGAAAAAACCGACTTTTTCCCCTTTTTTTTTGCTTGCCTTCTAAATCCCTTAACCAACATGCCATTAGGCTATTTATTCATTTAAAATTTATGAAGTGTAACATCCTACCCCCTTAAGAACATTCGTCCTCGAATGATATTCTGTCTTATAGAAATCTTAACTGGCTGACTTATCCCTAAAAATATTTTGGCAGAGTTTCCCCTGTATTATGAACTATCTCAAAATTCCTGAAAAGCAGAAAAGCCCAATACAGGTACTCCACACGATATAATAATATTCATATATAACTGTCTATAATTAATCGCCTGCTTCCATATATGAAATATAAGCATTCATAAGGAAAAACAGTTCTAACATACCTCCTGTTTGCCTATGCCTGGAATAAGTGGGGATATCTGGCTTTCATGTCCTCCTCGCCTTCCCAGGTCATCTCTTCTCGGTTCCTGTTACACCACAATACCTGACAGACGCAATATCTTTAGTTCTCAATCTACGAATCTGTTTGTCTAAGATAGCTACTGGAACCTCTTCGTATGCTAACTCTTCTGTGACCTGGACATCCTGAACTGGAACAACTGTGGAAGGGTCTCCTACGAACTTCCTCAACATAGATACATGGAATACTGGGTGAACAAACTCTAATTCTGGGGGCAAGTTCAATTTGTATGCTACTCGGCCTATTCTTCGCTGAATCTGATATGGCCCAATGAACCTCGGGCTAAGCTTGCCTTTCTTGCCAAATCTCATCACCCCTTTCATCGGAGACACTTTCAAATATACCCAGTCATCCACTGCAAATTCTAAATTTCTGCACCGCATATCTACATAAGACTTCTGGCGGCTCTGAGCAGTCAGTAGGCGTTCTCTGATAAGCTTCACCGCCTCTTCTGATTGACGAATAATATCCGGCCCAATCAGCGCTGTCTCCCCCGCTTCAAACCAACCAATGGGTGATCTACATTTCCGCCCATATAATGCTGCAAAGGGCGCCATCTGGATAGCTGATTGATAACTGTTATTATAGGCAAATTCAACCAACGACAGATGCTCATCCCAGCTACGCCAAAAATCTAGTACACACGCTCATAGCATATCTTCGAGTGTCTGGATAGTTCGTTCTGCTTTCCCGTCTGTCTGAGGATGAAAGGCTGTACTTAAGTTAATCTGTGTCCCCATGCCTCTCTGGAACGACTGCCAGAATCTCGCTGTAAATTGTGCTCCTCTATCTGAGATAATAGACATTGAAACACTGTGCAATCTGACTATCTCTCTGATATACAGTTCAGCATAATCCTCAACAGAGAATGTAGTCCGTACTGGCAGGAAATGGGCTGATTTTGTTAATCTGTCAATGATTACCCAAATAGAATCATTTCTGCGTCTTCTACGAGGTAACCTTGTTACAAAATCCATAATTATCGCTTCCCATTTCCACAAAGGCACAGTTATATCCTGCGTCAGACCGCCCAGTTTCTGGTGTTCTACTTTCACCTGCTGGCAGTTAGGACATCTGGATATAAATTCAGCTATTTCATCTTTCATACCTAGCCACCAGTAGATGTCTCTGATGTCGTGGTACATTTTCGTTGCTCCTGGATGGAGGGAATAACGAGCGTAATGTACCTCCTGCATAGTCTACTGGCGAAGCCCTGAAACATTCGGGACACATAGGCAGCCCTTAAAACGTAGCACTTTGATCCTCAGTCACTTGGAAATCTGGCTCCTTACCTTTCTGAACTCTATTTCTGAGCTGGACTAAGTCAGGGTCCTCGTACTGCCATTCTTTTACCTCTGTAACTAACGATGACACAATAGAGTTCTGAATCACCGCTCTATTATTTTCTATTTCTACTACTCGAACGGCTAAACCAGCTAGCTGATGAATTTCCTTGGCTAACTCCCGCTTCTCGGGTCGCAAATACGCTAAACTCCCCATTGACTTACGGCTGAGGGCATCGGCTACTACATTAGCTCTCCCTGGGTGGTAGAGAATATTTACGTCATAATCTTTCAGCAATTCTAACCAATGACGCTGCCGCAGATTTAACTCCCTCTGTGTGAAAATATACTGCAGGCTTTTATGATCTGTAAAAATGTCTACATGAACGCCATACAGATAATGCCTCCAGATTTTCAGAGCGTGGATCACTGCGGCCAGTTCCAGGTCATGGGCCGGATAGTTCTTTTCGTGCTTCCTCAACTGTCTAGAAGCATAAGCAATTATCTTTCCATGCTGCATCAGCACACAACCCAGTCCAAAGCCTGAAGCATCGCAATACACCGCATACCCATCTGTTCCCTCTGGCAATGCTAGTACTAAGGCGGAGGTCAATCTGTCTTTCAATTCTTGAAAACTCTGCTCGTATGCCTCTGTCCACTGAAATTTCGCTGCTTTCTATGTCAGCTTTGTCAGAGGTGCTGCTATAGTGGAGAATCCTTCAACAAATCTCCGGTAATACCCTGCTAAACCTAGGAAACTATGGACCTCGGTCGGAGTGGTAGGTCTGGGCCATGTCTTGACCGCCTCTATTTTCTGTGTGTCCACCTGTATCCCAGCATCCGACACAATATGCCCCAAAAAGGCAACTGAGTTCAACCAGAACTCACACTTAGAAAACTTGGCGTATAGCTGACGGTCTCTAAGGATCTGGAGTACTGTTCATAAATGGTTCTGGTGATCTGTCTCTGAACGAGAATATACCAGAATATCATCGATAAATACTATCACGAACAGATCCAAATACAGCCTGAATAGCATCAGGTCCATAAACACTTCGGGAGCATTCGTCAGCCCAAAAGATATGACTAGAAATTCAAAGTGACCATGTCTGGTCTTGAAAGCAGTCTTTGGAATGTCCCTCTCACGAACCCGGACCTGGTGGTATCCGAACCTCAGATCTATCTTAGAGAAACATCTGGCCCCCTGCAACTGGTCAAACAAATCTTCTATTCTAGGGAGCGGGTATTTGTTTTTAACCGTTACCTTATTCAGCTGTCGGTAGTCTATACACATACGGAGTGAGCCATCTTTCTTTCTTACAAACAGAACTAGCGCACCCCACGGGGAAGTACTAGGCCTGATAAAACCTTTGTCGAGCAAATTTTTTAACTGCTCTTTCAACTCTCTAAGCTCAGCTAGTGCCATGTGATACGGGGGAATGGATATAGGTTGAGTCCCTGGCAACAAGTCAATTGCAAAATCTATCTCCCTTTCAGGAGGGATACCAGGCAACTCATCTGGAAATACGTCAGGGAATTCATTGACCACTGGAACAGACTGAAGAGTCGGAGGTTCCACCCGAACATCCTGGACTCTAACTAGGTGGTAAATACATCCCTTTGCTATTAATTTTCTCGCCTGAAGGTAGGAAATAAACCTACCTTTTGGCGTAGCTGTGCTCCCTTTCCATTCTCGCACTGCTTCCCCCGGAAAGTGAAATCGGACCGTCTTGGTCCAGCATTCTAAGTTGGCATAGCATGGCACTAACCAGTCCATACCCATAATGGCATCGAAGTTGACCATCTCAAGTTCTATTAAGTCTACTGTGGTCTGGCGATCAGCAACCTCTACCGTACACCCTCGGTAAACTCTTTTAGCTGTAATCGAGTCACCGACCGGTGAAAGCACTGAAAAGGGATGCTTAAGCAATTCTGGTTCGATACCTAACTTCCAGGCCACAAATGGTGTAATATATGACAAGGTAGACCCCGGATCAATCAATACATAAACAGGGTATGAGCAGATAATCAATATACTTGTGACCACGTCAGGAGACACCTCTGAATCCTACCTCCCTGGTAATGCATAGGTACGACTGGGGCCTGCACCTGAGCCAGACGCTCCTGATCTACCTCGGCCCCTATTTGCTAAACCTCAGGGTCTGCGCCTTGCTGAGGCTGCTGGAGCTCATGGCCCCGCTGATGCTCTATCCAGACTATCCCGGCTACCCTGTCCTCTGGCCGGACAATCTCTCATAAAATGCCCTTCCTGGCCACAGTAATAGCACCCTGAGAAGCCTTGCCTGTAGGCTCCAGAATGGGGTAGGTGGCATATAGGACAAGGGGTAGGTGCAAATCTACTCTGTTCTGCCTTCCGCTGTTGAGGTGATGCTACTGTCCGTAAACTGCTACCGGACTCTGACTGACTCCGGCGAAAAATCTGCCTCTTTACTGCTGTACCAGAGGTAAAGATCTGGGCGGCCTATCTGAAAATTGTGGTCTCGGCCCCCTAGGGATTTCCCTCTGAATATCAGCAGGTCTGTTTCTATGGTGCTGCTCTGAAGTCGCCTGCCTGTCGCCCCGCTGCCGCTGTCTCAGGCCATCAATTGTCTGTGCGAAGGCCTGTACCCTGGCTATGTCCATGTCATCTCTCAAAGTAGCCGTCATGCACGTCTCTCTGTAATCTGAATTCAGGCCCATAATAAAGCGATGGACTCTGGATGACATGGTGTCCACAAATGCTGGAGCATAGCGGGCTAAGGAGTCGAACTGTAAAGAATACTCACGGACGCTCCTGGCCCCCTGCTCTAAGTGTAAGAACTGGTCCATCCGGGCCTGTCTGACCTCCCGGGGTAAGTAGTGGTCCAGGAAGGCCTCCAAGAAGCTGGACCAGGTCGGAGGGGCAACATCTCTCCCTCGAGACCTTTCCCAACTCTTGTACCATAATACAACAATGTCCTGTAACCGAAACACTGCTAGCACAACTGATTCTGTAGGGGTCACATGCATAACACGGAAAATTCTCTACATCTGATCTAGGAAATCCTGGGGGTCCTCTGCTTGATCTGACCCAGTGAACTGCGGGGGTCCCAATGCCAAGAATTCCCTAACCCTGGAACTACTTGGCCCACCTAGAGATTCTGCTACTGTAGGTGGTATTGGCTGACGCTGAGTAGCTAGCATCTGGGTTAACATAACCACAACACTACATAGCTCCTAATCAGATGAAGTGGGTGCAGGAGCTGTGGGAGGCGATGCTGCCTCAAATGGTATCTGGCGAGGCAGAGACTGCTGGGAGGGTTGAGATAACACCTCCACATCGCCCTCAGACCGGGCTGAACCTGGCTGTATGTGAGGCATCCTACCGGTGCCTTCGCCCGCCGCTGTATCCAATCTCCTGCTTGTAGCAGGGTGCCACTGATCTGCCATAGTATCTGTAGACAAATAGGGTGGTAAGTTTCAAAAGAACCAACCCTATACTGTACTGTGCTATGGCACGACTGAGTATGAAAGAAGGGTAACCATCCTATTATGCCTCGCAGCCTCCTGCCTATAGTATGTGGTGCACAACACATCCATAGACAAGACTCTACTTAGCACGACTTGCAGACTCCCTGGGACACGAACTGCTCTGATACCAAGTTTGTCACACCCTACCTTGGGGGGTATGACGGGCACCTGGTGCCTGCTAGACTCTAACACTATTTCAAGAAATGAACCGGCTATATAGCGATTGTAAATACAGCCCCCGGCCGATTAGGCCTATAGCCACCTGCAATGCACAACAGCTAACCAGAGCGATGACACTATAATCTAAAGCAACTGCTATTCACATTTGTGACCGACAAGGTCACTAACTATAACTAGAAGAAGGCCTCATGCGGCCAACATCAACAACTAAACACATATACACATGCACGGCCCCACACGATCGGCTCCACCACCACAGGAAACATTAGACTGCAAGCCTCTAGGAAGTAATAATAGAATGGTCGGGACAGGGCCCCGACCTACCCAAACTGTAATAAAAAAGGAAATAGGAACAACCTCCGACTGTCTAGCTCCGGAGGATAGGAGCTGATAACTCTGCTGACTAGATCACGAGGGATCGACTCCTCATCTATGTGTACCTGCAGGCAAGCAATGCAGCGCCCCCACGGGCGTCAGTACCATAGGTACTGAGCATGTAAAGCAAACTGAAATATACAATTGAAATGGGTAACAACAATAACATGACATATAAGCAGGAAGTAGCTGAGTCTATCTGGCTGAGGATAACTAGGGAGAGTTTACCTATTCTGTAACTAAACTGGCGTACCTGACGACGTGTCATTCTACTGCCTATCAGTATCTAATAGCACATATAGATATACATATAAATAACACAATACCTGACCGACCCCCATAAGCCGGAAGGTGCCAACCAACAGAACAATCTATTTACCCCTACTCGGGTCTAAACCACCCAAAACTAAGTCACTCCACTCATCTGATTACTGTGAAGCTCCTCCTACCGGCCCCCTTAGGTACGTAGCTCAGGCCTTGGCCTTTGACAATGAACTGTGTCTGAGTCCGAAGACTCCTGCCTCTGGGCGCAAGCGCTCAACGGGGTAATCTGCTGCTGTATCTGTGACTGAAACTGCCCCTGGGTGCAAACATGCAACAGGGTAATTTTATAAAAATCTGTATCTGAAACTGCCCCCGGCCACAAGCTCACACAGAGTAGTCTGCCCCTGTAAACAGGGTAATTTGGCTCTGCTCAGAGCGAACTGAACTACCCCGCAAGCAGGGTAATCTGGACCGTATTATTAGGGTGGTCAGCCATCATCGTCCTCTAGGCGGACGACATCGCCCAACTGGGGGGGGGTATCTGAATCTGGTATCAACACAGCTATAACCTAGGGGCGGCGGGAATGCTAAAGGATGCCCAAACGCCATAACAAGTCTCAACATGCAAAACACATACACAGCAAGCATGCTCAAATGAGAAATACTAATCATATTCTCTTCTTTTATTTCAAGGCTAGTCCGTATTAAACAACTGATGCTATATTCTGTTTTGCACTGTTTCTGATTGCTGGGCTAATTGCTACCTGGCCTTTATTTGTTTATTTGATTATTGTTATCCGTGATCTGAAGCTATATCAGTTTCTAGAGCCATATCTGTTTCTGGAGCTATATCTGTATTTGGAGCTATATCGGTGTCTGAAGCTATTTCTATATCTGATTACTGATCTGATTATATCTGGACATAACTCAATAACATAGAACATGCCATCTATAACTGGATATAGCTCAATAATATAAAATGTGCCATCTATTACCGGATACAGTCTCAACAAATGTAATACATACTATCTGTAATCTTGCTAATTCATTATACTACTTTTACAACTTCCATTCTGGGTATTACGTAAGAACATGCTGAGCTACTAGCGGATACCACATTACTATCTGAAATCATCTGACTATCCGTTATTCTGATTATCGCATGATACGTAATGATATACTAGAATGCTTGCTAGAAATTGTACTGAAATTGTTCCTGTACACTGGGTATCTGTTAATAGCCTTTATTCTATTTATTTTCTAGACTGTACTTCCTGGCTTGCCTAAAGAATAGCTCTACATACCTGGTTTTTGAGTACCCGACTGACCGATGTGATTTCCGTCGGTACTTCTGCTGTCTCTCCCAACTACATTCATATACATGTCCATTAGAACTAAATACATTAATATCCGAGAGAAATTATCACTTTTGATATATATTTATCCCAAACTTCGACCTTTCGGAAAACGGTCGAAAACTCGTTATTTCTCGATAGTCCAGAAGGGATAAATGCTCACTGCAAGGCTAGGAACACATTGATACTAATTTAAAGCAATTCTATTTACTTTACCTCGGTAGCACGACGTTTCGCCGGCCAAATTTCACGAAAACAATTCCGTAGGATTGCTCTCTGCAGCTTTATACCTCGGTATCTAAGCCGAAATGGAGTTTAGACAACGTTTCGTAGCGTAATCGGAAGGAAATATATATAAATGTTGTGGGTTTCCTTCTTCCTACCTATATTCCCCTGTTTTTCTGGATATTTATTGATATATATGAAAAAACCAACTTCCCCCCCCCCCCCTTTTTTTTTGCTTGCCTTCTAAATCCCTTAACTAACATGCCATTAGGTTATTTATTCATTTAATATTTACGAGGTGTAACAGTTGCGGCCTCAACCCATTTGGAAACATAGTCCATAGAAACTAGAATATATTGATTGCCAAATGACGGTGGAAATGGCCCCATGAAATCTATCCCCCCACACGTTGAATACCTCAACTTCTAAGATGTTGTGCAGAGGCATCTCATGTTTTCTGCTGACTGTTCCCATTCTCTGGCATTTTTCACATGCCTTGACATAGGATGCTGCATCCTTGAATAAAGTCGGCCAGAAGAAACCTCATTGGAGCACCTTATGAGCAGTGCACTCTCCTCCATAATGCTCTCCATACGGCGAGGAATGACAGCTTGTCAACACCTGTGTCACTTGGTTCTCAGGAATGCACTGTCTCATCACTTGATCTGGACCCTATTTGAATATATATGGTTCATCCCACATGTAGAGCCGAGACTCATAATTTAGCCTATTCCGTTGTTGAGCGGTTGCCTCGGGTGGGTACACTCTACTTACTATCAGGTTCACTATGTCCGTGTACCAAGGGAGATCCACCACACTTAGTGCCAAGAGTTTCTCATCAGGGAACTCTTCTCGTATGTGCCCAACATCAATCACATGTGACCTGTCCTCTAGCCGTGACAAATGATCTGCTACCTGATTTTCGTTGCCCTTTCTGTCTCGAATTTCCAAGTCAAACTCTTGCAACATTAATATCCACCTAATCAACCCGGGCTTTGCATCCTTCTTGTTGAATAAGTATCGGATCGCAGCATGGTCTGCGTGCACCACCACCTTTGTCCCCACCAGATAGGACCTGAATTTATCAAATGCATACACTAGTGCCAGCATCTCTTTCTATGTGACAGCATAATTAGCCTAAGCAGCATCCATCATTTTGCTTGCATAGTATATGGAGTGAAAAATCTTTTCTATCCTCTACCCCAGTACTGCACCCACGGCCAAATCACTAGCGTCACACATCAGCTCAAATGGGCATTCCCAGTTAGGAGCAATGAGAATGGGAGCTTCCACCAGCTTCTTCTTCATCTCCTCAAAAGCACTGACACATTCTGCCCCGAACTCAAACTTTACATCTTTTTCCAGTAGTCAGCATATCGGTCTAGAGATCTTTGAGAAATCTCGAATGAACCATCTATGAAACCCAGCATGTCCCAAGAAACTGCGAACACCCCTGATAGACACTGGCGGTGGAAACTTTTCAATGACCTCTACCTTGGAACGATCAACCTCCAAGCCTCTTTGTGACACTTTGTGGCCAAGGACAACGCCTTCCTTGACTAATAAGTGGCACTTCTCCCAATTCAGTACCAGGTTTGTAGCTTCACATCTAGCCAAGACCCTGTCCAAATTCTGCAAACATACAACAAACGAGTTACCAAAAACAGAGAAATCATCCATAAATACCTCTACATAGTTTTCCACCATGTCATGAAATATAGCCATCATTCATTGTTGGAAGGTGGCTGGTGCGTTGCGTAGCCCAAATGGCATACACTTGAAGGCGTATGTACCATATGGATAGGTAAATGTGTTCTTCTCCTAATCTTCTGGGGCTATAGCTATTTGATTATAGCCAGAATAGTCTTCCAGAAAGCAATAATACTCCTAGCCTACAATCCTGTCCAATATCTGATCGATAAATGGAATACGATGGTGATCTTTCCTGCTGGCCTCATTTAATTTTCTGTAATCCATGCAAATCCTCCAACCTGTGACCGTGCGAGTAGGAATCAACTCATTCTTCTCATTAGAAATAACTGTCATGCCCCCTTTCTTTGGGATAGACTGAACCGGGCTGACCCATTCATTGTCAGAGATTAGATATACCACTCCTGCATCTAGTCGCTTAATTACCTCCTTCCTCACCACATCATTCATCACTAATTCAACCTCCTTTGATGTTGCACAATTGGCTTGGATTCTTCCTCGATTAATATCGTATGCATGCAGAAGGTCGGGCTGATTCTGCGGATGCCTGACATTTGCCATCCTATGGCTCGCTTTCTCTTTTTCAAGACCACCAATGCTTCTTGAACTTGTGAATGTATTAGTACTAAAGAAATAATGACCGATAATGTATCAGCTTCTCCCAAAAATGCATACTGGAGGTGTGGAGGCAATGCTTTCAGCTCCAGTTTGGGGGCCTCCTCGATTGATGGCTTGGGTGGAGTCTCTAAGGATCTCTGTAGGGATTCAAACTCCTACTTTCGAAAGAACATTTTCTCCTCATCCAAAACATTCACCATTTCATAAGTTGCAACATCCTTGAATAGATCATGTCCCACCAACGCTCTTTCCAAGTAATCATTTGGGCTAATAAGCTGAAGTGTGGACTCTTGGTGAATAACAATAATGGTTGACAGCTCTTCATAAATAGCAGGTAGCTTCATGGCTTTGTAGACATCAAATACTTCTACCTTGTCATGGGCTATCATAGTTAGCTGCCCTGCAGCTACATCTATTAAAGCTCGTCCAATGGCTAAAAAATGACGTCCCAAAATAAATGGGACTTTGGAGTCTGGCTTAAATTCAAGGATTATGAAATCCACCAGATAAATAAGGAGCCCACTTGCACTAGCACATCTTCCACAATTCCATCTGGCCTCGCCAATGAGCGATCAGCTAGCTGCAAAATCACAATGGTGGGTCTTGGACTACCCAGACCCAACTTCTTGAAAACAGAGATGGGGATCAAATTAATGCTTGCCCCAAGATCACATAAACCACGGGCTCTAATGGACTGCCCAATAGTGATCTGGATAGTAAAACTTCCTGGATCTTTGAGCTTTGTAGGCAATCTATTCTGTATCTGAGATGTGAACTCCTCAGTAAGTGCAACTGTGGCATACTCCGTCAGTCTGCTCTTGTTCGCCACAATATATTTTATGTACTTGGCACACTTAGGAATACCCTACAAAATATCCACCAGTGGAAGATTAACGTGTACCTACTTTAATACTTCCATAATTTTTTGGAAGCATGCTTCTTCCTTATACTTTCTCAATCTCTAAGGGAAAGGGGGTGGTGGTGGTGACTTCACAGCTCCTGTTGAATTTCCACTCCCCGCTTGTTTATCATTTTCCTCGGCCTCCTTCTCTATAATTTCATCTTTTTGTGCTTGCTTTTCTGGCACCAACTCCTTCAGTTGTTTTCAACTCCTGGTGTTGACAACATTTACCTGCTTAAGGTTGGTGTCTGTATCACTCGACAACCCACCCAGGGTCGAGCATTCTGTGCTCCAGCTAGCTGTCCTAGCTGAATCTCCAAAGCCTTTGTAGCCAACTGTTGATTTTTCATGCCAACTGTCAATTTTACTTTGTCAGCCGCCATCTGAGCTTGGTTGGCTATAATTGTCTTCAGATTGTCTTCAATGTTGCTGGACTAAGTAGGAGCATTATTCCCTCTGAATTGGGGCTGAAAATTCTAATGTGCCCCCTGATTTCTGTGCAGACCCTGATTCGAACTTTGGCCTTGGTGACTATTATCGCCCCATGAAATATTTGGACGGTTCCTCTAGTTAGGGTTGTAATAGTTGCCATAATGCTGATTATTTCTCTTCTACATATTCCCAACAAAATAAACTGAGTCTGGGTTGGCACCACATGTCTCAGCTGAGTGCTCACTGCTACCACAAACTTCACACCACACTTGCTGGACTGCATTGACTGGAGCTTGTGGCTGCCACAAGCTCATGTTACTGAAATGAGTGTTCATCTGATTCTGTAATGCAACTATCTATGCAACAATAGCTGTGAGTCCGTATACCTGCCTCCTTCTTCACCACACCTCTAGGTGTGTCAGTATTCCATTCTGGGTTGCCTTGCGAAATCCGGTTCAGCAGTGTATACAGTTCCTTATAAGTCTTTCCCAAGGCTTGCCCACCAGCTATAGAGTCTAACAGGATTTTGGTGTGAGGCTCCAAGCCTTCTATGAAAGTGTGCACCAACACATCATTTGACTAGTGATGGTGAGGACAAACTCTCAACCTAGACTTGAACCTCTCTCATTCTTGGTACAGGTTCTCACCATCTCTCTTCTTGAAACTTAGAATCTGACTTCTAAGCCTTGTTGTCTTTCCAGAAGGAAAGAACCTGATAAAAAATTTCCTTGTCAAATCATCTCATGTGGTTATAGAGTTAGGTGGTTCATCTTTCAGCCACCTCTTCGCTTCCCCCAGCAAGGAAAACAGGAACAATGTAAGCCTCACATAATCTGATGATACCCCTGTGGGTATGTATGTATCACTGATCTCTAGAAAATTTTGTAGGTGCTATTGCGGGTCTTCATGGGGGAGACCTGTGAATTGTCCGCTGGTATGCAAAGTTGCATGATATTTTGTTTCAGCTCAAATCTACCTCCTGGCTCTGGCCTACGGATGCTAGAGGTAACATTGTTCACGTGGGGGATTGGCACCTCGTGTACTGTTCTTGCTGCCATTACTTCGGGTAACAACTCTGCCTGCCCAATTGGTGGATGCTATCGTTGTTCCAGAATTTCTCTGTAACAATTGTAACTTCCTTTTGAGAGCTTCTCTCCTTTGAAAATGAAATTGTCTTTCAGGCTCCAAAAATGGGTCCACCAATTCTTTATTCCTTGCCAGCTTTCAGAAATTGCTCTGTACCTGCAAGTGTAGTAGCTAAGATCAAGTTTTCAACCCTTACACAAAAACTTGCAAAACTAAAACTCAAAAATTTCACTAATTTCGCCATTCCCAGGCAACAACGCCAAAAACTTATTGCCGCCTAAATGCACGCAAGTGCACGTGGTCGTACAAGTAATATGGTGGCTCTTTCAAGCAGGATATCGAACCCGCAGGGACTATGACTTAGTGATTTTTCCTATTTTAGTATTTAAAACTATACTACGCAAGTATGTAAGTAACACAATAAATTAAGATTATCATAAATAATAATATAGAAAGTAAAAATAAATAAAGTTGAGAACGTTGATTAAAACAATAGCAATAACAGTATAAGGTTAGGGCTTGGGTTGCAATCATGTATAACTTATATTTTTCTTCAGCCACATTCTCTATCAGGTTGATGGTTGGGAAAAATTAAAGTATGGCTATAGTCTTTCCAACCTCTAGCCAATTGCCTAATTATGAACCTTGCAACTACACATATTAACTTGTGATGCAAAAACTCATCTTAGGTCTAGTAGAACTTGTTCCCTTTGTTAACCAAATATGGCATTGCAGGTATATTTCTATCATGCATGTGAATTTTACCTTCAATTTACAGCAATGATAATAACATATTCCCCTATTCCTCGTTCTACCCTAATAATTCTCCTTTCAGATTCAAATTAAGGTTAAAAATTTATCTTAAAGCTAGCCAAACACTAAAATACCAAAAGCAGGAATAGAAGAACAACCATTCTTGAAAGAAGAACATTTAGTTGAAATTAAAATAAAATCATATAATCATGCAAATAGTCTTAACCTCAGAATGAGGTGAATTAGCCACTCATTCGTTGGTTAAACATCTCCAGACAAATTTCTAACATAGGAACAATTGAAATTTTGAAGAAAAGAGAAGAGAAAGAACCCTAGAATCTTTTTCAGCTCAACTGCCATTTTCCACGTTCTCGCCAATATTTCATATAATGCCAAATAAAAAATCTAAGTGTTCTATTTATACAGGTGAAAGATTACACAGTGACAAACCATCTCTGTGTCACGGAGCTCATCGTGGAGGAATCACCCCAGGAGCTGTCGCGGAGGTGCACTAGAAATATTGGAAAGCTGGAAAGCCATGCTCTGTTTCATGGAGCTGAACGCGCCATTCTTCCTCCGTGACACGGACCAAACACAGACCCGCACTAGAATTTTGGGAGTTCTAAAATTTTAAGCTCCGTCACGGAGCTCAACATGCCTTATTTCCTCTATGACACGGACCAAACGCAGTCCTTCACTAGAATTGTGCCTTCAAAAGTTAATAAATTTATTCTTCTACCCAAGCACCGTGGCATGTTGTTAAACGTGAACAATCCCCAACGTGACACGGGAATGAATTCTCAAATTAGTTTTTAAGCTCTCTAAAGTTCCCATACTTCAACTCCGAGTGTCATCCAAACATCAAGATGAAATTATTATCTTTTCCACCTGTAAATAGTCACATCGCATTTATTAGTGCACAAGCATAATTACTCAAATCACGCATGAATACATCAGTATTATCCTCAACTAGGCTCCCGTATGATTTGCGTTTGGTTGTATAAATATGCCTAAGATCATGGGACAAGACCCCAACTAACTCACTAACAATTGAAACTGAAAACACTAATAACAAGCTGACAAGAAGGTCCTCAAAGGATGAGGAATCACCAACAAGTTGTGTATGCTAGAACTCTGATAGACTGGCTAGCGGCAAGACTGAACCTGAACGTCCGAGCCTATATCATGAAATCATATAGCACAGAGTATGCGGTCAGTACTTGGAATATACCGAGTATGCAAGGTAAGTAAAACTGCTAAATAAATAGAGTTGCAATCATGCATATCATAAAACATTTCATCATAAGATTCTGAGAGTAAGGCTTGCATGCAATTATCTGAAAATATGATTTAAACATAACTAAATATCATAAATGATTAGAGTGACCCAAATCTAAAATGATAAACATTAGTAAGACTGAATATTGGGTCAAACCTATTAAAAACATAATATCATAACTGATGAACATGCATTACTAAAATTATAAGGAACTATGGGAGACTTATCATATAACCAACATTACCACGATAGAACTTACGTGGTCCTAACTATTACACTCAAGTGGGCAGAGCTGTCGAAAGCCTTGTCATGGCTAAGGGCAATACCATGATATTGATATCAAGTTGAAGTTCCCTCGGGGGTAGAGAAATCTCACGAGGGAGGTCCCAAAGAATCTGAAAATACCTATGTTGGCACGTAGTTTTGAGGCACAAGGTTAACTGAATCCTTAGCCTACTCGGTGCTAGACGCTACTCCCAAAAACATGCATATGGTCTCCATTGCTTTTCAACGAAGCTGAATCATCATCTTTCGATGAAGCTGAAACATAATAGTACATGCATAATATAAAAATATAACATGAGGAGCCTTGGCTCAAACTATACCACAAGCTGAAAGTGGGAGTCTAGACTCCAAAACCATATAGTAAGCTAATAACATGAAATTGAAGTAATTCATGAAACATACTTGATCAAATGGGCTTGTCCAAACTTATACATGCTTTGAAATAGAATTGATAGTCAAAATCAAGGATATAAGCATGGGTAATTCAAATTCATATTTCATCATAGACATTTCATCATACTTGAAACATAGATCATAATCTCAACTCTTCATGAACTTTCATAATTGGGCATCATAATTGTAAAACTTTGAAATAATAATTTGTAGTTGAAATCATTATAAAACATGCCTATAAATCTTTAAAAAAATATTAGAAACATGAATAGAATTTCTCCATGATAGATACTTAGAGAATTTCACAAATTGGGTTAAACCCCATAGATTCATCAACCTTGAATTTTATGATTTAGAAGATGATTTGGGTATGGAAGTGAAGGAATACTTCCACTCATAACCCTACATACATGGGAAATCTGGTCTTACACTCTTCCTTGGAAGCCCAAAGGAATTGGAGAAGAAATTGGAGAGTTCTAAGCATGCTCTTCCTTAGGAATCCTCTAGTTTTGCATGCATGGGGAGGGAATAGGTTATAATAGATTTAACCCTCTTAAAACTCCCCTAACTGAGCTTAAAATGACATAGTTTAGGGCTTAGGAGCTTAGGAATTACGAATTTACCCTTACTAACTTCGCAGGAAAATACATTCTGCCAGGAGTAATGACTCATCCAATGGGTCATACTTAGGTTCAACGAGTCGTTACTTCGCTCCATTTTCCAAACCCAGGTCTGCAACCATGACTGGACAAGATGAGTTGTTATTTGTCCCAACGACTCATCGCTTTCGTCCGTTGCCACCACTGCCCACAACTACTCACCTTCTGGATGTCTTCCCAATGGGATCATACCATGACTCATCATTCCATAGAACGAGTCGTACCATGACTCATGTCAGTCACCTTGACAAAGACAACTCTTACAACGACTACTTGCCATGACCCGTTAAACTGACCAACGAGTCATTCCATGGCTCATTGGTCCTGGACCTGTAGACCAACATTCTCACCATGATAGGGACCCACAGTCCATGGGAGAATCCCACGACTCGTACAACGAGTCATCCTGAGATAATTTCCTAACTTTTCTGCTGCACATCCTTTCAACTCCCAAGTCTAGTCTTAGGCACTTCCGGGGTATTACATTACCATTATGGGCTTAAGCCTAAATATTTTATTTGGACTGATCATGGTGAGGCTGATGGAGAGAATCATGTATTTTGTAATTTGATCGGTGAAAGTAGTAGGTCTGCACAGGATCAAAGTAGTTCAACATGAGAGAGTGCATGAAATGGTCAATGATGAATTTGGGATATAATATAGGATAGAGAAGAAATTCCACTATGTGTAGGGAATCCGCATTCTGAGTTGTTTGTTGCAGTTAGACCTATCAATATCAAATCAGATTGGAGTGTTCCTCAAGCTGCTATGGACTCTATGGTTGGTTTTTTCGGGGAACTTGTTAACCCTGAGTTGAACATACCTAAGAATTTCTTTTAGGCAAAAAAATTGGTTTCCAAGTTAGGATTATCATATGATAGAAGTCATTGTTATGAAAATAGTTGCATGTTGTTCTATAACAATGATAGGGATATAGAAAATTGTAAGTTTTGTGGACATACTCGTTTTAAGCAGACTCCTGGTAGAAATATGGTTTCAGTTAAGGCGATACATTATTTACCTCTTATACCTCAGTTACAGTGGTTGTACGCATCGATGAGTGCTGCTCCTCATATGAGATGGCCCCGTGAGAATAGAAGGGCTCCTGGTATTATCTCTTTTCCATCAGATGGAGAAGCTTGGAAAAATGTTGATAGAAATTATCCTGATTTTGCTAGTGAACCAAGAAATGTTAGATTAGGCTTGTGTGCAGATGGTTTCACACTATTCTCTATTTTTGATGCACCCTACTCTTTCTGGTCTATATTCCTTACTTTGTATAATCTTCCACATGGAATGTGTATGATAAGTCCCTACATATTTCTAAGATGTATTATCCCATGTTTGCATAATTCAAAAAGTTTGGTTGATGTTTATCTACAACCTTTGATAGACGAGTTGAAACAACTATAGTCTGAAGGTGTAATGACATATGACATATCAACTAAGCAGAATTTCATTTTGCGTGCTTTTTTACTGTGGACTATAAATGATTTTCCGACGTATGAGATGTTGTCTGGTTGGATGATTGCTGGAAAATTATCTTGCCCGTATTGCATGGAAAATAGTAAATCATTCACATTAAAATATATTTGTAAAATATTCATTGTTTGATTGTCCCCATCAATTCTTGCCAATGGATCACGAGTTTAGAATAATGAAACATGCTTTCCAAAAGAATAAGATTGAAAATGATCCGCCACCTCCATTATTGTCAGGAAATAAAATTTAGGAGAGAGTTTGTCACTTGCCAAATGTTATAGAAGCTGAACCTTCTAGACTTTCTGGATATGGTGTTGGACATAATTGGACAAAACAGAGAATATTTTGTGAGTTGTCATATTAGAAGGACAACCTTCTGTGATGCAATCTTGACGTTATGCACATTGAAAAAAATTATTTTGATAATTTATTCAACACTGTGATGGATGTTAAGGGTAAAACAAAAGATAATCCAAAGGCTAGAATGAACTTAAAGGAATATTGTAGAAGACAGGACTATGGCTGCAACAAACACATAATAGTAAACTATTAAAGCACAAGGCGAGCTTTTCATTCACATTGGACAAAAAATGTGAGATTTGTGAGTGGGTTAAGAATATGAGGATGCCTGAGGACTATGCTTCAAATTTAGTAAAGCATGCATATATGAATGAAAGTTGTGTGGTATGAAAAGCCATTATTGTCATATTTTTATAGAAACTTTGATTCCTAATAGGATATGGAAGCCAATGTTACGCCCCGTAAGTTTCTATTGTTTAGCCGATGCGTACATATGTATGCTGAGAATTTTAGGGTACGACGCATGCGGTAAAGAAAGGTATCGGGGAAAGTGTGTATGAGAATGAAATAGAATGAGCAGGAGGCCAAAGAAGAAAAGAGGCGCAAGGAGCACCACGTCGCGCCCCTGCACTGATGCCTTGAGCGGTGCGACGCGCCAGTGTATTAGCGATGTGGGCGGCGCGCCGTGCCCCACCTTCCACCACCTTAAATCTATATAAACCCCCTTCATCTTTGAGAAATAATTATAACATTTTCCCAATATCAAAGGAGCAACGCGAACGGCAATTTTAGTTGATTTTCATCGAATTACGCTACGAGACTCCGTTCAAACTCAAATTCATCTTGGATAACAAGTTCCAGGCCTACGAGAACATCCCTACAGAGTTATTTCTTGAAATCTTTCCCATATTGTCGGAGCCCCGCCGAGTAAAAGTTGTCGGAATCACTTCTAATTGAGTGCCAAGAAACTACAAGTGATAGGTTGGCACTTCTACCTTCTAAACTCTCAGGAATTTGTAAGCTTTTGGCCGAACTGGATGAAGTTTGATTTGTAGTTAATGTTCTTGAAACGTATCATTATTAGCCATTCCTAATATTGAAGATAGCCTTATTCTCTTAGCGTAAAGGCTACAATTGAGTAGAATTACTGGCTTCAGGTTGGAAACTATTTGGGTGAACAAAAGTCGGCATTCGAGGTATGCTAAAGCTTATCTCTCTGGCAAGTTATTCTCGTCGTATAGTGAAACGACCTATGCCCTCGAAAGTAGACAATAATTTGTTATGTTGTGATTAGCTGCTACTAGTAGATAATGATCTTATATGTTGTAATTAGTTGTTGGTAGTAGATAAGGATTATGTGTGGTTCGCTGCTATAAGACGTATTGAGATTATACCATAGTATCCCTAGTCAGGAAAGGGTATGCTAAGTATAACAAACATTGGGTGCACCATAGAGAGTTCCCTGTTCACCTGTTTACCATTTAGAGGTATTTTTATGTTTTACTGTCATGCCAAGGCCTTAGAAGTTTATAGTTAGCTGTTGGGCCTAACTTGGTAAGTTGGATAGCATAGGGCATACCAGTCTATATAACTTTTAGTTTGATGCCTATATTGTTAATGAAGCTCGCCCAGAGGCCGTTGGCATACCTTGATGCCTCCAGGTCCAGAATTTGGATAGGGTGGTCTTACCTTTGAGTCGGTGGCACCAGGGTTGCCTAGTGAACTGAGCAACTGCCTGCCATGCGATTTGGCTACTGTCAGTGATTGTTACTTTCAGCTGACTCAATACTTATTCTACAGGTTGCTCAGAAAACCACTCCAGTTGTTACAAGTCTAACAGGCTAGTTGATACCTTAAGGAGGAAACCTTATTAGTAGTTAGATGTAGGGCCAACGCCCTAGGAGACTCTTACAAATGCTCATGTGCTTGCTACCGCATAGGGATAGGTCCAGATACCTTTCTATGAGGCTATGAACTATCCATAGGGGCCATTTGAAATATGGACAGACCAAGTTAGTGTCTAGGGACTAGAATCTAGTATCACAGCATTACCGCCAGGCTAAGAATTATAGCATATTGCCTGTGGGAAGTTAGGGCTGACTGCTTAGGAACGTATCTAGTTGGTAATAGCCCTATAGTCGTCTCAAACAAAAGAATCATATAGATGGTCGCCTACGACTTAGTTTTTTGCTTATAAGCTATCATTTCCTAGCATGACCTTAAAAGTATCGCTTAGGCCACTCTGAACCTCGCCCTATCCTGTCCAGACAGTTAGAGGTTATAATCACTGCCAGGACCCTTTGGTTAAGTGTAGGCACACTGGGTGTGCCAGTTGGCAGCTATACAGACTATTCTAGGGGTGAGTAATGGTTGTGTTAGGCCTAAGGTGGCCAGATACACCTTTTGAGTGGCTAGATTGAGACTAAAATGTAGTACTGCGATCGGGATCGACCCCACCTAAGATGGCCTTCTGTTGACTAACTTAAGGGTTGATAACTGTGTCGTCGCCTACAGGGCTATGGATCGCTCAAAGGAGCTATGTGATGTCGCTCAGAGGAGCTATGTGATGCCTGCAAGGACTATATTCAGGCCTATAAGGCCATAGTTATGTCCATCCATGTCTGGACCTCTTCTTAGGCCATACTGGCATTACTGACCCTCCATCGAGCCTTATGTGCCCAGGGTGCAGTTACAGGAGCCCAACAGGCTCAGACACAGTTACAGGAGTCCAGTGGACTTAATTACAGACCCAGAAGCCAGGTAGGTTGGCTATAGTTACCAGTAGAATTATAAGGACCTTGTTAAGGGTATATAGATTGAATTGTACTTGTCAGGGCTTACGGAGGCCCCGATAGGTTATTTCTATGTTGCTTGCACCTTTCAGGCTTATCGGGGCCAGGTTAGGTTCTTGTTTGTATACGTGCTTGTTGAATATATGGATGTATAGCTATGTAGCTTCAGTTCTTATTTGTGTAGTGGCTTACTAGATGCAACTTATGGATAAAAAAGCTTATAGGTTAACTTCTGCCCTTGTTGCTGATTATTTTCAGTTCTTTATTAGCTTTTAATCAACTTTGTTACTGCCTTACATATTCAGTACATATTGTACTGATGCCCAACTATTGGGCGCTGCATACTTGTCTGCAGGCTTAGACAGACAGGTTTTGGGACCTCCTAGAAGCTATTCAGAGTCAGTAGATTGGCTAGCTCCTTTCATTCGGAGTTGCCAGGTTGTAGAGGTTTACCTATCTTTTATTTGTATAGCATTTGGGTAGGATGGGCCCTGTCCCAACCAATATTTTCACTCTTAGAGGCTTGTAGACTATAGTCTTCAGGTAGCTGTTCATGTTGGCCATGTGGGGCCTATATTTGTTGTGTTTTGTATGTTGGTCGCGTGGAGCCTAATATAGCTTCTAGTTAGAGTCCTTGTCAGATGTGGTTGGTATATGACTGACTGTCTGTCTTTTTGTTATGACTAGACAGCATTGTGGTCTAGTCAGCCTGCATAGGATCCCTTATTGTTATGTTGGCTGCGTTAGTTGTTTTCCATTACAGGTACTGCGTGGCATTGTTGGCCCGAGGCTGAGTTTACAGCTGAGATATAGCAGTTTTTCATCTTAATTTGGAATTGTTGGCAGTCACTAGAGGTGCATATTTCCATCCAGGTTAGCCCAGGTCCCAATGTGGCATTAGGTGCTAGTCATGCCTCCTAGGGTGGGGTGTGACAAACTTGGTATCAGAGAAACATCGTATCCTAGGGAGTCTGCAAGCCGTATCTAGTAGAGTCTTGTTTATAGATGTGTTGTGCACCACATTTTATAAGCGGGAGGCTACAAGGCATGATAATATGGTTACCCCTCTTTCTTCTCAGATCGTGCCATAGAGCCAAGTTGTATAGGGTTGAGTCCCTTAGCTTTGATTTTTATGTCCTTCTAGAATAATGTTGATATGAGATGGAGTGCAGCCAGCCACAAGCCAGATACAACAGCAGGAGAGGGTAACAATGAGATGCCATAGTTGGGGGACAACCCAACCTGAGGGCGAAGAAGAGACCTCTGTTTCAATTTCCCCAGCATCCTTCAGGGGCAATAGGAACTTTATAGGGCAACAAACATGCCATTACTGCTCCCAGTTCTTCCTACACCCTCAAATTAGGATGTTAGGAGTATAGCATACATGTTGACTTACCTAGTAGCTACTCAGCATTAGACAGGGGTAGTAGTTAGTACTAGATTACCTTAAAGGTACAAGAGGTTGCAAAAATTACGAGATTCTTACATCCACCCCTTTAGAGTTTGTGGAGTTTCATACCTTAGCCCCACTGTAGTATGATATGGTTATTTTCCACCTCCTAGCCTCTTCCTAGTACAACAACAAGCGTAAGTATTGAAGCTATGTTGCCAAGAGTAAATAGTAAAGGAAGGCTAGATTCGTGGATTCATGGGAGGATGTTTGAAAAGTGGTCAAGAACCCCTAGTACTTAAATAAGCCACCTAAATCTTCATTACAATAAAGATCAGGATAACAGGTAAAGTTGCTAGGAGAAACCGAGTACATGTGAGAGTCCATAAGTAGTAGGCTCCCAGTATTAGTAAGCTCAGGCCAGAAATAGGCTGACCCTGCAACAGTATGTTGATGGCGATAGTGAACACCTAGAGAATAATGGTTATGGCCCTAGTTTGTTGTTAAAGGTCAAAGAGGTCATAGGATGGGACCCTACCCCAGTGAGGGTCAGGATGATATAGGTAACTAGACTTGGCCAGTAGTATCCTTGCAAGTACAGTGCATGGGGCAAAAACCTCAGATTTCAACCTAGTGAAGCAAGGGTCAAACATGAGCATTTAGTTCTGGAGAAGAACGGAACCACCCCTAAGATGTAACTTTGACATTAGAACTGCCGCTGTATCTCGAGATATAGGCATCAGGCTAACACTTAGAGGATAGTGAGACTATAACCTACAATATTGAAATATCACCTCTAGTTGTAGAGGCAAAAGGAGTGATAGTAAAGAAACCTTAGCCTAGTACAGCCCAGAGACAGGACCCAGCAGAAGGAATCATTGGTCTTCGAGATAGCATGGGGCAGAGTATCGAGACCCAGAGGTCGACTTTGCGTTCCAAATGTGGCAGGGCTTCGCTAGTAGACCGTAGAAAAGGTACACCATATCCATTATTCCCTCCACCTAGGTTTGATGAAAATGCATCAGGTTATAAGAAACGAAAAGATCTAGCGGGGGCACGGGAAGAATGAGAGGCATTGTTGAGCTATCGCACGATACTCCAATTGCCAGCAAATGAAAGCTGGACATCAGGACCGTGACGAGCTAACTCAGGACATAGTCATGCTTGCGTGAAAGCTGGAAGTAGCCAATACGAATTTAATTATATATTTACCTCGTACTAGACATAAATTTGACTCTACTTGAGTTGATATTGGATGGCTAAGAGGGCCAACTCATTTCTTGTCAGTCAGAATTATATTTCAGTTAAAATTTACGCTGAGTTAAATACTAAAGAAATAGTTCGGCTATATGATTCCCTAGTGTATATCAAATTCGGAGAGAGGGGCACAACTCACAGTTAGGTTTTGGGAAGGGTGTCAAAACGGATTAGGGCGCAGATTAACTTGAGTACAACTTCTCATCCCTAGACAGATGGCCAAGTAGACCACATGATTAAGACGCTCGAAGATATGTTATGGGTGGAAATTTAGGTCCCCTACAAGATGGCCTGAAGTAGGGAATTCAGGGTTAATTGAACCTGGAATAATACATCAGTTAGAGGGAAAAGTTAAACTTATTTGATAGCATTTATTGATAGCCCAAGGTCGTCAGTAGTCCTATTCTATTGTACTGTGTAGAGAGTTGGAGATTGAGGCAACAACTGGGTATTCTTGAAAAATTTTCGAAGAAAGGTGTTATGAAATTCGACAAGAAGGGCGGACTTAGCCTTAAATTTATTAGGCCATAACGAACCTTCCGGAAGATCGGCCAAGTGGCCTATGAGTTAGAATTGTCTTTGGGGCTAGGATCTATTCATCAATGCTACACAAGTGCATAAGGGACCTTTCTCGGGTTATCCCAGTCGAGGATGCCCAGGTTACAGAAGATCCATCCTACAAGGAGACTCCAATAGTTACACTAGGTCATCAGGTCCGCAAGGACTATCTTGAGAACCAAAGATGTAGCTTATTAGAGTACTATAGGGGAGCAGAAATATAGAACAGATGAATGGAAAAGCTAAGGATGACACAAAGTCTGGATATCTTTAGTTGTACAGGCTCTACAACGATGGTATATAGACTCAGCCGATTTTGGCTAACGCAAAATAGTTTCAAATACTATATAGTTGCCTTTGTTGCTATTGTTGTCATTTGCCTCCATATATGTTGTAGAATTATGCTAGTCAGTTGCGTGTAGCGTTTTGTGAGGTGCCTATGTTGGACTTTTTTTTGTTTCAGGTTTTCGGATAGTCCATATTATAGAGGAGACTCTGCGAAAATTTATCTGGAAATAGTTAAAGGAATTGAGTCTCTTAATCTTAAGATTACATTTGAGGATAAATGTTCCTAAGAGGGGGATGATGCTACACCCCTAAGTTTCTATTATTTAGCCGATGCATGCATACATATATTGAGAGCTTTGGGGTACGACGCGGGCAGGAAAGGGCTCGGGGGATGAGTGTACGAGCACGGAGTCGAACGAGCAGGAGGCTGAAGCAGAGGCAGGGCACAAGGAGCGCCCCTGCCCGGGCTCCTTGAGCGGCGCATCACACTCGTGTATTGGTGCTGAGGGAGGCACGCCGCGCCCCCCACCCCGCACCTCAAATCAATATAAACCCTCTTCATGCTTTGAGAAATCATTCTAACATTTCCCCAAAATTAGAAGAGCGATGCGAACGGAAATTTCAGTCGATTTTCACCGAATTACGCCGCTAGACTCTGTTCAAACTCAAATTCGTCTTGGATAACAAGTTCTAAGCCTATGAGGAACGTCCCTAATAGTTATTTATTGAAATCTCACTCGGATTTCCGGAGGCCTGAGTAAAAGTTGTCAGAATCATTTCTAATTGAGTGCTAAGCAACTACAAGTGATAGGTAAGCACTCTACATTCTAAACTCTCAGGAATTTGTAAGCTTTCAACCAAATTGGATAAAGTTTGATTTGTACTTAATGTTTTTGAAAGGTATCGTTATTATATATTCCTAGTATTGAAGATAGCCTTATTCTCTCAACGTAAAGTCTATAATTAAGTGGAATTACTAGCTTCGGGTTAGAAACTGTTTGGGTGATCGAAAGTCAGCATTTGAGGTATGTTAAGGCGTATCTCTCTGGCAAGTTATTCTCATCGTATAGTGATACGACCTATTCCCTCAAAAGTAGATAATAATCTGTTATGTTTTGATTAGCTACTACTAGTAGATAATGATCTTATATGTTTTAATTAGTTGTTTCTAGTAGATAAGGATTATATATATTGTGGTTAACTGCTATAAACATATTGAGATTATACCATAGTATCCCTAGTTGGGAAAGGGTATGTTAGGTATAACAAACACTAGGTGTGCCATAGAGAGTTCCCCGTTCACCTGTTTACCATTTAGAGGTATTTTGATGTTTTACTGTCGTGCCGAGGCCTTAGAAGTTTATAGTTAGCTGTTGGGCCTGACTTAGTAAGTTGGACAGCATAGAGAGTAGTCGGGAGATATAACTTTTAGTTTGACGCCTATACTGTCATTGAAGCTCGCCTAGAGGCCGTTGGCGTACCTTGACGCCTCCAGGGCCAGAATTTGGATAGGGTAGTCTTATCTTTGAGTCGGTGGCACCAGGGTTGCCTAGTGAACTAAGCAACTGCCTGCCATGCGATTGACTACTGTTAGTGACCGTTTGTTTCAGCCGACTCAACGCTTGTCCTACATGTCGCTCAGGAAACCACTCCAGTTGTTACAAGTCTGACAGGCTAGTTGATACCCTAAGGAGGAAACTTTATTAGTAGTCAGATGTGGGGCCAACGCCCCAGATGACTCTTACAGATGCTCATGTACTTGCTTCTGCATAGGGCTAAGTCTAGATATACCTGTCTATGAAACTATGAACCCTCCACAGGGGCCATCCAAAATATGGACAGACCAATTTAGTATCTAGGGACTAGAATCTTAGTATCACAGCATTGCCGCGAGGCTAAGAATTATAGCATGTTTCCTGTGGGAAGTTAAGGCGGACTGCTTAGGAACGTATCCGATTAGTAACAACCCTGTAGTCGTCCCAAGAAAAGGAATTGTTATACCCCGTAAATTCTTGACATTTAGATGGCCTATTCGCATGTTGGTTAAGAGTTTTAGAACTCCATACATGCTAGAAAAAGGGCCCGGGGAGAGACCGGACAAGTGCCAAGCCAGAGTGTCGCAAGGCAAATGCGACTTATAAATTGCATTCGACAAATACGACTTATAAATCGCATTCGAAAAATGCGACTTAAAGGCCCCAAGTATATAAAGCCTTCCCACTTTGTTTTAAATCATTTCCCATTTTTCAATTTCCAGTAAGCGAACAAAAACAGAGGAAGACGAGGATTCCATACAAATATTCATCCGATTACGCCGTCAAACGCAGTCAAAACTCAAATTAACTTCGGGTAGCGAAGTATAAAGCTGCAGGAGCATTCCTACGGAGTTAGTTTCGTGAAATTCGGTCGGCGAATCGTCATCCTACCTAGCTAAGGTAAGTGGAATTTCTTCAAATTAGTGTCAATATACTCCTAGCCCTAAAATGAGTATTTCTCCCTTCCGGACTTCCGAGAAATAGCGAGTTTTCGGCTGTTTTTTGATCAGTCAAAGTTTGGGCAGTATATATATTCAAAGTAGTGTTTTCTTCCAGAATATTGATGAATTTAGTTTTATTTGCTATGAATATGAATGCAGTTGGAAGAAATAGCTGGATATTGGCCGAGTTACGTCAGTTATTCAAGAAGTCGGCAACTAAGGTATGTAAAGCCAGTTTCTTCTGCAAGATAGTAATTCTAGTATAGTAAAATAAAATAAATTCCAGAAGAACATTTCAAAGCCGAGTATTATGCCCAGTGTGAATTCAGTAAGCATGCTTGAATAATTATTATGTCATATTCAGAATAAAAGTCAGTAAATTAGTATCAGAAAGCGAGATATTATTCTAGACTCAGTATAACTCAATGTCAGATTCAGTATAATTCAGCAAGGGATTCGAAATAGAATATCATAACATGGATAGTATAATCAGATTTAATATGTATGTTATATGTGATTATTGTTGTTTGTAGAGACCTGATTGTTCTATGTTGGGCACCCTTAGAGCTTTCTTGTTGCCCCAAGGTTAATAGTTGTGTCGACTCTCCCTCCAGAGGGTGAGGATATGTCACTCCAAGGAGACGTATGTCGTCTGGCAGAGGACGAAGATGGGAGGCAGCATTCCCCATAGCAGGCTGATCAGCATTATAGCACGCCCCCGTCGAGCGCTTGCGTTCGAGGTACAGATTACAGATTACAGACAAATCTCATATCACAGTTTACAGGAGTCCTCCGGACTTAGATACAGCTACAATCAGGGGCTAGAGAGCCCAAGTTGCATCCCCAGGGGCCGGCGGGATGCTCGTAGTTACTAGGTGAGTGGTGTGAATAGTTACTAGGTGGATGGCGACCTGGGTAGGGGTATATAGATTTCATGTTGATTAGTACCTTCCGGCTTATTGGGGCTGGTATAGGTTCTTGTATGCTATATGTGTTATTTATTAAATTGATAGATAGCAGGCCGCACTGACAGGTATGATTCTCACCTTCTCTCCAGTACAGTTAAACTCATTTCAGATTCTGCTATCCCAGATAGTCTTAGCCATCTCCTATACTTCAGTAAGTATCAGTATTACTATTTATTGATCTTGGGCAAAATAGCATGCCCAAGTGATGCTTTATAACTTAGTTTTGTCTTATTTATCGACTTAATTATATGCATTCTCATGTACTTCTATGTAAATGTGAATATATATACTAACCAACATGATTAGTTCTTGTTTTTGTAGGTTTAAAATGAATTTGAGGAACTAATCCATGAGTTGGTAAAGTGGAGAAATGGAATGGGAAGCAAATTACAAAAGTCGGAAGGAACCATGCCTTGGCAAGGTTGGTTGCGCCAGGCAGCGTGCCACGCTGTGCGTGAGCAGCGCCCAGCCCCATGCCATGCCAATGCCAGGCGCAAGAAGAAGGCAGCAAGCAGGCCACCTGCGCGCCAGCTCCGTGCCACGCCAGACAATCTGCATGACAATGGCCGTGTCACACGGGCCTTCGCACTGCACAGGCAACGTGCCACACTGGCCATCGCGGCAAGCTTCAACCGAATGTCATTTTTAGGTGCTTTCCAGTGTGCTTCCGTGATTTCTCCATGTCACAAAGGTAAATTAGCGCGTTCACCTCTGTTCCACGGAGCTATTCCATACCGAGCATAATTTTTTATGTTTCTCATTTACTATTTATTTCTGTAAAACTGCCAAGGAGTGAAGGGAGAAGTGGAAGAACTCACCTAGGGTTCATCAATTTCATCTTCTCTTCTACCAATTCTTGTAAGTATGTTACTTTAATTATGTTTTCTTGTAATTATACGAACTTGAGTGGCTAGAACCCTTCCTCTAGGGTTGAAACCACATGGTATGATTGTGAATCCATGATTTTGCTTTGGTTTTAAGTTATTAATTGTTGTTTTGTCTTACATTCTTAATTATGGTTGTTTTTATGATTGATCACCATGAAAACACACACGTTACACCTAGATTAAAGCTTGAGAAAGTAAACCTAGGCAAGAACAAAGAATGTAGGGAGCAAGTTTGTATCTTATGATATAATTCGCGGTTAGGATAAGAAATTATACCTAATTTGCCTTGCTTGGTTACTAAAACGGGATGAGCTAGACACCAACTTAGAATTATCACATCACCACTCGTAGAAGTAGTTGTGAAGCTAAGTTCGGTTAAATTATTAGAGGTACAAAAGTCCCTAATCAAGAGCATAAACCCCGTAAACCACATCCACGTAATTGAATTGCCCATGAACTAGAATGTCACATCCCCGCTCAATGATGTAGTTGTGAGGCTAGTTTGTTGTGATTAGAGGCTCGAAAGACCATAAACATGCAATTGTAATTATGTGAGACGACAATTGATAATTCCATACTTAAACCATGACAAAGCGTAGTATCGCATGATTATCTGGCTTTAGCTCTAGTTGCTCCTTGAATCATTTCAGAGTATTTCGATGACCACCCCTAGACTTAATTAAACTTTATCGAAAAAGTCTCTATCAACACTTGTGAAAGTTAATATCACACTTGAACTTGATAATTAGCTGAATTGGTCCAGTCCCTGTGGGTTCGACATCCGGCTCTTAAAAAGGGCCACTGTATTACTTGTAAGACCACGTACACTTGCGTGTGCTCTCGGGCAGTCGTCAATAATTTTTTGGGGCCACTGCTGCGCAGTCTCAACAAGTTTTTGGCACCGTTGCTAGGGACTCGGCAAAGTTTTGTAAATTTGTCTATTTTTGTGTGATTTTTAATTTCCTTAAGTGTTGAGAAACTTGGTCTTAGTCTGACTTATTGCAGGTGACAGGTTGTCATGTCGAGCTGGCTAGGAATAGAGAGCTTGTGGAACCGTTGCTTGAACCAGAACATCAAATTCATTTGCGAAGGAGAGTAGCTCTTGAGCAAAAGCTGAAAAGACTTCAAGAAAAGGTACAACAACAACCACCCGTAGGACAAGCACAATTGTCACTAAAAGCAATGGTAGCCAGACCAGTTCACAATGTGGCAATCCCACAAGCGACGAATGTGAACTCTAGTATCCGTAAACCGGAACCTGGAGGGAACTTTGAATTGAAACAGAACATGGTGCAGCTATTACATTCTAGTGGTCAGTTCACTGGGATGGCACATGAGGACCCGCAGTAGTACCTACAGAATTTTCACCGGAGTGTCCACAGATTATGTCCGACTTATCGTCTTCCCATTTTCACTATTGGGAGAGGCAAAGATGTGGTTGAAAGCTGAACCACCAAACTCCATAACTTCTTGGGATGATTTGGCGAAGAAGTTCTTGATCAGATTCTTTCCTTCAGGTAAGACTGCAAAATTGAGAAGTGAAATACTGAGTTTCAAGCAGAGGCCTGATGAGAATTCATATTTGGCTTGGGAAAGATTCAAGTCATTATTAAGAGACTGTCCCCGTCACCAACAATTGAATGAAGTGCTGGCCCATACCTTTGTACAAAGTCTAGACCCACATATAAAATATTTTCTAGACTCTACATCAGGTGGGCAAGACTTAGATAAGACTTATGATGAGTTGTACACGCTATTGAACAGAATTACATAGGGAAATCTAGAGTGGCACAACGAGTCATCGAGAGGGGTAGGAAAGAGAGCAGGGTTGATAGAAGTAGATGGTATGAATGCCTTGGCATCACAGCTAGCGTCATTCCAGCATCAGATTATGACTCAGTTCAATAAACTGAGTATGAACCAACAGCAGGGTCAGGTTAATGCAGTTCAGCAAGCTCCGAGTTGGTGTGAAATTTGTGGAAATAATGGGCACAATGCAGAGTCTTGTGGAGCCAATCCGGAATCAGTCAATTTTGTTGGGAATGTGCAGAGGAACACTCAGAATTTTGGAAACAACTACAACAAAAATTAGCAGAGCCACCCAAATTTTTCTTGGGGTGGAAATCAAAAGCAAAGTTATTTGCAACCTCAACAGCAGCAGTATCAGCAAAATAGGTAGAATGATGGCCAGTTGAGCAGCAATATTGAGGAAACGTTGCAGAAAATCATGGAGACCCAGACTCAGTTAGCAGAAAATCAGGCGAGGATGGCATCAGACTTGAAGAATCAGTAATTGGCCACCCGCAATCTAGAAAAACAGATAGGTCAGATAGCAACTGCTCAAAACATGAGACCGCAGGGAGGACTACCAAGTGACACAGATCCTAACTCCCATCAGGTCAACACCATCAGTCTGAGGAGTGGCAAACAATTAGTTGATGCAGTGCCAAAAGAGAAGAGAAATGAGGTGCAGCCGGAGTTGGTCAGACAAGGATCATCCACTAACAAGGGAGAGAATCAGAGTGCTGTGCAACAAAATGCACAATCTTCATTGCAGCCAGCAGAAAGACCACCACCACCATTTCCTCAGAGATTTAGAAAGAGCAAGGAGGGGGAATCCTTCAAAAAGTTCTTTGAGATTTTCAAAGAACTTCACATAAATTTGCCTTTTCTTCATGTTTTGCAGGGAATGCCCAAGTATGCTAAATACTTGAAAGATGTGATGGCGAACAAAGTTAGATTGGTGCATGTCCAGATGCTAGCACTGACTGAGGAGTGCAGTCACAGGGTATTGAGCAAGATTTGTAAGAAGCTCAAAGACCCAGGGAGTTTTACCCTCCCCATACAAATTGGTAAAGCTGGAGTGCTATGAGCCCTATGTGATTTAGGGGAAGCAGTTAATCTAATGCCCCTATCTTTATTTAACACCCTGGGGTTGGGGAAACCACGACCAATAAGATTGATGCTGCAGCTGGCGGATAAGTCGCGAGTGGCACCGAATGGAATCATAGAGGACCTTCTCATCAAAGTGGGTAAGTTTATTATACCTGCTAGTTTTATTATATTAGATTTTCATGTTGATGACCAGGTACCCTTAATCTTGGGACGGCCATTCTTGGTCACCGGAGGAGCGGCAATTGACTTAAGAGCAGGGACCCTGAAAATGAGGGTCGAGGAGGAAGAAGAACTCTTCTGAGTATACCAAGAGATTAACCCACCCACACACTATAGAAACCTTTGTAAGGTTAGTGTGTTGTCATAGGATGAGTGTGGGGTGGGTGATTCTACAGTCCATGGCCCAAGGTAATGATAAGTGTTCAGCCCGAGTCTGATAAAGGGCTTCAGAGTGTGAAGAAGTTGGAGGAAGAGAGGAATAGAGTGGAGGCTGTTTCCTCTAAAATTCAAAAGAGAAGAAGATGGTTCTCAAAAGGGAACCCAGGTATGAGGATGTACTTAAAAGGATAGTCCACGTCGTGTCGCAACATAAAATAAGGCGCTGCTCTGGAGGCAACCCAAGGGTACCACAGGTACAATTTGTAATTTCTGTTTATGTGTTTTTGTTTATTTTCAACTTGTGCTATTTTTGGTGGAAAGTTAGGCACAGATGGAGGGAAAGTCTGAGTACCCGTGGAGGAGGAAGCTAACAAGCATGGAAGAGAAAAAGTGTGGGGTCAAACACCCACTTGTGCAAATTTGAAGAAAAGCATGCTATTAGCTAGGCCTAGAGGCCTCAGGGAGTATTTCTCACTCTTTTAAATGTTAATTAGATGCTTTGGGGACATAGCATGATTCAAGTGTGGGGTGAGAAAAATTTTAAAATTTTTTTATGCTTAATGATTTTTGGTGAATTAGTGCTTGGGAGAAATATTGAAATAAAAATTTTGAGTTGAGCATGACTTCACCGCCCGTTGGTTTTTCTTGTCGATTCTTTTTCGACGGGAGGGTCTTTGAACCGAAGAATAAAAATTTTTTCTTTGTCTGTATATAATGTTTGTAGTCATAGTTAGAGACTATTTCCGACGATGGATGGATGACGACCGTTTGAGGAAAAATAGTCAATAGGTTTTGGTTTTTGAACCCGTAGCAAATTGTTGGCTTGATGTTCTTGTTATGTGCTATACATGATGGTAAGATGCAAGTGTGATTAGTGTTGAAGCATGTAAGAAGTGTATAACTTTGTTTGAGACACTTAGGCTCTTGAATTTGACTCGATCTAGTTGAAGCTTAATTCTGAATTCTTGTGATTAGCTGAGTAAGAGTCGGCTGAATGTGTCTTGAATTGAGCATGTGCTGTGAGTATAAGTTTTTTGAATATTCCGTGCTATTGTGGAATGTCTAGAACTTGCCTTGTGTGTATATAAAACGAAATGAAGGATGTGGATTGTAGGAGATGATTTAGGCATTTCTTCGAATGAACCTAATTTTTATCCCTCACTTTACCTACCTTGAATGTTGAATCCTAGTGAGCCCCATTGAGCCTTAAGCCTATTCTTTGATAGCTACAACATAAGCTTAATCCTTTCTTTCAGTAGCCTTGAATTTGATCCAAAACTCCTAAGCGCTTAAGGGAAAAATCCGAAAGAGTGAAGGAGTGAGAAGCATGAAAAAGAAGGAAAAGTAGTAGTTGTAAAAGTTGAGAAAAGGTCAAAGGTGCACTTGTTTGAAAATGTTCGAGTATTGGTAGGGAGTAGGAAAATAAATGAATGAAAAAGTTGTTTAAGTACCCCTTACTAATAAGCTGAGTGTGCATAAAGAATGGGAACAAGAAGAGAAAATTCAAGAGTGAAAAGAATGAGGAGGAAGTAAGAAAAGAGATGTCCTTAATGAAGGGTGAAGTTACTAAAAGCGCTTGGGGAAAATAACCACTGTTATTATCCATAATATGACCTACTTGTCCCTTAGCTTACATTATAACCCATTAAGTCCTACTTGATCTTATGTTCATACATCCTTAAATTAGTGGAGTAAAACACTAAGGGCAAGCTTATGGTTCACTACATGATGCATGTGAATTCATTGAGAGAGTGAGCGTAATTCTATTCATATACCCATACATGTTGTGTTTTAAAAACTTGCGAGTAAGAATGGGTAACTCCCTTGTTGTAAGGGCACATGTTTAATGAGAGATAACATTCATGTCAGATTTCTTAATCGGTTGATTTGCATGAGTTTTCTAAGATTGAGAGTCGATTCTCGAGGTTAAGAAGTCTTAACATAGTTATATATCATTTCAATGATTAAATCGTGCATGCTCTATTTTTAACTTGTTATCTTAAATAATCATTACAGTCATAGCTTGAATAGTCTTGCTAAATTAGTTATGTGTGAGTCTTCATTTACATGAGATGTAAAAGGGTTGTTCGAGGACGAACAAGGCTTTAAGTGTGGGGTAGGTGATCTTGGGCAAAATAGCATGCCCAAGTGATACTTTATAACTTAGTTTTGTCTTGTTTATCGACTTAATTATATGCATTCTCATGTACTTCTATGTAAATGTGAATATATATACTAACCAACGTGATTAGTTCTTGTTTTTGTAGGTTTAAAATGAATTTGAGGAACTAATCCATGAGTTGGTGAAGTGGAGAAATGGAATGGGAAGCAAATTACAAAAGTCGGCAAGGAACCATGCCTTGGCAAGGCTGGCCGTGCCAGGCAGCGTGCCACGCAGTGCGTGCGCCGCGCCCAGCGCCGTGCCACGCCAATGCCAGGTGCGATAAGAAGGCAGCAAGCAGGCCACCTGCGCGCCTAAGTGCCACGCCAGGCAATCTGCACGACAGTGGCCGTGTCACGCGGGCCATCGCGCTGCACAGGCAGCGTGCCTCGCCGGCCATCACGGCAAGCTTCAACCGAATGTCATTTTTAGGTGCTTTCAAGTGTGCTTCTGCAATTCCTCTGTGTCACGGAGGTAAATTAGCACGTTCACCTCCATGCCACGGAGCTATTCCATACCGGGCATAATTTTGTATATTTCTCATTTACTATAAATAGGTCTCTTAGCTCCTAAAATCAATGGGTCATGATTTATTTTTGAAAAATTGCCAAGGAGTGAAGGGAGAAGTGGGAGAACTCACCTAGGGTTCATCAATTTCATCTTCTCTTCTACCAATTCTTGTAAGTATGTTACTTTAATTATGTTTTCTCGTAATTATACGAACTTGAGTGGCTAGAACCCTTCCTCTAGGGTTGAAACCACATGGTATGATTGCGAATATATGATTTTGTTTTGGTTTTAAGTTATTAATTGTTGTTTTGTCTTACATTCTTAATTATGGTTGTTTTTATGATTAATCACCATGAAAACACACACGTTACACCTAGATTAAAGCTTGAGAAAGTAAACCTAGGCAAGAACAAAGAATGTAGGGAGCAAGTTTGTATCTTACGATATAATTCGCGGTTAGGATAAGAAATTATACCTAATTTTCCTTGCTTGGTTACTAAAACGGGATGAGCTAGACACCAACTTAGAATTATCACATCACCACCCGTAGAAGTAGTTGTGAAGCTAAGTTCGGTTAAATGATTAGAGGTACAAAAGTCCCTAATCAAGAGCATAAACCCCGTAAACCACATCCACGTAATTGAATTGCCCATGAACTAGAATGTCACATCCCTGCTCAATAATGTAGTTGTGATGCTAGTTTGTCGTGTTTAGAGGCTCGAAAGACCATAACATGCAATTGTAATTATGTGAGACAACAATTGATAATTCCATACTTAAACCATTACAAAGCGTAGTATCGCATGATTATCTGGCTTTAGCTCTAGTTTCTCCTTGAATGATTTCAAAGTATTTCGACGACCACCCCTAGACTTAATTGAACTTTATCTAAAAAGTCTCAATAAACACTTGTGAAAGTTAATATCACACTTGAACTTGATAATTAGCTGAATTGGTCCAGTCCCTGTGGGTTCGACATCCGGCTCTTAAAAAGGTCCATTGTATTACTTGTAAGAGCACGTACACTTGCGTGTGTGCTCGGGCAGTCGTCAACAAGTTTTTGGTACCGCTGCTGCACAATCTCAACATTTATCTTCAGTTATGTTCTAGTTATTGCTTTGCATACTCGGTACCTGTAGTACTGATGCCCGTTTGGGGGCGCTGCATTACTTCCCTGCAGGTAATCATAGACGAGGAGCCGATCCCTCGCAATTCTAGCCAGCACACAGAGTCATCAGCTCCTGTCATCCGGAGCTTGACAGCCATAGGTTTATTTCTCTTTTTGTTGTACAGTATGGGTAGGCCGGGGCCCTGTCCTGACTATCTTATTATCATTCTTAGAGGCTTGCGAATTGCATATTCCCTGCGATTAGTCGTACCGATCGTGTGAGGCCGTGTGTATTTTAGTTTGTTTATGATGGCCGTGTGGGGCCTTGTATAGTTGATAGTTGGTGACCTTGTCGGTCACAGAGCAGTTTAGCATTTAGTTCAGCTTTTCAGTGAAACTAGTCAGCATGGTGGCCTTGTCAGCCCGCATAGGTTCCTTTATACTCCTGTTGTTCTGGTTAGCTGTTGTTTTCTTACAGGAGGCTATAGGCCTAGTCATCTAGAGGATGTATTTATAGCCGTTATATAGCCTGTTGGTTCCATGAATCCAGGGTTAGAGCCAACCTGGCACCAGAAGTGCTTAGGCTCAGTAGTCCAACAGTCCAGGTCTTAGTAGGGCAACATGTGCCAGTCATGCCTCCCAAGGCAGGGCGTGCTAAACTTGGTATCAGAGCAGGTCATATCCCAGGGAGTCTGCAAGCCGTGCTAAGTAGAGTCTTGTCTATGGATGTGTTGTGCACCACATACCATAGGCAGGAGGCTGCAAGGCATGATAGGATGGTTACTCTTTCTTCATATTCAGTCAGCTATAGAGCAGTACAGTATAGGGCTGAGTCCCTAAAGCTTATCAGTACAGTATAGGGTTGAGTCCCTAAAGCTTATCATACTCTTTGTTTACAGATAAAATGACAGACCAGCGATATGCTGTCACAGGTAGAAGATTGGATACCGCGGCAGGAGAAGGCACCAGCAGGATGCCTCTGCCTCATTTACAATCAACCCGATCTGAGGGCGATACAAAGGCATCATCTCGACCTTCACAGCAGTCCCCACCCCACCAGGAGCCACTCAGGATGACATTACCTCCGACAGTTCCTGTACCTACACCATCCGACCAGGAAATTCGAAGTGTTGTAGTTATGTTGGCACAAATGATGGCTACTCAGCGCCAATCAGTGCCACCCGTAACAGCAGAATCATCAAGTGGGCCTGGCAGTTCGAGGGTCCGAGAATTTTTGGCACTAGGTCCCCCGCAGTTCACAGGGTCGGATCAGGTAGAGGACCCCTAGGACTTCCTGGATCAGATGCAGAGAATCTTCTGAGTCATGCATGTGACATCTACAGAGTCGGTTGAGTTAGCGGTATTCCGTCTGTGGGATATTGCTCTGTTGTGGTATGAGAGTTGGGAAAGGTCTCGAGGGAGAGGTGTTGCCCCTCCAACCTGGTCCATCTTTTCAGAGGCTTTCCTGGACCGTTATCTGCCACGAGAAATTCGACAAGCCCGGATGGACCAATTTTTGCACTTGGAGCAGGGGGCAAGAAGTGTACGGGAGTATGCCCTGCAGTTCGATTCCTTGGCCCGCTATGCTCCAGCCTTTAAGGACACCATGCCATCTAGAGTCCACCGGTTTATTATGGGTCTGAACCCAGAATATATTGAGGCATGCATGACAGCTACGCTGCGGGAAGATATGGATATTGCCTGGATCAGATGCAGAGAATCATCTGAGTCATGCATGTGACATCTACAGAGTCGGTTGAGTTAGCGGTATTCCGGCTGCGGGATATTGCTGTGTTGTGGTATGAGAGTTGGGAAAGGTCTCGAGGGAGAGATGTTGCCCCTCTGACCTGGTTCAGCTTTTCAGAGGCTTTCCTGGACCGTTATCTGCCACGAGAAATCCGACAAGCCCGGATGGACCAATTTTTGCACTTGGAGCAGGGGGCGAGAAGTGTACGGGAGTATGCCCTGCAGTTCGATTCCTTGGCCCGCTATGCTCCAGCCTTTATGGACACCATGCCATCTAGAGTCCACCAGTTTATTATGGGTCTAAACCCAGAATATATTGAAGCATGCATGACAGCTACGCTGCGGGAAGATATGGATATTGCTCGGGTGCAGGCCTTTGCCCAGACTATTGAGGGCCTTAGACAGCGGCAACAGGATAGCAGACGAATAAATCAGGAACAGCGCCGCAGGGATAGATCAGATGAGATATAGGGGGAGATTTGGAGAGGGCCTAGGCCACGGTTGTCAGATAGGCCACCTAGACCCCTGCCTCCATCACAACAACAGAGGGGTAGATTTGGTCGCTGGGGACAAACAGAGTCCGGCGGGAGTTCTTGAACGGTAGATTCACCCCAGCAGAGGAGGGCAGAGCAGAGCAGGTATACACCCCCACCTTTCCCTATTTGCAGCCGATCCCACACTAGAGCTTATAGATATGGCTCCACAAGGTGTTATATATACGGGCAGGAGGGTCATGTGATGAGAGACTATCTAGACAGGGATCAGGGTAATCGAGATAGACAGGACAGGGGGTCAGCAGGGCCGCGAGCTCCAGCAGCCTCGGCAGGGCGTAGGCCCTAGTCCCAGTAGGCAGGGGCCGAGGTAGATCAGGGGCCTCAAGTTCAGGTACGGGCCCAACACGTACCTATGCATTACCAGGGAGGCAGGACTCAGAGGCGTCTCCAGATGTGGTAACAGGTATGATGACTATTTTCTCTCACCCTGCTTATGCATTGATTGATCCAGGATCTACCTTGTCCTATGTTACCCCATTTGTGGCTCAAAAGTTCAGTGTTGTACCAGAGTTGCTTCAGCAACCCTTTCCAGTATCTACACCCGTCGGTGACTCCATCATATCCAGAAGGGTTTATCGAGGGTGTACAGTAGAGGTTGTTGATAATTAGACCACAGTAGATCTGGTAGAATTAGAGATGATTGATTTTGATGCCATTATGGGTATGGATTGGTTAGTGCCGTGCTATGCCAATGTAGAATGCTGGACCAAGACAGTCCGATTCCACTTTCTAGGGGAGGCAGTACGAGAGTAGAAGGGCAGTATAGCTACGCCAAAAGGTAGGTTTATTTCCTACCTTCAGGTAAGGAAGTTGATAGCTAAGAGATGCATTTTCCACATACTCAGAGTCCAGGATGTGCGGGTAGAGCCTTCGACTCTCCAGTCTGTTCTAGTGGTTAATGAATTCCCTGACGTATTCCCAGATGAGCTACCTGGTATTCCCCCAGAAAGAGAAATAGATTTTGCAATTGATTTGCTACCAAGAACTCAGCCCATATCGATCCCTCTATATCGTATAGCTCTTGCTGAATTCAGAGAACTAAAGCAGCAGTTGAAGGATCTGTTAGATAAGGGCTTTATTAGTCCCAGTACTTCACCTTGGAGTGCGCCAGTTCTATTTGTGAGAAAGAAGGACGGCTCCCTCCGCATGTGTATAGACTATCGGCAGTTGAACAAGGTTACAGTGAAGAATAAGTATCCGCTTCCCAGAATAGATGATTTGTTTGATCAGTTACAAGGGGACAGATATTTCTCCAAGATTGACTTACAGTCCGGATATCATCAGGTTCGAGTTCGTAAAAGGGACATTCCGAAGACTGCCTTCAGGACCAGATACGGCCATTTTGAATTCCTAGTCATGTCCTTTGGGCTGACGAATCTCCCGCAGTATTCAAGGACCTGATGAACAGCATCTTCAGACCATACCTGGACCTGTTCATGATAGTGTTTATTGATGATATCCTGGTGTATTCTCGCTCAGAGGCAGACCACCAGGATCATTTGCGGACAGTGCTCCAGATTCTCAGGGACCATCAGCTGTATGCCAAGTTCTCTAAATGTGAATTTTGGCTAAACTCAGTAGCCTTCTTGGGGCATATCGTGTCGGATGCTGGTACACAAGTAGACACACAGAAAATAGAAGCAGTAAAAACATGGCCCAGACCTACCACTCCGACCAAAGTACGCAGTTTTCTGGGATTAGCAGGGTGCTATAGAAGATTTGTTGAGGGATTCTCCACCATAGCGGTACCTCTGACTAAGCTGACGCAAAAAGCAGTAAAGTTTTAGTGGACGGAGGCATGTGAGCAGAGTTTCCAGGAATTGAAAGACAGGTTGACCTCCGCCCCAGTGTTAGCATTGTCAGAAGGTACAGAGGGTTATGCAGTTTATTGTGACGCTTCGGGTATGGGGTTAGGATGTGTGTTGATGCAGCATGGTAAAGTAATTGCTTATGCAGACAACTGAGGAAACACAAAAAGAATTATCCTACCCATGACCTAGAACTAGCCGCAGTGATTCATGCCCTAAAGATATGGAGACATTACTTGTATGGAATCCATGTGGATATTTTCACTGATCATAAAAGCCTACAGTATATCTTCACCCAGAGAGAGTAGAATTTGCGGTCGCGTCGCTGGTTGGATTTGTTGAAAGATTATGATGTAAATATTCTGTATCACCCAAGAAGAGCCAACGTAGTAGTAGATGCCCTTAGCCGTAAGTCTATGGCGAGTTTGGCGTACTTGCAGCCCGAGCAGCGGGAATTGGCCCGAGAAATATACCAGTTAGCCAGTTTAGCCATTCATGTAGCAGAAACAGAGGACAACAGAGTGGTAATTCAGAACACCTTAGTGTCGTCATTAGTTGTGAAGGTAAAGGAACGACAGTATGAAGATCCTAACCTGGTTCAGCTTAAAGACAGAGTTCAGCAAGGAAAAGCTCAAGATTTTCAGGTAACTGAGGATGAAGTATTGCGATGTAAGGGTCGCCTTTGTGTTCCAGATGTTGTAGGGCTTCGCCAGCAGATTATGGGCAAGGTACATTACACCCGCTATTCTCTCCATCCAGGCATGACGAAAATGTACCACGATGACAACGAAAACTACTGGTGGCTGATGACAATTCCCGCAAGTGTACGGGTCGTGCAAGTAATATAGTGGCTCTTTTTAAGAACCGAAATGTCGAACCCACAGGGACTGGACCAATTCAGCTAACTATCAAGTTCAAGTGTGATATTAACTTTCGTAAGTGTGGATTCTAGAGGGTATCGAGAAGGTTTAATTAAGTCTAAATATGGTCAACGAAATGTTCTGAATTCACTCTAGGAGCAACATAGAGTTAAAACCAGATAATCATGCGATACTACGATTTGCAATGGTTTAAGTATGAACCTATCGATTGTCGTCTCACATAATTAGAATTGCATGTTCATGGTCTTTCAAGCCTCTAAACACGACAAACTAGCCTCATTGCATCATTGTGAGCGAGGATGCTAGTTCTAGTTCGTGGGCAATCAATTATGTTGTGGTTTACTTGGAAATGATTAGGGACTTTCGTGCACCTAATCATTTAATTCAACTTAGCCTCACAACTACTTCTTCCAGTGGTGATGTGATAAACCTAAGTTGGTCTCTAAATACCCCTGTTTTATCAACCAAGCAAGGCATTAGGTATATTTCTATCCTAACACAAAATTATATCGTGAGATACAAACATGCTCCTTACAATCTCATGTTCTGACCTAGATAAATACTTTCTCAAGCATATGCCTAAGATAACGTGTATGTTTTTATGGTGATCAATCATGAAAACAACCAACAATCTAGAATGCAAGACAAAAACAACAATCAATAACTTAATTCCAAAACAAACCGCAAAATCACAATCATATCTTGTGGCTTCAACACTAGAGGAAGGGTTCTAGCCACTCATGTTTGTATAATTACTCGAAAACATGTTTAGAGTAATATACTTACAAGAATAGATGAAAAGAAACCAAGAAAATATGAACCCAATAGGAGTTCTTCAAGTCTCCTTGGCGCCTCCTTCGGTTTTTCCAGAAAATCCCCTCTTCCCTGATTTTAGAAGCTAAGGGTTCAATTTATACTATGCTGAAAAATGCAAAATTTGGCCTGTGGTGGAACAGCAACGTGTCACGGAGCTGAACGCCCTAATTGACCTCCGTGACATGGAGGTAACGCGTACCCTCACTGGAATGTGCCAAAAAATGTAATTTTTGGCCAAGTGTTGCCGCGTTGGCAGCATGCCACGGCCCCTATCGCGCAGGGTGCCAGTTATTGCATGTTTTCTTGTTGACTTTCACGTTTTGCTCTTGATTCCATTCCTCCACTTCACCAAATCATTAATTAGTTCCTCAAATGCATTATTAACCTTCAAAAACAAGGACTAATCATGTTGGTTAGTATATATTCACATTTACATAAAATCACATGAGAATGTATATAAATAATTAGATAAACAAGACTAAATTGAGTTATAAAGTAGCACTTGGGCATGCAATTATGCCCAAGATCACAACCCCACACTTAAAGTCTTGTTCGTCCTCGAACAAACCTTTTACATCTCATGCACATGAAGACTTACACATAGCTAATTTTAGCAAGACAATTCTAGCTACGGCTACAATGACTATTTAAGATAGCAAGCTAAAAATAGAGCATGCACGATTTAATCATTGAAATGAAATACAACTATGTTAAGACTTCCTAACCTCAAGAATTGACTCTCTATCTTAGCAAACTCATGCAAATCAACTGATCAAAAAATCCAACATGAATTATATCCTTCATTAAACATGTGCCCTCACAACAAGAGAGTTACCCATTATCACACGCAAATTTTTAAATCACAACATGTATGGGTAAATGAATAGAATTACGCTCACTCTCACAAAGAATTCACATGCATCATGTAATGACCCATAAGCTTTCCCTTAGTGTTTTACTCCACTAATTTAAGGATGTTTGAACGTAAGATCAAGTAGGACTTATTGAGTTATAATGTAAGCTAAGGGACGGGTAGGTACTATTCTGGCCAGTAATAGTGACTATCTCCCCCAAGCGCTTTTAATACATCCAACATTCATTAAGGACATCTCTTTTCTTACTTCCTCCTCACGCTTTTCAATCTTGAATTTTCTCTTGTTCCCATTTCTTTAAGCACACTCACCTTAGTAGTAAGGAGTACTTAAGCTAAAAAAAAAATTCATTAATTTATTTTCTTACTCCCTACTAATAATCAACCATTTTTACACAAGTGCACCTTTGTCCTTTTCTCAACTTTCACAACTTCTACTTTTCCTTCTTTTTCACGCTTCTCACTCCTTCACTCTTTGGAATTTTTTTCACTTAAGCGGTTAGGAGTTTTGGATCAAATTCAAGGCTAATGAAAGAGAAAGGATTAAGCTTCTGTTGTAGCTATGAAAGAATAGGCTTAAGGACAATGGGGCTCACTAGGATTCAACATTCAAGGTAGGTAAAGTGAGGGATAAAAATTAGGTTCATTCAAAGAAATGCCTAAATCATCTCTTATAGTCCACATCCTTCATTTCATTTTATATACACACCAGGCAAGTTCTAGACACTCCACAATAGCATGGAATAATCAAAAACCTTACACTCATGGAACATGCTCAATTCAAGACATACTCAGCAGATTTTTTTTTTACTCAGCTAATCACAAGAATTCAAATATTAAGCTTCAATCATATCAAGTCAAATTCAAGAGCCTAGGTGTCTCAAACATAGGTATACCACTAGCATGCTTCAACACTAAACATACTTGCATCTTACAATCATTTATAGAACATAAAAAGAATATCAAGCCATCAATTAGCTATGGGTTCAAAAACCAAAACCTATTGACTAATATTTCCTCAAGACGGTCGTCATCCATCCATCGTCGAAACCAGTCCCTAACTATGACTAAAAACATTATATACAGACAAAGAAAAATAATTTATTCTTCGGTTCAAAGATCCCCCGACGGAAAAGAACCGAAAAGAAAAACCAACGGGTGATGAAGTCATGCTTAACTTACAAAAAATTTTCAATTTTCTCACAAGCATTACATTCACCACAATTCGTTAAGCAAAAAAATTTGAAATTTCCCTTGAAATTTACCTCACCCTACACTTGAATTATGCTATGTCCTCATAGCATCAAGTTAACATTTAAAGAGGGTGAGAAATACTCCCTGAGGCCTTTAGGCCTAGCTACAGCATGCTTTTCTTCAACTTGCACAAGTGGGTGTTTGACCCCACACTTTTTCTCTTCCATGCTTGCTAGCTTCCTCCTCCAAGGGTACTCAGACTTCCCCTCCATCTGTGCTTAACTTTCCACCAAAACAACACAAGATGAAAATAAACGAAAATCAACCCAAATGCAACAAATTAAAATGGTACCTGTGGTACCCTTGGGTTTCCTCCCAAGCAGCGCCTGATTTTACGTCGCGGCACGACGTAACAAGTTTCACCACTTTTTCCTCCACCTTGAGGATATGAATCTCACCCCTAATTTCTTTTCTAATTTCCTCTTATGTTCTAGGGGTGGTGGTGAAAAATTGTGAGGACCAAGTAGTACATGTTGCCTTTTGCACTTATTGGCCCTTAAGTAAGCGAAGTCATTTTGTCTATTGGGCTCAGCAAATTTCAGAATATATGGGGCTTGTTCCTCCTCAAGATCTTTCTCCACAAGCTTTGAAGACTCTATTTCTATGTTGTCAGCCAAACTCAATGTCGAAAAATGATTCGAGTGGGGTACAATACACCTCAACTCTGAAACTGCATTGTGCTTGACCTCCTTACTTGTATACACCTTCTCAGCATCAACATCTATCTCTCCATTAATGTCAACTGGGGGATACTCTATCTCTTATTCCATGAATGTATTTTCCATAAGTGTGAGCCCATCACGGGGACTCTCAAGAGATTCTAATTGTTGGACTTCATCCAAAAATTCACCCCTGTCTTTTTCTTGTAGTTCCTCTTGAGTATCGCCTAAAACTGTTACCTGCAGTTTACCACGAGCTTCAGCCTCAGCTATCATCTCCGTGACTTTTACGCTCATCCTTTCCAGAGCTTCTCCATTCTCTGCTAGCTGAATTCTCATTGCCTCCATCACCTCCTTCGTTGCTTCTATTTGCTCAAGCATTTGCGTTAGCATGTCTTCTATTCGAGCTTGGCATCCCAAGTCCTCATATTCATCATGCCTATATTCAGCAAAAACAATAGAAGGATCATAGTAGGGGCTTGGGGGATGGGAGTATGCATTCGGACAGCCATCCCAATGGCCATCTTGACCACCACATATATTGCATGTGTTACAGTGTTGCCACAAGTGGGGTCCTCCACAATTCAGACAAGACTCATCAAAGTAAGAGTATCCACCATTTAACCCATTTATATTCCACGATGTCATGTTAAGAAGGGTGTCAGATTAAAAACTAAAAATAAAATAAATCTAAAATTAATGAAGAAAAAAAAATTTCAACACTTAAGGAAATTTTAAAATCACACAAAAACAGACAAATTCACCAAACTTAGCCGAGTCCCCGGCAATGGCTCCAAAAACTTGATGACAATTCCCGCATGTGTATGGGTCGTGCAAGTAATATAGTGGCTCTTTTTAAGAACCGGAATATCGAACCCACAGGGACTGGACCAATTCAGCTAACTATCAAGTTCAAGTGTGATATTAACTTTCACAAGTGTTGATTCTAGAGGTTTTCGAGAAGGTTTAATTAAGTCTAAATATGGTCAACGAAATATTCTAAATTCACTCTAGGAGCAACATAGAGTTAAAACCAGATAATCATGCGATACTACGATTTGCCATGGTTTAAGTATGAACCTATCGATTGTCGTCTCACATAATTAGAATTGCATGTTCATGGTCGTTAGAGCCTCTAAACACGACAAACTAGCCTCATTGCATCATTGTGAGCGAGGATGCTAATTCTAGTTCGTGGGCAATCAATTATGTTGTGGTTTACGTGGAAATGATTAGGGACTTTCATGCACCTAATCATTTAACTCAACTTAGCCTCACAACTACTTCTTCGAGTGGTGATGTGATAAACTTAAGTTGGTATCTAAAATACCCCCGTTTTATCAACCAAGCAAGGCATCAGGTATATTTCTATCCTAACACAAAATTATATCGTGAGATACAAACATGCTCCTTACAATCTCATGTTCTGACCTAGATAAATACTTTCTCAAGCATATGCCTAAGCTAACGTGTATGTTTTCATGGTGATCAATCTTGAAAACAACCAACAATCCAGAATGCAAGACAAAAACAACAATCAATAACTTAATTCCAAAACAAACCGCAAAATCACAATCATATCTTGTGGCTTCAAACCTAGAGGAAGGGTTCTAGCCACTCATATTCGTATAATTACATGAAAACATGTTTAGAGTAATATACGTACAAGAATAGATGAAAAGAAACCAAGAAAATATGAACCTAATAAGAGTTCTTCAAGTCTCCTTGGCGCCTCCTTCGGTTTTTCCAGAAAATCCCCTCTTCCCCGATTTTAGAAGCTAAGGGTTCAATTTATATTATGCTGAAAAAATGCAAAATTTGGCCTGTGGTGGAACAGCAACGTGTCACGGAGCTGAGCGCCCTAATTGACCTCCGTGACACGGAGGTAACACGTACCCTCACTGGAATGTGCCAAAAAATGCAATTTTTGGCCAAGTGTTGCCACGTTGGCAGCGTGCCACGGCCCCTATCGCGCAGGGTGCCAGTTATTGCATGTTTTCTTGTTGACTTTCACGTTTTGCTCTTGATTCCATTCCTCCACTTCACCAAATCACGAATTAGTTCCTCAAATGCATTATTAACCTTCAAAAACAAGGACTAATCATGTTGGTTAGTATATATTCACATTTACATAAAATCACATGAGAATGTATATAAATAATTAGATAAACAAGACTAAATTGAGTTATAAAGTAGCACTAGTGCATGCAATTATGCCCAAGATCAGTGGCCAGGTATGAAGAGGGAAATAGCAGAATTCATAGCCCAGTGTCCTAACTGCCAGCAAGTAAAAGCTGAACACCAGAAACCAGGCGGATTGACTCAAGACATAGCTATGCCTCTTTGGAAGTGGGAAGCAGTAAATATGGATTTTGTAGCAGGATTACCCCGTACCAGGCATAAAAATGACTCGATTTGGGTAATTGTTGACAGACTGACAAAATCAGCCCATTTTCTGTCAGTAAGGGCTACTTTCTCTGCCGAAGATTATGATGAGTTGTATATCAGAGAAAGTCATACTACACAGTGTTCCAGTGTCCATTATCTCTGACAGAGGGGCACAATTTACAGCCAAATTTTGGCAATCATTTCAGAGAGGCCTGGGAACACAAATTAATCTGAGCACAACTTTTCATCCTCAGATAGATGGGTAGGCAGAACGCACTATTCAAATGCTCGAGGATATGTTGCGAGCGTGTGTGTTGGACTTTGGAGGTAGCTGGGATGAGCACTTACCACTTATTGAGTTCGGTTATAATAACAGTTACCATTCAGCTATCCAGATGGCGCCTTATGAGGCATTGTATGGGCGAAAGTGCAGATCGCCAGTTGGCTGGTTTGAGGTAGGAGAGTCAGCTGATTGGGCCGGATATTATTCATCAGCCAGAGGAAAAAGTAAAGCTTATCACAGAACACCTACTGACTGCTCAGAGCTGCCAGAAATCGTATGCTGATGTGCGGCGCAGAAACTTGGAATTTAATGTGAATGACTGGGTATTTTTGAAAGTTTCTCCAATGAAAGGGGTGATGAGATTTGGCAAGAAAGGCAAGCTCAGCCAGAGATTTGTTGGGCCTTATCAGATTCGCAAAAGAATAGGTCAAGTGGCATACGAGTTGAACTTACCTCTAGAGTTAGAGTCTTTTCATCTAGGTTTCCATGTGTCCATGCTGAGGAAGTATATAGGAGACCCCTCCAGAGTTGTCCTAGTTCAGGATGTCCAGGTTATGGAGGAGCTGGCTTATGAAGAGGTTCCAGTAGCCATACTAGACCGGCAGATTCGCAGATTAAGAACTAAAGATGTTGCTTCTGTCAAGGTATTATGGTGTAACAGGAACCGAGAGAAAATGACTTGGAAAGCAGAGGAAGATATGAAAGTCAGATATCCTCAGTTATTTCAGACTTAATCAGCCAGAGGTATGTTAGTATTGTTGTTTTATGAGTTTCCTTATATTTATGTGTATAAATGAAATAGTTGACTCTAGTCTATTGCTTGATGAATACTATAGTATTGTGTGGAATACCTATATTGGACTTTTCTGTGTTTCGGGATTTTTGAGGTAGTCCATATTACAGGGAAAACTCTGCCAAAATTTTTCAAGAATAAGTCGAGTAAGTTGAGATTCCTGTGAGCAGGAGTTTACATTCGAGGACGAATGTTCTTAAGGGGGGGATGTTACACCCGGTAAATTCTTGACATTTAGATGGCCTATTCACATGTTGGTTAAGAGTTTTAGAATGTCATATGTTCTAGAAAAAGGGCCCAGGGAGAGACCGTACAAGCGCCAAGTCGGAGTGTCGCAATGCAAATGCGACTTATAAATCGCATTCGACAAATGCGACTTAAAGGCCCCAAGTATATAAAGCCTTCACACTTTGTTTTAAATCATTTCCCATATTTTAATTTCCAGTAAGCGACCAAAAACAGAGGAAGACGAGGATTCCATACAAATATTCATCCGATTAAGTTATCAAACGCAGTCCAAACTCAAATTAACTTCGGGTAGTGAAGTATAAAGCTGCGGGGAGCATTCCTACGGAGTTAGTTTCGTGAAATTCATCCGGCGAATCATCATCCTACCGAGCTAAGATAAGTGGAATTTCTCCAAATTAGTGTCAATATACTCCTAGCCCTAAAGTGAGTATTTTTCCCTTCTGGACTTCGGAGAAATAGCGAGTTTTCTGCTGTTTTTTGATAAGTCAAAGTTTGGGCAGTATATATATTCAAAGTAGTATTTTCTTCCAGAATATTGATGAATTTAGTTTTATTTGCTATGACTATGAATGCAGTTGGAAGAAATAGCTGGATATTGGCCGAGTTACGCCAGTTAGTCAAGAAGTCGGCAACTGAGGTATGTAAAGCCAATTTCTTCGGCAAGATAGTAATTCTAGTATAGTAAAATAGAATAAATTCCAGAAGAACGTTTCAAAACCGAGTATTATGCCCAGTGTGAATTCAGTAAGCATGCTTGAATAATTATTATGTCATATTCAAAATAAAAGTCAGTAAATTAGTATCAGACAGCGAGATATTATTCCAGACTCAGTATAACTCAGTATCAGATTCAGTATAATTCAGCAAGGGATTCGGAATAGAATATCAGAACATGGACAGTATTATCAGATTTAATATATATTTTATATGTGATTATTGTTGTTTGTAAAGACCTGATTGTTTTCTTTTGGGCACCCTTAGAGCTTCCTTGCCGCCTCAAGGTTAATAGCTGTGTCGACTCGCTTGCTAGAGGGTGAGGATACGTCACACTAAGGAGTCGCATGCCATCCGCCAGAGGACGAAGATGGGAGGTAGCATTCCCCATAGCAGGCTGATCAGCATTAAAGCACACCCCCGTCGAGCGCTTGCACTCGAGGTACAGATTACAGATTATAGATACAGATCTCATATCACAGTTTACAGGAGTCCTCTGAACTCAGATACAACTATAATCAGGGGCCTAGAGAGCACAAGTTGCATACCCAGGGGGCCCGCGGGATGCTCGTAGTTACTAGGTGAGTGGTGTGAATAGTTACTAGGTGCATGGCGACCCGAGTAGGGGTATATAGATTGTATGTTGATTGGTACCTTCCGGCTTATGGGGGCTGGTATAGGTTCTTGTATGCTATATGTGTTATTTATTAAATTGATAGATAGCAGGACGTCGCACTGACAGGTATGATTCTCACCTTCTCTCCAGTACAGTTAAACTCATTTCAGACTCTGCTATCCCAGGAAGTCTTAGCCATCTCCTATACTTCAGTAACTATCAGTATTACTGTTTATCTTCAGTTATGTTCTAGTTATTGCTTTGCATACTCGGTACCTGTGGTACTGATGCCCGTTTGGGGGCACTGCATTACTTGCCTGTAGGTACTCATAGATGAGGAGCCGATCCCTCGTAATTTTAGCCAGCACATAGAGTCAGCTCCTGTCATTTGGAGCTTGACAGGTAGAGGTTTATTTCTCTTTTTGTTGTACAGTACGGGTAGGTCGGGGCCCTGTCCCGACCATCTTATTATCATTCTTAGAGGCTTGTAGATTGTATATTCCCTGCGGTTAGTCGTACCGGTCGTGTGAGGCCGTGTGTATTTTAGTTTGTTTATGATGGCCGTGTGGGGCCTTGTATAGTTGATAGTTGGTGACCTTGTCGGTCACAGAGCTGTTTAGCATTTAGTTCAGCTTTTCAGTGAAACTAGTCAACATGCGGCCTTGTCGACCCGCATGGGTTCCTTTATACTCCTGTGGTTTTGGTAAGATGTTGTTTTCTTATAGGAGGCTATAGGCCTAGTCGGTCGAAGGCTGTATTTACAGCCGTTATATAGCCCGTTGGTTCCATGAATCCAGGGTTAGATCCAACCTGGCACCAGAAGTGCTTAGGCTCAGTAGTCCAGCAATCCAGGTCTTAGTAGGGCACCAGGTGCCAGTCATGCCTCCCAAGGCGGGGCGTGATAGGAATCATATAGACAGTCGCCTATGACCTTGTTATTTTCTAATGAACTATCATTGCCTAGCATGACCTTCAAAGTATTTCTTAGGCCACTCCGGACCTCACCCTATCCTGTTCAGACCGTTAGAGGTTATAATCACTGCCAGGACCCTCTCTTAAGGTGTAGGCATACCGGGTGTGTCAGTTGGCAGCTATACAGACTATTCTGGGGGAAAGTAGTGGTCGTGTTAGGCCTAAGTGGGCCATATACACCTTTTAAATGGCTAGATTGAGACTAAAATGTAGTAGCGCAATCGGGATTTACCCCACCTAAGATAGCCTTATGTTGACCAACTTCAGGGCTGCTAAATGTGTCATTGCCTACGGGGCAATGGATCGCTTGGAGGAGCTATGTGATATCACTCAGAGGAGTTATGTGATGTCGCTCAGAGGAGCTATTGATGCCTGCAAGGACTATATTTAGGCCTATAAGGACATATTTATGTCCATCCACGTATGGACCTCTTCTTATTCCATAATGGCATTACTAATCCTCGATCAAGTCCTTTGTGCCCAGGGAGCAATTATAGGAACCCAACGGGCTCAGACATAGTTACAGGAGTCTAGCAGACTCAGTCACAGACCCATAAGCTAGCTTGGTTGGCTATAGTTACCAGTAGAATTATAAGGACTTTGTTAGGGGTATATAGATTGAATTGTACTTGCTAGGTCTTATGGAGGCCCCGATAGGTTATTTCTATGTTGCTTGCACCTTCTAGGCTTATGGGGGCTAGGTTAGGTTCTTGTTTGTATACTTGTTTGTTTAATATATTTTATGGATGTATAGTCGTGTAGCTTCAGTTCTTATTTGTGTAGTGTCTTACTAGATGTAGCTTATGGATAAAAAATCTTACAGGTTAACTTCTGCCCTTATCGTTGATTATTTTTGGTTCTTTATTAGCTTTTATTTAGCTTCGTTACTGCCTTACATATTCAGTATATATTGTACTGACACCCAACTATGGGGCACTGCATACTTGCCTGCAAGTTTAGACAAACAGGTTTTGGGACCTTCCTAGCAGCTATTCAGAGTCAGCAAATTGGCCAACTCCTTTCATTTGGAGTTTCCAGGTTGTAGAGGCTTACCTGTCTTTTATTTGTATAGGATTTGGGTAGGCCGGGGCCCTATCCCAACCAATATTTTCACTCTTAGAGGCTTGCAGACTACAGTCTTCAGTTAGTTGTTTGTGTTGGTCATGTGGGGCCTATATTTGTTGTGTTTTGTATGTTGGTCATATGGGGCCTAGTGTAGCTTCCAATTAGTGGCCTTGTCAGTTGTAGTTGGTATATGATTGCCTGTCTTTCTTTCTGTTATGACTAGATGACATGGTGGTCTTGTCGGCCCACATAGGATCTCTTATTGTTATGTTGGTTGGGTTAGTTGTTTTCCTTTACAGGTGTTGCGTGGCCTTGTTGGCCTGAGGCTGAGTTTACAGCCAAGATATAGCAGTTTATCTTCTTGATTTGGAATTGCTAGCAGGCACCAGAGGTGCATAGGTCCCAGTGTGACATTAGGTGCCAGTCATGTCTCCCTAGGTAGGGTGTGACAGCTAATAACAGAGGTAAGGTTGTTCTTCAAGGATTTGAGTAGTAACACTTTGTGGGAGGATAACTTATAAAAGATGGAGTAGAATATTCCTTTGATTACTATTAAGTTGGAAAAGATCTTTCCGTGCGGATTCTTTGATGTGATGGAACATTTACCGATTTCACCTCTTACATAAGGTGCATGTTGGAGGCCCAGTTCAATGCAGATGGATGTATCCATTCGAAAGGTACTAAAAATGTGACTTTGTACACAATGAATTCCTATGTTTAAGTTGGGTTTTATAATTACTAACATCAAAATTTCATACATAACTATTGGCAAGTGCAAAAGAACTGTCAAACAGAGGTCTAAGATTGCTAGCAAGCACCAGATTGCTAGGTCCTAGTGTGACATTAGGTGCCAGTCATGTCTCCCAAGGTGGGGTGTGACAGCTAATAACATAGGTATGTTTGTTCTTCAAGGATTTGAGTAGTAACACTTTATGGTAGGATAACTTAGAAAAGATGGAGTAGAATATTCCTTTGATTACTATTAAGTTGGAAAAGATCTTTCCGTGTGGATTCTTTGATGTGATGGAACATTTACCGATTTCACCTCGTACATAAGGTGCACCTTGGAGGCCCAGTTCAATGCAGATGGATGTATCCATTCGAAAGGTACTAAAAATGTGACTTTGTACACAATGAATTCCTATTTTTAAGTTGGTTTTATAATTACTAACATCAAAATTTTGTACAGAACTATTGGCAAGTGCAAAAGAACTGTTAAACAGAGGTCTAAGATTGAAGGATCTATTTGTGAAGCTTATCTTGCAAGGAAAATTGCTCATTTATGTTCTTACTACTTCGAGCAACAAGTGCCAAGTTTAAGAAATAGGCCAACCTGCAATGATGAAGGTGATATTGATCATAACCACCCGCCAATTTTACTTTTTAATCAACAAGGTCGAGGTTCTAAAAATCGAACCAGACAAAGTTTGAGTAGTATGGAAATGCAATCTATTCTGACATATGTTTTATTTAATTTCCCCAAAATACAACCATATCTCAAGTAAGTTCTAGATGATGTTATTGAATAATATAATTTAAATACAAAGGGTTAAACTAACAAAAAATCTCAATTTATTGACCAATTAGTTTGTAGCATAGTGGGGTAATAATGTCATATATACGAGGTTCTCTAATTGACTGAAAGACTATGTAAGTGTTATCATGTTAACGATATAAGTACAACATAATCATTTAGTTAAAGAATATTTTTTTAAACACTATGCAGGTTCATGTTGAAAATACCACTATTGAACATTTGCAAATTATGAGTAATGTTGCACACAGCCTAATAGTCAGATTTAGTTGATGAATAAATACTGTGTCAATGGTTTCAAGTTTCAAACTGAAGAAACTTCTAAGTATAAGGACACTAATAATAGCAGAGTGTGTGTTCAAGGCGATGTAGATGGTAATGGTCAAACTGTTGATTATTATGGTGTGATACAAAAGATATGGAAGTTAGGTATGCTAGATGGCCGAGGAAAAAGATAGTACTATTCGGTGTAAGTGGTTTGATCCATCGCACAGCGGTACTAGGGTGTAATACCCCAGAAAGGCCTAAGAATAGACTGGGGATTTGAATTTGAAAAGTGCAGAAAACTGGCAAAAACATCACCGAACGAACCACAGAATGACTCTTGGTGTCAGACCACAGGTCGTTGTATGTTGTCGTTGGTTGGGGAGAGGATGGTGGTAGTGGAGACAACGAGAGGTATGACGACCCATTGTGGGATACAATGGGCCGTCCTTTGCAGTCGTGGTTAGGGTCAGGCTGGGCAGTAGTGTAAACAACGGGAGACCTAATGACCCATTATGAGAAGCCACCGGTCGTTAGTTGTGGTCGTTATTGGAGGGTAAGGATTTCCAGTGTGGGTGACGGGTTGAGACCACGATTCGTTGGATGGAACCACGAGTTGTGTTGAGGCTCATGGTAGGGGAGTTCAGTTTTGTGATGAGCAAACAATAGATGATATAATGAGTCATGGGTTGAAGGCATAGGTCATCCTATCGACCCATTGTTTGGATCTGAGACTAGGTCATACAGCAGCCATTCAACAAGGAACACGACGGGTCATTGGTGTTTTCCATGACCCGTTGGTACCACTCGTGGGTTCCATCCGGCCAGTTTTCAGGGCAGGTTCATTAAGGGTATTTTTGATTTTTCACGATATAAGGCCCTAAACTACGTCATTTTGGCTTGGGAAAGCTAGATTTTTAAGAGAATGACCTATTCTAAACTCCCATTCATGCATGCAAGGTTTTTGACAAGTGATCTAAAGGGAGATTTCAAGCTTTTCACCTCAATTCCTTCAATTTCATTCTTCGGCTTTTAAGGAGGGTTAGGAGTTGATAATCACAGGTATGTAAGGTCTTCAATGAGTGGGTTCTTTCACACCCATGCTCCTTCTATATTAATTACTCAAAATTTATTTGAAAATTCATGGGGTTTTATATTCGGTTTGTATAAAATTTAATGATTTAATTATGGGTCTTGTGATTTTGAAACCCCATCATTATCTACCGATTTTCATCATCTTTTGAGCTCTAAATTGATATTAGTATGGCCGATTTCAAAATTCTAATCATTTAAACCCGATTATGCATGCCCATGATAAACCAATTTATGATTCATTGATCCATTGATGTTTTTGATAAGCCCAGCATGTATTTTAAATTAAGTCATGAATAGATTATGTTATCTATTATGCTCTTATGGGAATTTAAACTATATGCATGATCTTCAAGTATGTATGTATTTTATTAAGCATGAATTATGTTTTGACCGACTTACGGGCCTCAAGTCGTGGCTAGTACTTATGTGTTCAAGCATGTTTATGATTATCATGATTTAACTTGCCCATGAACTCATGTATGTATTATTATGAGCACTATATATGTTTTGGGAGTAGTATCGAACACCGAGTAGATTTGGAGCTCAGGTTAAGCCCCGGATCTCATGAACTACATGTCACCGTAGGTATGTTGGGACCCCTTTCATATTTGTCCCTGCCCAAATGGCCTTTTTCATGTGTGATCACGCCCTTCATTGTTCCTACACTTGGCAAGGTACGTGTCACACCCCACCTTGGGGGGGCATGATTGGCACCTGGTGCCCTACTAGGACCTGGACTGCTGAGCTGATTGAGCCTAAGCACTTCTGGTGCAGGGATAACTCTAACTCTAGAATCGAGAAAACAACGGGCTATATAGCGGCTGTAAATACAACCCCCAGCCCACAAGGCCTATAGTCACTTGTGAAAATAAATAGCTAACAAGAGACAAACAAACATAGGGAGTCCTATGCGGGCCGAAAAGGCCACCATGATATCTAGTTGTAACTGGAAAGTAAAATCAGATACTAAATTTATCTATGACCGACAAGGACATCAATCAACAGCTACACAAGGCCCCACACGGCCAACACACATAATCTAAATCACATGTGGGCCCCACATGATCGATATCATCTAACCACAGGGAAGTAACACAATCTGCAAGCCTCTAGGAGTAATAAGATGGTCGGGACAGGGCCCCGGCCTACCCATACTATACAAACAAAAAGAAGTAAACCTCTATCACACAAGCTCCGGAAGAAAAGAGCTGATGGCTCTGTGCAGCTAACTGGAACTACGTGGGATCTGCTCCTCGTTTATGCATACCTACAGGAAAGTAATGCAGCGACCCCAAAATAGGGTGTCAGTACCACAGGTACTGAGTATGTAAAGCAATAATGGAAAATAACTAAAAGTAAGAAAATAGAACTGACAATAGCTGACGTAAGGAAAACAGACTAAAGCTGACTGAAGTAGTGATATCAGGACTAAACATAACTGTAATAAGAAGGGTAGGGGTCATACCTGACAAACAAGGCGTCCTACTATCTAACTATCAGTAACTAAAGCAACATAAACCTTACCTGGCCCCCATTAGCCCTAGTGAGTACACCTCAATCTATTTACCCCTATCCAGGTCATACTAAGTCAACTACCAGCTATAAGAATCCTTCCGATCCCCTGGGTCTACAACTGGGCTCGCTGGGCCCCTGACTATAGCTGTACCTGAGTTTGGAGGACTCCTGATATCTACACCGTGGGAGTAAGTGCTCAGCGGGGGTGTGTATAGGCCAACCACGACAAATATGAGGATCTGGTTCCCCATCTTCATCCCTTGCGGATGGCATGCCGCTCCATAGAGCGACGTATCCTCGACCCTAGCGGATGATTCGACACAGCTATTAACCCCGGGGAGGTCACGGAAGCTATATAGGTAATCTAGCCCAAAATAATACAATTACAAGTCTCAACTGATAACAACAACTACACATGATAACATACTCCTGACATGCTTGTCTGAGATTCATACTGGATTACTATGCTGAAGAAACTAACTTGCCGAAAGAGAATGCCTTAACATACCTCATTCGCTTTTTACCAATTAACTGGCCAGTTCCAATTAGTATTCGATAGCTCTTCCCAACTGAAATCGTGTTACCGGAAAGATAGGATTAGTTTTAACGCTAAGTTCGGCAAAAAGGAAAACTTTATATATAGATATTAACTATATTTCTATTTTACAGAACACGGTCGAAACCTCATTATTTCTCAAAGGTCTAGAAAGGAGAAATGCTTACTTTAAGCCTGGAATTGGATTGACACTAGTTTGGAGCAATTCCAACAACTTTGGCTCTGCGGGATGAGATTCGCCGGGCAAATTTCACGAAACTAACTCCATAGAAATGCTCCTTGCAGCCTTATACTTCGATACCCGAAGTTAATTTGGATTTAGACAGCATTTAGTGGCATAATCGGATGAAAATTATAATTCTCCTTCATCTCTATCTTCTACTAGTCGTGTTCTATTGAGAAATATCCTAAATTCTAAGGGTGAGGCCTATATATACTTGGAGCAGAATACAAGGCAACGTGGCATATTACCAACGCGCCGTTTCAGCTCCGTGCCATGTTGGCTAAGTGGAGGATCAGCTCCGTGCCACTTTTCCCCTCTGGGCAGCTTGGTTCGGCCTCCTCTCGCGAAATCCTAACTTGGCACTCGTTCGGGCTTTCCCTGGGCCCTTTCCTCGTATGTATGGCACTCTAAAACTCTCAACCAACATGCGAATAGGCCGACTAAATGCTAGAAACTTACGGGGTGTAACAGTATGAACACCCTCTCGACTAGGGTTACAAGTCAAGCTTCAAGTGTGCTCATATGGGGTATGTCGGTTAAGAGAATCTCCCATTGTTCCTTATGATTTATGCATAGTTATGATTAGGTATGTTGGCTCAACTTATGCTGAGTAAGTCTCTTCTGTTATGGTTATGACTATGTCTACGTTATGAATGTTTTGAAAATCTTGAGCCTTATGTTATGTTTCAATAATTATGTCATGAGCATGTTGTCCTACTCTTATGATCATTTATGGGTTTTATACATGTTTTAAATTTCTGTTTTACTTACCTTGCATACTCAGTACATTCCACGTACTGACCGCATACTTTCTATGATGTATCGTCTCATGATACAAGCCCCAGTCTCAGGCGCATCCTCACCCGTAGATAGATTCGAACTTGCTCTTGGCATATTTGGTGAGTCCTCATGTTCCGAGGGCTACATGTTTACACTCTATGTTATTCCCTTAGTTTCTAGATGTTGGATTAGTTGGAGAGTTGTCCCATCAATCCGCCTTTCATGTTTAGAGGCTTATCAGACTAAAGAGTTGTATTCCGCTGTACTGTATAAGTATTGTACTATTTTCTCTCATGTTATGTTATGATTACGTTCTCTATGCTAAGTCTTCCTCTCATGTGATTGAATTAGATATATGCTCATGCCATGGGTTGACTTGGGGTCTCTTGGGGCTCCTTGTCCCGTGTCTACTATCCTGGTGTACGTTTGGGTCGTGAAAAACTTGGTATCAGAGCCATAGGTCTTGTGTCCTAGGGAGTCTGAAAGCCGCATTAAGTAGAGTCTTTTCCATGGGTGTGAAGCGCACCACACTTATGATGAAGAGGCTTCTAAACGTTTAGGAATATTCCCTTCTTTCATGGTCTATGTCGTGCGATGAACGTCCTTTACTCTAATTCGTGTTTGCAGAATCAAGCCTCCACACTGAGTAAATGCCAGGATGAACGGTAATGGTGATGATCATAAGGGTGCCCATGATGGAGAGCATCAGCGAGCTCCACCCATTCACGAGGAGCACGTACCAGAGTTAGCCGCCCACGCTGAGTTTAGGGCGGCGATCCAGATGTTGGCACAGGCCATGATAGCTCAGGTCCAGAATCAGACTGTCGCACATTATCCGCAAAATGGGAATGTGGCAGCTGCTACGGTGAGGGACTTTCTGAGGATGAGCCCTCCGGAGTTCACAGGGTCGAAGGTAGACAAGGACCCACATGACTTTATTGAGGAAATTCTGAAGATCACCCAGGTTATGGGGGGTGAATAATGGGGAATGTGTTGATTTGACCTCCTATCAGCTCAAGGGGGTAGCACATATATGGTTCAAGCAATGGAGAGGTGCTAGGGCAGCAGATGCAGGCCCGATAGTTTGGGATGAGTTCCACGCTGCGTTCATGGATTGGTTTTTCCCTCGGGAGATGAGGGAGCTCAAGGCGACTGAGTTTGTAAATTTGAAATAGGGCAACATGTTAGTCCAAGAGTATGCCTTGGAGTTAACTCGGCTATCTAAATATGCTCCGGAGTTGGTGGTGGATCAGCGGGCTCGAGTGAGTCGCTTTGTGCATGAAGTAGCAGATTACTTAGATAAGGATTGTCGGATTGCCATGCTACACCGGGACATCGACTTTACCCATATTGTATTGCATGCCCAGCAGATGGAGTCAGTCTATAGGAGGTAGAGAGAGGCCAAGAGGGCCAGGACCGACAGTTACGGTGTTTCTCAGGCCAGGTCAGGAGGTGGATCACGTTAGCAGTCTCAGCACAAGATCACTCTCCAGCTCCATCATCGGCTAGCACGCCATCCAGGTTCAGGGGAGACTAAAAGAGCAGGGCTCCAGGCTCGAGGGATCATGGTAGCATGTAGGTGGAGCGCACTTTCCGAGCATGTGTGAGATGTGGCAAAAATCATCCCGGGAAGTGCCTGGTCGGTGCGGATGCTTGTTTTTGTTGTGGCAAACCTAGGCATGGGATTAGAGATTGCCCTGCAGCCAGTTCTACCACTCCAGCAGCACAACCCCCTTAGCTGGGTGCCTCCACTAGTTCAGCAGGTGGTCAGCGCCGGAGTAGGTTTTATGCTCTAATGCCTCGCCAGGAGCAGGAGGCTTCGCCAGATGTGGTCATGGGTATGTTCCAAGTCTTCCATATTGATGCTTATGCTTTGTTAGATCCAGGATCTACCTTGTCTTTCATGACCCCTAACATTGCTAGTAGTTTTGGAGTTAGTCCTGAAATTCTGTCAAAACCATTCTTCGTATCTACTCCAGTAGGTGAATCAGTGGTAGATAGTGGGTGTATAGAGGTTGCCCCATTAAAGTGTTGCATAAGGTTACCTCCGCAGACTTTGTCGAATTGTCCATGACTGAGTTTGACATTATTTTGGGTATGAATTGGTTGTTTGCGTGTTATTCTTCAATTAATTGTAGGACCCATGCAGTGGAATTCCGATTTCTGGATGAGTCAGTTTTAGAATGGAAGGGTAATTCAGATATACCAGCCGGTCGATTTATTTCATATCAGAAGGCTAGGAAAATAATCTCTAAGGGTTTCATGTACCACCTAGTTAGGGTTAAGAATGTGGAGTCCGAGGCCCTGACTATTCAGTCAGTTCCAGTGGTGTGCGAATATCTGGAGGTTTTTCCCAATGATTGACCGGGTGTTCCTCCAGAAAGGGAGATTGATTTCGGAATTGATCTACTGCCCGATACGCAGCCTCTATCTATTCCTCCTTATAGGATGGCTCTAGCCGAGATAAAAGAGTTAAAGGAACGTTGAAGGACTTGTTGGATAAGGGTTTCATCAGACCGAGAAAGTCTCCATGGGGCGCACCGATTCTATTTGTTCGGAAGAAGGATGGATCCCTTCGAATGTGTATTTATTATTGGCAACTTAATAAGGTCACTGTCACGAACAGGTACCCCTTTCCCAGGATTGATGATTTATTTGACCAGCTCTAGGGTGCCAGGTGTTTCTCGAAGATAGATCTCAGGTTTGGGTATCACCAGCTCAGAGTCCGGGAGAGTGATATCCCAAAAATAGCCTTCAGGACACGGTATGGCCATTACGAATTTGTTGTTATGTCTTTTGGACTAACCAATGCCCCTGCAACTTTTATGGACCTGATGAACAGGGTGTTCAAGGCATATTTGGACATGTTCGTAATTGTGTTCATTGATGACATCTTTATATATTCGCAGAGCGGGGAGGAGCATGCTACTAACCCGAGGGTAGTACTTTAGACCCTCAAGGATCATCAGCTATATGCAAAGTTCAGTAAGTGTGAATTTTGACTGGACTCGGTGGCATTTCTGGGCCATGTGGTGTCGAGTGAGGGCATAAGGGTGGATTCTCAGAAAATCAAAGAGGTAAAGAATTGGCCTAGAGCGGTGAATCCTTCAAAAATTCAGAGTTTCTTGGGCCTAGAAGGCTACTACTGAAGGTTTGTTGAGGGTTTCTCATCTATTGTGGCACGTTTGACCAAGTTGACTCATAAAAAGATAAAGTTCCAATGTTCAGAGGATTGTGAGAAAAGCTTCCAGGAATTGAAGACCCGACTCACTTCAGCACCAGTGTTGACTTTACCCGAGGGTACTGACGGCTTTGTTGTGTATTTTGATGCTTCAAGAGTTGGACTGGGATGTGTGTTGATGCAACGGGGGAAGGTGATAGCATACACCTCTCGACAGTTAAAAGGTTCACGAAAAAAATTATCCGACCCATGATATTGAGTTGGCCGCGGTGGTGTTTGCGCTAAAGATATGGCGGCATTACTTGTATGGTTTCATGTGGACGTGTTCACGGATCACAAGAGCTTGGAATATGTGTTCACGCAGAAATACCTCAATCTTCAGCAAAGGAGGTGATTGGAATTGCTAAAGGACTACTATATGAGCGTCCTTTACCACCCGGGCAAGGCTAATGTGGTTGTAGATGCACTGAGTAGGCTTTCTACGGAGAGTGTGTCCCACGTAGGTGAGGAAAAGAAGGAATTGGTGAGAGATGTCCACCGACTTGCAAGGTTGGGGGTTAGATTGATCGACTCGACCAATGGAGGCATTGTTGTGCAGAATGGGTCAGAATCGTCCTTAGTAGTTGATGTCAAATATAAAGAAGATGAAGATCCGATTTTGAGGAAGCTGAAGGAAGCGGTGCGGAGTCAAAATATAGAGGTTTTCTCCCAAGGGGGAGATGGTGTTCTAAGATATTAGGGTCGGTTATGTGTCCCGAAAGTTGATAATTTGAAGGTTCGGATATTGCATGAAGCACATGGTACCAGATATTTTATCCATCTGGGATCCACGAAGATATATCGAGATTTGCGAGAAATCTATTGGTGGGATGGTATGAAGAAGGATATTGCGGAGTTCGTAGCCAAATATCCAAACTTTCAGTAAGTGAAAGTCGAGCATCAAAGGCCGGGAGGTGTACTTCAGGATATTAGCATTCCCGCTTGGAAGTGGGAAGAAATTAATATGGATTTTATTACAGGCCTACCTCATACTCGGCAATACTATGATTCCATTTGGGTGGTGGTAGACAGGTTATCAAAGGCTGCAGACTTCCTACCGATTAAGACCACGGATTCAGCAGATGATTATGCCAAGTTGTATATTCGGGAGTTGGTTCGACTTCATGGAGTGCCCTTGTCTATTATTTCAGACCGAGGTACTTAGTTTACCTCCCAGTTCTAGCGATCTTTTCAGAAGGTACTTGGGACTCAGATTATGCTCAGCACAACATTCCATCCGCAAACGGATGGCCAGGCGGAACGAACAATCCAAACTCTTGAGGATATGTTGAGGGCATGTCTATTGGATTTTAAAGGTAGTTGGGATGATCATTTGCCCTTGATCGAGTTTGCTAATAATAACAGTTATCACTCTAGTATCTAGATGGTACCGTTCAAGGCCCTTTATGGGCGAAGGTGTAGATCTCCTATCAGATAGTTTGAGGTTGGCGAGGCAGCCTTGATAGGGCTAGATGTGGTTCACGAGGCGATGGTGAAGGTCCAGTTGATAAGGGACCGATTGAAAACCGCTCAGAGTCACCAGAAATCGTATGCTGATGTGAGGAGGAGAGATTTGGAGTTTGATGTGGACGAATGGGTATTTCTAAAGGTATCTTCCATGAAGGGAGTCATGCGGTTCTGAAAGAAAGGGAAATTCAGTCCCCGCTATGTTGGCCCCTACAGGGTTGTGAGGAGAGTTGGTAGGGTGGCGTATGAGTTGGACTTGCCCTCGAAGTTATCTTCAGTTCATCCGGTGATTCATGTGTCGCTTCTGAAAAAGTGTTTGGGTGATCCATCCTTGGTAGTCCCGGTAGACGGTATTGGAGTAAAAGACAGTCTCAGTTATGAATAAATTCTCGTTGAAATCTTGGCTCGTTAGGTTTAGAATTTGAGGAACAAAGAAGTAGCTTCAATTAAGGTTTTATGGAGAAATCAGCATGTTGAGGGAGCTACGTGGGAAGCCGAAGCGGATATGATGGCGAGATACCCACATTTGTTCTCTACCAGCTCAGTTTCGACTTGAGGTATAAGTTCTACTCTATGATCCCATTTAGTTTTCATGTTCAGTTCATGTTTACAAGTTTCTTTCATGTGTATGAGTGTGTATATGAAGCATGAGATCAGTTCAGCTATGTGGTTTGGTTTGGAGGTAGTCATTCCATGAAAGTTTTGGTTAAAATAGTCAGAATTTGAGTATGATAATTGTATGTTTTTGTTTGCTGCTTGTTTCCTACATTCGAGGATGAATGTTTCCAAGGGGGAGATATTTTAACACCCCGGGAAGGCCTAATAATAGACCTAGGAGTTGAATTTGAAAAGTGCAGAAAACTGGCAAAAACACCACAGAACGGACCACAAAATGACTCATGGTATCAGACCATAGGTTGTTGTATGTTGTCGTTGGTTGGGGAGAGGATGGTCGCAGTGGAGATGACGAGAGGTATGATGATCCATTGTGGGATACAATGGGCCACCTTTGCAGTCGTGGTTAGGGTCAAGCTGGGCAGTAGTGTAAACAACGGGAAACCCAATGACCCATTAGGAGAATCCACGGGTCATTGGTTGTGGTCGTTGTTGGAGGGTAAGGATTTCCAGTGTGGGTGACAGGTTGAGACCATGACTTGTTGGACGGAATCATGAGTTGTGTTGAGGCTCGTGGTAGTGGGGTTCAGTTTTGTGATGAGTAAACAATAGATGATATAACGATTCATGGGTTGAAGGCACGGGTCATCCTGTCGGCCTATTGTTTGGATCCGAGACTAGGTCATTCAGCAGCCCATTCAACGAGGGACACGACGGGTTATTGGTGTTTCCCACGACCCGTTGGTACCACTCTTGGGTTCCATCCGGCCAGTTTTCAGGGCAGGTTCATTAAGGGTATTTTTTATTTTTTCATGATATAAGGCCCTAAACTACGTTATTTTGGATTGGGAAAGCTAGGTTTTTAAGAGAATGAACTATTCTAAACTCCCATTCATGCATGCAAGGTTTTTGACAAGTGATCTAAGGGGTGATTTAAAGCTTTTCTCCTCAATTCCTTCAATTTCATTCTTGGGCTTTTAAGGAGGGTTAGGAGTTGATAATCCCAAGTATGTAAGGTCTTCAATAGGTGGATTTTTCCACACCCATGCTCCTTCTATATTAATTACTCAAAAATTATTTGAAAACTCATGGGGTTTTATATTCGGTCTGTATAAAATTTAATGATTTAATTATGGGTTTTGTGATTTTTAAACCCTATCATTATCTATTGATTTTGATCATTTTTTGAGCTCTAAATTGATATTAGTATGGCTTATTTCGAATTTCTAATCATTTAAACCCGATTATGCATGCCCACGATAAACCGATTTTATGATCCATTGATCCATTCATGTTTTTGATAAGCCCAGCATGTATTTTAAATTAAGTCATGAATATATTATGTTATCTATTATACTCTTATGGAAATTTAATGCATGATCTACAAGTATGTATGTATTTTATTAAGCATGAATTATGTTTTGGCAGACTCACAGGCCTCAAGTCATAGCTAGTTCTTATGTGTTCAAGCATGTTTACGATTATCATGATTTAACTAGCCCATGAACTCATGTATGTATTATTATGAGCACTATATACATTTTGGGAGTAGTATCGAACACCGAGTAGGTTCGGGACTCAGGTTAAGCCCCGGATCTCATGAACTACATGCCACCGTAGGTATATTGGGACCCCTTTCATGTTTGTCCCTGTTCCAAATGGCCTTTTTCATGTGTGATCACGCCCTTCATGGTTTCTACCCTTGGCAAGGTACGAACACCCTCCCGACTAGGGTTACAAGTCGGGCTTCATGTGTGCTCATATGGGATATGTCGGTTAAGAGAATCTCCCACTATTCCTCATGATTTATGCATATTTATGATTAGGTATGTTGTCTCAAGTTATGCTGAGTAAGGCTCTTCTATTATGGTTATGACAGTGTCTACGTTACGAATGTTTCGAAAACCTTGACCCTTATATTATGTTTCAATAATTATGGCATAAGCATGTCGTCCTACTCTTATGATCATTTATGGGTTTTATACATGTTTTAAATGTCCGTTTTACTTACCCTGCATACTCAGTACATTTCACACACTGACTGCGTACTTTTTATGTTGTATCGTCTCATGATATAGGTCCCAGTTCTTGATATTGGGCGTATTTATACGACCAAACTCCATATTTTCAACCCATTGTGAGTCTAAATAGGGAGAATATTGATGTATTCGCGCATGTTAGAGTTGATTAAAGTTATTTTTCTTTTTTTGTTTCGGATCAATAATTGTGTGGTGACTAATTGCAGGTGGAGAAGAAAGTGGCATAAACTGGAGGAGCAAGCCAAACTCCGAGGGATAATAGGCTAATATCTGGAGGGTGTAAAGAGAGAATTGAAAGTTACCTCACCGTGTCACACAAAGGATGGTCCACGTCGAACAACGTGCCACATTATAAGGGGGGAAGACTAAAATTATGAAAAATGGGAAGGCACAAAATAGTGAAGGAGCGCGATAGCACCGTGGCACGGAGCCTGACCTCCGCGATGGCCTCCGCGCCACGTTGAGGGAAATTGCCTTGCCCAGATTCCAGTGAGCCCTCGCGATGGCTCCGTGGAACGGAGCCTGACCTCTGCGATGGCCTCCGTTCCACGTTGAGGGAATTATTGTTGTACCCGGATTCCAGTGAGGCCTCGCGATGGCTTCGTGGCATGGAGCTTGAGCTCCGCGATAGCCTCCGTGCCACGTTGCCAGTTTATTTTGAAAATTTTTTCACTTGTATAAATAAAACACTTAGGCTTTTATTTTGGGGATCTAACAAATTGTGCACGAACGTGGGAGGCAGGCAGTTGAGCTGAAGAAAATCCTAGGGTTATTTCTCTTCTCTTTTTTTCAAATTTCAATTGTTTGTATGATTACTACTTGTTTGAAGATGTTTAATCAATAAATGAGTGGCTAAATTACCTCCGTCTAAGGTTGAGGCAAATTGCAGAATTTTGTAATTTATTATTAGTTCATCTTAATTCTCTTCTCTTAAGAAAGGTTGTTATGCTATTCTTGCTTTTCATTGCGTTAATGTTTGGCCATCATTAATGTACAAATTAGAATCCTAGTTTTATTTCTGAGAGGAAAATTATTAGGATAGATGTGGAATAGGGGAATATGTTCTGGTCTTTGTTGTGAATTAAAGGTAAGATTCGCGTGCAGGATAGATATATACCTGTAACGTCATATTCGGTTATCTAGGGAAACTATTGTGATTCGTTAGAAGATGAGCTCTTGCATCATAGGAATGTGTTGTGTAAGGCTCCTAATTCTATAGTTGGCTAGAGGTTCGAAAGACCCGAGCCATAGATTATCCATCCCCGACCATCAACCTAAGAGAAGGGTTGGCTGAAATATAATACATATTATACATATCTGCATGTTTTGCCTTAACCTTAGATTGGTCGTGCTATTGTTTAAATCACATTTTTCATTTTAATTAGCGTTACATTAACTACTAATCGTTAATAAATTCTTATTCGGTGTTCCCCATATACTTGTATAAAGATGTTGTGACTACTTAAGTAAGAAATTTACTGCAACACTACAGTCCTTGTGGGTTCGATACCTGGCTTGAAAAAGCCACTATATTACTTGTACGACCACGTGCACTTGCGTGCATTGGGGAGTGAACAAGTTTTTGGCGCCGTTGCCGGGGACTGGTGTAATTGGTGAATTAAATTTTTTAGTGTTAGTTTACAAGTTCTATACAAGTATTGACAACTTGATCTTAGCGGTTACTCTTGCAGGTACTAAGTCTTTTTTGAATGCTGGAAAGAGATAAGGAATTGGTGGATCCATTTTTGGAGCCGGAGAGACAGTTTCATTTGTAGAAGAGGGAAGCTCTAGAAAGGAAGTTGCAGTTGTTATGGAGGGAAATTCTGGAACAACAACAGCACCCACCAGTTGGACAAGTAGAGTTAGTGCCTGAAGTGATGGCTTCAAGACCGGTACGCAAGGTGGCAATTCCACACGCAAATAATGTGACATCTAGCATCCGCAGGCTGAATCCAGGAGGTAGATTTGAGCTAAAATAGAACATGGTACAGTTATTGCATACCAGCGGACAATTCACAGGTCTCCCTCATGAAGACCCACAGCAGCATCTCCAAAAATTTTTTGGAGATCAGTGACACATACATACCCGCTGGAGTATCATCAGATTATGTGAGGCTTACACTGTTTCCATTTTCATTGCTGGGGGAAGCTAAGAGGTGGTTAAAGGCTGAACCGCCTAATTCTATTACCACATGGGATGATCTGGCGAAGAAGTTTTTAATTAGATTCTTTCCGTCAGGGAAGACAGACAGGCTTAGAAGTCAGATTCTAAGCTTCAAGCAGAGAGACGGTGAGAACTTGTATCAGGCCTGGGAGAGGTTCAAGTCAATGTTGAGAGATTGTCCTCACCATCATCAGCCAAATGATGTGTTGGTGCGTACTCTTATTGAAGGCTTGGAACCTCATACAAAAATTTTGTTAGATTCTGCAGTTGGGGGACAAGCGCTGGAAAAGACAAATGAAGAGTTGTATACCTTATTGAACCGTATTTCACAAGGTAATCCTGAATGGAATGCTGACACAACCCAAGGGGTGGTGAAGAAAGTGGAAGGGGTCTTGGAGGTAGATGGACTCACAGCTATTGCTGCACAGATAGTCGCATTGCAGAATCAGATCAACACTCATTTTAGTAGCATGAGCTTGGGTTATTCACAAGCTCCGGTCAATGCAGTCCAGCAGGTATGGTGTGAAGTTTGTGGTAGCAGTGAGCACTCAGCTGATGTATGTGGTGCCAATCCAGATTTAGTTTATTTTATTGGCAATGTGCAAAGGGGAAACAATCAGCAGTATGGCAACAATTACAACCCGAATTGGAGGAACCATCAGAATTTTTCCTGGGGTAGTAATAGTCATTAGGAGCAAAGTTCAAATCAGGGATTGCACAGAAACCAAGGGGGTCATCAGAATTTTCAGCCTCAATTCAGAGGAAATAATGCACCTCCTCAGTCTAGCAACATCGAGGACATGCTAAAGACCATTATAGCTAACCAAGCTCAGATGCACTGACCAAGTAAAATTGACAGCTGACATGAAAAACCAGCAGTTAGCCACAAAGGCTTTGGAGTTTCAGTTGGGACAGTTAGCTGGAGCATAGAATACTAGACCTCGGGCTGGATTGCCAAGTGATACAGACACAAATCCCGAGCAGGTGAATATAGTTACAACTAGAAGTGGACAGCAATTGAGGGAGTTGGAACCCGAAAAGCCACCACAGCAAGCTGAAGCAACAGAACAGGCTGAAGAGAATGAGAATGTGAGGGGGAGTGAAAAGGCAGCAGAGAATGAAAGACCACTGCCCCCGTTTCCACAGAGATTGCGAAAGCATAAGGAGGAAGCATGTTTCAAGAAGTTTATGGAAGTGTTGAAGCAGGTGCACATTAATCTTCCTTTAGTAGATGTTTTGCAAGCAGTTCCTAAGTATGCAAAGTACATAAAGGATATCGTGGCAAAAAAGAGCAGACTGACAAAATATGCTACAGTTGCACTTACTGAAGAGTGCACCTCTCGAATACAGAATAGATTTCCTACAAAGCTCAAAGATCCGGGAAGTTTTACTATCCAGATTACTATTAGGCAGTCAATTCGAGCTCGTGGTTTGTGTGATTTGGGAGCAAGTATCAACTTAATGCCTACATCTGTATTTAAGAAGTTGGGGTTAGGTAGTCCCAAACCCACTACAGTAACCTTGAAGCTAGCCGATCGTTCATTGGCAAGGCCAGATGGAATTGTGGAGGATGTGCTAGTGCAAGTGGGCTCCCTTATTTTTCCTGTGGATTTCATAATTCTTGTCTTTAAGCCAGATTCGAAAGTCCCATTTATTTTGGGACGTCCCTTTTGGCAACATGGCGAGCTCTGATCGATGTAGCTGCTGGGCAGCTAACCATGAGAGCTCATGATAAGGTAGAAGTATTTGGCGTCTACAAGTCTATGAAGCTACCTTCCATCTATGAAGAGTTATCAGCCATCACTATTGTGGACCAAGAGTCAGCACTTCAGCTTATTGGCCCAAAGGATCCCTTGGAGAGAGCATTGTTGGGACATGGTCAGTCAGGGGATGGTGCAACAAATGAAATGGTGCAAACTCTGAATGAGGCAAAAATATTCGTCTGAAAGCAGGAGTTTGAGCCTTTGCAGCGGTCCTTAGAACCATCACCAAAGCCATCAATAGAGGAGGCACCCAAATTGGAACTAAAACCATTGCCTCCACACCTGCAATATGTATTCTTGGGAGAAAATGACATATTGCCGGCCATTATTTCAGCAGAACTGACAGATTCACAGGTGCAAGATGCGTTAGTGGTCCTGAGGAGGCGGAAGAGAGCTATGGGATGGCAGATGTCAGACATCAGGGGAATCAGTCCAGCTTTCTGCATGCACAAGATATTGATGGAGGAGGGATCGAAGCCAACTGTACAACATCAACGGAGGCTGAACACGGTGATGAAAGATGTAGTCAGGAAAGAAGTGATTAAGTGGCTAGATGCAGGAGTGGTGTATCCGATCTCAGACAGCGAGTGGGTTAGCCCGGTTCAATGTGTCCCAAAGAAAGGGGGAATGACAGTTGTCACTAACCAGAAGAATGAGCTAATTCCCACACGAACAGCCACGGGTTGGAGGATTTGCATGGTTTGTAGGAAACTAAATGAGGCCACTCGTAAAGATCACTATCCCATACCACTCATCAATCAAATGTTGGATAGACTGGCAGGGCAGGAGTATTATTACTTTCTGGATGGTTATTCTGGCTATAATCAAATAGCTATAGCCCTAGAAGATCAGGAGAAGACCACATTTACATATCCCTATGGGACATATGCTTTCAAGTGGATGCCCTTTGGATTATGCAATGCACCAGCCACCTTCCAGCGATGCATGATGGCAATATTTCATGATATGGTGGAAGACTATGTTGAGGTATTTATGGATGATTTTTCTATTTTTGCTAACTCGTTTGTTGTGTGTTTGCAGAATTTAGACAGGGTTTTAGCCAGGTGTGATGACTCAAACTTGGTGCTCAATTGGGAGAAGTGTCACTTTCTAGTCAAGGAGGGCATTGTTCTTGGCCATAAGGTGTCACACAGAGGTTTGGAGGTTGATCGTGCAAAGGTAGAGGTGATCAAGAAGCTACCACCACCAGTATCGGTTAAGGGTGTCCGCAGTTTCTTAGGACATGTTGGCTTTTACATAAGGTTCATTTAGGATTTCTCAAAGATTTCCAGACCAATATGTCGATTATTAGAAAAAGATGTGAAGTTTGAGTTTAACAATGAGTGTGTGAAAGCATTTGAGGAGCTGAAGAAGAAGCTGGTGGAAGCTCCCATTCTCATTGCTCCTAACTGGGAACACCCCTTCGAGCTAATGTGTGATGCTAGTGATGTTGTTGTGGGGGCGGTATTGGGGCAGCGAAGGAAAAAGATTTTTCATTCCATCTACTATGAAATAAAAATGCTAGATGCCGCGCAGGTGAACTACACAGTCACTAAGAAGGAGATGCTGGCACTTGTTTATGCATTTGACAAGTTCAGATCCTATCTGGTTGGGTCAAAAGTGGTGGTACACACGGATCATGCTGCAATTCGATACTTATTTGGCAAGAAAGATGCAAAGCCCAGGTTAATCAGGTGGATATTATTGCTGCAAGAGTTTGACTTGGAGATCCAAGACAGGAAGGGAAGTGAAAATCAGGTTGCAGATCACCTGTCACGACTAGAGAACCGGTCACATGTGAAGGAGGGTGAGTGTATCCGAGAAGAGTTCCCTGATGAACAACTCTTGGCGTTGAAGGAGGCAGAACTCCCATAGTATGCAGATATAGTAAACCTGATAGTAAGTGGAGTATACCCACCAGAGACAACTGCTCAACAGAGAAAGAAGCTGAAGCATGAGTCCCGGTACTATATGTGGTATGAGTCGTATTTATTCAAGCAAGGAGCAAATCAAATAATGAGGCGGTACATTCCAGAGATCAGATAGGTGAGGTGTTAAGAAGCTGTCATTCATCACCGTATGGTGGTCATCATGGAAGAGAGCGTACCGCTCACAAAGTGCTCCAATCCGGTTTCTTTTGGCCAACATTATTCAAGGATGCTTCATCTTATGTCAAGGCCTGTGATCAATGTCAAAGAACGGGGAAAATCAGCAGGAAACATGAGATGTCATTGCATAACATCTTGGAAGTTGAGGTATTTGATGTTTTGGGGATATACTTTATGGGGCCTTTTCCCCCATCGTTTGGTAATCAATACATTCTGGTAGCCGTGGATTACGTGTCTAAATGGGTTGAGGCAGCAGCTTGTCCCAAGAATGATAACAAGGTGGTGGCTAGATTTGTGAAAAAGTAGATTTTTACCAGATTTGGAACTCCACGAGCAATTATCAGTGATGGAGGTTCACACTTTGTTAATTCCTGGTTCCAAAATTTGTTGGCTAAATACGGGGTGCGGCATAAAGTGGCTACAGCATATCACCCCCAAACTAGTGGGCAGGTAGAAGTGTCGAACCGGGAAATCAAGCAAATTTTGCAGAAAACAGTGAATGCTCAATGTAGGGATTGGGCAAGCAAATTAGATAATGCATTGTGGGCGTATCGAACTGCGTACAAGACGCCAATTGGGACTTCACCGTATAGGTTAATTTATGGGAAGGCGTGTCATCTACCTGTAGAGCTTGAACATCAGGCCTATTGGGCTATGCAGAAGCTGAACACGGATCCCGAGTTAGCTGGGAAAAAGCAGTTGCTGCAATTGAGTGAGTTGGATGAATTTCGATGGCACGCATATGAGAGTGCAAAATTGTACAAGGAAAAAACGAAGAGGTGGCATGACAAGCATATAGTGCATCCAATATTTGAGTCGGGCCAGATGGTGTTGCTATTCAACTCCAGGTTGAAGTTATTCCCGGGAAAACTGCGCTCTAAGTGGTCTGGACCATTTGAGGTGGTAAGGATGACCCCGTACAGGGATATTGAATTGTGGAAAGAAGATAAAAGTGCCACACTCTTAGTAAATGGTCAGTCGTTTAAGCACTACTGGGTTGAAGGAGTGAATCGAGAGAAGACGTCTATCACCTTAGCGGAAGAATGAAGATGAGAGGCGTCGTGCCGCGATGGTAAATCAGGCGCTGCACGGGAGGCAACCCGTGAATGTAATGTAATAGTTAGAAATTATAAAAAAAATTCATGCCATGACTAAAACTATGGCGCTAGGTGGGAGGCAACCCACTATTTTCTGACTAAGTGGTGTTTTTGGATGATTTTCAGGAGGTACGGAGTCCGAACAAAAAATTTGCGGAAGAGTGAGTAAGGTAAGGTTTTTGGAAAAATTAGGGTGAGGGACAGAAAGCAATCGTGATGACTCCGTGGCACAGAGCCTGAGCTCCGCGATGGCCTCCGTGCCACGTTGACGTTATAAATGCAATGGGTTTACTTAAAATAACCGGGTCGACCCGGCCGAAACCCCCCTTTTTAACCCCAACACCTACATAATTCCCTCATTTGCTCGCACACCTCCGCGACAAAAACCCCATTCCCCCTTCCCCCTATAGCGTGCCACACCGGAGCTTCAACAAATCTTCCTCCCTCCTTCCCAACTAAGAGTAACAGGTATGTTTAAGGTTTGTTCTTCCATTTTTATGCAAAATTTCTTAGCGTGAACCATGGGAAGACAAAATTCCTCCCTAGGCCATGGGAACTTGTTTTAATCAAGTTTTTATGGGTAAATAATGCAATTAGGATAATATTTGATTTGTAAACTCAATAATTGCATGATTATTGTTGCATTTCATAAGTTATCTAAATGTTAGGGCTGCTTGTTGAGTTTAATGAAGAGGAAGAAGATAGAAAAATCAGTAAATGGGCCATTAATTCTTGTATTCTTAGAATAGGGCATTAGAATTTGTGTATGTGATGTTTGAAATGATGGTCTTTGTGAATGGGGGCATGAAAAATCTCAAAGGCTAGTGTTCATCAGGGTGAGTTATCAACTGTGTTAAGTCTGAGTCAAGCAACATTAACTTCATGGAATTGCTAAAATAATGAACATGAGAATTTAATTGTATGAAGTCTGAGTAGTACAAGAAAATTTCCCTGTCAAATGTTACTGATGTAATGCGCCCTGTTGGTAGTTGCTAGATAATATTGTGTTCATCTTATCTTGTCAAAGTTGTGATTCACATCAATTTTTGGAGTATAGAGCATGGAAGTGTGAAGAAGGGGAAGTCTGAGTACCCGGCTGACTATGACTCGTAAAACCATGCTAGCAACTAAGTGTGGGGTGACCAACTGGAGCCCAGCCTTAGTATTAGCTAGCCATGTTGTTACTGACAGTGTGAGTGTATGTTTTTGCTGAACAGGAAAGATGTCGGCTCGACAAGATAAGGGCAAAGGTGTTTCAACTTTTGGCACGGGCAGAAAAAGATACAAAGTGGACTCAGCTGTTCCAGCAGCCCCACTACTTCCCAGGGGCCAGAGAAGACAGTTTGGCACTAGATGGGTGGTGGAGGAAGGCAAAAAGTGGTATGGAAAGCATAAGGAGTCGAAGTATTTCCCTGAAGAGCAAATTGAGAGGGAACCTTCGACATAAGAGTTTCCCCAGATACTGCACAGTATACACGCCTTGGGTATGGATTTCATCTTTGATGCACCCAAGGAGTGTAATTTACACATGGTGAGGGAATTCTACGCGAATTAGGACCCTACTCTACGCAGCCACACCATCAAGATTCGGGGGTAGGTGGTAACTTTGGAAGCACACCATCTAAATGCCATCTTGGGGACACCTGACACAGATCCACATCCTCTCCGCCAGCTGAACATCACCCCACCATATGCTGATATCCGACACATATTATGTGGACAAATATCAGTAGCCAGGTGGAGTCGTCATAAGGAGAAAGGGTACCACCAAACATTGCCATATTCACAGATGAACAGGGAAGCCAGAATATGGTTGAAGATTGTTTGCACTTGCCTCATTCCTGGGGTGCATATGACTGATGTCACCCGCGAAAAAGTTTGTCTGGTACACCCTCTGATGAAAGGCTTGAAAATTAATGTTGGGGTTGTGATCATATCAGCCATGAAAAAAGCCAGACTGCATCAGGGGCACAGGTATGGATTTGGTGGTCTAATCACTACTTACCTCAGGAGCCATGAAATTGAAGAAGAGGCTCTAGACTACCGATCGTGGTTTGACCGCCGTGCTTTGGACGTGACTAAGACTAAGGCACCAGACACCACATATGGCCCTGTGCTCACATTAGCAGAGCGACACGCTCGTGATGATTGTTATGCTGCCAGGATGTTTGGACTCCAGATGCTACAGCTGCGGATAGGTGGACGGCCCACAACAGAGGATGAATTGTGGCAGGTGGATATGGATTACCCAATGAATGAGCATGCTCGAGCCATGTGCAGGATTGGCCCAGCATTTGTAGAGCTGGTGGACGATGATGTACCCACCGATGAGGAGACACGCCGTGATGACTCAGACATTGAGTCGAATGAATATGGAGGGGAAAACTCAGACCTCGGTGATGAGGCATTGGCACTAGATGAAGAAATTGAACCAATTGATTGATCAAGGAGTTTTCACCACCCTAACTTTGTTCTTAAATTGATATGTGCGAACACTGAGGGCAGTGTTCAGACTAAGTGTGGGGTGGAGGTTATCTTTTGTTTGTTTATTTTTGTGGGTACTATGGCATGTATAATCTGATTGGTAAAACTATGTTTGTGTACTTGTGTGGTTGGCTGTGAAATGAAAAATTGGTTTGTAATAGCTAGTAAGCTCTGCCAGGGCACTTTGTTGTGTGTGTGAAGATGTTATTTTTATTTTTATTTTTTTGTTATTTTTATTGTGATTCTTAATTTATATTGTTTTGGGTTCCTCGATTTTTATTTTCGGTGCTTTTCCCGAGGATAGTCCCTTTGAACCGAAGTCATAGGTAGAGATTGTTCCCTATGATGGATGGATGACGACCGTCTTAAGGAAAGTTAGTCGCGTTAGGAAATAGACAATAAACCCATCATTATTGGGCTAAAGAATTTCACTCGGTTAGATACTATACTTCATGGAACATGCATTTGGATAAGAAAATGGTTGAATTTAAGCGGATCACATAGGTATGAATGTTGAACTCTAAATTGCTGAATTTTAGGCTTAATTGTGCTTGTCACTCAACATGGATGAAATCATGAAAGGAGATAAGCTAACCAAAAGTTACCCTCTTTGCCATGTGTGGTGAGAACTAGTTGTATTTCATGCAAGCTAACATCTAGAATTTGCCTTGTGTGTACAAAAAGTCGGAAATGACAGTAAGCTTAGAGGACATGATTAAGGCACTTCTTTGTGAACCGAGATAGTTTACCCATTTAATTCAGTGTTACCTAACCTTAACGATTTCCCCTAGTGAGCCCAGTTTGAGCCTTTGAGTCTAATTTTTTTGAAAAAACCCGCGCTAAGAAACCTTACCCCATTTGTTCAAATAGACTCAATGTCGTTTTGATCCCAATAGATCCCATTGCACTTTATTAAGGCAACATGAAAAAGGGGAAAGAAAGAGTGTGAGTGCTCCATATGTAATCATAAGCTATATATATATATACGAGTGATAATAATAAATATATATATATATATGTAGACACTTGTGTACATATAGTCTGTTGATGAGTTCAGTCAAGGGTACAAAAGTCGGTGCATCTAGGAAGACAATTTGAAAGGAATTGAAGTGAATGGCGAAAGAAGTAAGTTGCCAAAAAGCAAAATTGTGGAATTGTCTAAAAGTGCAGAGGGATATGAGTCACATAGACCAATAATCCTACCTGTCCCTTAGCCGAAATTACAACCTGGAAAAAGTCCTTCTGATCCTATAAGTGATGCGATGATCGATTGAGTAGTACCATAAAGGCAAACTCATGATGCATTAGATTTGCTTGGAAATAATCTTTGGAGTGTGAGTTATTCAGTGCATAATGTGCGTAAGTATGATTATCTCGATTTCATGGAAATAGAACTGGTGTACATCAGTGAGGGCATAGGCTGGGGGACTTTTGGTTAAGCTAATAGTTTGCTATTATGATTCAGACATGTTTTCCAGATTTTCAGTTAAAGAGTTAATCATTAAGCCTGCATGATTTTGCTCAATAGAATAATGAATATACCTTGCTTAATTAATGTTACTCCATGATTAATGTGTTTAGCACAACTAGATGTGAGTTACTTTGGCCCCATAATGATGGTAAAGTAGTCGCAAGCATGTCGAGGATACTAAAAGCTTGCCCGAGGACGGACAAGGGTATAAGTGTGGGGTAGTGATATTGGGCGTATTTATATGACCAAACTCCATATTTTCAACCCGTTGTGAGTCTGAATAGGGAAAATATTGATGTATTCGCGCATGTTAGAGTTGATTAAGGTTATTTTTCTTTTTTTTGTTTCAGATCAATAATTGTGTGGTGACTAATTGCAAGTGGAGAAGAAAGTGGCATAAACTGGAGGAGCAAGCCAAACTCCGAGGGATAATAGGCTAATATCTGGAGGGCGTAAAGAGAGAATTGAAAGTTCCCCCACCGTGTCACGCTAAGGATGGTCCGCGTCGAACAACGTGCCACATTACAAGGGAGAAGACTAAAATTATGAAAAATGGGAACGCACAAAACAGTGAAGGAGCGCGATGGCTCCGTGACACGGAGCCTGACCTCCGTTGTGGCCTCCGCACCACATTGAGGGAAATTAGTGCCTTGCCCAAATTCCAGTGAGCCCTCGCGATGGCTCCATGGCACGGAGCCTGACCTCCGCGATGGCCTCCGTGCCATGTTGAGGGAATTATTGTTGTACTCGGATTCCAGTGAGACCTCACAATGGCTCCATGTGGCACGGAGCTTGAGCTCCGCGATAGCCTCCATGCCACGTTGCCAGTTTATTTTGGGAAATTTTCCACTTGTATAAATAGAACACTTAGGCTTTTATTTTGGGGATCTGACAATTTATGCACGAACGTGGGAGACAGGCAGTTGAGCTGAAGAAAATCCTAGGGTTATTTCTCTTCTCTTTTCTTCCAAATTTCAATTGTTTGTATGATTACTACTTGTTTGAAGTTGTTTAATCAACAAATGAGTGGCTAAATTACCTCCATCTAAGGTTGAGGCAAATTGCAGAATTTTGTAATTTATTATTAATTCATCTTAATTCTCTTCTCTTAAGAAAGGTTGTTATGCTATTCTTGCTTTTCATTGTGTTAATGTTTGGCCATCATTAATGTACAAATTAGAATCCTAGTTTTATTTCTGAGAGAAAAATTATTAGGATAGATGTGGAATAGGGGAATATGTTCTGGTCTTTGTTGTGAATTAAAGGTAAGATTCGCGTGCAGGATAGATATATACCTGTAACGTCATATTCGGTTATCTAGGGAAACTATTGTGATTCGTTAGAAGATGAGCTCTTGCATCATAGAAATGTGTTGTGTAAGGCTCCTAATTCTATAGTTGGCTAGAGGTTCGAAAGACCCGAGCCATAGGTTATCCATCCCCGACCATCAACCTAAGAGAAGGGTTGGCTGAAATATAATACATATTATACATACCTGCATGTTTTGCCTTAACCTTAGATTGGTCGTGCTATTGTTTAAATCACATTTTTCATTTTAATTAGCATTACATTAACTATTAATCGTTAATAAATTCTTATTCGGTGTTCCCCATATACTTGTATAAAGATGTTGTGACTACTTAAGTAAGAAATTTACTGCCACGCTACAGTCCTTATGGGTTCGATACCTGGCTTGAAAAAAGTCACTATATTACTGCTACGACCACATGCACTTGCATGCATTGGGGAGTGAAACAGTTCTCAGGCCCATCCTCACCCTTAGATAGATTCGGACTTGCTCTCTGCGTATTTGGTGAGTGCTCATGTTTTGGGGGCTACATGTTCACACTTTATGTTATTCCTTCAGTTTCTGGATGTTGGATTAGTTAGGGAGTTGTCCCATCAATCCGCCTTTCATGTTTAGAGGTTTATCAGACTAAAAAGTTGTATTCCACTGTACTGTATAAGTATTGTACTGTTTTCTCTCATGTTATGTTATGATTACGTTCTCTATGCTAAGTCTTTCGCTCATGTGATTGAATTAGATGTATGCTCATGCCATGGGTTGACTTGGGGTATCTCGGGGCTCCTTGTCCCGTATCTACTATCTGGGTGTACATTTGGGTTGTGAAATAGGGTAAATCAACATCATAATATAACTGAAGTTAAGCACACCAGGCAGTATGATCATTATGATCCTTTCATTATCTCACAAAATGCTAAGCAGGTGTATTATGCTCCATATGATCTGCATAGAGACAAGGTTGATTGGTGGGTGGTTATAAAGACTAAGCCTGTGGGATGGATAGAGATTTATAATGCGTTGGATGTGGTGTACCAAAATAATTTGGCAGTTGTTCATCAAACTGTGGATGCTAAGTTAAAACAAAGTTTAGATCATCCTGAATACGTATTTGAAGAAGTTTCTGATGATGAGGTATAAATTGAAATTGCAAATGTTGAGGACGAATTAGATAATGAAACTGAACCAAGTGAGAGAGAAGAATCAATGATGATTATGGAACAAGTGAGGAGGAAGAATGGAAGAATGATGGAAATGAAACAAGAGAGGAAGAATGAGAAAATGATGATTAGCAAGTAACTTAATTCTTTTAAGAAATTATTATATTTATACTTGTATTATTTTTTTAATTATATATTCTAATATAAACTTTTATGCAAATGTCGTCCGGTGATGCTGATCAAGGTCATAGTAGTAGGGGTAGTAAATCGAGTAAGAGTAGTAGGAAAACACATAGGAGACCACCAGATTCTAGTGCTACTTTGGGTGGTCTTTCAACTACTCCACATACACAATCTTCTCCACATATCTCTATGTCCCTATGGCACTGGGCATCTAGCACATTCTTATGTGCCTCCATTTCCTACTACTTCTCACATTTTTATGCCTACACTTGACATTCTTCCACCATGAGGAAATCGGCCTATTCATCATCTGATATTGCTTGTCTGAGTGGATCATCTCCTCGTTTCCAGCTTGCGACTTAGAGATAGCAGCTTTGAGTCAGACACACAGGGTACTTTTAGTGCTACTCCACCTGACCCAGTCATTTAGAGCATTAGCACCAACACCAGCACTAGCAGATAGAGAGCCACAACCAGGAGATATAGACAGTCTCAGTAGTCAAGTGATCATGCCTGACGGATCTGGCTAAGTTTGGTTTTGTTTTTTATTAAGTTTTATAATATTTAATATTAATGTTATATTTATGAATTGACATGTTTATTGACATTTTTACAGGTTTCATCCAGGAAAAGAGAGCATAAATGCTCTAAGGGAGAGTATTCAGAGGCTTTATTATTGACCTTATTCGAGTTAGAGTGAAATACCACATCGGGTATGATAGGGCATGTTTAATCAATTTAATATATATAAATTAATTATTATTTGATAAGATTCTTCTTTGACTATTGACTATTATATATCATCTAACACTGTTTATCATTGATTGCAGACATAGTGTACTTGGCTTCCTCAGCACAACAAGATAATAGCCATGAATATTAAGAGGAAGGGCAATTCCAGGATGTCAGATTGATTTAGAGATGCAAGATTAAAGAAAAAGAAGCCTGACTGGATGCTAGATCATCTTTACAAGGCACTTCATAGATATTGGAGCATGCCAGAATTTAAGGCAAAGTGTGCATAGGTGAAGAAAGCTAGGAGTGAAGGGAAAGGTGGATCGTTGCATACTGGGGATGCAAGGAGCCAAGGGATGATAGCTAGAGAATTGGTAAGTAATTATTATATTCAATACTTATATAAATTTGATTAAATTTTGTATATTAGCTAACTTTAATTACATTTTGTTTGCAGTCTAAAAAATTGGGTCGCTGCCCGACTCAGGAGGAGCTATTTTGGAAAACCCACTTAAAGAAGAAGAAGAAGAATGAGTTTGATTCGAACACATGGGTTGAGCAAAGAGCTAAACAAGCCTATGTAAGTTTATACAACTTATATATATAAATAGTAATAATATGTTAAATTTAATTTGACCAACCATATTATACTCACATTTTTTTTTAATTATGTAGAAGGATTATAATCGGATCTTGTCTGAGTACAGCTAGAATCAGAAATCCCAAGGTAGGTTTACTCAGCCTCCGCTGGATGTCGCTACCCAAATTTTGACTGAAAAAGTGGTTGAGCGAAGGAAAAAGGGGAGAGCCTCAGCCTAGGATCTAGAAACCTAGTTTGACAGATCTGGTCCGAACTAGAAGGTATTGGCTCTTCTATCCAGGCCGAGGCGGTTGATGGTGTTCAGATCACTGCTATGTCGTAGAAGATCGAACACCTTACACATGCCTTGGCAGATGTCAAGGAAAGACACATTACAGAGAGTAAGATAATGTGTCATACCGTTGAGGCTCTCAAGGCACAAGTGAATAGTCTCCTTGCTAGTGAAGTGCATAAACAATGACGTGCTCGTTCTCCTCCTTTCTCAGATGACGATGAGGTTTCGACAGATGATGAAAATGTTGAAGAGACACCTTAGTTGTTAGGATTATTAAATATTGAAAATAAACTTTGTATATACATTTTGATATTTTTAAACTTTGTTGACTTTGTTGACTTTGTTGTTTAGTGGATATTTAGTGTTGTTTTTGATGTTTTAAATCGATAATTACTAAGTTATTGATGTTGTTGGTGATTTAAAATTATTTTGGGAGCAATTAGTGTTGGATAGTAGCTGTAATTAAATTAAAATTTAATTTGGCAGGTGGGAATGTAGAAATTGCAGGTTTCTACTGCTGGTTTTTTTTTGCTGAAACCGGCGGATAGTGTAGGTAAGTCTGATGACTTTCTGGAAAAATACCAGCAATACAAACCCATAAATTGATGAACAAACGATACTGTCCATCGGTATGTTTTTAGTCATGAAGAACATATCGATGGACATCATCGGTATGTTTAAAAAATTTTAACTAAAAAAAAAAGATAACTAATTGAACACCGATGGTGTCCGTTGGTAATTAATTTTTCCCCATCGGGTGGAAATTAAAAAACTCATCAAATTAATATTTACTGAACTGACAGACTTCTATCGATAATAACCGATGTTGTCTGTTGGTTTTTCTTTTAAGAAGCGCAAAATTCTGACGATCCTTTGTCCGTCGGATATTCATCAGTTTTGACCAAAAAACTGACATTGTCCGTCAGATTTGGCACTCATTTTCTGGCAATTTTTTTGTAGTGAAAGTGTCTCACTATGGAGTGTAGCGGTCTTATTTATCCAAATGAAGGATAAATCCTTGCAGATGTTCATTGATCGCCGTCATTGAACAACGTCACCATAAAAAAAAAGTATCCATTTTCAAAAATTGATGATTTATTTGACCAACAGGGTGCCAGTTGTTTCTCTAAGATCGACCTCGTGTCGGTGTATCACCAATTGAGAGTTAGAGAAGCGATATCTTGAAAACAGTTTCCTAGATTTTGTATGGGCATTTTGAATTCCTCATAATGTCCTTTGGGTTGGTAAATACACCAACAGCTTTTATGGACCTCATGAACAGAGTATTCAAGTCATATCTCAATCTATCGTGATCGTTTTTATTGATGACATCTTAATATAATCAAGGTACGAGGATGAACATGCCAACCACCTCAGGTTAGACTTACATATGCTTAGAGACCACCAACTTTATGCTAAATTTTCTATGTGAGAGTTTTGGTTGGAATCAGTAGCATTCTTAGGTTAGGTGGTATTCGGTGAGGGTATCAATATGGATTCCCAAAAGATTGAGGTAATTAAGAATTGTCTAAGTCCCACCACTATCATAGAGATTAGGATTTTCTTGGGTTTGGAAAGCTACTATAGAAGGTTCATAGAGAGTTTATCCTCTATGACTTCTCCATTGACTAAGTTGACCCATAAGAAAGTCAAGTTCCTATGGTCAGATTCCTGTGAGAAAAGCTTCCAAGAATTAAAGACTAAATTGACTATGGCTCCAGTTTTGAACTTACTGGAAGGAACCAATGGGTTTGTGGTTTATTGTGATTTTTTGAGAATAGGTCTTGGTTGTGTGTTGTAGAATGGGAAGAATCTATACTTACAGACATTTGAAAGTTTATGAGAAGGACAATCCGGCGCATGACATAAAATTGGTTGCAGTAGTGTTCACATTAAAGATGTGGCCTCACTACCTTAATGGGTTTCACATAGATATATGCAAAACCATAATAGTCTAGTACATTTTCAAGCAGTGAGAGTTGAATATGAGATATTGAAGATGGCTTGAACTATTCAAAACTACGACGTTGATATTCTCTACCATCCAGGAAAGGATAACGTGGTAGCCAATGATCCATGGGGAGTCTGGCTAATGTGGAAGAGGATAATAAAAAGTTTTCTAGATAAGTTCATAGATTGGCAAGCCTAGGGGTCCACATTTTAGACTCCGAGGACGGCGGTGTTATTGTTCAAAATAGGGTATAATCACCCTAGTTGCAGAAGTAAAGGGGAAGAAGTATGATGATCCAATCTTTCTATAATTAAAATAAAGGGATCCACAAGCACAATTGCAATACCCCGGAAGCCCTAAGATCAGACCCGGGGGTGGAATCGGAGAAAATAGGATTTTCTGCATTAGGTCACAGGACGAGTCATCCAGTGACCCGTGAGGTGTACCATGAGTCATTAAGTGACTCGTGGGAAGGAGGGTACACTTGGTTGAAATTTTTGGTTTGGGGTTGACCACGGCTCACGCGAGTTGTGGTTAGGACCACGAGTTGTGGTCAGGACCACGAGTCATTAGGTCACTCGTGGTCAGAGGTTAGATTGAAGTGGAAAAATTAGGCAGTGATAGTCACGACTTGGTCACCACGAGTCATTGGGTACACCACGATGACCCGTGAGGAAGAATTTCTAGTGTTGGCAATGAGTGATGACCACGAGTCGTGGTCAGTGGCGACGAATCATCCAGTCCCTCGTGGGGACTAGCAGTGTGATTTATCTACGAACTTTTTAAGGGCTTTTCCATAATTTATTAAACTTTTAGACTCTAAACTAGGTCGTTTTAGGCACGTTTTGAAAAGAATTAAAGGGATAATCGACTAAATCCCTCTTACTTTCACTCAACTCTCGACCTCCCAATATCATAAGTACGATTTACGCAGGCAGTTCTCCCAGAGCAAGCTAGGGCATTCGACTCTTCTTCTCAGATTCTCAAGAGTTTTCTCCGGGATTTCTACACCAGGTATGTGGGTATTTAACAAGGGGATTTTTCTTCCCTTGTGCCCCCAAAACTCTCCTAAAATCTCCTATCAGTTTTAGCCCTGAAGTTCACCATTAGGGTTTAATTTTCAGTAGTTATGAAATTCCCTCCTGCTATAATTCTCTTGTTTATTGAGGATTGTTGTTAGTGATAAATTTTGGGTCATTTTCTCCCTATATGAATTGTGATGATCTTAGACCTAGTCCTTGAATGCAGTAATGTGGGTCTTGCATGTTGGTTAGATATAAATGTTGCTTGACTCTATCAGTGGTTAAATTCCCATGTTATTATTATCTTATGAATTTTCAGTCAGTTACATGCTAGTACAATCTCAATCAAAATGTTAGTACCTCAGTATATTTTAGAAATGTCAGCTAATCAGTTTGACTACAGTCAGTTCTTGAGGTGTTAGTAATGCCTCCCAATTATCATATATCAGTTATCAGTTTTAGTTATCATACAGACGATTATGACTCTTCTAGATAAGCAGCTCTGACCAGTCTTAGAACCACCAGCTTCAGCTTCAATTTGTTCTTTAGATGGTTACGACGCTTCCAGATAAGCAGCTCTGGCCAGTCTTAGAACACCAATTACAGAATCCGGTCTGATAAGACTCTCAGGGTACTTCTAGATAAGTATCCCTGATTTAGTCTTAGACCCCAGATTTGAGCTATCATCTTAGTAGTCATATTAGGACTATCCAATAGGAGTAGGAATTAGCACCGAGCGGACCGGGGTTCCAGCGCACCCAGGTTCCCAGAACTATGTCACCACCGTAGGTTATTTTATTGGCCCAATGGCCCCAGATTTGTGATCACCCAGTCCATGCCTTTATACATTGGTAAGGTATATTGGGTCCTATAAATAGGGCTATACATCGAACTCCATATTTAGCTCACATGGTTATATGTCTGTTATAGACTCTCCCACTAGTCGGTACAGTCTTAGTTTAGTTCAGTTTAGCTCAGTTCAGTATCTAAGATCCAGGACATGTTTATGACCATTAGCCAGGGTCATTATTGACCATAGTAGTTATATTTTAGTTATAACAGTTTATAGCATTTCAGTTGGTCATTTCATGTCATTTCAGTTCAGTTATTTTTCTTTCATGCTTATATCTCTCACTTATTCAATACATTCAAAGTACTGACGCATACTTTCCATACTGTATCGTATCATGATACAGGCACAAGCTCTCAATCCCAGCATTGTCAGTCGTTCCCTCGGACGATATCAGCAGCAGCATTTGGTGAGTCCTCATCTTCCGAGGATGATATTTAATTTCAGTTAGTTCTTTTCAGTCAAACTTAAGAGTTAGCTGGGGGCTTGTCCCAGCAACTCATTTTTTAGTAGTTAGCTTTCATAGCTATAATTAGATATTCATTATTGTTTGTTCACATTTCTTAAATGGTTTCATTTACTTAAAGCTTCTGCTTATATGTTATTTAGTAAATCAGTGTAATGACAGACAATGGGTTAGCTTGGGGTCACTTGTGGCACCAAGTACCGTGTCTCATCCAGGGTATAGACTCAGATTGTGACAAACTTTGTATCAGAGCACTAGGTTTAGAGTAGCCTAGGATGTCCGAAAGTCGTGTCTAGTAGAGTCCTTTTCATGGGTGTGAAGCATGCCACACTTATGACGGGGAGGCTATAAGACATTATTACGAAAATTTCCTTTTGTTCATACTTCTTATCATTCGATGAAGTTCAATTCCAGAAATGTTCATCTAACTCATACTCTATTTCATTTCAGTGAACTATGCCTCTAAAAAGGGGAAATGGAAGGAGGGCTCGCAATGCCAACCGACCTGCCCCACCAGCTCCAGCAGTCCCTCAGGATGATCAAGTGTCCTCAGCAGAATTCAGAGCGGCAATCCAGCTGCTGGCTCAGACAGTAACTAATCAAGTGAACTAGCAGGTGGTTTCGGTGAACACAAATGGATTCGTAGCAGCTGCTAGGGTTCGGTACTTCACCCGAATGAACCCTACAGCCTTTCATGGATCCAAGTGAGAGAGGACCCGCAGGAGTTCATAGATGAAGTGTGGAAGATCACCCGAATTATGGGTATTAGTTTCGTGGAGAGTGTTGATCTGGCCACCTACCAGTTGAAAGGGGTGGCTCAAATTTGGTACAATCAGTGGAAGGAAGGGAGACCGACAGGAGCAGAACCGGTAGAGTGGGAATAGTTCACCACAGCATTTCTAGACAGATTCTTCCCCCGGGAGCTGAGGGAGGCTAAGATCGTAGAGTTCATGAACTTGAAGCAGGGTAACAGGACCGTGGAGGAAATTGCATTGGAGTTCACTCGGTTGTCGAGGTATACTCCAGAGATGGTAGCCGAGCTAAGGACTCGCATGCTTAAGTTTGTCAATAGAGTATCGAACCTAGTACTTCAGGAGTGCAGGACCGCGATGCTCATAAAGGATATTGACCTCTCCAGCCTCATCATTCATACCTAGCAGATTAAGGCAGAAAAGTTGAAGGATATGGAGTGGGAGAACAAGCGGGCTAGAATGGGTCAACCAGACTATGGCCACCAGAGGTCCGACGGCAGTAGCCGCCCATAGCAGCAGCAGCGGGCTCTAGCACCCATATCATCCAGCACCCCTATTTCTGGTCCAGCAAGCATCAGAAGAGTGGAGCATTTGGCTCTCAGTCCCAAAGTTATAGTGTCAGCAACCGTTATCCATCTTTCCCTAAGTGTGGCAAGAAACATCTAGGTGAATGCCTCCCGGGCAAAAAGGGTTGCTTTGGGTGTGGACAGTTTGGTCACTAGCTAAAAGAATGTTGTAAGAAGGATGAGGGAGATCACAGTCTACCACTTTAGCAGGCCATCCAGCTCAGTAGACCAACCCTTCAAGTACACATGGCGGTCAGCGCTAAAATTGCTTTTATGCTTTGTCCTGTCGTCAGGATCAAGGGAGCTCACTTGACATGGTTACGGGTATATTACGTCTCTTTCATCTAGATGTGTATACCCTACTAGATCCAGGATCCACACTATCATTTGTGACTCCCTATGTAGCAGTCCAGTTTGAAATCAGTCCATAAGTCCTCTTAGAACTATTCTCAGTCTCTACCCTAGTTGGTGAGTCAGTTAGAGCCAGTTGGGTGTACAAAAACTGCCCAGTCTCAGTATTGAGTAAAGTTATTCCAGCTGATCTAGTAGAGCTAGACATGGTCAATTTCATCCTCATTCATGGCATGAATTAGTTACACTTCAGTTATGCCTCAGTCGACTGCAGAATTAGGGTCGTTAGATTTCAAATTCCAAATGTACCAATTTTAGAATGGACAGGCAATAGTTCAGTGCCTAAGGGTCGGTTATTTCCTACCTTAAGGCAAGGAAGATCATTTCTAAAGGGTTCATCTATTACCTAGTTTGGGTCAAAGATTCTAGCTCCGAGACCCTAGCTATCCAGTCAGTTCCTGTTCTCACCGAATTTTTCGAAGATCTTCCCGAAGTCCCTTCCAAGCGGGAAATATACTTCGGCATAGACCTTCTTCTAGACACTTAGCCTATCTCCATTCCTCCTTACAGAATGGCTCCAGCTGAGCTTAAGGGGTTGAAGAAACATCTAAAAGACCTACTTGATAAGGGTTTCATCAGGCCCAGCATCTCTCCATGGGGTTTTCTAGTGTTGTTCGTGTGAAATAAGGACGGTATTCTTAGAATGTGTATCGACTACTACCAACTAAACAAAGTTACAGTTAAGAACAAGTACCCCCTACCTAGGATTGATGACTTGTTCGATCAACTTCAAGGAACCAGTTGTTTTTCCAAGGTAGATCTCAGGTCGGGGTATCATCAGCTTAGAGTCAAAGAATGTGACATACTGAAAACAGCCTTCACAACTCGATATGGTCACTTTGAATTTGTGATTATGTCCTTCGGACTAACTAATGCCCCGACAACTTTCATGGACCTAATAAACAGGGTTTTCAAGCAGTATCTAGATGTTTTCATCATTGTATTCATTGATGACATTCTTGTACACTCTAGAAATGAGGAAGAACATGACTAACCACCTTAGGATAGACCTCCAGTTGTTTGCTAAATTCAGCAAATGTGAATTCTGGTTGAAGTCTGTGACTTTCCTTGGTCATGTGGTATAAGGTGAGGGTATTCAGGTAGATCCTCAATACAGTTTATAGAATTTCAGTTTCAGTTCAGCTATTTTTCCTTCATGCTTATGTCTCTCACTTACTCAGTACATTCAAAGTACTGACGCATACTTTCCATGTTGTATCATATCATGATACAGGCGCAGACTCTCAGCGCCAACATCGTCAGTGGTTCCCTCCCAGCATTTGGTGAGTCCTCATCTTTCTAGGACGATATTTATTTTTAGTTAGTTCTTTTCAGTCAGACTTTAGAGTTAGCTGGAGCTTGTCCCATCAACTCATCTTTTAGTAGTTAGCTTTCAGACATAGACTCAGATATTCAGTATTGTTTGTTCACATTGCTTAAATGGTTTCATTTACTTAAAGCTTATGCTTATGTGTTACTCACTAAATCAGTGTAATGATAGACCATGGGTTAGCTTGAGTTCACTTGTGGTATCAAGTACTGTATCTCATCCAGGGTATAGACTCGGGTCGTGACAACAATACTATGGCTTTTGAGCAAGGGAGAGATGGTAATTTGAGATACCAAGGCAAATTATGTGTCCCAGACATTGAGGGCTTCAGGAGAAAATTATGGTAGAAGTGCACAGCTCTAGGTATTCTATCCACTCAAGTTCTACAAAGATGTACCATGAATTAAAAGAAATTTATTAGTGGAATGACATGAAGAAGAGCATAGCTGACTATGTGGCTAGATGTCCGAATGCCAACAAATTAAAGCTAAGCACCAAAGGCCCAGTGGCATACATAGAACATAGAACTTCCCATATGAAAGTGGAAGATGATTAATTTGGTGTTCGTAATAGGTCGACCTCGCTCATTTAGGAAGCATGATTTGATTTGGGTAATTGTGTACCAACTTACCAAGTCAGCACATTTTCTACCTGTCAAGATGACAGATAAAATGGAAGATTTTACAACAATATCTATTCAATAAATTATCCGACTGCATAGGGTCTCGATATCCATTATATTCGATAGAGGTGCACATTTTATAGATCACTTTTGAAAGTCCTTCTTGTAAGGATGGGGCACATGCATTAATCTGAGTATTGATTTTCATCCACAGATAGATGGCCAATCCAAGTGCACGATTCAAAATGCTCGAAGACATATTGAGTGCTTGCTCTCTAAATTTCAAGAGTAATTGGGATGCTCACTTACCTCTCATTGAGTTCTCTTAAAATAATAGCTACCATGCCAGTATCAAGATGACACCTTACAAGACTTTTTATAGGAGGAGGTGTAGATCACCTATTAGTTGGTTCGAAGTTGGTGAGGCAAAACTACTTGGATTAGACTTAGTTTATTAGGATATGGAAAAGGTAAAATTAATTCAAGAGATATTGAAGACTTCTCAGATTTGCCAAAAGTCCTATTTGGGTATACGACGTAAGGATCTGGAGTTTGATATCAATGATTGGGTATTTCTAAAGGTTTCATCTATGAAAGGATTCATGCAATTTTAAAGAAAAAGGAAGCTTAGTCCTAGGTTTGTTGGCTCTTATAGGATCATGCATAGGGTTGGGTTGGTAGCCTATGAGTTGGAGTTGCCTATAAAATTATCCTAGGTACATCTAGTGTTTCATGTTTCAATGCTAAGGAAGTGTATGGGGAATCCATCTCTGGCAGTCCCTATTGAGAATACAGGTATCCAAGGAAATTTGACCTATGAAAAAGTCTCATTAGCCATCCTTGATCGCCAAGTCCACAAGTAGAGGACTAAAGAGATAGCATCTGTGAAAGTATTATAGAGGAATCAGAATATTGAAGAGGGTACATGGAAGGCAGAAACTTATATGAAGAAAAAAATCCTCATTTGATCCTCTAGTAGGAGGAAAATGCCAAGGTAATATCCTAACCTTACCATATGATTTTATAACCTCACATTTTATGCTATGTTATGCCCTTCATGTCTAAATGAAATCTCAGTGTGTCCTGCAAATTCATGTCTCATGTTGTGCACTCCATGTCTAAACAAAATCATGTTACATAATGTCCATGCTAGATCTTCATGTCTCTTATGACTCATGCCTACCATTTTCTTTCTCTTTATTTTCTTGAATTTTCTTGAGAGAATGATGTTTATCATGTTATTAAATGATGAGGAAGGTAAGTATGAAGGAATTCTTCCTTTCATGATTTAAGAGGCCATGAGGGCCTAATATGATTTCTTTGTGTCCTTTCAAGTTAATGCACCATTTGCTGCCTTGATGGGGGCTAAGATGATTTTTTTAGTTAGCTGGCACAAATTTGAGAAATTCGAGATAGTACTATGTACAATGAAAACTCAGCCAAAATTTTTTTAAAATTCTAGAATTAGAATTTGTTAGTATCCATACCATCATTCGAGGACTGATAACGCACAAACCACACCTCTTACTGAAATGAGAAGAGGACGTTGTCAATAAAGAATCCAACTAGAGGTTGGAGTCGATTCCACAGGGAATAGGGAGAACTAAATTATAACCGGTAATTGAACTTGTAAGGTAGTTACTTCAAAATAGGGGGGATTCTAAAAGAAATCAATTGTCACGCCCCCCCTTGGGAGGCATGACTGGCACCTGGTGCCCTACTAGAATCTAAACTGCTGAGCTGACTGAGCCTACACCTGGTGCAAGGCTGGCTCTAACTCTAGAATTCAAGAAAACAATAGGCTATATAGCGGCTATAAATACAACCCCCGGCCGACAAGGCCTATAGCCACCTGTGAAAATAAATTGCTAAACAAGGCCCCACACGGCCAACACACATAATCTAAATCACATACGGCCCCACACGGCCAATACATCTAACCGAAGGGAAATAATACAATCTGCAGGCCTCTAGGAGTAAGAAGATGGTCGGGACAAGGCCCCGGCCTACCCATACTGTACCAACAAAAGAAGTAAACCTCTATCACACGAGCTCCAAAAAAAGGAGCTGATGGCTCTGTGCGGCTGACTGGAACTACGAGGGATCTACTCCTCGTCTAGGCGTACCTACAAGCAAGTAATGCAGCGCCCTAGAAGAGAGCGTCAGTACCACAGGTACTGAGTATGTAAAGCAATAGTTGTAAATGACTGAAGGTAAGAAATAAAGCTGACCATAGCTGAAGTAAAGGAAACGGACTGAAAATGGCTAAAGCAGTGAAATCAGGACTAAACATAACTGTAATAAGGAGAGTAGGGGTCATACTTGACAAACGAAACATCTTACTGTCTAACTATCAATAACTAAAGCAACATAAACATAAACCTTACCTGGCCCCCATAAGCCGGAAGGTACAATCAACAGAAAACAACCCACACCGGCCCCCATTAGCCTTAGTGAGTACACCTCAATCTATTTACCCCTATCCAGGTCATACTGAGTCAACTACCAGCTAAAAGGATCCTGTCGATCCCCTAAGTCTGCAACTGGGCCCGCTGGGCCCCTGACTATATCTGTGCCTGAGTCCGGAGGAGTCCTGATATCTACACCCCGAGTGTAAGCGCTCGGCGGGGGTATGTATAGGCCAACCATGAAAAATATGAGGATCTGGCTCCCCATCTTCGTCCCTTGCGGATGGCATGCCGCTCCGTAGAGCAACGTATCCTCACCCCTGGTGGACGAGTCGACACAGCTATTAACCCTGGGGCGGTCATGAAAGCTATACAGGTAATCCAGCCCAAAGCAATACAATTACAAGTCTCAACTGATAACAATAACTACACATAATAACATACTCCTGACATGCTTTACTAGGATTCATACTGGAGCAACCCCAACTCAGTGGCTATACTGACTCATTAATCTATCTATAGAACGATAGTGTATCTGGACTTCTGGCCTCATGATAATGCTACTCGCTTCTAGGATAATCTATATGGTTGTCTGCAGGCACGCCATGTGCACGTATTTGATCAGAGGATCCTGATGGTGATCATGATCTTTAATAATCTGGACTAAAGAGAGCAAGGTCTGATGTGGCCTAACAATACTTTGAATGTCCCACTCGGACCTCTATAACTAATGAATAACTGTGGGGTTGCAAATAGCTAGCTACTTTATTCTTCTAACTAAACAACTATAGGACTGGGCTTGGTCGAACTTGTTTCTACGCGATCAGTCCCTAGTCCTCCATAGGGAGCTTACCGATCTCCTGAACTTGTGGTAAACACTATACTAGCAGAGTACTACTGACTCCTTAGGCCTTGTATGAATCCACTCGGATCTATATTACTGTTCTGGGCAATCCTCAATCTTATAGGCAATTATATATAGACTGGTCCTCTCCTGGCACTCTGTACCTGGAGACCTGACAAGAACTGGTTAGGGTGCTTACCGATCTCCTGAACTTGTGGTAAACACTATACTAGCAGAGTACTACTGACTCCTTAGGCCTTGTATGAATCCACTCGGATCTATATTACTATTCTGGGCAATCCTCAATCTTATAGGCAATTCTATATAGATTGGTCCTCTCCTGGCACTCTATACCTGGAGACCTGACAAGAACTGGTTAGGGTGCTGGCCCGTTACTGACTACTGATATGGACCCCTCCTTGGGGTACCCATGGGTTTATCTGACTCGGATGACTGGACCGGTTTGTTGGGTGACCTATATGATAATTGTTAGGTCTTCTAAGACTGACAATCACTAATAAGGCTAAAGGGATGGCAGACAATTACTTAATACACTGGACAACCTTGGTGTTGCTAACTCTGGAATATACCTATTCTGTCTCTATTTCTGGTTCTGCAATGTGCAATAATGTCAATGACCTCTAGGGATGCTTTCCTGCCAATCAGGCGCCAACTGGTTGTCAGACCGTCTAACTGCGCCCATATTGTTTAACTAACTAATTCAGGCCAATAACTCTTACGAGCTTCTGAAGTCTAGTCCTGACAACAAATATATAAGTCTACCATCACAATAAATTAAGAACTAAAAGAGTTTCCAAAGCAGTCATACGTGAATCACATTTAACCTGCTCCCTTTTAGTGAGGGGTCCTACGGTACGATCTATATATGTTTCTAGCAGCAAACCAGAATTTATGTATTGTAATCCCTATTAGCAGTTAATCTCAACATATCTAATGTTTACATATGTATATCAATAACAGCTAACTACAACATATCAAACTACAATCTAATGGCAGCAACTATCTGCAGCATCTGAGATCGTTATTTCTGTTTGAGAACATAGGTCGTAACACGGTACGACAAGGATACTTGCCAAAAGTTAAGCCTTACATACCTCGATCACTGTTTACCGATTAACTGGTGAGTTTCGGCTCGTGTTCAACTTCCCTTCTCAACTGAAATCGTGTTACTGGAAGACAGGACTAGCTTATCACTAAATTCGGCAAAAATGAAAACTTTATATAAAAATATTAACTATATTCCTATTTTTAAAAGAACACGGTTGAAACCTCGTTATTTCTCGAAGATCTAGAAGGAAGAAATGCTTACTTTAAGCTTGGACGGCGATACCCGAAGTTATTTAAATTTGGACAGCGCTTAGCGGCATAATCGGCCTGATCTTGGGACGGCCATTCTTGGCCACTGGAGGAGCGGTGATTGATTTGAAAGCAGGGACCCTGAAAATGAGGGATGAGGATGAAGAAGAAATCTTCCGCGTTTACCAAGAAATGAACCCATCTGCACACTACAGAAACCTTTGTCAGGTTAGTGTGTTGGCAGAGGATAAGTGTGGGGTGGAGGATTCCACAGGTGCAGGGCCAAATGCAATTACGAGTGTTCAGCCCGAGTCTGATAAAGGGCTTCAAATTGAGAAGAAGTTGGAGAAAGAGAGGAACAGAGTGGAGGTTGTTTCCTCTAAACAACAAAAGAAAAGGAGATGGTTCTCGAAAGAGAACCCAGGTATGAGGATGTCTTGAAAAGGATAGTCCACGTCGTGCCATGACGTAAAATAAGGCGCTGCTTGGGAGGCAACCCAAGGGTACCACAGGTACCATTTTAGTTTATTGCATGTGTGTTGATTTTATTTATTTTTCATCTTGTGTTGTTTTTGGTGGAAAGTGAAGCACGGATGGAGGGGAAGTCTGAGTACCCGTGGAGGAGGAAGCTAAAAAGCATGGACGATAAAAAGTGTGGGGTCGACACACACTTGTGCAAAACTGAAGAAAAGCATGCTATTTGCTAGGCTAAAGGCCTCAGGGAGTATTTCTCACCCTTTTTAAATTTTAATTTGATGTTATGAGGACATAGCATGATTTAAGTGTGGGGTGAGGGAAATTTCAAATTTCTAAATTTTTGTGCTTAACAAGTTTGTGGTGAATGTAATGCTAATGCTTGAGAAACTTGAAAATTTTGAAAAATTTGAAAATTTTGAAAAATTTTGTGAATTAAGCATGACTTCATCACCCGTTGGTTTTTCTTTTCGGTTCTTTTCCGACGGGGGGTCTTTGAACCGAAGAATAAAAAATTTATTTTTTTCTTTCCTGTGTCTGTATATAGTGTCTTTAGTCATAGTTAAGGACTATTTCCGACGATGGATGGATGACGACCGTCTTGAGGAAAAATTGGTCGATAGGTTTTGGGTTTTTGAAACCATAACTAATTGGTGCTTGATGTTCTTGTTATGTGCTATACGTGATTGTAAGATGCAAGTATGTTCAGTGTTGAAGCGTGCAAGTGTGTAACTTTGTGTGAGACACTTAGGCTCTTGAATTTGACTCAATATGATTGAAGCTTAATTCTGAATTCTTGTGATTAGCTGAGTAAAAGTCTGATGAATGTGTCTTGAATTGAGCATGTGCCATGAGTGTAAGATTTTTGAGTATTCTGTGCTATTGTGGATTGTCTAGAACTTGCCTGGTGTGTTTATAAAACGAAATGAAGGATGTGAATTGTAGGAAATGATATAGGCATTTCTTTGAATGAACCAAATTGTTATCCCTCATTTTACCTACCTTGAGAAATTAATCCTAGTTAGCCCCATTGAGCCTTGACCCTATTCTTTGACAGCTGCAACATAAGCTTAATCCTTTTTCTTTCATTAGCCTTGAATTTGATCCAAAACTCCTAAGCGCTTGAGTGGGAAAAAAATCCGAAGGAGTAAAGGAGTGAGAAGAATGAAAAGAAAGGAAAAGTAGCAAGTTGTAGAAGTGAGAAAAGGACAAAGGTGCACTTGTGTGAAAATGGTTGATTATTAGTAAGGAGTAAGAAAACAAATTAATGTAAAATTATTTATAGAGCTCCTTACTAATAAGCTAAAAGTGCCTAAAGAAAGGGGGAACATAAGAGGAAAAAGGTGAAGTAAGAAAAGGGAAGTTTGTAATGAGGGAGTAATGTATTAAAAGCGCTTGGGAAAGTTAGTCACTATTATTGGCCAGAATAGTACCTGTCTGTCCCTTAGCTTACATTACAACCCATTAAGTCCTACTTGATATTACATTCACACATCCTTAAATTAGTGGAATAAAACACTAAGGGCAAGCTTATGGGTCATTACATGATGCATGTGAATTCTTTGTGAGAGTGAGTGTAATTCTATTTATTTACCCACACATGTTGTGATGTAAAAATGATTTTTGCGTGTGATTGGGTAACTCTCTTTCCGTGAGGGGCACATGTTGAATGAAGGATATAATTCATGTGGGATTTCTTAATTAGTTGATTTCCACGAGTTTGCTAAGATTGAGAGTCGATTCTTGAGGTTAAGAAGTCTTAATATCATTGTATTTCATTTCGGTGATTAAAATTGTGTATGCTCTATCTTTAGCTTGTTATCTTACGTAATCATTATAGTCGTAGCTTGAATTATCTTGTCAAATTAGTTATGTGGGAGTCTCCATATGCATGATATGTAAAAGGTTGTTCGAGGACGAACAAGGCTTTAAGTGTGGGGTTGTGATCACGGGCAAAAATAGCATGCCCGAGATACGCATGATACCTTAATTTAGTCTTGTTTATCTAAGTTATTTTTCATACTTTCATGTGATTTTATATAAATGTGAATATATGTGCTAACCAACATGATTAGTCTTTGTTTTGTAGGTTTCAAGGATTTTTGAGGAACTAATTCATAAGTTGGTGAAGTAGAGGAATGGAGTCGGGAGCAAATGGCGAAAGTCGGCAGAAAAGCATGTCTTGGCAAGGCTGGCCGCGCCAGGCAGCGTGCCGCGCCCAGCGCGTGCCGCGCCAGCGCCGTGCCACGCATATGCCAGGCGCACGAGTGTAGGCAGCAAGCAGGCAGGCGAGCTGCGTGCCAGTGCCGTGCCACGCCAGGCCATCTGCGCGCCAGCAACATGCCATCGCGCTGCTTGAGCCGCGTGACACGCTGCCAACGCGGCAAGGTGCTGCCGAGGCCAAACTTCGGGTTGATTTCCAGTGTGCCTTCGCATTACCTCCATGTCACGGAGGCAGTTCTCCGCGATACACTCCATGACACGGAGTCGTTCCATGACAGGCTAAATTATGCACGTTTTCCATTTACTATAAATAGGACCCTTAGCTCCTAAAATCAGGAGGTCACGATTTTATTCTGGAAAACTACCTAGGAGTGAAGGGAGAAGTGGGAGAACTCATCTAGGGTTTGTCAAATTCCCTTCTCATCTACCCAATTCATGTAAGTATGTTAGTTTAGTAGTAGTTAGTGTAGTTTTACGAACATGAATGGCAAGAACCCTTCCTCTAGGGTTGAAGCCATGAATTATGATTGTGATTTTATGAAATTGTTTTGGAATTAAGTTATTGATTGTTGTTTTCGTCTTGCATTCTGGATTGTTGGTTGATTTTATGATTGATCACCATGAAAGCATATTTGTTAGCTTGAGTAATAGCTTGAGAAAGCATTACCTAGGTCAGGACATGAGAATGTGAGGAGCACGTTTGTATCTCGGGAGAGATTTTTGTGTCAGGATAGAAATATACCTAACACCGTGCTTGGTTGAGACACGGGGGTTATGAAAGACCAACTTGGGATGTCACATCACCACTCGAAGAAGTAGTTGTGAGGCTAAGTTGAGGTAAATGGTTAGACGCACGAAAGTCCCTAATCGTTTCCCCGTAAACCACAACATAATTGATTGCCCGCGAATAGAAATTAAACTCCTCGCTCACAATGATGCAGTGAGGCTAGATTGCCGTGTTTAGAGGCTCGAAAGACCATAAACATGCAATTCTAATTATCTAAAATAACAATTGATAGTTCCATGCTTAACCCATTGCAAATCGTAGTATCGCATGATTAATTGGTTTTAACTCTATGTTGCTCCTAGAGTAATTTCAGAATACTTCGTTGACCCAAACTTAGACTTAATTAATCTCGATCGAAAATGTCTATAACCAACACTTGAGGTATTTAAGATCACACTAGAAATGGATAGTTAGAGGAATGGGTCCAGTCCCTATGGGTTCGACAATCTGGTTCTTAAAAAGAGCCACTATATTACTTGCACGACCCGTACACTTGCGGACGCGCGAATCGGGCACGTCATCACCGTCCGTTCTAACATGCTTTCCTAAAATTTAGTTGTACATTGCGCCCCTCTGTCGAAGTTTATCAAACACAGAAGCTCCACACGCTCAATCTACTTCTGGGGTATTTAACCTGACATAAGTCTTAATGATGACATAAATTCATCTGGCGAGGCACGAATTGACCTCATTGATCTTATTGTACTGACCTAAATAAGGTCAGGCTACACCTGGTGTGAGATAACCCTGGGACTATATTCATATTAATTACTCTCCACTCCCTTGCAGACACGACCATCTCTTATATTAGATAACTCGGTCCTTTCTATTAGACCTTTTCTAGCCTGTTACTGGGGCTCTGCTTCTATGATTTAATGATATCTCCTGTCCTCTCGTACCATCTCATTGCATTTTCGTTAAATTTTGGGTGCAACGAACACATGTACCTTAGCTATGGCCTGCTATTTGAAGTTCCGCCACCCTTGGAATGTGAGGTTAACATCCGGACCTTGTGACCCCTTCTTGTTGTTATATTGAAGGCCCATAACTGTCTGCTGGCCTTATTTCCAGGCCGCACTAGATTAGAGTCTCCGTGTCAGCACTCTCTTACCTTCCCCTTAGGCGGACGTACCGCAACATTCTAGGCTACAACCTTTCTGTCTCTTAACTGTTAGCCCGAGGATTAGTCCTCAATATATGATGTTCTATCAACCTGGAGGTGATTCTAATTTCCTCCAAATTCTGGTATTCGTGCTTTTCCCCTTACCTTCCTTAGACTGATCTCTGGGGGTCATGGTACCTACCTTACATTGTCAATAAAGTTACCAGCCAGGTTTCGGCCAATACTTATTCTGGCTTGCAGTCGGACCCATTTTATTCATGTGACCTCCCTGTCTTTCGATATCGCAACTATGATCATAACCATTATCTTGCAGGCATATCCTGCCGTCATTAGCATGCTACGGCGGATTCAGCCTTTTTCTGACTTGAACTTGACTATTACTGGGAGTTTATCAGTGATGGATTTCTTACACACACTTCGAGTAAGCTGGTAGTCTTACTCGCTCTTCTAACTTATTACCGCAAATATTGATGTGCCCGCAAGTGTACGGGTCGTACAAGTAATATAGTGGCCCTTTTTAAGAGCCGGATGTCGAACCCATAGGGACTGGACCAATTAAGCTAACTACCAAGTTCAAGTGTGATATTAAATTCCGCAAGTGTTGATTATAGACTTTTTCGAGAAAGTTAATTAAGTCTAGGGACGGTCAACGAAATACTCTGAATTAATTCAAGGAGCAACTAGAGTTAAAGCCGGATAATCATGCGATACTACGATTTGCAATGGTTTAAGTATGAAACTATCAATTGTCGTCTCACATAATTAGAGTCGCATGTTCATGGTCTTTCGAACCTCTAAACACAACAAACTAGCCTCACTACTACATTGTTGAGCGAGGATGTTATTTCTAGTTGGTGGGAAATTCATTTACGTGGATGTGGTTTATGGGGTTTATGCTCTTGATTAGGGACTTTCATACCTCTAATCATTTAACTCAACTTAGCGTAACAACTACTTCTTCGAGTGGTGATGTGATAATTCTAAGTTGGTGTCTAACTCATCCCATTTTATCAACCAAGCAAGGTATTAGGTATATTTCTATCCTAACACAAATCATATCGATAGATACAATCTTGCTCCCTACATTCTCTTGTTCTTGCCTAGGTTATCTTTATCAAGCATGTACCTAAGCTTAACCCACTTGTTTTCATTGTGATCAGTCATAAAAACAACCATAATTCATAATGCAAGACAAAACAATAATTAATAACTTAAAACCAAAACAAAATCGCAAAATCACAATCATATCTTCTGGCTTCAAACCTAGAGGGAGGGTTCTAGCCACTCATGTTCGTATAATTACAAGAAAACATAATTAAAGTAACCTACTTACAAGAATTGGTAGAAGAGAAGATGAAATTGATGAACCCTAGGGGAGTTCTCCTACTTCTCCCTCACTCCTTGGCAGTTTTTCAGAAATAAATCATGCCTTTATGTTTTTAGGAGCTCAGGGACCTATTTATAGTAAGTGAGAAAAAGCAGCTATTTAGCCCGAAGTGGAGTGGCTCCGTGTCATGGAGTGTACCGCAGAGCACTGCCTCCGTGACACGCAGCGTATCGCGGAGCACTGCCTTTGTGACATGGAGCGTATCGAGGAGCACTGCCTCCGTTACACGGAGCGTATCGCGGCGCACTGCCTCCATGACACGGAGTGTATCGTGGAAGCCCTCTGTAAATCACCCAATTTAAATCCTGGAGGCAGAACACTGCTGTGATGGCTCTGTGACACGGTACCTATCGCGGCACCCTTCAATGATCCCTCATTTTGTTCCAACTTTGGTGTATCACTCCCGATATCATTCCTCCACTTCACCAAATCATAGATTACGTCCTCAAATGCGTTATTTACCTTCAAAACCAAGGACTAATCATGTGGGTTCATACATATTCACATTTACATAAAAACATATGAGAATGTATATAAATAAATAGATAAACAAGGAAAAACTAAGTTATAAAGTATCACTTGGGCATGCTATTTTGCCCATGATCACCTACCCCACACTTAAAGCCTCGTTCGTCCTTGAACAACCCTTTTACATCTCATGTAAATGAAGACTCACACATAACTAATTTAGCAAGACAATTCAAGCTATGGCTATAATGATTATTTAAGATAGCAAGTTAAAAATAGAGCATGCATGATTTAATCAATGAAATGATATACAACTCCGTTAAGACTTCCTAACCTCAAGGATTGACTCTCAATCTAAGCAACTCATGCAAATCAGCTGATCAAGAAATCCAACATGAATGCTATCCTTCATTAAACATGTGGCCTCACAACAAGAGAGTTACCCATTTTTACTCACAAATTTTCAGATCACAACATGTATGGGTATATGAATAAGATTACGCTCGCTCTCTCAAAGAATTCACATGCATCATGTAGTGAACCATAAGCTTGCCCTTAGTGTTTTACTCCACTAATTTAAGGATGTATGAACGTAAGATCAAGTAGGACTTAATGTGTTGTATTGTAAGCTAAGGGATGGGTAGGTACTATTCTGGCCAGTAATAGAGGCTATCTTCCCCAAGCGCTTTTAATAACTTCAACCTTCATTAAGGACGTCTCTTCTCTTCCTTCCTCCTCATTCTTTTCAATCTTGAATTTTCTCTTCTTGATCCCATTTCTTTAAACACACTCAGCTTAGTAGTAAAGAGTACTTAAGACAATTTTCTTTTTTTTTTCATTCATTTATTTTCTCACTCCCTACTAACGATCAACCATTTTCACACAAGTGCACCTTTGTCCTTTTCTCAACTTTCACAACTTCTACTTTTCCTTCTTTTTCACGCTTCTCACTCCTTCACTCTTTGGAATTTTTCACTTAAGCGCTTAGGAGTTTTGGATCAAATTCAAGGCTAGTGAAAGAAAAAGGATTAAGCTTATGTTGTAGCTATCAAAGAATAGGCTTAAGGCGCCAAAAACTTGATGTGCCCGCAAGTGTACGGGTCGTACAAGTAATATAGTGGCCCTTTTTAAGAACCGGATGTCGAACCCACAGGGACTGGACCAATTCAGCTAATTACCAAGTTCAAGTGTGATATTAAAAGCCGTAAGTGTTGATTATAGACGTTTTCGATAAAGTTAATTAAGTCTAGATGTGGTCAACGAAATACTCTGAATTAATTCAAGGAGCAACTAGAGTTAAAGCCGGATAATCATGCGATACTACGATTTGCAATGGTTTAAGTATGAAACTATCAATTGTCGTCTCACATAATTGGAATTGCATGTTCATGGTCTTTTGAACCTCTAAACATGACAAACTAGCCTCACTACTACATTGTTGAGCGAGGATGTTATTTCCAGTTCGTGGGCAATTCACTACGTGGATGTGGTTTATGGGGTTTATGCTCTTGATTAGGGACTTTCGTACCTCTAATCATTTAACTCAACTTAGCGTCACAACTACTTCTTTGAGTGGTGATGTGATAATTCTAAGTTGGTGTCTAACTCATCCCATTTTATCAATCAAGCAAGGTATTAGGTATATTTCTATCCTAACACAAATCATATCGATAGATACAATCTTGCTCCTTACATTCTCTTGTTCTTGCCTAGGTTATCTTTCTCAAGCATGTACCTAAGCTTAACCCACTTGTTTTCATGGTGATCAGTCATAAAAACAACCATAATTCATAATGCAAGACAAAACAACAATTAATAACTTAAAACCAAAACAAAATCGCAAAATCACAATCATATCTCGTGGCTTCAACCCTAGAGGGAGGGTTCTAGCCACTCATGTTCGTATAATTACAAGAAAATATAATTAAAGTAACCTACTTACAAGAATTGGTAGAAGAGAAGATGAAATTGATGAACCCTAGGTGAGTTCTCCCACTTCTCCCTCACTCCTTGGCAGTTTTTCAGAAATGAATCGTGACTCAATGTTTTTAGGAGCTAAGGGGCCTATTTATAGTAAATGAGAAAAAGCAACTATTTAGCCCAAAGTGGAGTGGCTCCATGTCATGGAGTGTATCGCGGAGCACTGCCTCCATGACATGGTGTGTATCACGGAGAACTGCCTCCGTGACACGGAGGTATCACGGAAGCCCTCTGGAAATCGCCCAATTTAAATCCTGGAGGCAGAACACTGTCCGATGGCTCCGTAACATGGTGCCCATCACGGCACCCTTCAGTGATCCCTCATTTTGTTCCAACTTTGGTGTATCTCCCCCGATATCATTCCTCCACTTCACCAAATCATAGATTAAGTCCTTAAATGCGTTATTTACCTTCAAAAACAAGGACTAATCATGTGGGTTAATACATATTCACATTTACATAAAAACACATAAGAATGTATATAAATAAATAGATAAACAAGGCAAAACTAAGTTATAAAGTATCACTTGGGCATGCTATTTTTCCCACGATCACCTACCCCACACTTAAAGCCTTGTTCGTCCTCGAAAAACCCTTTTACATCTCATGTAAATGAAGACTCACACATAACTAATTTAGCAAGACAATTCAAGCTACAGCTATAATGATTATTTAAGATAGCAAGTTAAAAATAGAGCATGCACGATTTAATCAATGAAATGATATACAACTCCGTTAAGACTTCCTAACCTCAAGAATCGACTCTCGATCTTAGCAAACTCATGCAAATCAACCGATCAAGAAATCCGACATGAATGTTATCTCTCATTAAACATGTGCCCTCACAACAAGAGAGTTACCCATTTTTACTTACAAATTTTCACATCACAACATGTATGGGTATATGAATAAGATTACGCTCGCTCTCTCAAAGAATTCACATGCATCATGTAGTGAACCATAAGCTTGCCCTTAGTGTTTTACTCCACTAATTTAAGGATGTATGAACGTAAGATCAAGTAGGACTTAATGGGTTGTAATGTAAGCTAAGGGACGGGTAGGTACTATTCTGGCCAATAATAGTGACTATCTTCTCCAAGCGCTTTTAATACATCCAAAATTCATTAAGGACATCTCTTTTCTTACTTCCTCCTCATTCTTTTCAATCTTGAATTTTCTCTTCTTGTTCTCATTTCTTTAAGCACGCCTAGCTTATTGGTAAGGAGTACTTAAGCCCTTTTTCATTCATTTATTTCTTACTCCCCACCAATACTCAGGCATTTTCAAACAAGTGCACCCTTGACCTTTCTCAACTTTTACAACTGCTACTCTTCCTTCTTTTTCATGCTTCTCACTCCCTCACTCTTTGGCATTTTTCACTTGAGCGCTTAGGAGTTTTGGATCAAATTCAAGGGTAATAAAAGAAAAAGGATTAAGCTTATGTTGTAGCTATCAAAGAATAGGCTTAAGGCTCAATGGGGCTAACTAGGATTCAATATTAAAGGTAGGTAAGGCGAGGGATAACATTTAGGTTCATTCAAAGAAATGCCTAAATCATCTCCTACAATTCACATCCTTCATTTCGTTTTATAAACACACCAGGCAAGTTATAGACACTCCACAGTAGCATAGAATATTCGAAAAACGTACACTCACAGCACATGCTCAATTCAAGACACATGCAGACTCTCAACTAAGCTAATCACAAGAATTCAAAATTAAGCTTCAATCACATCGAGTATAATTTAAGAGCCTAAGTGTCTCAAACAAAGTTGTACACTTCTCACATGCTTCAACACTGAACATACTTGCATCTTACAATCATTTATAGCACATAACAAGAACATCAAGCCATCAATTAGCTACGGGTTCAAAAACCAAAAACCTATTGACTAATTTTCCTCAAGATGGTCGTCATCCATACTAACTCGGCGTGACGACGACTCACAGGTCGAATTTCGCGAAACTAACTCCATAGGAATGCTCCCGGCAGCTTTATACTTTGCTACCCGAAGTTAATTCGAGTTTGGACTACGTTTGACGGTTTAAACAGAAGGAAATTTAATCAAACCCTTCATTCCCCTCTGTTTCTGTTCATTTACTGGAAATTATATGAAGGGAAAATGATTTAAAACGAAGTGGGAGCCTTATATACTTAGGGTCTTGAAGTCGCATTTGTCGAATGCGATTTATAAGTCGCATTAGCCTTGCGACGCTCCAACTTGGCGCTTGTCCGGTCTCTCCCCGGGCCCTTTTCTCGCACGTATGACATTCTAAAACTCTTAACCAACATGCAAATAGGCCAACTAAGTGTCAAGAACTTACGGGGTGTAACACTGGTCATGTCAGTATTAGCTTATTCTTTTCATTAGGCACCACTGTAATTCCTTCCTTCTTTGGTATGCACTGGACAGGACTTACCCATGACTTCTACTATAGGATATATTACCCCAGCATCCAACCACTTGATAATCTCCTTTTTGATGACTTCTTGCATTGGAAGGTTCAGGCAGCGCTGATGCTTTATACTCAGCTTACAGTTTGGTTCAAGCTGGATCTTATGGGTGCATATTCTTGGTGGAATTCTGATGATATTAGCTATGGTCCAGCTAATTGCCTTTTTGTATCTTTTTAGAATGCTAACCAAGGCTTCCACCTGCTCATCTAACAAGTTTGCCGCAATGATGACTGGCAGGGTGTTGTCCTCCCTAAGGAATGCATACTTGAGATGAGGAGGTAATGCTTTCAGTTCAAGAATTTGTGGTACCTCCACAGATGGCTTGGCCGACGGTGTTGAACGGTTCTTTAAGTCCAGGTCTTAACTTCTTTAGGCTGAATTTATACGACCCAGAACCATTTAAGGCATTAACGTATTCGTGTATTCTAGGTTTCCATCTTCTTCATAATTCATTATCACAACTGCCAATGTATTATCAATTACAATTTCTTCCACGAGTGTTGGCAGCTTGTTATTATCCATTTGAATGTTTGAGTGAAAACTTGTTCCTCTGATGTATCCTGAGGGTCACTTGAAGAAAAACAAAGAAAAAAAACGTGAAAAGTAATGTAACTAGCAACAAGTCAAATACAGGCTAATAACCTAGCTTCGGCAGTATTCCTTGGCAGCGGCACCACTTTTTGATAACGCTCAAACCACACCTCTTACTAAAGTGAGAAGCGGTACGTTGTCAATAAAGAACCCAACTAGAGGTTGGGGTAGATTCCACAGGGAATAGGGAGAACTGGATTATAGCAAGTAATTGAACTTGTAAGATAGTTACTTCAAAATAGGGGGATTCTAAAAGAAATTAATAATAAAAACAAATATTAAAATTTTGATGTTGAGTCAATATCAAAGGATAACTAGGGTTTGTGTTCCCCATGGGTTCATAACTGCTTTGGGTGTGCACTAGTGATTATCACCAATACTTATGTACAGAACTGATAACTTAGTTTTATTCAAACGACCAACCAGTCCCTATTGAATGACTATACTCAATCACTCGACCAAGTCTCATGAGCGGCTTCAAACTATCCGTTATCACTAAGTTCCAGATTTAACTATCCTGCGACCACGGCTCAAGTTGATACAATGGTTTTCAAAATCAAGGCTCTGTTGTAATTCTCTTTTCCAAATCTCAACCTTTTCGACCAAAGCAAGTAAAGAATTCAGGCACTTCCTAACGTTGCGAACCGTTAAGAAACATTTAAGCATGAAGAGAAAACAATATAAGTATTTGTATTGGTTTTAGAATCACTTTGTGTAACTCTAGCTTATTAATCCATCATGGTTCCCACAACCCTAGTTATGGAGGTTTTAGCCTCTCATAGTTGTAAGGTTGTTAATTGTTTTCATGATTAAGGACATAAATTAATACTTACAAGAATGAATGAGAAAAACACTTACTTCAATTATTCAGCAAAATCTTGAAGAACAAGTAGCAAGAATAAGATAAATTCAAGAAAAGGTTGATCACAAGTTGAATCAACTCAATTCCCTTACAAATCTCTTCTCTCCTTGTCTTTTCATGCCTTTCTTACTTGTCTACGTCTGTCTACAGAAAAATAAAACCTAAAACATATTTATACAGATACAAGAATCCTTTTCCTAGGCTAACTGGATGAATATGAAAATCTGGTGCCGCAGTCATCACGGGCCATGTCACGATCCATAGCAGCTTCCTACGACCCGTAGCTTCCTGTCGTACCTTGCATTGTTGGCTAAATTTTGCTAAGTGTTGGATCCTGGTATGATTCATACCTCCATCATATGACTTGTACTGAGCTCCCGTGGTTTGATTCTGAAACTTTGGAATTCTTCTGAAATTCATCACGACCGTCATGGTACAACTCGTACCTTCTTCCCACAGGCCATACTGTCTTTCCGTAGCAGGAGTCAGCACCTTATGCAAATTTTCTAGATCTTGTCACGATTTCATCGTCACGACTCATACCAGCTTGGTACGACCCGTACTGAGACTTGTACGTTGCATCTTTTCAACTTAGCCTTCTGCAACGTTTCACGACCATCAATACGACTCGTAGGTCCCTCCTAAGACTCGTACTGTGGTCTGCAATCTGATCATATTTTGCATCTTTCAGGCTTTCTTTTGCAATTTTCAGATTCAACACTAATTCATCCTGAAACCAAAGGAAAAGTGCCTTATATCCACATAAACACACCTAAGTCCATGCTATTTTCTTAGTTTTGAGCGTCAATAGTGTTGTAAATCCACAGCACATCAAGGACGATGATCTCAAGGGGAGAATTATAACACCTCATACTTTTAAAATAGAATTTCAACCTCAACACACAGTAAATCGATCCCAACTAAGGGAACACAATCTTTCATGTGATTTATGGTGTTAAATTTATGTGCCTAGTTTATACCTAATAATGGAATTACCTGGGAGGTTAAATAATGGAAATAAAAGAATCTCAGAAAAATCTATATAGGCATCATAAGTTGACTTATGTACTGTAAATGAAATTTGTAGTCCATAGGTTGATGTACAAAAGAAAGGAAAGTCCAATCGCGTGATGTCATAAGTGACTTATGGACCATAAATGGAATCTACGATCCGTATGTGGATTGTATAGAAGTTAGGAAACCCAACTAGGTCTCAATCGTAAATGACTGATGGTCCTTAAATGGATTCTATGGTTTGTATATGGATGTACAAAGGAGAGGTTCCAATCCTTAAGCCATTGTTTATGACTTACGGCCCACTCTACGGACTGTATATGCATTCTATGGATGTACTTGGTCACCGTAATTAGGAGCCCAATTTTCAAAGTTACCATTTAAGAGGTACAATCTAATATACAAACCATATGATCGTTCTTCAATTTGTACTTTACCATAGTAAGTACAGATCCAAACTTTCAAGGTTCTGGATAAGAACTCGTGGTACAACTTATGGATCTCAAGTTGAATTTATGAGTTGTACCTGGCACCATAAGTGAAGTCTCATGTTATTTGGGGCTCTGTTAAGTGAATTACTGTCCACCTTATGGACCGTAGGTCAATTCTATGGTCCATAACTGGAACCCAGACCCTCCATAAACTATCTGATGCAGTAGCTATAAATATGTGAAATTTGACCTTACCACCATATTTTCTCATCCCTCAAGTCTTAGTTTGGTCCTCCTCTCTTTTAAAAGTCCTCCCACCTCAAGGTAAGCTTATTTTAAGCAAAACCCAAGTGATTTTACATGCATACATGAAAGATTTAGAAATCTCCATCTTCCAACTCCTAGGGTTCAAAGAAATACCTATTTCTAGGCTCAAGGCAGATATTAAAGATTCTTCCTCTAGCTTGAACTTGTTGTCTACAATTTCTTGAGTGCGATAAGGTATGTAAGACTAATTCTATGTGTGGAAAATCATTATTGTTCTCCGTAAACGATCCTTCTAGCCATGCAAGTTGATTTCCATGATTAGTTAGGATTACTCTTTAAATTTGAGAACCCTTCTTGATTTATAATTATGAATAACTTAAATCCTTATGAGTTCCTATGATTTTCCTTCATGTCTTCTTCTATAAATTTTTCACATTCATTCATAAAATATTGGCTTAAATTATGATTTTACCCTTTTGTCGAAAATATGAACTTTATGCTATCATGAATTATTTTTTCCATGGATTTTGATAAATAATTTTATAGGAGTTCCACTACACTCCATACACGTAATTTTTTGTCACAACCCGACTCTACACCCTGGACACAACATGGTACTTGACGCCACAAGTAACCCCAAATTAACCCATGGCTTAACATTACAGTGGTATACTGAATTAAATAAAAATGGAAGCTGAGAAAACACAACTAAATAACTTTCTCAAAATAAGAAATGTCTGATAAGGTACTAAAAATCTATGCAACAACTACAAAACATACTGAAACAAAACTTTGTTCAAAAGCCATCTAAGAACTGACGAGTTGCTGGGAAAAGCCCCCAGCTAACTTTAAAATCTGGAAACAAGAAGCTGAAATAGAACTAAATCCCCATCCTTGAAAGATGAGGACTCACCAAAGATAATGTTGCTGAAAACGTCTGAAGGGAACTACTGATGATGCTGCGATTGAGAACCTACACCAGTATCATAATACGATACAACATGAAAATTTTGCATCAGTATTTTCAATGTACTGAGTATGCAAGATGTAAGTAAAAATAGTAGAAATACACACATAAACTGATAACCACTAAATATAACTGTAACATAGGTACTGACCGAGGATCATAACTACATACAGAAATTTGAATAACTGAACTGAATTGAAAATTATGACTGTTCCAAAATGAGGGTACTGTACTATACTGTGGGAGATACTATAACCAACATGTAACCACGTGAGCTAAACATCGAGTCCGATGTATAACCTCAATCGGAGAAGACCCATTATACTTTGCCAGGTATAGTAGCTGAACTGGGTGATCACTATCTAATGCCCATTCAGGCTAAAACTTACAGTGGCAATGTAGTTCTAGAAACTTGAGTGCACTAAATCCCGACCCGCTCGATGCTAAGTCCTACTCCCATTGGAATTTCCTATTGTGACTACTCGTCTGATAGCTCAAAACTGATGTCCCAAGACTTAATATAGGAATACTTATCTGGAAGTAACCTGAGAGTCTAAAGGACCTGATAACTAAAACTAAGAGTCCTAAAATAGGCTAGAGCTGTTTTAGCTCAAAGCGCCATAACTGTCTAAAAAACACCCTGACAACTGATAATTGAAACTATGGAGTTTTACTGAACTCCTCAAGAGACTGCGTATAGTCACACTGATCAGCTAACATTTTTGTAAGATACTAAAAAGGCTAAGTTACTGACTGGGATTAAACAATCAATAATTCAACTTTTTGGATAATCTAACTGTACTATTTTGTTGATTACAAGAACTATCAGAATCAAGCAAGGTTTGTATCTGGACAATTATGCAAGACTCTTCATATTACATTTATAGACTAGGGCTAAACACATATTTCATGGAAATAGATATCAACATAAAGTATAATTAACTACAACCTTCAAGAATGACGGAATCATAACAAGAAGGAAATTTGTATTCTAACTGACAGACAACCCTAACATTGATACAAAAAGGGCTAGAACTGATTAAGATTTTAGGAATGTTTTGGGGCACGAGTGAAGAGCAATTCCCTTTTTGAAATCGCACATACCTGGAGTAGAAATTCTTGGAAGAACCCCGAGAATCTGCAAAGAAATCTACAAGCCCTAGCTTTAGCTCTCAGATGAACTGTTTAAGTTCTCCGTACTGTTTCTAGGTGATCGTGAGAGAAGTTAGGGGGAAAGATCGACTAAATCCCTTAATACCATTGAAAATAACTCCAAAATGACGTAGTTTAGGACTTAGAGGCTTAGGAATTATGAAAACACCCTTGCCAAAATCACTAGAAAAAGGACCCTACGAGTCCTCACGAGAGACCTCACGACTCGTGAGGTACTAGATGACTTGCGGTGTCAACTCATGAAGTTTACTGGAATATCCCACCTTGAACTCACTAAGCCAGACGCAGAATCACTTCACGAGTTGTGAGGCACTCCATGACTCATGACTCCCTCATGATATCTCCGGCAAACCAAACCTTCAATTCTTGACCATCTTGACCATGGCTCCCCTCACGGGTCGTGAGATGACTTCATGGCTCTTGGTATCCACTCGTGGTCACCCCTTGACCATGATCTCCCCCACAGCATACTCCCCTTCATGAGTCACTCCACGATCGTGGAATGACCTCACAGGTCACTGGACGACCTATCTTGTGACCTGGATAGTATTTTCTTGCTTCTCTATGCTTAACCCTTGGGTATGATCTTAGGAACTTTTAGGGTACTATATTATATCCCCCTTGGGAACATTCGTCCTCAAATATAGGCTAGATAAACTAGAAAACTGGGAAATGAGCTAAAATCCCAAATTGAAAACTATTAGCTGATTTCTGAAGGAGTGACTGACCCCGAACTGATATAGGCATACTAATTGAGTTGATGCAACTAGCGTGCATATTAATATGAGTAGAACTGATGAGTACGGAACTGAATAAAGTACTGGGGAGGGATTTAATACCTGATGCTAAAGCTTAACTCGAAGGGAAAAAATGAGGTATTTAGCCATCATGTCTGCTTCTGCTTCCCATGTAGCTCCCTCAACCATCTGGTTCCTCCATAGAACCTTCATTGAAGCAGCTCCTTGTTTCTCGGCTTACGAACCTGACGGTCTAGAATTTGAATTGGAACTTCTTTATAACAGAGGTTGTCCTTTACACCAACACTCTCTAGAGGCACTATTGAGGTCTGATCACTAATACACTTCTTCAGCAATGACATATGAAAGACTAGATGCACCGATGCTAACTTTGCAGGTAATTCTAACTCATAGGCCATATTGCTAATGTGTCTTAGCATTCTGTAAGGTTCCACATATCTTGGACAGATTTTTCCTTTCTTCCCAAACCTCATCACCCCTTTCATAGGTAAAATCTTTAGATAAACCCAATCATCTACAGCGAACTCTAGCCCTCTTCTCCTCACATTTGCATACGATTTCTGCCAGCTCTAGGTTGTTTTCAACCTTTCCTTGATAGGCTGAACCTCTTGCATAGCCTCATGAACTGAGTCTAGTCCTATCATGGTAGCTTCACCAACTTTGAACCATCCTGTAGGAGATCTACACCTCCTACTATACAATGCCTCAAACAGGGCCATCTGGATGCTAGAGTGGTAGTTGTTGCTGTATGCAAATTCAATGAGAGGTAAGTAATCATCCCAACTACCCTTGAAGTCAATCACATAATCCCTCAGCATATCTTTCAATGTTTGAATAGTCCACTCAGCTTGTACATTTGTCTGTGGGTGAAAAGTTGAGCTGAGCTTGACTTGGGTGCCAAGTCCCTTCTAAAATGATTTCCAGAAATGCGAGGTGAACTGAGTACCTCTATCTAAAATGAGGACAAGGGAACTCTACGTAGTCTTCCTAACTCCCAAATGTACAGTCTGGCATAATCCTTAGCTGAGTCGGTAGTCTTAACGGGTAAGAAATGTGCTGGCTTAGTCATCCGGTCTACAACTACCCATATTGAATCATGTTGTCAGCAAGTACGAGGTAAACCTATGATGAAGTCTATATTCACTTCCTCCCACTTCCAAGTAAGAATACTGATATCCTGTGTCATACCCCCAAGTCTCTGATGTTCAACCTTAACTTGTTGGCAGTTCAGACACTTAGCTATCTATAATGTCCTTCTTCATGCCATTTCACCAATATATTTCCTGTATTATTCTGTTGATTACAAGAACTTTTTGGATAATCTAACTGTTCTATTTTGTTGAGTACAAGAACTATCATAATCAAGCAAGGTTTGTATCTGGACAATTATGCAAGACTCTTCATATACATTTACAGAGTAGGGCTAAACACATATTTCATGAAAAGAGATATCAACATAAAGTATAACTAACTACAACCTTCAAGAATCATGAAAATTATAATAACAAGGAAATTCGTATTCTAACTAACAGACAACCCTAACATTGATACAAAAAGGGATAGAATTGACTAAGATTTTAGGAAGGTTTTCGAGCACAAGAGAAAAGAAATTCCCTTATTAAAATCCCATATACCTGGAGTAGAAATTCTTGGAAGAACCCTGAGAATATACAAAGAAATCTGCAAGCCCTAACTTTAGCTCTGAGATGAACTGTTTAAGTTCTCCGTACTGTTTCTGGGTGATCATGAGAGAAGTGAGGGGGGAAATATCGACTAACTCCCTTAATCCCCCTGAAAATAACTCCAAAATGACATAGTTTAGGACCTAGGGGCTTAGGAATTACAAAAACACCCTTACCAAAATCACTGGAAAAAGGACCCTACCAGTCCTCACGAGAGACCTCATGACTCGTGGGGTACTGGATGACTCCTGGTGTCAACTCGTGAAGTTTACTGGAATATCCCACTTTGAATTCACTAATCCAGACAATGAAGCACTTCACGAGTTGTGAGGCATTCCACCACTCATGACTCTCCTCGTGATGTCTCCGGCAAACCTAACCTTCAATATTTGACCATCTTGAACACGGCTCCCCTCACGACTCATAAGGTGACTTCACGGCTCTTGGTAGCCACTTGTGGTCACCCCTTGACCACGATCTCCCCCACAGCACACTCTTGTTCATGAGCCACTCCATGATCATGGAGTGACCTCACGGGTCACTGGGCGACCTATCCTGTGACCTGGGCATTATTTTCCTGCTTCTCTATGCTTAACCCTCAGGTATAATCTAGGAACTTTTAGGGTGTTACATTTTTACTATGTTTTATGGGCTTTAAAGTCAACTATGATTTATGAGCTTTTTAGATAAAGTATGATTTTATGAGTTTTTTAGATAAAAGCATGACTATGATTGTGAGCTTTTATATAAAGCATGATTTATAAATATAAGCCTTTGGGCCATGGATTTAATGGTTAATCGAGAAGGCTAAGTCTACTTATGATGAGTACCTAAAACTACCTTAGCCGATGTAGAAAAAAGGGATTGTTCCGTTGGTTCAGGCGTACCCGTCAAGTTCCCAAAAGAAAAAGAATTGGTTGCTAGCAGTTCATGTTATGTATGTCTCATACCCAGCAAGGTATGGGAAACCTTTGTTGATTAAGCAAGTATTAGACTCCATGTTCTCACATGCGGACTCATGTATGTTGATTACACTATTAAGCTCCTAACATGAATAGTTTTTTGATGAGATATGAATTTTGGAGTCAACCCAACATGATCTTTTAAACCACTTTACCTTTACATGGTTTATCATGATTTTAAATTATCCTTGTACTTTAGTTATATTTCATGTTTCATTCTATCATATTACAAATAGTACAATTCCATATGTATTTACGTCCTTTTTGCCAAGGGAACTACATTGTTTAATAATGCAGACTTAGGTTGTAATGACCCCCAAAAGCGCTTAAGACTAGATCCTAGACATGAAGCAGAAAAATTAGCAGAAAAGGATATTTTCTTCCACAATACATATCACGTAACGATTTGTGATGAGCTACCATGAGTCAAGACATGATCCATGGTAAGCAACCAAGGTATCCTAATTCTAGTCCTAATGAGCCAAGTGATGACTTGTTATGACATGTAACGACTCATACTGACGAGCCGTGATTTGAGATTCAGAGAAGGTGAGAATTATTCTAGATGTGATGGGTAGAGACCACGAGTTGTGGTCATGGATAACGACTCATCACCACGAGTCATGAAAAGAAAATCAAAGTCTGACGAACTTGACTCTAGTGACCACGATGGGTCACCTTGAGTCGTGGTCAGTCATCACAAGTCATGTGACGTCTCGTCATCACTGGACGGGCCAATTTTTCAGACGAGTTCCTAGGGTTAAGTTAGTAATTTCCTATACTTTATCACCTAAACTAGAATGTTTTGGGATTTCTAAAGTGTATATTTAAGGATTTTATTAGTCTAAACTCTTATTTCATCTCCTAACAATGTAAGATCAAGAATTATTAGTTCTCAAGTCATCAAGAAAGCTAAGGATTCATCATCTTAAACTTAAGCATTTTCAAGTAAAAGTCTAAGTTAGGTATAAAAGGCTAACTTAAGTGAGGATTCCTATTCTTCCTCATGCCCTACATCTATTCAAGAGTTCATTAAGATTAAAGCTAGGGTTTTTGCTTAATTCTTGAATTAGTCTTCTTCCTAGATGTTAAATTGTTTATTGTTGAATTCTTCATATTGAATTGTATCTATTATATCCCTTGGCTGTTTATCATTATTCTCTTGATATTTATTGATGATACCTCTTAATTCTTGGTTGATTGATGATGGTTCATTTTTCTTATCCCATGAACCCAATTTCATAAAAGTCATTATTTTTGAAAGATTGTAATTTGAGATAAATAAATTGTTTTTATAAAGTTGAGCAAATTTTTAAGAGAGCTTTCATAAAGAGATTTTGAGAGGAAAAAAAAGTATAATTTATAGCATGATTTTCAAAAGCTAAAGTCTTATTAATTTTTTTGAAAATCAAAGGTTTTGAGCATAGAAGCTAAAGTGCTTTATAAAAGATATTTTCAGCTGCCTCAGATAGGCATATTTATATGAGCATAGTGTTTGGGAGGATTATTTAGCATTGAGTTAGTGAAGGGTTCAGATAACTCGTAATCCCCAAAACTATGTAGCCGGTGTAGGTTAGGATCATGTCGTTGGTTCGGGTGGCTCCTCAGACAGTCCCTAGTAAGGACTTTAGTATGGATCCACGGTTTAGTTTCTTCCTCTGCAGGGCAAGACTTTAGATGGCTCTCCCAACTTGGGCAAGAAGTTGGACATCATGCGCTCATTCATGGGGTATGTCAATTATGAGAAACTCCTAGCTAAACTTATACGTATATACATGTATTTTTCATAGATGGTTTTGATGCACATTTTATTGTATAACTATTTTACACATCCTATATACTTTTGTTTATGCATCATGCAGAGCTTCAGTTTTAGTCAGGTTACTTCAATCATCTTATTCTTTTAGTTTAGATATTTTTGCTTAACTGTTATTTTATTCAGTAACTTTACATATCGTACATTCAAACGTACCGATGCCACTTGGCGCTACATCTTATTACGATGCAAATTTAGGAAGACAGGATCAACAGCAGACGCTTAAATTAGGATCTCACTTTATTCAGCTTTGGTGAGGCCTCCTACTTTCGTAGAATCCCAGTCTTATTGAGTTATTTTATTTTGTTACAGCTTAAGATAGCCGAGGGAGCTTTGTCCCGGCACCTATTCTTCAGTTATAAAGGCTTCATAAATTAGTTAGAGTTGAATCAATAATGTTACTTTTAAACACTAATCTCAACTGCAGTTAACAAATCTTATTTTATTTTATTGAGTCCATTACAGTTATTGCTTCCGCTATACTTTATTATATTCTTAGCTAGTAGTAAGTCAGAGCAAGGATTCTCTTGGACTACTAGGTGGTCTAAGTGTCAGCCACGCCAGCGGAGTACGCTCGGGGCGTGACACAGGTATTGAGACATTTGGCCATGCAGCATATTAGGTTCCCTACTCTAAAGCTTTTGGTGAGCCCCACTTACTCTTGGGGCAAATGTCTTGTTCAGTTTTTCTTAATTTTGCTAGAGATATGTCAGATGCCTTGTCCCGGTAAAATAGTCATTCACATATTAATAGAGGCTTCAGAGATTTATCAGTTTAGCATGTCCTTATGTATTATGTTGACCTCAATGTCACTTATGTAAACATGTGGTGATTGTTACGAAAAGATTTATTTTTCCTTTTGCATACTGGTACTTCTTCCTAAGGCTTTATATTATTCATATTCCGCTCATGTTAGATAAAATTTTCTATGCTACATGTTATATTATGAGGTACGCTTAAACCAGAAATAACATCGACTATCGATTTTGCCTAGGCCCTAGGTTTGGCTGTGATAGCCTCAACCTTCAAAATTGCCTTTTCGCTTCTACAACTGTCCAAACATCTCAACTCTAGTTAAAGAATACTCAATGGGATCAAATAATGTCATTGAACTTAGTTATATAATTTAACATGTGGTATAGGCCAAAGTAAAAAAGTCAAATTCAAGCTTACATGATCAATTTGTAAAAAAAAGTTATATATGATTTACGCATAATCTCATGAGTTCAAATCTATCATTAGATTCTTATTTTAGTTCATTTTCTATCTCAAACCATTAACTTACCAACTCTAAGCCTTAGTCCAAAATTTTCAAATTTCTACATCTAGATCCATGTTGGAAAACTAAAATTCAATGGGTATTCATGATATAATCATCAAATTGTGTTCTTACCTATGTGTAGTTCAACCCTTGCTCAAATTCACTTAGTTCGAGTGCTCAATACCTAGAAAAAGTGGAATAATGAACTAGATCCCACAACTCAGTTTTTATATACTTTAATCAGTTACACAGCGCGATCGCAACATTAAGAGTAAGATCCCGATATAGGAAAAATTGACCTTGTATGATTATGATTCAAGTATAGGATCACGTAATTCTTCTAGGTCACCAACCATCATGATCGCGCTCTGGGCTCCACGATCGTGAAGCTGTGTATCATCTTTTTTTGAGATACCATAATTATTGAATCTACATTCAAGATCATATGATGTTTTGATGATTGATAAAATTCTACAAGTGACAATCTATATGTGCAAGGAAGATCGATGACTGAAGAATGATATTTGAGAACCAAGTCCTTAAAAGATCTCTAAGAGAAAAGTGAAAAAGTTAGCAACACTGAGGGGAACACATAAGAGAACCTTCCTCTGCCATAATTGGGGACTATCTTGAAGAAGTTATTTTGTGAAGGCTTGGAGAATTGGGATTATGACTCCATCTTCTTTTGCAAAAAACTGAAGTTCAAGATATAGAAAAATTATCAAAAGTTTAACACATGTAATTATCTTGGAATTAGGAGAAATAAGCCCGATGTGTGGAGAACCGAATAAAGCAATCTTTATTTTCATTTTACTTGTGTTGGACCTGGAAAAGGAGGTACATGTCAAATATAGTCCTGGGATAATGTCTTCTAATTACCAAATTACACCTCATGATGAAGTATAAAGCGGTTACTGTCAAATATAGCAATCCAACTAGGTTGGGGACAATCCCACAAGGAATAGGTTTAAATTAATATGTTGATGATGATTAAATCAACCGGTAGTTTATATTTCAGAAGGGGGTTGCAATAAAAGAAAAAGTAATTTTTAAGCATAGATTTTGTTGTTATCAATTTTATGAGAAGAAACTAGGACTGTGTTCCCCATGATTTAATAACGTAGTAGAATTATTTGAATTTTGTGTAAGACTGACATTTAAGTTCATCTAACGTCTCTCGATCTATAAAGATAAATTTACTCTAAATTCTCTCGAACTTTAGGTGTTCATATTTTTCCCTCGTCATATGTTTTGGATTAACTATCCTCGGTTAGAGATCAAGTTAATTAGATGAAGGGTTGGTAACCTCAAATTTTTATTGTTATTCTCTTTTACTAACTTCAATTTCTTTAGTCGTGCAAGTTGATAATACAGGCACGTTTCAACATGTGCATCTCCAAAACTAACTAAAATAAAGAGAGTAATAATCCACTCAATTCACCATTCAAGAATCACTATTTCATTTATCCTACTTCTGTTATTCATCCTAGTTCCCACAACCCTTGCTAAAGAGATTAGCTACTCATGTTCGAAGAAATAATAACATAAGATTTGTAAGAAATCATGATGATACTTACAATAATATAAAACTATTTGACAAATCTTGAAAGTTAAATAGAATCACAAGAACTTGATGTTTTTCCTTCAGTAATTGTATGGAATAATGTTTTCACCCTTACAACAATAATGATCAAGGAGTAAGTGGAAAATTCAACTTTACAATTGCTTAGACTAAATTTTCGACACCTAAAACATTCTAAGAAGGGGTATATGCAGTAGAATAAATCTGCATTTGTTCCTACTTGGACTGGGACTGGACTTTGAAAGTTTTACTTCGAACACAGGAGTCCGCATCATGCCTTTGGTAGCACCGTATGGGCCTCGCGTTACGCCATAGTGCCTTGCGCGTCACGCAGGCTAGTGCCAAGGCATGGTTATGCGATGCCAACATCTATTTTGCAGTGGCACTTGCTCCGTTTGAGTTCGGCTTGGCAACACTTGATTTTTTTAATCCTCGAATAGGTCTAAATCCGCTACTTTTATCGCTGCAAATATCTAATCATGTGTGTTAGCTCTTTTTCAAGAGTATCATATAATATCAACGGGAACGCACATAATTTATTCTCAAAACATAGCTAAATATGGCAAAATATGAAAAATAAGTGTGTAAGTATTCCCAATATCACTATCCCACACTTAAACTATTGTTCGCCCTCGAATAATCTACTACTTTCCCGCTCAAGTTCAACCATAAAATTCACCTTACGAACAGGTCTACTTACACTCAGGTTCATTATATAAGTCAATCATGCTCCAACAATCCACTCAATATACATATAAGATCAACATTCAAAGGTCACAAGTCGCAATCACTTAGCTTCTAGAACTAAGTCAACAAGATATATTTGGGTCAACATAAATCATATGTAATTTAGCAATCAAAGATACACCAAAATCTTACCATTATGCGGTCCTCACTTTTAGGAGAGATGCTCTTTTACTCTCATCATATATAGCATTCTTGACTTAGGCATAGATAAAACAAAATTTACTCTCTCCCAAAGAACTTAACATGCATGTAAAAGATGACCTATAGACTTGCCCTTAGTGTAAATATTCCACTAATATAGAACATCGAATCTAAGATCGATTAGGACTTAAGATAGTTGTAATATAGGCTAAGGAATGAGTAGAAACTATTTGGCCAAGATAGTGACCAATCTCCCCTAAGCACTTTAATACTTCACAACTCTTTCACTTTTTTAGCATATTCTTCAATCTCCTTATTTTTCTACTTATACCTCCCCTTTTGTTTTCACTTTGCAACTTAGGTAACTAGTAGTGAACTCTTAACATTAAGCTTATTCACTTTTTTTTCATTATTTTCATTCTTGATTCATTCATTTATTTTTAAAACTTTTTCTCTTTTTTTTCTCCACTAATATCACTCTTCTTGTTTTACATTTTTCACCCTTTTCTTTCCTTTTAATTTCCTCACTTTAGCTTTTTCCTTTTTTTCTTCCCTATTTGTGCTCCTTTCATGCAAAAATTTTAATGAAAGTATTCTATGAGTCATTTGGATCAAACAAAGGTCAATAGAATAAAAGGGATTAAGATTGTAATATAGTTATCAAAAGAATAGGCTAAGGCTCAAAAATGTCTAATTAGGATAATCACATCAGGATAGGTAAATTAGGATACAAATAGGCTACCAAAGAAATGCTTATATCACTTTCTAGATTCAACATCCTCGTTTCATTTAGCACACACACAGGGGAAGTTGAAGACATCATAATACAAGTATGGAGTATATGCAAAAATATCTCACTCACATAATGGCACAAATGGTTCAATAATGGTAATCAAGATTATATAAACACATATATTCATACTGAATGTCTCACATTATTGAGTCCAATTTTTCAAGCATATGAGTCAAATTCCAAAAGTCTAAGTATTTCTACTTTTTCCTGCATCTTTTTGAGTGAATTATACAAAGTCTCAATGACATCCCGAGTAAAACACCTAACATTCATAAGGTCTCAAGTTTTTGCTATCCTACCAATAACTAATTTTTCCTTATGACAGTCGTCATCCATCCATCATCCGAAACAGTCATGATTATGACTCAAAAAAATCTAGACCCTCTAATTGGTTCTAAGGGACTATCCACCTGAAAAGTATCAAAAATAAAAATCAGGGGAACTCAAATTGAAACAAAAACCAAAATCATACAAAAATTGCTACAACCTAGTAGGTATCAAGTCATACATCACAAAAAAAATGTAGGACCACCATGTACACATTTAGAAATCAAGGCATGCATGTTACAAGAAGGTTTATTTCTCTCACTCCACACTTAATCAATAGCACTGTCCTTTGTACTAAAATAATAAAGCACAATTAAAAAGGGTGAAAGAAGAACTTTCTGGGCTTAGTCCTCGTTGTATATGGGATAAAAAAGTTTTGTCGGGGAACCTACTATACGTCGCGCACCTCCTTGCGGAGGTACTGTCTTGCGTCGCAGAGTCCCTTGCAGGGTGTGGTCTCCGCATCATGGACCTCCATCCTCGGCTTTCCTGTGGTGGCCTAAAATCTATTTTGTTAGGCTTCCTTTTTCCCCGATGTTTATTACTTATTTCCTACACATTTAAACAAACACATCAACTTTAACAAATGAAAACTAAAACCTAATTACCTTGGGTTGCCTCCCAAACAGCGCTTGATTTAACGTTACGACATGACGTCATCAACTTTATCACTTTTCTTTCTACTTTGAACTTATGAGTTGCACCCTTAATTTTTTTCTAATTTTCTACTCTGCTCAAGGGGTGGTGGTGTAAAAACAGAGGCATCAAGCAATAGATGTTGCATCTTGCGCTTCTTGGCCTTAAATGAGGCATGTGATTTTTCCTGTTGGCATGATAAACTTTAAAATGAAGTCACTTTGATCTTCCTTTTTAAAATCCTCCATAGACTCAGTTGCCTCAATTTCCATACCATCAACAAAGTACAATATTAAAAAATAATTGGATTGAGGTCTAAGTCTCTCCATTTTCAAGCATTCTTTCTTCTTGACATTCTCCCTAACTCTCAAATGCACTAGAGTTCTCAAAAATAATTTGGTGGACTTTTCTTTACAACTCTAGTGTCACTTCTTCAGTTTCGGCGTCTTGCATTATTGTTGGGTTGGTTGGTTGACAACCGTCACTTACAATTTTCATTTGATCAAGTTTTGCTTTATGATGGGAACTTTATAATTCCTGTAAAAGTCCTCCCATGAAAAAATTCAAGTTTTTGATAACTTCCTCATCATCAAGTTACACTTTTTTGCACTTTTTCCACTATTTAGTCAGGACTTGGCCCCATTATTCACTCTTCTCCATTATGCTTCTCAATATCTCCTCAACTTTTTTTGTCAAAGCTAGAGATTTCTTCTTCAAATTTTTGCTCTTCTTCAATTTCACAATTTTTAATGTGGTCATAAAGATATTTTGGCTCATCCTTTGAGCTTGAAATCTCTTCTTCAACCATTTCTTCTTGAGGGATAGACAACTTCATAAGCATTGAATAGTCAGCATCCTTCTCCAAGTTAGACTCCCGCTCCAAAAAAGCTTCGAGCATGGCTTTCATGAGTTCATATGCAGTTCTTCGTTCTTTACATGTCATATCATTGTTCCTGTCCAACTTAAAAGTACAACTAGCATTTTTGTTATAGAAACTGGATCGATAAGTAAATTAATTGGGACAATCACCCCAACGTCCACCTTGACCACCACATAAAGTGCAATTATACCCATTATAGAAGTGAGAAGGTGTACACATCTCTCTTCTGGAGAATATTTAGTCTTTCCAAAAATAAGGTCCTCCACAATATGGACATTGATCATCAAGATATGGGTTACCACCACCAAACCACTTTTTATTCCACGATGCCATAGTGAAAGTAAAACAAAAACTAACTAAAACATAAAACAAATAAAAAATAAGAAAAAATAAAGTAAAGTGATACAATGGACTACCTAGTGAATTTAAATAGTATTTAACTATTTCTGGATCGTATTTCTCGGCAACAATGTTACAATTTGATCACACCTAAATTTTTCCTCGCGATAAAGTATAAAGCGGTCATTGTTAAATATAGAAAATCAAGTAGGTTGGGTTAATAGCACAGGGAATAGGTTAAAAATAATATGTTAATGATGATTAAATCAACCGATAGTCAATATTTCAGAAGGAGGATTACAATTAAAAAAAAGTAACTTTTAAGTAGAGATTTAGTTGTTATCAAATTTATGAGAAGAAACTAGAAATGTGTTCCCCATGATTTTATAATGTAGTAAGCTTATTTTATTAGTGATCTATCCTGGTAAATTTTGCGTAAAGACTGACGATTAAGTTTATCTAACGTCTCTCAATCTACATAGATGAATTTCACTCTTAATCCACTCGGACTTTAGATATTTACTTTTTTGCCCTCGTCATATGTCTTGGATTAATTATCCTCGGTTAGAGCTCAAGTAAAAAGATGAGGGTTGGTAGCCTCAAATTTATTCTATTTTCCTAACTTCAACTTCTTGGTTGAGCAAGTTGGTGATGCAAACATGATTCAATGTTTGCAACCACTAAAATTAATTAAAACGAAGAGAATAATAATCCACTCAATTCACCATTAAAGAATCACTATTTTATTTAGCCTACTTTCATTAATCTATCATGGTTTCCACAACCCTAGCTAAAGTGATTAGCCACTCATGTTTGAAGAAACAATAACATAAGATATATAAGAAGTCACAATGAAATACTTACAATAATATGAAATTGTTTGACAAATCTCAAAAGCTAAATAGAATCACAAGAACTTAATTGTTTTTCCTCAAATAATTGTATGGAATAGTGTTTTCCAACTTTACGACAACAATGATCAAGGAATAAGTGGTGAATTCAACTTTCACAACTGCTTAGGCTAATTTTTCGACACCTAAAATATTGTAAGAAAGGATATATATATATAGTAGTAGAATAAATATGCTTTTGTTCCTACTTGGACTGGTATTTGACTTTGCAAGTTTTGCTTCAGACACAGGGGTCCATGTCGCTCCTCTAGTTGCGCTATATAGGCCACGCGTCATGCCACTGGGTATGCCATGGTGCCCTTCGCATTGCGCAGGCTGGTGCCCAGGCGTGGCTGTGCGATGCCAACCTCATTTTGCTGTGGCACTTTCTCCCTTTGAGTTCGGCTTGGCAACACTTGCACTTTTGAGCCTCAAATAGGTCCAAATCCACTACTTTTATCCCTACAAATATCTAATCATATGTGTCAGCTCTTTTCCACAAATATCATATAAAATCAACGAAAGCACACATAATTTATTCTCAAAATATAGCTAAGTATGGGAAAAATATGACAAATAAGTGTGTAAATACGCCCAACACCATCTTCTTAGGACTATTCTGGGTGTAAAATTCAATTTTGATAGTAATATTCCATTTTTAAAAAATGCAGTCAAATGTTTGGGAGAGTATAAGTGATCAAGGGGTTGTAACTCATATCATGAGAGAAAACTTTGCATATATATTAATGAGTGACTCCATGATTTCTTATAGGCGCCACCTCAAAGTGAAATATAGTATTTAGTTGTTTCTTTTATTTAATGCCTATTGGTGTTTCAAAAGATCCTTTCCAAAGTCCTGGAGAAGAAGATTCATCTTGAGTTGATGTATAATGCAACTTGTCAGATATATTAGGTCATATGACATTTTTCTATTTTCTCCCCGATTGATATATCCCTATTTCACTCAAGAAAGATGAATTGAATCATAAAAAATTTAGAGTATGAAGCGAAATTGGATCCATTTTAAAGGAAATTCATATTACTATTATCAATTAGAATAGTTCAATTAGAATGATTGAAGGTTGACTTGATTGGACTAAAAAAATGAAGTATCCAAGCTCCATTTAGTAAAAATCCTATTGAATTGGTAAGATATTTATGATTGCTATTCATATTTTTTATTTGTAAAAAGATCCTAATTGTCAAGAAAAATTATCTCAACTCTAATAAATAGTTGTATAAGAGGACTTGAAAAGAAAAAAATACAAAAAGAAATGTAATAGGAGCATTTGTCCTATATTACAAATTCAAATCGGGTGGATATTTACCCAGAGTAGAGCATAAACCTAAAAAGATAAAATATACCCCAAATATTCAAATCAAATCAAATTAAAATTGATTCATAGAGAGACTTGAAATATTCTTGTTTGGATTGGAGAACTACAAGGCGGCTATTTACTCCTATATAAACAACACAAATAAAACTTTGGAGTTTGACCATACCTAAAGAGAGAGACGTCAGAGTGAGAGTCTCGAAGAAGTAGCAACTGTTACAATGAAAGAATCTAGTCATATCAAGTTTTGTTTACACGGTTCTTGAGTTGTAATAATTAATTTTTTGTGTGGTTCCAAAATAAGATCTTGATTACTTTCTTAGATGATTGTAGTATTTCTTCTTTTGTGTTGTAAGGGTCTTCATGGACTGAGTAGAATCATTGAAGAAGAGTAGAGAAGAGGATAGAGAAAAGACTACTGAGAACAATTTCTTAGGTTTACAAAAGCGGTTATAACCTTAAATTGCTCGAGTTTAGTAAAGAGTTTGCGAAAATTCTTATAGAGATAGGTTGTGATTTTTTCCTCCCTTGAGCAAGAAGTTTTTCATGCTAAAATACTTTTATTGCTTTACTTATTTCATAATTTATCTTCTTTCATAGTTGCGCAAAAAATCTGATTCTTTCAGTATTTAGGTCATAAACCAAACTAACAATCTTTCAATGTGATCACACCACGTGAACTAAAAATTATAACTATACATATTTTTAAAGTCCCAAAAATGAGATGAATCTCACCTAAGACCATTAGATACCAACTTAAACCATGCCAACAAGTACTAAATAATATTATTGACTATACAAGAGCAATTGTCTCCTTATTCCCTTTGCCTCCTTTTATTTTTGGATTGCTTTATTATTTTCACTTGTCTCAGTGATAAACCTACTTTCTTGGCTACAAGGTGAATATTTTTGTGTATGCTTTCCTTCTGTACATCTTCCTCTACTATATCTTGTTGTTGTAAATTGATTTACAAAAGATTCATTGTTGACTGTATTATCTCTTTATTGCTACTTTTTTGTTGATTGTCTTCAGGATATTTTTCTTCCATTAGATTAAGATTTTTGTTCTCCTATGAATCTTCCTCAATAAATTTTTGTATTTCTATCATCCTATCTTGTGGTATGTTGTTTTCCCTGTGTTCTTTGTTGTGTCCTTTTTGTTTTCATTCTTTTCTCTATCATTTGTATCCTTAATATATTGATTTGTTTTTGTATATCTATCTAGTATTATTTCTTGATTGTCATCTGCATTGCAATTTTAATTATCTACTCATTGCTCCTTTTAATTATTGTTGTTGTGTACCCTCTGTTGTATCATCCTTTTCCTCTTGATCCCCACTATTTTTTTCGCAGCTTTTTCTATTATCTGGATTTTGATATCAAATCTTTCTCCTCTATTTGTTTTCTTGTCTTTCTTTTGATTCGGATTATTTGTTTGTCCCAAAAATGATGTTTTTATGTTTTACTTCTAAAATAAAAGCTTCTATCTAGGGTTTACTTGTTTCCAATTATTTCTCTGAATTTTTGCTCTCTTATATAATTTTGTTTATTTTCTATTCATCAGCTTTGTTTTCTAGTACTACAAATAAATTATTTGTTTTAACTTTTAATTTCTTATTTGCAGATTGTTATTTGTTCTTGACTTTTTCTGGGGATTTATCATAAATCTTGATATCCTCAGTAGGATTCCACACTGTATTTTTTCCTATTTTCCTATTCTTAAGATATGTTTGTCTTAATTTATTCCGTTGCTGCCAGTTTTTTCTTTTTCTTTTACCTTCTTATTTGTCATTGATTTGTTATTCTTTGAGTTATTCTATTGTTGATTATCCATCTCTTTTTCTAATTTATTTTGTGATTCATCTGCATGTTGTGTGCCGATATTTTTTTATTCTTATTTGATCTTTCTTATCAACTCCAGATGTAATACAAAGCATTCATTCTCTTCTACCATTGTACTTTGCATTATTTGCAATATTTTGGCATATAGTTGTACTAGATGGTGATCCATGTTGAGATGATTTCTTTCAATCTCGATTTCTTGATTCCTACGCTTATAATTTGGGGAAAATCCTTAAAAGAGCAATCTCTACCTTCACTTTAATGCAATTGGGTCTGGTCTAATTTTTGGTGGCCATGTTCAAATATTAAGGTTTACTTACTGCTTTAGCTATGGGGAGCAATGATACCTTGGAGGAAATGAGATTTCTTGCTCTTTTACAATTTGAGTAGAAGAAGATGATTTTTTCAAATCTCTTATGTGAAAAAAAAATGTAGATCTCTTATATGTAAAAATGAAGATCTCTTGTAAAAAGGCCATAAAAAAAAAATTGCAAAGGACTATAAAATCATTTCTTCTGATTCCTTAAAGATTTTTGAGAAGTAATATTATTTCTTTTTGTATAATTAAATTAATTAAACAGGACTACGTTCATTACTTTAAAATTGTACACCTTTTTAAAAAAAAATTTAAATATAATATTATTTAATTCTTTAAAATTTTATAACTCATTGTTTACGTATACATACAATTAGGGTGTGAATAGTACGGTTCAAATATTTATTTTATAAAATTTATACCATATAATTTTTTTAGTTATTTTATTTTGTATAACCAAATTAAACTTTTTGAAATCGTCCTATCACCTCAGTTTCTTTTTAGTATTAATATGATTTAGTTAATTTTTGACATTTTTTATATGACATGTGAATCACAAGTAAAAATTAAAATACGACACCATGCATACCTTTGTAGAACTTTGACAAAACTCTTTAGATATTTTTGTTGTTTAAAAGGTGATAAATTAAGAGAACGTGAATGAAAATAAGAATAGAGATTCATCCCACTACTTTATAGTAGAGTAAAAACAAAATAAAGCAAAGACAAAAAAGTTTAAATCACATAAGCGGGAAGAAATCAATTAAATGAACTCAAGAATTGAATCTACTAAAATTTACATATTCAATAAGAGAAATTTGAATCATACAAGAGAAGACTATATCTAATACCTTATAGCTTTTTACTCAAAATCATTAGAATACTTTAATTATTGCTTGTTAGTTACTGCGCAAGATGTTAAAACTAATTTAATTTAAATTGGAATAACATACTTAATTTCGAAGGTGAGACTTGGATGTTAATTACCTATGTACTTATAGTCGTTTCCGGTTCCCAAAACCCAAGGTGAAGATTTTAGTGTTTCATTATTTTTAACTTAATTATATGTAAAATATATTTTAACATATAAATTTATTTAGTATGATTCAATATTTGTTTTGATTTAATTTTTATAAAATAAAAAATTATACCTAATTAATTGATATAATTATAAATTTATATAAAAACTATAATTTTATTTTGAAAAATAAAATAATCAAATTGATATGATTCAATTCCATCGATTAATAAGTCATTAATAACCTTACATACAATAATCAATACATATATATATATATATATATAAAGGAGACTTAGAGGCATGCTGATGTGGCATGCCTCTAAGGCCTCCATTCTTATTTTTCTTTTTTTGTTGTTTTTTTGAATTTTTTTCTATTTTAAAATTATTTTTTATTTCATTTATTTAATTAATGTCATTTAATGTTATGTCATTAAACAAGCTCCACTAAATAAAATAAATAAATAACAATAAAAATAAATTAAATTAAAATATAATAAAAGTGAAAAATTCCTAACTTTAAAGTTGCATTATTATTTTAACCTTCCACTAAATAAAATAAAATAAAAATAAAAGGAGACTTAGAGGCATGTCAAGCATGCCTCTAAGGCCTCCATTTTTATTTTTCTTTTTTCTTGTTTTTTTGAATTTTTTTCTATTTTAAAATTATTTTTTATTTTATTTATTTAATTAATGTCATTTAATGTTATGTCATTAAACAAACTCCACTAAATAAAATAAATAAATAAGTAATAATAAAAATAAATTAAATTTAAAATATAATAAAAGTGAAAAATTCCTAACTTCAAAGTTGCATTACCATTTTAACCTTCCACTAAATAAAATAAAAATAAATCTATATACATATATAAAGGAAGGATATTGATGTGCTTATGTGGCATACTTCTAAAGCCTTCATTTGCATTTATCTTTTTTTTTTTTTTAAATATTTCTTTCTATTTTAAATTAAAAAAATTCTACCCATTTAATGATGTGATAAATTACTCAAGTTATTGCCATTTTTTTCTTTTTTTTATCTTTTCCTAATTTTTTCTATTTATGTAACAAGTTAAGAATCCCAACAGTTATCTTATTCTTTTGAAAGTTATGTATACAAAGTTGATGCAGTTTTAATATATATACACCACGTGAGCTTAAAAAATAAATTATTACTGGTACCCATTGTGTTGGGTCTTCCTTTACATAAGGGATCATATATGGCCTTATAACAACGATATATCTCAAGATAATCACTGCTATGAAAGTAATATTATGCTCAAATCTCTTTTTATTTTTTTTATTTTTTATAATGGGACTTTTGGAAGTTGATACAGATTTCAAAACTATTCACACCATGAGCCTAAATAAAAATTAAAATTTGAGAATATTATAAATTCATATTTGAATCCCGATAGTTGCTTAATTTTTAGCCGTTATCTCATTTATTCATAAATAATTATATCTTAAATATCTTATGTAACCAATATGTCATTAATCCTCCAGACTCAAATACATTCTCTATTAACTCTACTGAGTTATGACCTTTCTCTCTTCTTTCCATAACACGGATCCTTTCCCCCTCCCTGTTTTCTTAGTTTTTGGTGTTTCTTTATTCCTTTTGTGTTTATAATAATTTCTCATATCTTATTGATTTTAGATTTATTATTTTTTGCAGGTTGATCGGCCTGTGTATTTGCTGGATTTGAGTTATGAACTTTCCTTTTTCTTCCCATAACACGGATCCTTTCTCCCTTTCTATTTTCTTAGTTTTTGGTGTTACTTTATTCCTTTTGTGTTTATAAAAATTTATCATATCTTATGATTTTAGATTTGTTGTTTTTTGCAGGTTGATCGGCCTGTGTATTTGTTGGATTTGAGGTTTTTTTTTTAAATATTATTAATTTTTATATACCAACATTTAACAGTAATAACACAACAGTTATCGTTTATGTGAAAGATTGTTTGCTAGATAGATGAAGTCACTCTTTAAGTTTAGATTACCCACTCTTAGGAAGGACTTTATTTTTTTGGCATATCAAAGTTCATACCATGGCCTCTTTACAAACTCTCAAAATTTATGTAGAACTTGAATAATGGGTACTAGTCAAGAGGAGAAGGAGATGAAAGTTGGGGATTCTATTGCGAACAATCTTTCAATGGGAACGGAAGGACGGGAAATGAAATTAATTGAGTTTGATATATATTTTTAGTTGGATAACAAATAGCTTTGATGGATTGAGGTGCTTTTTATCTTTATATATTCATCTTTTTTCTTTTTGAAACAAATAAAAATAGTGACAGCAAATCTTTTAAGCATTAAACTATGATATTTACGTAGTTATATTATTTTTTTTTATATTTTTAATTCTCATATTAATCAATTTCAATAAGTTCACCTTTGGTTTGTATGTTTTCTTTTAAGATGAGCACGATTGTTATTGGTTATTATGTGATACATATTTCTATGACCAAAAAAAAAAAGTTAAAGTCTGCTTTTTATATTATAGATGACCTAAACCAGTTTCACATTTTAATTACTCAAATTTTCACGTTTTGTATAAAAAATGTAGCTTGCAAAACTAACCATTTTTAAAAGTTTAAATTAAATATACTTTCCATAATAATATATTTTTCGTTTCTCTATAATCCCCTATTTTTGTAGGGTTATATTTTCATCATCCACTGTCTCTTAGCATTTTATAGGCTTATACTATACTTTTCATTATCCACTTCTTTATTTTTCATTTATATTTATTCTTTTAATCAATTTTAGTTGTAATTCAGTTGACTTACGTAGTTGTCTTCATTTTGCTAGGAATACACTGGCACACTTGCTTAGTATTGTCACGCCCCGCCTTGGGAGGTACGACTGGCACCTAGTGTCCTACTAGGATCTGAACTGCTGAGTTAACTGAGCCTAAGCACCTCTGGTGCAAAGCTGACTCTAACTCTGGAATCAAGAAAACAACGGGCTATATAGCGACTGTAAATACAACCCCGGCCGACAAGGCCTATAGCCACCTGTGAAAGTAAATAGCTAACAAGAGACAAACAATTATAATGAGTCCTATGCGGGCCGATAAAGCCACCATGATATTTAGTTATAGCTGAAAAGCGAAATCAGGTGCTAATCTGAACTATGACCGACAAGGTCATCAATCAACAGCTAAATAGGGGCCCCTACACGGCCAACACACATAATCTACAGCACATATGGCCCCACACGGCCGACATCAACTAATCGCAGGGAAATAATACAATCTGCAAGCCTCTAAGAGTAAAAAGATGGTCGGGACAGGGCCCCGGCCTACCCATACTGTACAACAAAAGGAAGTAAACCTTTATCACTCAAGCTCCGGAAGATAGGAGCTGAAGGCCCCGTACAGCTGACTGGAACTATGAGGGATCCGCTCCTCGTCTGTGTGTACCTGCAGGCAAGTAATACAGGCCCCAAAAGAGGGCATCAGTACCACAGGTACTGAGTATGTAAAGCAATAACTGTAAATGACTGAAAGTAGGAAATAAAGCTAACCATAGTTGAAGTAAAGGAAACGGACTGAAACTGATTGAAATAATGGAATCGGGGCTAAAAATAACTATAATGAGTAGAGTAGGGGTCATACCTGACAACGAGGCATCCTACTGTCTAACTATCAGTAACTAAAGCAACGTACATAAACCTTACCTGGCCTTCATAAGCTGGAAGGTGCAATCAACACAGAACAACCCACCTGGGCCCCCATTAGCCATAGTGAGTACACATCAATCTATTTACCCCTATCCAGGTCATAGTGCGTCAACTACTAGCTATAAGCATCCTGCCGATCCCCTAGGTATGCAGCTTGGGCCCGATGGGCCCCTGACTATAACTGTGCCTGAGTCCGGAGGACTCCTGAAATCTACACCCGGGGCGCAAGCGCTCGGCGGGGGTGTGTATAGGCTAACCACGGCAAAATATGAGGAGCTGGCTCCCCATCTTCGTTGAGGATGGCATGCCGCTCTGTAGAGCGACGTATCCTCGCCCTCTGGCGGACGAGTCGACACAACTATTAACCCCGGGGCGGTCATGGAAGCTATACAGGTAATCCAGCCCAAAACAATACAAATATAGGTCTCAGCTAATAACAACAACTATACATGATAACATACTGAACATGATAAGATATTTTTGAAATACTTTACTGGGATTCATATTGGATTACTATACTGAAGAAACTAACTTGCCGAGAGAGACTGCCTTAACATACCTCGTTCGCTATTTACTGATTAACTGGCGAGGTTTGGCTGGTATTCAGTTGTTCTTCCCAACTGTAATCACATTAACGGAAGAATAGAGCTAACTTCATTACTATATTGGAAGAAAACAATAACTTATATGTATATATACTGACTATTCTTCAACTTATCGATAGACGATCGAAAACTCATAATTTATCGGGAATCTAGAAGGGAGAAATACTTACTTTAAGCCTGGGATTGTATTAACACTAGTTTGGAGAAATTCCAACAACTTTGGCTCGGTGGGACAACGATTCGCTGAGGGAATTTCACGAAACTAACTCCGTAGAAATGCTCCTTGCAGCCTTTTACTTCGATACTCGAAGTTAATTTGGATTTGGACGGCGTTTAGCGGCATAATCGGACAAAAATTATATAAACCCTTTGTCCTTCCTCTGTTCTGATCCATATATATTGGAAAATGACATAAAGTTTAAGGGTGAGGCCTATATATGCTTTGAGCTGGATGCAAGGCAACGTGGCACGTTGGCCAACGTGCCGTTTTGGCTCCGTGCCACGTTGGCTAACGCAGAGGTCAAGGCTCCGTGCCACTTTGCCCCTCTGGCAGCTTGGTTCGGCCTCTTCTCGTGAAATCCCAACTTGGCACTCGTTCGGCCTTTCCCCGGGCCCTTTCCTCGCACGTATGACACTCAAACTCTCAACCAACATGCGAATAGGCCAACTAAATGCTAGAAACTTACGGGGTGTAACATCCTCCCCCCTTTAAGAACATTCGTCTGCGAATGTTAGCTTCTGCTTGCAAGAACTTTAACTTGCAATTACTTATTCTGGAAAAATTTCGGCAGAGTCTCCCCTATAATATGGACTATCCAAAAATCCTGAAACGCAGAAAAGTCCAATACAGGTACTCCACACAATACTATGGCATTCATTTCACGATAAACTGAAATCAATTACTTCGCATATACATGTATATAATACAACAACAATAACATCAACATACCTTCAGCTGCACAATCTGACTAAATCTGAAATAGCTGAGGATATCTGATTTTCATATCATCTTCTGCCTCCCAGGTTATCTCCTGTAGATTCTTATTTCACCATAACACTTTAATAGAAGCAACATCTTTAGTTCTTAATCTGCGGATCTGCCGATCTAATATGGCTACTGGAGCTTCTTCATAGGCTAACTCCTCAGTGATTTGAACTTCCTAGACTAGGAAAATCCGGGAGGGATCTCCTATACACTTCCTCAGCATTGATACGTGAAAAAGTGGGTGAACGGATTCTAATTCTGGAGGTAAATCCAATTCATATGCCACCTGGCCTATCCTCTGGCGGATCTGATAAGGCCCAATAAACCTCAGCCTGAGCTTACCTTTCTTACTAAATCTCATCACCCCCTTCATCAGTGACACCTTCAGGAATACCCAGTCACCCACATTAAATTCTAGGTTTCTTCGCCGCACATCAGCATAAGACTTCTGGCGGCTCTGAGCAGTCAACAGACGTTCCCTGATAAGTTTTACTTTCTCTTCTGACTGACGAATAATATATGGCCCAATCAATGCTGATTCTCCTAACTCAAACCAACCAGCTAGAGATCTGCACTTCCACCCATACAACGCTTCATAAGGTGTCATCTGAAATGTTGAATGATAACTGTTATTATAGGCAAATTCAATAAGCGCTATATGTTCATCCCAGCTGCCTCCAAAATCTAACACACAAGCTCGTAACATATCCTCGAGCGTCTGGATTGTACGTTCTGCCTGCCCGTCTGTCTGAGGATGGAAGGTTGTGCTCAGGTTAACCTGCATCCCCAAGCCCCTCTAAAACGATCGCCAAAACTTAGTTGTAAATTGCGCCCCTCTGTCGAATATAATTGACAACGGAACACCATGCAATCTGACTATTTCTTTTATATACAGCTCAGCATAGTCTTCGGCTGAAAAGGTAGCCCTTACTGGCAAAAAGTGAGCCGATTTTGTCAACCTGTCACAATTACCCAGATAGAATCATATTTACGCCTGGTACGAGGTAACCCTACTACAAAATCCATGTTAACTGCCTCCCATTTCCATAAAAGCACGGCTATATCCTGGGTCAGTCCACCTGGTTTCTGATGTTCAGCTTTCACCTGTTGGCAATTGGGACATTGAGCTACGAATTCTGCTATCCCCTTTTTCATTCCGGGCCACTAGTAAATCTCCTTTACATCATGGTACATCTTTTTCGAACCTGGATGGACAGAGTAACGGGCATAGTGTACCTCGCCCATAATTTGCTGGCGAAGCCCTGCAACGTCTGGAACGCAGAGGCGATCCCTATATCTCAAAACTCCGTCCTCGGTTACCTGGAAATCTGTCACTTTCCCTCGCTGGACCCTATTTCTGAGCTAAACCATACTAGGATCTTCATACTGTCTTTCCTTCACTTCCACAACCGATGATGATACTGCGGTGTCCTGGATCATCGCTCCATTGTCTCCTGATTCTACTATGCGAACGGCTAAATTGGCTAGATGATGCAATTCTCGGCCTAATATCCGCTGCTCGGGCTGTAAATATGCCAGGCTTCCCATGGATTTATGGCTAAGGGCATCTGCTACAACATTGGCCCTTCCTGGGTGATATAAAATATTCACATCGTAATCCTTCAACAGCTCTAACTAGCGATGCTGCTGTAAATTCAATTCTTTCTGGGTGAAAATATACTGCAAGCTTTTATAATCAGTGAAAATATCTACCTGGACGCCATACAAGTAGTGTCTCCATATTTTCAAGGTATGAATTACCGCGGCTAACTCCAGGTCATGGGTTGGGTAGTTCTTCTCATGCTTCCTCAACTACCTGGAAGCATAGGCAATCACCTTACCATGCTGCATCAATATACATCCTAACCTAACACCCGAAGCGTTACAATAAACTGCATAACCCTCTGTTCCTTCTGGCAGCGCTAACACCGGTGCTGATGTCAATCTGTCTTTCAGTTCCTGAAAGCTCTACTCGCATGCCTCAATCCAATGGAATTTTGCTGGCTTCTGCGTCAATTTAGTTAAAGGTGCTGCTAAAGTGGAAAATCCTTCCACGAACCTCCTGTAATATCCGGCTAACCCCAGAAAACTACGTACCTCGATCGGAGTGGTAGGTCTAGGCCATGTTTTCACTGCCTCTATCTTCTGTGTATCTATATGTATACCATCATCTGACACAATATGGCCCAAGAAGGCCACTGAATTCAACCAAAATTCACATTTAGAAAATTTTGCATATAGCTGGCGATCTCTGAGGATCTGGAGCACTGTTCGTAGATGATCCTAGTGATCTGCCTCTGAGCCGGAATACACTAGAATATCATCAATGAATACTATTACGAACAAGTCCAGGTATGGTCTGATAATGTTGTTCATCAGCTCCATAAACATTGCTGGGGCATTTGTCAGTCCGAAGGACATGACTAGGAATTCAAAGTGTCCATATCTGGTCCTGAAGGCAGTCTTTGGAATATCTCTTTCACGAACCTGAACCTGATGATATCCTGATCTTAAGTCAATCTTTGAGAAATACCTCACTCCCTGTAGCTGATCAAACAAATCATCTATTCTGGGAAGTGGGTACTTATTCTTGATAGTGACTTTATTCAGCTGCCGATAATCTATACACATACGGAGGGAGCCATCCTTCTTTCTCACGAATAGAACTGGCGCACCTTATGATGAGGTACTCGGCCTGATAAAGCCTTTGTCTAGCAAATCCTTCAATTGTTCCTTCAGTCCTCTGAGTTCAGCAGGAGTCATCCGATATGGAGGAATAGATATGGGTTGAGTGCCTGGTAATAGATCGATTGCAAAATCAATTTTCCTTTCTGGGGGAATACCAGGAAGCTCATCCGGGAATACGTCAGGAAATTCATTAACCACTGGAATAGACTGAAGGGTCGGAGGCTCTGCCCGAACATCCTGAACTCCGACGATATGATAAATTCACCCTTTTGCTATCAATTTTCTCACCCAAAGATAGGAAATAAACCTACCTTTTGGCGTGGCTGTACTACATTTCCACTCCCGTACTGCCTCCCCTGGAAAGTGGAATCGAACAATCTTGGTCCAACACTCGACATTGGCATAACATGGAGCTAACCAATCCATACCCATAATAGCATCAACATCAACCATCTCTAGTTCTATCAAGTCTGATGTAGTCTGATGACTGGCAATCTCTACTGTACACCCCCGATAGACCCTGCTGAAACTAAGGGCCTACGCCCTGCCGGAGATGCTGGAGCTCGTGATCCTGCTGAGAACCTATCCTGTCGATCCCGGTGACCCTGACCCCTAGCTGGACAATTTCTTATCTGATGACCCTCTTGTCCACAAATATAGCATGCTGTGGAGCCATACTTGCATGCTCCAGAGTGGTGTCGGCTGCAAATAGGGGAAAGTGGTATTGTAAACCCACTCTGCTCCACCCTCCTCTGCTGCTGTGAACCTACTTCTTGCGAACATTTGTCAGGCTCTGGCTGCCCTTGGCGACTAAACCTGCTCCTCTACCGCTGTGGTGGAGGCAGGGGTCTAGGCGGCCATAGCTGAAGTAAAGGAAACTGACTGAAATAATGGAATCAGGGCTAAACATAACTATAATGAGTAGAGTATGGTCATACCAGACAACGAGGCATCCCACTGTCTAACTATCAGTAACTAAAGCAACGTACATAAACCTTACCTGGCCCCCATAAGCCAGAAGGTGCAATCAACACAAAACAACCCACCTGGGCCCTCATTAGCCCTAGTGAGTACACCTCAATCTATTTACCCCTATCCAGGTCATACTGCGTCAACTACTAGCTATAAGCATCCTGCCGATCCCCTGGGTATGCAACTTGGGCCCGATGGGCCCCTGACTATAGTTGTTCCTGAGTCTGGAGGACTCCTAAAATCTACACCCCGGGCGCAAGCGCTCGGCGGGGGTGTGTATAGGCCAACCACGACAAAATATGAGGAGCTGGCTCCGCATCTTCATCCCTTGCGGACGGCATGTCGCTCCGTAGAGCGACGTATCCTCGCCCTCTAGCGGACGAGTCGACACAACTATTAACCCTGAGGCGGTTACGGAAGCTATACAGGTAATCCAGCCCAAAACAATACAAATACATCAGCTGATAACAACAACTATACATGATAACATACTGAACATGATAAGATACTTCTGAAATACTTTACTGGGATTCATATTGGATTACTATACTGAAGAAACTAACTTGCCGAGAGAGACTGCCTTAACATACCTCGTTCACTATTTACAGATTAACTAGCGAGGTTCGACTGGTATTCAGTTGTTCTTCCCAACTGTAATCATATTAACGGAAGAATAGAGTTAACTTCATTACTATATTGGAAGAAAACAATAACTTATATGTATATATACTGACTATTATTCAACTTATCGAAAGACGATCGAAAACTCGTAATTTCTCGGGAATCTAGAAGGGAGAAATACTTACTTTAAGCCTGGGATTGTATTAACACTAGTTTGGAGCAATTCCAACAACTTTGGCTCGGCGGGACAACGATTCGCCGGGCGTATTTCACGAAACTAACTCCGTAGAAATGCTCCCTGCAGCCTTATACTTCGATACCCGAAGTTAATTTGGATTTGGACGGCGTTTAGCGGCGTAATCGGACGAAAATTATATAAACCCTTCGTCCTTCCTCTATTTTGATCCATATATAATGGAAAATGACATAAAGTTTAAGGGTGAGGCCTATATATACTTGGAGCCGGATGCAATGCAACGTGACACGTTGGCCAACGCGACGTTTTGGCTCCGTGCCACGTTGGCTAACGTGGAGGTCAAGGCTCCATGCCACTTTGCCCCTCTGGCAGCTTAATTTGGCCTCTTCTCGCGAAATCCCAACTTGGCAGTCGTTCGGCCTTTCCCCGGGCCCTTTCCTCGCACGTATGACACTCTAAAACTCTCAACCAACATGCGAATAGGCCAACTAAATGCTAGAAACTTACGGGGTGTAACAAGTATGATCATTTTTTAGCCTTTATTTACGTGATCTTCTCTTTTTCTCAATAGATTTTGCCACTTTATGTTTCTATTAGAGTGTAAGAGTTAAAAAATTAGATATAACTTCGGTCTTCTTTATAGAAAATTAAAGTAACTTTACTATTTGTATTTTTTAATTGTTATAAGAAAGTTTTACTTTTGGGATGAATATTTGTAATGCAATATGAAAATGATTACTAGAGAGTCATTATCAAGTAACATAGATTAAACATAAATTCGAAGTATATATATATATAACATCTTTAGAAGTTTTTGTCGTATATACTATTTTAAGTTCATACTCTACAAATTATATTATTTCAGTTAAATTGTTTAATTGATTACCGATCAATTTTTATCATTAAAAAAAAATTTATTATTACTTATCACTCTATATACGTAATAGAAAATCTTATAAAAAATAACAATTCTTCACTTTATAAAAAAAATTTATTATTTAATAATATATTTTTCTTAGTAATCGCCCAAATGATATTCACTACTAACCTCATACTCCATGCCAATTCAGCTATTCTTAACAAGCCTGCTTGTGCACCTGAGACTGAGAGGGCGCCCACTTTATGGCCTCGCATCTTTTTTTGAATTTCCAAATTCCAATCCCCTTCTCTCTCTCTCTCTCTCTCTCTCTGGTAGGGTTTCAAATCGAACACCTAAAGTAGAGAATGCTCAATTACACCCACTTCACTCTCTCATTCATTCTTCTCTCTCTTCCTCTTTTCCACTCGCATTTCGCACTTTCCCATCTTCTGGAAATTCAAATCTGTCATTCATAAAATTTTACATTTCAGCATCTAAGAATTATAGAATCTATTCAGATGAATTCCACAGATTCGATAAAGACCCTTTTGGCCGCTACTGGTGGTGACACCGTTAAGCTTTTCGACCTCTCTTTGGAGCACCGGGATCCCTGCATTCTTAGCTATACTCCTTCTCCTGGCTTCCAAGTCAACTCCGTCAAGTGGAGCCACACTAGTTAGTTCCCTGTTCTAGGAAAATTTGATTCTTTACATTAATTTGAAATATTTACAGTTCTGCAAAATGGATTTAATTTGGATGATGCGGGTGTTGCAGATTTGGTGGTGGCAAGCGCTGGAGATGACAAGAAGATATCCTTGTGGAGGAAAAATGGACAGAGTTTGGGGACTGTACCGCTGGCCGGCACTGATGGTGGTGACAATATCGAGGTACTTTTGTTTACCTTTTGACTTTTTGGCTGCATATTTAGTTGCAATGTTGAAATTTAGTGTTTGGTATTACCAGCAACTGCAAAATATGCAACTTTGAACCTTTTGTTTAGTTTAATATTATTTTAGCTATTTTGTCGTCCTATTATCAAAATGTAATATTTCCTTAACTGCCAACTATTTCAATGGAGTTTGACACAGCTTTCTTTGAAAATGGTGAATTTTGAGAGGTTAAAGATTATGCTGGAATGGAGCAGCTTCAACCGAATTCATTTTTTACCTCTATTTGCTTCTGAAATTTACAGGAAGATACCAGCTTTCACATGATAAGTTTTCTTTTCAAATGCACAGGACAGATCTCAATGATGTTCTCACATATTTAAGAGATTTCCAAAACATACTAGCAAACTGACTAGCACATTTCAAAATGAGACATTACAGCACATTAAAACTATTCTACACATGGCTAGGCTGCTTTTGCCATATACATTTTATGCAACATGGATACTTCTGGTTATGCTCATAAAACAAAAAAAAAAAGGTAGGCTAAAGGGGAAAAAAAAGATTTAAACTGTTTTGCAGTAGTAGCTTCAAATGTTGAGTTTTCCCCAATAAAGTAATTTCAAATATTGATCATGTTAAATTGCCCTGGGCCATTGGTCTAGTGGTAAGAGCTCAACACATGATGTGTGGGTTGGGTGTACATCACGGGTTCGAACCTGGTCGCAGATAGAAACCTGGTGCTTAAGTGGATAAGGGTAGATGGTGGGCCCATTATCTACTGAGTTTTGAACCATTCCCTACGGACCCTTGGGGAATCAAAAAATATTGATTATGATAAATTACACATGTATCATCTAATACACTGATAGTGTCACTTTGATTGGTGAATGTTGCACTCAAATATTCTCATAATTACTTTTCTATAGGGGTTTCCCAATTTTCAGGTGTTGAATGTAAAGTTTTTCAAATACTATTAAAAGTGTAACTGAAAAGTCACGGTTTCAAGTTCACCAAAAGAAAGACATCTACATGTCATCGTCTGAACCATAATAATTTTTTTAAGAGGATGCCAAAATGATGTCATTTTTGCTACATCAGAAAAGTGTGTTTGCCGTTGGCTTATAAGAATTCCATAATTTGCTATATTTACTGATCAAAAAACAATATCGTAATTTACATCTTTGTATACAAAATGCGTTTGCCATATATTTTTGTGTTCGCCGTTGGGTTTGGGGAAATATAGGGTTTTGGTAGGATATAGAAATGGATCCCTGAATGTTCGATTATCCTATGGCATATATGTTGCTGAAAGAAGGATGCTGCACAAATGTGTGCTATATTGCTATCCTGTGGTAAAAGGTGAAGATAAGAAGATTGGTTGGAATAAAGTTAGCTTCCTATCCCATCCCCCATTACCAAACATGGGTCGTCAGTCTAAGCTGTCAACATTTTTTTGAAGTCCACCTTGTTTAGTGGGCTGTCAATCAATTAATTATCCACAAGTAGTTACTCTATATCACTTGCAGGAGTCTATTTCAACAATTAACTTTAGCAGCAAAGCATCCCGATACATTTGTTCTGGAGGCAGTGGCCAAGTTGTACGAATATGGGATTTGCAGCGGAAGCGTTGCATCAAATGGTTGAAAGGTCATACTGATACTATTAGTGGTGTAATGTACAATTGCAAAGATGAGCACTTAGCTTCTATCAGTCTTAATGGGAATCTTATACTTCACAACCTTGCTTCTGGTGCAAAGGCTGCTGAACTCAAGGATCCAAATGGGCAGGTTAATTCATTCTTTCCAAGTCCCACTTTGCTGTAAAGTATCTTATAGTTGCAATTTGCTTTTGGGGTTTGGAATGATGCTTTGTTTTCTGATGCCATTGTTCTTTGGCTGATTATCACAAGATCAGGTTTTGAGAGTGCTTGATTATTCTAAGATTAGCAGGCACTTATTGGTGACAGCTGGTGATGATGGATCTATCCACCTGTGGGATACAACTGGTCGCAGCCCCAAGGTTTGTTGACTTTCTGGTATTCTGATATGATAAGATTGATTTCATCACATTTTGTGCTAGTGCCTAGATTCGTCTTCGTTAAAAGGGTTATAACTGGAGATTTCTAAGGAATTCCATTTCTTTCTCCTCACAAATCTGCATTTGCAAGTCAGATCTGATCCGCTAATTTGGTATAAGCAGTAGGTTATTGGCTATGACATAGAACATTTCTGGAAGAGTGTTTTCTGAAAGAAGAATCAGCTATCCATTTGCAACTTACAACTGTTACTTCTCAGAGGGCTTGACAGTCTTTTACTCATTAAAGAGAAATTTATCACTGCTCTTTGGGGTTTTGGTAATTAAAACTCACAAAAAGAGAAATTATTACTGCTATAGGTGCTGTGCTGTTAGAAGCGCTATACGTTATAGCTTGTGGACTTCAAAGTTGGAGTGTGAGCTTGCATCTTACGTACAAAACACTGAATAATAGTTATGAATTTTATGAAGTTTTCAGGGAGATAATTATTTCGGAACCTCCCAATCCCTGTTTCAGTACATATTTTGCCTCCCTACCTGCCGAGGTTAAGAACATGTCATGGTCCTTCCTCGGATCCTTCATTGGTGCTCTTCCTATTCCTACTCTTCGTTCCCTTTATTTCTTTGAAAGATGAGACTTGGATGTCCTTCCATCCTCCCTCTCCGCAATTCCTTCCACTTCCCATCCTCCAACTTGCTTTGATAGCCATAATGGTTGAAATCATCAAGTCCAGTGATATCTTGCTTTGCATTTTGTGTTAATCCTTATTATCCCTTAATATAGTGGTTGACCTCTTTGGGTTGATGTCTCTCACTTGTACCTGTCTTTCCTGCTGTGCATAGTTTCGTTGGATAACTAGTAATTTTACCTCTGACAGGTTTCTTGGCTAAAGCAGCATTCTGCACCAACTTCAGGCATTAGTTTCTCACCATCAAATGACAAGGTTTTTGCTCTATTATACTCATCAACTAGTACACGTATTGTTGACCTGTTCTACTGGAAGAACTGTAAATCTAACCTCTTGCGGAATGATGGGAAGCATTTACTTAGGTGTGGTTTTACTCTTATGATTGCAGATTGTTGCTAGTGTTGGTATGGATAAGAAGTTGTACACTTTTGACTCAGGGTCAAGAAGGCCATCATTTTGCATTCCTTATGAGGCACCTTTTTCTTCACTGGCATTTACTGATGATGGCTTCACTCTGGCAGCTGGAACAAGTAGTGGCCGGGTGGTATTCTACGATGTTCGTGGAAAACCACAACCTTTGACTGTTTTACGTGCTTATGGAAATTCTGAGGTCTTTTTTTCTTCTTTTTCTTAATCAAGTGTTTGTGTTAAGGATCAGTTTGTCCTTGACTGTGTACTTTTATTATGTCATTTTGTTACCTTGGTTGGCAAAACATGAGAAAGGAAAAGAAAAGGAGAGAAGATTCAGTTCCTATTGCCAAAGGATGGAGATATGGAACCATATAAGCCCATATGGGGTTGGTATGCATATATACTTAAGTCTACTTATTGTCTTCAAATTATTTCTTCCGTGATGATAGAGGTGGATATGCATGAAAATGGTAAATGTGCAAGAAGGGGAGGAGGAGATTAGGCGGACAAGTAGGTGACCCATGGTTCTTCCAATATGGCATGTAGATTTTGAGAGGTTAAAGATAGCCAGCATTTGCCTCGGGAATGGGAGGTGGTCCCACAAGCTGTTGACCACCTATGATACACTTAGGGTGCAGCAATAGGGTTCAAAAGCGACACATCACTTAGTCATGCATGACTACCAAATTTCTGGTTGGTTAAATGTGGATAAGAATTGAACGCATCTCTCAATTTCCTGAAATCGAAGATGTTGTTAGGTTATCCTTGTTTCTTCCTTGGGTAAATGTTTCTTTGTGGCATTTCTGTATCAAGGGTAGACCAATGTGCATAATCTGATTGATGAGTTGGAAGATGGTATGCAATGTTGGCTTTTGGCTCTGGGTGAGGAAGCTGGTCTGAGAAACTCTTCCTCTTCCTCTTCCTCACTCACTCTCTCTCTCTCTCTCTCTCTCTCTCTCTCAGCAAAAGTAAACAGCGTGGCGTTTCTGTATCTATTTGTATATCAGTATAAACAGACCAATGGCATCCATGCTGATATTCTGCATCTTTTTGCATGTTCTGGTTGTACTTTATATATTTTGTTTATCAGCTTGTTAACTTCAGTTCTATTCCTCATTACCAACAGTAACCTTCTCACTACTCTCTGATTTATTTCCTCTTACTAGCAAAGTGATGAATTTACAGGCTGTGACAAGTCTATGCTGGCAAAGAGCAAAACCTGTAATAGTCAATGAAAACAATTGCACAACCGAAATGGCTCTTCTGGGCAGTGCTCTGGAGGATTCAATTTTAATGCCTGACCCACTTCCTGCTGTGATATCATCAAGCCTAGCAACTTCTATGACAACATCAGGTTCCAGAACCACTGTTCGTTCAGGTTCTGTGGACTCATTTTCTTTTCCAGCTGGCATTACAGGATCTACATCTGGGACACTAGGTTTATCTCCAACCGAGGAAACACCCATACGAAGTAGTTTGTGGAAAGGAGGATCTTTGGCAAGATTACACGCGCCTCGTAACTTTAAGGATGATATGGAAGTCTTTTCTCCTCTCGTTGAAGTTCAGCCAATTACACCTTCACTTGATAAGTTGTGGGATGATCAGGACGGTTTTAAAAAGGATTTTGATAAGAAATCATCTTTGCTATTTCCTTCTTCTCTAAGGTTTCCCCTTTCAGGTGAGGGTGGCAATGAGAACCGCCCTATATTCGATTGGAAATCAAGTTCCTTGCCCAAACAGGTTTGGATCTTGTCTGGTAGATGTGCCTTGATTTATTTTCTTTTGGAAAACAAACTATTTCCTTGATTGCAGGACATTTGGTGAAATTGCGAGTTGCTCTTCTATATACGAAAATGGTTGACTTGTTTGTCAAAATTTCCTATGTTGTTGGATGAAAAATGGTGCTTTTGATATCTGATTGAAGTAACCAATTTCTTAACTCCTTCATTCTTGGGTGCTAAATAATTTGTGAAGTCAGTCCAAAAAGTGGCGTCAGTAATCTGAAGCTGAAATCACTGACTGGGTTTAACATTAAAATGCATGAGTTGGTTTCCTTCCTTGGCATGTATTTCATATCTTTGACGTTCCTGCAGGAGGATGCTTCTTTTGCACAGTTGTCTTCTACTCCTATATCTTCCCGTAGTGACGACGCTTCCTCCATAACTCCTCCAGAAGCTTGGGGTGGTGAGAGATTATCTGATAGATTATCTCATCTTCGGCAGTCAGGAAACATGCCATCCCGTTTTGCAATCTCGACATCTGGTCCTCTTGCACCAGGAACTATGTTATCTGGATTACAGGATAATTTTCCAGCAACTCAGAGTATCAGCTCTTTGACTAGTTCTAGTCTGAGTTTGGCTAATTTGCACATTAAAGAAAATTCAAATGAAGAAACTTCTCTAGGATCGTCAGAACATGTCCCCTCTAGTTCCACATCCTTATCAATTGGAACAAAAGGCATTACGGGGCAGGGTACTCTTGATTCTCTTGGTTCAACCATGTCCCTTCCACGAAGATTCTCCAGTTATGCTGAGAGAATAAGCACCACACCATCCTTTAGTGATGGAACCCTCTCTGTTGGTTCTCCAAAAACTAAGAAAACTGGAGCTGAAACAAGGGAGGAACTTCTGAATAGCTTGTTATCTAGGTCGGACACGTCATCTGCTACAGCAGCTAGTGCTTTCCAAGCAATGAATGTATGAATCGGGAGAACCTGGCTGTTCCTCTCTTTTTCTTGGACATCATTTGTTATGAATCATCATCATGGTTGTTTCCACCTTTTGTGTTTTTCGAAGAGAATCTCGGAAGCATGAGCTGGTGGAAAGAGCCTTAATGATGAATCATTCCAAATGACAGACTCGTCTTTTTAATAGAAAGTTTTCATTTGACCTATGAATTTTTACAGGGTGAAGTTAAGCAATCACAAAAGTCCACACTGCCTGAATTGCAGCAGGGAAGTTCCTTCACACTCCAGCTGTTTCAACGTACACAAGAAGAAACTCTTTCTTCCCTTCAAAAATCCATTCATGAGGATATGAGGAATCTTCACTTAGATATTTTAAGACAATTTCATATGCAGGAGGTACATTTCTTAACTTTGTACTTCCCTAGTTCTTCAGTTGTATAGTATCTCTTAGTTTTTGGAAACATTGTGCAGATGGAAACTTCTAGTGCTATGAAGTTGATACTGGAAAATCAAGCAGAGCTGATGAAAGAGGTTCAATCACTTCGAAGGGAAACGCAGCAGCTTCGACAGTTATTATGACCAGAGTAGCTAGAGGTCTTGTCACTATGTATTCCCGTTGTTTTAGCCAGGTACAGCAATGTTGTTTTAGGAGATGTGTACTGACAGGTGTGGAAGTGTTATTGTGTGTTTATCTAAATGTGGGAGAATTTGGGGATCTGTTTTACCCTAATATAGTAAATGAGTCTGTGTGAAGGCTGATCAATAGAGCGCTGTTATGGTTGTGTACAGAAAGTTGGATAGGCCAATTTCAGAAATTTAATGTACAGATCATCTGATTCATTTTGATTAAAATACTTACTTCTAAGTCAGAGCATCTCTCCTATTTGCTTATTCATCGTCGAGATGTTCACGGTCTACTTCTCAACTGTCTTAAGTGTTAAAATATGTCTAGTTTCACAAGTGATTCAATGTAGTGTGATAATTACATAGTACTAAGTGGGAGTGAATAAAATTGAAACTTGTAAAAGCTTTTGAATCCATAAAACTTGAACAATAGCTTGAGGCAGTGTCGCCTTGCGAGAAATACAAAATACCACAAGCACTCGCTTAGACTAATGAAAATGCAAGCCAGTATAAGTTGGAGAAACCCTTGTTTAGGCTTTTACTTGCTGATGGTTGGATTTGTCTGCCTCTAAAATCGAGAGATCACAAGCCTTTTGAGATAAAATTGACCACATTTAGTTCAAAGCCAAACATTTTGACCTAACAATTAGCAAACATTAAAGGCAATGCTATCTCATCAGCAAAGCAGCAAAATGCTGCAACGAGAACTAGCTGATAAAAGCATACTGAACAACTAACTCCCTCAAATTATATGGCTGTATAAATTTCACCAACATTTCTTTTTTAACTTGCCAAAGACTTGGATGTCATGGTACATTAACTTTATCAAAATATAGCAAAAATAACTAAAAGACTTCACAATCACGGTATGGATCAATGACAAGACAGTACGATGTAGCCAAATTAAAATTACCCCTACTAAAACATCAAAACTTATGCGACAAGTACATCTATGCCTCAATAAATTTCTTCAGATTCTTAAGCCACATCACATATTCTCTGCTATCCTTGTTGATCATGTACTCATGCAAGAAGTTAGTTGTGCTGGGTTTGATCCCCCTAATCTCCAGATACTTGTGGAAAGCCTTTTGGAGGTTCTCATCCAAATCCCTGATGATGCAGAGGCAGATCTTCTATTAGTATAATGAAAACAGAAAAAGAAGGAATATATGGATGTAAGCAGCATAAAAGGTCTGAAGATACAGGAAGAGGAAATAGTAAAAACATAAAAGGTCGTTAATTATATTTCTCAAGACTCACGAGAAATCAGGTCCTTCATACGCAATCTGATCCTCAGCAGCATTAGGATCTTTGATTAACAAACTGTCAATTGCAATCTCATCAGCAAAAGCTGTGAGACCAAACTCCAAAGCTGGTCCATTCTTCTTAGACACCTTAACGACAAGAGGAATTTGGGACTGATTGGCCCTCTCATGATCTTCAGCATCGTTGTCATTCTCATCTTCATCACCAGTAAGAAGGTCAGGCATGTGAACTTCGACATCAATAGATTCACCTTGATACTCTCTTGTCAATGTTATAGTATGTTGTCCTGGATGATCTTCAATCTTGAAGGGGAAACCCTCAGGAGCCTCCTCAACCTGCAATGACAACTAATAGTATTAAATCTTCTAGTCCAGCAGCATTTTTTGTTTTTGTAAAATAAAAAACTATAAGTTTTAAAAAGTTGAATTAAACCTGCCATTAGTAGCAGTAATAGCAAGTAATCAACAGAAGTTCATATATATACATATATATATATATATATATATATATAAGGTACTCCTGTCCATTTTATGTACACTGTCACTATTTGGGAGTGAAAGGGTGGAATTTTTCAATATCTTAAATCATAAAAATACTAAAGAGTATCTTGTCTGGTGTCTGAATCTGCACATTCATTTTTAAGAAGAAAAATAAAGAAATGATGTAGATCTCATACCAAGAACTAGATGATTTGACCATTACTCTGAAATGGGTCGGTTCTTTTTATACGTGGAGGGAGTACACTAAGGTCTTTGAAGTAGGTAATTTTTCTCCATGAGTTAAAGTGTTATAACAAGATCCGTGGAGGAACTAAAAACAGTAACAAATAGTAGAATCCAAAATTACAGGATAATATTAGCAAACGACATAAGGTAAATATGCAGATAGTAATTCAAAAACATTCTTTTTACTCATTTAATGAAATTGGTCTTTAACAGGAGCATATATAAAGAACAACAAAAGAAAATGATTTCGGAAAATCAAACCTCGTTATGTTCATCGGATTCCTCGGCACATTGGATTTCGGACTGTATGACTTTGAGGAGTGACTCATCAGAACTGGGCCTCTTGGTAGAATAGCAATGAAGGGTAGACGGTGCTGAGCTCCGAAAGAAGTTTCTAGAAGCAGCACTACGGTTAACTACGGTGGAGAAGAGCGCAGAGGATCGATTATGGTAGCTCTGTGTTCTACTGATGACCCGAAAAGCCAACGGTACAACCTGAGAAGCAGTCCTTCTGATGATGTTAGTGACAGCCATTGTTGGGTCTTTCACAGATATAGAGATTTTAGGGTTTAAGGAGAATGGGAGGCTTGGGTTTTGGTTTTGGCTATATGTTATTAATAGGGGGTTCTGGACTTTCCTCGAAATTTAGAACTTGAAGTGGGGGTAGAATGGGGAGTGCAGTAGCTATGCGGATCGCATGACGATTATTAGATTAATTAATTGATTTTCTCTTTTTAGTTATTTTGCTGTTTAATAATCATGTTTCAGTTTATGTGATATTGTTTGAGTTTTATAAAAATACAGAAAAATAAAAAGGTGGTAAATTAAGGTCATATTTATCTTTTCACTTTATATCTATATTCAAGAGTAAAATTATCTTTTAATCTATATCCATATCTCTATATATTTTTATACATTATATTATATTATAGAGTTGGCCTCTAATTTTATGACACATGGTTAAATATTCATCACATTTTTATTTTACTTTTTTTAAAAAAATAAAATAAAATAAAATTCTCTCTTCTGGAGAGTTTGAGATCTATCCCCACTTCAGATATTTATCATTATTTTTCGATTATATAGAAGAGACATGAAAGAACAACCATGTCCCAATATTGCAGGTTTAATTTATTTATTTTGAATAAAATTATTTAATTTTTGTTCTTTTCATTTAAGTAAGAACAATTATAAGGTTCTTCATTTATACTTCTTAATAAATCATTATTTTTAAATTATTAAACTAAATAATAATTTATAATATTTTAAATTCAACCAACATAGAAGAATTATTGTTTTATTGCTTATTATTTCAACACTCACTTAGCATTAAATTCAATTGAATATTTAATTTAAGTGATATGATTTTTACGTTTTGTATTTGAGTATTTTGGATAATAGATTTTAAAATGTATGTATCTCATGTATTAATAAAAAAATTTAAAATTAATATGTAATCATTGAAGATGAAGAAAAATACAATTGCTTTAATTTATGTCTTGTATATACTAAAATTAAGGTAATAATCTATTACAATAAATAACAAAATAGTTTCAAAAGAGATTTATATACTCAATGAGACAATATAGTATTTTTACTAAAAATTTAAAAACATTGATAGTTATTAACATGAATAAATTATAATTAAATGTGATAATTTACACATATATCTTTTAAATTTTTTAGAGTCTAAATATATGCAATTTTCTTTAATTTAGAAGTAAATGTAAATAAATAAGGAGATAAGATATATACTCTTTCTATTTTAAAATAAGTGGTATTTCTATTTTTTTTATTTTGTTTCAAAATAAGTGGTGTCTCACCTAATCAAGTAGATATTAATGATGTTCTTCCTATTTTATCCTTATTTAATTAAAGAAAATCACGTACATAGTCAAAAAATACCAAAGAGTTACATCTTTTTCAAGATATTTATTAAAAATAAATTACTAAAAATACATTTTACTTTATAAGAATGAGTAGTTTTCTTAAGGCATGTACCTAAACTAAAAATACTACTTATTTTGAAATGGAGAGAATATATATTAGATGTTACTTTGAAAAGTAATGTTAAAGAGAATTTATTGATTGTTGGATATTTATTATGGAATAAAGAAAGTATATACAATAATGAGTAAAAATATTTTTGAACTATGCAAAATTAAAGAAAAAAAACCTCTGATTAATAGTTTAGTCCAAGATGTCCCTATTTTCAATTTTGGACCAAAATACTTTTATTTTTTAACACATTCTTTTTCAAATAAAAATATTATAACCTCTCATTAATTTTCATATATATAAGGTTATAGTAACCCATCATTAATTTTCATTTAGATAATGATAAGATTATTTTTATTTCTCAACTTTCCCGAATGTCAGAAGGATGAGCGTTCGGTAATATAATTCTTAATTTTAAAGATAAGATGCAATAATTATAGTGTCATGAAACAAAAAAAATATATTACATTCCTTCAAATAATAAAATATCTTTAAAATATCATCGATAGAGTAATTGTTGATCCTTCTTTTTTATTTTAACTTTAAGATCAAGAAATATATCAGAAAATGTTTATCCTACTTCAATTTGAAAAAGATTAAGGAATAAAAATATTTTTTATTTTATTATGAAAAATAGTTTTATCATTAGCTAAATGAAAATTAATAATGAGTAGAATCTTACATAAATGACCTATATTATTAGTTTAAAAAGTACATATAGTTATTCTATTTTAATTGATAAAATGAGATTAAGAAGAGAAAAAATTACTTCTATTTTTCATTAGTTAGAGAAACTTCAAAAGAAAAGAAATAAGAAAATAACTTTTTCTTTAAATATTTTATTAAAAAAATAATGTGTTTAAAAATAAAAAATAATAATATGCTCATTAGAAAAAATATATTTTGACCAAAAGTAATAATACGATATTTTTTTACCAAACAATTAATGGTAAAAATATTTTTGAACCAAACTATTAACGATAAGGATATTTTTGGACCTAACTATCAACAAAAGACATTTTGGTGCAATTTCAAATAGTGTAAGGGCATTTTGACTCGTTTATTAAGGAGATGTTATATATTAGATTCCCACATCGATTAAAGTTATAACTTTGATTCTCCTAGTATAATATGAACATTTTAATTTGAAATATATTGAGGTTTAGGAAAACTTACTTCTTAAATTACCTTTAGATATATGAACATTTCAATCTGAATTTTTTTTTCAAAAAATATGGATAAAATAAAAAAATATTTAAATATCAATAGATTCATTATTATTCAATTATTATAATCTAATGCAATAATTAAATATAAAAGTAAAAAATTAACATAAATAAATTAAAATGCTTATCTTAATATTTATGATATTATTATGCTTAACAAATGGAATAAGAATTAATACCATAAAATAAAAAATAAAAAATTTAAAAAGAAATGCATGGAGTGTGTATTATAGACACATATGGAATAAGATTTTTTTTAGATCTTTGAAAAAAAATAGATCCTTCTAGAATTTCATTTTAACCATTGATGTTATAGTTATAATTTTACCCTTAAATGAAGTTAAATTTTTAAAAATGTCATCGGTCAATTTTTTAAAATGTCATTGGTCAACCTTATTATGGCTTTTCTATATAATAGAAATAGAAATATAGAAGAGACATGAAAGAACAACCATGGTTATAAAGAGTTGTACAAGAAACAATACAAATTGTACTATATACTTGGCTTTATCTTATTTTCTCACCAATAGTCTCTAAACACATGCAATATATATGAGGTTAATTGCACTTTTGATGAGCTCATTCTTTTTAATCATGTAATTTATAGTAGCTTGGTACTTTTTTTTTATATAGACTTATTCAACCTCACAAAATTTAAAATATATAACCATTATCAACTTTCATTCATGTTATACTTTTTTTCACATTTTTTGAAAGAATTTTTATTTGACTCATTATTTACTATTAATAGAATGGTGCACTCAATAAAAATACAACACATTGCAATATCAAACTATACTTCTAAATTTGTATTTTCAAAATTCAAAGCTTTTAAAATTATATTTTAGCCCAAAAATTATTATCATGAACTTCTACTAACAAACATATAAAATTTGTCGGAATTAATTTATAGACCATATACAAAACTTATATTAGACAAAAGGTAATTTGTTATTTGAAAATTTACTGTATTATGTAAGATATGGTTATTGATTAGTTAAGTTTTAAACATTAAGATATGATTTTGAATTAGAATTATATTTAATTTAAAAATTATAATAAGATAAGTAATTATGATGGAACTAAATTTTCTATTATATTATTTTTTTATTTTTCTATCATATAGAAAGATGAAGAGGGAACGACCAAGGGCATATTTATCTTTTTACTCTATATTTATATTCAATGATAAAATTGTCGTTTATCTATATTTATATTTCTATATATTTTTATATATCATATTATTTTATAGAGTTGGCCTCTAATATTTTTACACTTGGTTAAATATCCTTTACAATTTTTTTTCTAGAAAGTTTCATTTTTATTTTCAGTTCTATTCTTTATATAAATATCCCTCACAAATATTATTTCACTTTTATTATTTCTATTATATAGAAAAGTCATGAAAGAACTACCATGATTATGGAGAGTTGTACAAGGAGCAATATAAATGGTATTATGAATTTGGCTTTATCTTATTTTCTTACCAATTGTCTCTAAACATGTGTACGCTTATTCTCTTTTATATATTATGTAGCTATAGTAATTGAGTATTTTTATTTTTATTTTTTATATAGACTCTTTCAATCGCGTAAAAATTAAGAACTTTTATTTCATTCATTATTTATTATTAATAAAATGAGGCATTCAACAAAAATACGATACTTTGAACTTCAAATTGTGCTTCTAATGTCTATATGTATTTTTAAAATTGAAAGCTTTTAAAATTATATTGTAGCACAAAAAATTATTATCATAAAACTTCTATTAATAAACAAATAAAATTTATTAAAATTAATTTATAAACCATATATGAAAATTATACTATACGGAAGGTAATTCCTTATTTGAAATTTAGTGCACTATATAAGATATGGTTGTATGAGTTTAGTATACGTTAAAATATACGTTAAAGTATGGTTTTGAATTGTGATTATATTTAATTTAAAAATTATAATAAAATAAGAATCTACTATATAGAAGAGTGAAACGTTTGGACGACCAAGAACAATTTTATCAATTAACAAAATATCCAGCTTAAAATAGTAGTCATCGTGCAAAAAGAGTATTGAATTTTTTTTAAAAAAACCAATTAAGTTTTAGAAAATTCTAATGTCTTTCATGTGTTGGAAGAATAAAAATAATTATGTATCTTCTATTATATATATATATATATATATATATATATATATTAGAAGAGCCATAGAAGAATAACCATGACTATAAGAAAATTATACAAGAAGTAATATAAATTGTACTATACACTTAGCCTTATCTTATTTTCTCATCAGTAGTCTCTAGACACATGTAACATATATGAGGCTAGTTGCATTTTTTGATGAGCTCATTCTTTTATATCATGTAATTATAGTAGCTTGGTACTTTTTCTATATAGACTTATTTAACCTCATAAAATTTAGAATGTATAACAGTTATCAACTTTCATTCATGTTATATTTTTTCACATTTTTAAAAGAATTTTTATTTCACTCAGTATTTACTATTAATAGAATGGTGCATTCAATAAAAATACAACACTTTTAAATATCAAATTATACTTCTAAATTTATATTTCCAAAATTCAAAGATTTTAAAACTATATTTTAACACAAAAATTATTGTCGTGAACTTCTACTAACAAACATATAAAAATTATATTAGACAAAAGATAATTTCTTATTTGAAATTTATTGCACTAGATAAGATATGGTTTATTGATGAGTTAAGTTTTAAACATTAAAATATTACTTTCAATTGAAATTATATTTAATTTAAAAATTATAATAAGATAAGTAATTATGATGGGATTGAATTTTCTATCATATTATTTATTTTTATTTTATATAGAAAGATGAAGTGAGACCAACGATAGTTTTGATATTGCACTACGATCATGCTAATATGTGCTATACACTTTTGGAATAAGAATTGAATATTTTAGCCAAATAACACAAAAATTAGAATCTTCTCTTTTAATCCAAGACTATTTCTTTTTTAGAAGGCCCATCATATATTTGGATCTTTCTTATTTGATCTATTAATTATATTTCAATAAATAAAATTATCTTTCATCTTTATTTTGTAATGTGGTTATATCACATTTTTGAACTTAAGTTTTCTATTTCTACTTGACAAGAATAATATTTATATAAGTACAATATTTAAATTAATATTTACACACACACACACACACACACACACACATACACACACATACATGTTATTGATATGATATTAAAATTCTCATGTAAATAGAATTTTACATAAAATATTTAATGAAATACAAATAAAATTTCAAATTATTATTCAGAGTTAAAATGTATCTCGCTAGATGTTTAAAATAAATAGCATTAGTTTATCATGGTTAGATCGTATATTAATGAGAAAATATACATTTTATTAACTGTGATTTAGTGTAAAAGTTTATATGAAAAATAGATTTCACATATTCATTAGTTTGACATAAATATTGAATGCAAATAGTTTCAATTGGGACCGATTACTATTGAGAGTATAAAGTTGAATATAATATATATTAATAAATACTATGATACAGATTCGTACAATATTTTAATAAAATGTATATTAGATATGTGTGGGATGATTTTCAAATATTTATTGAGAATATAAAATTAATAAAATATATCATAAATTGAAAATGATGTTCAATAATGATGTTATAAGTATAAACAAAACATATTATTCATATGTCAAAATAATATATAAAAATAGAAAAAATTATAATAAAAATAACTTCTGTAATTTTTTTTTTAAAAATAAGTATAGACTAATTCTTTTATAAGAAAAATGCATCTAAAGTATTAAACACCATAAGTAGTTCTATTTAGGAGAAATGATATTTTAGTATGCTTAAGTTTTTTTTAATCATATTATTTTAAAATAATAATTTATAGAATTTCAATAAATAAACATCCAAAACTTAAAAATTTTCTTTTACTTCAATTTAAAGAGATATATCATATGATTGTTTCACATACTTTTTCATAATAATAAAAGCCAATTATTTATTCACCATTAAAATACATAATATGATTTAATTTTCTAACATATTTTTCTATTATAAGATGCCGAATATTTTTATATAAGAGCAAATTTAAAAAATGATAATTAAAATTTTACTAAAGTAATGTATACAAAATGATGAATCAATAATAAATTTATTTGGATTACATTTAAAATATGAATAAAAAAATAATTAAAATTTACATTAAATTAAAACAAACAATAAATAAATTAATGTGAAGATGAGACTAAAAAATTAGGAGAACAAACCTTTCTATCAAAGAAGAAATCTTTTACGTTTTGCTTGAGTATAGAAAATCATTCAATTTTTTTAGAATTTAAATTGAAAAAGCGCATAAGAAACTTATGACTGTCATTTTTTCTAGAAAAATTTAAAAATCAAAAAAATTAATTCAGAATTAGATTTAAACTTTTTATGTAGTGGGCCCGTGTGTACTTATCTAGTATTATATTACTATATATTATATATATTTTTATTATATAGAAGAGTCATAACAAAGTTGACCAACGACATTGTTGAAAATTTAACTTTATTTAAGGTTAAAATTATAACTATAGCATCAATGGCTAAAATAAAATTCTAAAAGAATCTTTTTTTTTCAAGACCCATAAAAAATTTTATTCCATATTTCTGACTAGAGTACACATTTCATACAAACTCTTTTAATTTTAATTTTTATATTATATATTATTTTTTGTTTCATTTGGTATGTATAATATATCACACATATTAAGATAAGCATTTCAATTTATTTATATTAATTTTTTACTTTCACATTCGATATTGTAGAAAATTATAGTAATTGAATAATAATCAATCTATTGATATTTAAAATATTTTTTTAAAAAATTTCATTCACGTTTTCTGAAAGAAATTTCAGATTGAAATGTTCAATATTAAAGGTTATTTAAGAAGTAAGTGTTGCTAAATCTCAATATATTTAATTCTTGTTTTAATTTAATTATTTGTGTATTAGATACTTAAAAATTTCAATTGACGAATTTGTTCATAATATACTAGGAGGACAAAAATTATAAGTTTAATCAATGTGAGAATCTAATATATATAATATCTACATAATAAAATAGTCAAAATGTCCTTACACTATGTGAAATTGAACAAAAATATTTTCTGTTAATAGTTTGGTCCAAAAATATCTTAACCGTTAATCATTTGGTCTAAAATTACTCCTATTATTACTTTTGGTCAAATATATATATATATATATATATATATATATATATATATATATATATATATATATATACACACATATATATATATATATATATATATATATATATTATTTTATTTATTTATTATATTATTGTATAGAAGAGCCATAACAAAGTTGACCAATAGCATTATTGAAAATTTAACTTTATTTAAGGGCAAAATTATAACTATAGTATCAATGGTTAAAATTAAATTCTAAAAGGATCTATGTTTTTATCAAGACCCATAAAAAATCTTATTCCATGAGTGTGATTAGAGTACGCATTCCATGCAAAATCTTTTAATGTTTATTTTTTATATTATTATATCAATCTTATTTCATTTTTATGCATAATATATCATAAATATTAAGATTAGCATTTCAATTTATTTATATTAATTTTTTACTTTATTTTTATTATATAGAAGAGTCATAACAAGGTTAAGCAACAATATTATTAAAAATTTAACTTTATTTAAGGGCAAAATTATAACTATACATCAATGGTTAAAATAAAATTCTAAAAGGATCTATATTTTTTTCAAGACCCACAAAAAATCTTATTCCAGTAGTATGATTAGAGTACACATTCCATGCAAAATCTTTTAATTTTTATTTTTTATATTATTATATCAATTTTTGTTTTACATGGTATGCATAATATATCATAAATATTAAGATAAGAATTTCAATTTATTTATATTAATTTTTTACTTTCACATTTGATTATTTTAAAAAAATTTAGTAATTGAATAAAAATCAATCTACTGATATTTAAAAAATATATATTTTTATTTCATCCACGTTTTCAGAAAAGAAATTTCAGATTGAAATGTTGATATATTAAAGGTAATTTAAGAAGTAAATTTTGCTAAACCTCAATATATTTAATTCTTATTTTAATTTAATTATTTATGTATTAGATATTTAAAAATTTACTTCAATTGACGAATTTGTTCATATTATATTAGGAGGACAAAAGTTATAAATTTAATCAATGTGAGAATCTAATATATATAATATCTACATAATAAAATGGTCAAAATGCCCTTACACTATGTGTTTTTGAACAAAAGTATTCTCTATTAATAGTTTGGTCCAAAAATATATGTACCATTAATCATTTGGTCTAAAAATACTCCTATTATTACTTTTAGTAAAAATATCTTTTTTCCTAGTAAGCATATTGTTTCTTTTATTTTTAAATATATTATTTTTTCTAATAAAAAATTATTTGTTATTTTTTTCTTTAAATTTTCTTTTAACTAATAAAAAATGAGAAGTAATATTTCTCTTTGTAATCTCATTTTACCAATTAAAATAGAATAACCCCATATATTTTTTAAACTGATAATATAAGTCATATATATATAAGATCATGCTCATTATTAATTTTTATTTAGCTAATGATAAAATTCTTTTTTCTAATAAAATAGGAAATATTTTTATTTCTTAATATTTTTCGAATTGAAGTAGGATAAATATTTTTTCAATACATTTCTTGATTTGAAAGTTAAAATGAGAAAAAAAGATCAACAATAACTCTATCAACAATATTTTAAAAATATTTTGTGAATTGAAGGAATGTAATAAATTTTTGTGTTTCATGACACTATTATTGTTGCATTTATCTTTAAAATCAAGAATTATATTGCCAAATGATCATCGTTTTTCCATTTGGAAAAGTTAAGAAATAAAAATATCTTCTATTTTATTAAAAAAATAATTTTATTACCATCTAAATAAAAATTAATGATGAGTTAATATATATATGAAAATTAATGAGGTGTTACAATATTTTTAAAAAAGAATGTGTTTAAAAGTACAATATGTTTATTAGAAAAAAATATTTTGATCCAAAATTAATAATAGGGATATTTTGGATAAAATTATTTACCGAGGGCTTTTTCTTCAATTCCGCATAGTTTAAAAAGATTTTTACTCATTTTCATATAAACTTCTTTTTTCCACAATAAATATCCAACAAACAATAAATTCTATTAAACATTACAACAAAAAGTAATATATAATATATATTTTCTCCATTTCAAATAAGTGGTATTTTTAGCTTAGGTACATCCCTTGAGAAAATTACTCATTCGTATAAAGTAAGATGTATTTTTAATAAATATGTTGAAAAAGATGTAACTCTTTAGTATTTTTTTGAATATGTAGCTTTTTGAATTAAATAAGAATAAAATTGAAATAACATCATTAATATCTACTTGATTAGCTGAGACACCACTTATTTTGAAATAAAATAAAAAAATAAAAATATCACTTATTTTAAAATAAAAAAGATACATAATTTATATTTATATCTTATCTCCTTAAAATACATAATTTATTTATATTTACTTCTAAATTAAAGAAACTTATATATATTTAGACTCAAAAAAATTTAAAAGATATATGTGAAAATTATCACATTTACTTACAACTTATATCATGTTAATAATTGTCAATGTCGTTTGACTTTTTAGCGGAAGTACTATATTGTCTCATTGGGTATGTAAATCTCTTTTGAAACTATTTTTTTAAAATTTATTGTACTAAATTATTGTATTACTTTTAGTATATACAAGACATAAATTAAAGCAGTCGTATTTTTTTTCATCTTCTATGATCACATATTAGTTTTCTTTAAAATTTTTATAATGCATATGATACTTACATTTTTTAATCTATTATCTAAAATGCTCAAATACAAAATGTAAAACCATGTCATTTAAATTAAATGTTTAATTCAGAGTTTAAATTTAATGCTTAGTGGATGTTGAAATAATATGCAATAAAGCACGTAATCCTTTCAAGTAAGTTGAATTTAATATATCATAAATTATTACTTAATTTGATAAATTAGAAAAAATTATATTAAAAATATAATTGAAGAACCTTATTATTGTTCTTTATGTGCTTAGATGAAAAGAACAAGAATTGAATAATTTTATCTAAAAATAAATAAATTAACTTGTAATGTTGTGCCCATAGGGGCATTTTCTCATCTAGTTTATTAAATAAATGGTTGGTAAATATAGTTGGTATATATAAAATGATGAATTTTTTTTTTACAAAATATTAATTGTGGGTTAAATTTTGCATTTGAAAAATTTCATCTCATGATTTGAAATCCCAAATCAAGGTTTTTGGAGAATTTGAAATTTCATCTCATGATTTGAAATTATGAGATGACATTGCATACCCAAACGCCGATTTCATCTCATAATTTCAAATCACGACATGAAATCGCATGTCCAAACGCCTACTTAGACTTTAATTAAGCACATCATGCGACACTTGACAACTTGCTCATGAACCTGACACGATCTTGCAAGCTCAAGCAAGCATTTTAAACACTAGATTGCTAAGGGAATGCTAGATAAGAAAGACGAGAAATTTATAAAAAGAAGCTTTTTGTAATGTAGAGAACTTGATTGATTTTCCTTGATTTTTATACTACTCACTTAGGAGATAGTATGCAAATAATAGTTATTGTACAAGTCCCTACATATTTACTAATAAGTTCCTTTCTAGAATTCTTTACATGCCTAAAATATTCTACAGTCTTTCTTAAAAATCCATAAGAATATAAGGTCTTCCAAGGAAGATCTCCATAGTTTTCTAGAATGTTCCATCAAGTGTAGGGTTCTTGCTTATGTAAGCTTCCACATGGAAATAATTTTATGAAATGGATCCTACGTGGCATGATGATGTGGAGAATTATTACGCTCTCCCCTACCTGATGTTGCAACGACCGTGATGCAATGTTGCTGTATAAACTCTCGGATCTTGTCTTTGAATTGTCATAAGTCTTCATATCTTTCTCACGGGGCCTCCTCCGCTGTTACCTTTTCTAGTGAATGAGGAACATGGCAGTGGCTTTTTGCCCTTGTTTTCGCATAGCCTGATAGTCAATGATAGCCTCAACCTCCCCATCATATGAGGTGGTAATGGTAATCAATGCCCTACTTGGCTGACCTCAACTGGGTTCATCCTTATCTTCATGATATGGCTTAAGCACGCTGACATGGAAGATGGGATGAATCTTAAGATGAGGTGGTAACTCTAACTTATATAATATCTTGCCCACCTTGGTGTCACCCCCAAACTCAGGGAGGCATGATAGGCATCTAGTGCTGCACTTGACCGAGTGCAAAAACATAGTTTGTAACCCTCTCTATTGTAGATGCTCTACCTCTGATCTAACCTCTGCCAGCAACAAACTGAGACGTATGCTCAGTTAGATATATCAGAGAAGATGATCTTTCTATCGATACAGTTGATCGTGCCATACCACTCTGTCCCTAAGTCAGGAAAACTCAAATCTTGTAACCCTCACCCCTACATGAATAGCAAGTAGTCGGTCCCTCTCTACATCTCCAAAAGTGTCTTTTATTGCACATCTCATAATATGATAGATCTGACTTTCCTTGCTATCGATAACCTGACAACACCCAGGAACCTTCTCCGGGTCTGGATAGTGTGTATTAATCAAATCCTTGCCCTGTAACTGTGGTGGTGGAAGTCCAGGTGGTTTTCCCTGATAATGTTTCCTAGAGCTTCCATGAGATCCTCCCTGAAAGCCCATATGTTTCAAACTTTTGTGCTACTCCCTTTCAATCCTCAAGTCTTTCTTCTAATCGTGTCTTTGCTCATGTAGACTCTGAGCAAGGACCTGGATCTAATATATATCTATATCATCCTACATTGAGGTTATAGTGCAAGACTCGGCATACTCTAATTTCAATCTTACAATAAACCAGTGTATTCTGGCTCGCATACTATCAATGAAGGACAAAGCAAACCTTGCTATTGAGTCAAATTTGAGCCTATACATTCGAAAACTCATACTGCCCTGCCAAAAAGACAAGAACCGGTCGACTCGAGCCTCCCACACAACAAGTAATTATCTAAGAAATTAGCCTTTGCAAAGTCTGTCCACTTGGCTGGAGGTGCATCTCTTACCTCTAACCTTTCCTGCCTTTTGTACCACAAGATGGCTATGTCTCGCAAACTAAAGGCTGCCAACTCTACCGCTTCAACTAATGATACATACATTGCCTTAAAAATTCGATAAACCTAATAAATGAAGTGTTGCGGATCCTCCTTTTGATCTACCCCTGTAAAATCTAGAGGGCTTAATATAAGGAACTCATGGTTTTTAGAACTTCTAGGTCCCCAAAAGATCTGGCACTATCTGGTGCCCTTACGCTCTGCTGAGTAGTTACCAACCTCGTTAACAAATGCATTACATTCCTAATATACTGATTTGCTGCAACTGGAGGAGGGGCTGGAGGTCTTGTCGCTCTAGAAAGCTCCCCAAGTGGTGGAACAAGTGGATGGGATGGAGAAGAAGCTTCGCCTTGAGCCTCAGATGGGTCTGTCTCAACATGTTGTACCCTACTCGTATCCTTACTTGCAACCATATCTAATCATTGGCTGGCTTAGTCCTTCATGTCACCGACATCCTCTGGATATGATAGCAAACATAAGTTTAGACCCGACTCCTATGACATTGGTCCTAGCACACAATTTCAAATAAGAAGAAAGGGTAATAATCCTAAATGTCCTACAACCTTTGCTTATAAGTATGCTGCACAATGCACCCTTAAATAAGACTATACTAGACACCACTCATAGACTTCCAAGGACATGACCATGCTTTGTTACGCCCTGAGTCTAGACCCTGGACGTGGCTGATACTTAGACGACTTAGTGATCTAAGAAAACCCTTGGCGTGGCTTACTACTAGCTGAGAATACAATAAAGTATAGAGGAAGTAATAACAATATGGGCTCAATATAAGAAAATAAGATTTATTAACTGCAACTGAAATTAATGTTATAAAGTAGCATTATTGACTCAATTCTAACTCTATCTATGAAGCCTCTATAACTAAAGAATAGGTGCCGGAACATAGCTCCCATGACTACCTCAAGCTCTATATAATAAAATAACTCAATAATACTGGGACACTCTGAAAGTAGGAGGCCTCACCAACTGCTGGATGAATGTGAGATCATCATAAAACGTCTGTTGCTGATCCTTTCTACCTGAAATCTGCATCATAATATGATGCAGAGCCAAAGGGCATTAGTACATGGAATGTACGGTATGTAATAAGACTGAATGAAATAACAGTTAAGCAAGAATATCTGAACTGAAAGAATAACTGACTAAAATAACATAATAATAACTGACTAAAATAACATAACTGATACTGAAGCTCTGAATGATGTATAAAACACAAGTATAAAGATGTGTAAAACAGTTGTGCAATAAATCTGTGCATCAAGACTATCTCTAAAAGTACATGTAAAAATGCATAACTTTAACTTGGGGAGTTTCTCATAACGAACACCTTCATGAATGAGCACATGATTCTCAACTATCTTGCTCAAGTTGGTACAGCCGCTCAAAGTCTTGACAGGGCAGATAACGCTTTACTAAGGATCCATAGCAGAAGTCCTTACCAAGGACTTATTTGAGGAGTTACCCGAATCAATGGCATGATCCTAACATATGCTGGCTACATATTCTAGGGCTTACGAGTTATTTGAACTCTTTACCCAACTCATTGCTAACTAATCCTCCCAAAATATATGCTGATATACTTATGCCTATCTGAGGCAACTGAAAACACCTTTTATAGAGTACTTTAGCTACAAATATTATATATGTTTAAAATCCCTGTGGAGCCTTTCGCTCAAAGTCTGTAAGCTTTAATGAAGAGCCTCCCGCTCAAAACATTCTTAATAACATGGGGGCTCTATGCTCAAAATATCTCACAAGTTTCAAAAATAAGACTTCACTTTAAAATTTGAAAATCATGCTCAAAACTGTTCTTTCTTTCTCAAATCGCTTCATAGAAACTCTTTTAAAAATCTGCTCAACTTTACTAAAACAATGCATTTATCTTAAATAACAATGCTTCCAAAATTAATGCTTCATAGATTAGGGTTCATGGGATAAGAGACATGAACCAATCATCAACAATCAATTACTCAAGAATTCAAGAGAATATAATCAATAACATCAAGAGAATGATAATCTTTAACAAAGGGACACAATTCAATAGGAATAACTTAATAATGAACAATTTAATAAATAGAGAAGAAGATAATTCAAGAATTTGGGTAAAATCCCTAGCTTTAACCTCAATGAATCCTTGCATAGATGTAGGGAATAAGGATGATTAGGAATCCTTACTTAGGTAATACCTGGAAGGTTGAACTTAGACTCAAGCATGAAGAACCCTAGGTTGAGAATGATAAATCCCTAACTTGCTTGACGAAATTGAGAGCTAATGATCTTTAATTCATGTTGTAATGAATGAGAATAAGAGTTTACACTAATTAAGCTCTTAATTATACTCAGGAATCCCAAAACACTCTGGTTTAGGTAATAAAAATATGAGAAATTACTAAAATACCTCTAGGATGGATCAAATGTTCTAGGCTCAAATTTCGGCTTGGATGGATCAAACCTCTTGAATCCTATCAATAATATATCACTTTTACAGAGAAAAGAGGGTTTCCAACTCTTGGAAGTATTTGGAAATGAGCTCCTACCATCTAAGTACACACACACACACACACACATACAAACACTACCGACTATACTCCTCAAGTAAACCATTAGGCGTGTTTTCCTCCTGCTCGGATGCAAAGGTCTCATCTCTTAGGGCCCGCTAAGTAGCAATCTCTTCTCTTGCCCTCTTTTCCTAGGCATCCTTGGTTACTCATCTTTTTGAGTCATTGTACCTGTAGAGAAGAGGTTAGTATATAGGATCTCAGAGAAAGAAGGCAAAAAATCATGTTCAATATCATACTACGACTCATCAGTACGAGTCATACCAAGGTGGTACAATTCGTACTCGTAGTGCCTTTTTGTCACAGTCACGACCCAGTGTACGACTCATACCAAGATGATACAATTTATATTAATGGTCGTATGATGAAATTTTGAGAATGTAACTTTTTGTATTTTGGTACAACTCATTATCATGATTTGCAATAGGATGCTATGAGTCGTACCACGGGTTGTGATTTAAATTTATACTTTGAGTCTTCCTATTTCTTGGTACGACCACTTGGTATGATTTGTAGATAGATACCACAAATCATACTGAGTCCTGTACCTCGGTTTTTCAAACTTAATACCCCCGGAAAGTCCCAATGAATCATCCTACGGGTCTTAGTAGGAAACCACAAGTCATAGGATGGCTCGTGAAGCCTGTCCTCACCATGTGCATCAACCAGGGTGTAGGAAATCAAATTTTTAGGGTGGATACTCAGACTTCACCACCCCTTAATTTCATAAAACACCCAGGTTTCACTACCCCACACTACCACAACTTTAATTATCCCAATAACTCATTACCCATAAGCAACAAAAATTCACAGATCATTTTTCCTCCCATAACCCATCATTTAGCATCATATAGGCTATTGATCATGTTCCTCCACTTTATTTTCATGAGTGCAGGATTCACAATCCATTCCGTTGTTACTAGCAAGAAGAAATGAGAAAAATTTTCAACTTACTTGCAAAGAATAATTCTAACTTGTTTTGGGTTTGGGATAGGAATTCAACTTGAAATCACAAAGTTATTGCTAAATCTTGTGCTCAAATGGAATGGGGTGTGAGTTACGGGTGAGGGGAGATTGAGGGGAGTTGATCATGGGTGTTGTCTGAGAAATTATGGGCCAATTTTGATTTTAAATAGGTTTTGGGTGGATTTAAAAGTTGGGGCAAGTTGGGTCGGCTGAGTTATTTCATTTATCTAGCATGTCACGACTCATACCATGAGTGGTGGGTTATACCTACAACTCATCCCTTGCATTCACACTTGGAAGTTGGGAAGAATTACCTGGGGACCTACGAGTGTATGGTATGGTTCGTACCTTGATGCCACAATCCATACCGTGGCTCGTAGGTTGGAGTATCTGCACTTCAACACTTCGGATAGTTCATCACTATGGTGTGCACTATGACTCATACCATGTAGGTACGGTTCGTAGTGACCAACCATAGTATGAACTTTTGCACCTTGTTAAGTCTCTGCTTCTCACTATGGTCGGAACTACGAGCCATTCCATTATACGTCAGTTTGTTCTAAGGTCGTAGTCCAAATTTGCACTGAATCTTTCACCCATCAGTTTTTGTTTCACCTGTACACTGAACACATATTAGTCAAGATACTTGGGTTGCCTCCTAAGAAGTGCCTGATTTAACATCATGGCATGATGCAGGTGGTTTGGTTACTCAAAATTTACCAAACCACCTCATGGGTTGCCTCTCATGCAGTTCCTGATTCAACGTCATAGCATGACACAAGTCTCTTGACTACTCAGAATTCGTGAAGAAACTTAATATCCATATCAATTGCGGAGACTACACGAAACTCATTTGGCTGCTTCATTGACCTACATATATTGAAGGTGACATATTCTTTGTTCAGTCTAAACTTTAGCAGGCCTACTATAACGTCTACTAAAGCTCTCCCGGTGGAAAGGAATGGTCACCCCAAGATGATGGGGACCTCAAAATCCACCTTTCAATCCAAGATAACGAAGTCATCTGGGAATATGAACTTTTCCACTTTCACTAGGAAATCATGGAGTATGCCCACAGGCTTCTTCACAGTGCGGTCTGCCATCAATAGCCACATTGTCATTAGTGTGGGGGGCTCCCAAGCCCAACTTCTTGAATACAACTAATGGTATCAGATTGATTCTATCTCCTAGATCACAGAGTACCTTTGCAAACTCAAAGTCTCCAATCGTGCATGGGATGGTGAAGGCACATGGATCTTCCCTTTTCTGAGCAAGAACCCATGAGGCTATGCCACTATAATGATGCAGATTTCCAACAGGCTCAAAGCTCATAGTTCACTTCCTGGTTACTAGGTCCTTTATACTTTGCATACCCATGCATATGATCCAAAGCCTCAACCAATAGGATGTTCACAGACAACTGCTTCAGCATGGACAAAAACTTCTAGAACTTACCATCATCCACCTTCATCTTCATCCTCTGAGGGAACATTGGAGGTGGTTAAGGGATGGGTCTGAAAACCTGTGGGACCTCTTTTGCCTTCCTTTTTTCTATCTTAGACTCCTTTGCATCAATTGGAATCTTGATCAACTCATGTCACGACCCGAGTCTATACCTTGAATGCGACACAATACTTAGGGCCACAAGTGACCCTAAGCTAATCCATAGCATAACAATATACTGATACTTTGAATACTGTATGGAATCTACTAGTGGAAGCTTTGAAAATATAAATGATTAAAATACTTTAAGTAACAAAGACATCTAATAAAAATAATGAAATATATACAACTACTGCAAAACAAACTAAACTACAACTCTTTCTGAAAGTCATCTAAGAACTAATGAGTTGATGGGACAAGCTCCCAACTAACTCCAAGGTATGAAATCTGAAATAATATTGAAAATAAGATCATAGTCTTTGTCCTTGGAAGATGAGGATTCACCACTGAACACTGCTGGTATTGCTGGAGGAGAATTACTAGTGATGCTGAGACTGAGAACCTGTGCCTGTATCATAAGACGATACAACTTAGAGAGTATGCATCAGTACTTTGAATGTACTGAGTAAGTGAGATATGAAATAAATATAAAAATATTGAAAGTCTCTAAACTGTACTGATAGGGCATGCAATGACTAAAACTGGAATCATAAATACTGAAGTATCTGAAAAGCTAATATTGCTTTAAGAACTAATAACTATCTGAAGGTCATATGTAGATATTGAAAGCTGAACGATTGGATTGAACTAAAGACTATGACTATACTGGAATATGTTGTTCTGTGCTATACTGTAGGAGAGACATGTAATCAACATGTCTAGCTCTGATATATTAATTGAGATGACTTTACTCAACATTGTGACAGGACAATTTCTATATACTCGGCTAGCTCTAACTGACTCACCAACCAGAGTAAAAATTGTAAATAGATCTGAGAGGATTTCTGGACTTATATCAAACTAAATAGAAATGTATGGAGCCATGAATTAAAGTGTGGCTTCTAGATCTAGCAAAGCATATACATCAATATGGAAAAGGCGCAACATACCCGTAACCACATCTGGTGAGTTCTCCTGGTCCTGCCTGGAAGATAGAGCGTAGAACCGATTCTGGAACTGAACACCACCGTACCTAAAGTAGTGCCCTGTTGAGCTGGACGACCTATCAGAGTTGTTGATATAGAAGACTGGGCCTTTCCCCATTCCGCTGATGGGCACTTTCTCAACCTGTGACCCAACTGGGTACAACCAAAACAACCCTCTTTTCCTAGACGGCACTCCCCAGGGTGATTCTTACCACACTTAGGACATACTGGAAAGGTATTGTTGCTGGAGACATGGCTCTGGGACTGGGAGCCTGATGTCCCATCCCTCCTATCTTTACGGGCTTGGAGGATGGAGCGCTGGCTGAGGAAGGTGCTGGAGGCCTCTGCTGCTGCTGGGGGCGATTATCCCCGCCTGACCTCTGCTGGGAGTACTTGAACTGATCGGTTTTGGCCCATTTACTCTCCCTCTCTATGTCTTTCAGCTCTTCTGCCTCTATCTGCTGGGCATGATTAATTATACTGGAGAGGTATATATCTTTGATAAGCATGGCGGTCCTACATTCCTTGAGTATCAAATTTGAGACTCCGTTAACAAACTTGAGCATGCAAGCCCTCGGCTTAGCAACCATTTTTGGAGCATATCTTGACAGCTGAGTGAACTTCAATGCATACTCCTCCACTGTCATGTTGTTCTGTCTCATGTTCATGAACTTGGTAGCCTTAGCTTCCCTCAATTCCCAGGAAAAGAACCTGTATAGAAATGCTATATTGAATTTGTCCCATTCTAGTGGACCTGCTCCATTCTGTCTTCCCTCCTTCAATTGCTTATACCAAATCTTAGCCACCCCTTCCAACTGGTAGGCAGCTAACTCAGCACTCTCTGTGGAGGTAACACCCATGATTTGGGTGATCTTCTAAATCTCCTCTATGAACTCTTGCGGAACTTCTTCTACTAGACCCATGAAAAGCTGTGGGATTTATTCGCATGAAATCCCTGATCCTGGCCACAACTTCTGACCCATTTGTGTTCACTAGCACCACGATCTACTGTTGACCAAATTGGTCATTGCTTGTGCCAGCATTTGAGTGGCGACATAAAATGCTGTGTGGGACACCTGATTGTTCTGAAGAGTAACGAGAGCTGGTGGGGATGGCTGGTTAGCATTACCAATCCTCTGTCATGCTCCGAGTTTATACCCTGGACGAAACATAGTACTTGAAGTCACAAGTGATCCTAAGTCAACCCTTGGTCTATCATGCACTGGCAGTTTGAGTAATATAAAAAAAATACATACAATGGAAGTTTAAAGCGAAAAAATAAATACTCGAAAGTAATAAATCTGGTTCATAGTCTTTGAAAATATTATAACAACACTACAAGTCTGAAATACCAATCTGAGTTTGAAAGCCACTATGACTGATGAGTTGCTGGGACAGGCCTCCCAAATCTAAAGAAATGAAAGTATAATTGAAGTAATAAATCTCTGTCCTCAAAGGATGAGAACTCACTAATTAGCAAGGCTACGGTCTTCGATGAGCGATCGACTAACGAAGCTGAGACTGAGATCTTGCAGCTGTATCATAAAACGATACAACATAAAAGTATGCATTAGTACTTTGAATGCACCGAGTAAGTGAGAGGAACATAACGCTATTGAATAAATAATAAAAGAAATGCTGAATTGACAGACATGCAATGACCAACTAAAGCTACTGAACTGAATAACTGAAATACTGAGGTGGTTTAGAAGACCCTGTTTGGTGGTCAAGCATGTTCTAAGACTGGAATACTGATCTGAACTGAACTGGACTGAGATTGGACTGAACTGAATTGACTAGTGGGAGAGTTTATAACTGTCATGTAACCACGTGAGCAAGTCGTGGAGTCCGATGTACACACCCCATCGGTAGGATCCAATATACCTTGCCAGGGTATAAAGGCATGAACTGGGTGATCACAAAAGTCTGGGGCCAATCAGGCCAATAAATACTATAACCTACACTGGTAATGTATTTTTGGGAACTTGGTGCACTGGAACCCCGGTCCGCTCGGTGCTAAATGCTACTCCCACTGGATAGTCCTAGACTGAATACTAAGCTGATAGCTCAAAACTGGGGCCTAAGACTAGTCAGGTATACATACCTGAAATCACCCTAAGAGTCTTATCAAGATCAGATTCTGAAACTAGGTTCTAAGACTGGTCAGAGCTACTTATCTGGAAGCGTCGTAACCGTCTACAGAACAAACTAAAATCTGACACTAGGGTCCTAAGGCTAGTCAGAGTTGTATATATAAAGTGTCATGACCGCCTAGTGGACTAATGAAACTGAATTCAAAATTTGATTCTGATAACTGTGAGGTACTACTGACACATCGGGAATTTCTGTAGTCAAATTGATCAGCTAACATTTCTGACTGACACTGAGTATTCTCACATTTTGACTAAAGCTAGACAACCATGTATCTGACTGAGAATTTAGCATAAAAATATATAATATGGGTATCCACAACATTGATAGAATCAGGAAAATTCCAAAGTTTAATCACTATAGCAAGATTCTAGTCTTTTCTACTCTCAAGGACTACGGCTAAACTTAATGTACAGGGATAAGAATTAATACTGTCACAAACCGGTGGAAAATATCTGTTATTATTATAAAATAATATTCTAGATAAATTAAACGAAGCATTACTAAGAATTTCTTAACATTCGAAAATCTGCAGGGCTAGAATTGATAAAGAAAATAGGGAGAAATTCGGGGACACAAAGAAAGAACTATTCCCTTATTGAATTCCCACATACCTGATAAAGAAATCCAACAAAATTCTTTGAGAATCTGAGGAGAAGTAGACTGCCCTAGTTCTTGCTTTGAGAGTTTCTGAGAGAATTCTACGATCTGTTTTCTGAAGGTCTGAGTAGGGAATGAGGAAAAAAACCATTTAACCCCACTAAAAAATCTGAAAATATGGTTAAAATGACGTAGTTTAAAGTTTAGGAGGGTAGGAATTTACTGAAAGACCCTTGAAAACTCGAAGGGAAAAACTGACTATCAGTCCCACGGGTGACCTAACGGGTCATGGTCACACCCGTGAGTTGCACTGCCTGGAAATTATGATTGGTCATCATGAGGGGCCTAACGATTCGTCCTCTCTGGCCACGACCCGTGGTCACCACTCGTTGCGTACACTGCCTCTAATTCTTATCTTGCTTCATTCTACTGCTCACGACCCTACCCACAAATCGTGGTGACTGACCACGACTCGTGGGGTCCTTCCGTTATGTACACTACCCTCTTCCTGCTCTTTTCTTACTCACTCCACCCCATGACTGGCCTAATGAGACGTGGGGCCTGACCACGACTCGTGGTCACATCCATGGGGATCCCATTTCTCAAGTTTTCAAACTCATCACTTGGCCTCCCCATGAGTCACATCATGACTCGTTGGCTTCTCTCATGGGTCAACTCACAGTCCGTCCTGATGCCTGGTGCCAAAATTTAACTTTTTACTGTTTCAACTTCCTGGTCTGATCTTTGGGTTTTCGGGGTATAACAATATCTCCCCCTTGGGAATATTCATCCTCGGATGTTGGAAAACATACAGAAAAAGCAGAGAAATGCAATTATCATATTCAAATACTGATCATTTAAATTGAAAACTGACGGAATGACTACCTCCGATTCAAACTACATAGCTTAACTGAATTCACAAATCATACATACATCCATATACATAAAAGAAACTTGAACACATGAACTAAACATGAAAACTAAATTGAGTTCTAGGAAAAAACTAATATCTCAAGCTGTAACTGAGCCGATAGAGAATAAGTGTGGGTATCTAGCCATCATATCCACTTCGGATTCCCATATAGCTCCCTCGACATGCTGATTCCTTCATAAGACCTTGACTGAAGCTACCCCCCTTATTCCTCAGCTTACGAACCTGACGGTCAAGGATCTGGACTGGGACCTCCTCAGAATTGAAGTTGGATTACCAATGCATTTCTTCAATAGTGACACATGGAATACTGGGTGCACAGAAGCCAACTCTGAAGGTAATTCCAGCTCATAGACTACTTTTCCAATTCGCCTCTGAATTCTGTAGGGTCCCACATATCTAGGACTAAACTTTTCTTTCTTCCCAAACCTAATCACCCCTTTCATGGGTGAAATTTTTATATAGACCCAGTCATTCATAACGAACTCCAAATCTCTTTGTCCTCACATCAACATAAGATTTGTGACGACTCTGAGATGTTTTTAATCTTTCTCTGATGAGTTGTACCTTCTGCATAGCTTCATGAACCAAGTCTGTCCCAATTATGGTAGCATCACCAACCTCAAACCATCTAATAGGAGACTTGCACCTTCTACCATACAATGCCTCAAACGGGGCCATCTGGATGCTGGAGTGATAACTATTATTGTACGCAAACTCGATAAGAGGCAAGTGGTCATCCCAACTACCCTTAAAATCGATTACGCACGCTCTCAACATATCTTCTAGGGTCTGAATAGTCCGTTCAGCTTGCCTATTGTCACGCCCACCTTGGGAGGTATGACTGGCACCTGGTGCCATACTGGTCTGAACTAACTTGACTGGGCTGGGGCATGTTTGACACTTAATTCAAGAAAAGAACGGGCTATATCTCAGCTGTAAGTACAGCCTCTGGCCGACAAGGCCACCTATAAGAGAAGACAGCTAACCACAACAACACATCAACATGGATCCTATGCGGGCCGACAAGGCCACCACACTGTCTAGTTTTAACTGGGAAATAAATCAGGCATTAAACTATGCTATGGACGTCAAGGCCGCCAACTAACAGCTAAACAAGGCTCCACACGGCCAACACAGGAAATAAAGCATACACGGATCCCACACAGCCAACAACAACTAATCACAGGGAATGTACAACAGTCTGCAAGCCTCTAGGAATGATATAGTGGTCGAGACAGGGCCCCGACCTACCCAAAAGCTGTACATCAAAAGTACAAACCTGTACTAACTTTCAACTTCGGAGGGAAGGAGCCGAATAGACTACTGACTTCAGATGAAGGCTAGAAACATCCCGAACCGCATCTATATGCACTTGCAGGCAAGTAATGCAGCACCCCGGGTGGGCGTTAGTACAACATGTACCGAATATGTAAGGAAGAAAGATAATAACTGACTGAGAGCTAGTAAAACTATAGTTATTAAAAGAAGAGAGTAACGATTTAACCTGAATACCTTCACTATCTGAGTTATCAAAACAACAAGTCTATATAAGCAAACAAGAACCTAACCAGGCCCCCATAAGCCTGGAAGGTACAAAAAACACAAAAGAAACTACCTGGGCCCCCATAAGCCCCAACAAGTACAAACAAAGTCCACTCCTACTACCTGAGTACTAAGGATGGTGTGTACACTGCAACTAGGGGTGGCCCTCGCGGCCTTAATCTGGTGGAACTCATTATGGCCCTCGCAGCCTTAATCTAGTGGAACTCATTACGGTCCTCGCAACCTCAGTAAATAGAAATATGTATGGCCCTCACGACCTCAATAAATAGAACACAAATGTCCCTCGCGGCCTCAGTAAATATAACTCAAATGGCCCTCGCGACCTCAGTAAATAGAACTCAAATAGCCCTCGTGACCTCAGTAAATAGAACTCAAATGGCCCTCGCGGCCTCAGTAAATAGAACTCAAATGGTCCTCACATCCTTAGTAAATAAAACTCAAATGGTGCTCGCAGCCTCAATAAATAGAACTCAAATGGCCCTCGCTGCATCAGTAAATAGAACTCAAATGGAACAACATCTGACAACCTAACATCGAAAGCAAAACCAATCTAGCTAGGGTTAACTCTGACTAGGGTTACTATTTTATCGCTATCGTCTTAACTCAGTTCATAACAGCTGACCATAATAGGTTTACGTTTGAAATACTATAGATACACAGGTCATACTAACTTTACGATGAATGTAACTTGCCGAAAGGATAGCCTTACATACTTGGATTGCCGATTTTTGATTAACCGGAGAGTTTCAATTTGTATTCAATAGCCCTTTCCAATTGTAATCGTATTACTGAGAGAATGAGACTAGTTTAATACTCAATTTGGAAAAAATGATAACTTTTAATAACAATATCAACTATACTTCAAATTGATGGAATATGGCCAAAAACGTATAATTTCCCAAGATTTCAGATGGAGGAAATACTTACTTGAACCCTGTGACCATATAGAAGTTAGTTTGGAGCAATTTTGACAACTTTGGCTCAGCGAGATATCGATTTGCCGGGCGAATTTCATGAAAATAACTCTGTAGTAATGCTCCCTATGGCCTTAAACTTTGATACCTGTTCGGGTGTTTTGTGGGTATATAAAATGACATGCAAGTGCACGTGGTCGAACAAGTAGTAAAGTGGCTTTAGTAAGCCAAGTATCGATCCCACAGAGACTTGGATGAAGTGCAATTTGCTCAAGTGTACTATATTTTACTTCTAAAAATGCAGACAACAGTGTAACCAAAAGTTTGATAGTTTGTTTTATAATTTTTATACTAAAGCTAAAACAATTATCTAATTTGAGTCTGAACTATGAATGAGAGCATGCTGAGGTTAAACGAACATGTAATGAAATTAATTATCATCATAATTTGGTTAATCTTTTCCTCCAGTTGCTAGCCAAGAACTATTGCCAAAAGATTAAAACTCTCGTATTTAACCTCACTTAAGAATCATGAACCATCCACCTACATTTCCGTGATTAAATGCAATTCATGTTCTAGCCATACAATTCCGGTTCCTAAATTGACTAATATGACTTTCAGGTATATTTCTATCCTGAAAGCAAATCAAGACTCAATTTTCCCAAACCAAGTAAAGAACATATCCTATTAATTCACAACTTTCCAATTTCTTGCTCTCTCGAGTGAAACCGGACTTTTTAGATGTACATTAACGTAGGCCACACATTAATGCAGTAAGAACAAGAATTAATAGAACAACATGGAAGAAAAGATGAAAAACCAAAGAATCAATGATCAAATTTCATCACAATTGTTCATAACCTCAGCAAGAAGAGGAATTAGCCACTCATTTGTGGATTAAACATCTTAAAATGAGTGTTAATCATACAAGCAATTGAATTAAAGAAGAAAGAAAGAGAGAAAAAAACCCTAATATTTTCGTCCCTCAACTGCCTATAACCTACGTCCTTGCTCCACCAAGTCAGAATATTAAAAATGAACCTAAGTGTTCTATTTATACTGGTGGGAATTTTTTCCGAAATAACAAGCAACGTGTCACGGAGTGTATCGCGGAGCACTGCCTCCGTGACACGTTGTGTATCGCGGAGCACTGCCTCCGTGACACGGTGTGTATCGCGGAGCACTGCCTCCGTGACACGTTGCTATTCCACCACAGGCCAAATTTTGCATTTTTTCCTTGTTGACATCCGAGTCCAACCCCAATCTCTCCCAACACGCATTTTAGCTTCCCAAAATTATATTTCACTTGCAAAACAACGCTAATCATGTTGGTTAGTATAAATTCACATTTTATTATCAATCACATGAGAATGTATAAACATTGATAGATAAACAAGGCTAAAATGACACCTTTGAGTATCACTTGGGCATATAAATTTGCCCAAGATCACTTACCCCACACTTAAAGCCTTGTTCGTCCTCGAACAAACCTTTTACATCTCATGCACATGAAGACTTACACATAGATAATTTTAGCAAGACAATTCAAGCTACAACTACAATGACTATTTAAGATAGCAAGCTAAAAATAGAGCATGCACGATTTAATCATTGAAATGGAATACAATTATGTTAAGACTTCCTAACCTCAAGAATTGACTCTCTATCTTAGCAAACTCATGCAAATCAACTGATCAAGAAATCCAACATGAATTATCCTTCATTAAACATGTGCCCTCACAACAAGAGAGTTACCCATTTTCACACTCAAATTTTTAAATCACAACATGTATGGGTAAATGAATAGAATTACGCTCACTCTCACAAAGAATTCACATGCATCATGTAATGACCCATAAGCTTGCCCTTAGTGTTTTACTCCACTAATTTAAGGATGTTTGAATGTAAGATCAAGTAGGACTTAATGGGTTGTAATGTAAGCTAAGGGACGGGTAGGTACTATTCTGGCCAGTAATAGTGACTATCTTCCCCCAAGCGCTTTTAATAACTTCAACCTTCATTAAGGATATCTCTTCCCTTACTTCACCCTCATTCTTTTCAATCTTGAATTTTCTCTTCTTGTTCCTATTTATTTAAGCACACTCAGCTTAGTAGTAAGGAGTACTTAAGCAAATTTTTTTTTTCATTCATTTATTTTCTTACTCCCCACTAATAATCAACCATTTTTACACAAGTGCACCTTTGTCCTTTTCTCAACTTTCACAACTTCTACTTTTCCTTCTTTTTCACGCTTCTCACTCCCTCATTCTTTGGAATTATTTCACTTAAGCACTTAGGAGTTTTGGATCAAATTCAAGGCTAATGAAAGAAAAAGGATTAAGCTTATGTTGTAGCTATCAAAGAATAGGCTCAAGGCTCAATGGGGCTAACTAGGATTAAATATTCAAGGTAGGTAAAGAGAGGGATAACATTTATGTTCATTCAAAGAAATGCCTAAATCATCTCCTACAATTCACATCCTTCATTTCGTTTTATATACACACCAGGCAAGTTCTAGACATTCCACAATAGCACGGAATATTCGAAAAACTTACACTCACAGCACATGCTCAATTCAAGACACATTCCGCAGACTCTTAACTCAACTAATCACAAGAATTCAAAATTAAGCTTCAATCCTATCAAGTCAAATTCAAGAGCCTAGGTGTCTCAAACATAGGTATACCACTTGCATGCTTCAACACTAAACATACTTGCATCTTACAATCATTTATAGCACATAACAAGAATATCAAGCCATCAATTAGCTACAGGTTCAAAAACCAACCTACTGACTAATTTTCCTCAAGACGGTCGTCATCCATCCATCGTTGGAAGCAGTCTCTAACTATGACTAAAAACATTATATACAGACAAAGAAAATTTTTTATTCTTCGGTTCAAAGACCCCCCGTCGGAAAAGAACCGAAAAGAAAAACCAACGGGTGATGAAGTCATGCTTGACTCACAAAACAAAAAAAAATTTTTTTTTTCAAATTTTCTCACAAGCATTACATTCACCAAAAATCGTTAAGCACAAAAACTTTAAAATTTTCCTCACCCCACACTTGAATCATGCTATGTCCTCATAACATCAACTTAACATTTAAAGAGGGTGAGAAATACTCCCTGAGGCCTTTAGGCCTAGCTAACAACATGCCTTTCTTCAACTTTGCACAAGTGGGTGTTCGACCCCACACTTTTTCTCTTCCATGCTTGTTATCTTCCTCCTCCACGGGTACTCAGACTTCCCCTCCATCTGTGCTTAACTTTCCACCAAAACAACACAAGATGAAAAATAAATAAAATCAACTTAAATGCAAGAAATTAAAATGGTACCCATGGTACCCTTGGGTTGCCTCCCAAGCAGCGCCTAATTTTACGTCGCGGCACGACGTATCCAGTTTCACCGCTTTTTCCTCCCCCTTGAGGATACGAATCTCACCCCTAATTTCTTCTCTAATTTCCTCTTATGCTCCAGGGGTGGTGGTGAAAAATTGTAAGGACCAAGCAGTAGATGTTGCCTTTTGAACCTATTGGCCCTCAAGTAAGCGAAGTCATATTGTTTCTCCGAGTTAGCAAATTTCAAAATATACGGGGCTTGGTCCTCCTCTAGACATTTCTCTATAAGCTTGGAAGACTCTATTTCTATGTTTTCAACCAAACTTAATGTCAAAAAATGCTTCGAGTGTGGTCCAATAAACCTCAACTCTGAAAATGCATTGGGCTTGACCTCCTTACTTGTATGCACCTTCTCAGCATCGACATCCATCTCTCCATTAGTGTCAACTAGGGGATACTCTATCTCTTCTTCCATGAATGGATTTTCCATAAGTGTGAACCCATCACAGGGACACTCAAGAGATTCTAATTGTTGGGCTTCATCCAAAAATTCACCCTTGTCTCTTCCTCTTGTAGTTCCTCTTGAATATCGGCTAAAACTCTCACCTGTAATTTATCACAAGCTTCAGCCTCAGCAATCATCTCCGTGAGTTTGACGCTCATCATTTCTAGAGCCTCTGCATTCTCTTCTTGCTGAATTCTCAATACTGCCATCGCCTCCTTCATTGATTCTGATTGCTCCAGGAGTTGTTTCAGCATGTCTTCTATTTGAGCTTGGCGTCCCAAGTCCTCATTTTCAGCATGCCTATATTCAGCAAAAAGAATAGAAGGATCATAGTAGGGGCTTGGGGGAGGGGAATATGCATTCGGACAGCCATCCCAATGGCCATCTTGACCACCACATATATTGCACGTGTTACAGTGTAGCCACGAGTGGTGTCCTCCGCAATTCAGACAATATTCGCTAAAATATGAGTATCCACCATTTAAACCATTTGTATTCCACGATGTCATGTCAATAAGGGTATCCGAAAAAGAAAAAAAATAAAATGAAAAAGAATTAAAACAAACACTAAGACCAAGTTGTCAGCACTAAGAAAAAAAATATAGTAAATTAACACTTAAGAAAATTTTACCAATTGCCAGTCCCCGGCAACGGCGCCAAAAACTTGTTTGGGTGTTTTGTGGGTATATAAAACAACACGCAAGTGCACGTGGTCGAACAAGTAGTAAAGTGGCTTTAGTAAGCCAAGTATCGATCCCACAGAGACTTGGATGAAGTGCAATTTGCTCAAGTGTACTATATTTTACTTCTAAAAATGCAGACAACAGTGTAACCAAAAGTTTGATAGTTTGTTTTATAATTTTTATACTAAAGCTAAAACAATTATCTAATTTGAGTCTGAACTATGAATGAGAGCATGCTGAGGTTAAACGGACATGTAATGAAATTAATTATCATCATAATTTGGTTAATCTTTTCCTCCAGTTGCTAGCCAAGAACTATTGCCAAGAGATTAAAACTCTCGTATTTAACCTCACTTAAGAATCATGAACCATCCACCTACATTTCCGTGATTAAATGCAATTCATGTTCTAGCCATACAATTCCGGTTCCTAAATTGACTAATACGACTTTCAGGTATATTTCTATCCTGAAAGCAAATCAAGACTCAATTTTTCCAAACCAAGTAAAGAACATATCCTATTAATTCACAACTTTCCAATTTCTTGCTCTCTCGAGTGAAACCGGACTTTTTAGATGTACATTAACGTAGGCCACACATTAATGCAGTAAGAACAAGAATTAATAGAACAACATGGAAGAAAAGATGAAAAACCAAAGAATCAATGATCAAATTTCATCACAATTGTTCATAACCTCAGCAAGAAGAGGAATTAACCACTCATTTGTGGATTAAACATCTTAAAATGAGTGTTAATCATACAAGCAATTGAATTAAAGAAGAAAGAAAGAGAGAAAAAAACCCTGATATTTTCGTCTCTCAACTGCCTGTAACCCACGTCCTTGCTCCACCAAGTCAGAATATTAAAAATGAACCTAAGTGTTCTATTTATACTGGTGGAAATTTTTTCCGGAATAACAAGCAACGTGTCACGGAGTGTATCGCGGAGCACTGCCTCCGTGACACGGTGTGTATCGTGGAGCACTGCCTCTGTGACACGTTGCTGTTCCACCACAGGCCAAATTTTGCATTTTTTCCTTGTTGACATCCGAGTCCAACCCCAATCTCTCCCAACACGCATTTTAGCTTCCCAAAATTATATTTCACCTGCAAAACAACGCTAATCATGTTGGTTAGTATAAATTCACATTTTATTATCAATCACATGAGAATGTATAAACATTGATAGATAAACAAGGCTAAAATGACACCTTTGAGTATCACATCAATACCCAAAGTTAATTTGAATTTGGGCTGTGTTTCATAGCGTAAACGGATGAAAGTTTATTGTTTTCCTCCCACCTTTCTCTCTCTGGCCATGTGTTGATTGGAAAATACACTTAAAATGATAGAGGACTTTATATTGGAGGGCGGTGTACTAGGGAGGTGCCTCGCGCCAGCCATCGCGGCAGCACTAGTGCTGGGCCGCGTCCCTCAAGGCGCCAAGGCTGCTGGCGCGCCCCGCTGGCCCTTCGCGGCCTGGCCCCATTCGACCCTACTTCCGAGGCTTCTCTACACATGTCGTACTCTCTTTATTTATCTCAAATCGACGTGTATGCTTACTAATCATTAACTTTTATGGGGTGTAACATCCTCCCCCCTTAGGAACATTCATCCTCGAATGTCAACTACAATTTATAGGAGTTTAACTCTCTTAACTATTATTCTGGAGAAATTTCGGCAGAGTCTCCCCTGTACTATGGACTATCTGAAAACCCTGAAACACAGAAAAATCCAATACATATATATCACATGACACTATAACAATTCTTTCACAACAAAATGGCAGTCAACTGAATAGTCTAAATAACATGAATCATAGAATAACAACTGAATCAACGACTTCACTTAACTGCATAACTGGGTCTAATCCTGGAACAAACTGAGGATAACTGGATCTCATGTCGTCCTCAGCTTCCCAGGTCATCTCTTCTCTATTCCCGTTTCTCCATAATATCTTAATAGAGGCGACATCTTTGGTCCTCAACATGCGAACCTGCCAATCTAATATGGCCACTGGAACCTCTTCATAGGCTAGCTTCTCAATAACCCGGACGTCCTCAACTGGTACAACACGGGACGGATCCCCTATACACTTCCGTAACATCGACACATGAAAGACCGGGTGAACAGATTCTAACTCTGAAGGCAATTCTAACTCGTATGCTACCTGGCCTATTCTCTGGAGGATTCGATATGGTCCAATGAATCTAGGGATGAGCTTGCCTTTATTACCAAACCTCATCACGCCCTTCATCGGCAAAACTTTCAGAAATACCCAGTCACCTATATCGAACTCCAGGTTTCTACGCTGTACATCAGCGTAGGATTTCTGGCGGCTCTAAGCTGTCAGCAGGTGTTCTCTGATAAGCTTTACTTTTTCCTCTGATTGGTGGATCATGTCTGGTCCAATTAGTTCTGATTCACCTACCTTGAACCAACCAACTGGGGATATGTACTTCCACCCATATAAAGCCTCGTATGGTGCCATCTGAATTGCCGAATGGTAACTATTATTATAAGCAAACTCAATAAGGGGTAAATGTTCATCCCAGCTGCCCCCGAAGTCTAGCACGCAACATATCCTCGAGCGTCTGAATTGTACGTTCTGCCTGCCCGTCTGTGTGAGGGTGGAATGCTGTACTCAAATTAACTTGTGTCCCCAAACCTTTCTGAAATGATTGCCAAAATCTAGCTGTAAATTGTGATTCTCTGTCAAAAATGATAGATACTGGGACACCGTGTTGTCTAACTATTTCTTTAATGTATAAATCGGCATAGTCCTCGGTTGAAAAAGTGGTCCTCATTGGTAGAAAATGAGCTGACTTCGTCAACCTGTCAACAACCACCCAGATAGAATCAAATCTGTGCCTGGTACAGGGTAATCCTGTCACAAAATCCATATTGATTGCCTCCTATTTCCACATAGGCACAACTATTTCCTGTGTCAATCCACCGGGTTTTTGATGTTCCGTCTTTACCTGTAGGCAGTTAAGACATTGTGCTACAAATTCTGCTACTTCCTTCTTCATTCCTGGCCACCAGTAAATCTCCTTTACGTCATGATACATCTTCGTGGAACCTGGGTGAAGAGAATAACGGGAATAATGTACCTCTGCCATGATTTGCTGGCGAAGTCTTGCCACATTTGGAACACAGAGTCGACCCCTACATCTCAAAACTCCGTCCTCAATTACCTCAAAGGCTGGTACTTCTCCCTGCCGTACCTTATCTCTGAGCTGTGCCAATTGAGGATCTTTATACTGCTGCTCTTTTACTTCTACAACTAGGGATGATATTGCAGTATTCTGAATTATGGCTCTATCATCCCCTGTATCAATTCCCCGGACTGCTAACCTGGCTAGCCGGTGCAATTCTCGGGCCATTTCCCACTGTTCTAGCCTCAGATATGTCAAACTGCCTATAGATCGAAGGCTAAGAGCATCCGCCACAATAGTATATTTCCCTGGGTGATACAAGATGTTTACATCATAATCTTTCAACAGTTCTGACCAACGACATTGTCGCAAATTCAGCTCTTTCTGTGTGAAAATGTACTGAAGACTTTTATGGTTAGTACAAATATCCACATGCACCCTACATAAGTAATGCCTCCATATCTTTAAGGCGTGAACCACTGCAGCTAACTCCAGATTTTGGGTGGGATAGTTCTTTTCATGTTTTCTCAATTGCCTCAAAGCATACGCTATTACCTTTCCATGTTGCATTAAAACACACCCTAACCCGACGCCTAAGGCGTCAAAATACACCGCATAACACTTTGAACCTTCCGACAAAGCTAACACTGGTGCTGATGTCAATCTATTTTTCAATTCCTGGAGACTCTTCTCATAGGCTTCGTTCCATTGAAACTTGGATGCTTTTTGAGTCAACTTAGTTAAAGGTGCTGACAAGGTAGAAAATCCTTCCACGAACCTTTTGTAATACCCGGCTAACCCCAGAAACTGCGAATCTCTATTGGGGTTGTAGGTCTAGGCCATGTTTTCCCTGCCTCTATTTTCTGCGAAACGACTTGAATACCAACCTCTGATACAATGTGGCTCAAGAAAGCTACAAAACTTAACAAGAATTGACATTTAGAAAACTTTGCATATAATTGGCAGTCTCTAAGAATTTGAAGTTCTGCCCGCAAATGATCTTTATGTTCTGATTCTAAGTGGGAGTAAACATTAGGTCCATGAACACTGCTAGCGCGTTTGTCAGCCCGAAGAAAATAACGATGAACTCAAAATGGACATACCTAGTCTTGAAAGCTGTCTTTGGAATATCTTTCTCCCGGAATCGAACCTGGTGGTACCCGGATCTCAAATCAATTTTAGAGAAAATTTTGCCCCTTGTAGCTGATCAAATAAATCATCTATTCTTGGAAGAGGAATTTATTCTTAATAGTAACTTTATTCAATCACCGGTAATCTATGCACATACGTAGAGACCCGTCCTTCTTTCTCACAAATAGGACTGGTGCACCCCACGGTGACGTATTGGGTCTGATGAAACTCTTATCTAACAAATCTTTTAACTGTTCTTTTAATTCTTTTAATTTAGCAGGGGCCATTCGGTACAAGGGTATAGATATAGGCTGAGTATCTGGTAGCAAATCTATAGAGAAGTTTATTTCCCGCTCTGGGGGAATACCGGGAAGTTTATCTGGAAACACATCTGGGAACTCATTAAAAATTGCGATAGTTTGGAGAGTCGGGGATTCTGCTTGCACATCCCGAACCCTAACAATATGGTAGATACAATCCTTTGCTATTAACTTTTTCGCCCGAGGATAAGATATAAACTTACATTTTGGTGTGGCTATATTACCTCTCCACTCTTGCACTACCTCTCCCAGAAAGTGAAACTGGACAATTCTGGTCCAACACTCTACAGTATCTTATCATGGCGCCAACCAACCTATACCCATAATCACATCAAAATCGATCAACTCTAATTTTACCAAATCTGCTGAGGTTGGACGACCCACAACCTCTACTGTACAACCCAGATAAATTTTTATTAGAAAAAATAGAGTCACTAACAGGAGTAGACACCAAAAAAGGTCGCTGAAGCAATTCTGGTGCTATATCAAACTTTCGAGCTACTATAACAAACGACAAAGTAGACCCGGGATATATAAAAGCATAAACTGAGTGAGAACAAACATCTAATATACCTGTCACAACATCTGGCAATGAATCTGACTCCTGTCGGTCTGGTAATGCATATGTGTGATCCTGACCACTGCCTAAACCAGATGCCCCTGACCTACCTCGGCCTTTGCCGGCTAGAGCTAAGGGCCCGCGCCCTGCGAAAGATGCTGGGGCATACGAACCTACTGAGGATCTATTCTGCTGGTCCTGACCGCCCTGACATCTAGTTGAGCAGTCTCTCATCATGTGCCCCTCCTGCCCGCAGGTATAACAGGCGGTGGAACCATATTTGTACCTCCCTAGATGCTGTTTATGGTAGGTACTACATTGGGGTATTGCTAACTCTGTCAGATCTTGCCCTCTCTGTTGCTGCCAGCTGGGCATTTGTGAACTTTTGCTGGGGCCTGACTACCTCCGATGATCTGATCTACTGCCCTGCTGCTGATGAAATGGGGGCCTAGGTGACCTGCTTGAGAAATCGGGTCTAGGCCGGCCCTGAAAATCTGTGGGCCTAGGCCTCCGATGCTGCTCCTGACCTGACCTTTCCATAGCATGCTGGCGCTGCCTAAGATCTTCTATATTTTGAGCAAAATCTTGGATCCGTGAAATATCCATATCCTCCCGCAGAGTGGCTGTAATGCAAGATTCTATATATTCTGGCATAAGACCCATAATAAACTGGTGTACCCTGGCTGGCATGGTGTCAACAAACGTAGGTGCATACCTGGCTAAGGAGTCAAATATCAACGCATATTCTCTGACACTCATTCGGCCCTGGTCTAGATGCAAAAATTGCTCTACTCTGGCCTGCCGAACCTCTCGAGGAAAATAGTGATCTATGAAAGCCTCAAAAAAGATAGGCAACGTAGGTGGGGGTACATCTCTGCCTCGGGATCTCTCCCAACTCTCGTACCACAAAACCGCTACATCTTGCAATCTGAATACTGCTAGCTCGACTGATTCAGTGGACGAGGCATGCATGACCCTGAATATCCTCTGCAGCTAGTCTATGGAATTCTGGGGATCCTCTCTGCGATCCATCCCTGTAAACTGTCGGGGACTCAAAGGCAGAAACTCGCAAACTCTCGAACTACTGGGCCCCTCAGTGGGGTCAATGATAGCTGGTACTACCGACTGAGGCTGACGTTGGGCAGCCATCATCTGTATCAACATATAAAAGGCACCCTTGAGCTCCTGATCTGATGGCACAGGTATAGCTGGGTGTGGTGCTGATATATCTGCCGCCCTAGTGGGCTCTGAATGTGGTGGTGGGTGATGGGGAGATTGAGGTGGTGTCCCCCTGCGCCCTCAGATCGACCTGACTCTGCCTGTGGTCCCCTACTAGTGCCCTCTCCTGCTGCCTCATCCAACCTCGACCAGTCGTGGTCTGCCATGTGTCCGATATTTCTCTGTAAATAAATAGGATAACATAAGCTCGGAAGTTACCCTATACAGCATAACTCTATCGCATGAATAGAGGAGAAAGAAGAGTAACCACACTATTATGCTTTGCAGCCTCCTGCCTATAGAATGTGGTGCACAACACACCCATAGACAAGATTCTACTTGGCACGGCTTGCAGACTCCCTGGGATATGACCTGCTCTGATACCAAGTTTTTCGCGCCCCACCTTGGGAGGTATGACTGGCACCTGGTGCCATACTGGTCTGAACTAACCTGACTGGACTGGGGCATGTTTGACACTTAATTCAAGAAATGAACGGGCTATATCTTGGCTATAAGTACAGCCTCTGGATGACAAGGCCTCCTGTAAGAGAAGACAACTGACCACAACAATGCATCAACAGGGATCCTGCCGACAAGGCATCCATGCTGTCTAGTTTTAACTGGGAAATAAATCAGGCATTAAACTACACTATGGCCGACAAGGCTGCCAACTAACAGCTAAAAAAGGTTCCACATGGCCAACACAGGAAATAAAGTATACACGGACTCCACACAACCAACAACAACTAACCACATGGAATGTACAATAGTCTGCAAGCCTCTAGGAATGATATAGTTGTCGAGACAGGGCCCCGACCCACCCAAAAGCTATACATCAAAAGTACAAACCTCTACCAACTTTCAACTCCGGAGGGAAGGAGCTGAATAGACTATTGGCTTCAACTGAAGGCTAAAAACATCCTGAACTGCGTCTATACACACCTGAGGGCAAGTAATGCGGCATCCCGGGTGGGCGTCAGTACAACATGTACCGAATATGTGAGGCTGAAAGATAATAATTGACTGAAAGCTGGTAAAATGGTAGTAATTAAAAGAAGAGAGTAAGTATTTAACCTGAATACCTTCACTGTCTGAGTTATCTAAACAACAAGTCTATATAAGCAAACAAGAACCTAACCGGGCCCCTATAAGCCTGAAAGGTACAAACAACACAAAAGAACCTACCTGGGCTCCCATAATCCCTGAAAAGTACAAACAAAGTCCACTCCTACTACCTGAGTACTAAGGATGATATGTACACTGCAACTCGGGGTGGCCCTCGCGGCCTTAATCTGGTGGAACTCATTACGGCCCTCGCAGCCTTAATCTGGTGAAACTCATTACGGCCCTCGCAGTCTCAGTAAATAGAATTTAAATGGCCCTCGCGGCCATAGTAAATAGAACTCAAATGGCCCTCGCGACCTCAGTAAATAGAATTCAAATGGCCCTCGTGGCCTCAGTAAATAGAACTCAAATGGCATTCGCGGCCTTAGTAAATAGAACTCAAATGGCCCTCGTGGCCTTAGTAAATAGAACTCAAATGGAACAACATCTGACAAACTAACATCAAAAGCAAAACTAATATAGCTAGGGTTAACTCTGACGAGGGTTACTATTTTATCGCTATTGTCTTAACTCAATTCATAACAGCTGACCATAATAGGTTTATGCTGAAATACTATAGATACACAGATCATACTAACTTTACGACGAACGTAACTTGCAGAAAGGATAGCCTTACATACCTGAATTGCCGATTTTTGATTAATTGGAGAGTTTCAATTTGTCTTCAATAGCCTTTTCCAATTATAATCGTATTACTGAGAGAATGAGACTAGTTTAATACTCAATTCAGAAAAAATAATAACATTTAATAACAATATCAACTATACTTCAACTTGACGGAATACGGCCAAAAATGTATAATTTCCCGAGAGTTCATAAGGAAGAAATACTTACTTGAAGCCTGTGACTATAGAAGTTAGTTTGGAGCAATTCCGACAAATTTGGCTCGACGGGATATCTATTCGCCGGGTGAATTTCACGAAAATAACTTCGTAGTAATGCTCCCTATGGCCTTAAACTTTTATACCTGAAGTTAATTTGAATATGGGCGGTGCTTCGTTGTGTAAACAGATGAAAGTTTATTGTTTTCCTCGCATCTTTCCCTCTCTGGCTGTGTGTTGATTGGAAAATGAACTTAAAATGATGAAGGAGGGATTTATATAGGAGGGAGGTGCACTACGGAGGCGCCTCGCTCCAGCCATCGCGGCAGCCCTAGTGCCGCGCCGCGCCCCTCGAGGCGACAAGGCTGCTGGCACGTCGCGCTGGCCGGTGTCCTGCCTGCTGGTTTGTCGTGCTGGACCCGTTCGACCCGACTTACGAGGCTCTCTACATGAATTGGACTCTCTTTATTTATCTCAAATCCACGCGTATGCTTACTAATCATTAACTTTTACGGGGTGTAACACCTATCTATCTGCATGAAAAGCTGTGCTGAGCTTGACCAGGGTGCCAAGTCCCTTTTGAAAAGACTTCCAGAAATGTGAGGTGAACTGGGTACCCCTGTCTGAGATGATGGATAATGGCACCCCATGAAGCCAGACCAACTCCTGAATGTAAAGTCTAGCATACTCCTTAACTGTTCTGTATTTTTAACTATAAGGAAATGTGCTGACTTAGTCATCCGATCTACTACTACCCAGATGGAATCATGTTGCCGACGAGTTCGAGGTAGACCCGTAATAAATTTCATATTTACTTCTTCCCACTTCCATGTGGGTATGTTGATATTCTGGGTCATACCTCCCGATCTTTGGTGCTCTACTTTGACTTGCTGGTAGTTCGGGCACTTAGCTACGAATTCGACGATGTCTCTCTTCATTCCATTCCACATGTAAATATCCCGCAAGTTGCGGTACATTATAGTAGCACTAGGGTAGATGGAGTACCTCGTACTGTATGCTTCAACCAATATCTGCTGCCTCAAATCACCAACATCTGGTACACACAATCTGCCCTGGTAACGGAGCACACCATCTCCCCCTTTAGAGAAAGCCTCAAGCTCTTTCTTGAGAACCGCTTTCTTGAGTTTAAGTAAAATGGGACCTTCATCCTATTTGAACTTAACTTCAACAACTAAAGAGGAATCTAACCCCTTTTGCATAACCACTCCACCCTCAGTTGAGTTAACCAACTGCACCCCTAACCGAGCTAGTCTGTGAATGTCCTTCGCCAATTCCTTTTTGCCTTACTCAACATAAGCCACGCTACCCATAGACACTCTACTTAGGGCATCAGCCACCATATTGGATTTTCCTGGGTGATATAGCACACTCATGTCATAATCCTTCAGGAGCTCTAACCACCTTCTTTAATGGAGATTTAGGTCCTTTTGACTGAATACATACTGAAGGCTCTTGTGATCGGTGAAAACATCAATGTGAGCCCCGTATAGGTAATGTCTCCATATTTTCAATGCAAACATTACCGCTGCCAACTCCAAGTCATGAGTTAGATAATTCTTCTCATGAACCTTGAGCTTTCTGGAGGCATAGGCTATCACCTTGCCCCGCTACATTAGAACGCAACCGAGTCCAACCCTAGAAGCGTCGCGATATACTATAAATCCATCTGATCCTTCCAGTAAAGTCAACACTGGAGCGGTAGTGAGTTGAGTTTTTAACTCCTGAAAACTCTTCTCACACACATTTGACCACTGGAATTTCACCTTCTTCTGAGTCAACCAAGTCAGTGGAGATGCTATAGAAGAAAAGCCTTCTACAAAGCGTCAGTAATAACAGGCCAAACCCAAGAAACTTTTGATTTTGATTGGGGAGGTAGGTCTGGGCCAGTCTTTCACTGCTGCTATCTTTTGAGGACCAAATTGAATACCCTCACCCGAGACCACATGACCCAAGAAGGTTACGGACTTCAACCAGAATTCGCACTTGCTGAACTTGGCGAATAGCTGGCAGTCTCTGAGTGTCTGAAGTACTATCCTCAGGTGGTTAGCATGCTCTTCCTTATTTATAGAGTATACCAGAATGTCATCGATAAATACGATGATGAACATATTCATATATTGCTTGAAAACTCTGTTCATCAAGTCCATAAAGGCTGCAGGGGCATTTGTTAGTACAAAGGACATAACTACAAACTCGAAGTGATCATATCAAGCCCTGAAAGCTGTATTCGGTATATCATCCTCTCTAACTCCTAGCTGATGCTACCCCGACTTGAGATCTATTTTGGAGAAATAGCTGGCCCCCTAAAGTTGGTCGAATAGGTTGTCATTTCTGGGTAGGGGATACCTGTTCTTAACTGTGACCTTGTTCAACTAACGGTAATTTATGCACATTCTAAGGATACCATCTTTCTTTCACACGAATAGCACTGGAGAACCCTAGGGAGAGACGCTGGGTCTAATAAAACCCTTATCAAGAAGATCTTTTAGCTGCTTCTTCAGCTCCTTAAGTTCAGCCGGAGTCATTCTATAAGGAGGGATGGAGATGGCCTGAGTATCTGGAATAAGGTCTATGTCGAAGTCAATTTCCCGTTTAGGAGGGACTCTGTGAAGATCTTCGAGGAACACATCTGGAAACTCGCTGACAATAGGGATTTACTAGATAGTTGGGGTCTCAGAGTCAAAATCCTTGACCTGAACTAGATGGTAAATACATCCCTTAAAAATAAGCTTCCTGGCCTTAAGGTAGGAAATAAACCTATCCTTCGGCGCTGAACTACTGCCCAACCATTCTAGAGTTGGCTCATTAAGGAACTGAAATCTGACGACCCTAGTTCTGCAGTTGATTGAGGCAGAACTGGAGTGTAACCAATCCATACCAAGAATGAGGTCAAAATCGACCATGTCTAACTCTACAAGGTCAGTTGGAATAACTTTATTGAAGACTGAGATTGGGTAGTTTCTATACACCCGACTGGCTCTAACTGCACGCCAACTAGGGTGGAGTTTGAGAAGGGTTCTAAGAGGACGTCTGGACTGATATCAAACTAAAGTACCACGTTGGGAGTCAAGAATGATAGTGTGGCCCTCGCATCAAGCAGGGCATATACCTCTAGATGGAAAAGATGTAACATACCCGTGACCATATCCGGTGAGTTCTCCTAATCCTGACGAGATGATAATGCATAAAAATGATTTTGGCATTGACCGCCCTCCATACCTGATGTGTTAGCCTGCTAAGCTAGTCCGCCTGCTGGAGCTGTTGAGGTAGTGGATTGTGATCTCCCTCGTTCTGCTGACGGGCTTTCCTTAAGCCGGTGCCCAAGCTGTCCACAACCAAACAACCTTCTCGACCCTGAAGACACTAACCTGGGTGGTTCTTGTCGCACTTGGGGCAAGCTGGATACCTATTACCAGCACTATAACTCTAAGAGTGAGAGCCAGATGCCCCATCCTACGATCCTGGTGGGACTTAAAGGTAGGGGCACTGGCTGAGCTGGGAGTTGGATCCCTTTGCTGCTGCTGCTGCTGCAATATCTCTGGTGGCCATAATCTGATTGGCCAGTCCTTGACCGCTTATTCTTTCTCTCCATGTCCCTTAGTTTGTCAACCTCAATCTGCTAGGCATAGACAATCAGGCTGGAGAGGTCGATATCCTTGATCAGCATCACTGTCACTCTTTGAGGGCCAGGTTCGGCACCCCATTTACAAATTTCAGCATGTGAGCCCTTGGCTCGGCCACCATCTCTGGAGCATATTTGGAAAACCTAGTGAATTTCAGAGCATACTCTTCTACGGTCCTGTTTCCCTGTCTTAGGTTCATGAACTCCGCTACTTTTGCCTCCTTGAGCTCTTGAGGTAAGAATTTATCCAGGAAGGCTGTAGTGAACACCTCCCATTCTATCGGTCCTTCTTCTGCTGGCCTCCCTCCTTCCACTGCTCATACCAAACTTGGGATACCCCTTTCAGCTGGTAGGCAGCCAAGTCGGCACTCTCTGAGGGACTGACACCCAAAATTCAGGTGATCTTCTTAATCTCATCCACAAATCCCTGTGGGTCCTCACCCACCTTAGATCCGTGAAAGTGAGGGTTCATCCTAGTGAAATCTCGCACTCGGGCAGCTGCTGCAGAACCATTGTTATTGATTGGAACAACCTGCTGGTTCATCTGGTTAGTAACAGTCTAGGCGAGCAGCTGAATGGCAGCCAAGAATACTGCGGTAGACATCGAGTCGTCCTGAAGTGTGGCAGGTCACTGAGCATTACCGGCCTTCCTTCCGTTATCGCATCGTGGAGGCATGATTCACTGAAACAAAGCAGAGCACGAGTTAGGAGAATGGTTCTGGAATTGAATTTCAACGCACGATAAGGAGTATGAAATAAAGGGAATTTTTCCTAATGACATCTCGTAGCCTCCTCATCATAAGTGTGGCGCGCCTCACACCTATGAAGAGGACTCTACCCAATGCGACTTTCAGAAATCTGAGGATACTCTGAACCCAGGGCTCTGATACTAAGTTTTTCACGCCCCGAGTTTACACCCTAGAAGAAGCACGGTACTTGAAGTCACAAGTAACCCTAAGTCACCCCCTGGTCTATCATGCACTGGCGTCTGAGTAATATAAAAAAAATACATACAACGGAAGTTTATAGCGAAAATATAAATACTCGAAAGCAATAAAACTGGTTCATAGTATTTGAAAATATTATAACAACACTACAAGTCTGAAATACCAATTTTAGTCTGAACGCCACTATGGCTAATGAGTTGCTGGGACACGTCCCCAGCTAACTCCAAATCTAAATAGAAGAAATGAAAGTATAGATGAAGCAATAAATCTCCGTCCTCGAAGGATGAGGACTCACCAACTAGTAAGGCTGAGGTCTTCGATGAGCGATCGGCTAACGAAGCTGAGACTGAGATCTTGCAGTTGTATCATAAAATAATACTACATAAAAGTATGCGTCAGTATTTGAATGTACTGAGTAAGTGAGAGGAACATAACAAAATTGAATAAATAACGAAAGAAATGCTGAACTGACAGACATGCAATGACCAACTAAAGCTATTGAACTCAATAACTGAAATACTCAGGTAGTCTAGAAGACCCTATCTGGTGGTCAATCATGTTCTAAGACTGGAATACTGATCTGAACTAAACTGACTAGTGGGAGAGTCTATAACTAACATGTAACCATGTGAGCTAGACGTGGAGTCTGATGTATACACCCCATCGGTAGGACGCAATATGCCTTGCTAGGGTATAAAGGCATGAGTTGGGTGATCACAAAAGTCTAGGGCCAATCAGGCCAATAAATACCATAACTGTTACGCCCCGTAAGATTCCCGGCACCTAGATGGCATATTCGCATATTGGTTGAGCATATTTGAAAGCCATACGTGCTAGGGAAAGGCCCGGGAAAGGATCAGACGAGTAGCCTATCGAACCATCGCGGAAGGAGCCGGGGCAGAGCCCCTCCGCGATGGCAGCGTGTCACGGAGGTGGTGCCACCGCGTTGGCTCCGTGACACGTTGGGCCTGTCCAGGCCCAAGTATATAAAGCCCCACTTCAGTTTATTTTCATTTAAATTATTTGATAACTTCAGAAAAACGTAGAAAACAGAGAGAGATGAAGAGGGTTAACATATTATCGTCCGATTACACTGCCAAACGTAGTCCAAATCTAAATTAACTCCAGATACCGAAGTATTTAGCAGTAGGGAGCATTCCTACGGATTTAGTTTCGCAGAATTTGGCCGACAAATTATCGTGCTACCGGGCTAAGGTAAGTGGAATTGCTCCAAACTAGTGTCTATGTGCTCCTAGCCGTAAAGTGAATACTTCTCCCTTCTGGACTTTTGAAAAATAGCAAGATTTCAACCGTCTTTTGATAAGCCTAAGTTTAGGCTATAATTATATCGAAAGTGATGTTTTCTTTCAGAATAGTGTTGTATTTAGTACTAATTGACGTATATATGAATGAAGTTGGGAGAAATAGCGGGAGTACTGACCGAGCCTCATCCGACAGTCAGATAACTTGAGGTTAAGGTATGTGAAGTTGTTCTTCAGCAAGTTAGTGAGCCTTAGCTTGGTAAGTCATAGTAAACTCCGTATTTGAAACTCTCGGAGTTGAATGTTGAGAATTAAGTGAGTCTAATAGATTTTGAGTTGTGTTACCGTATCGTATTCAGTCCGAAAGATAGTAAAGCATGTGCCAAAGGGCGAGTTAGCATTCCATATTCAGTATAGCTTATTGTGTGATTAGCAAGCATGTTGTAGAATTAAAAGATACAGATTTCCAGAATAAAGGCTAATAAAGTAAAATCAGATAGACAGACAGTTTTATGGCTACAGATTAGCCATTTAGACAGATAGTATCCCGGCTACAGATTAGCCAAACAGTTAAATAAAGATTTCAGAATCAGTATAATCAGTAAAGAATCAGTATAATACAAAAAGAGATCAGAATAAGAAATCAGACTTTCAAATAGTCTTTTTCGGTTATACATGCTTGCTATTTGTATGTGCTATTTATTTGTTGAGACTTGATGTGACGTGAGGGCACCTTATTGAGCGTCCTAGCCGCCCCTGGGTTGGTAATCGTGTCGCCCACTGAGCGGGTGGGTTTACGTCACTCCAAGGAGTGGCATGCCGTCCCCAGTTTGGACGAAGATGGGGTGAAGCTTTCCCCATATCAGGCTGATCAGCATTACAGTACAGATAGCCCTATTGTGCGCAAGCGCCTAGAGAATAGATATAGATACAGTTACAGTACAGATCTTATTACAGGTGCAGCTTCGGTTTCAGATAGCCCTGAGGAGAGTTCCAGGGAACCAGACCCTATCTGTTACTGTCTGCACAGGAGTCCTCCGGACTCAGACACGATTATTTATATCGGAGGCTATGGCCCGAATCGGAGACCCAGGGGGCCGGTAGAGGAGCTCCTAGTGAGCAGATGAGTGGAGTGACTTATTTTTGGCTGGTTTTGACCCGGGTAGGGGTATATAGATTGTCTGCTTGCTTGGCGCCATCCAGCTTATGGGGGTTGGTATTGGCTCTTGCTTGCTACTTGTATATCTATTTATGTGTTATATACTAGTTACTAGGCAGCAGGCCGTCGCGTTTACAGGTACACCTCTGCCTTATCAGTACAGGAAGCATGATTCAGTTCTTATCAGTTTCTTCATATACAGTTATCTCCTGCCATACAGTTTTACTAGATATGCTATCTATATTCAGTTGTTTCAGTTATATTATTTTAGTTTCTTTGCATACTCAGTACCAGTGGTATTGACGCCCAGTGGGGCGCTGCATTACTTGCCTACAGGTACTCATAGATGAGGAGGCGATCCCTTGTGATTCCAGTCAGCTATTAAGTCGTCGGCTCCTGTCATCCGGAGTCTGATATCCAGAGGTGTAACTCTTTTCCTTTTGACGTACAGTTTGGGTAGGTCGGGGCCCTGTCCCGATCATTTCTATCGTCACTCATAGAGGCTTGCAGATTGTATATATTATCTCCCTGTGGTCAGTCGAGCCGGTCGTGTGAGGCCGTGCAGTTGTATGGCTATGTAGTATCTCTTTTTTTTTATGTTGGCCGCGTGGGGCCATAGTTTGATAGTAGTGGTGACCTTGCCAATCACGTAGTTGTTCAGTATTCCCTTTATTGAGTCCCAGATGACTAGACAGCATGGTGACCTTGTCGGCCCGCATAGGTTCCTTGTTACGAGTATGTTTCTTGGTTAGCGGTTATTACAGGTACAGGTGGCTATAGGACAGTTGGCCGGAGGCTGTGTTTACAGCCGTTATATAGTCCTTTGTTTCCAGAAATCTGAGTTAGAGCTAGCCAGGTGCCAGCTGTGCTTAGGCTCACCAGTTAGCAGTCCAGGTCCTACTAGCGCACCAGGTGCCAGTCATACCCACCAAGGCGGGGCGTGACAATAACCTACATCGACAACGTAGTTTTGGGAACCTGGGTGCACTGGAACCCCGATCCTCTCGGTGCTAAGTCCTACTCCCACTGGATAGTCCTAAACTAAATACTAAGCTGATAGCTCGAAACTAGGGCCCAAGACTAGTCAGGTATACATATCTGAAAGCATCCCGAGTGTCTTATCAGACCAGATTCTGAAACTGGATTCTAAGACTGGTTAGAGCTGCTTATCTGGAAGCGTCGTAATTGTCTACAAAATAAATTAAAATATGACACTGGGGTCCTCAGGCTAGTGAGAGCTGTATATCTAAAGTGTCATGACTGCTTAGTGGACTAATGAAATTGAATTCTGAATCTAATTCTGATAACTAGGAGGTACTACTGGCACCTTAGGAATTTCTGTAGTCAAACTGATCAGCTGACATTTCTGACTAACACTGAGTATTCTCATAGTTTGAGTAAATCTAGGCAACCATGTATCTGACTGAGAATTTAGCAAAAAAAAATATAATATGGGAATCCACAACACTGATAGAATCAGGAAAATTTCAAGGTTTAATCACTAAAGCAAGATTCTAGTCTTTTCTACTCTCAAAGACTAGGGATAAACTTGATGTACAGGGATAAGCACTAATACTGTCACAGACTGGTGAAAAATATCTGTAATTATTATAAAATAATATTCCACATAAACTAAATGAAGCATTACTAAGAATTTCTTAACATTCAAAAATCTACAGGGCTAGAATTGATAAAGAAAATAGGGAGAAATTCGGGGACACAAGGGAAGAACTATTCTCTTATTGAATTCCCACATACCTGATAAAGAAATCCGACAAAATTCCTTGAGAATCTAAGGAGAATTAGAATGCCCTAGTTCTTGCTCTTAGAGTTTCTGAGAGAATTCTACGATTTGTTTTCTGAAGGTCTGAGTGGGGAATGAGGAAAAAAACCATTTACCCCCACTAAAAAGTCTGAAAATATGGTTAAAATGACGTAGTTTAAAGTTTAGGAGGGTAGAAATTTACTGAAAGACCCTTGAAAACTCGCAGGGAAAAACTGACTGTCAGTCCCCATAGGTGACCTAATGGTCGTGATCGGTGACCTAATGGTCGTGGTGAGTGACCATGACTCGTGGTCACACCGTGAGGTGCACTGCCTGGAAATTATTATTGGTCACCATGAGGGACCAAACAATTCATCCTCTTAGGCCACGACTCGTGGTCACCACTCATTGGGTACACTGCCTCTGATTCTTACGTTGCTTTATTCTGTTGCTCACGACCCTCCCTATGAATCGTGGTGACTGACCACGACTCGTGGGGTCCTTCTGTTTGGTACACTTCCCTCTTCCTACTCTTTTCTTACTTACCCTACCCCACTACTGGCCTAACGAGTCATGGGGCCTGACCACTACTCGTGGTCACGTCCGTGGGGATCCCATTTCTCAAGTTTTTAAACTCATCACTTGGCCTCCCCATGAGTCACATCACGACTTGTGGGCTTCTCTCACAGGTCAACCTCACGACCCGTCCTGATGCCTGGTGCCAAATTTTAACTTTTCACCATTTAAATTTCCGGGTCTGATCTTTGTGTTTTCAGGGTATAACATCCTCATTCCATTTTCTCTTTTGGGAGGCATCATTATCTGAAAAGGGTAGAGCACGAGTTAGCAGGACATATTAGAGCCTAAAACTCTACGCACAATAAGGTTTATGAATAGAGGGAATTTTCCTTAAAAAATGCCTCGTAGCCTCCTCCTCATAAGTGTGGCGCGCTTCACACTTATGAAAAGGACTCTACTCAACGTGGTTTTCAGACATCCTAGGTCACTCTAAACCCGAGGCTCTGATACCAAGTTTGTCATGACCTGAGTCTACACCTTGGTCGTGACACGATACTTAAGGCCACAAGTGATCCCAAGCTAACCCATGGCATAGCAACATACTAATACTTTGAATACTGTATGAAATCTACCAACGAAAGCTTTGAAAACATAACTGATTAAAATACTTTAAGTAATAAAGACATCTAATAAAAATACTGAAATATATATAGCTGCGGCAAAACAAATTGAACTACAACTCTATCTGAAAGCCATCTAAGAACTGATCAGTTGCTGGGACAAGCCCCCAGCTAACTCAGAGGTATGAAAGCTAAATAATACTAAAAACAAGTACATAGTCCTCGTTCTTAAAAGATGAGGACTCACCACTGAACACTGCTGGTATCATCGGAGGAGAACTACTAGAGGTGCTAAGACTGAGAACTTGCGCCTGTATTATAAAATGATACAACATAGAAAGTATGCATCAGTACTTCGTATGTATTGAGTAAGTGAGATATGAAATAAATATAAAAGTACTGAAAGTCTGTAAACTGTACTAACTAAAACTGGAATCATAAATACTGAAGTATCTAAAAAGCTGATATTGCTATAAGAACTAATAACTATCTGAAGGTCATATGCAAATCTTAAAAGCTGAAAGTCTCTACTGAACTGAAGACTATGACTATACTGGACTATGCTGTTCTGTGCTATACTATGGGAGAGACTATAACCTACTTGTAACCACGTGAGCTAGACATGGAGTCTGATGTATACCCTCCATCGGAGAAGTCCCACTATACCTTGCTAGAGTACAGTAGTTGAGTTGGGTGATCACTGTCTGATGCCTATTCGAGCTATTAGCCTACAGTGGCAACATAGCTCTATGAACTTGGGTGCACTGAACCTCGGCCCCACTTGGTGCTAGTTGTACTCCCACTGGAAGTTCTAATTATGTCTAACTAGGCTGATAGCTCGGAATTGATGTCCTAAGACTTAAGTCAGAACTACCTGTCTGGAAGTGTTCTAAGAGTCTAAGGACCTGAAAGCAACTATTTCCAAGATTCATCAGAGCTGCTTTATCTGAAAGTATCGTAACGATCCAAGGAATAACTAACAAACTGATAAATAGTACTAGTGAGGTTACTGAGTTCCTCAAGTCTAAAGTAGTCAAACCGATCATTTGACATTTCTGTAGAACACTGAGTGTACTGAGTGTTGACTGAGACTCTGATACTGGGTAAGTCAAAGACTAACTTCTAATTATGCATCTGTACTAACATTATTAATTTAAAAGGAATTATTTTGTCAAACAATATTCATGTCTGACTTCTCAATTATGCAAGTCCCATTCAAATCACATCTAAAAATTAAGGATAAAATGCATAATGTATGAAATGAGATACCAAGAATGAATGAAAACTGATAATAATCTAGGAAAAACTCAAGAATTATCACAATAAAAGAATTCATAACTATCTGAAGGAAAACCCTAGTTTCGATGTTCTACCGGGTTGGAACTAAGGAGATTGCTGTAAAGAATTTGGGACACAAGGGTGAGAGAAATTTTCTTGCTGGAATCCCACATACCTGGAGTAGAAATTTCCCTGAGAAAAACCTGGAAATCTGAGAAGGATAGAAGCCCTAGCCCTTGCCCTGAGAACGCTATCTGGAACTTTTATGTACTGAGTCTGGAGGATTGAGGGAAAAATAAGAAGGATAGTTGATCAACCCCTTTAATTCCCCTATAAATGCTTAAACGATGCAGTTAAGGCATTAAACTAATAGGGTTTTAAAAAAATGCCCCTGAAAATTGTTTTAAAAGTTTTGCCCGATAGGTGGTATGACTCAACCTACGAGTCGTACCAAGATCCTACCGCCCCTACCTTCACTCTCTAAAATTTTCCATGGAATCCTCCTATGATCTGTACAAGCATCCTATGAGTCGTACCTCAATCCATGATTTCCTCTTGAACACTCCCTTGATTCAACTCACGACTCAGTGTACGGTCTGTACCAACTTACCATGAGTTGTACCATGACTCATGGTTACCCATGATTTCCTGATCATTTCTCTAAACTTATCCATGACTGGTCAGTATGATCCGTACCATCTTGGTATGAGTCATAACATGCATTCGTGATTCCTCCAATCACACTTACTATTTTCCTCCAATCCTCATGTTACGAGTCCATGGCTCGTACTAATATTGTACGGGTCGTACTATGACTAGTACTGAGGTCTTTTTCCTAGTTTTCTACATGATCAGATTTTAAATCTAAAGGCTAGTCTCAAGAATCTCTGGAGTGTTACAACTCAACATCACCTTTGATCAGCCGCTCTATAGTCTCATCTTCCTTATCTACCTCAATTTCACTCTGTTTTCTCATCTTAATTATAACTGGCATGGGAGGATCAACTATAGTCTTTCCACTCCTAGTTATCACAGCTAGGCAATGATTGTCATTCTTTGGATTCTGTACGGTATTGCTAGGAAGTGTGCCCTTCTTCCTCTAGTCCAGGGATACAAATACCTGACCTAGCTGCTGCTCAATCTGCTTGATCGCTGTGGCGTGCAATTCAACTTTCTGGCTCATGTAAACTATGTCACCCCAAATGTCCTTCAGCTGATCATCTGTCGACTTCTCCTTCTACAGCAGCTCAGGCATCATACTCTCCAACTTTGAGGGCCCAGCATCACCCTCTCGAGCCTCAGGTGGGACATAAAGGCCTGTATAGTCATTTTTGTAATCGTCATTCTTTATCCAATCACCTTCCTGCTCTCGACCTCTGATCTTATCCCTCCAACCATTCCTATTGTAATTGTCCCTATATTGTTTCCGACCTAGATTTCTGGAACCTTGACACCATGTGTCTTGATCAGACCCTTGGGCATTGGCCCGAAAATCTGCCACCTAATTATCTAAGAAGTTTGCCTCGTCCTCGGAATCTATATGCTCGAACCCCTGTTCCTGACCCTATTCTCCCACTAGATTTACCTTCTGAGCTCCAGACCCCATGATATTCTTTGTTGGCATGTCTAAAGATGTTCTCACATAGTCTAACTCCCGATCGCGCTCCTCTTTTCTGCGTTGCTTTGCAGTCATCCCTATAAATATGTACCCGCAGCTGTCTCCGCCTCTCTAGTATGCCAGGCTCTGTTTGTCTTGGTCACTTGGTCAAGTATGGTGGTTGCTTCTTCCCACGAGTGACTCATATGCTCCACCTGCCACTATAACAACTACAACCTTTTTGCTATTGTTTAGAGACCTATAAAAGATTTTCAACAAGATATTATTAGGAATTTTGTGATTAGGGCACTTAGTCAGCTTCTTCGTGAACCTTAGCTATGTTTTATGAAGTGCATCTATCTTAAGCTATCAAAAATTATATCTCATCTTTAAGCTGCGGCATCCTGGAAGGTGGGAAGAACCTTTCCAAAAGAGATTGTTTCAACTCCCTCCAGTTGGTGATGGAGCTGTTTAGCAACTCCGACAACCATCGAGTGGCCTCTCCAAATAGAGAGAACAGAAAGAGCCTCAACCTGATGGCATCCTGGCTCATGCCTAGAAAGTTGTAAGCCTTGAAAATACCCACAAATTTCATTAGCTATAGATTTGCATCATCAACTGCATTACCACTAAACACCTCATTTATGTTGATCAAATGAATCATGGTGCTGGTTATGTCAAATTTTTCCCTAGTAGGCAAAGGTGGGGGTGGGGGTACAATAGCTCATGTTGACCTAGCTTCATCAATATCTGGATCATCATCATCATCATACTGAGGAGCATATGTATGGAATTGGTGTGGCTTACGACCTCTTTTACCCTTTCTGTGATGGCCAACATTATATACCTCTTCCTGGGCATCATATGCCTCTTGAGAGTAGCTTGCCGAGCTAACTCCGCTTGGCGAGCCTCGTTAGCTCGGTGAGCTTCAACAGCTATTCTGGCTTCCATCTGCTTAAGAGTTTCATTGTGGTCCACATTCCTTAGTGTTCGTTCTAGCTGGGGATCAATTGGGACCAGAGGTTCTCCACTTCACCGAGTGCTTGACATTCACCTAGTGATAACCTGTGTGTGTCAAAAATAAAAGAAACCGTAAATGATTAAATAACTTTAAAAGTTAAACACAAGCAATCAATCTAATCCTAAGCTATATTCTCTGGCAATGACGTCATTTTTGAGAATGCTCAAATTACACCTCTGAAGAAGTATAACCTGGATGATGTCAATAAAGAACCCAACTAGGTTGGGTTTGATCCCATAGGGAATGTGGTCAAGATATAACTAATGCTAGTGTTTACACTTTTAGTTCAATTATTTCCAAAAATGGGGGTTTTGAAAAGTAAACAAGTAATAGTGTTGTAAAAATTGATGTTTTGATCAAATTTATGTAAATAACTAGGGAAACGTTCCCCATGGATTCATAACTACATCGAGTTATTATACTAGTTATCTATCCCAATATTTAGCCTACAGGACTGATAAAATAGGTTCACCCAAACAACTGATTCATCCCTATTGGATGACTATACCCAATTACCGGATTAGGTTTCTTGAGTGATTCCACTTTAACCTTAATCAATTCTTCCCAAGTTAACTATCATGCAACTGTAGCTCAAGTTATTCAATGAAACTGAAGTTTAAGGCTTTGTTGTTCTTCTCTTTTCCTAATCACTACTTCTCTAGGTTCAAGCAAGTAGTGAATATGAGAAAATCCTAATGTTGCGCACTGTTAAGAAATGTTAATCATGAAGAAAAGAACAATACATACATTCGTATTGGTTTAGAATCGCTTTGTGTTAACCCTAGTTTATTATTCCACCATAGTTCCCAAAACCTTAGTTGTGGAAGGTTTAGTTACTCATATTTACAAGAAAGAAATTAGATTTCATAGAAGAAAACATAATTGACAACTTACAATGATGATAAAAGAAAAACCCAATTGATAATTGCATAATCAAACTATGAACAAGTCAAGAACAATGATGAATTCTCCCAAGTAATTCGTGTATTTGACCTCCAAGTTATGTTAGGAGGCTTACAAATCATGTTTTACATATAAAAGTATTTGTCCCTCCAAGAAAAATAACTAAAAAGTATTTATATAACTATTAAAACCTTTGCTAAATTAATAGGGAATCTACTGCCGCCACTACCCACGAGTCGTAGTTCAAAACCACGAGTCATAGGAGGCTCCCGTGATGTGAATCTATAGCTTCTGTCTTCTAAGGTAGGGGAAGTTGGTATGACTCGTATAATGTTGCTATGAGTCGTAGGTGCCTATCGTTGTCTGGGATTCTAAAATCTGGCATCCTCTAAATCTCACCATGAGTCCTTGGTACGATTCTCACCTTGGTGTTACAACTCGTGGAATCTGCTCGTACTTTGGGCTCTGCCAATTGACATATTCTTTGAAATTTTCCACGACTCCTTAGTATAGTTCATATGTAGCCATTACAGTTCTTAACTTCCACTCATACCAGGATCTTCTGCAAGTGCACCTCCTCTGAAGTTTTTCATGACTCCTTGGTACGCCTCGTACCACGAGTCATACTTTTCCCCAGCACTTGTGCAATTTCTCTGAATTTTGAGCTACGGGTGCTAGGTATGACTCGTACAAGAATGGTACGGCTCATACTGAGACTTGCACTAGACCATTTTCTATAACTTTTTCTCACCTTTTCCAGAATCCTATCACGCCCCAAAACTGGGGTAGGGCGCAACTGGCGCTCGAGTCATGATTGATCGAGCATCTATAAATGTAACACTAAGGCTGACCAAGCCACATATCACAACCAACCAAGATAAATACTGGACCCATAATGTCTCAAAAATAACGAATATGCAACCTAGAAAGCCGACAAGGCTACAATAAAGCTAAACAGAGCAATGAAAAACTAACATGACTACACAAGAAAAACTACTAGACAAACCAGTCCACATCAGCCTCTACAGAGTAAACAAACAAAAATGCACGGGACAGGGCCCCGACCAACCCATGCTGTACACAAAACTCAAAATATTCAAAACTAGGACATGTCTCTTGGAAGAGAGGAGCATACCATTATTTTGCTGAAATCTGGATCCTACTGCGTCTGATGATCTGAGCCTGGGCCTGTACCTATAGCACGATGGAAGGAAGGGTCCCTAGATGAAGGGATGTTAGTACAAATAGAATGTACTGATATGGAAGGCTGAAAATTGTAAACATATAAGGTAACAATGATAACTGAGCTAGAAATAAAGAATAGTAACAACCCGAAATCCTAAAAATCAAAACCTGACAAGAACTCAATATTAAATTGTAAATGCAATCATCTAATGCACAACCAAAACTGTAACTGAAATGCCAGCGGCCAGCCGACCATAAAATCCATATAAAATTCATCCAGCCAGTGTACCACACCGGGGTAAAAATAAAAATGCCTCCAGCCGGTGTACCACACTAGGGTAAAATAAAAAATCCTCCAACCGCTATACCACACCAGTATAAAATCAATAATTCTTAAAAAGAATCATAAATGGAGCCTATATGGATTATACTGGACCAACTTAACACGTATAGCATAGAAATGATGACTACTAAATATGTGGCATGCATAGGAGTCCTTCATAATGCATAACTGCAGGTGAGCATATATAACATGTAAAGATAGAAAATAGCACTTAAATGCATGTATTCAAAACTTGTATAAATCATAAGGAACTGTGGATGACCTAAGAGTTCAACAAAATTTATAAATCGGGTTCAAGAGACATTAGAGCTTGGAGATTCGCTAGCTTGTTTTTCCCTTGGCCTGACATATTTCATAACATACATATAAGATAAAGGATAACCATAACGAGGCAATCCTAATTCAATAAGCTTGTTTACCCTTAATAGCTTGTGACATCTGTACTTGCCTTAAAATCATTTATACGTCATCGTCTTGGCTCCTTCACCAATTTTAGTAAGCAACCAGTCCTTTAAACACATTTAACATCATATATATATATATATACACACATAAATACACACACACACACACACATATATAGAACATACAGTAAGGACCAGCTAACAATACTCATGCTTAGAGGTCTCCAACTCGATGTACAACTACGACAACAATCAACACAATATCACACTTTAGATGCCTCACATCGGCTAGGCATAATCTTAACATTTAACCTCAATAAAACATGAAACTTTAAAGCTTAAATGAAGCATAACATACTGCCTCAAGACTTGTAAAGAGGTTGCTGGCTCATTCAATTCACAATGCATGAATCATGCTTAAAAGAATGATGGACATGGAACCTTACATACCTTTCTCCGATGAACTTTTCTTTAGCTGATTTTCTATTTCAATGATCAGCCTTCAACCTCCTTAATCAAGTGGTTTTATAGGCCAACAACAAGCTTAATCTGTAGCACAAAATGCAGCCGAAAATAACTAATCAAAGGCAGTTACAATAGCAACAACAACACACGACAACATCAACAATATTTAGCCATTTTCTCAACTAGTTTTAGTATAATTACAGCAAAATAAACAACTAAAAAGCCTAAGGAAAAAGAGCAAAAATCAGCTTACAAACAGTCCATTGGTAGCTCACTTACCTGCCAATTTCCAGCTTTTCGCTTTGCAATTCGAGTGGTTTAAAAGGGGCGAAATCCTTACCTTTTGCTGGGGGGTTGTTCTTGGTTAAAAATAGGAGTAATTGACCTCAACTTATTTCCCAAAAATGCAGCAACCTTGCTGTCCAAAACGTAGTAGAAGCAGTTCACAAACACAACAAATACACCTCTAACTTCTAGCTTTTTGCTCATGAATTCAAGTAAGTTTAGTAGTAGAATTCTCCCCTTTTATACTTGTGTATAATCCCTAGTAAGAGGGAGAATATATGTGGCTTAGAAATGCTTCATAAATGCAGCAAATCACCACAACAACACTGCCAAAAACGCAGCTACAAGGCAGCAACAACTTCACCACAAAGTTGCCTTCACTTCCATGGACTTTTTCTTGAGTTTTGATGCTGTTTTCTTGACGGATCCCCTCTTTGTTTCTTAGGCTTTACAGCTGGAAAAGAGAGAGAATTTTAGAGAGTAAGTTAGCACCTCATATCTGGAAATGTTGAAAACAATCTCATAACATAAAACTTAAAATATAAAGGTTTTTGTGCGGTGGCCACTTTACTGCCCGACAGTGCCACTGTAAAACGCCTATAACTTTTTATTCTTAAAATTAGACTCAAAGACGTTTAATTTGATAGGTCGTGACGCTTCTAATTCATTATATTTTTGGAGATATGGTCATTTAAATTTGAACCTTACTTATGAACTTCACATACTCTTTGCTTTTCTATTCGTACACATTTCCCTTGTCATTTACGACTAATGTATAACCCGTAATTTCCTTAACCTAGCATACAAACATCGAATAATCACCAAAAAATTTTCGGGGTGTAATATTCTCCCCCCTTAGGAACATTCATCCCCAAATGAAAATTAACTTTGCGTAATATGCTTCAAAATAGATACTCAGTAACTTAGGTATCAAACACATACCCTAATATCACGTCGACATCGTAAATTGGTGAGGATATTTATTCTTCATTTCCTCCTCAGCCTCCCAAGTTACTTGATGTTATTACTTAGCCACAATACTTTAACCGAGGTGACTTCTTTGTTCTGAAGTTTCCTGACTTGCCGGTCAAGAATAGCAACTGGGACCTCGGTGTTATATCCCGTAGAATTTTCGGCACCTAGATGACTTATTCGCACGTTGGTTAAGTATATTTGAAGGCCATACGTGCTAGAGAAAGGCCCGGGAAAAAGACCGGATGAGAAACCTGTCGAACCATCGCGGAAGGAGCCGAGGCAGAGCCCCTCCGCGATGGCAGCGTGTCACGGAGGTGGAGCCTCCGCGTTGGCTCCGTGACACGTTGGCCTTGTCCAGGCCCAAGTATATAAAGCCCCACTTCGGTTTTAAATGATTAAACACTTATAAAATTCTAGAAACAGAGAGGAAAACGCAGGAGAAGGGAAAGGAACGAAGAAGTAATATAATTTTCGTTTGATTACGCTGCTAAACGTTGTCCAAACTTAAATTAACCTCAGATACCGAGGTATTTAGCAGCAGAGAGCATTCCTACGGATTTAGTTTCGTGAAATACGACCGACGAATCGTCGATCTACCGAGCTAAGGTAAGTGGAATTGCTCTAAACTAGTGTCTATGTGTTCCTAGCTGTGAAGTGAATATTTCTCCCTTATGGACCTCTGAAAAATAGCGAGTTTTCGACCGCCTTTCGATAAGCCTAAGTTTAGGCTATAAACTATATCGAAAGTGATGTTGCTCTTTACAATAGAGCTGTATTTAGTATTAATTGACATATTTATGAATGCAGTTGGGAGAAAATAGTTGAAGTACCGGTCGAGCCTCGTCCGACAGACGGATAGTTCGAGGATAAGGTATGTAAAGCTAGTTTCCTCGGAAAGTTAGAAATCTCGGTACAGTACAGTAATTTAAAGGCCAGTAGAATGTTCAGAAAGCATGTGTTATGTTATTACGAATGTTGGTACGTTATTAGAAGCATCAAGTTATAACTTGTGTGAAACTTGCTAGCACGATATAGATTCTAATACAAGTGTTAGAAACTGCCAGCATGCTCAGTATGTGATGTAGTACAGAATGTTAGGATAGCATCCTACTCAGTGGAAACTAGTAAAGCAGTGTAATATTTGTAAGACATCTCAGAAATAGAATGATAAGTTAAAATGAAGTTAGAAAGCATGTTAGGAATAGTAAATCATGTTACTATAGAAACTCAATATACAGTATAGTTTTCAGCAGAAACACTATATCCTGTTTAGCATTAGCCCAGTACAGTCTGGCAGAAGACTATATTTATACATATATACTATCACCAGCCTCAACATGTATTAAGTACGTACATATTACTCTCACTAGCTCAACATATAGTATATACAAATACCTTACCACTATTAGCTTCAGTATGTGGGGCCTGCAGATAGTATTACTAGTTGAGACCATTGTATTGTTTGGGGTTGGATTACCTAGCATCCATGATCGCCCCAGGGTTAATAGCTGTATTGACTCATCCGCCAGAGGACGAGGATACGTCGCTCTACGGAGTGGCATGCCGTCCCACAGGGGACGAAGATGGGATGCCAGTTTTCCCCATATTTGTGCCTTGATCGGCCCTTACGCACCCCCGTCGAGCGGATACGCCCGGGTGTTGACTCAGGAGTCCTCCGGACTCAGATGCAGTTATAGTCAGGGGCTCAGCGAGCCCAAGTGCATACCCAGGGGACTGGCAGGATGCTTACAGGGTTTATAGGAGATGGGATGACCGGGGTAGGGGTATAGATTCTGTGTTGGTTGTACCCCGCGGCTTATGGAGGCCGGGTAAGGTTTGTGTGTGCTATGTTATATTGTGATATGTTATGCCGTGTTATAGTAGATGCGAGTAGATCGACAGTAGAACGATAAACCCTCAGGTACGACTCCTACTCCTTCCAGTATAATTAAGAGAAGGTATGACTTACATTATCAGACAATTAATCTATTCCTTCCTACTTCAGTTCATCAGTTATGTTATTGTTTTCAGATATTTCTTTCAGTCATTGCTTTACATACCCAGTACCAGCGGTACTGACGCCTGGTGGGGCGCTGCATTACTTGCCTGCAGGTACTCATAGACGAGCAGGCGATACCACGTGATTCCTGTCAGCGATCGAGTATTCAGCTCCTGTCATTCGGAGACTGAATTCCAGAGGTGTATTTCATTTCCTTTTGTTGTACAGTACGGGTAGGTCGGTGCCCTGTCCTGATCATTTTCATTGTTATTCCTAGAGGCTTGCAGTCTGTATATATTTCCCTGTGGTCAGATGAGCCGGTCGCGTGAGGCCGTGTAGTTGTATAGCTGTTAGTACTTGTGTTTCCCTTATGTTGGCCGTGTGGGGCCATAGTTCAACAGTAGTGGTGAGCTTGCCAGTCACGTAGCTATCCAGTACTTCATGGTTAAGTTATAGATAACTAGACAGCATGGTGGCCTTGTCGGCCTGCATAGGTTTCCCTATATTGATATGTTTCTGGTCAGCTGTTGGTACAGGTACAGGAGGCTATAGGCCAATGGGCTGGGGGCTGTGTTTACAGCCGTTATATAGCCCTTTGTTTCTAGAAATGTGAGTTAGAGCCAGCCAGGCACCAGATGTGCCCAGGCTTAGCAGTCCAGTAGTTCAGGTCCTAGTAGGGCACCAGGTGCCAGTCATGCCCCCAGGGCGGGGTGTGACAAAATTGGTATCAGAGCAGGTCGTATCCCAGGGAGTCTGCAAGCCGTGCTAAGTAGAGTCCTGTCCATGGATGTGTTGTGCACCACATACTATGGGTAGGAGGCTGCAAGGCATGATAGGATGGTTGTCTTTTATTCTTATTCAGTCGTGCTGTAGAGCGGTACAATATAGGGTTGAGTCCCTAAAAGCTTACTATATTCTTTGGTTACAGATAATGTCAGACCAGCGACATCCTATCACAGGTCGGAGATTGGATGTTGCAGCTGGGGAAGGCACCAGCAGGATGCCTCACCCTCGTTTAGAGACAGCCCGATCAGAGGGTACTACAGAGGCATCGTCTTAGCCTTCTCAGCAGTCTCCACCACATCAGGAGCCATTATGGGCGACACTACCTCCAGCAGTCCCTATACCGACCCCTTCCGACCAGGAGATTAGGAGTGCGGTAGTCATGTTAGCACAGATGATGGCTGCTCAGCGGCAGCCGATGCCATCTACAGTTGCGGAGTCGTCAGGAGGGCCCGGTAGTTCGAGGGTCCGAGAGTTCTTGGCTCTGAATCCCCCACAGTTTACAGGTATGGACCGGACAGAGGACCCTCAGGATTTTCTGGATCAAATGCAGAGAATCTTCAGGGTTATGCATGCCACGCCTACAGAATCAGTTGAGTTGGCAGCATTTCGGTTACGGGATATCGCCGTGTTATGGTATGAAAGCTGGGAAAGGTCCCGAGGGAGAGATGTTTCCCCTCCCACCTGGTCCTGCTTTTCAGGAGCTTTTCTGGATCATTATCTGCCGCGGGAGATTCGACAGGCCTGGGTAGACCAGTTCCTACATCTGGAGCAGGGGGCCATGAGTGTTCGGGAATATTCCTTGCGGTTTGATTCTTTGGCCCGGTATGCACCAGCCTTTGTTGATACCATGGCATCCAGAGTACACCGCTTCATCATGGGGTTGAATCCAGAATATGTTGAGAATTGCATTACGGCCACACGGCGAGAGGACATGGACATTGCTCGAGTTCAGGCATTTGTCCAGAATATTGAGGGCATCAGACAGCGACATCGGGAGATCAGAAGGGTCAATCAGGAGCAGCGTCGCTGGGACAGGCCAGTTGAGTTATAGAGGGAGGCCTGGGGAGGACCCAGGCCACGATTGTTAGACAGGCCACCCAGGCCCCCGCCTCCGCCACAGCCGCAGGGGGGTAGATTCAGCCGCAGGGGGCAGATAGAGACTGGCCGAGGCTCGCAGATGATAGATTCGCCATTACAGAGGAGGGCAGAGTAGAGTAGGTATACCCTACCACTTTGCCCTATATGCAGTCGACGCCATCCTGGGGCATGCAGATACGGCTCCACCGCATGTTATAATTGTGGCCAAGAAGGCCATTTGATGAAAGATTGTCCAGCCAGAGGCCGAGAGGACCGAGATAGACAGGATAGGGCATCTGCAGGGTCACGAGCTATAGTATCCTCGACTGGGCGCAGGCCCTTAGTTTCAGCAGGCAGGGGTTGGGGCAGATCAGAGGCCTCCAGTACAGGCGCGGGTCCAAGCTGCACATATGCCTTACCAGGGAGGCAAGATTTAGAGGCGTCGCCTGATGTTGTGACAGGTATGCTAACTATCTGCTCACACCCTGCTTATGTGTTGATTGATCCAGGGTCTACTTTGTCCTACATTACTCCATTTGTGGCACGGAAGTTTAGTATTGCACCAGAATTATTGCAGCATCCCTTTTTAGTATCCACGCCCGTCGGTGACTCTATCACAGCTAGCCGAATCTACCGCGGGTGTACAGTAGAGGTTGCTGACCGTTAGACCACAGTAGATCTGGTCGAGTTAGAAATGATAGACTTCGATGCCATAATGGGTATGGATTGGTTAGTACCGTGCTTTGCCAACATTGAATGTTGGACCAAGACGGTCCGATTCCACTTCCCAGGAGAAGCAGTGCGGGAGTGGAAGGGCAGCACCGCTATGCCAAAAGGTAGGTTTATTTCCTACCTTCAGGCGAGAAAGTTGATATCTAAGGGATGTATTTACATCTGGTCAGAGTTCAGGATGTCCAGGTCACAGAAGAGTTAGCATATGAAGAGGTTCCCGTAGCTATCTTAGACAGACAGATTCGCAGGTTGAGGACTAAAGATGTTGCGTCTGTCAAAGTATTGTGGCGTAACAAGAATCGTGAGGAAATGACGTGGGAAGCTGAAGAAGATATGAAAGCCAGATACCCTCACCTATTTCAGGCCTAGTCAGGCGACAGGTATGTCCATATTATTACTTATGCAGTACCATATAGTTGTATGTGTGTGAATGAGAAAGATTGATACTTAGTTATCCAGTGGATCTTAAAATATTGCGTGCAGTACCAGTGTTGGACTTTTCTGCATTTCAGGTTTTTGCTATAGTCCATATTACAGGGGAAACTCTGCCAAAATATTTCTAGAAAGTAAGTTAAGTAGTCCTCTAGTTAGCAATATACATTCGAGGACGAATGTTCTTAAGGGGGGAGAATGTTATACCCCGTAGAGTTTCCGGCACCTAGATGACTTATTCGAACGTTGGTTAAGTATATTTGAAGGCCATACGTGCTAGAGAAAGGCCCGGGAAAAAGACCGGATGAGAAACCTGTCGAACCATCGCGGAAGGAGCCGAGGCAGAGCCCCTCCGCGATGGCAGCGTGTCACGGAGGTGGAGCCTCCGCGTTGGCTCCGTGACAGGTTGGCCTTGTCCAGGCCCAAGTATATAAAGCCCCACTTCGGTTTTAAATGATTAAACACTTATAAAATTCCAGAAACAGAGAGGAAAACGCAGGAGAAGGGAAAGGAACGAAGAAGTAATATAATTTTCATTCGATTACGCTGCTAAACGTTGTCCAAACTTAAACTAACCTTAGATACCGAGGTATTTAGCAGTAGAGAGCATTCCTACGGATTTAGTTTCGTGAAATACGGCCGACGAATCGTCGAGCTACCGAGCTAAGGTAAGTGGAATTGCTCTAAACTAGTGTCTATGTGTTCCTAGCTGTGAAGTGAATATTTCTCCCTTCTGGACCTCTGAAAAGTAGCGAGTTTTCGACCGCCTTTCGATAAGCCTAAGTTTAGGCTATAAACTATATCGAAAGTGACGTTGCTCTTTACAATAAAGCATTATTTAGTATTGATTGACATATTTATGAATGCCGTTGGGAGAAAATAGTTGAAGTACCGGCCGAGCCTCGTCCGACAGACGGATAGTTTGAGGATAAGGTATGTAAAGCTAGTTTCCTCGTCAAGTTAGAAATCTCGGTACAGTACAATAATTTAAAGGCCAGTAGAATGTTCAGAAAGCATGTGTTATGTTATTATGAATGTTGGTACGTTATTAGAAGCATCAAGTTATAACTTGTGTGAAACTTGCTAGCATGATATAGATTCTAATACAAGTGTTAGAAACTGCCCAGCATGCTCAGTATGTGATGTAGTACAGAATGTTAGGATAGCATCGTACTCAGTGGAAACTAGTAAAGCAATGTAATATTTGTAAGACATCTCAGAAATAGAATGATAAGTTAAAATGAAGTTAGAAAGCATGTTAGGAATAGTAAATCATGTTACTATAGAAACTCAATATACAGTATAGTTTTCAGCAGAAACACTATATCCTGTTTAGTATTAGCCCAGTACAGTCTGGCAGAAGACTATATTTATACATATATCCTATCACCAGCCTCAGCATGTATTAAGTACGTACATATTACTCTCACTAGCTCAACATATAGTATATACAAATACCTTACCACTATTAGCTTCAGTATGTGGGGCCTGCAGATAGTATTACTAGTTGAGACCGTTGTATTGTTTGGGGTTGGATTACCTAGCATCCATGATCGCCCCAGGGTTGATAGCTGTATCGACTCGTCCGCCAGAGGACGAGGATACGTCGCTCTACGGAGTGGCATGCCGTCCCACAGGGGACGAAGATGGGATGCCAGTTTTCCCCATATTTGTGCCTTGATCGGCCCTTACGCACCCCCGTCAAGCGGATACGCCCGGGTGTTGATTCAGGAGTCCTCCGGACTCAGATGCAGTTATAGTCAGGGGCTCAGTGAGCCCAAGTGCATACCCAGGGGACCGGCAGGATGCTTACAGGGTTTATAGGAGATGGGATGACCGGGGTAGGGGTATAGATTCTGTGTTGGTTGTACCCCGCGGCTTATGGGGGCCGGGTAAGGTTTGTGTGTGCTATGTTATGTTGTGATATGTTATGCCGTGTTACAGTAGATGCGAGTAGATCGACAGTAGAACGATAAACCCTCAGGTACGACTCCTACTCCTTCCAGTATAATTAAGAGAAGGTATGACTTACATTATCAGACAATTAATCTATTCCTTCCTACTTCAGTTCATCAGTTATGTTATTATTTCAGATATTTCTTTCAGTCATTGCTTTACGTACCCAGTACCAGCGGTACTGACGCCCGGTGGGGCACTGCATTACTTGCCTGCAGGTACTCATAGACGAGCAGGCGATACCTCGTGATTCCTGTCAGCGATCGAGTATTCAGCTCCTGTCATCCGGAGACTGAATTCCAGAGGTGTATTTCATTTCCTTTTGTTGTACAGTACGGGTAGGTCGGGCCCCTGTCCCGATCATTTTCATTGTTATTCCTAGAGGCTTGCAGTCTGTATATATTTCCCTGTGGTCAGATGAGGCGGTCGCGTGAGGCCGTGCAGTTGTATAGCTGTTAGTACTTGTGTTTCCCTTATGTTGGCCGTGTGGGGCCATAGTTCGAAAGTAGTGGTGAGCTTGCCGGTCACGTAGCTATCCAGTACTTCATGGTTAAGTTATAGATAACTAGACAGCATGGTGGCCTTGTCGGCCCGCATAGGTTTCCCTATATTGATATGTTTCTGGTCAGCTGTTGGTACAGGTACAGGAGGCTATAGGCCAATGGGCCGGGGGCTGTGTTTACAGCCGTTATATAGCCCTTTGTTTCCAGAAATGTGAGTTAGAGCCAGCCAGGCACCAGATGTGCCCAGGCTTAGCAGTCCAGTAGTTCAGGTCCTAGTAGGGCACCAGGTGCCAGTCATACCCCCCAGGGCGGGGTGTGACACTCGGTGTACATCATCTCCTTAGAAATACGGACATCATCGACAGGAATAACATGGGTTGGGTCTCCTATACACTTTTATAATATTGATACATGAAATACTGGGTGGACTGCCGCTAGCTCTGGTGGCAACGCCAACTCAGAGGCTACCATGCCAATCTTGTGGATAACTCTGTAAGACCCAATATCTAGGGATCAGCTTTGCCTTTCAGCCAAATTGCATGACGCCTCTCATAGCTGAAAATTTCAGGAAGACCCAATCATCAACAACAAACTCCAGCGCTCAGCAACGTACATACGTATAAGACTTATGCCTGCTCTAGGCCATCTGAAGTCAATCTCTAATAAGGTTCACCTTGTCAATAGCCTGCTGCACTAAGTCTGGCCCCAATAACTCTGCCTCACGGAGTTCAAACCAACCCATTGGTGACCTGCACTTTCGCCCATATAATGCTTTATATGGGGACATCTGAATACTCTATTGCTAGTTGTTATTATAGGAAAACTCAATCAAGGAAACATGATCATCCCAGCTACTGCCAAAATCTAAAACACAAGCACGCAATATCTTCAAGCATTTGAACGGTGCGTTCAGCCTATCCATCCATCTGAGGATGAAATGCAGTACTGAGGCTTACCTGAGTGCCCAGGACTTTCTGGAAAGACTTCTAGAAGTTTGCTGTGAATTGAGCACCTCTGTCAGAAATAATAGATAAGGGGACGCCATGCAGGTGAACTATCTCCCGTATATAAAGCCTAGCAAAATCCTCTGCCGCATGTGTGGTCTTAACTGGCAAGAAGTGAGCTGATTTAGTTAATTTATCAACTATTACCTAGATAGAATCATGCTTCTTGGTTGTTCGAGGAAATCCTATAATAAGTCCATATTAATCACCTCCTATTTCCTGGATGGAATTTCTATATCCTACACTAGACCTCTAGGCCTCTGGTGCTCAACCTTCACTTGCTGGCAATTTGGACACTGAGCTATAAGACTTGTGATGTCCTTTTTCATGCCATTCCACCAATATAGCTGTCTTAGGTCATGATACATCTTTGTGGCACCTGGGTGTACTGAATATCGAGAATAATGAGCTTCATTCATAATCTTTTCCCGTAGCTCACCTACATTAGGTACACATAGACGATTCTGATATCTAAGAACTCCATCGGGTCCACAATCAAATTGGCTCTGCTTCTATTGTGGTATATAGTCTCTTAGTAAGACTAACTTTGCATCATCATATTGCCACTGCTTAACTTCTGCTACCAAGGACGATTCTGCTATGTTTTTGTCACGTCCTAAAATACCTCCTAGACGTGACTGGCACCCGCTAACACCACCGCCAGGCGAACCTATTTTTCCAAACACTTAACCCTTTTCTATAAGAATTGAAATACAATATATGCAACTCCAAACACACCAATAGTCATAAAAATGAAATGATTATCCAACCAAAATCAAGTCTCAATTTATAAGAAACCACACGACCGTTTAAGTAGTGTATCTCTAGTCTATATCCCACACTAAGACCATGGAGCATCTACTAGAGTTACATGAGTTTAGATGTCGGGCATGCCAACCCCATGAAAAGAAAATATATATAAAGAGTAGATAAAGCTGAAATGATAGCCTCCACGAATCGATGTAAAGGCTCACCTCAACAATAGAATCTGCGCGAACGGACTTGTCAGCCATTAATCTCACCTCCCGTAATAGAACCTGCATAGAAATGCAAGTAAGGAGTGAGATATATATAAATATAACTCAGTAAGATCCTCAACCCACCACTTTAATACTCCTGGAACAAGTGTTAGAAAATGCAACCACAATGAGCACAAAAAAATAATATGCACAACAACATATTTCAAAAATATAAAACTCAGTGAAGTCCAAACAAATGTTGAACAAGATCACTATATATATAGATATATATCTCAACGCAACTCACACTCAGGACTTGTCAAACGATAGTGAAAGAGATCAACCTAACACCCCAACTAGCCCTCGACAACATATATAATGCCCCAATAGTACACTACAACAGCAAGTACAAGGCCCCTAACATGCTAAGGTAGAGCATGTATGCCCCTAATAACTATATCATGGTAGTGAAGGAAGGATACCCAACGCCCCAACGCCATGGTACGAGACCACGCCACAACACAAATCAATTATGAAATAATTTTCCTTAGAAACATATTTTTCTCAAAGTAACATATATGGTTGGTGAAAGAATACTGATTCTGCCAAGTACACGCGTGTCCGAATACATGGACCAGGTGGACAAAACAAAATTTTCTTAAAAAAATAAGTTTAAAAAGCAAGCACCAAAGCTTAAAGTCTCACTTACCTCGAATTTACAACTCAAGCACACTTTCTAATATTTTAGAACTATGCTCTCAGGTCTCCAGATCACCTCAAACTACTCAAAAATAGTTTAGAATGGTAAAAAATGCTTCGGTAGAAATTTTCTTAATTTTTAACAAAAAGTCAAATTAGCGGTCAAAGGTTTGACCGAAAAAGTCAACTCTGGTCAACGGGACAGAATTTTCGAACTATGACCACCAATAGATTCTCCTTAATGAGAAGATTCCAGAACATTAATCAAAATCGAATTTTGATAACGTTTTCCGTTTCAAATTGATGATGTAGGTTGAAGAATCCTAGAGCTAAACTTTCTCAATTCTTCAAAATTTCTCCATGTTCTATCCTATAAACTTTCTTATAATCGCGTAATAAAATCAAGAAAAATATTAGGATCATTAACTTTATGATTTGGATCGAAAATCCTTATTTTTATCTCTTTTCTTCTCTTTTTCTTCCTTTCTTCCCTCCTCTTCTGTGTTATAATTTTTTTTCCTAATGCATTTCTTTTTTTTTCCAACAGAAATAGTGTTTTATTTTTCTAGTTCAATTGGGCTTTTGCATTTATTATTATTATTATTATTATTATTATTATTATTTTAAATTATTATTTTCTTTTCTTTTATTGCGTAATTACTAAATAACCCTTTATTAAATTAGGGTTATCACATTCTCCCCTTCTAAAAATAATGTTCGTCCTCGAACGGGATTTGAATCATACCTATAGTGTCAAATAGGTGAGTATATGTATCTCGCATGTCCGCCCCGGACTCCCAAGTAGCCTCCTCGATTGGATGATTGTGCCATAACACTTTGACGGAAGCCACCTTCTTGGACCTTGATTGTCGCACTTGCCTATCGATAATAGATATTGGACCTTCCTCATAAGTCAAATTCTCATTAAGTTCCACATCCTTCGGCTGGATCTTATGACTATTATCATGAACACACATCTAAGCATGGATACGTAAAACACAGGATAAACAACGGATAATCTCGGAGGTAAGTAACGTTTATACGCCACCAATCCAATCTGATCCAAAATATCATAAAGACCAATATATCTAGGACTTAACTAACCTAGTTCAGTCAAATCTCATAACTCCTTTAATAGGGGAAACTTTTAGAAAGACTTTCTCACCCGTCATGAACTTCATATCACGGACTTTCTTATCTGCATAGGACTTTTGTCTGCTTTGTGTTGTCTTAAGTCGTTCTCGTATCAATGCGACTTTCTCCAAAGCTTGCTGAACTAGATCTGGACCTAATAATTGTGCTTCACCAGATTCAAACCATCCAATCGGCGAACAATACTTGCAACCATATAGAGCCTCAAACGGTGACATCTATATACTCGATTGGTAGTTGTTATTATAAGCAAACTCTGCCAAAGGAAATTGATCGTCCCAATTTCCACCAAAATTGATTGCACAAGCCCTAAGCATATCCTCCAAGATCTGAATAACCCGTTCAGACTGTCCGTCAGTTTGCGGATGAAAATCTGTACTCAACTTGACTTGCAAACCCAATGATTTTTGAAAAGACTTCCAAAACTCAAGAGTGAATTGTGCACCTCGATCAGATATTATTGAAATAGGCACACCATGAAGCCGAACTATCTCACGAAGGTAAATATTTGTTAACTGCTTCGCAGTATGAGTAACCCATATTGGAATGAAATTTGCTGACTTTGTGATTCTGTCCACAATCACCCAAACTGGTCATGTTTCTTGAAAGTACTTGGCAACCCAACAACAAAATCCATAGTAATTCTCTCCCACTTCCACTCTGGGACAATCAAGTTTTGCATTACTCCCCCAGGTTTTTGATGTTCATACTTGACTTGTTGACAATTTAAGCAACTAGTCACATGCTTCGAAGTATCAACCTTCATACCCTTCCACCAGTACAATCCAAGAAAGTCTTGATACATTTTTGTAGCACCTGGGTGAATGGAGTATCGTGAACTATGAGCCTCTTCAAGAATCAACTGTTTCATATCACCCATAATGGGAATACACAATCTACCATGTCGATGAAGCACGCCTTCACCATCAATAGAGAATGACTGAACGCCCTCAAATCTCGTAGTCTAGCAAGGTAGGGATCTTCATATTGGTGAGTCTTGACTTGTCCAACTAAGGACAATTGTACCATCATACCCGCTAGTAACTTTCCCGACACTATATGATCAATTTAAACTCCCCAATTGGCCAATGCCTGAATATACATAACCATAGATCGCTTTTCAATAGTGAACCAGGCCAAACTACCCATAGAATTTCTACTCAAGGCATCCGCCACCACATTCGCCTTCACAGGGTGATACAAAATAGTAAGATCATAATTTTTAAGTAACTCTAACCATCATCATTGTCTCAGATTCAAATCTTTTTTCTTGAATATGTATTGTAGACTCTTATGATCATTATAGATTTCACATGGCTCACCATAAAGATATTGACGCCAGATCTTTAGTGCAAATACGACTGCGACCAATTCCAAGTCGTGAGTTGGATAATTCTTCTCATGAATCTTTAATTGTCGAGACACATATGCCACCACCTTACCATTCTACATTAAGACACAACCCAATCTAACTCGAGATGCATCGCAATAAATAGTGAAACCACCCTCCGCTGTAGGTAACGTCAAAATCGGAGCCGTAGTCAATGCAGTCTTTAATTTTTGAAAACCTTCTTCACATCCATCAGACCATTGGAATACTACACCTTTCTGAGTTAAATGTGTCAATGGAGCGGCTATCTTTGAGAAGCCCTCCACAAACATTCTGTAATAGCTAGTCCAAGAAGCTGCGTATCTCTATAGGAGTACTGGGTCGAGGCCAATCTTGAATCGCTTCAATCTTCCTTGGATCAACTTGGATTCCATCCCATGACACTATGTGTCCCAAAAAGGAAATTGTGCCCAACGAGAACTCACATTTTGAGAACTTGGAATAAAGCTTTCGTTCTATAAGTGTTTGTAACACAGCTCTCAGGTGTTATTCATGTTCTACCACACTCCGAGAGTAGATCAGAATGTCATCAATGAACACAATCACAAAATGGTCTAAGTATGGCCTGATTACCCTATTCATGAGGTCCATAAATGCTGCAGGTGCATTAGTTAACTCGGAAGACATCCCCAAAAATTCAAAGTGCCCATATTTGGTCCGAAAAGCTGTCTTAGAGATATCCTCGGTCTTGATTCTTAGCTGATGGTAACCAGATCTCAAGTCAATCTTGGAAAAGTGAGTAGCACCCTTTGGTTGATCGAATAAATCATCAATACGAGGTAACAAATATTTATTCTTGATTGTCGCCTTATTTAACTGTTTATAATCAATGCACATTCTCATTGTACCATCTTTCTTTTTCACAAACAACACAGGTGCACCCCAAGGAGATACACTAGACCTAATGAACCCCTTATCAAGTAACTCTTGGAGTTGAACCTTTAGTTCTCTCAACTCAGCTAGAGCCATACAGTATGGAGGAATAGAAATAGGTTGAGTTCCTGGGACTAAATCAATGCTAAACTCAATTTCTCTTATTGGGGATAACCCAAGAAAATCTTCTGGAAATACATTTATAAATTCTCAAACAATAGGAACACTGTCAATAGTTACATCCTCCACTCGAGTATCATGAATGGTAGCAATAAAACCCAAACACCCATGATTAATCATTCGACGTGCCTTTACATAAGATATTATATTTCCTTGGGTCATAGGAGTCAAGCCTTTCCACACCAAAGGTGGTTCTCTAGGAAAATTAAAATGTATAAGCTTATCATAGCAATCAACCAAAGCATAACTTGATTACAACCAATCCATACCCATAATCACGTCAAAGCTAGACATGGGTAACTCTAGTAGATCAACTACGGTGTCCCTATCCTAAACAGATATCACACAGTCTCTATAAACTCTATCCACTGCCAAAGTCTCCCCCACTAGGGTCATAACCATATATGGCGCAATAAGCGACTCAACTCTTTGTTCTAACAATATAGCAAAAGATGGAAACCATATAATACGTAGAACTAGGATCAATAAGAGCATGCGCCCCATGAGAATTGACAATGATAATACCTGTGACTACTTCATTATATGCCTCGATATCCTATCTATCCATAGTGAATAATCTCGGTGGTCCACCTGCTCCCTGAGCAACCTGTGCACCTTGTCGACCCTGTCCACGAGCAATCTCTTAAGTGACCCTAGTTGGCTGAGCCTGAGCAGGTGTACCTGTAGCAGTTCCCTGAAGATGTGTTGTAGCTTGAATAGTACCAGAGTTCCCCTTAGGAAAATATTTAGCAATATGCCCCTTTTCACCACAAGTAAAACAAAGAGCAGCAACCCCATAACAACGACCACTATGATGCCTACCACAATTAGGACACTTCTGATGTGGACTTGACTGATATGAGCTGTTACCCTTTCTCTGCATCTGTTGTTGACCCTGTCTAGCTGGATTATCACCTCTCGAAGACTGTACCACTGAATCTGACTGCGTAGGCCTGGATTTCCCACGATGATGGCCATTCTTGCCCCTAGATAGAGCACCACTGAATCCGCCTGTGTTGCATGCCTTTTTGCTCTCTCGCTCAGCTCTTTCCATTTCTAAATAGGACTCACAACGGAGGGCAGTGTCAACTACGTCTGAATAGGTGCCACTTCACACATCTCATATCACAGAACCACGGTAATGATGCTCAAGTCCATCCACGAATCATCTCACCTTCTCCCTCGGGTCTTCAACTAAAAATGGAACATACCTAGATAACTCAGTGAACTTAGCCTCATACTATGTAACTGTCATAGCTCCCTGGCGTAGGTTATTAAACTGACGTCTCATGTCGTCTTGTTTGCTCAAGGGAATGAACCTATCCTTAAACATTGTTGAAAACTCTAACCAAGTGATACATGGTAACCCTTCTTGTCTGCCTCACTGAAATAAAGTCCACCATGCCTCTCCAGACCCTGAGAAAAGGAAAGTGATAAATTCCACACCTCAAGTCTCTTTCAACCCCAATGTAGTCAGTATCTTTTCACAATGTTCAATGAACTTCTGAGGTTCAATAGAAGTTGGCGTTGCATCGAACTCTAGTGGCTTAAGATCCATGAAATTCGTAAGATCTTTGGATTGCCCAGTAGTTGCAACTGAATGAACAGTCGGTTGACGGGTCAACTAGGGTGTCTGTGTAGCTGCAACATTCAACTGAACTTGTGTTTGCACTTGCGAATTAGTTTGAGGAACTGAAAGTCTACCATGATTAGGCACCAATGCCTCTAACACATTCAAGAATCTCATTACTACATTTGTAGGAAAGGCAACAGTAGGTACAATAGCTGGCACTACCGATGGAGCATCTTGAACAACCTGTTCCTATACTCGCTCCGGAGCAGCAACTCGGGGTTGACCCCCATTCACAATTTCAGGCTGAGGATTGGCCTGTGCCCTAGTTTGAGCCCTTGTTTGATGGGCCCAGCTCGACTACCACCGGGGGTAGTACCATGCCCCGCATCCCGTCCAACTGGTGCCTTTGATCGACTAGCAGATGAATACGTACGTTTTTTAGCCATCTGCGAAATAAATATTTCAAGATTAGACTTGAAACAATTCAACGCATGAATAAAGAATGAAAGAAGGGAAAACATCCTAAATGTTCGGTAGCCTTGAGGTCATATGTATGGCTTCCTACATACCCATGAACAATACTCTACTAAACACTTCTCCATGACTCGGGACTTAAAACCTAAGCTCTAATACCAGCTTTGTCACATCCCGAAATACCACCTAGACGTGACTGACACCCGCTAACACCACCGCCAGGCGAACCTATTTTTCCAAACACTTAACCCTTTTCTATAAGCATTGAAATACAATATATGCAACTCCAAACATATCAATAGTCATAAAAATGAAATGATTATCAGACCAAAATCAAGTCTCAATTTATAAGAAAGCACACAACCGTTTAAGTAGAGTATCTCTAGTCCAAATCCCAAACTAAGACCATGGAGCATCTACTAGAGTTACATGAGTTTAGTTGTCGGGCATTCCAACCCCAAGAAAAGCAAATATATATAAAGAGTAGATAAAGCTGAAATGATAGCCTCCACGAATCGATGTGAAGGCTCACCTCAGTAACAGAATCTGCGTGAACGGACTCGTTAGCCACTAGTCTCACCTCCCGTAACAAAATCTGCATAGACATGCAAGTAAGGAGTGAGATATATATAAATATAACTCAGTAAGATCCTCGACCCGCCACTTTGATACCCGTGGAACAAGTGTTAGAAAATGCAACCACAACGAGCACAAAACAATAATATGCACAACAACATATTTCCAAAATATAAAACTCAGTGAAGTCCAAACAAATGTTGAACAAGATCACTATGTATATAGATATATATCTCAATGCAACTCACACTCAGAACTTGTCAAACGATAGATAAAGAGATCAACCTAACACCTCGACTAGCCCTCGGCAGCATATATAATGCCCCAATAGTATACTACGGCAACAAGTACAAGACTCCTAACATGCTAAGGTAATGCATGTATGCCCCTAGTAAATATATCACATTAGCGAAGGAAGGATACCCAACACCATGTTACGAGACCATGCTACAACACAAATCAATTATGAAATAATTTTTTTAAAAATATATTTTTCTCAAAGTAACATATATGCGGTTGGTGAAAGATCACTGATTTTTGCCAAGTACACGCTTGTCCCAACACATGGACCAGACAGACAAAACATAATTTTTTAAAAAAAACAGGTTTAAAAAGCAAGCACCAAAGCTTAAAGTCTCACTTACCTCGAATTTACAACTCATGCATACTTTTCAATATTTCAGAACTATGCTCTTGGGTCTTCGGATCACCTCAAACTATACAAAAATGGGTTTAGAATGGTCAAAAACCCTTTGGTAGAAGTTTGCTTAATTTTTAACAAAAGTCAAATTCTCGATCAAAGATTTGACCAAAAAGTCAACTCTGGTCAACGGGGCAGAATTCCAGAACTACAACCACCAATAGATTCTTCTTGATGAGAGGATTCCAGAACATTAATCAAAATTAAATTTTGATAACGTTTTCCCTTTCAAATTGATGATTTAGGTTGAAGAACCCTAGAGCTAAACTTTCTCAATTCTTCAAAATTTCTCCATGTTCTATCCTATAAACTTTCTTATAATCGCGTAATAAACTCAAGAAAAAGAGTAGGATCATTACCTTTATGCTTTGGATAGAAAATCCTTATTTTTCTCTCCTCTTTTTTCTTCCTTTCTTCCCTTCTCTTCTGCATTTTTTTCCTTTCTGCGTTATAAATTTTTTCCTGATGCATTTCTTTTTTTGTTCCAGCAGAAATAGTGTTTATTTTCTAGTTCAATTGGGCTTTGACCTTTATTATTATTATTATTATTAGCCAACTGCTATAGAGTCTTCGTCATTTTAATCCTATCAACCTGAATATGACTCAAGATACCTATAGACTTGCGACTTAGTGCATCAGCTACAATATTTGCCTTGCCCGAATGATACAGAATGCTAACATCATAATCTTTCAGCAATTCTAACCACCTTCTCTAGCGTAAATTCAACTCCTTCTGCTGAAATAAATACTGGAGGCTCTTATGATCTGTGAAGATATCAACATGTACCCCGTATAAGTAGTGGCGCCAAATCTTCAATGCAAATGCCACTGCGGCCAACTCAAGATCATGGGTAGGATAATTTTGCTCGTACTTCCTCAACTTTCTAGAGGAATAAGCAATAACCTTGCCGTGTTGCATCAGAACACAACCTAGCCCAACTCTCGGGGCATTACAATAGACCATATAACCCTCGACACCTTCTGAAGAGTCAGGACAGGTGAAGTCAGCCTATCTTTCAAATCCTGAAAACTTCGCTCACATGCCTCTGTCCCCTGAAACTTAGCTCTTTATGAGTCAACTTTGTCAATGGTGCAGAGATAGTAGAGAAACCTTCCACAAATCGACGATAATAACCTGCTAACCCCAAAAAGCTACGAACCTCTGTAGGATTCAAGGGTCTGGGCCAACTCTTTACTACCTCTATCTTCTGACTATCCACTCTTATACCTTCAGTTGTAATTACATGACCAAGGAAAGCCACAGATGTTAGCCAAAATTCACACTTAGAAAATTTAGCGTACAACTTGTGCTCCTGGAGTGTCTGTAACACAATTCTCAGGTGATCTACATGCTCAGCCTCTGATCGTGAATAGATTAGGATGTCACCGATAAAGACAATCACGAGTACATCAAGGAAGGGCCTAAACACCCTATTCATCAAATCCATAAAAGTTGTTGGGGTATTAGTAAGCCCAAATGACATCACTAAGAATTCATAATGGCCATATCTGGTTCTGAAGGCAGTCTTAGAGATATCAACTTCCCTAACCTGTAACTGATGGTATCCGGATCTCAAGTCAATCTTTAAGAAGCATCTGGCACCCTGTAATTGTTCAAATAGGTCATCAATCCTAGGAATTGGATAATTTTTCTTAATCATAACCTTATTCAGCTGACTGTAGTCAATACAAATTCTTAACGATCCATCTTTCTTTCGTGCAAACAACACCAGTGCACCCCACGACGACACACTGGTCGGATAAAACCCTTCTCGAGCAAATTTGCCAACTGCTCCTTTAATTCTTTTAGTTCTGCTGGGGCCATTCTGTATGGAGGGATCAATATAGGCTGAGTACCTGAAAGTAGATCAATAGCAAATCTATCTCCATTTTAGGAGGAATTCCAGGCAAATCCTCTGGAAAGACCTCGGGGAACTCATTTACAACAAAAATTAATTGAAGAGTCGTAGGCTCACATTCTAAGTTTCTTACCCGAACCAAGTGAGAAATAAAACCTTTGTACATCAACTTATGGGCCTTAAGGTATGAAATAAACTTACCTTTAGGCGTAGAGACATTACCCATTCCCAGACTGGCTCACTGGGAAAATGGAATCTAACAACCTTGGCTCTGCAATCAACATAGCATAACATGCCGCCAACCAATCCATGCCCATAATAACATCAAAATCAACCATTTCAAGCTCAACTAGATCAGCTAAGGTTGATCTATCACATACCAATACTGCACAGTTCTGGTAAACTCATCTAGCTAACACAGATTCACCAATTGGCATAGAAACAACAAATGGTATAGATAATAACTAAGGGTCTATCTCAAACTAACTCGCAACCAATGGTGTAACATAAGAAAGTGTAGAACTAGGGTCAAGCAAGACATATACTGCACGAGAATAAATAATCAAAGTACCTGTAACAACACCAGGTGAGGTCTCCTGGTCCTGTCGACCGCCCAAAGCATAAAATTGATTTTGGGTTGCCCTAGAACTAGAAGTCTCTCTCCCTCTACCTCTGCCATGGCCTGCTGCCAGCTGAGGATCATGTATGGGAGGTCGAACAGAGGATGATGAAGCAACTGTTGATTGCGCCTGATCCGCCTCGACCCTATCTGAACAATCCCTCATAAAGTGTCGTAGCTGCCCACAATGATAGCATACATTCTTCCCCTGACGACACTGAACTAAATGAGATTTCCCACACCGAGGACAAGGAGGCAATGATGGTCGCCTCTTCCCTTCCCGCTCCTATTGTCGAGAGTTAGACGGAGCTGGACCTTGGTCTCTTCTCTATCCCTGAAACAGAGGTGGGGCACTCCCTACAGGCCTAATTGACTACTTGGATGACTGAGCCCCTAGGTCACTCTACGGCCCTCTATAGGGACCCACAGTCCTAGCTCTCTTTCATCTTCTGCTATCTTTGAGTATCCTATAATTGATGAACTAAATCCTCTATCCTCTGGGCGAAAGCCTGAGTTTGTGCAATGTCCATGTGCTCCTGAGTAGATATCCCTAAACAATCTCAAGCTATATGAAGCCCCAACCTTAAGACGAACCGATGAACTCTATCCTCCATCATCTGAACCATGTGCAAAGCATACCTGGCAAGAGAATTAAATAAAATATAATACTCATGCACACCCATGGACACTCATACTTTCCAGCTCTAGGTGCAAAAACTTCTCAGCCCGAGCTTGTCGAAGCTCTCGGAGTAGATAGTGGTGCATAAAAGCCTCGGAGAACTCTTCCCACTTAGTTAGTAGTGCATCGGCTCATCTGGAATGAGCCCAAGCCTCATAACACAATAGTCACATCACGTAGTCTGAAGGCCGCCAACTCTACTTTATCAGCCATTGTAGCTCGCATCACCTTCAACACCCTATAAGTCTGATCAATAAAGTCCTGAGGATCCTCGTTCGAGTCTGATCTGGTGAATATAGGAGGGCTCAAACTCAAGAAATCGCGGGCCCTGGAACTCTCAATTGCCTGGAATCTATTTCTCTCTATCACCTCCAATCATTGCTCCTGACTTGTGGCTATACGATCCATCAGCTGAACAACTCCCTCAAGACCCTGTCCTTCTGGAACAACGGGAGGTACCGTAGGTGTGGGAGTGTCTACCACTATACTACCCTCAGGTACTGCTGGTGTGGGAGGAGTTGGTGGTCTATCTGCCATTGCTCTAACTGGTGCTGGAGGAGTTGTAATACCTGCTGCAAGAGACGCACTCTAAGCCTCTAACTTGTCTCCTTGATCCACTGGAGGGCGACTAGTAGCCTCTCTAATGGCTGTGCTAATCAACCTCATAGTCATTTTCCTTGTCACAAACATACTCTGAAACAATAACACGATTTAGATATCGTAGTACTTATGACCTTTCCATATAATATGAACTATTAGTAAAAGAAGTGAAATAATTCCTAGATGTCCTGTAGCCTCCTGATTATAAGTATGGTACACAATATACCCATAAGTAAGACTCTACTAGACACGGTTTTGTGGATTCTCTATGACACGACTTCGCTCTGATACCAAGTCTGTCAAGCCTCAAAATTGGGGTAGGGCACAACTGGCACTCGAGTCATGATTGATCAAGAAGCCAGCTATATAGCATCCATAAATGTAACACTAAGGCTGACCAAGCCACCTGTCACAATCAACCAAGATAAATATTGGACCCATAATGTCTCAATAATAATGAATATGCAACCTGGAAAGCCGACAAGGCTACAACAAAGCTAAATAGAGCAATGGAAAACCAACACGACACACAACCAAAACTACTACACAAACTAGTCTACATCAGCCTCTACAGAGTAACAAACTAAAATGCATGGGACAGGGCCCCGGCCAACCCATGTTGTACACAAAACTCAAAATAGTCAAAACTAGGACATGGATCCTAGAAGAGAGGAGCATACTACTATTCCGCTAAAATATGGCTCCTACTACGTCTGATGTCTGAGCCTCGGCTTGTACCTGCAACACAATTGCAGGAAGGGTCCCCTGATGAAGGGACGTCAGTACGAATAAAATATATTGGTATGTAAGGCTAAAAACTATAAACATATAAAATAACAATGATAATTGAGCCATAAATAAGGAATAGTAACAACCCAAAATCTTGAAAATTAAACCTAGCAATAACTCAATATTGAAGTGTAAATGCAATCATCTAATGCACAACAAAAACTATAATTGAAATGCCAGTGGCAAACCGACCTTAAAATCCATATAAAATTCGTCCAGCCAGTGTACCGCACCGGGGTAAAAATAAAAATGCCTCCATCCGGTGTACCACACTTGGGTAAGATAAAAATACATCCAGCTGGTGTACCACATCGGGGTAAAATCAATAAATCTTAAACAAAATCATAAACGGAGCCGATATGGCGTATCTTAGACTAATTTAACACGTATAGCATAGAAATGACGAATACTAAATATGTGGCCTACATAGGCCTCCTTCGTAATGCATAACTGCAAGTGAGCACATATAACATGTAAAGCTAGAAAATAGCACTTAAATGCATGTATTCAAAACTTTTATAGATCATAAGGAACTGCGGATGACCTAAGAGTTTCAAAAAGATTTATAGATCGTGTTCAAGGGACATTAGAGCTCGGAGATTCGCTAGCTTGTTGTTCAGCTTAAGGGAAAAGGATTATAAAATCTCCCCTTAGCGTGGCATATTTCATAAAATACACATAAGATAAAGTACAACCATAACTAGGTAATCCTAATTCAATAAGATCGTTTACCCTTAATAGCTTGCGACGTCTGTACTTGGCTTAAAATCGTTTACACGTCATCATCTGGCTCTTTCACAAATTTCAGTTAGCAACCAGACCTTTAAACACATTTAACATCACCTATATATATATATATAATATACAATAAGGACCATCTAACAATGCCCATGCTGAGGGGTCTCCAACTCGATGTACAACTACGACAACAACCAACACAATATCATACTTTAGATGCCTCACTTCGGTTTGGCATAATATGAACATTTAACCTCGATAAAACATGAAAATTTGAAGCTTAAATGAAGCTTAACATACTTCCTCAAGACTTGTAAAGAGGTTGCTGATCCTTGTTCGGTTTGTTTGTTATATGGGTGTATAACTACACGCAAGTGCACGTGGTCAAACAAGTAGTAAAGTGGCTTAAGTAAGCCAAGTATCGATCCCACAGGGACTGGGATGAGGTAACAAATTACTTAAGTGTTACTATATTTATTCTAAAAATGGAGACAACAGTGCAACGAAGAGTTTGATATATTTTGATTTCTAATTTTATCCTAAGTCTACAAAGATTAGATAATTTGAGTTTGAACTATGAATGTGAGCATGCTGAGGTTAAACGAACATGTAAGGAAATAAATTATCGATATAATTTGGTAAACTTTTCCTTCGGTTGCTAGTCAAGAACGATTGCCAATGGATTAAAACTCTAGTATTTACCCCAACTTAAGAATCATGAACCGTCCACCTACATTTCTGTGATTAAACGAAATTCATGTTCTAGCCATACAAAACCGGTTCCTTAATTGACTAATACGACCTTCAGGTATATTTCTATCCTGAAGATAAATCAATTCTCAATTTTCCCAAACCAAGAAAAGATCATATCCCATTGATTCACAACTTTCCAATTTCTTGCTCTCTCGAGTGAAACCGGACTTTTTAGATGCACATTAATATAGGCCACACATTAATGCAGTAAGAACAAGAATCAATAGAACAACCATGGAAGAAAAGATTAAAAACCAAATTGATCAACAATCACATTTCAATACAATTGTTATTAACCTCAGCAAGAAGAGGAATTAGCCACTTATTTGTGGATTAAACATCGTTAAATGAGTGTTAAACATACAAGCAATTGAATGAAGAAGAAGGAGATAGAGAAAAACCCTTATAATTTCGTCCCCTCAACTGCCTGTAACCCACGTTCTTGCTCCACCAAGTAAGAATATTGAAAAATGAACCTAAGTGTTCAATTTATACTAGTGGAAATTTTTCCCGGAATAACAAGCAACGTGTCACGGAGTGCATCGCGGAGCACTGCCTCCGTGACACGCCACCGACGCGGACCCTCACTGGAAGTTGGGGGTCCAGGTAATCAGGCTCAACATGGCACGGCGTGCAATGCGGAGCCAGGCCACCGTGCCACGGACCCAACGCGAACCCTCTCTGGAAATTGGGTGAAAATTCCCTATCCAGGCAGAAGGCCTCCGCGATGGCAGCGTGACACGGCTCCATCGCGGAGCCTCTTTATTTTGTGCCTTCCAATGCCTTGTCCTTTGCTCACATTCGAGTCCAACCCCGATCTATTCCAACATGCATTTTAGCTTCCCAAAATCACATTTTACCTGCAAAACAATGCTAATCATGTTGGTTAGTATAAATTCACATTTTATTACCAATCACATAAGAATGTATAAACATTGATAGATAAACAAGGCTAAAATGACACATTTGAGTCTCACTTGGGCATATAAATTTGCCCAAGATCACTTACCCCACACTTAAATCCTTGTTCATCCTCAAACAACAATCTTACATCACAAGCAATTTACACCCAAACCTCGCTACTTTGGTTCGACAATTTAGGTTACGGTCATACCGATTATTCAATACAACAAATCATCACGAAAACATGCATGGTCCTATCAATGCAATGACCTTCAATACATCAAGACCTCCTAGACTTAAGAATCGACTCTCGATATTAGCAAACTCATGCAAATCAGCTGATCAAGACATCCGACAGGAAAATTAATCTTTCATCAAGCATGTGCCTTCACAACACAAGAGAAGTTTCCCCTTTTTGATCATATAAACTCACAAAATTTCAAGCAGGGGCATATAAACACAATTTCTCTCTCTCTCTCCCAAAAGAATTCACATGCATCATGTCATGACCCATAAGTTTGCCTTTAGTGTATTACTCCACTAATATAAAGAAGTGTGATATAGGATCACGTAGGACTTTAACGGGTTGTAATGTAAGCTACGGAACTAGTAAATGTTGGGCTAGCCAATAATAGCCACTAGTATCCTTAAGCGCCTTTTCAATACATCCCATCAAACTCATGGTCATTGTTTCTTTCTTCATCTTCCCAATCTTGAAGTATTTCTTTAGTTTGGCCCATCTTGTTAAGCACACTTGACACAACAACAAAGATTATTCATGCACCTTCATTATAGTTTATTTATAACAAGTGCACCTTCAACCGTTTATTTTCTTCCATCACTCTGCTTTTCTTTTCTTTTCACCATTCTCACTCTTTGACACTTTGGGAAAATGATTTTCTCTTCTTAAGCGCTTAAGAGTTTTGGATCAAATTTGCGGCTAATGAAAAGAAGGGATTAAGCTCGGTTTACACTTTTTGACAAAAGAAAAAATTAATAGGCTAAAGGCTCAACGGGTTGACTAGGGTACACAATCAAGGTGGGTACAATAATGAAAAATAGAAACTTTCGGTTAAACACAAAGAAATGCCTACATCCTTTTCTACAATACACCTCCTTCATTTCGTTTTGTACACCCACCAGGCAAGTTCTAGACACTTCACAATGGCATGGAATAACAAAACCTCACATCACACACTTATTGCACATGCTCAATTCGAGACGTATTCACAGACTCTCCAATCAGCTAATTACAGGAATTCAAACATTAAGCCTCAATCACACTGAATCGACTCTATGGCCTAGGTATCTCAACATATTTACAAAGTTGCATGCTTTCATACGAATCACATTTGCATTTTAAATATCATGTACAACACGCAACCAAAATTCCGCAACCATAAAGTAACTACAAGTTTTGGGATGCACCCCACAAAAGAAAAACAACTGAAAAATAAATGAAAAATCTACTCCTAACGACTACATTTCCCTTAAGACGGTCGTCATCCATCCATCATAGGGAACGGTCACTAACTAGAACTTCGGTTCAATGGGACCATTCTCGGTAAAAGAACCGAAAACCAACGCCGAGAAACCCAAGAATTGAAATTTTTTTTAAAAACATCGATCATTTCAATTTTAAAAATATCGATCAATTTGATAAACAAACATATGTACAGACTCAGCTAGCAACATTCAGCAACACACAACAGTTTCACATATATTTACAATACAGAACAACAACTTAACAATCACAAATCACAGGGTCAGAAAATTTTGTTCACAGGCACAACAACAGATTAGGACATACATAACAGCACGACCAGCACCTAACTATTCCCACCCCACACTTATCTCGAACACTGTCCCCAGTGTTCTCAAAAATTAAAATAGCCCAAAAATTGGGTGGTGGAACTCCCTAATCAATCAAAGTACTCCACTTCTTCATCAGGTGTTGCTGCTTCATCTCCCATGTCTTAATCACCCCCATCGTCATCATCGGACTCCACATCGGAGTCCTCCCGACGTGTCTCCTCGTCTGTGGGGACATCATCATCCGTGGGCTCTACAAATGCTGGCCCCACTCGGCATAGAGCCCTGGCGTTTTCGCCAAAAGGGTAGTCCAGCTCGAGCTGCCATAGCTCCTCTTCTGTTGCCGGCCTCCCGCCTATCCTCAGCTGGAGCATCTACATCCCATACATGCGAGCCATATACTGATCATCACGAGCATGTCACTCGCCTAGTGTAAGCACTGGCCCGTGGGTGGTGTCGGGTGCCTTAGTTTTAGTGACATCTAAGGCCCGCCGCTCCATCTGCGGGATATAATCAAGGGCCTCTTCCTCAACATCTAGGCCCCTTAAGAATGTGGTGAGTAGCCCACCAAATCCGTATCTGTGCCCCTGATGCAACCGGGCTCTCTTCATGGCGGAGATAATCACCGCCCCCACGTTGATCTCCAGCCCTTTCATCAGGGCGTACAACAGGCATACACGATCCCGGGTTACATCTGTCATATATATCCCCGGGATTAGGCAGGAACAGACGATCTTAAGCCATATCCTGGCTTCCCTCTTCATCTGTGAATAGGGCAAAGTCTGATGGTAGCCCCTCTCCTTGTGTCTGCTCCATCTAGCTGTCGATCGGGTTCCACACAAGGTGCGTCTGATGTCTGCATATGGTGGAGTGATGTTCAGCTGTCTAAGCACATGGGCGTCTGTGTCCCGCACCCCTATGATAGCATTGAGGTGGTGGGGCTCAAAGGTGACTATTTGCCCTCTGATTTTGATGGTGTGACTTCTGAGAGTCGGGTTCCAATTGGCATAGAATTCCCAAATCAGGTGCAAGCTGCATTCCTTGGGCTCTTCAAAGATGAAATTGAGCCCAGCTGCCTCGATCCTGTGGACAATCCTAGGGAACTCCTGTGCCAACGGTTCCCGAGCTATGTGTTCCTCGGGGAAGTACTTGCTCTCCTTGTGCTTGGCATACCACTTCTTCCCCTCTTCTGTCACCCACCTGGTTCCATATTGGCGGCGTTGGCCGCGTGGAACCGCTGGTGCTGCTGGGACTGCTGTGCCCAGTCTGATTCTCTTTCTTCCGGCGCCAGATGTCGATGCGCCTTTCCCCTTTTCTTGCCTACTTACCATTTTTCCTGTCAACCCAAATAGATAAGATTAATGTTTAGCCAATGAGTATTAGCTTCGACTAAGGTCGGGTTAAGCTAGGCTACCCCACACTTAGTCCTTAACCAAAATTACAACATTCCGGCAAGATCATGCTTATTTACACAAACCAACAACCAACTATACAATCATGCTTAGTGCATTCGAAGAATTCGACGGTATATATTCTATGTACTACTCAGACTTCGTACAGCTAACCACAATCATTACCCTCGATAACATTTTATTCCATCGCACTTAGCAAGGAAAAACAAAGAAACGAAACAACGAGAATTTATCTACACGAACCTATACAACTCACCCAATTCTTGCAAATTTCACTATTCCCCTAACCCGAGAATTCGTCGGTTTTTTAACATCATAACAATTAGCACATCGACTAATCTCACTCAACATGTACAACCCGGCATGAATTTCACAAGTTTACTACATTTTTCCACTTCAACTTCAAAAACAAGCCCTAAATATGATTGTATCAACAAAATTCGATTAAATTATGCAATTAACGAGTTCAAGCAATCACAATGATACTCCGAACATCCATCAACAATAATTCAATTGAATTTACGCTTAATTTCTACTTAGGGAAAGTTTAGCTCACCTCACATGCTCAATATCGAAGAAAATCGACAAGAAATGAGATGGAATTTAGGAACATACCTTAACTTTGAAGAATTGAAGAAAACTCAATGAAATCCTTGGCCTATTCCGTGTCATGTTGAAGGGGGAGGGGTTTTAGGGAGTTTGGTCGCGGAGTGTGTGAGAAATAAAGAAAATTTGAGGGGGATTCGTTGTTTAAAAGTGAAAAAATCGCGTGGGTCACCCGGCGACCCGGTGTGACCCATCGTGATATACACAACAACGTGTCACGGAGTGCATCGCGGAGCACTGCCTCCGTGACACGGAGCTGTCGCGAGGGTGTTCTGGAATTTTTTTAAAATTCCGGATTTATACCTCAACGTGTCACGGAGTGTTATACCCCGTAGAATTTCCGGCACGTAGATGACCTATTCCCACGTTGGTCAAGCATATTTGAAGGCCATACGTGTTGGATAAAGGCCCGGGAAAAGATCGGACGAGAAGCCCGTCGAACCATCGCGGAAGGAGCCGAGGCAGAGCCCCTCCGCGATGGCAGCGTGTCACGGAGGAGAGGCCTCCGCGATGGCTCCGTGACACGTTGGCCTTGTCCAGGCCCAAGTATATAAGCCCCCACTTCGGTTTAAAATCATTTCATCACTTAATAATTTCCAGAAACCGCAGTGAACAGAGGGAAAACGAAGGAAAATTATAAATTATCGTCCGATTACGCTGCCAAACGCTGCCCAAACTCAAATTAATCCTAGATACCAAGGTATTTAGCAGCAGAGAGCATTTCTACGGAATTAGTTTCGCGAAATACGGCCGACGAATCGGCGAGCCACCGAATCAAAGTAAGTAGAATTGCTCTAAATTAATGTCTATGTGTTCCTAGCTGAGAAGTGAATACTTCTCCCTTCTGGGCCGCTGAAAAATAGCGAGTTTTTGACCGTCTTTCGATAAGCCTAAGTTTAGGCTATAAATTAAATCGAAAGTAACGTCACTCTTTACAATAACGTTGTATTTAGTATTGATTGACGTATTTATGAATGCAGTTGGGAGAAAATAGTTGAAGTACCGGCCGAGCCTCGTCCGACGGACGAATATTCAAAGATAAGGTATGTAAAGTTAGTTTCCTCGGCAAGTTAAGAAATATTGAGACAGTATGGTAATTTACAGACCAGTAGAATGTTCAGAAGTTGATTATCGTGTTATTATGAATATTGGTGCAATATGAGAAACTTGGGGTTGTAATGTGTACGAGACCTATCAGTATGATATAGATTCTGACGTAAGTGATTAAGATTGCCCAGTATATTCAGTATGTGAGGTAATATGCCATGTTATGATATTGTTGTGTTTAGCTGAAACCTCGCGAAGTAGTACCGTATTCGTGAGGCATTCCAAACATAGAATAGTAACTAAATATGGTTTAGAAAGCATGTTAGAAGTAGGAAATCATGTTAATACAGAAACTCAGTAAACAGTATAGCTTTCAGCAGAAACACCTTCTTGTATAACCTTTGCCCCAGTACAGTTTGATAGGAGGCTATATTTATATTTATACTTACCTGTCTCAGCATGTATCAGACACGTACAGATTACTATTATTAGCTCAGTATGTGATTTATATGATACCTTATACCTGTTAGTCTTAGTTTATGAGATACACAGACAACATGACTAGTTGAGACCGTTGTATTGATTGGGGTTGGATTACCTAGCATCTCTGACCGCCCAGGGTTAATAGCTGTATCAACTCGTCCGCCAGAGGACGAGGATACGTCGCTCTACGGAGTGATATGCATTCCCGCAAGGGGACGAAGATGGGATGCCAATTTCCCCATATTGTGCCTTGGTCGGCCCTTATACACCCCCGTCGAGCGGGTACGCCTGGGGTGTTGATTTGGAGTCCTTCGGACTCAGATACAGTTATAGTCAGGGGCTCAGCGAGCCCAAGTGCGATGCTTACAGCCACTGTAGGAGATGGGATGACCGGGGTAGGGGCATAGATTCTGTGTTGATTGTACCTCCCGGCTTATGGGGGCCGGGTAAGGTTGTGTATGCCATGTTATGTTATGTATGTTGTGCTATGTTATATTAGACATGAGTAGATTAGTAGTAGGACGATATGTCTCCAGATATGACATCTATTCCTCCCCGTATGATTGATAACAGGTACGACTTACATCTTCAGACAGATAATCTGGTTCTTCTTATTTCAGTTTCGTCAGTTATGTTATTGATTTCAGATATCTTTTTTTTCAGTCTTTGCTTTACATACTCAATACCAGCGGTACTGACGCCTAGTGGGGTACTGCATTACTTGCCTGCAGGTACTCTTAGACGAGTAGGCGATTCTACGTGACTCCCTGTCAGCGGTTGAGTATTCAGCTCCAGTCATCCGGAGGCTGAATTTGAGAGGTGTAATTCAGTTTCTTTTGTTGTATATAGTACGGGTAGGTCCCGACCAGTTCTATTACTATTCCTAGAGGCTTGCAGTCTGTAAATATTCCCTGTGGTCAGTTGAGCCGGTCGTGTGAGGCCATGCAGTTGTTTCGTTATCAGTATTCCCGCTTTCTTATGTTGGCCGTGTGGGGCCATAGTTTGTCAGTAGTGGTGACCTTGCCGGTCACGTAGCTTTTCAGTATGTTATGTTTGAGCTATAGATAACTAGACAGCATGGTGGCCTTGTCGGCCCGTATAGGTTTCCCTAAATTACTATGTTTCTGGTCAGCTGCTAGTGCAGGTACAGAAGGCTATAGGCCAATAGGCCGGGGGATGTATTTACAGCCGTTACATAGCCCTTTGTTTCCAGAAATGTTAGTTAGAGCCAGCCAGGCGCCAGATGCGCCCAAGCTTAACAGTCCAGCAGGTCAGGTCCTAGTAGGGCACCAGGTGCCAGTCATACCCCCCAAGGCGGGGTGTGACACGGAGGGTAACGCGGAGGCCCTCCTCCGTGACACGGAGCTATCGCCCTAGCTCACTGTTTTGCCACTTTTTCTTGATTTTCATACCTCGAATTTTCCTTTGCGATTCCTTTTATATTTTCCCTCCGTTCGACCTAAAATTCATTCTACTATAAGAAATTGGTTAGAATTATAGGTTTCACTCAAAATAAAAATAAAAAATAAAAATAAAAACTAAAATTTTGTTGTTAATCAAGAAAAGAAAAGAAAATGAATAAAAATAAATAAAAAATCTATTCACAATTTTCAAAGAAAAATTTCACGGGTTGCCTCCCGTGCAGCGCCTGGTTTACCGTCGCGGCTCGACGTCATTCAACTCAGTTGTCCTCTAGGGTGATGGACGTTTTCTCTTGAAAACCATCCTCCCCCCAGTAGTGCTTACACCGTTCCGGTGGTTTTCCCAATAACTCTCGTGAATCCTTTATCTGCTCATCATCAACTCGATCAATCACATTGATCACCGAGAGTTCCTCGTACACAATCGGGAGCTTGGGTGCCTTGTACACATCGAACACTTCCACCTTGTCGTGTGCCCGCATTGTTAGCTGCCCCGCAGCTACATCAATCAGCGCTTTCCCGATCGCCAAGAAAGGACGTCCCAAAATAAATGGGACTTCCGCGTCTGGTTCAAAATCTAGCATGACAAAATCTACCGGGAAGATCAGGGAGCCAACTTGCACCAGAACGTCCTCCACAATGCTATCAGGTCTGGCTAAGGACCGATCCGCCAATTGCAAGATCACTGTTGTCCTAGACCCAACTTTTTGAATACCGATGACGGCGTCAAATTAATGCTTGCTCCCAAATCACATAATCCACGAGCTCGGATACTCTGCCCAATAGTAATTTCTATAGTAAAGCTCCTAGGATCTTTGAGCTTTGTGGGCAGTCGGTTTTGTATACGGGAAGTACACTCCTCCGTAAGAGCCACCGTAGCATACTCAGTCAACCGACTTTTGTTTGCCATGATGTCCTTTATATACTTTGCATACTTCGGCATTCCCTGCAAAACATCAACAAGAGGTAAGTTAATATGTACCTGTTTCAGCACCTCCATGAATTTCTTGAAACATGCCTCCTCCTTGTGTTTCTTTAATTGTTGAGGGAACGGGGGTGGTGGTCTTTCTGATTCAGCTTCCTTAGTCTTCCCCCTCTCATCACCTTGCTCCCTCTCGACTTCTGCTGCTCCCGATTGTTGAGGTGGTCTTTCTGGTTCCACCTCTTTCAGCTGCAAACCACTCCTTGTGGTCACCGCATTCACCTGCTTGGGGTTTGGATCTATGTCACTCGGAAGTCCTCCTCTAGGCCTGGTATTTTAGGCTCCAGCAAATTGCCCAAATTGATATTTAAGTGCCTTAGTAGCTAACTGGTTGTTTTTCACCTCGGCTGCCAATTTCACATAGTCAGCCTGCAATTGAGCTTGGTTAGCTATCATCGTCTTGAACATCTCCTCAATGCTGGGTGGTGGAGGAGGTGCATTGTTTTTTCTAAATTGTGCTTGATAATTCTGCTGCCCTCCTTGGTTCCTTTGCACACCCTGACTCGAACTTTGCCCCTGATGGTTGTTGCTACCCCAGGAGAAATTCGGGTGATTCCTCCAATTGGAATTGTAGCTGTTGCCATACTATTGGTGGTTTTTTCTTGGTACATTTCCCAAAAATTTCACCGAGTCCGGATTTGCTCCACAACACTCAGCTGAGTGCTCACTGCTCCCGCACACTTCACACCAAATCTGCTGCACTGCATTCACTGGGGCTTGAGGCTGGTTCATTATCATGTTATTGAAGTGGGTGTTGAGTTGATTCTGTAAGGCAGCTATCTGTGCAACAATAGCTGTAAAACCATCCACTTCTAGAACTCCTGCTGCTTTCCTTTTCCCTCCTCTTGATGAATCAGCATTCCACTCCGGATTGCCCTGCGAAATACGGTTCAACAAGGTATATAGCTCCTCATAAGTTTTCTCCAGCGCTTGTCCCCCAGCTGTTGAGTCTAGCAATATTTTTATATGGGGTTCCAAACCCTCTATAAAAGTGTGCACCAGCACATCATTGGATTGATGATGATGAGGACAATCCCGCAACATGGACTTGAATCTCTCCCAAGCCTGATATAGATTCTCTCCCTCTCTGTTTGAAACTTAGAATTTGACTTCTGAGTCTTACTGTTTTACCGGAGGGAAAAAATCGTATCAAGAATTTCCTTGCAAGATCATCCCACGTAGAAATAGAGTTAGGTGGCTCAGCTTTCAACCACCTCTTGGCTTCTCCCAATAGTGAAAATGGGAACAATGTAAGCCAGACATAATCTGATGACACTCCAACGGGGATGTAAGTGTCACCTATCTCCAAAAAATTTTGGAGATGCTGTTGTGGATCTTCATGAGGGAGACCTGTAAACTGCCCGCTAGTGTGCAGTAATTGCACCATGTTTTGTTTTAGCTCGAACCTCCCTCCTGGCTCAGGTTTGCGGATGCTATATGTAACATTATTAGCATGTGGGATTGCCACCTCGCGAACCGGCCGAGCTGCTACTTCCTCGGGCACTAACATTGCCCGTACTACTGGTGGATTCTGTTGTTGCTCCATAAGTGTTTGTCTGAGCAACTGCATCTTTCTTTCTAGAGCTTCTCTCCGCTGACAATGAAATAATCTTTCTGGCTCTAAATACGAGTCCACCAGCTCCTTGTCTCTTGCCAGTGTTCAACAGAGATTAAATCTGCAAAATACAGGCTAAGACCAAGTTGTCAACACTAAGAAAATAAAAATATAGTAAATTAACACTTAAGAAAATTTCACCAATTGCCAGTCCCCGGCAACGGAGCCAAAAACTTGTTTGGTCTATTTGTTATATGGGTGTATAACTACACGCAAGTTCACGTAGTCGAACAAGTAGTAAAGTGGCTTAAGTAAGCCAAGTATCGGTCCCACAGGGACTGGGATGAGGTAACAAATTACTTAAGTGTTACTATATTGATTCTAAAAATGAAGACAATAGTGCAATGAAGAGTTTGATATATTTTGATTTCTAATTTTATCCTAAGTCTACCAAGATTAGATAATTTGAGTCTGAACTATGAATGTGAGCATGCTGAGGTTAAACGAACATGTAAGGAAATAAATTATCGATATAATTTGGTTAACTTTTCCTCCGGTTGCTAGTCAAGAACGATTGCCAATGGATTAAAACTCTAGTATTTAACCCAACTTAAGAATCATGAACCGTCCACCTACATTTCTGTGATTAAACGAAATTCATGTTCTAGCCATACAAAATCGGTTCCTTAATTGACTAATACGACCTTCAGGTATATTTCTATCCTGAAGATAAATCAATTCTCAATTTTCTCAAACCAAGAAAAGATCATATCCCATTGATTCACAACTTTCCAATTTCTTGCTCTCTAGAGTGAAACCGGACTTTTTAGATGTACATTAATATAGGTCACACATTAATGCAGTAAGAACAAGAATCAATAGAACAACCATGGAAGAAAAGATTAAAAACCAAATTGATCAACAATCACATTTCAATACAATTGTTCTTAACCTCAGCAAGAAGAGGAATTAGCCACTCATTTGTGGATTAAACATCGTTAAATGAGTGTTAAACATACAAGCAATTGAATGAAAGAAGAAGGAGATAGAGAAAAACCCTGATAATTTCGTCCCCTCAACTGCCTGTAACCCACGTTCTTGCTCCACCAAGTAAGAATATTGAAAAATGAACCTAAGTGTTCTATTTATACTAGTGAAAATTTTTCCCGGAATAACAAGCAACGTGTCACGGAGTGCATCGCGGAGCACTGCCTCCGTGACAGGCCACCGACGCGGACCCTCACTGGAAGTTGGGGGTCCAGGTAATTAGGCTCAACGTGGCACGGCGTGCAACGCGGAGCCAGGCCACCGTGCCACGGACCCAACACGAACCCTCTCTGGAAATTGGGCGAAAATTCCCTATCCAGGCAGAAGGCCTCCGCGATGGCAGCGTGACATGGAGCCTCTTTATTTTGTCCCTTCCAATTCCTTGTCCTTTTCTCACATCCGAGTCCAACCCCGATCTATTCCAACATGCATTTTAGCTTCCCAAAATCACATTTTACCTGCAAAACAATGCTAATCATGTTGGTTGGTATAAATTCACATTTTATTACCAATCACCTAAGAATGTATAAACATTGATAGATAAACAAGGCTAAAATGACACATTTGAGTATCACTTGGGCATATAAATTTGCCCAAGATCAGTCCATTCCATTCACAATGCACGAATCGTGCTTAAAAGAATGAGAGACGGGGCGCCTTACATACGTCTCTCCGATGAACTTTTCTTTAGCCGATTTTTTGTATCAATGATCAGCCTTCAACATCCTTAACCTAGTGGTTTTATAGGCCAACAACAAGCTTAATATGTAGCACAAAAGGCAGCCCAAAATAACTAACCAAAGGCAGTCATAATAGCAACAACAACACACGACAACATCAACAACATTTAGCCATTTTCTCAACTAGTTTTTACTAAATTTTGAGTGAGAAACAAGAGAACATTTTACCTTAGTTCGGCTGTAATTATACCCCTCAAGATGAAGTATAATTCCATAAAAATAAACAGCCAAAAAGACTAAGGAAATATAGCAGAACTCAGCTCATAAACAGTCCATCGACAACTCACTTAGCTGCCAATTTTTACCTTTTCGCTTTGCAATTTGAGAGGTTTAAAAGGGGTGAAATCCTTACCTTTTGCTAGGGGTTTGTTCTTGGTTAAAAATAGGAGTAATTTACCTCAACTTCTTGTCCAAAAACACAGAAACCTTGCTGTCCAAAACACAGTAGAAGCAGTTCACAAACACAACAAATACACCTCTAACTTCTAGCTTTTTACTCGTGAATTCAAGTAAGTTTAGTAGTAGAATTATCACCTTTTATACTTGTGTATAATAACTAACAAGGGGGAGCATATATGTGGCTTAGAAATGCTTCAAAAATACAGCAAGTCGCCACAACAATACTGCCAGAAATGCAGCTACAAGGCAAGTCAACTTCACTACAAAGTTGCCTTCACTTTCATGGTCATTTGCTTGAGTTTTAGTGGTGTTTTCTTGAGGGATTCCTCTTGGTTTCTTAGGCTTTGCTGTCGGAAAAGAGAGTGGATTTTAGTGATTAAGAAAGCACCTCATATGTGGTAATGTTGAAAATGATCTCATAACACAACTTAAAATATAAAGGTTTTTTGGGCGGTGGCCGTTTTTAGGGCGGTGGCCACATCACTGCCCGACAGTGCCACCATAAAATACCTATAACTTTTTACTCCGAACTCCGATTGATAAGCAGTTTGATATTCTGAAAACTAGTCTCAAAGACCTTTAATTTGATAGGTCATGGGGCTTCTAATTCATTATGGTCACTTAAAGTTGACCCTTATTTATGATCTTCACATACTCTTTGCTTTTTTGTTTGTAGACATTTTCCTTGTCATCTACAACCAATATACCTCTACTTCCCTTAACCTAGCATACAAACATCGGATAATCACCAAAAAATTTTTGGGGTGTAATAAATCCAACTCCAAAGATTGATTTTCCTAAAAACAAAGTAAAAGTACCTCATATCTGTATAAACATACTTATGTCACAATATATTTTCTATGGTTTAAGCATCGAAAGTGTCATAATTTCATAGCACATCAGGAGGTAGAATAGAACATAGGTTTCAGAAAAAGGACTTTTCCTTTTAAGTATCTTGGATGCCCTATATTCCGTACAAGGAAAAGAAGGTGTACTATAATGATCTCATAAAGAAGATCAAAGATAGATTACAAAACTAAAAAAGGAATATACTATCTTACGGAGGTAAGCAGTATTGGTGTATTACAAAGTATGCCCATATATCTCCTATCAGTTTTAGCTTTTACTAAATATACAATCAATGAAATTTACCAAATCTTTGCAATATTTTACTGGAGCAACAAGGAATAAGGTAAAAGAAGACCCTGGGCTACATGGAAGAAGGTTTGCTACCCTACATCAGAAGGAGGTTTGAGTTTTAGGTCACTGGTGGAAGTAACAAAATCACTATTTGCAAAGTTAGAGTGGAAATTTAAGACTACCAGATCATTATGGACATATTCATGTGGAATAAGTACTGCAAAAAGGATATTCCAACCTTATTTAATGGAAAGGAGGATCTCAGTTGTAGAAGAAAATGTTGGAGGCTAGAGATGATATTCACAGAGAAATCTAGTGGGAAGCCAATATAGGATGATCAAATTTATGATAATTGGACAAAGATAGGGCCTCGATATCAGGTACTACCAGAGGAGTTCAAGTTTGAAGAAAGATTAGAGAACCTAAGCTATTTCATTGAAGAAGGTGAATGATACAACATAGAATCCAACAACATATTCCACAGGACATAGTTGACTTTTTGAGTAGTGAGATGAAAGTTATGGTAACAGAAGAACCTTAGAATCACCCATGGTGGATGGAAACATAATCAGGAATCTCTGTAAAGAGTGCATGAAAAATCCTTAGATAGAGTGTCAAGATCAAGTTTGGTATAATAAAATGTGGACAAAAAGATTACCTTATAAGGTATCTTTGTCATATGGAGACTATGGAGAAAAAAACTTCTAGTGGATGAAGTAATCACTAAATGTGAAAATCCTACAGTCTCAAAATATATCTGTTGTGGATCCCCTAAACAGGAAACTGTTACACATCTTTTCTTGATAGGGCAAGTGGATGAGGAGATATGAAAAATATTTACTTTTGTTCGAGGTGTGACTGGACTATTTGTACAAGTCAATTAATAATTGTAAAATGGTGGGATACCAAGTGTATTCCAAAACTAAAACCACTATACCAGGATGCTCCAAGTATCATACTTTGAAAAATTTGGAAATAGAGGAATACAATATTATATGGAGGAAAGATGACTAGAGGAAGAGTAATACAAGAGATCAATTGGAACCTTCATAAAATGGAAACAACAATTTACCTCTAGTTGATACAAATTCCTACTGAATAGAATCTGATGATAGAATTCTTTGAAAGGCACAAGACAAGGTGCAAGAGTATAGCAGCCATATGGAAAAGACCTCCTAGTGGGTGGTATAATTGTAAATGAGATGGTGCATCAAGGGTAACCCAACACTATGATCAACAAGTTTTTGTATAAGAAATGAGGAAAGAGAATTATTTTTTTTGCAAGAGCTAGGCAGATTACAGAGGCAACAAGCATTTGTGTGAGGAAATAGTTATCAGAGATGGGTTGGAACGTTGCGGTGCTAATTATTTGTTTCCATGGATATAGAAAATGATTCGTTGGCTATGCAGAATATTATAAAAGGAAAGTGGAGATTCTATAGAACATACATAGTGAAGTGCATAGAATCAATTTTCTAAGGGATAATGGAGAGCATCAAATTAGACATGTACTTAGAGAAGGAATACAGTGGAAGATTTTTTTACTAACTTAGATATTAATTTTGTATGTACAAAATAATTCAACGGGTATTAAGAGCTACCAACCAAGGCAAAAATAATAATTCAGTTCGATTAAAGACAAATTCCCAACATAAGAGTTAAATCAAGTAAGGAGCTACACTAACAGTGCAATTTCAAAGAGGAGAGGTTTTACCAATAATCTAAAAATCCACCTTCATTGAATCTTTGAAATTAGTGTCTATCAACTTTTTACGGATGTATGATATTAACTTCATAGAAGTTAGTTCTATTTGGAGAAAGACAATAGAAAACAATTTCAAAATACATTCCTGATGAGATTCACCGTAGGAGAGAAAGGTTCCAAATCTTACCAAAAACTAGAGGACTATACAATAGCCAAGCAAGGTTTTTTTCGATCTTGGTAAATATGACAGAGCACTTGCTTGAGAGCTTAAAGCTACTGAAATGGTATCACTCCAAGGCTTTGGCTTCATAAACCTCAAGTAGAAAGAATATCTAAATTTTTTACATATGATGCTTGTTTCTTCCCGAGTCTGCATCTTTACCACTCTGTTATCTTCAATGCTTCTGCTGGATGACAAGCGGTGATGAGGTTTAAGAAGACGAGATAGTGAAGTCTGTCCAGCTACTAGTTTTCAGTCTGATATCCTAAATCGATTGATGACTTGCTTTGTTTAGTTATTTTGATATATTATTTTATTTTTATTTGTTTCTTTAGTTAGGACCTTTAGGAATTAGATTGGGTCAGTTGCCCAGAAATAGTTTTATTTATTTGATGGATTATTTTTTATTTATAATAAGGCCTGGCAAGCTATTTTATATTAAGAAAAAGATTCTTTAACCCATATCTGGTGTTAATCCCAAAGTTTAGATCAGTTAGGATATTATCAATAGGATGAGATCCTTGATATTTATATCCTTTTAGAGCTAAACTTTGAGGACATTTGGACTCTTCATTTTGTGTCTCTTTAGGTAAATTTGACTCCTGGGTTTCATTCATTGTTTCCCCTATTTGAGTGTTACTTTCCTCACCCCTTGAATTATTACTAATACTTATCAATACCTATTTTATTTACCTATTTCATGCTTATAAATTTAGAGACTTTTAATGGTTCATCTTCATCCTGCAATCTTTTGTTAGTCACAATACTTAATTCATCAAAGTTAACATGTACACTTTTTTCAACACACATAGCTTTTTTTTCAATACCCTATAAGCTTTATTATGTTGTGAATAACCTATAAATACCCCCTCATTACTTTTGGCATCAAATTTTCTAGAGATTCCTCCCCATTATTATGAATGAAGCATTTACATCCAAAGCCTTTAAGATGAGAAATATTGGGCTTTTCGCCGTTGAGTAATACATAAGGGGTTTTCTCTAAAATGGTCTAGTCATGCATCTATTGATTAGATAGCATGCAATGCTAATAACTTCAACCTAGAACTGAGTAGCAAGACTACTATTTCTTTCAAGGTTTTGTTCTTTCTTTCAACCACCCCATTTTGTTATGGTGTTCTAGGTGCAAGAAGTGGTTATCAACATCAAAAGTGGAACAATATTCTACAAATTTTGCATTTTCAAAATAAGTTCCATAGTCAAATCTTATTAATGCTAGTTGATTTCAGAGTTTCTTTTTCAGTTTTCTTACTGAAGTGTAGAATGCTTTGAATGCATCTTCTTTGGAAGCAAGAAATATTTTCTAGGTGAACCTGGGATAGACATCAACTAGCACAAAAATATATCTTTTTCCATCACAACTTACCCTCATAGGACAACATAGATCTATATGGATCAATTTCAAGGATCTGGTAGTACTTACCTCTTTCTGTGATTTGAATAAGGACTTCACTTGTTTATCCCTTGCACATGCTTTACAAAATTTGTCATCCTTGAACTTACTGTTAGGTTAACCTATCACTAAACTTTTGGTGACAAATTTGTTTAGTTGATTAAGACTGGTGTGTTTCATCATTTTATGTCATACAAGGGGCCACTGTCCGTTACACTTAGACAGATGAAGACCTCTTTTGGTACACTAGAAATATCAACTGTGTAAACATGTTTATACCTTTTACCTGTTAGAACAATTTCTCCTAATTTCAGGTTGGTTACATGCACACCTGCAGAAGTAAAGGTTACCTTATTTTCTTTGTCATAGAGTTGTGATATACTAGTAGTTTATGATTTAGTCTATTAATATGATACACATTTTCGATCACATATTCCTCAGTTCTTCCTATCTTACCTATACATTTGATCTGACCCTTTTTTCCTCCACCAAAGGGAACTTTTCCAACTTTGCCTTCAGTGAGTGAGTGGAACTTTTGCTTATCCTTAGTCGTATTCCTTGAGCAAGCACTATCCATGTATTATTTCTTCTTGCTTCCTTTCACTTTCACCTGCAAATGCTCAGAGGTTAATTTTAGGAACCCAACAAGCTTGGGTCTTTTTCTTTGAACAAAAAGGTGTATAAAATCTCATTTGGTCCAGTTAGGTAACAGGTATGAGAAAATGCTTTATTTTATGTGTATGTTCCTTTTACCTATTTCATGATGCACATTAATGTTGTTTCTTATAGTACTCATATTTCTCTCTCTTTTCCTTGAAAATACTAGACATTTCAATCTATTATGTTCAATGTTTCCACAGTAAGGATATTGCTCAAATCCTACTTTTGAACTTGAACCAAATTCCAGTTGTATGCTATGTGTTCTATTATTGAGTTTAGTAATAATTCTTGAGGAATTAGCCCTGCGATTGGCTCTTTCAAGCTTATGCTTAGCTCTTGTCAATTCTAGGCTATTTCTCATAGATATTTCCTTTCTAAATAAAGCTCATTTCCATTTTTACTTAAGTCATGCTCACATTTGAGCCGAGCATTATTGATTAAACTTATACCCCTCCCACTTAGTTAATTTCAGAACTTCAAACCTAAGAGATAGGATAGATGAATCAAGTTATTTTACTTGTTCCTTCATAAACTGATTTTCCTTTTCCAATTTCCTTTTATTATTTTCATTGTCGATGTGTTAATACTTCAAACTATTGAAAACACAAAAATGTTTATCCTTTTTTTTTTAGTAATGTCATGCAAATCATCAATCAATGTGATTATTAAGCAGGTTATCTTTTTATTAGAAAAGAGAACTAGTTTGTCTTTAAGATTAAAAACTTTTACCTTATTTTCTTCAATAGTGTCTGAATCTGAGTCTTCAAAGATCATCAGTGCAGTCTTATCGATAGTTTCATTGTCAGACTCATCTGAAACTTGATCCTCATACAATCATCACAAATTTTTATGAGGATATTTTTTCTTATCATGCACCAGTTCTTTTCTTTTTTGTTGCTTCTCAACCTCTCCTTTTTCCATTTAATTTCTCATATGAGACAATTTTTAATATGACGATCAGCCGTTTCATATTATAGCATCTATTTGAATTGGTTTTCTTTGAGTTCCTTTTCCTTCAAGTAATGTTCCTTTTTTCTATAATTCTTTCTTTGCTTGAGGAATTTCTTGAAGTTTCTGGTGATCAAAGCCATTTCCTCTTCATCTTGGTCTGACCCTTCATTCTTAGTGGCCTTGAGAGTTAGAGTTCAATCCTTTATTCATATTTCCTTTTTGAATCCTTCCATATTCATCTTATATGTTTTCAGGTTTTCAACTAATTTATTCTGTGTCATGATAGTTAGATCCTTAGCTTCTCTTATGGTAGTAATTTTCACATTCTATTATTTTACAAGATTTCTAGGAACTTTGTTCACCAGTGCTTTAGTAGAGAGTTTCTTTCCTAAGGACACTAACTCATTCACGATAGTTGTGAATTTGGTGATCATGTATTGAAGTGATTCTCCTGACTTCATCTTGAATATTTCATATTCGATAGAAATCATGGCCACTCTAAATTTTCTTACTTGAGTGATTCCTTCATGTGCATTAACAAGCGTGTCCCAAATCCATTTTGACGTAGTGCATCTAGAGATTCTGTTATATTCATCTGGCCTTGGTCCATAGACAAGGACACACCTGGCTTTGTCATTCTTTCGAAGTATCTTGAAGTCAATCTTATTGTATTCATTCTTTTCCTTGGGTATGTCATTGTTCTCAGCATCCTTCTTTATCGAATTTGGGTCAATAAGTTACTTGTTCTAGAGTTCATAATCTTTAGCCTGGAAAAAATCTTCCATTCTTGCTTTCCACCATGAGTAGTACTGTCGATTGAATAGTAGAGGCTTGTTGATATGTTGTCCCTCAATGTGTCCAGGTGGAGATGCAGAATTCACCCGATCTTTTCTTAAGTGGTTAAATGTGTCAATAAGAAAACTTGTTCAGATACCAATTATTAATGTATGGTTACCTAATTATTAGAATAAATAATGAGTTTAACTATATTAGAACTTTATCCTAGTGATGGATCAGGTTAGTCTATCTATTTCACAGTAAGAGCTTAACTCAAGAAGTAAAGGAATCACACAGTAATTTTATGTGGAAAATACCTAGCTCATAAAGGTGAAAAAAACCATGACTCACACTACCGTAAGATTCTCCAACTTTACTAACACAATGAGCCTCAATAATTATTCAGATATTAATTTATGGCAACCTAGGAATTAGCTCTAATCCCTAAGTTCAATAATCTACACATAGTTGAACTCCCTTCAAGTTATCCTTAACTTAAAATTACAATAAACAGTGCTTCTAAGAAATTAGAGATTACAACTCAGTTCAACTTCCTAATACACAGTGACCACAATAGAAAACTATGAAGCTTATGTCTATGAGTCATGTCATTTACTCTGATTCTTTTTAATAGGTTGCACTTAGATAGAAATCCAGAAATCAGTCAGAATCTTTCTTGACTTTTATCTTTTCTCTCTGTATAAGTGCATGAGGAAGCTTCGAAGAGGTCCTTGTATATTTATAGTATTTGCCTATACTTCCTTGTTATCATGAATTCTTAGGCGACAAGGACTTCGTTACTTCTTAGATTCTTGAGTCTCCATCTCTTTAGACTTCTATTTTGGGTCTGCTTTTTTACAACTTGCCTAATCTTCTTATCTCTTAAGTCCTTTCTTCTAGAATGTCCTTTATCAACTGGGATTTTAGATGTTGAACTATATATCTTTTTTGAAGTTTGATTTCAGTTACTGCTGTAATTTTTATCATAATAAATTGTTTAGGTTTAGGATGAATTTGAATTTTAAATTTCTGTTAGGTTATTTGAGTTGTTGAGATATTTTAGGTTTTTGAATTTTAAACTATGCTGATTTTTTACTGTAAGTTGACTATATAAAGCCCTCCCATGCTTAATAAAATAATTGAGAGACATTTTAAAACCCTTTTTGCTGCGCCATCTTTAAAAAAAAACAGCAGTGGTATTAAGAGCCTTACTGATATTATGGGATATGTGAGTTCATCTAAAAAATCTATTTTCAAAAAGTATTTTTAATCCATTTTAACCCTTGCTTATTTTCAACGCGCAGGGCTACTTTCAACCAAATGAACTTTTAACCAATATCAATTTTTAATATGTTTTCAATCATGGCAAGCAGTAGTCTCTCTTTGAATGCCCCAAAAACTTTCACTGGTGAAAATTATCAAATTTGGTCAGTAAAAATGAAATCATATCTTGAAGCCTATGATTTGTGAGAAGTTGTAATGGTTGATCCACCCTAACAACCACTCCCTGAAAATCCTACCCTTTCCCAAATTAAATCTCATTCAGAAGAGAAAATCAAAAAATTCAAAGCCAAAACTGTAATTCAAAATTCAGTTGCATATTCAATTTTTTCAAAAATCATTGCTTGTGAGACAATAAAAGAAGCTTGAAAAAACTGAAAAAAGAGTACAAAGGAAGTGACCGAGTTAGATAAATGCAAATTTTAAATTTGAAAAGAGATTTCGAATATCTTAGTATGCAAGAGGATGAGACTATTATTAATTATTTCTGACATGATTTCTTTGATTGTTAATAGAATCAGTTTGTTCGGCGAGGATTTCAAAGATGACAGAATAGTAAAAAAATTCTTGTGACAATTCTAGAGAGATTTGAGTCTAAAATTTCATCTCTGGAAGGGTCTAAAGATCTCTCTACCATTTCTGTTGAAAAATTAATAAGTGCTCTTCAAGCACAAGAGCAGGGAAGAGCCTTCATATAAGACAATGTTATTGAGGGTGCTTTTTATGCAAAAAATAGAAAAGAAAAAGTTAATTATCCTCTTTGCAAATACTATAAAAGGAAACTTGAAAATTTTTTGTTGGTGGAGACCTGATGCAATATGTGAAAAATGCAAACAAACACGCCATGTTGTAAAAGTGTGCAACTTAAAAAACAATCCTCAAGAACAAGCAGCAGAAGCAAAAATCAAGGAGGAGCAATTTTTCTAAATTTGCAAGAACTGAAGCAAAGGAGGAGTATTGAAGTTTGCTTTCAGTTACTGCAACAATTTTTATCATAATAAGTTGTTTAGGTTTAGGATGAATTTAAAATTAAAATTTTTGTTAGGTTGTTTGAGTTGTCGAGATATTTTAGGTTTTTGAATTTTAAACTATGCTGATTTTTTTACTGTAAGTTGGCTATATAAAGCCCTCCCATGCTAAGTAAAATAATTGAGAGACATTTTCAAACCCTTTTTGATGCACCATCTTTTAAAAAAAACCAACAATCTTTGACATGGTTCACGAACTTATTTCATAGTCTTTTGTCAATTATCAAAATATTAAATTCCAATAATATAGTAGATGATGCTTTTAATTTTATGATAGAGTATGTTAGTCTTAATTCTTCCAGTAGTGAATGTGATCTTAATTCATATCTTAATCAAGGTTTGAAACAAATTAATTATGAAGATGGGAATGATCAACTTTTAGCATGGTAAAGGACGTGTGGTAACTCATTTCCATTACTTTGAAAGATAGCTCATGATTTAGTTGTTATTCAAGAAAGTTCAGTAGCTTCGAATGCCACTTTAAGTATGGAAAGATTTCAAATCAGAGACCACAAACACTTATTAGTAGAGGACAACTTCGAGATATCTATTTTACTTAGAGATTGGACGTCGAATGAAGAAACTTTGAAAAATCAAAATTAACCACCCGAGAAAAAATATGATGAAATACTTAGCAATAATAGCAATGGCGGCATTGAAGTTATGGACTGTCAATCAACATTGTTAATTCTATAGAAAATTCTCGAACAAATTATATGAGATGTGCAAAAATTCTATATTGGAGCATATAAATATTAATATAATAATTCGATACCTAGTTCAAGTAAAATCCTTCTTGGAAGATGATAGTATAGATTAGGTGCTCTTCCAATTTTGCAATACATATTTTATATCATTTTATTTGCAATTTGAATAAATTTATATATTTTAGCCTTGATTTTTTCATTAATAATTATCTTACTTGATTACTTATATAGTTAATTTAACACAAGTCTTTTTTAAGTAACTAATTTTTAGAGACTTTAATAAAGTTATAGTGTTTACAACTTTAATAAGTAATTTATTAGGATTCTTACTTAGCTATATTTTTTAATACTTTACTTTTTTATTTCTTACTTAGCTAAATTTTTTAGTCTTACTTGAAATATTTTTAATATAAATACTAAGAAAAAGGTCTTATTTTTTTTTTGTAAGTAGATAAAAATTATACTAATATTAAATTTGAATTTTATTCAAAATTTGAATTAATTTTACAAAATTAATATTATTTTATTATTTGTATTTACATATAATTTACATGGATTTAAAAAAAGCCCTCGAATGTTCCCCTCGACCTATCCCGTCCCACTTGACTCGTCCCGTCACATGGTGGAATGACCGGTTCATCTCGTCGTGGCTTGGCTTGGTGGATCCTGGTCCTTCTCTATCCTATTTGATTCCATCCCATGAACAAATCGCATCCTGTCTCCCTTGGCACCTTAGTTCTAGGATGATGTTGTCTCTCCTGCATTCAAAAAAAAAACTTCTTAGTCTAGGGAGGGGGTGTTGATTATTATGGACTTGAGACTCAACTATTCATCTTTCATTGCATGATGTCCCTTAATAAATTGTCTTGTAAATAAAAAAAGGATCGACTTGTTTTGAATCTTTGAATTCGGAGAGTGAGAGTGATACACCATAGTTCCATGGCCTATAGTGTTAGAAAGTGTGAAGAAAGACTTTTGTCCCAAATCTTGAAACTATAGTTGGATAGATATTATGGTAAGACTGATATTCATATTCTTGATTTGGACTTTAGTGAGAATTTATTGACACATTTAAAGATTTTGAGGAGTTGAGAGCGTTATTGAACTATTCCAAAAAAACAAACTGCCCCAGCTATTTTTTTTGTTTTATTTCTTTTAAAGTATGGGAAAATTATTTTGAAATAATGGGAAGACCAAAGACTCATGCATGGTTGCCTAAGTATTTTTTTGGAGCAAGAATCAGGTCAAACATAATTAAGACAAACTTGTGGATGAGTAAGTGACCTATATTATTGTCGTGAACTAGGGTTGTTCATGAAAAGTGTGTGTGACAAGATCCTGAAGAGAACTGATTGTATGCAAGGATCTTTAGGGTAACTCTAACCAGGCTGACAAAGGGATGGATGTCAAACATAGATGGAGCCTTAACACATACTCTGGTACATTAACAAGATTACTAAGAAAGAGAAGGTTGGGCGTTGGTGAGGCTTTAACACTACTCACAATCTTCGATAAGATTTCTGTAGAAAGAGATGCCAAATGTAGATGGAGCTTTTGAAAATACTTTGGGTCTGCTAGCAAGGTGATAAGGGAGATGTTGACTTTGGCAAGGTTTTAAAAGTACTCTACGCTTGTTAACAAGCTTCCTACATGATAAGCACTGAACTTTCAGCAGAGCCTTGATATTATTCTATGTCCGTTGGCACGATTGCTGTGATTAGGAGGGTGTGGGGTCAACTTATGTTGAACCATTGATTTTGAAAGTGAGGCTGATACGTCACAGTTTCATGGTCTACGACAGAGAAAAAGACTTATGTCTCATATTTTGAGACCAAAATTGGGTGAAGGTTTAGGGGAACGGATTATATAAACACTGATATCATGGAGATTTGAATTTGAGATCGGTTGATGCTCTTAGAAGAACTCTTATGAGTGTCTTTGAACTGTTCCAAAAGTTTGCATCATTTTTTATTTGGGGGGAATTACTCTGAACTAGTGCGGAGATCAAACTCTTATATAGAGTTGCCTACATATCTTGTTAGGATAAAAATCATGTCAAAACATAGTTAGGTAGATACGGAGTAGTATGTGATTTTGTAGGATTGTTTTGAATTGATGATTATATTGAAAATAAGTAATACTGTGAATGAGAGCTCAGATATAAAAATAATGTGTTGTAGAAATGAGAAGAATGTATAAGGTTGTATTGACTTATATTGAGAAAAAGATAAAGTTTAAAATGATCATTGTACATATCAAAAATGTGTGTGGGGAAAAATGATATGGTTGTGAAGGGCAATCATAGAGACCAGAAATGGGTGTAAGGATTTGGAAAGGTTCCATGCTCAACTCCGACAAAGTGGACACAGTTGAAGATGGCATGTAAAGTATATATGTACATCTAAAGAATGTGTAGTAAATATAATAGGCATAATATATAAATAGACATTTAAATTTGACCTTAATTGGTAATTAAGCACTCAAAATTTTGAGAATGCACATCTAGGCACCTCAACTTAGTTTCACTATGTCAATTGAGTACTCCAACTTACAAGATGATCATCTAGGCACCTTAACTTGGTTTCATTGTGTCATGTGCCACGTCAGCATCGTGTGCCTACAAGACATAGTGGGAACTAGTTGGAGTGCTTAGTTGTCAGTTGAGACCAAGTTGAGGTGCCTAGATGTGTACTCTCAAAGTTTGAGTGCTTAATTGCCAATTGAGGCTAAGTTTAAGTGTCTATTTATTTATTATGCTAATATAATATTTGTAACAAATGAAGAATATGTAATAAATAAAGAGCATGTGACAAATAAAGATTATGTAACAAATAAATAATCGTAGTTAATCCAGCTGAAGCGGCTATCAAAATCGTATGTATGATGACCTAGGAATTCTAAGAGTATATTCACCTAAGTGATAAATAATATTCAGACAACTGTGAGATGGCAAGTAGTAAGATTATCCCACTAATTTCTGAATTTAAAGAATTCAAAAAGGGGTTGGAGAGGTGTAAGACAACACCTCGCGAGAACCTCGGTGTGTGTAGTGTACAGCAAAAACTCAATAGAATTGTGAGTTTGGTTAAGTAGAGTGGAAAAAAATAAATAATATGCAGTAGTGTTCAGAATATATAGCTAGTGTATGAAATAAATAATGAATTAAATAATTGATATATACACGAATGTAAATAATTTAGATGTGTAAGCAATGTAAATTAGTTTATATGCAAATATAGATAGATATAATTCGCAGTATGCAAAAAAAAAAAAAAAAAAAGAATAGAATAATTAAATGATTATATTGTGCCAATATTTCAATAGAAATACCTCCTCAATTAAAATTTTGAGTCTATCATAATTAAAACCTGGACAGTTCTAGCTGAGCCGTCATTTTATCGCACCCTATTTTTACTAAGATTAAATAAAGTACAACATATGGAATGTAAAATAATTAATATTTATATAGAGTTGCAATCCATTTTTTTAAAAAAAAAGACAGAAAAACAATTTCTTATTGACATGTATGACTCAAAATTAATGTACGGAAACCAACTTAAATTTCAGGTAAGATTTTAAATAATTCTAAAAAATAGATATTAGACACCCTTCAATGAAAAAAAAAGTATAAAAGTATATAAAAATATGGTAATATATACACGCACACACACGAGTAAAAGGTGTATTAATTAAAAAAACATTAAATTGATGTGACTTATAATTTTGAAACTTAAAAAAGTGTGAAAGAACACATAGTTTTACAAAATGAATTAAGAAGAAAGTATATAGGAAAGATCAAAGAATATATTTAGAAAAAAATTATTCATGAAATGTTATTTTAAGAATCTTGATTAAGAAAAAGTAAAGAATAAGATGTGATAAAACAGTATGGACAAATAATTATTCAAAAATTGGAAAGGGCCTAATTAAATACTTCAACTTAATTAACTCATCTATAAAGTTTGGTCTATGTTTTGCCTAACACGCAGTAACTTGAAATATAAAAATAAAGTGACACTTCTGCCCGGCATTTCAAGGGTAAAGTTTTCACTATACTATAGTTTAATAATTTGTATAATTTTTTTTGATACAGGAAGTAAATACAAATAGAGAGTTGTATAAAATGTTCGGATTTCTTCTGAGTGTCATCCTTGAAAAATATCTCCAGATACATATATAAACATTTGGTAGAAATATTAATAAATTATAATTATTTATATACGGTGGGCTCAAATTTCTAATTGAATTCAGAAAGAAAAGTTTTTGTTGTTTCATGACTAATAATTCAGTAGCTAATCGGATTGCCATGTCAAGATATGAAATCCGTATTCCCTGTCCTATTCTATAATGGGTCATTCGCACGAAGGAACTTATGGTCTTTAATTTTTTTCTTAAATTTATGGTCTTTAATTTTTACCCTTCGGTACTTTAAGTGATAAAAAGTGGTCAAAAATGTCCTTAACAACAAAAAATAAAAATCACAAGGCATAAGTTTTTTCCCAAAGTTATGCCTTAAAGGCATAAATTTGCTCGGATTATACCTTATGTCTGTAGGCATAAGTTAAATAACATGACTTATGCCCTATAGGCATAAATTTATGTTATTGAACTTGTGCCTACTTCTGCCCACAGACACAAGTTTAATAACATGAAATTATGTCTACCAGGTATAAGTTAAGTAATATGAACTTATGCCTAAAGAGCAGAAGTTCATGCAATTAAGATTGTGCCTATGGGGCAGAATTTTATGCAATTGAAATTCACCCTCTTATTTCAAGTTCAATAACATGAAATTATGCCTATTAGACATAAGTTAAGTAACATGAATTTGTAACTAAAGAGTAGAAGTTCATTCAATAAAAATTATGCCTATGGGACATAATTTAAAGTTCAATAACATGCAATTATGCCTACAAAGCATAAGTTAAGTAACATAAACTTGTGCCTAAAAAGCAGAAGTTCAATAAACATGAAATTATATCTACCAGACATAAATTAAATAACATAAACTTGTGCGTAAAAGTAGAAGTTCATGCAATTGAAATTATGCCTAAAGGGCATAAACTTCTGCTCATAGGCACAAGTTCAATAACATGACATTATGCCTTGGGGTCACAAGGTCATCAGAAAACTTGTGCCTATGGGTAAAAATTCATGAAATTGAACTTATGCCTACTGAACTTATGCCTTGGGAAGAAGTTCAGTAGCATGAACTTATGCCTTCTAGGGTTAAATTATGCGTTTGGAATTTTTTTTGACTTGTGAATTATTTTTTGTTTTGATTTTTTTTTAAAAAATATTAGGGGTATTTTTATTTCATTTTTATTACTTAAAATACTAAATAAAAAAAATTAAACACCACTAATTTGAGGAGCAAAATTAAAAATTACCCCCAAATAGGGGCAATCGACGTAAAAATTTGTTGAACAGATACTACGCAATATTGGCCAATGAAAAAGTTTTCATCGTTTTTAGAGGGCTCCATAATAAGAGGATGAATATATATACATATGTAAAAAGATTTCCATGTTAATATTTCTAGATTGTTGAATTTTTTTTTGCGTCAATCACCCCAATTTTGGGGTGATTTTTAATTTTTACCCGTCAAATTGGTGGTATTTATTTTTTTCATTTAATGTTTTAAGTAATAAAAATGGGATAAAAATACCCCTAATATTTTTTTAAAAAAATTTTTAAACAAAAAAAATCGTAAGTTAAAAAAAAATAAAATTCGCAAGGCATAACTTAGAAGGCATAAGTTCATGCTACTGAACTTCTATCCAAGGCATAAATTCAGAGGCACAAGTTCCCTACCTTGTGCCTCCAAGACATAATGTCATGTTATTGAACTTGTGCCTATGGGCAAAAATTCATGCCCTTTAGGCACAATTTTAATAGCATGAATTTATGCCATTTAGGCAGAAATTCATGCTACTTAATTTATGCCTGGTAGACATAATTTTATGTTATTGAATTTCTTCCCTTTAGGCACAACTTCATGTTATTTAACTTATGTCTGGTAGGCCTAACTTCATGTTATTAAACTTGAAATTATACCTCATAAGGGGAAGAATTTCAATTGCATGAACTTCTGCTCTGTAGGCACAAGGTCATGTTACTTAACTTATGCCTGGTAGGCATAATTTCATGTTATTAAACTTAAAATTTTTTTCCTTATGGGGCATAATTGCAGAATTTCAATTGTATGAAATTCTGCCCCAAACGCATAATTTTAATTGCACGAACTTCTACTCTTTAGGTACAATTTCATGCTATTGAACTTGTGGCTATGGAAAGAAGTAGGCAGAGAGATGTGTGTAGCGAGGTCAAGATCGACTACGAAATGCAACCAATGGTAGCAGAAAAACATAAATTTATGCCTACAGAAATAAGGCATAATCTATGTGAATTTATGCCTTTAAGGCATCACGTCAGACAAAAACTTATGTCTTGTGATTTTTTTGCTGTTAAATGCATTTTGACCATTTTTTTCACTTCAAATACCGGGCGAAAATTAAAGACAAAAAAATTAAGGGACAAAAATTAAAGACCGATTTAAAGTAAGGGTATTCCTGGGAATGAACCTTTGTTCAAATCAGTGTAAAATCAAAGCATTAAAGAAAAAACCCAAAATCACGTAAATAAAGTATAAGGAGCAATAGTAGCAGAATCAACAAAAAAACATGAAATTGGCAAGGAAGAATGAACCATACAAAAACCAACATAAGCAGTGGTTGAAAAATTATACAAACATTAGTTGCTGAGAAATAGCATAGGTTGTCGGAGACGAACACATCAGCTAGATATATGGCTTAGCCTAGATTTGAGCTTGCACAAGAATAAAATAAGGTTGTCATCATTAATGATGTTTCTCAGGACAGATCTCACAGTGGCAACGTTGCTTCAATGCTAAAATGTCAGAGCAATGCCATAGCAGTCATAGGAGTAAAAAGCAACGTCGCCAAAATTTCAAAATTTCATGCACATAAGAAAAGATCACACAACATATAATTCGGCCAATTTCAATAAGGCATAGATATAATAATACATAAAATCAGTGAAAATCTAAGTCGTTGGAGTATTTTTCGATGGGCAAAAGTGAATAAATAAAAGAGTGAGAGAGCAGTGAGGGCATTGCTTTAATGGGATTACTGGAGCTACACCTACAAAACGTAAATTTCGACAAGATTTGGATTTCAAGGTGATGACCATCATGTTTTCTAGCATAAAACAATATCAAACTAAAAGGAGAGGTAAAAGGGGAACAGTATAACAGTGAAGGGTTAAGCAGTAGTTATTTTGGTTTTCCAGAGCTCGCCGATCACGAGAGCCAAGTGAGACAATGAAGGAGATTGCTTTCCTTTGAGATCTTTGAGAGTTCGATTGTGAGAGAGTATGGGAAAATGAGAGAAAAAGAAGATCTTGTTATAAAATAATAAAGCAAGAGGAAGAAGAATATTATAGAGAAAGAGAGAAGACTTTTATTTCTCTTGAGGGGTTAAAGGGATGAATTATAATAAATGAAAACTCCTTTATTTATAGGGAAAAACTAACTTGGTCCCAAAGTTACTAACCCTAACTTTCCTTTAAATAAATAGACATTCACCATAATTAAAAAAAATATTTATGACACTCACTCTTGGATGTTTATTTGATAGATAATGTGCCTCATTAAAATCTTACTAGAAAAATCTCAGTAGAAAAAAATTTCTAGTGAAGAAAAATGAGTACACATATGTAATAATACGCATTTTGGCAGCCTCATTAAAAACCTTATAAGAAAAACTCAGTGGACAAAACCTCACAAGAAAAAAAGAGTACAATACATATCAACCACCCTAATGAGAACATCATTGAATCCTTGCATCCCGATCTTGTACTCCATCTTTTTGAAAGTTGTAGTTGGTAGAGATTTGGTGAATAAATCAGCCATATTATCACTAGAACAAATCTATTGCACGTTGATATCACCATTCTTTTGGAGATCACGTGTGAAATTGTTTTTTGGTGAAATGTGCTTTGTTCTGTCTCTTTTTATGAATCCTCCCTTTAATTGTGTTATGCATGCTGCATTATCTTCGTATAATATCATGGGTATTTTATCAAATTTCAAAATCATATTTTTCTCGAATGAGATGTATCATTGATCACCTTGGTCATGCACATTCTTAGCTTAATTTATGAATAGTTATTATCTTAGTATGATTTGAAGAAGTAGCCATATGTCATGACCCAAACGTACACTCTTATCGTAGACACGGGACAAGGAGCCCTGAGAGATCACATGTCGACCCGTGGCATGAGCATACATCTAATCCAATCACATGAGCGGAAGATTTAACTTATAAGAACGTAATCATAACATAACCAAAGAAAAATATCAGTACAAGACTTATACAATACGATTGAATACAACTTGCAGTCTGATAAACCTCTAAACATGAAGGGCGGATTGATGAGACAACTCCCCAACTAATCCAACATCCAAAAACTAAAAGAAACAACATAAAGGATGAACATAAAGCCCTCGAAACATGAGGACTCACCAAGAGCGCTGAGAGAGAATCTAAAACTATCTACGGGTGAGGATGAGCCAGAGAACTTGGACCTGTATCATGAAACGATACAACATAGAAGGTATGCGGTCAGTACGTGAAATGTAATGAGTATTCAAGGTAAGTAAAACAGACGTTTAAAACATGTATGAAATTCATAAATGATCATAAGAGTAGGAAGTCATGCTCGTATCGTAAATCATAATAACATATCATAAGGCTCAAGGTTTTCAAAACATTCATAATATAACATAACCATAATCATAATAGAAGAGATTTACTTAACATGACTTGAGCCAACATACATAATCATAACATGCATAAATCATGAGGAACAGTGGGAGATTCTCTTAATCGACATACCCCATATGAGCACACATGAAGTCCGACTTGTAACTCCAGTGGGGACGGTTTTCGTACCTTGGCAAGTGTAGAACCATGAAAGTGTGATATCACCATAAAAATGGAAACTTGGGACAAGGACTAACATAAAAGGGCCCCGACATACCTACGGTGGCACGTAGTTCATGAGATCCGGGGCTTAACCTGAGCCCCGAACCTACTCGGTGTTCGATACTACTTCCAAAACATATATAGTGCTCATAATAATACATACATGAGCTCATGGGCTAGTTAAATCATGATAATCATAAACATTCTTGAATATATGTGAACTAGCCATGACATGAGGCCCGTGAGTCGGTCAAAAATATAATTCATGATTAATAAGATTCATACATAGCTTGAATTTCATAAAAAATCATAATGATTAACATAATAAATTCATAATTTAAAACATAATTCATGCTGGACTCGTAAAGAACATTATGGTATAATAGATCATAAATCGATTCATCATGGGGCATGCATAATTAAGCTTAATTGCTTAGAAAATAAAAATCAATAATATTATAATCAATTTAAATCTCAAAAGATGATCACAATCCATAGATTATGAATATATTTCAAAATCACAAAACCCATAATTAAATCATTAGATTTTATATAATCAAATACAAAACCCTATGAGTTTTTGACACATTTTTAGATAAAATCATAGAGTAGGAGCATGGGTGTGGAAGAATTCATCAATTGATGACCTTACATACCTGGGATTATCTGGTTCTTAACTTCCCTTGGTAGCCCAAGATGGAATTTAGAGGAATTGAGAAAGAATACCTTGAATCGCCTTCTAATCTCCTCTCTATACTCTTGCATGCATGAATGAGGCTTAACATGAACTTAACCCTCTTAAAAGATCCCATTCAGATCTTAAAACGACATAGTTTAGGCCTTAGGAGTTTAGTAATTACGAAACACCCTTACTAAAAACGTAGAAATTTCTGATTGCCAGTTCCCAAGAGGGACCTCACAAGTCGTTGCCAAGGGGCATGACTCGTGGCCAGGCTCCGTCATGCTCACTGCCCAAAATACTCAGGGGACCCCACGAGGGACCCCACAAATCGTGGTGGCTGACCACGACTCATGGTCACCACCCGTGATCCCTACTGCCCAAAATTTTGACCAACCATACACTCCAACCCACGGGTGACCTCAGAGTCGTGACGTCAGACCACGACTCGTGGTCACCATTTGTGGACTTTCCTTCCCTTCCAAACCTTGCCAAACCTTCAAGGCAGACCACAGGGGACCTCATGAGTCATGAGGTCTGACCACGACTCATGGTCATGCCCGTGGCCTCCTCACCCTGAGCCTGCCAACCTTGCTGACCACGAGTCACCTCACGACTCGTGGTCACTCTTCACGACCTACCTCACGGGTCGTCCTGAGATCTAGTGTGAAATTTTTGTTTTTCTCCATTTTGTCTCCTGGGTCTGATCCTTGGATTCCCGGGGTATAACACCATAATAGGCTATTTTGTAGATCGTCAAGATATGAAAGTACCCCCATATATGAACACATAGCCTATTTGAGATGGAGCTTTGCGTGGATCAAATAAATATCCTTTTCTGTGTAGGTAGATTGATGGACAAAGATACCGTTTGTCAAATATTCAATTTACAAACTAAGATATAATATTGTTTATTAGAAATCTATCATCTTAAATTCATTCTTTGAACAATCAATAATCTTTTGAAGCTTCGCTGGAGTTTCAACGAGGTTATGTCATCAACATAAATAGAAAGTATAATAAACCTCAATATTATTTTCTTTATCAAAACACAAAGGTAAGCCAAGTCATTATGATATCCTTTGTCAATTAATATTCACTTAGGCGATTAAGTCACATCCACCTTATTTGATTTTCTCAATATGAGGATTATTAACAAATTTAAAGAAACTTATAGATACTTCAGACATTTTTAATTCTTTGGGATTTTCATATAAATTTTTGTCAGATGATAACATTCATTAGTATTTAAATGCGTGACATCTTCTAGTGTCTGGGTTGTAGGTTAATAAGCTTTACGCTTATCAAGATGTATCATTTCACTTGATAATTATTTCAATATCGATATGCTGTAATAAACATACAACTCAGATCCTCACGATCTTTTTCAATATTATGAGCTATATTGTATCAAAAATATCATCGGTAGTATTTCATTTGTATCGGCTTGCAATGCGACATAACAAACTGAGATCTCATCAACTAATTATTTTCAGGTACTTGAAGCTCTCATAAGGTTTCATGAAGTATTATGTTGTAGATTCTTCAAGAGCACTTTACTTTCTTGTTATGATCATTTGTTCCATTCTTTCAACTATTATTGCAATAGAAAACGATTGATCTATAATGCTTCCTGCATACTGTAGACTTTATCCTTCAGGAAAATAAATTTAATAGAAGTTTTGTAGCTGAAATATGAAATTAATTTTGAATTAGCAAATGCTTCAGGCATTTTACTTGAATTATTTTTGAGTGAGAATCATAGTAATGATAATTCACAATATATATCTTAGCTACTTATTCTCTCCCCCTCATGTTATAAGAACTAACATATATCCTTGATTTACTTTGAAAAATTCATCTGTGTGTATAGTAATAGATTCATTAATCATATACGGCACATCAAAATTTATTAGATGAAAAATATTTGGTTCTTGACCCTGAACCAATTTTAAGTGTGGGGAAGATTAATAATAATTTATTGATCAACGTACAAGTATTATTGTATGTAATATATCATATCATAGACCAACCCACTAAGCTTTGTTCTCATAAGCAGTGGTTGAACTATTTATCAGAGGCATTCAATGTTAAATCAGCTTGGATATAAATCAATATTATCAAGATAAATTATCTTGATTACGCAATTTGAAAATTATGCTTTAAACCCAATTATTATTGAGCAAGCAACTTTGTGAATGTTAAACTGCAGGTTGACAATAAACGCACATATGACCATCTTATGGAGCACATGTGACCATCTTATGGATGCATCTACTTAAGAAATCACATGGCAGGTGAATGAGCCCATATTTACCTTTTGTACTTTACAGAATTTTTGGGAATTTAGTCCCAACATTAGTTGGTATAATTAACTTATCATGAGAACAAGCAACATAAACGAGTTTTTGAAGAATCTTCTAGTTCTTCAATATATATTGAATATTCAATTAACATATCATATCAGGATGACCAAAATGATAATGTCAACTGATAAAATTATCTGTACTAGTAAACTTCAGATTTACCATGACATGTATTATTTATTTTAACAAACTTCAGATTTACTATGTCATGAATTTCACATCAATAAATTTCTAGTATATTGTAGCATGTAATTTCATCATGCTTATATTTATAGTACAAATGAGGTAACCTTTCATGTATGTATATATATATATATATATATATATATATATATTACCCATAGTAATTTTGAGATATTTAATCTTTCAATTCTTTGTGGTCTTAACAATTTTATTAGTAAACTTCAGATTTACTACAAGTTGTGTTTTGATCATAATAATTATGTCCACTACAATATAGGTGGAATGACATAATAATAAATAAAATTTTTAGGAGCTTTTAATTTATTTTCCATAAATAAAATATTATTTAGACACTACTAGTATCATAATTCTTCTAGACAAACAGTCAGGCTGTTCAGGAGACCTTGATCATTAATTTATATTATCAAATATTACTTGGATACTTTTGGTATCTTGAAAGCAAATTTAGACACTTCTGATGTTATGAAATAAGAAGTAAATATTGAGGTATAAACTTCACTAACTCAAGCTTTTACTACTTCGAGAGTAGATTGCAAGTTTTACTACTTCAGGAGTAAATTGCAAGATTGAGTCTTACTACTTCAGGAGTAGATGTCAAATTCTTACCATTTTAGGAGTAAATTTCATATTTACTACTTTGAGAGTAAATTTCAAGATTTTACTAAATATTGACACATTCACTTCAGGAACTAGATCTGTATTTGATCTATATTGGTAACATTTATTAAAGGTTCTCATTTTTTAGGAACAGAACATAATCATCTCAACACGCATTAAACATATCAAATTGTGATAGCTTAAAATCTATTTTAAGATATTGCTACTCCGGGAGCAAATTGAGGTGTGCATATAATGTAGAGAAAATCTCTAATATATTTTTAGTTGTAACTATAACAAGCCTATAACAATATTATCGCTTCTAGTGATCGTATATTTCCTGCAAATTCTCATTCTTACTCATTAATGGATATCAAATTAAAATCATTATATATTTTCACTATATTATTCTGCTGGAAATAAATATATTTTCACAATATTATTCTTCTAGAATAAATATGATGCGTGATTGCCAAGAAACACTTACCTTCATCTTTTCAAATAAACTTTGATTTTTCTTACTTCAGATCGTTAACTGTTGAATCAGGAAATAGAACTTAATGACGTTGGAGTGAATTGCACATGAAACACAATATTGCATTATTCAAGTAGAGCTTAGGAATAGTGTACAATTCAAAAGCACAAGCCTTTTGAACATCAGGTACAACAACTTGCTTAACAATGTTCCTCATAAGGAACCTCTTGATGGCTTTGTCCTTGGGGCAGCACTTGCCACAATTAGAGCAACAGATGAAATTGACATGGATACGTCCATGTTTGTTACGACCTCCATTCCTTTGCTTGAAAGTTATTTTCGTTCTGGATAAGACCTTCCTAAGCAAACTCTACAACTCCATCTTTCAGAAGCTTATGATTTTTCATTGAAAATTTTGAAGTTCATTCCAGTTAATAGTGTAATCGAATTAGAGTCTCGTACTGATAACTTGTTATAAAATAATAAACCAAGAGGAAGAAGAATGTTATAGAGAAAGAGAGAAGACTTTTATTTCTCTTGAGGGATTCTCTTGAGTGGTTAAAGGGATAGAATTATAATTAATGAAAACCCTTTATTTATAGGAAAAAACTAACTTGGTTTCAAAGTTACTAACCCTAACTTTCCTTTAAAAAATATACATTCACTATAATTGAAAATTTTATTTATAACACTCCCTCTTGAATATTTATTTGACAAATAATGTGCCTCATTAAAATCTTGCTAGAAAAATATAATACCTCTCAAGTCTTAGACCAAACCCCAGACATGGAATGAAACACCAAAAAGAAATCAGAAAATTTTTCTTAGAACGACTCATCAGATGAGTCGTTGTAAGAGGCAACGACCCATTAAGTCGATCATTTTTTTGTCCAGCAGATTCCTCCCTCAGATTCAACAAGTGGTACAACGATCCGTCGTTAGTGGTAATGAGTTATTATGTTACCCATCTAGTTAAGTCTAGAATTTGATAAAAAATATTCTCCCAAACAACAAGCCAGATGGCGAGCCGTTATTTGATGTAACAACTCATCCTATGAAGCATTTGGAAGAAATCCAAAAAAATGCTAAACTTTGCCAGTGACAATGGTTGAAAATAATGACTCGTTATTTCTGACAACGGGTCATTCTGCCTGTCCGTTAGGAGGAGTCCAGAAACTATTCAAACATTCTCCAGCGGCAACGATTAGAAACAACGACCAGTTGTACCCGCCAATGAGTCATCGTGTCATCCGTTGTGGGAATTCTAGAGAAGGAAAATTTTCAGTCTGAAGACAGCGATTGGCACCAATAGTCGTGGTCACAACCAACGACTCATTGTGAGGCCCGTTGGATCTGGACAATTAGATTTTTGAACGATTATTCGGGGGAATTTTATAAAATTATAAGCTCCTAACTCCTAAACTACATCATTTTGTGGTAAATATTTAGGGGTTAAAGATATTTAGTCAACATTCCCCCTCATTCTCCCTCAGATTCTCAGAATTTCCTCTATAAAGACTCAGATGGGCAATTTAAGGCAAGAGCAAGGGTTTCAATCTTCTCATCAAGTTCTCAAGTTTTTTCCCTGGGCATTCTCCTATAGGTATGTGGGACTTCAACAAGGGTTCCCTTTCACCCTTGTGTCTCAAAATATTTTCAGACAAACTTAATAATTTCCAGCCCTATAGGAGATTAGAAGCTAAGCGTTTTCAGTTAGCTTATTAATTCCTTAATCTTAATAATTCTTCAAGTTTTACATTATTATTACTAGTTAAAATTCATGTCTTAGTTTTATTTATATAGAATGCTTTCCTAGCCCTGATCTTTAGCGTGATCTTCGAATAATACTTTCATGATTTAGAATCCGGATAGAAGTGTTGTATTATCATGATATTTTCACTTGGGTATGAATTTTAGCACAAGTGCCTTGATTGAAAGTTAATGTTCTCAATATGCTCATACATTCAGTATTCCGTAGATTGTCATGGCACTTTCAGATAAAGCAGCTCTGACAAGTCGTAGAACACTAGTTTCTTTTAGGTCCTTTAGACTCTCAAGACACTTCCAGTGGAAGTAGTTCTGACTTAGTCTTAGGAAATCAGTTTTGAGCTATCAATGCAGTTAGATATAATTAGGTTTTAGTTGGGAGTAGTACTTAGCACCTAGCAGGCCGGGGTTTAGCATATCTAGGTTCCCTGAACTATGTGATGATATTTTGACTCAAAATGACTTAGGGTATGCGTTGTGGGAAGGAAGGATGAGTCGTAGGAGGAGTCGTGAAAAAGACTTGGAGTTCAGGGTCCAAACCACGAGTCACATCACGAGTCGTGGTATGCGGGTACAACTCGTGGTTAGGGTCATGGGGGAGGTGAAGTCATGTGTGATGTTACGACTCGTGGTAGGAAACCATGAGTCTTGGGATGAAGTTGTGGTGAGAATCCACTAAGTTTCCAGGTGGACAGTGGTGATCACGAGCGCGACCACAAGTCTTTACTTCATGGTACGACTCGTGGTGAGGCCCGTGATGACTAGCATTGTTTAATTTCTAGATTTTTCATTAAAGGTATTTTCATAAATTCTAAGCTCTAAGGTCCTAAACTACGTCATTTTAAGCTCAGTTTGAAGGATTTTAGAAGTACTTAACCTATCATAAGCCTTTCCATTCCATGCATGCAAGTTTAGAGTATTCCATTGGAGATCAAGCTTGAGAATTTCCAAATTCTTTCTCCAATTCCTTTGGGCTTTCAAGGGAGAGTGTAAGATCAGATTACCCAGGCATGTAGGGTTGTGAATGATAGTTCCTCTTCACTCTCATGCCCCAATTCCCCTCTATGTTTATAAATTCAAGTATTAAAGTAAATTTGATGATCTAATGGGGTTTAATTCCAAATTCATGGAATTCTCTTTGATTTAATTATGGGTCAATTCCCTTATGTTCTAAATGTTGTTTTAAGATCTATTGAAAGATTTTATATTTATATTAATTATAAATTTTATGATTTCATATCCAAGTCAATCTATGCCCAATTATGCAAGGTTTCATGAAAGGTCAAGTTATGATTCTATTATGACTTTAATCTTACTAAGCCTAATTATGATTTATGATTCATGTTATGATTTCTCTTCAAGTATTCCTCATGGATTTATGAATGTCAAGTATTTGAATTTTCACAAGTATGCATGTTCTTCATGATTTATGAATTTATGACTTTTTGCCGACTCACGGGCCCTTACTCATGGCTAATCATGTATTTCAAGTATGATCAAGTATGATATGATTTAATTGTCCATGAACTTCATGAATGATTTCATGATTACGATATGAGCCTCATGCGCATGTTTTTGGGAGCAGTGTCTAGCATCGAGTAGACGAAGCGTTCAGGTAAACCCCGTGGTCTCAGAACTATGTGCCACTATAGGTATATGTATTTTATGAATTTTCCCTTGTGATATAACATCATGCATGTGCCTTGCCTGGCAAGCCTGGGACGACTCTTCCCACTGGAGCAAGATAGTTGAGGCATCATGTAAGCTCTATCATAATAGTGTCGGTTAAGACGAGTTATCCCATTGTTCCTCATGATTTATGCATTGTTATGTTTATGTTACTTTGGCTCAAGTTATATTTTTATAAGGTTTCTCTTATGATTATGATTATGACTAGATTATGAATGGTTTGAAAACCTTGAGCCCTCATATTTATATTGTGATATTTACTTCATGTTCATGTTGTCCTACTCGTATGAACTCGTATGTATTTTAACTGTCCGTTTTTACTTACCTTGCATACTCAGTATGTTCCAAGTACTGACTGCATATTCTATGCTATATTGTTTCATGATATAGGTCCGAGGGATCAGTCTCAGCTACATCATTAGTCCTGCTTTCCCCTCAGGCCTGTTAGCCAGTATTGGTGAGTCCTCATCCTTTGAGGACATTCAACTATCCATTGATATGTTATTTCAGTTTTAGACTTTTGTCGAGCTAGTTAGGGAGGCTGTCCCATCATCTCATCAGTTATGTTACAGGCTTTTTTAGACAATAAAATCAGCTTCTTAGTGTTATTCTATTTTAGACACTTAGCCACAAATCTGCAATATTCTTCTTCATGCCATTCTACCAGTAGACTTCCCGTAGATCACAGTACATTTTGGTGGAACCTGGGTGGATGGAGTACCTGGTGCTATGAGCTTCCATTAATATCCTCTACCTCAAGTCATCTATATCTGGAATACACAACCTGCCCTGATAACAGACCACACCATCTCCCCCTTTGGAGAATGCTTCCACCTCTTTCCTTAGGACCACTTCCTTCAGCTTAAGTAAAATTGGGTCTTCATCCTGTTTTGACTTAAGCTCCTCCACCAGGGAGGATTCTGACCCATTCCATACTACAACTCCACCTTCTACTGAGTCAACCAACTGGTCCCCTAATCGAGCCAGTCTGTGAACATCTCCAACCAGCTCTTTCTTATCATCCTCAACATGAGCAACACTCCTCATAGAAAATCTTTTGAGAGCATTAGCCACTACATTGGCCTTACCCTTAGTGGTACAAAGACGCTCATGTTGTAGTCTTTCAACAACTCTAAGCACCTTTTCTAACGCAGATTCAGGTCCTTCTGATTGAACACATATTGTAGGCTCTTATGGTCCATAAAAACATCCACATGAACCCCATAAAGATAGTGCCTCCAAATATTCAAGGCAAATACTACCGTTGCCAGCTTGAGATCATGAGTCAGATAGTTCTTCTCATGAACCTTAAGTTGTCTGCAGGTGTAAGCTATTACCTTACCATGCTACATCTGAACACAACCAAGGCCAACTCTGGAGGCATCACAATAGATCATAAATCCTTCTGAACCTTCTGGTAGAGTCAGAACTGGGGCTGTAGTGAGTCGAGTCTTCAACTCCTAAAAGCTCTTCTCACATGCATCAGATCATTGAAACTTCACATCTTTTGAGTTATTCTGGTCAAAGGAGAGGCAATGGAGGAGAACCCTTCTACAAACAATCTTTAATAACTGGCTAGGCCCAAGAAACTCCTAATGTCTGTCAGAGAAGTGGGTCTTGGCCAGTCCTTGACTGCCGCAATCTTTTGAGGATCCACTTGAATACCCTTATTGGAGACAACATGACCGAGAAATGCAACCGACGTCAAACAGAACTCACACTTGCTAAATTTAGTGAACAACTGGCTGTCCATGAGAGTCAATAAAACTATTCTCAGATGGTCTTCATGCTCCTCGTCTGTTCTGGAGTAAACCAGAATATCATCTATAAAGATAATAACGAACATGTACAGGTACTACTTGAATACTCTGTTCATTAGATCCATAAAAGCTGCATGAGAGTTGGTTAGTCAAAAATACATAACTACGAATTCTTAGTGACCATACTGAGTTCTGAAGGCTATTTTCAAAATGTCACATTCTCTGACCCTGAGCTGGCGGTATCCTGATCTGAGATCTATCTTGAAAAAATAACTAGCTCCCTGAAGTTGGTCAAACAAATCGTCAATCTTCGATAAAGGATATCTATTCTTGAGTGTAACCTTGTTCTGTTGACGGTAGTCTATACACATTCTGAGTGTACCGTCTTTCTTTCACATGAATAGGATTGGAGCACCCCATGGAAAGATATTTGGTCTGATGAAACCCTTATTTAGGAGTTCTTTCAATAGTTCCTTTAATTCTTTCAGCTCAACTTGGGCCATTTTGTAAGGAGGGATTGAGATAGGCTAGGTATCTAGAAGAGGGTCTATGTCGTTGTTTTCCGCTTGCTCAGTACTCAGGGAAGATCTTCAGGAAATACGTCGGGGAACTCATTTACAATTGATACTAACTGAAGTATCGGGGTCTCAAAACTAGAATATTTTACCCTGACCAAATGATAGATGTAACCCTTAGCGATTATTTTTCTAGACTTAAGGCATGAGATGAACTGACCCTTAGGCGCTGACGTACTACCCTCCCATTCTAGGACTGGTTTGTTAGGAAATTGAAACCTGACGACCCCGGTTCTACAATCAACTCAAACATAGAAAGCATGTAGCTAGTCCATGCCAAGAATAAGGTTGAAGTTGACCATATCTAACTCTACTAGATCAATTGAGGTGACTTTATGCAACACTATAATCGGATAATCTTTATACACCCAGCTAGCTCTAACTGACTCACCAATCGGAGTAGAGACTAAAAATGGCTCTGAAAGGATTTCTAGACTAATATCAAACTGGATAGTGATGTAAGAAGTCACGAAGGAAAGTATGGCTCCTGTTTCTAGTAAAGCATATATATCTATCTGAAAAAAATGTAACATACCAGTCACAACGCTAGGTGAGTTATCCTAGCCCTGAAGGAAGAATAAAGCATAAAATCGATTCTAGAGCTAACCACCACCTGTCCCTAAGGTAGCACCCTGTTGGGCTGGATGAACTGGCGAAACTATTGATGTAGTGGACTGGACCTTCCCCGGTCCTGCTTACGGGCAATCTCTCAATTTGTGACCCAGCTGTTCACAATCAAAGAAACCCTCTTTCCCAAGATGACACTCATACAAGTGGTTCTTACCACACTTAGGATGTGCTGAAAAAGTGCGGCTGCTAGAGATATGGTTTTGGGACTGGGAGCCTGATGTCCCACCCTTCCTATCCTTATGGGACCTGGAAGACAGAGCACTAGATGAAGAAGGTGCTGGAGGCCTTTGTTGCTATTGCTAGGGGTGATTACTGCTGTGACCTTTGCTGGGAATACTCAAACTGACCTATCCTCGCCCACTTACTTTCCCTTTCTATCTCATTCAGTTTCTCCTCCTCTATCTATTGTGCATAGATGATGAGACTAGAGAAGTTTATGTCTTTGATGAGCATCGCGGTTGTGCACTCCTTGACCACCAAGTCTAAGACTTCGTTCACGAACTTGATCATGTGAGCCCTCAGCTCAGCAACCATTTCCGGAGCATACCTTGACAGTTAAGTGAATTTTTAATGCATACTCCTGTATTGTCATGTCGTTCTGCCTCAAGTTCATAACTCAGCAGCCTTAGCTTCCCTTAACTACCGGGGAAAGAACCTGTCCAATAGTACAGTCACAAACTCATCCCATTCCACTGGACATACGCCATTTTGCCTTCTCATCTTCCACTGCTTATACCAAATCTAACCCACCCCCTTCAACTGATAAGTAGCCATCTGCACTTTCAACCGGGATAACACCCATGATTTGTGTGATCTTATGAATCTCATCAATGAATTCCTGTGTATCCTCATCAGTTTTAGACCCGTTAAATGCTGGGGGATTCATCCGAGTAAAATCTCGAACTCTAGTAGCAGCTGCAGACCCATTAGAATTTACTGGAACAATGACCTGCTGGTTAACCTAGTTGGTCATGCCTGAGCCAACATCTGAATAACAACCACAAACACTACATGTGACACTTGATCGTCCTGAGGAGCTGCTGGAGCTGGTGGGGCTGGCTGATTAGCATTGCCGGTCCTCCTTCCATTTCCTCTCTTGGGAGGTATCATCCATTGAAAGGGAATAAAGCACGAGTTTGGAGGACGTATTATAGTCTAAACTCTACGCACGATAAGAATCATGAATAAAGGGAATTTTCCTGAAAATGCCTTGTAGCCTCCCCCTCATAAATGTGGCGTGCTTCACACTCATGAAAAGGACTCTACTCGACGTGGCTCTCAGACATTCTGGGACACTCTAAACCTAATGCTCTGATACCAAGTTTGTCATGACTTGAGTTCACACTCTGGACACGACACAGTACTTTGGATCACAAGTAACCCCAACAAACCTATGGTAAAGCATACTTCTACTAAGACTGATCTACTGAAAATAATAACAATAATAAGCAGAAGCAGACTATAAAATATAACCAAATACTGAATAACAATAAAATCTGAGAAAAATTGAAATCCAAACTGAATCTATGAATACTATATGTCTATCTCAATACGGAGTCAGTCACTCCTTCAGTAATCAGTTATTAGTTTTCAGTTCGGGATTGCAACTCTTTCCCTAATTTCCAGCTTACTTAGTCTTCATTTGAGGATGAATTTTCCCAAGGGGAAGATTTGTAATACCCCAGTAATCCCTGTGAATATCCTTCAGATGTAAAATATGTCCATGAAAAAAATTAGAAAAGAATGCCTCAATACGAGTTACGGTACGACTCGTACAATAATAATACGAGTCGTACCAGGAATCATAATAGAAGGGTCAAGGAAAACAGTATGAGTGACTAGGAGAAACCACAACTACATGTCACAATTCGTAGAACCTTGGTACGGATCGTACTGACCAGTCATGGAAAAGTTTAGAGTAGAGGTCTAGAATTTTGGAAAAAAAACCACGAGCCAAGGTATGACTTGTGGGTAGGTGGGTACGGATCGTTCCATCCAGTCGTGACTTGAATTTCAAAGAAATGTTCAAAAGGCTTTGAGGAAGCTATGAATCGTAGTAAGACCTGTAGTAAGATCTCACAGATCATGGTAGACTTCCATGGAAAACTTTAGAGAATAGTGTCAAGCAGGGCCCCTAACCACATACGTAAGTACGAATCATATGATCCTGGTATTACTCGCAGGTTGAGTTATACCACCTGATGGGCCAAATTTTAATAACAGTTTTCAGGGGCATTTTGGTAAAACCTTAAGAGCCTAACTCCTAAACTACTTCGTATTGGGAATTTTTAGAAGGGGATTAGGGGATTAGATGACCTCTTTCCTCATTCTTTTCAAAATACGCCGAAACTCATCGTAAGAACTCAAACAGACTCCTTTAGGCAAGAGTTAGGGCTTCTTCTCCTTCTTAGAGATCCAGGTGCTTTCTCAAGGATTTTTTCCTCCAGGTATGTGAGACTTCAACAAGGGTTTTCTTTCCCCCTTATGTCCCAAACTATTTTCATAAATATTTCTAAATTCTAGCCCTGTAGAAGTTTGAAGCTAGGGTTTTCAATTAGTTCAGAAATTCGTTAAACCTTGTTAAATCTCTAATTTTGTATCATCATCCCTAGTTGAAATTCATGTTTTAGTTTTATTCTTACAGATTGCTTCCTTAACCTTGAACATTAGTGTGATATTTGGATAAAACTTGCATGATTTAAAACTCATATATGAATGCTATATTGTTGATATTCTTACTCAAATTATGGATGTTGGTACAGATACATGAATAGGAAAGTTAATGCTTTAGTATGTTCAATCTTAGAATTTCAGTCAGTACTTAGTACACTTATTATCCTCTAGAAATGTTAGCTAATCAGTTTGACTTTTATCAGTCTTTTGAGACACTCAATAAATTTAGTAGTATTAGTTAATCAGCTTGTTAGTCGTTCTTTGGATTGTTACAATGCTTTCAGATAAAAAAACTCTAACAAGTCTTAGAACATAGTTTCTTTCAGGTCCTTAGACTCTCAGAACACTTCCAGATAAGCAGTTCTGACTTAGTCTTAGGACATCAATTTTGAGCTATCAGCACAATTAGACACATTTAAGATTTTTAGTGGGAGTAGTACTTAGCACCGAGCGGGCTGGGGTTTAACACACCCAGGTTACCAGAACTACGTTGCCACCATAGGTTACTAGCCCGAATGGGCCCAGAAAGTGATCACTCAGTTCAACCACTATACCTTGGCAAGGTATAATCGGCCTTCTCCGATAGGGGGATATACCTTGGACTCCACATTTATCTCATGTGGTTACATGTCGGCTATAGTTTCTCCTATAGTACAGTTTAGTCCAGTACAGTCATGATTCTCAGTTCAGTACAGATTTTCAAATTTCAGTCTATATTTGCAGTGGTACAATTTAGAGTATTATTATTCAGTATATATATGTTTTTAGTTCCTTCTCACATACTCAATATATTCAAAGTACTGATCACATACTTTTATGTGCTATATCATTTTATGATATAGGCTAAGGTGCCCAGCCTTAATGCTGCAGCTAGTCTCTCGACGATTTTCCAGTAGCTTCAGTGGTAAGTCCTCATCTACCAAGGGTCGGAGTTCCAATTTCAGTTGTATTTCTTTGGTTTAGTTTCAAACATAAGATTTAGCCGGGGTATTGTCCCAACAACTTATCAGTTCATTTTAGAAGGTTTTCAGATAGTATTTATAGATTCAATTTGGGTATTAGTTTTATTTAGATTTTATTATTATTCAGTATTTGTTTATATTCTTTAGTCAGCTTTTGCTTTATTATCATTATTTTCAGCAGATCAGTCTTATTAGAAGTATTCTTTATCATGGGTTTGCTTGGGGTCACTTGTGATTCAAAGTACTGTGTCGCGTACAGGGTGTGAACTCGGGTCGTGACAGGAAGCTTTCGATTTATTTTTCATATATAAAATATTATTTAGACATTACCAGCGTCATAATTCTTGTAGACAAACAATCAGGCTCTTCAAGAGACCTTGATCATTAATTTATATTATCAAATATTACTTAGATACTTCTAGTATCATGAAAGAAAATTTAGACACTTCTTATGTTATAAAATAAGCAATAAATGCTGAGTTCTAAACATCACTAAATCAAGCTTTTACTACTTCTAGAGTTGATTGTAAGTTTTACTACTTCAGGAGTACATTGCAAGATTTACTTTTGTGGAGTCTTACTACTTCAGGAGTAGATATCAAATTCTTACCTTATAAGAGTAAATTTAATATTTACTACTTTGGGAGTAAATTTCAAGATTTTTCTATGTACTGACACATTCACTTCTGGAACTGGATCTGTATTAGATCTATATTTGTAACATTTATCAAAGGTTCTCATTCTTCAGAAACGGAACATAATCATCTGAACATGCCTTAAGCATATCAAATTGTGATAGCTTAAAATCTCTTTTATGATATTTCTACTTGGGAGAAAATCGAGGTGTGCATATAACGTAGGGAATTTCTCTAACATATTTTCAGTTGTAACTATAACAAGCCAATAAAAATATTATCACTTCTCATTGTCACGCCCCATCTTGGGAGGCATGATTGGCACCTGGTGCCTTACTAGGATCTGAACTGACCTGGCTAAGCTTATGCACTTCTTGTGCAAGCCTAATCCTTAAATCAAGAAACCAATGGGCTATATAGCTACTTGTAAAAGAAAACAGCTAACCAGAAACAGGTAATAGCAGGGGATCCTATGAAGGGCCGACAAGACCACCATGATGCCTAGTTATAACTGAAATGAAGACAAGATACTATACTAGGCCCCACATGGACAACATATGATGCATAACTGATTAAGACCCCATATGGCCAACATACAACTAACTAACTGACGACTGTAGTTTGCAAGCCTCTAAGAATACAAATAGTGGTCGGGACAGGGCCCAGACCTACCCTAAATACTATACAACTGAAAGATTGTAACCTCTACAACCTGGCAACTCCGAACAAAGGGAGCTGGCCAAACTGCTGACTCTAAACAGCTGCTACTGAAGAGCCTGAACTTTGTCTGTCTAAACCTGCAGGCAAATAATGCAGCGCCTAGGGATGGGCGTCAGTACAATATGTACCGAATATGTAAGGCAATAAGTAAGTTGTTAAAGACTGAAAATAAATAGAAAGAAGGGCCAGAAGATTAACCTGTATGCTGGCTTATTTATAATCTGCATCTAGAAAAATGCTACACGTACATGAGCTACGACTGTACAACCATATATTCATAAGCTATAGCTAGTATACAAGAATACAAGCAAGAACCTAACTTGGCTCCCATAATCCTGGAAGGTACAAGAAAGAAAGAAACAACCTACCAGGACCCCCATAAGCCCTTGCAAGTACACCTCAATCTATATACCCCTAACCAGGTTTCTATGACTCTACTGGTGCTATAGACAACCTACCTATCCCCCTGGGTCTGCAACTGAGCCCGCTCGGCCCTGAATTGTAGCTGGAATAAAAAGTTTTCAAATTCTTAAGTTCTGATCCCATTTTCTCTGGAAAATCCGAAAGCTCTTCTTTGTGGCGATAATACCAAAATATCAAGTTGGCGCAGTCGTCTTTATCTTTGTTTTGATACTTATGGGCCTCTTGAATTCTCTTTTTCCTATAATTTGTTTTTGTGGAATATGACTTTTATTATTTGTTTTCTTTATTATTGATAGGAATTTCTTGTTAAGACCCTATGAATCGATTAAAACCTCAGATTCATACTAGAACCACGATGATTCATTCAATAAAAAAACCTAACCTAAATCAAATCAAGGATTCTCTAAGTAAAAATTCTTGGATCATCACTTATTCCCTGAATAAATAGAATGACTAAAAATTCAAAGAAAGGTTTTTCTTTTGGTCAAAATATAAATAGGGGTTGAAGGAAAAGAATCTTTTGATTTAGAAATTCGAATTCTTTGTTTGAAAATTTTTTGGAGCCCGGACACGAGGTCTGAATATTAAGTATGAATCATAGTTCAAATATTTATTAATCTATTTCGTGTTCCAAATATTAGAATAAATATCTGACGAAGTAGAACCATCTCTATCAAGATGACAGACCCATTCTCTGTACTATCAATAGGATCAATTATAATAAGTCACACACTCATACTCCGGAAATACAGAAACAAAGAAATTCCACGATCGAACTACCCAAAGAAAATAGAATGGACTAGAAATCGGAGCTCTAAATGATTCATTTTAGACTCAAAAGCAAGCACTTTTCGGTTCTTATAAATCTAATTCATTGAAATTCCATCCAATAAAATAGAAGAATTATAAATCTCCAAAATAATAGATAGAAATACCGCAAATAAGGCCATTGCGACACCCATCAAAGGAGTCGTTCCCCACCCAGGAGCTACTTTACCATATTCCGAATTCAATGGTTTTAATAAATCTCCTACTGCAGTTCATCTTGGACCAGATCTAGAACTTTTCTCAAACTCCTCAATCAATATCAACAAGATGTCGTGACCGCTTAGGCTTGGTTTACTTTGGTTTGAATGTAAACTAAAATAAGCGGCGAACTCCTGATATCTGCACATCGGGCACCAGGCTCGATGGGGATGTGGTGTTGATACGACATATAATAGTCCAGCCATGGAATGGACTGTATGAGGACCTGGGACCTCATCTTGGTCCCTCGCGGACGGCATACCGCTCCTTGGAGCGACGTTATCTAGCCACTAGCAGGTGACGACATAGCTAGTAACCCTGGGGTGGTCATGGAAGGCTCCTGAGTGAGGGAAACCCCAACCAAGGTGTTGTATTTAAATCTTAATCTAGCTACTCAAAAGGCGTAAATGACCTTCTAGGCCTAACGCTACCGCTGCTCGCCCCCAGGATAGTTTGTAAGGCTGCTAGCTGGCACACCGTGCACCTGTATTTGGTCAGAGGATCCTGATAGTGATCATGATCTCTATTGGTCTAGACTAGATAGGGTGAGATCTGGAGTGGTCTAACATAACTCTGAATGTTCTTCCCGGACAACTATGACTCATAAAGAACTGCGGGTCTTTGATGACTAACTACTTAGTTCCTCTGCTTAGAACAACTGTAGGGCTATTACTGGTCGAACATGCTTTTGAGAGATCGACCCCTAATCCTCCACAGGAAGCTTATCGACATTCTTAGCCTGTGGGTAATACTATACCAACGTGGTACTAGTCCCTTATACCTTATCTTGGTATACTCGAATCTTATATTACTTTTATGGGCGATTCCTAACCTTATAGACAAGTTTATATAGACTTAGCCACTCCTGACAATCTGTACATGAGTATCCTATAAGAACTGGCTGGGGCGCTGGTCTGGGCTCTAACTACTGATAAGGTTCCTTTCCTTAGGGTACCCATGAGTCTATTTAACCTGGACGATTGAGCTGGCTTCCTGGGCGTCCTATATGATAAATGCTAAGTCAACTAGGACTGACAATCACTGGTAATAACTAATTAGGTGGAAGGCTGTCACTCAGTTCACTAGACAATCCTAGGCTGCTAACTCTAAAACATGGCCTTCCTATCTAAATTTTTGGCCTTGGGGCGTGAGGATATGCCAATGGCCACTAGGCATGCTTTCCTGATAATACAGGCGCTAAACTGGTAGTTAAACCACCTAGCTGCACCTATGTTGTTTCAACTTACTACCTTAGGCCCAATAACTATTCACGAGCTTCTAAAGTCTATGCCTGGCAATAAAACATACAATCCTACTAATACAATGAATTGGAGAATAGAAGAGTTTCTATGACGCTTCTAGCGCATATCATACTTAACCTTCTCCTTCTCAACGAGGGATTCTGCTGTATAATCTGTATACATTTTCTAGCAGCTAACCAAAACTTATATAACCGTAATCTACTGAGAGCAGCTAATCACAACATATTTGATCTTTATATGCCAACAACAGCTAATTAAAACATGTCTATTAACAATCTACTAGTAGAAACTATCTGCAACATATGGGACCATTATTTCTATTCTAGAACATAAGTCGTAACATTGTACAACGAGAATAACTTGCCGAGGGTTAAGCCTTACATACCTCGACTGTCGTTTCCCGAATAACAAATGAGTTTCAACTTAGATTCGCTAGCTCTTTTCAGTTGTAACCGTTATACTTGGAGAAAGAGATGAATTTCAATACCAAAGTCGACATAAAAGGATAACTTTTGATATTAATAGCAACTATAATTCATCTACGTAAAATACGGTCGAAAACTTATAATTTCTCAAGGGTTTAGAAGGGAGAAATGCTTACTTGATGCTTGTGATCATTTGGGAATCATTTTGGAGCAATTCTGACAACTACTACTCAGCGGAGTTCCAATTTTTTGAGCGTATTTCGAGAAAATAACTCCGTAGTAATGCTCCCAATAGGGTTAGAATGTCACACCCCACTTTGGGAGGAATGACTGGCACCTAGTGCCTACTAGGATCTGAACTGACTTAACTAAGCCTAGGCACACCTGGTGCAGGCTTGCTCCTCAAATCAAGAAAATAACGGGCTATATCTCGGCTACAAATGCAGCCTCCAACCGATAAGGCTGTTTAACGATCTGTAAATGAAAACAGCTAACCAACAAAAGGCAACAGAAGGGATCCAATGCGGGCTGACAAGGCCATCTTCCTGTCTAGTTATAATATAAATGAAGACAAACTACTATCCTAGGCCCCACACGGCCAGCATACGAAACATAACTGATTAAGGCCCCACACGGCAAACATACAACTAACTAACTGACGACTGTAGTCTGTAAGCCTCTAAGAGTACCAATAGTGGTCAGGACAGGGCATCGTCCTAACCTAAATTCTATACAACTGAAATATAGAAGTGTCTAAAACCTAGAAAATACGAATGAAAGGAGCTGACCCAACTGCGACTCTAAACAGCTGCTACTGAAGATCCTGAATCCTGTCTGTCTAAACCTACAGGCAAGTAATGCAGTGCCCCACAATTGGTCTTCAGTACAATACATATTTGAATATGTAAGGCAGCAATTAGGCTGAATGAAAGCTGTGAAATACTGAAAGTGAGTAGGAAGGAGAGGCAGAAAGATTAACCTGTAAGTTGGCTTATTCGTAATCTGCATCTAACAAGCACTACACATACATGGGCTATGATTTCACAATCACATATATTCATAAGCTATAGCTAACAGACAAAAATGCAAGCAAGAACCTAACCTGGCCCCCATAAGCCTGGAAGGTACAACTAGCACACAATAACCCACCCGGGGCCCCCATAAGCCCTGGTGAGTGTACTTCTATCTATATACCCCTAACCAGGTTTTTACGACTCTACTGGTGATATAGACAACCTACGACTCCCCTAGTTTTGCAACTGAGCCCACTCGGCCCCTGATCTATAGTTGTGTCTGAGTCCGGTGGACTCCTGATATCTGTACCCCGGGCACCATGCTCAACAGGGGGTGTGGTGTAGTGCCGATTGGCATATAAATAGTCCAGCCATGGAATGGAATATATGAGGACCTGGGACCCCCATCTTTGTCCCTCGCAGATGGCATGCCGCTCTCTAGAGCGATGTCATCTCGCCTCTGGTGGGCATCGACACAGCTAGTAACCGTGGGATGGTCATGGATGGATACTAAGTGAGGGAAATCCCAACCAAGGTGTTGTAGTAACATCTCAATGTAGCCACTCAAAAGGCGTTACTGGCCTTCTGGGCCTAACGCCAACGCTACTCGCCCCCTAGGATGGTTTGTAAAGCTGCTAGCAGGCACACCGTGCACCTGTATCTGATCAGAGGATCCTAATAGTGATCATGATCTCTAATAGTCTGGACTAAATAGGGCGAGATATGGAGTGGTCCAACGCAATTCTCTATATTTCCTGGTCGGATATCTATAACTCATAATAATTGTGGGGTCGGGAATGACTAACTACTCAGTTCCTATGTTAGGAAAACTGTAGGGTTGTTACTGGCCGAACATGCTTTTGAGAGATCGGTCCCTAATACTCCATAGGAAGTTTACTGACATCCTTAGCCTGTGGATAGTACTGTACTAACATGGTACTTACTAGTTCCTTATACCTCATCTTGTTCTAATCGGATCTTAGATTACTTTTCTGGGGGATTCTTAACCTTATAGGCAAGTTTATATTGACTTAGCCACTCCTGGCGATCTGTACCTGAGTACCTTATAAGGACTGGCTGGGGCGTTGGCCCAGCCTCTAACTTCTAATAAGACCCTCTTCCTTAGGGTACAAATGGGTCTATTTGACTTGGACGACTGGACTGGCTTCCTGGGTGATCTGTAGGTTAAATGCTAAGTCAACTGGGACTGACAATTACAGATAGTAGCTAACTAGATGGCAGGCTGTCACTCAGCTCATTATACAACCCTAGGCTACTGACTTTAAAGTACAACCTTCCTATCTGAATTTTTGGCCTGGGGCGTAAAGGTACGCCAATGGCCTCTGGGCATGCTTCCCGGACAATACAGGTGCCCAATTGGTAGTTAAACTGCCTAGCTGCGCCCATGCTATTCAACTTACTAGCTTAGGCTCGATAACTCTCTCGAGCTCCTAAGTTCTAGGCCTGACAACAAACATACAATCCTACTAAAATAATGAACTGAGGAATAGAAGAGTTTCTATGACGCTTCTAGAGCGTATCGTACTTATCCTTTTTTTTTGTCGATAAGGGATACTATGGTATAATATGTACACATTTTCTAGCAGCTAACCACAACATATATATACCCGTAATCTACTGATAGCAGTTATTCGTAGCATATCTGATCTTTATGGACCAGCAACGATTAATTCCAACATGTTTAATCATCAATTAATGGTAGAAGTTATCTACAACATATAAAATTATCATTTCTATTTGAGAGTATAAGTCGTAACACCATACGACAAGTATACTTGCCGAGGATTAAGCCTTACATACCTCAATTGTCATTTCCTAAATAACCGCTGAGTTTCAACTTGTATTCGCCAGCTCTCTTTAGCTGTAACCATTATACTGGGAGAAAGAGGTGAATTTCAATACCAAATTCGGCGTAAAACGATAACGTTTAATACCAATATTGACTATACTTCGACTTAATGAAACACGGCTAGAAACGTATTATTTCCCAAGAGTTTAGAAGGGATAAATTCTTACTTGAAGCCTCTGATTGTATAGAAATCAGTTTGGAGCAATTCTGACAAATTTTGCTCGGTGGGGTTACGATTCCCCAGGCGAATTTCACGAAAATAACTCCTTAGTAATGCTCCCTGCGGGCTTAAACTTCGATATCTGAAGTTAATTTGAATTTGGATGGCAGTTGGAAGCGTAAACGAATGAAACTTACTTGAATCCTTCATGTTTCCTCTTATCTGGCCGTGAGTTTAAATTGGGAAACGATTTAAATTGTGAAGAGGCCTTTATAACAATCTTGGACGGTGGCAGGTGGGTGTGCGGTGTGCCCCCCATCGGGCCACAATAGTCCCGCATCGCGCCTCCCATTGAGGCAGCAGGCCTGGCGCCCCGCACCTCTCAAAGCGCTAGCAAGCCTGGCTTCTCGCACTGGCCAGTGCACTACTGGCTGGCTCATCGCGTTGGCCCTGTGCGCACTGGTCCCATCCGACCCTGCTTCCGAGGCTTTTTCCCACACACGTCAAACTCTTCTTACTTGTCACCAATCCACATATACGCTTACTAATCATTAATATTTATGGGGTGTAACATCCCCTCTCCCTTAAGAACATTCGTCCTCGAATGTCAACTTTAACTCACAGGAATTTAACTCTTGCAACTATTATTTTGGAAAAATTTTGGCAGAGTCCCCCCTGTACCATGGACTATATAAAAATCCTGAAACGTCGAAAAGTCTAATACAAATATCTCACATGACACCATAACAACTTTTTCATTACAGAATTGTAGTCAGCTGAACAATATACGTAACATACATCATAAAATAACAACTGAAGAAACACCTTTACCTTAATTGCATAGTTTTGACTAATCCTGGAACAAATGAGGATATCTGGTTTCCATGTCGTCCTCGGCTTCTCAGGTCATTTCTTCTCCATTCTTATTTCTCCACAATAACTTAACAGAGGCGACATCCTTAGTTCTCAACTGGAACGTCTCGTAACTTGAATGTCCTTAACTAGAACAATTCGGGACGAGTCATCTATGTCCTTTTACAACATCGACATCTGAAAGCTGAATGGGCAGGTCCTAGCTCTGGAAGCAATTTTTGCTCATATGCCATCTCACCTATTCTCCGGAGGATATGATACGGGCCAATAAACATAGGCCTAAGCTCATCCTTCTTGCCTAACCTCATAACGGCCTTCGTCAGTAAAGTTTCTAGAAATAACCAACTGTTGCTTCAACCCTTAGTTGCCTACACCATACATTAGGGTAAAACTTTTGACGACCCTGGCTGTCGGTACCCTTTTTCCTGATAAGTTTGGCTTTTTCCATCTACCCATTTTAACATGCCCGGGTTCGCCTACCTCCATTTTATCTGATTTACGTCATCATTCAGGGGGCTCCCATTCCCATTTATAATAGACCTCTAGAGTCTGAGTTGTATATTCTGCTTGGCCACCTGTTTGGGTACGAGGAACCGTGCTTAAATTGACATGTGTCTCCATCTGTTCTAATGCCTTTTCCTAGAACTTAGTCATAAATTGTGTCACTCCGTCAGAGTTTATCAAACACTAGAGCTTCACGCACTCCAATTACTTCTGGGATATTTAACTCGGCATAAATCTTAACTGCGACATAATTTCATCTGGCGAGACACAAATGAATCTCATTAGCCTCTTTATATTGGTTCAAATGAAGGCAAATTACACTTGGTATGAGATAACCTTGTGACTGTATTCATGTCAATTACTCTCCACCCTCTTGCAGGCATGGTCACCTCCTTTATTGGATTGCCCAGTTCCTGCTATCTCATCTTTTTTGGCCTGTCGATGGAGCTCTATTGCTATGATTCAGTGATATTTTCCGTCTTTCTATATCATCAATAGGTCTCTCTTTTTGACCCATTGTGTTTCAGATAAATTCTGGAAGTATGGTCTGCTCATCGAAGTTCTGTTACCCATGGAATATAGAGTCAACCTCTGGGTCTTATGATTTTTCCCCTTATTATCCTGAGGGCCAATGACTCTCTACTGGGCCTTGTTTCCAGGCTGTTTTAGGTTAAAGTCTCTATGTCGGTACTCTTTTACCTCCATAACTTGCGGAGATATTGCAGCAGACTAGGCTACAACTTTACTATCTCTTAACTGTCAATTCGATGCTTAGTCTTCGACATCTAGAAATGGTCCCGTACTTTTTCAATTTGCTTCAACCTGGAGGTGATTCCGTTCCTCCCATTAGATACTTGTGCCTTTCCTCTTGCTCCCTTAGACTGAACTCTAAGGTTTGTGCCTTCTACCTCATACGGTCAAGGATATTACCGACCAGGTCTACTGACCTATATTTCTTATGACTTGCTCTCGGGCCTATTTTGTTCATATGATCTCCCTGTCCTTCGATATCACAAACTAAGGCCATAGCCATTATCTTGCAGGTATGTTCTGCCGTCATTAGCATGCTACAACGGATTTAGCCTTTTTTCAACTTGAGTTTTATTATTACTGGTGGTTTATCACTGATGAACTCTCTTATACACACTTGAGTGTTGTTGGCAATCTTACCCCCCCCCCCTCCTGACTTACTACCATGAGGGTCTAGATAACTTATAAATACTAAGGGTTTCAACCACTCTCTAATCCTTCTCGGAGACAACAATTCTATCCCTCCTTTACTATTCGTTATGAGCACCATAGAACTGACACTTACGCTTTTTGTTATGCTGAAAGAACAAGCTAGGAGGTGGAAAATGACCCTATCTTGCTGTGGGAGAACTGAGGTATGGAACCTTACAATATTCAAAAAGTTGGAGGTAGGAATCCTGCAATTTCCTCCTTTTTTCGCACCTTTCAGGTAATTCAACATTAACTATTGCCCCTGGCTAATTTTAAATATCTAGTAAGTAAGCCAACTCAAAGGCACATATATACTATACTCCTAACCCCTTATTTTGAGGATGCAAAGAGAACTGGGGATGGAACTAGCATATCTATCTCATTATGAGGTTCCTGGTACCTCGGGAGTGTGATGGGGAAATGTAAAAGACATCTACTTCCACCCTAGGGATAACCGCCTCCCAATTGTAGAACTTCACTGGTACCTCCTCCGGCTGCTGTAGTTATCTTGCAACTGGATGGAGTCTATCTTATATCAAACATTATTCTAGATAGAAATAACAAGGAAAGCTTAGGGACTCGACCCTATACAATTCTGCTCTATAGCACGATCTGAGAAGAAAGAGGGGTAACCATACTATCATGCCTCATTGCCTCCTGCTTATAAATGTGGTGCACAACACATTAATAACCAAGACTCTACTAGACATGGCTTGCATACTCCCTAGGATACGAACTGTTCTAATACCAAGTTTGTCACGCCCCACCTTGGGAGGCATGACTGACAATTAGTGCCTACTAGGATCTGAACTAACTTAACTAAGCCTTGCACACCTGGTGCAGGATTTCTCCTCAAATCAAGAAAAGAATGGGCTATATCTCGGTTGTAAATGCAACCTCCAGCCGACAAGGTCGTATAGCCACCTGTAAATGAAAACAGCTAACCAACAACAGGCAACAGAAGGGATCCTATGTAGGCCAACAAGGCCACCCCGCTGTCTAGTTATAATAGAAATGAAGACATACTACTCTCCTAGGCCCCACATGGCCAGCATATGAAACATAACTGATTAAGGCCCCACACCACCAATGTACAACTAAATAACTGACGACTGTAGTCTGCAAGCCTCTAAGAGTACAAATAATGGTCGGGACAAGACCCCTACCTACCCCAAAATTCTATACAACTGAAATATAGAAATCTCTACAACCTGGAAACTCCGAATGAAAGGAGCTGACCCAACTATGATTCTAAACAACTGCTACTGAAGATCCTGAACCCTGTCTGTCTAAACCTGCAGGCAAGTAATGCATGGCCCCATAATTGGGCGTCAGTACAATATGTACAAAATATGTAAGGTAGTAAATAGGTTGAATGAAAGCTGTGAAATACTGAAAGTGAGTAAGAAGGAAAGGCAGAAACATTAACCTGTGAGTTATTCGTAATCTGCATCTAACAAGCACTACACATACATGGGCTATGACTGCACAATCACATATATTCATAAGCTATAGCTAACAAACAAAAATGCAATAAAGAACCTAACTTAGCCCCCATAAGCCTGGAAGGTACAACCAGCACAAAATAACCCACCCGAGGCCCCCATAAGCCCTGGTGAGTGCACTTCAATCTATATACTCCTAACTAGGTTTCTATGACTCTATTGGTGCTATAGCCAACCTACCAGTCCCCTGGGTTTGCAACTGAGCCTACTCGGCCCCTGATATGCAGCTGTGTCTGAGTTCGGTGGACTCCTGATATCTGATATCTATACCCCGGGCACCAGGCTCGACAGGAGGTGTGGTGTAGAGCCGATCGGCATATAAATAGTCCAGCCATGGAATGGACTATATGAGAACCTGGGACCCTATCTTCTTCCCTCGCAGACGGCATGCCGCTCTCTAGCGCGACGTCATCTCGCCCCTGACGGGAGTCGACACAGCTAGTAACCCTTTGGTGGTCATGGATGGCTCCTAAGTAAGGGCAACCCAACCAAGGTGCTATACAAACATCTGAATCTAGCCACTCAAAAGGCGTGACTGCCTTCTGGGCCTAACACCACCACTGCTCGCCCCCTAGGATGGTCTGTAAAGATGCTATCAGGCACGTCGTGCACCTGTATCTGATCAGAGAATCCTGATAGTGATCGTGATCTCTAATAGTCTGGATTAAATAGGGCGAGATCTAAAGTGGTCCAACACAACTCTCTATATGTCTTACCCAGACATCTACAACTCATACTGCAGGGTAGCGAATGACTAACTACTCAGTTCCTCTACTTAGGACAACTGTAGGGCTGGTACTGGTCGAACATGCTTTTGAATGATCGTCCCCAAATCCTCCATAAGAAATTTATTAACATCCTTAGCCTGTGGGCAGTACTGTACTAACATGGTACTTACTAGTGCCTTAAACTGCATCTTGGTCTAATCGGATCTTATATTACTTTTTCTGGGTGATTCTTAACCTTATAGGCAAGTTTATATAGACTTATCCACTCCTGGCGATATGTACCTGAGTACCTTATAAGGACTGGCTAGGGCACTGGCCCAGTCTCTAACTGCTAATGAGACCCCCTTCCTTAGGGTACCCACGGGTCTATTTGACCTGGACGACTGTACTGGCTTCCTGGGTGATCTGTAGGATAAATGCTAAGTCAACTGGGCCTGACAATTACTGATAGTAGCTAACTAGATAGCAGGCTATCACTCAACTCACTAGACAACCCTAGGCTACTGACTTTAAAGTATGGCCTTCCTATCTGAATTTCTGGCCCTGGGGCATAAAGGTACATCAATGGCCTCTGGGCGTGCTTCCCGAACAATACAGGCGCCCAACTAGTAGTTAAACTGCTTAGCTGCGCCTATGCTGTTCAACTTACTAGCTTAGGCTGGATAACACTCGCGAGCTCCTAAGTTCTAGGCCTAGCAACAAACATACAATCCTACTAAAATAATGAACTGAGGAATAGAAGAGTTTCTATGACGCTTCTAGCGCGTACGTACTTATCGTGTCTTTTCTAGATGAGGGATACTAGGGTATAATATGTACTCATTTTCTAGCAGCGAACCACAATATATATATACTCGTAATCTACTGATAGCAGTTACTCACAGCATATCTGATCCTTATAGACCAACAACTGCTAATTCCAACATGTTTAATCATCATTTAATGGTAGCAGCTATCTACAACATATAAAATCATCATTTCTATCGGAAAGCATTAATCATAACACCGTACGACGAGTATACTTGTCGAGGATTAAGCCTTACATACCTCAATTGTCGTTTCCTGAATAACCATCGAGTTTTAATTTGTATTCGCCAGCTCTCTTCAGCTGTACCCGTTATATTGGGAGAAAGAGACGAATTTCAATACCAAATTTCGTGTAAAATGACAACTTTTAATACCAATATTGATGATACTTCAACTTAACAAAACACAGCTGAAAACGTATCATTTCTCGAGAGTTCAGAAGGGAGAAATGCGTACTTAAAGCTTGTGATTGTATAGAAATCAATTTGGAGCAATTTTGACAACTTTTGCTTGGTGGAGTTACGATTCTCCGGGTGAATTTCACGAAAATAACTCCCTAGTAATGCTCCCTGTGGGCTTAAACTTCGATACCCAAAGTTAATTTGAATTTGGACGGTGTTTGGCAGCGTAAATGGATGAAAATTACTTGAATCCTTGGTGTTTCCTCTTCTTTGGTCGTGAGTTTAAATTGCGAAATGCTTTAAATTGTGAAGAGGCCTTTATATACATTTTTGGGCGGTGGCAGGGGGTGTGTGCGATGCGCCCCCCATCATGCCACAATTTCCCCGCATCGTACCTCCAATTGAGGCAGCAGGCCTGGCGCCCCACGCTGGCCAGTGCACTGCTGGCTGGTGCGTTGCGCTGGCGCTGTGCGCACTAGTCCCGTCCGACCTTGCTTCTGAGGCTTTTTCCCACACGCGTCAATCTCTTTTTACTTGTCACCAATGCGCGTGTACGCTTAGTAATCGTTAACATTTACAGGGGTGTAACATTAAATTTAATACCTGAAGTTAATTTGAGATTGGACGGCATTTGGTAGCGTAATCAGACGAAAAATCATCAAAAACATTGAAGTATACTCTCTCTGGACGAATGATATAATTGGGAAATGAATTCAAATGAAGGGAGGGCTTATATATATATATTATGGGCGGTGGTAGGGGGGGTGCTCGCGTCGCCCCAAGCACCAACCCTTCCCCCGCATCGCGCCCCTCGTAGCACCCCACTGCCTGGCGCGTCGTGCTTCCCAAGGCGCCAGTAGGCCTAGCACGCTGCGTTGGCCAGTGAGCTGTTGGCTGGCGTGTCGTGCTAGCTTGATGCGTGCCGGTCCTGTCTGAGCCCATTTTCAAGACTCTTCTCATACACGTCAAGCTCTTCTTACTTGTCCCAAATTCTCGCGTACACCTACTAACCGTTGACTTTTACGGGGTGTAACATCCTCCCCCCTTAGGAACATTCGTCCTCGAATGTCATTCTTAGGCTTAAAGGAGTTAACTTCCTTAACCAAGATTTAGAAAAATTTCCGTAGAGTCTTCTTTGTATTGTAGATCATCCAAAAATATGAAGCACAAAGAAGTCCAGCACAGGAGTCTCACAGTGAAACTACAACTGAAACATAGTTCTATCACATATAACATACTCAACAAATAATAATAGCAACAAGGTCAACCATATAACATTTAAAACTATCTCGCCATAACTTAACTCATCTGGGCCTATATACCATCATTATAAACCTAAAATAACTTAAACCGTCCAGACTTCACGCCATTCATAATTCCTCAACTCAACTTTTCAATATTCCTATTCGCCCATGATCCCACATTAAGTTACAACTATTGTTCTCAAGGTGACTCCCTATAATATTTCTATACTTTGGGTATCTCTAACTGAATTAAACTGAAACAAGGTCTCCTACGCCCTTGTGTAGTATTGCTGAATAGGTCCTAGCCCTGAAGGTAACTTTGTCTCACTAGCCATTTGGCCAACCTTCGGAGGATCCGGCATAGCATAATGAATCTAGAATGAGGCTTGCCCTTTTGTCCATATTTTTCAATGCCCTTCATTGCAAAGTTTCAAGAATACCCAATTGCTATTTCAATTCTTGACTCCTTACGTCATACGTTAAAGTAGGACTTCCGATAACCCTAGGCTTTCAGTACATCCTCCTCGATAAGCTTAACTTCCTTCGTTTGGCTGATGTGTTAATATATTGGTTCCACTACCCTTAATTTATTTCCCCAAATCATTATTTAGGGGGCCTCCATTTCCATTCATAACAGATCTTCGGGTGTTTGAATTGGGTGCTCCACCTGGCTGTTTGTTTGGGCACAAGAAGCCGTACTTAAGTTGACATGTGTCCAATCTGTTTTGACACCTTTTTTAGAACTTAGTTGTTAATGGTACCTCTCTATCAGAGATTATTAAACACTGGGGCTCCATGTAGACCAATCCCTTTTCTTAGACATTTAACTCAATATATGCTTTAGCTGAAACATAATTTCATCCGGGGAGACACGAATTGATCTTATTAGCCTTTCTACACTGACTCAAATGAGGTCAAGTTATACCTGGTATGAGATGACCTTGTAGCTGTACTGATGTCAATTACCCTCCACTCCCTTGCCGGCACAACCATCTCCTATATTGGTCTGCTTAGTTCCTGCTATCCCGTCTCTTCTGGTTGATCATCAGAGCTCTATGCTGTGGTTCAACGATATTTTCTGTATCAGTAGGTCTCTCTTTTTGACCTATTGTGTTTTTATTAAACTCTAGGTGGAAGGAGTAACAGACATGTGCACCTTGGCTATAGTCTGCTAACGAAGTCCTATCACCTTTGGAACTCATAGTCAGCTTCTGAGTCTCATGACTCCGTCCCTTATTATCTTGGGGGCCAATAACTTCCTACTGAGCCTTGTCTCTAGGTTGTACTAGGTTAGAATCTCTTTGTCGGCACTCTTTTACCTTCTCAACTGGCGGGGATACCGCAACACACTAGGTTACCACCTTACTATCTCTTAATTGTCAGCCCGATATTTAGTTCTCGACATTTGACAGTGGTCCTATTCTCTATCAACCTGGAGGTGATTCTGGTTTCCCCCAAAGTTACTTTCATTAGACTGAACTTTGGGGTTCGTGGCTTCTACCTCATATTGTCAAAAGATATTACTAACCAAGTCTACCGACCTATATTCCTTCTGACTCGCACTCTGGCTTACTTTGTTCATATGATCTCTCTCTGTCCCTCGACATAACAACTAAGACCATAATCATTGTCTTGCAGATATGCTCTACCGCCATTAGCATGCTGCGTCGAAGTCGGCCTATTTCTAACCTGAACCTTACTATTGCTAGGGGTCTATTGCTGATAGACTCTCTCACATTTCTCTTGAGTGCTAGCTCCTGGTTTACTATCGTGAGGGTCTAGGTAACTTTATAAACTTTAGGGGTCTTAATCACTTTCTAATTTTTCTCGAAGTCAACAGTTCTAACCCTCCTTTACTCTTTATTCTGGGCAACATGGCATTGCTACCTACACTTTCTATTGTACTCGCACGGTTCTTTGTGTATTTCAAGTAATCCAATGCTACTTGTCGTCCCTGCCTAATTCTACATATCTAGTAGGTAAGCCAACTCATACGTATACTATTCCGAGGTACTATTTTGGAGCTGATGAAGAGATCGAGGATGATACTGACATATTTGTTACCTTATGAAGTTTCTGGTGCCTCGGGAGGATAATGGGGAAATGTAAAATATGTCTGATTCTGCCTTTATGCTAACCTCCCAATTGTGGTACTTCACTGGTACCTCCTCCTGCTGCTGTAGTCATCTTGCGACTGGATGGGGTCTATCTTTTATCGAACGTTATCCTAGATAGATATAACAATGAAAGCTTAGGGTTTCAACCCTATACAACTTTGCTCTATAGCATGATCTGAGAAGAAGGAGGGGTAACCATACTATCATTCCTCTTAGCCTCCTACTTATAGAACATGGTTCACAACACATTTATGAACAAGACTCTACCAAACATGGCTTGCAAACTCCCTAGGATACGAACTTCTATAATACTAAGTTTTTCACGCCCCACCTTGGGAGGCATAACTGGCACTTGGTGCCTTACTAGGATCTGAACTGATCTGGCTAAGCTTATGAACTTCTGGTGCATGCCTAATCCTTAAATCAAGAAAACTCGAGCTATATCTCGGTTGTATACACAACCCCCATCCGACAAGGTCATATAGCCACCTATAAAAGAAAATAGCTAACTAGAAATAGGTAATAGAAGGGGATCCTATGCGGGACGACAAGACAACCATGATGCCTAGTTATAACTTAAATGAAGACAAGCTACTATACTAGGCCCCACACAGCCAACATATGAAGCATAACTGATTAAGGCCCCACACGACTAACATACAAGTAACTGACTGACGAATGTAGTTGGCAAGCCTCTAAAAATACAAATAGTGGTCGGGACAGGGCCCCAACCTACCCCAAATACTATACAACTAAAATACTATAACCTCTACAACCTGGAAATTCCGAACGAAGGGAGCTAGCCAAACTACTGAGTCTGAACAACTGCTACTGAAGACCCTGAACTTTGTCTGTCTAAATCTGCAGGAAAGTAATGCAACACCCGGTGATGGGCATCGGTACAATATGTACCAAATATGTAAGGCAATAAGTAAGTTGTTAAAGACTAAAAATAAATAGAGAGAAGGGCCAGAAGATTAACCTGTATGCTGGCTTATTCGTAATCTGTATCTAGCAAAATACTACACGTACATGAGCTACGACTATACAACCATATATTCATAAGCTATAGCTAGCAGACAAGAATACAAGCAAGAACCAAACCTGGCCCCCATAATCCTGGAAGGTACAACCAATGCAGAAACAACCTTCCAGGACCCTCATAAGCCCTGGCAAGTACACCTCAATTTATGTATCCCTAACCAGGTTTCTATGACTCTACTGGTGCTATAGCCAACCTAAATGTCCCCCTGGGTCTGTAACTGAGCCTAAACTGTAGTTGTATCTAAGTCCAGTGGACTCCTAATATCTGCACCCCGGGCACCAGACTCGATGTGGGTATGGTGTCGATACAACATATATTAGTCCAGCCATGGAATAGACTATATGAGGACTGGGACCCCATCTTCGTCCCTCGCAGATGGCATACAGCTCCTTGGAGTGACGTCATCTCGCCCCTGGTGGGTGATGACATAGTTAGTAACCCTGGGGAGCTCATGGAAGGCTCTTGAGTGAGGGAAACCATAACCAAGGTATTGTACTGAAATCTCCATCTAGCTACTCAAAGGGGGTAACTGGACTTCTAGGCCTAAAGCTACCACTGCTCACCCCCTAAGATAGTTTGTAAGGCTGCTAGCAGCCACACCGTGCACCTGTGTCTAGTTAGAGGATCCTGATAGTGATCATGATCTCTAATGGTGTAGACTGGATAGGGCGAGATCTGGAGTGGTATTACATAACTCTGAATGTCCTGCACGGACAACTATAACTCATAAACAACTGTGGGATCGTGGATGACTAACTACTTAGTTCCTCTGCTTAGAAAAGTTGTAGGTCTGGTACTGGTTGAACATGATTTTGATCGATCGGGCCCTAATCCTCTACAGGAAGTTTATTGACATTCTTAGCCTATGGGTAGTACTGTATTAACGTGGTACTAGTCCCTTAGACCTCATCTTGGTCTACTCAGATCTTATATTACTTTTCTGGGCGATTCCTAACCTTATAGACAAGTTTATATAGACTTAGCCACTCCCGACAATCTGTACTTGAGTATCCTATAAGAACCGACTGGGGCATTGGCCCGGACTCTAACTGTTGATAAGGTCCCCTTCCTTAGGGTACCCACGGGTCTATTTGACTTGGACGACTGGGATGGCTTCCTGGGGTCCTATATGATAAATGCAAAGTCAACTAGAACTGCCAATTTAGGTGGCAAACTATCACTTAGTTCACTAGACAACCTTAGGCTGCTGACTCTAAAACATTGCCTTCCTATCTAAATTTTTGGCCCTAGGGCGTGAGGATACGCCAATGTCCTCTAGGCGTGTTTTCCTGACAATACAGGCGCCAAACTAGTAGTTAAACTGCCTATCTGTGCCTATGCTATTCAACTTACTAGCTCAGGCGCGATAACTATTCACGAGCTTCTAAGGTCTAGGCCTGGCAATAAAACATACAATCCTACTAATACAATGAAAGGGAGAATAGAAGAGTTTCTATGACGCTTCTAGCTCATATCACACATTACATGCTCCTTCTCAATGAGGGATACTGCGATACAATCTATATACGTTTTCTAGCAGCTAACTAGAACTTATATAACTGTAATCCACTGATAGCAGCCAATCACAGCATATCTGATCTTTATATACCAGCAACAAATACTTACAACATGTCTATTCACAATCTACTGTTAGCGACTCTCTACAGCATATGGGACCATTATTCCTATTTGAGAACATAAGTCGTAATACTGTACGATGAGAATAACTTGCCGAGTGTTAAGCCTTACATACCACGACTGTCGTTTCCTGAATAACCGACAAGTTTCAACTTCGATTCGTCAGCTCTTTTCAGCTGTAACCATTATATTGGGAGAAAGAGAAGAATTTCAATACCAAATTCAGCGTAAAAGGATAACTTTTTATATTAATAGCAACTATAATTCATCTAGGTAAAATACGGATGAAAACTTATAATTTCTCGAGGTTTCAGAAGGGAGAAATGCTTACTTGATGCATGTGATCGTTTGGGAATCAGTCTGGAGCAATTCTGGCAACTTCTACTCGACTGAGTTCTGGTTTGGTGGGCATATTTCTAGAAAATAACTCCGTAGTAATGCTCCTTGTAGGGTTAGAATTCAATACCTAAAGTTCATTTGAGATTGGATGGCGTTTGGTAGTGTAATCGGATGAGAAACCGTCGAAAACCTTGAAGTATACTCTCTCTGGCCGAATGATATAATTGGGAAATGAATTCAAATGAAGGGAGGGCTTATATATATATTATGGGCGGTGGCGGGGGGAAGGGGGCGCCGCCTAAAGCACCAACCCCTCCCCCGCGTCGCGCCCCTCGTAGCAGCTGGCCAGTGTACTGCTAGTTGGCACGTCGTGCTGGCCCGATGCGCGCTGGTCCTGTCTGAGCTCATTTTCGAGACTCTTCCCACATGCTTCAAGCTCTTCTTACTTGTCCCAAATCCGCGCGTACGCCTACTAACCATTGAATTTTATGGGGTGTAATACTAGTGATCGTATATCTCTTGCAAATTCTCATTCTTACTCATTAATGATATCAAATTAAAAGCATCATATATTTTCATAATATTGTTCCACTGGAAATATATTTCACAATATTATTCTTCTGAAACAAATATGATCCATGAATTTCTAAGTAAATCGATAAGTCGTTCCTCAGATTCATAAACAAAATTGATATTATTAGCAGCAAAGACATAAATATCAAGAAACATTAACCTTCATCTTTCCAAAGAAACTCTAATTTTTCTTACCTCAGATCATTAACTATTGAAGCAGGCAATCAAACTTAATATCGTTGGAGTGAATTTCACATGGAACAGAGTATTGCATTCTTCAAGTAGAGCTTGGTAAGAGTGTACAATTCAAAAGCATAAGCCTACTGAACATCAGGTACAAAAAGCTTGCTCAATAGTGTTCCTCACAAGGAACCTTTTGATGGCTTTATCCTTGGGGCAGCACTTGCCGCAATTAGAACAACAGATGAACTTGACATGGCCATGTCCATGTTTGTTATGACCTCCATTCCTTCGCTTGAAAGTCATTTTCATTCTAACTGAGACCTTCCTGAGCAAACTCTTTCCAGAAGCTTAGGTTTTTTCATTGAAATTTCAAAAGTTCATTCCAGTTAATAGTGTAATCAAATTAGAGTCTCGTGCTAACAATGTGCTATAAAATAATAAAGTAAGATGAAGAAGAATATTATAGAGAAAGAGGGAAGACTTTTATTTCTATTAAGGGATTTTCTTGAGGAATTAAAGAGATGAATTATAGTGAATGAAAACCTCTTTATTTTTAGGTAAAAATTAACTTGGTCTCAAAGTTACTAACCCTAATTTTCTTTAAAGAAATAGACATTCACCATAAATAGGATAATATATTTGTAAAAAATTTGAAATTTTTTTTAGCATGAATAACAAAAGAGTTCCCTTTTCTATTTGTAAAATATTTTAACCTTTTATAAAAATAAAATAAAATATTTTTATTTCAGGATTAAAATTCAATGATTGTCTATCTCTTTTAATCACTTAACAAAAGTATAATAACTAAAGGATAATAGCCGCAGTTAGTCTTGTTAAAAGTCACCTTTAATAAATGTGACGAAGACCTTGACCTGATCAAATTTTTGTACTACATTTTGAAGTCAATTTCTCCGATTTCTTGCACTCGTAGATTGCGTAAAAAGTATAATTAATGTACATATAATAAAAGTTAAGTATGAATATGCATTTAAAATATAAATTGATAAAAATATTTATTGTGAAGAATTTAAAATATAATGTTTCTATTATGCATGTGTAGATGTCTTTGTGAAAAAATAATGATTATCCAAAATGTACAATGACATATAGATTGATAAAAAGTTCTAATATTTATGAAATTAAGTATAATTATTGTTACACTCCGTAAATTTTAAATGAATAAATAGTCTAATGGCATGTTGGTTAAGGGATTTAGAAAATATATATATATATATATATATATAAATTAGCAAAGTCAGTTTTTCTCCATTTTTATCAATAAAACCACCAAAGAAACAGAGGGTATAGCCATGAAAGGCAAACCCACGACAATTATATACAATTTCCTTCTGATTACGCTACGAAACGCGGTCTAAACTCCGTTCCGACTTAGCTACAGGGGTATAAAGCTGCAAAGAGCAATCCTACGGAGTTGGTTTCGTGAAATTTGGCCGGCGAAACGTTGTGCCATCGAGGTAAAGTAAATAGAATTGCTTTAAATTAATACCAATATGTTCCTAGCCTTGCAGTGAGCATTTATCCCTTCTGGACTATCGAGAAATAACGAGTTTTCGACGGTTTTCTGAAAGGTTAAAGTTTGGGATAAATATATATCAAAAGTGATAATTTCTCCTGGATATTAATGTATTTAGTTCTAATTGATATGTATATGTATGTAGTTGGGAGAAACAGCAGAAGTACCAACGGAAATCACATCAGTCAGTCGGGTACTCAGAAACCAGGTATGTAAAGTTATTCTTTCGACAAGCCAGGAAGTACAGTCTAGCAAATAAATAGAATAAAGGCTATTAACAGATACCCAGCGTACAGGAACGATTTTAGTACGATTTCCAGCAAGCATGCTAGTATATCATTACGTATTATGCAATAGTCAGAATAACGGATAGTCAGATTGTTTTCAGATAGTAATGTGATATCCGCTAGTAGCTCAGCATGTTCTTACGTAATATCCAGAAAAGAAGTAGTATGTCACATCCTGCCTTGGGGGGTATGACTGGCACCTGGTGCCCTACTAGGACCTGAACTGCTGGATTACTAAGCCTGGGCACATCTGGTGCCTGGCTGGCTCTAACTCACATTTCTGGAAACAAAGGGCTATATAACGGCTGTAAACACAGCCCCCGGCCCATTGGCCTATAGCCTCCTGTACCTGTAATAACAGCTGACCAGAGCATGCAACTATAGGGAAACATATGCGGGCCGACAAGGCCACCATGCTGTCTAGTTATCTGCAACTCAGCAATAAAATACTAGAAGGCTACGTGACCGGCAAGGTCACCACTACTGTCGAACTATGGCCCCACACGGCCAACATAAAGGAAACACAAGTTCTAACAGCTATACAACTGCACGGCCTCACACGACCGGCTCAACTAACCACAGGGAAATATATACAGACTGCAAGCCTCTAGGAATAACAATAGAAATGATCGGGATAGGGCCCCGACCTACCCGTACTATACAACAAAAGAAAATGAAATACACCTCTGGAATTCAGTCTCTGGATGACAGGAGTTGAATACTCGATCGCTGACAGAAATCACGTGGTATCGCCTGCTCATCTATGAGTACCTGCAGGTAAGTAATACAGCGCCCCACCAGGCATCAGTACCGCTGGTACTAAGTATGTAAAGAAATAACTGAAAGAAATATCTGGAAACAACAATATAACTGATGAAACTGAAGTAGGAAGGATTAGATTAACTGTCTGATAATGTAAGTCATACCTTCTCTTAATTATACTGGAAGGAGCAGGAGTCATACCTGAGGATTTATCATTCTACTGTCGATCTACTCGTATCTATTATAACACGGCACAACATATCATAACATACATAGCACACACAAACCTTACCTGGCTCCCATAAGCCGGGAGGTACAACCAACACGCAATCGATACCCCTACCCCGGTCGTCCCGTCTCCTATAATAACTATAAGCATCCTGTCGGTCCCCTGGGAATGCACTTGGGCTCGCTGAGCCCCTGACTATAACTGTACCTGAGTCCGGAGGACTCCTGAATCAACACCCCGGGCGTATCCGCTCAACGGGGGTGTATAAGGGCCGACCAAGGCACAATATGGGGAAAACTGGCATCCCATCTTCGTCCCCTGTGGGACGGCATGCCACTCCGTAGAGCGACGTATCCTCGTCCTCTGGCGGACGAGTCGATACAGCTATTAACCCTGGGGCGGTCATGGATGCTAGGTAATCCAACCCCAAACAATACAACAGTCTCAACTAGTAATACTATCTGCATATACCACATACTGAAGCTAATGATAATAAAGTGTTTGTACATACTGCATGCTGAGCTAGTGATAGTGATATGTACGTATTTAATACATGCTGATACTGATAATAGTATATATATATATATAAATATAATCTTCTGTCATACTGTACTGAGTCTAATGCTGAACATGATCTAGTATTTCTGCTAAAAACTATGTTGTATACTGAGTTTCTATAGTAACATGATTTACTATTCCTAACATGCTTTCCAACTCCATTTTAACTTATCATTCTATTTCTGAGATGCCTTACAGATACTACATTACTCTACTGGGTTTCAACTGAATACAGTGATATCCTAACATTCTGTGTCAGATCACATACTGAGCATGCTGTGTAGTTCCTAACACTTGTATTAGAATCTATGTCGTGCTAGCAAGTTTCACGCAAGTTATAACTCAATGCTTCTAATATCGTACCAACATTCGTGGTAAACATAACACATGACTTCTGAACATTCTATTGGCCTTTAAATTACTGTACTGTACCGAGATTACTTAACTTACCGAGAAAACTAACTTTACATACCTTATCCTCTAACTATCCGGCTGTCGGACGAGGCTCGGCCAGTACTTCAACTATTTTCTCCCAACTGCATTCATAAATATGTCAATCAATACTAAATACAGCTTTATTTTAAAGAGCAACGTCACTTTCGATATAGTTTATAGCCTAAACTGAGGCTTATCGAAAGACGGTCGAAAACTCGCTATTTTTCAGAGGTCCAGAAGGGAGAAATATTCACTTCACAGCTAGGAACACATAGACACTAATTTAGAGCAATTCCACTTACCTTAGCTCCGTAGCTCGACGATTCGTCGGCCGTATTTCATGAAACTAAATCCGTAGGAATTCTCTCTACTGCTAAATACCTCGGTATCTGAGGTTAATTTGAGTTTGGACAACGTTTAGCAGCGTAATCGGATGAAAATTATATTACTTCTTCGTTCCTTTCCCTTCTCCTGCGTTTTCCTCTCTGTTTCTGGAGTTTTATAAGTGTTTAATCATTTAAAACCGAAGTGGGGCTTTATATACTTGGGCCTGGACAAGGCCAATGTGTCACGGAGCCAACGCGGAGGCTCCACCTCCGTGACACGCTACCATCGCGGAGGGGCTCTGCCTCGGCTCCTTCCGCGATGGTTCGACAGGTTTCTCGTCCGATCTTTTCCCGGTCCTTTCTCTAGCACGTATGGCCTTCAAATATGCTTAACCATCGTGCGAATAGGTCATTTAGGTGCCGAAAATTCTACGGGGTATAACATAGTAAAAGCAGTATAATGAATTGGCAGGATTACAGATAGTATGTATTACACTTATTGAGTTATATCCAGTTATAGATGGCATGTTCTATGTTATTGAGATATATCCAGATATAATCAGATAGATAGATAAAGGCCAGGTAGCAGTTAGCCCAGCAATCAGAAACAGTGTAAAACAGAATATAGCATCAGTTATTTAATACAGACTGGCCTTGAAATAAAAGAAGAGAATATGATTAGTATTTTCCATCTGAGCATGCTTGTTGTGTATGTGTTTTGTATATTGAGACTTGTTGTGGCATGTGGGCACCCTTTAGCATCCCCACCGCCCCTGGGTTATAGCTGTGTCGATACTAGATTCAGATACCGCCACCAGCTGGGCGATGCCGTCCGCCTAGAGGACGATGATGGCTGACCACCATGATAATATGGTCCAGATTACCCTGCTTGCAGGGGCAGTTCAGTTTGCTCTGCGCAGAGGCAGATTACCCTGATTACAGGGGCAGATTACTCTGTGTGCGCTTGTGGCCGGGGGCAGTTACAGATACAGATTTTTATAAAATTACCCTGTTGCGTGCTTGCACCCAGGGGCAATTTCAATCACAGATACAGCAGCAGATTACCCCGTTGCGCACTTGCGCCCAGAGGCAGGAGTCTTCGGACTCAGACACAGTTTATTGTCAGAGGCCAAGGCCTGAGCTACATACCCAAGGGGGCCGGTAGGAGGAGCTCACAGTTACGAGATGAGTGGAGTGACTTATTTTTGGTTGGTTTAGACCCGGGTAGGGGTAAATAGATTGTTCTGTTGGTTGGCACCTTCCGGCTTATGGGGGTCGGTCAGGTATTGTGTGTATTTATATGTATATCTATATGTGCTGTTAGATATTGATAGACAATAGGACGACACGTTGTCAGGTACGCCCAGTTTAGTTTCAGAATAGGTAAACTCTCCCCAGTTAGCCTCAGCCAGATAGACTCAGCTACTTCCTGCTTATATGTCATGTTATTGTTGCTATCCATTTCAGTTGTATATTTCAGTTTGCTTTACATGCTCTGTACCGATGGTACTGACGCCCGTGGGGTGCTGCATTGCTTGCCTACAGGTACTCACAGATGAGGAGGCAATCCCTCGTGATTCCAGCCAGCTTACAGAGTCATCAGCTCCTGTCATTCGGAGCTTGATATGTGTATTTCATTTTCTTTTATTGTATAGCATGGGTAGGGTCCCGACCATTCTATTATTACTTCCTAGAGGCTTGCAGTCTGATGTTTCCTGTGGTGGTGGAGCCGGTCGTGTGGGGCCGTGCATGTATATATGTGTTTAGTTGTTGATGTTGGCCGTGTGGGGCCTTCTTCTGGTTATAGTTAGTGACCTTGTCGGTCACAAAGGTGAATAGTAGTTGTTTCAGATTATAGTGTCATTGTTCTGGTTAGCTGTTGTGTATTGCAGGTGGCTATAGGCCTAATCAGCCGGGGGTTGTATTTACAACCTCTATATAGCCGATTCATTTCTTGAAATAGAGCCAGAGTCTAGCAGGCACCAGGTGCCCGTCATACCCCCCAAGGTGGGGTGTGACAAACTTGGTATCAGAGCAGGTCGTGTCTCAGGGAGTCTGCAAGCCGTGCTAAGTAGAGTCTTGTCTATGGATGTGTTGTGCACCACATACTATAGGCAGGAGGCTGCGAGGCATAATAGGATGGTTACCCTTCTTTCATACTCAGTCGTGCCATAGTACAGTACAGTATAGGGTTGGTCCTTTTGAAACTTACCACCCTCTTTGTTTACAAATACTATGGCAGATCAGTGGCACCCAACTACAGGCAGGAGAATGGATACAGCAGCGGGCGAAGGCACCAGCAAGATGCCTCACTTACAGCCAGATTCAGCCCGGTCTGAGAGCAATAGGAGGTGTCATCTCGACCCTCCCAGCAGTCTCTGCCTCGCCAGACACCATTTGAGGCAGCACCGCCTCCCATAGCTCTTGCACCCACTTCATCTGATCAGGAGCTACATAGTGCGGTGGTTATGTTAACCCAGATGCTAGCTACTCAGCGTCAGCCAGTACCACCTGCAGAAGCAGAATCTCTAGGTGGGCCAGGTAGTTCCAGGGTTAGAGAATTCTTGGCATTGGGACCCCCTCAGTTTACAAGGTCGGATTTAGCGGAGGACCCTCAGGACTTTCTGGACCAGATGCAGAGAATTTTTAGAGTCATGCATGTAACCCCAGCAGAATCAGTGGAATTAGCAGTGTTCCGGTTGAGGGATATTATTGTTTTATGGTACGAAAGTTGGGAGAGATCTCGGGGAAGAGATGTAGCCCCTCCTACTTGGTCCAGCTTCTCAGAGGCTTTCCTGGACCACTACTTACCCCGGGAGGTCAGACAGGCCTGGATGGACCAGTTCTTACACTTAGAGCAGGGGGCCAGGAGCGTCCGTGAGTATTCTTTACAGTTCGACTCCTTAGACAGGCCTGACTCCGTATGTGTATAGACTACCGGCAGCTGAATAAGGTAAGGTTAAAAACAAATACTCGCTCCCTCGAATAGATGATTTGTTCGACCAGTTGCAGGGGGCCAGATGTTTCTCTAAGATAGATCTGAGGTCCGGATACCACCAGGTCCGGGTTCGTGAGAGAGACATTCCAAAGACTGCTTTCAGGACTAGGTATGGTCACTTTGAATTTCTAGTTATGTCTTTTGGGCTGACAAATGCTCCCGCAGTGTTTATGGACCTGATGAACAGCATATTCAGACCGTATTTGGATCTGTTCGTGATAGTATTTATCGATGATATTCTGGTATATTCTCGTTCAGATATAGATCACCAGAACCATTTACGAACAGTACTCCAGATCCTTAGAGACCGTCAGTTGTACGCCAAGTTTTCTAAGTGTGAGTTCTGGCTGAACTCAGTTGCCTTTTTGGGGCATATCATGTCGGATGCTGGGATACAGATGGATACACAGAAAATAGAGGCGGTCAATACATTGCCCAGACCTACCACTCCGACCGAGGTCCGCAGTTTCCTGGGTTTAGCAGGGTATTACCGGAGATTTGTTGAAGGATTCTCCACTATAGCAGCACCTCTGACAAAGCTGACACAGAAAGCAGTGAAATTTCAGTGGACGGAGGCATGTGAGCAGAGTTTTCAAGAATTGTAAGACAGATTGACCTCCGCCCCAGTACTAGCATTGCCAGAGGGAACAGATGGGTATGCGGTGTATTGCGACGCTTCAGTCTTTGGACTGGATTGTGTGTTGATGTAGCATGGTAAGGTGATTGCTTATGCTTCCAGACAGCTGAGGAAGCACGAAAAGAACTATCCGACTCATGACCTGGAACTGGCCGCAGTGATCCACGCTCTGAAAATCTGGAGGCATTATCTGTATGGCGTTCATGTAAACATTTTTACAGATCATAAAAGCCTGCAGTACATTTTCACACAGAGGGAGTTAAATTTGCCACAGCGTCATTGGTTAGAATTGCTGAAAGATTATGACGTAAATATTCTCTACCACCTAGGGAGAGCTAATGTAGTAGCAGATGCTCTCAGCCGTAAGTCAATGGGGAGTTTAGCGTATTTGCGACCCGAGAAGTGGGAGTTAGCCAATGAAATTCATCAGCTAGCTGGTTTAGCCATTCGAGTAGTAGAAACAGAAAATAACAGAGCGGTGATTCAGAATTCTGCTGTGTCATCATTAGTTACATAGGTAAAAGAACGGCAGTACGAGGACCCTGACTTAGTCCAGCTCAGAGATAGAGTTCAAAAAGGTAAGGAGCCAGATTTCCAAGTGACTCAGGATGAAGTGCTGCGTTGTAAGGGCCGCCTATGTGTTCCGAATATTTCAGGGCTTCGCCAGCAGATCATGCATGAGGTACATTACGCTCGCTATTCCCTCCATCCAGGAGCAACGAAATGTACCACGACATCAGAGACATCTACTGGTGGCCAGGTATGAAAGCTGAAATAGCTGAATTTGTATCTAGATGTCCTAATTGCCAGCAGGTGAAAGCAGAACACCAGAAACCGGGCGGTCTGACACAGGATATAGCCGTGCCTTTATGGAAATGGGAAGCGATAAATATGGATTTCGTAACAGGGTTACCCCGTACCAGACGCAGAAACAATTCTATTTCGGTAATAGTTGACAAGATGACAAAATCAGCTCATTTCCTGCCAGTGAAAGCTACCTTCTCGGCCGAGGATTATGCCGAATTATATATTAGAGAAATAGTTTGATTACATGGAGTGCCGGTATCTATTATTTCAGACAGGGGAGCACAGTTTACAGCTAGATTCTGGCAGTCATTCCAGAAAGGCCTGGGGACACAGATTAACTTAAGTACAACCTTTCATCCTCAGACAGACGGGCAAGCAGAACGAACTATCCAGACGCTCGAAGATATGTTACGAGCGTGTGTACTAGATTTTGGGGGTAGCTGGGATGAGCATCTGCCGTTGATTGAATTTGCCTATAATAAAAGCTATTACTCAGCCATCCAGATGGCGCCCTTTGAAGCATTATATGGGCAAAAATGTAGATCGCCCGTTGGCTGGTTTGAAGTGGGAGAATCAGTGTTGATTGGGCCAGATATCATTTAACAGTCAGAGGAGAAGGTAAAGCTTATCAGAGAACGCCTACTGACTGCTCAGAGCAGCCAGAAGTCTTATGCAGATATGCGGCACAGAAATGTAGAATTTGCAGTAAATGACTGGGTATATTTGAAAGTGTCTCTGATGAAAGGGGTGATGAGATTTGGCAAGAAAGGCAAGCTTAGCCCAAGGTTCATTGGGCCATATCATATTCGACGAAGAATAGGCCGAGTAGCATACGAATTGAACTTGCCTCCAGAGTTAGCGTCTGTTCACCCAGTATTCCATGTATCTATGTTGAGGAAGTTCGTAGGAGACCCTTCTACAGTTGTTCCAGTTCAGGATGTCCAGGTCACAGAAGAGTTAGCATATGAAGAGGTTCCAGTAGCTATACTACACAGACAGATCCATAGACTGAGAACTAAAGATATTGCGTCTGTCAAAGTATTGTGGCGTAACAGGAACCGAGAAGAAATGACCTGGGAAGCCGAGGAGGACATGAAAGCCAGATATCCCCACTTATTCTAGGCATAGGCAAACGGGAGGTATGTTAGAACTGTTTTTCCTTATGAATGCTTACACTTCATATATGAAAGCAGGCGATTGATTATAGACAATTTTACATGAATGTTATTATATCGTGTGGAGTACCTGTATTGGGCTTTTCTGCTTTTCAGGAATTTTGAGATAGTCCATAATAAAGGGGAAACTCTGCCGAAATTTTTCTAGAAACAAGTTGAGTAAGTTGAGAAGTCCTCTAGACAGAATGTCATTCGAGGACGAATGTTCTTAAGGAGGGAGGATGTTACACCCCGTAAATTTTAAATGAATAAATAGTCTAATGGCATGTTGGTTAAGGGATTTAGAAAAAAAATATATATATATATATATATAAATTAGCAAAGTCGGGTTTTCTCCATTTTTATCAATAAACCACCAAAGAAATAGAGGGTATAGCCATGAAAGGCAAACCCACGACAATTATATATAATTTCCTTCCGATTACGCTACGAAACGCGGTCTAAACTCCGTTCCGGCTTAGGTACAGGGGTATAAAGTTGCAGAGAGCAATCCTACGGAGTTGGTTTCGTGAAATTTGGCTGGCGAAACATCGTTCCACCGAGGTAAAGTAAATAGAATTACTTTAAATTAATACCAATGAGTTCCTAGCCTTGCAGTGAGCATTTATCCCTTCTGGATTATCGAGAAATAACGAGTTTTTGACCATTTTCTGAAAGGTTAAAGTTTGGAATAAATATATATCAAAAGTGATAATTTCTCTTGGAGATTAATGTATTTAGTTCTAATTGATATGTATATGAATGTAGTTGGGAGAAACAGCAGAAGTACCGACGGAAATCACATCGGTCAATCGGGTACTCAGAAACGAGTTATGTAAAGTTATTCTTTCGGCAAGCCAGGAAGTACAGTCTAGCAAATAAATAGAATAAAGGCTATTAACAGATACCCAGCGTACAAGAATGATTTTAGTACGATTTCCAGCAAGCATGCTAGTATATCATTACGTATTATGCAATAGTCAGAATAACAGATAGTCAGATTGTTTTCAGATAGTAATGTGATATCCGCTAGTAGCTCAGCATGTTCTTACATAATATCCAGAAAAGAAGTAGTAAAAGCAATATTATGAATTGGCAGGATTACAGATAGTATGTATTACACTTATTGAGTTATATCCAGTTATAGATGGCATGTTCTATGTTATTGAGTTATATCCAGATATAATCAGATAGATAGATAAAGGCCAGGTAGCAGTTAGCCCAGCAATCAGAAATAGTGTAAAACAGAATATAGCATCAGTTATTTAATACAGACTGGCCTTGAAATAAAAGAAGAGAATATGATTAGTATTTTCCATCTGAGCATGCTTGCTGTGTATGTGTTTTGTATGTTGAGACTTGTTGTGGCATGTGGGCACCCTTTAGCATCCCCACCGCCCCTGGGTTATAGCTGTGTCGATACCAGATTCAGATACCGCCACCAGCTGGGCGATGCCGTCCGCCTAGAGGACGATGATGGATGACCACCATGATAATATGGTCTAGATTACCCTGCTTGCGGGGGCAGTTCAGTTTGCTCTGCGCAGAGGCAGATTACTCTGTGTGCGCTTGTGGCCGGGAGAAGTTTCAGATACAGATTTTTATAAAATTACCCTGTTGCATGCTTGCACCCAGGGGTAGTTTCAATCACAGATACAGCAGCAGATTACCCCGTTGCGCACTTGCGCCCAGAGGCAGGAGTCTTCGGACTCAGACACAGTTTATTGTCAGAGGCCAAGGCCTGAGCTACATACCCAAGGGGGGCGGTAGGAGGATCTCACAGTTATGAGATGAGTGGAGTGACTTATTTTTTGTTGGTTTAGACCCGGGTAGGGGTAAATAGATTGTTCTGTTGATTGGCACCTTCCGGCTTATGGGGGTCGGTCAGGTATTGTGTGTATTTATATGTATATCTATATGTGCTGTTAGATACTGATAGACAATAGGACGACACATCGTTAGGTACGCCCAGTTTAGTTTCAGAATATGTAAACTCTCCCCAGTTAGCCTCAGTCAGATAGACTCAGCTACTTCCTGCTTATATGTCATGTTATTGTTGCTATCCATTTCAGTTGTATATTTCAGTTTGCTTTACATACTCTGTACCTGTGGTACTGACGCCCATGGGGCGCTGCATTACTTGCCTGCAGGTACTCACATACGAGGAGGCGATCCCTCGTGATTCCAGCCAACTTACAGAGTCATCAGCTCCTGTCATCCGGAGCTTGATATTCAGAGGTGTATTTCATTTTCTTTTGTTGTATAGCACGGGTAGGACCCGACCATTCTATTATTACTTCCTAGAGGCTTGCAGTCTGATGTTTCCTGTGGTGGTGGAGCCGGTCGTGTGGGGCCGTACATGTATATATGTGTTTAGTTGTTGATATTGGCCGTGTGGGGCCTTCTTCTGGTTATAGTTAGTGACCTTGTTGGTCACAAAGGTGAATAGTAGTTGTTTCAGATTATAGTGTCATTGTTCTGATTAGCTGTTGTGTATTGCAGGTGGCTATAGGCCTAATCGGTCGGGGGCTGTATTTACAGCTGCTATATAGCTGGTTCGTTTCTTAAAATAGAGCCAGAGTCTAGCAGGCACCAGGTGCCCGTCATACCCCCCAAGGTGGGGTGTGAAAATTATCAATAAATTATAAAAAGTGAAATGGTGATAATAAATTGATAAAAATTCTAATATAAGGATAACTATCAATAAGTTATTAAAAATGTGTAAATTGATAATAAATTGAATAAAAAAGACTAAAATAAGTGTAATTATCAGTGTTTTCAAAGAAAATATAGTTTGAGTCCTAGGGCAGGATATGTCAAAAATGCTCCAAGGAAAAAATGAAAGGCATAGATCAATAGAGCGTATGCTCTAGAATTTGAGGCGTAAGCTCTGAGGCGTAAAAGTGTACGCCCCGGTGTTAAATTTATTATTTTTGTTTTCAAAGTATGTCTGCTATATATCATTTTTTATTATTATTGGTTTAATAATATTTATACTTTATACTAACATATTTTCATGTCATACTATTTTTTAAAATATATATATATAAGAAAGCAACTTTCATAAAAAATATTACTCTGATATATAGTTTTTATATGCTTATGCCTAAAACTGAGAGGACATTTATTCCTGAGGCAATTTTATTCAATTTTTTATCATTGCTCTTACACTTTTGTTTCTTCTCCATCTTTGAAATATGTAAACAAAACTAGTGCAAATATTAGTTGAGGATGAGAAGGACAAGTAGATGGGAAGATTGATCATGAAGAGGATGATGATTTCATTTTAAGATTATCTCGGCTATTTCAATTTCTTGTGTTGTTATATAATAATTGTAATAATTTTTCTATACTATTGGTGATTTAGTTGAATTTATTTACTAAATTTTTTACAAAAATTTACTTTTACTTAGTAAAACTATAAAATTGAAGAATCATGAGACTTCTTAGTAATAAAATTATAAAATTGAAGTTATATGATACTTACGCTCCATAGATTCATGAGACTTATACACTGTGTTTCGAGGATTACACCTCATCTCGTGCGGTTTAAATGCCTTGTCTAGCGCCTTCTCCTATTAAAATATTGGTAATATTAAATAAATTTTTAAAAATGAAAAGATGACAATAAGTTAATAAAAAATCTAAAATAAAAATAATTACTAGTAAATTACTTAAAAATTGAAAAACGTATGCAAAAATTATATTATATTTTTATTTAACGGCCAGAAAGTCTGAAGAAGTTAATTTTAAGCATGGAAAGTTAAAATTAGGTGTCAACAACCAATGGTGTAGGATGAATAGGGACATTGTGGATTATGTGTTTTGGTGCTTGAATTACCAAAAAATGAAGTATGAACATCAAAATCAGGTTGGATGACACAGAGGATGCTTATACCTGAGTAGAAATGGGATCAGATTTCTATAGGTTTCATGATAGGTTTTTCATAGACTTTGATGAAATTTGATATCATTTGGGTCATTGTGGATAGACTGATCAAATCCTCTCATTTGTGTTGGTTCAGACCACTTACAATCCAGAGAGACTGACCAAATCCTCTCATTTGTGCTGGCTCAGACTATTTACAATTTAGAGAGATTGGTCATTATCTACATCCAGGAGATAGATCATCTATATGATATGCCTATTTCCATCGTATCAGATAGGGGTACTTAGTTCACATCCATCATCAGAGATCAATTCAAAAGGTTTTAGATACACGGGTTGAGCTTAGCACAACATTTTACTCCCAGACAAATGGTCAGTCAAAGAGGACCATTGAAGTTCTTACGGATATGCAACGACATATGTGATCGATTTTGAAGGTTATTAGGATTAGTTCTTGCCTTTGGCAGAATTTTCTTATAGTAATAGTTATCACTCCAATATCTAGATGGCTCAATTTGAGGACTTGTATAGTAGGGGATGTAGATCTCCGATGGGTTGGTTCGATACTTTAGAGGTTAGGCCTAAGGGCACAAACATATTGAGAGATTTCTTAGACATAGTGAAGTTGATTCAAGAAGGATTTTTTACAGCTCTGAGTAGTTAAAAAAGTTATGCTGATCAAAAGGTTTGAGATCTAGAGTTCATGGTTGGAGAGAAGGTGTTTCTGAAGGTATCACCCATGAAGGGTGTTATGGGGTTTGGGAATAAGGGAAAGTTCATCTCTAGGATCATTGATCCTTTTGAGGTATTACAATGTATTGGTGAGGTGGCTTATGAATTAGGTTTACTTCAGCCTATCCAGTGCTCATCCTATATTTCATTTGTCTATATTGAAGAAATATTGTTATAATGGCTATCATGTGATATACTGTGAGTCAGTACAATTGGATTAGAATTTAGATTTCAAGGAGCCTATAGCTATTTTGGTATAGGCAAATTCAGATATTGAGGTCCAAGGATATAGCACTATGAAGGGCAGTGGAGACATCGTTTAGTGAAAGAGGTCACTTGTGAGATCGAGTTAGACATGTAGAGCAGATATATCCACTTTTTTAACCATTCAGGTACTTTCTATCTCTTTACGTTCCAAGACGAACACGTATTTTAGTAGTGGATGATGTAACGACCCTCAAGGTCATTTTGTGATTTTTGCTTCTTTTTTCGTATTCGATCCTCCCATAGCTTCTATTAGCTTTTTGTGACTTGTGAGAATTGGTGGTACAATTCCTGAAATGATCAGCTGTGTTTCAAGAGAGTTTTTGAGTTTTAGGCATTTCAAACCTAGAAGATTTGACCAAACTCAACATTTTAGGTTAAGGATGTCAATTCAAATTCTAATGATTCCACTAGGTCTAGACACGGTGTATCACTTTTTTGGATGGTTTGCAAGGCTTTGAGGAACTTGGGAGTGATTGGACCTTTGGATGAAATTCTAGTGTTCTTAAAGTTAGGGGTTGGCAATGATCAATATTTGATCAAAATGACTTTGAAATGTCGATTTGATGGTTCCAACAGGTTCAGAACATGTTTAGATCAATTTGCATTCTTGGTTTGTGTCTTGGGGGTCTCAGATGAGTTTTGTGTTCTGAAACCAATTTTAGAGCTTAGTAGATTTTTGTTGACATACGGTACGAGTGCTATTGGCACAGGCACAATTCTATCGCATAAAGGGGAAAGGATGTAGGTAGCATTGGATAGGCACAACTGCTCTAAAGATAGGTTCCTAGTCAGCCTCCTATGCACATGATCGCACTATGCATCTGGATTCGTGTTTTGCACTATTACATTGTGGAACTCGATCGTGCTAAGTTGTGTCATCAGTCATAAATAGAATTATTTCGCGGGATTTTCACATTTTCCTCTATTTTTAGAGTTCAAGAGCTTGGATGGAAATAAATTTTTGTGGGATTTCTTCAATTTCGAGATGGGGTAAGTTTCTAACCACTATTTTGATATTTTTATGCTAATATATCTTTGATTTTGAGCCTTCAACCGTGTTTTGAGATTGAGAAAGGGGGATTTTGCCTGAATCTTCTAAAATGAGATTCTGATGATTTGAAGGCTGATTAAAACCCAGTTTTCAATGAGATTTCACATTTAGGATCCTTGGTAAATTGATTTTGAAAGAAAATTCTAATCACTCTCGCGACTTGGGGTTAACTTTTTGAGTTAATTTTTTATCCAAAATGTTATATTGCAATATAGGTATTAATATATCTGTATTCTCATGTAGAACGTGATTTTGATAGATGGGAGATTTCAAATGTGATCCGTAAGGGAAAGCGGTTGCATGAGGGTTCACGACGCGTTTGCTCAGCCTTCAAGGTGGGTTATGACTTACTCTTTCCAAATTGAACTTGATGATAGTTATTATCTAAAGCATGTTATGGGTTAGGTGTATTGATGGGATTAGAATTTTGAAGAAATGACTCCTTATTATGATAACTGACTTAGAATTTAACTAATAGTTGCTATAAAATTTGAATTGCTTATGTGTTGAGACTTACTCTCTCTTCATGCATTATATCACTCCCTGAGGAATATTTCAGTCTATGAGCACTGTTTTAAAAATTATCTGCTTATATGAGAAATATTTTGTCTTATGGGTATTGTTTTGAAAGATATCTACTTATTTGAGGAATATATTGGCCTATAGGATTTGTTATGAAAGCAATAAGCTTATTTGAGAGATATTTGGGCCTACAGATATTGTTTTAAAAATAATTTTCTTAGTTGATGTATTGTGGCCTAAGAGAACCTTTTGGAAGGTAAATATTTCTATCAAGAAGGTTTGTGTACTACAATTATGGTGGTGAGAAGTCATTCATGTATACTTATTGCATTTGAATCTCTTTTTTATTGTTGTGATCATACATACACATTCATTAGCATGGCTCAAAGGCTTGGTATCATGAAAACAACATGATGATAAATTTTTGTTCTCTGTGTGTATTGAGGAAAATGATTTTAGATGAGTGATTATTGATAATACCTAGGTTAAATATCGGTTATAACTCGAAGTGAAATGGTTTCAGGCGGGTATATGGACCTTGCGAATCCCCCCACGGATCTTGCCTAACAACATGCCACTATAAAAAAAGTGCATATTGATAAGTTCATTGGGAATTGCATTTTATTGTAGATTATTATTCTAAATTGCTTTGTACTTTATTCATTATTTGTTTGCTTGAGTTCTACATTTACTTAATTGATGATTCTAGTCAGTTTCTTACACTATATTATAGAATTGAGGAATTGTTTTGTTGGTTTGGTAGGTTTACAAATATTCTTTATGTGATATATTTATTAAAATTTTCTCGATCGGCCTATGATGCCTACTAAGTATACGTGTCTCATACTCATACTACTCTTGTTGCATTTTTTGATACAAATCCTAACAGTAATGTACCACGCTGATGCTAATGTCCGAGGTTGTGTCCAGTTCGAAACTTTGGTGAGCTACTTCTATCTTATTATCTATCTATCTTGATTTCCCAGACAATTTTGTATTTTTTTAAACAGTTATACACTCTTTCAAGTGTTTTTATGCTAATGACATTAGATTTTAGGTATTGTTTTGGATTCTTCTTCCTCCCTTATAGCTACATTTATGAATGCTTGGTTTAAGATTTACTATTCTATTATTTTTACTTTTTTCACATTTTTACTTGTTTTCGTGTTGATTTAGGGGTTGATTTATTGATGCATTCACAAGCGCACCAGGTCGTCAAGTAATATAGAACGATTAAGTCCAGATATTGTACCCATAGGGACTTGTCGATTAACTATTTACTAAATTAAACTAATGTTAATTATCTATTCAAATGATAAAATCTAAAGATATTATTTTGGATTAACCAACCAAAAGTAAAAAAATAACTAATGAAAACTTAATTAAATGAAGAGCAAATTTTTATATAATCAATAAGATGAAATCGATCTTGGGGTATGAATTCGCTAGCAATCATGATAAGTAATCACTTGAACTAACTTTAATATTTATCAGGTTATTATTTTCAATTGAACTTTATTAAGCATCTTGTCGATAACACTAAGACTAGTCAACTATCCCTAATGCCTACATTTCTATGGTCATCGGATAATAGTGAGTGCATGTAAGACTTCATCTGTATTAATTAAGTAGGGTTAAAGGGTATATTTCTATCCACGTTAGCAAATCGATCCCCTTGCCCGATAAGGTTCACAAACAAGCTCTATTTATTCATATTACGCTCACAATTCCCTCTTTCGAGATAAATTAACGAGCCACAGATAATGTTCAACTATTTCATTAAATAATCAAATAATTAAGATCAAGAATAAATAAATAACTATTTAACAAGTAAATTTGTGTTCATAAATAACAATCATGCAGCTATTATAATTCTGGAATGAGAGGTTTAGCTTCACATAGACATAGAGAAATTACAACAAATCATCCAAAGAAAAGCATAAATATAAATAATACAAAGAAAAAAGATAAAACCAATTTCCTCTGGACTCTATGGCGGCTCCTAGCTCTTCCCAGGTTGAAAGTTATGTTCCAAGATCTTTTAGGGATTATTTACAAGTCTAGGAAAAATCCCACAGAAAAACTGAGTCCAAAACAAAGTGGGATATGAAAAATCAAGTTTCAGGATGGCCTCCGGAGTGTCGCGCCTCTCAAAGCGAAAACCTGCTTAGTTGAAGTTTCCACCCTGGTGCACCGCCCCAGCTAAAGCCTCAACCTGGTGGCTGATATTTTTCTGAATTTCAAGCCTTGGCGTGCCATGATAACATCCAAAAATACTTTTTTGATTAAGGAGGTGGCTAGGGCCTTTGACAAAAATAATTTTTCCAACGAGTTTGGGGTCAAATCCCATGAAATTTGAAGATTAGATTCACCAAGTGTCGTAAATCAAATCACAAGAATCATGCGTCAATTAAGAACATTAAAATAAATGTTGGGGGCAAAAGATGTAATAAAACAATTCAAAATGTAAAATCAAACAAGGGGAAACTGATTGTTTCAATTAAGAGGAGAGACTAGGAGTGTGCATTTGATGGGGCTTCAACTTGGTAGGTATTGACTATCTCTAGCACTAACTCTTTTATGGAATTTGACTTGGATATAGACTATCTCTATCTCCAACCCATGAATCAACTCAAATTCCTCAATATTGAAGTCTTACCCAACTTCAATTTAATTTCTCAAGAAAAGTTGAAGTTCGAGAGCTTTGATGTTGGGCATATTCTTATGCCTATTTGCCATGTTTTTACCCATATTTAGCCTTATTTTGAGTTCATAAGCCTTATATAATGTATGAATTTTGGTTTTCATATGTCTTGTGAGATAATAAATGTTACTTGATATTTTAAGCAGGGAACCAAGGAAAAAGGACCCAAAAATAACTCGAGGTGTAAAGAAGAAGAGTTTGCTAAAGTCGGCCTGGGGCTATGGCTGGCGTCGGGCGCCAAGTCCCTAGATTTAGAGATGAGAATTTAACTAGCACCTTGGTGAGATGTATGGTGTGGATCCCCAGAAGCATTCCAAACTTAGGAAATTTTTCCAACATTCTGGTGCTATGGATGAAGTGGGGGCGCCAGAAGGGTCCTAAAGCTCAGAAATTTGACTAACACTCTGGTGCTATGGATGAGTGGGGCATCATAGGGTCTCACAAGTGATGAAATTTAGCTAACATCTTGATGCTATGGACAGAGTGGGGCACGCAGAGCTATACTTCAGAAGAAACTTGACCCAGACTTGGGTCTATGAAGGGGGTAGTGCGCCAGACACTGCCTGGATGAATTTTGCTAATTTTAAAGCTATTTTCTTGAGGGAAAAAACATCATTTGAAGGGTCACTTATAGATACAACATCTAGGGCATTTTTAACATATCATTCATCATTTTTTTTATCATAGAAGGTTGTAAATGCAGCTTTTGGAGGAGAGACAAGTTCCTACTTAGGTTTCTTATTTTCTTTATAGTTTTACTTCAAATGATGATTATATCTATGTTTTTTAACTTGTCTATGAGTGGCTAAATGGATATTCTAGGATTTTGGCCATAGCTGATGGTTGACGTTTGAAAGATCGATCAATGCTAGTTTTGATTATTTATTAAAGGTTGTTTATATTTACTTGTTTTAATTTCTTATTCACTAAACTGATCACCTTGTGAGTAAATCTTTTGGTTTTTTATTGAACTTGAGAAAGAAAACCAAAGGGGCTAAAAGTAAATGTAAAACAGGAATTTAAAGATCATTTGGCCCATTGGTTGAAGGTTAGAAGTTGTTGATGAGGATAGGGATATATCCTTTAGCCGTGTTTAGTTGAAATACATGTATGCATAACCGTTGTTTCATATTTCTCTTGCACCATACGGATATCGGCGTTAGGGTTCATGAGATAGTTCTTGGATGCTCGGGAGAGTGGCAAGAAATAGGATAGTAACTTGAAATTAGCAACCTTAGGAAGAATTAATCTAGCATAATCATGTCTTGAAAACTCAACCTGATACGAAAGTGCCAATTTCCTAGATTTTTATCATCATTTGAAGTACAAACAAGTTTGCAACAATCTTAGTTCTTTAGTTAGTTTTACATTTCAAGTGTTAGTAGTTTAATTCTCCAAAACATTCCCCATTATATCTATTTTGTTAGAATAGTAAATTAAAGAAGTAACCTTAAAATGATTGATCTGACAAATCTCTGAGGGATCGATAATCGGGACTTCATCATCCTATATTACTTGATGACCATGTGCGCTTTGCGTGAGCTTGGGCGACATCAAGCTCAATCAATGTTTGCAACCATCAATTATTAAAATAAAACTTAAAGAATTCAACAGATCCATGTTTTCTACTTCAATCTAAGATCAATTAGACAATACCCACTTGGGTCTACACACCCATCATTACACACCCCCATAGAAGAGAAATTAGCTACCCATGGTTAAGGAAAGAGAAATATACCAAGGGAAAATTCATCAATTCCATTCACCATCAGCAAATAAAATCTAATTCTTAGCTCAAGGTCTGCTACAATGGATTTTTTTCTCCCAATGAAAATGAAGAAGAAAGTAGAATGTGCTATGCGTATCACTTTCTACAATATTCTCTCTAATGTGATCTCATGATATGAGAAATTAGGGTAAAATCAATATATATTCTATGTACAACTATCTAAAAACACCCTTGGAAGCTTCTCAGATACACTTGTGCCTTTTCTAGACAGTTTTTCCCTTCAACAATGACACAGGTCACTTGCGTGGCACCTGCGTTTCGTAGGTGCCTAAGTGTGGCTCACAGATCCTTTTTTTCAGCCTAAGCAGTGTCCTTTTCATGTCATTTGCGGTGGCATATGCAGTCCGTATATGCTAGTCTGCGGGTTACTGTCTGATTCAGCCAATCTCCAGATTCTTCTGCATGGCACCAGTGTTTTGCAGGTGCCATTATGCGGTACACATGTCCTCTTCTTCTTCCAGCAGATTTCTTTCAGTTCAGTTCCTTCATTTTCTTGATTTTAATTAAATGCCTGGACAAAAGAAGATAAAAGGCATAATACCTTTCTAAATTGTGTAAAAACAGGGCAATAGCTCATGCTTAAAAGCCAAATAAGTTGGTAAATTACCAATTCATAAAATCCCCCAAACTTGAACTATTACTTGTTCTCAAGCAAAACATTCACTCACAAATGGAATTGACTTAAGCTTATCACATCACAAGGGCTGCACACAGAACCACTACGACTCAAGAAAACCCCAAAATCACAAACAGACTCAAAAATTAAAAACACTCAAACAAGTGCATAAATTTCAATTGGTACTGCCATAAGTACTTGAAAAATATCATCAACATTCTTTCAATTCAAATCAGGGGTATTTTCATTTCAATCGAAATCAATAAGCATCTCAAATCATAAGCATCCAACCTTCAAGGTTTGCCCAAAAGCTTACTACACAACTCGTTGCATTCATACTTCTTAATTGAAATAAAGACTTTCACATTTACACCAAGGATGTAATTCCATTCACCAACAAGAGAGAATCCCACTCAACAAATATGTCATTCACACAATAGGGATTATAGGATGATCTAGAAATGCTCACTCTCTCAAAGATACTCAAGTGCACATACATTGATCCATAGGCTTGCCTTTCATATAACTCGCCACTAATGTAGAGTCACCAAGCTTGGAATCACTAAGGACTTGCAGGTCATATGAATTCTAGGGGTAAGGGTAGGACATCATGTAGTTCAATTTAGTAGAACCTACCCAATGCTCTTGTGACACAAATCAACATCCCGCCTACAATATGGATTCAACTTCACCTTATCTCTCCTTTTCACACTCCCAAGTTTTATAAAAAGCCACCCTTTTAACACCTTAGATTTCTACATCAAGTCTCTTATATGCAAGAGATAGCACCACTCAATTCTTTACTTTATTCTTTTGATCAAACGTTTTTCAACCAGCAATTTTTTTTACATTAAGCAATTAGTGCTATCTCGCATTGAAGCTCGTTCCGCTTTTTCCTTTTGTGCACACCCCCAAACTTAGGCTTTTGCCTACATCAATATTCCATTCTCTCATTCTACCTCAAATATTGAGCTTTAATCCCCCATGTTTCATTCATCACTAGTAATTAGGGAGAAACGGATTCCAAAACAGAGGATTCAAAAAGGATTTAAGGCTTTTAATGTGATTTTCAAGAAAACGATTTAAGGCTCAAAGATTGGTTAACTAGGATTGATTCTAAAGGAGGGTCTTGTTTTCTATGAATTGACTATCAAAAAAGGTCTAAGTTCATTTTCCAAGCTCAGCTACATCAACAATTTTGCCTTGAATCACATTCAAAGCAAGTTATAGACGATATGCATAAACAAGAATCAAACAACAACCTTACCACACTAGTCATCACAATTCCAAGGAGTCTAGTTATTCTGAAAATCAATTGAAAAACATGTCTTTTGACAAGTTATTTCAATTTTTGCACAACTTATTTGTGAATCAAAAAGCCATTCAAAGAATATAGGCATCATGACAAGAGAGTGCTTTTCAAGCTCAATTACCTCTCTTTTCTCAAAATCTCAATTTTATTGCCACCAAAGAAAAATTTTTGGTGGTGCCTCTCAAAATAAATGCACAAAGACTCAAAGTGACAACTAAACATGGTATTTTTCCCTTAAACAATTCTCCTTCAATCCATCATTGGGACATGTCACCCAGTTCGTCTTAAAGAAATAAAATAAGAAAAAATTTTCCCCTTGAAAAAGAACCGTGGTAATAAAGAAAACCCTCAGAGTTTATTCACTATCTATTATCTACAAAGACGATTGCAATATGCGGGTAGTAAGACAACTGGAGTGTAAGACCGACCGGGAAATGGAAACTCACATCATCATCACGGCAAAAACTAAACCTCAGCAAGGGTCACAAGTTGAAATCAATATAAAATAAGCCTGACAAGGGCATTAATTAAAACAAACATCATTTAACTCAATCACACAATAGGCCTGACAAAGGGCATCCACCCCCCAACAACAATAATGCATTATCCTCAAGGCAAACTAATAACAAGAGAGAGTAGGAGGACTCCCTATATGAATGAAGGATTAGAATAGGCCCATCATGAGAAATGTTGTAAAATAATGTCAGTAATAGAAAGCATTAAGGGATCTGTTGGGAGTGCAAGAGGGCTGCATGGGGAAGCAATTTCCCATCTGTCTAGAAGGGCCCTGGCCTGGTGGTAAGTATATATTAGAGGCACCCAATACGGATCACCTTGGTGAGCAACCTCATGGTATAAACCACCTCATCATGAAGCTGCTTGTTTCTTGAATTTCCTCAGTTGTTGCACCACTTGACGGACTGTACTTAATACACCAATCATCTAGGGGACTTCTCTCGACAATAGGTGAGTCTGCAACCACGGTTGGGATGTTTAAGTTTATCCTAATAGGCAGAACCATAGCCTTTTTTCTGTTTATCTCTTTTCTCAAAACAACCACATCATCCTCAAGAACATCCACCCGAGCACACAGGCTTTCTAACTTCTCAACCACTGGCTTCATAGTTGTTTTAATTGCATGTCGTATCATGGAAGAAATGTCCTTCGTTATCTTGAACAATTGAGCATTATGATCCCAGGACATTTGTGCCAATTTGACAATGCCACTCACCAGTGAAGAAGTAGGTCTAGTAGGCAAAGGTTAAACAGGGGCATCCTCTGACACATTAGGAATTGAAGAATCACTCGGTCCTGAAGTCAACATCGTCTTTTTGAAAGTCAAAGCATCTTTGTACCTCTTTGTGGCTAAATCAAAGACTCTCTCTGTTCGCCGCATTTTGTCCAATAGCCGAAAAGAAGGGCATCAGGCCCTGAGACACATCAAGCTATTAAGAATTGGGAATAGCATAGAAGTAACCAGCTATCGGGCCTTCCTCTTGAATTGTTATGCTATAATTTCTCCCACATTAATATGGACACTGGTCATGATGCAAGCTATGAAATTAGCCACTTCAATGGAGATATGTATAGTGTTCTTGGAGGGCATGAGGCGGGTGCACACCAGGTCAAGCCACATCCGTGCTTCAAATTTGAGATCTTGGTGATGAATACCGCCTTTCATAACAGCCCAGAGAGGCTGAACCTCAGCAATAATACCTGTTATCCATGCATATTGATCATCTGTGGCTGCCAGACGCCTTGCAAACTCTACGCCAGAATGGATTGGATCAGCCCAATAAATGAAGTTGATTGCTTCAGCGGTTGCATATACCTCTTTTCCCCTCACCAACACAGATGATAAATAGGGTATGTTGTTCACTTTTCCCTTGTGCTTTAGAAGATCCTATCTAGCCCGATAAGAGGCATAGAAATCTCGCACTAACTCCGAAAAATAAGGGCTCGGAGTTTCAATGAATGGGGCCCAATCCCATAGCAGGAATTGCATTTCTAAATTGGGGAAGTTGACTTTGAAAGAATCAACATCAAAATCGGCCTTTTCTGTGATTGGTCGCTGCTTCTCCAGAAAGGAGAGATAATGAGCCTCAATTCCCTCAAGTCCAAACTGGAGTTGTGAGATCCTTCTTTCCTCATCTAGGGAGAAATCTTGGGGAGTGTCCACCACTATTGGAGCCTTTCATTTTGCCTGCCTCCTAGATGAATACATACTCCTGCAAAATGGTGTGAGTGCCACAAAAGTAGAACTAACTCATTTTGTAATTTTCTAATATAAAACAAAAGAAGGCATTAAGAAAAGGAAAAGAATTGGATTACAAAAAGGAAGAAGCTGTAGACTACCTATATCCACGAGTTACCTTTGTTTCATAGGTGAGGACCTATGTCACGCAGATGTGCCGCAGACACAAAGCAGAATCACTAGCAATAATTTGGCCATCTATGTTTGCATCTGCGTTTCACAAATGGAGATCTGTAGTGAGAAGGTGTAGCACATATATGAGGTAGTAAGTCTGGAACTACTGACCCCTACATGCGCTAGACCTGCATTCCGTGGAGCAATTTTGCGGCACGCATGAGCTTAATAGTGCCTTAACCTTCAGTTCCAAGGTTTTCAACCTAATTTCAAGCCATATTTAAGCAATTTCAAAGTCTAATGGGTACTCAGACTTCCCCGAAAGATAAATAACAAGATTAACGGCACATTGACCACTACAACTACTCAACGACTTCCATTAAGAAGGATGTTACCCCATCTATCATTGGGAAACATCAAGTCACCATATTTACTACCATTATCAACATCAGTTCATTCACAATAACCCAACACACTCACTAGGCATGATCACATTTCATCAAAATTAACTAAAACCAAATGCCCATTGAAACTCATCAACATTACCAAATAAATAAAGCAATGACAGTTTTTCCTTAAGAAAGACGTCACCCAATCTATCATCAGAAAAAATCAATCATCACAAGCAAATGGGTTACTCAAACTTCACCCTCAACTACATTTCATGGCCTAAGTCATCAAACTAATCAAAAAAATCACATGAAGCACAAATTTCCCATAGATTTTCAATCTCATATCTACCCATATATACTCACCAAAAATCAAATCAAGAGAAACATGAAGAACACACATTGGGGAAATGGAGCCTTCATTTAAGAACTATAATGTTCCACAAACACATAAAAATGAAAATTTAAGCAAAAAGGCATACCAAATTGAGTGATAAGAAATGTATAGTTGAAAATCAGGCTTCACAATAATGGCTATGGTGGCTGACCCTAGCTCTACTCTTTGGTGGTGAGGTTTGTGATGAGAAAAGGGAGAAAAGTGTGAGATTTGTAGTGAAGGAAGGTAGTAAGTTGTACGGATTAAATAGGGAGTAAGTGGAGAGTTAATGGAGAGTGGAAATGGAGGTTAATGGCTGAAAATCGGGGCTTTGAAGTGGTGGGGAAGGTGAAATGTCACGGGTCAAGCTGGGTCGGGTCGGTCAAATAGGTAGTCAACCTTTAAAATTCTTTTACATGCATCTGTGCCTAAAAATGCGGTCATAGGTTGGGATCTATGACACACATGTCTAGTGCAGATATGTCTTAGAAGTGCCAGTTCACTTCCTGGGACCTGCGTAGCACATGCATGCCGCAGGTCCCTGTCTGTATTTCATAAATGAAGCGCAGGTCCCCTATTTTTGAATGATTTTCTTCCAAGTATTCAGGACCTGACCTGTGTCGCATCTATGTTCTACAGATTGGGTCCTACGTGTCACAAGTCTAGCACATGCGCTCCATTCTACTTCCTTCAACTTTTGCCGCAATCTAACATCTTACATTCCTACAACAACAAAAATAATTACTAGGTAAAGTATAAAGAAATTTAAAGACACTTGGGCTGACCCCTAAGAAGCGTTTGATTTAATGTCGTGGCTAGACGATATCACCTCAATTGTCAACATGAGTTCAGAGGCTCAATCTTCTCACAAGGGACCTGCACCAACTCATCCCTAGCATCAATCACGGCCACTACTTTGCACTCATCTAGGGGTTTCATTGGGTTACACACATTGAATGTAACCTCATTGCCACCGACTCTAAACTTGAGTTTCCCTAACTCAACGCCCATTAAGCACGTGCGTAGCCAAGAATGTGCGCCCCAAGACGATGGGCAGTTCAAGGTCTACATCGCAATCTAGTACCATAAAGTCCGCAGGGAGAATGAATTTATCCACTCTAACAAACACATCATAAAAGATTCCCACCGTATGTTTAATGGATCGATCGGACATAAGCAACCTCATAGGAGTAGGCTTGGGATCTCTCAAACCTAACTTCTTGAAGATTACAAGAGGCATCAAGTTGATACTCGCCTCCAAGTCGTATAAGGGCTTGTTGAATAAATATACCCGAATGGTGCAAGGGATTGTGAAAGCCCCTAGATCGTCTCTTTTTTGGGGCTAAATTGTTGGCCAAGAATGCACTACAATGATATGACACCTCTATTGTTCCCACATCAATTACCCTCTTCTTTTTCAACAACTCCTTTATGAACTTTTCATAACCCAGTATTTATAATAGAGCATCCACCAGCGAAATATTCACGGACAACTTATTGCACATGTGATGAAAATTTTAAACTGGTTGTCCTCTTTCTTTTTCATCAAATGTTGGGGGTACGGAGGTAGGAATTTAGGCACCTAGACTTTAGCACTTGGAGCCTCATCTTCTTCTTCCTCATCACACACAACTTGAGGAGGAGTATCAACTTCTTCCTCCTCCACCATCTTCTTCTCATCAATCACTATCGATGCACTTGGCACCCCATCTTTCAACTTCTCATCAGTTTTCTTTGTACTCACATCCACATTGGCTTATCACCCACATTCTCAACGATATTTCTGCTCCTAGTGATGATTTCCATTCAATGGTCGTCATTCTTTGGGTTCGGCATAGTGTCACTAGGGAGAGTGCCCGTCATTCGGGGGTTCATTTAAGCGGAAAAATGGTTCGTTTGTGCCTCAAGGTGCTTGTTAGATGCCAAGCGAGATCTCACTGTTTGGGAAAGGTTGGATACCTCACCTTTCAACTCCTTCACTCCATTATCCATTGATTCCACCTTTTTCAACACCCGACTTGCATGTCCTCAACCTTTGAATTTGTGGGGTCACTAACACTCGATTGCATTGGCACTGCATCAGCCTTTGGAGGAGGGATGTATGGATTTGAGCTTCAGTGATTGTACCTTTCCCCTTCTCTCTCCGGATCATGATTTCTCCATTGATTGTGCCTTCCTCTCCATTGGCCATCATGATCTCTTCAACCTTGATTCTTACCACGAGGATGCCAAGGGCCTTAATTTGCACCTTGATACCCCAGATGAGAACCCACCATTTGACTCATCATATATTGACACTCTTCATCATATCTAGCTTGTGCAGCTTCATTCTCAAAGGAGCTGTTTACTTGGGCCCTAATAGCATTCACGCTTTTGGTTTTGGGACCCATCACATGCTTTGCTAGCAACTCCATTTGAGTCATCATTCTAGCCAAGGTTTCATCCTTCTCTTCATCTTTTCTTCTCATCTTTCATTGTCATGTGGCTGGAAGGTGTACTTGAGGACACCTCGGTCTCTCTAGTGTGCGAAGCTCGGTAGGTTTTTGTCACCCTATCCAACAGGCCTTTGCAAGTCCAAAAGTCGAGTCCATAATTGAGCCACCCACTAGATTATTCAACATGGACTTGTTAATTAAATCAAGTGACCGGTAAAAAACTTTGTAAAAGTACTCCATCCGGCAACCTATGATTTAGGCAAATGACCTCTTTCTTCTTGAATCTTATCCATACCTCATCTATTGGTTCTCTAAGGAGTTGTTGGAAGTTGTAATCTCATCCCAAAATTGTAGCATCCTAGAGGGTGGGAATAATCAATCAAGGAACGCCTCCGTAAACTCGTTTCAAGATATAATACACTGGGGAGGTAGCTCCTCCAACCAAGCGGTAGCCTCTCCCATAAGAGAGAACGGGAATAACCTCAGTCGAATGGATTCTTGACTGATGTTTAAAATGTTGAATGGATAGCATATCTCAATGAAATTCCGTAGGTCAAGTCACCAAACAACCCTTTCATCTGGATGAGATGTAGTATAGTGCTTGTAACATGGAACACAGCATTCCCCATCGTTGGAGATAGGAGAATAGAACTTGCCATATCATGAGCAATAGGCTCATCCTTAATATCCATAAAACCATCCATTCTTCCAACATCACTAGCATGGTTCATCTTTCTCTTATTCAATCAGCAAGAACAACAAATAACGTAAAAAGGAAACAAGATGCAACACAAATGTGAATTAACAACAACAAAATGGAAATCAAATCTCAACCCCCAGCTACATGACCATTCTTTGATAACGTCCAAGAATACTTCTCCGGTTAAGGAGGTTGTTATGGTCATTGACAAAAATAAATTTTTCAATGAATGTTGGGGTTGAATCTCACGAAGATTGAAGATTAGATTCATCAAGTGTCTTAAATCAAATCACAAGAGTCATGCATCAAGTATAAACATAAAAATAAATGTTGGGGGAAAAAAGATGTAACAAATAGCAATTCAAGCAAGGGGAAAACGATTGTTTCAATTAAGAGGAGAGACTAAGGTCGTGCATTTGATGGGGCTTCAACTTGGTAGGTATTGACTAAGAGCTTTAGATTTAATTAGTGTATGGATAGCCTTGGCCTTGAACTACAATCTAAGTTTCTCAGCCAAAAGAGTGTGTGTGTTTACCTCGGGTTTTCTTAAACCCCAAAGCCAAATCACAAATCAACCAAATAATGCTTGAGGAAGGGTCTAGACTATCTTTAGGACTAACTCTTTTATGGAATTTCACTTGAGTATAGACTATCTCTAGCTCCAACCCATGAATCAACTCCAATTCCTCAATATTGAAGTCTTACGCAACTTCAATTTCCTTTCTCAAGCATAATTAAAGTTAGAGAGCTCAATCAATGTTTGTAACCATCATTTATTAAATTAGAACTTGATGAATTCAATAGATCCATACTTTGTACTTAAATCTAAGATCAATTAGTCAATACCCACTTGGATCTACACACCCATCACCCACCCACACCTCAAGAAGAGAATTTAGCTACTCATGATTGAGGAAAGAGAAATTTTACCAAGGAAAAATTCATCAATTCCATTAATTATCAGCAGATAAAATTCAATTCTTAGCTTAAGTTCTGCAAAAATGGAGTTTTTTTCTCCCAATGAAAGTGAAGAAGAAAGTAGAATGTGTTATGCGTATCACTTTCTACATTATTCTCTCTAATGGGATTTCATGATATGTAGAATTGGGATAAAATTAGCATATATTCTATGCACAACTATCCAAAAATTTCCTTGAAATCTTCTTAGATTCATTTGTGCCTTTTCTGGATGATTTTTCCCTTTAGCAGTGACACGAGTCACTTGCGTGGCACTTGTGTTTCGCAGGTGCCCAAGTGCGGCTCGCAGATCCTCTTTTCCAGCCTAAGTAGTGTCCTTTTCATGTAATCTACAGTAGCATATACGACCACAGATGCTAGTCTGCGGCTTATAGGTCTGATCCAACTAATCTCCAGACTATTTTGCGTGGCACCTACATTTCGCAGGCCTAATTGTGCGGCTCGCATGTCCTTTTCTTTTTCCAGCAGATTGTTTTCAATTCAATTCCTTCATTTTCTTAATTTTAATCAAATGTTTGCATAAAAGAAGAGAAAAGGCATAGCATCTTTTCAAATTATGTGAAAAAAAGACAATAGCTCATGCTTATGAGCTAATGAGTTGGTAACTTACCAACTCTTCACGCCACGCCAACTAGTTCACTCGAAAACTCTTCTAAATTTGCTCTAAAGCTCAAAATCTTCCTATATAGCTCATTTCGGCTGATTTTCACCATATTTTCCCATCTCCTTACACTTGTTAGTTTGCAATCAAGAGTTATCAATCAAAATATGCAACTACAAGGGTATAATACTCTTAAAACAAGGAAAAACATGGGTAAAATACGGAAACAAGGTGTACAAATACGCCCAAGATCACCACCCCACACTTAGACCTTTGTTCGTCCTCGAACGATCATCTGGACTTATCTTAAAAGATCAGGGTTAGGAACACCTACTTTGGTTCATACAAATAATTTTACCATATAGCAATTTAGAATATCAAGTGCACTTCTCGTTCATCATGCAACATATACGAAACAAAAATATATAACCTCCTAACCTCAAAGATGGACTCTAGTCTTTCAATTTAAGCTCCCTCACCTACTCTATCAAATAAGGAAACTATATCACCTATCTATCATGAAACAATTGCTCTCACAAGAAAAAATTATCCATACACTCAAATCAAATAGGCGAATGTAATTTTAAGGACTTAGCATCAACACACACCTTCACACTCACAAAGGAAAGGAACACATGTATGCATAAAGAACCATAGGCTCGCCTATGTACATTTCCACTAATTAAGTGTGCTTGAATAAAATCAAATAAGACTTTAACGGTATTGTAATATTGGCTAAGGGACCGGTAGGAAAACTATATAATAGTGACTTACACTTTTTTAAGCACTTTATAATTTTTAGACATATCACCCATTATTTTTTCACTTTATTTTTCATCCAATCTTCATTAATTATTTCCACCAATAATTTCATCATACAAAGAATACCAATCATATATAATATTTTCAATATTATTTCTTTTTCAAGCATTTTTATTTACCTCTTTTTTTATGTCACATTCTTTATATAAGGGTCTCTTCATCAAAAGCAATTTTCATTGATCACCACTTACACTTGACCATCCTTTTTACTTAGATTTAACAATTTCAACATAGTCTATGCTACAATGCTCAAGGAAGCAGGATGCAAAAATTGGAGATTCAATAAAAAGGATCAAAGTAAACATGCAACTAACAAATGAAAGGCTACAGGATCAAAGGGCTAACTAGTGGTAATAATATCTAAACAGGCTAAATTTCACAAGACAAATCAAAGAAAGCCTATTATCATCTTTTAAATAGAGCAACACTTATTATTTCGCTTCAATAATATACAGGACAAGTTCTACATTAAGATGAAAAACATGGAATATATGAAAGAAATCTTCACCTCATATGGAACAAGTCTTAATTAAAATGGGTCAATGTGCTCTAAGACAGACAGGGTCATAGCGAACTACAAAAATAAGAAAATTCATACAGAGTCACTACCATGATCCTAGGTGTCAAAAAATTGCTATCTTATTTTAATGACTAAGAACTCACGAGAAAGCACTACTTAAGCTCCAGCCCAAATAGCGAGAATTCAATCAGGTCAAAAATGGTCTTTTTTTCCCTCCCTATTATTCCTAAAAAGAATTTGATGACTTAATTCCCTCAAGATGGTCTTCATATATCCATCATAGGGAAAAATCTCTATCTATGGTTAAAAGAAAAAAGTAAAATCCACTCCTAAAAAATTTAAAATTTACCCAGTTCAAGCTACATCCTCTATCACGACCCAAATCTATACCCTGGATGCGACATGATACTTAGAGTCACAAGTGACCCCAAGTAAACTCATGGCATGGCATATTACTTACATACTAGAATTTGAAATAGAAAACTAAGTGGAAGCTACTGAAGTACAAAACAGTCTTTTATGAGAAAAGATAAAGTCTGGAAAACACCGGATGTTTGTAAATAATGCTAAAAAAATAAGCTGAAACTAATACTACACTGTCTGAAAGCCTCTACTAACTGATGAGTTGTAGGGACAAGCCCCCAGCTAGCTCTAAGTCTGAAAACTAAACTAATACTACTAAAATAGAAATAATATCTCCGATCATCAACAGATGAGGACTCACCACTATCAACTGCTGGGTATGATCGGGGAAACTAGTTGTGATACTGAGGTTGGGTACCTAAGCCTATATCATAAAATGATATAGCATAGAAAGTATGTGATCAGTACTTGGAATGTAATGAGTATAATATATATGATAATAGTACTGTAAAGCTTGGTTATATGAATCATGGGAAAATCATGTGTATTCTGAAAGATCATGCTGTTTTCAAATCATTGCTAGTACATGGAGTGAAATCTCAAAGTCACACAAGAATCACAATATGGATAGGCATTTTACAAGTTTGAAATCAACATCACAATTACAATATAGTACTGGTCATGGGAACTCAAAAAGATTTAGGAGATAGGGAATTTCAACATTTAGAAGAAAAGTGTAAGACATGATTTCTATAAAACTTGGAAGAAACCTACGGTTCACTGGTTGTTTTGGGGCACAAGGGTGAAAGGAATACCCCTGCTAAATCCCTTCATACCTATAGATAAATTCCCTGAGAAAACACTTGAAATCCTTAGAAGAAGCAGAAGCCCTAGCTCTTGCCTTGAGAATGTTGTCTGAGTTCTTACAGTGAAAGTCTGAGTAATTAGGAAAGAATGAGGAGAGAGGGTAAACTACTCCTTTAAATCCCCCTCCAGCTAATCTCAATACGACTTCGTTCAAAAACTAAAACAGCAGAAAGTAACAAAATGCCCCTGGAGAAAAGTCTAAAAAACTGCCTTTTTAAATCCAACGAGTCACACAACAGGTCGTTGGTTATGACCATGACTCGTTAGGACTAGTCGTTGGTTCTAGATATGAGATTCCACTTACTTGACTTTAACCAATGGCTATAAAGGATGATTCATTAGAGGATCTGATGGGTCGTCAAATGCAATCATTGTCACTGGATGCTTTTTGACAATTTCCTGAACTTCTCCCAACGGATGACACAACAACCTGTTTGACGGAACAACGGATCATTGGTTCCATTCGTTGTCACCGGAGGAAGTTTGAATAGTTTCTATATCTCCCCAAATGGACAGACTTAATGACCTGTTAGCTGAAATAACGGGTCATTGTTTTCACCCGTTGTCACTGGGGGGAACTTCTAACCCTTTCTGGATTTCATCTAACAGCTTAATAGGATGAGTTATTTCTTCATCCAATGACTCATTGTATAGCTCGTTAGTTTGGGAAAGGTTTTGATAGGTTTTTGGATTTTATCACGATGGGGAAATACGACGACTTGTCACTTCTAACAATGAGTCATTGTATCATTGATTGAGTCTGAGGAAGAAATCTGCTGGCAACTAACAATTGTCTTAATAGGTTGTTGTCTCAACAATGGCTCATCTTACGAGTCGTTCCGTGGGAATTTTTCCTAGTTTCTTTTTGGTTTTTACTTCAAATATAGGGTTTATCCTTAGAAAATTTTGAGGTGTTATGATATCTCCCTCTTAGGAACATTCATTCTCGAATGATGACTAAGTAAGCTGAAAAGGCAGGGAAAGAGCTGCAATTCCGAACTAAAAGCTATAAACTAAATACTGAAGGAGTGACTAACTCCGAGCTAAGATAGATATACTAAATGAACTCATGCAACTAGGGTGCACACTAAGTCATGAATAGAGTTGGTGAGTATGGAACTAAATAGAGTACTGAGGAGGAATTTAGTACTTGATGTCGAAGCTGAGCTGGAAGGGAATAGGTGAGGGTATCTACCCATCATATTTTCTTCGTCTTCTGATGTAGCTCCCTCAACTAGATAGTTCCTCCATAAAACTTTTACTAAAGTGACCTCCTTGTTCCTCAACATACGGACCTGACGGTCCAGAATCTAAATTGGAACCTCTTTGTAAGAGAGACTATCCTTTACACCAACACTCTCTAAAGGCACAATTGAGGTCGGATCACCGATGCATTTCTTCAACAAAGACACATGGAAGACTGGATGCACTGATGCTAACTCCGCAGGTAATTCCAACTCATAGGCCATATTGCCAATGCGCCTTAGGATTCTGTAAGGGCCAATATATCTAGAACTGAGCTTTCCTTTCTTCCCGAACCTCATCACCCCTTTGGTAGGTGAAATTTTTTTTGGATATACCCATCATTCACAGCAAACTCTAGCTCCCTTCTCCTTACATTTGCATACGATTTCTGTTAGCTTTGAGCTATTTTCAGACGTTCTCTGATAAGTTGAATCTTCTGCATGGCCTCATGTACTGAATCAGGTCCTATTAAGGTGCTTCACCAACCTCAAACCACTCTATAGGAGACCTACACCTCCTACCATATAATTCCTTAAACGAGGTCATCTGAATACTCGAGTGGTAGTTGTTGTTGTATGTAAACTCAATGAGAGGTAAGTGATCATCCCAAATGCCATCGAAATCAATCACGCAAGCCCTTGACATAACCTCTAGAGTTCGAATAGTTTGCTCATCCTGGCCATCTATTTGTGGGTGAAAAGCTATGCTGAGCTTGATTGAGTACCAAGTCCTGCTGAAATGACTTCTAGAAGTGTGAGGTAAACTGAGTATCCCTATTTGAAATGATGTACAAGGAAGCTCCATGAAGTCTGACTAACTCCCGGATGTATAGTCTAGCATAATCCTCTACTGAATCTGGTCTTAACTAGTAGAAAATGTGCTGCCTTAGTCATCCGGTCTACAATCACCCAAATTGAGTCATGTTGTTGGTGCATATGAGGTAGACCTATAATAAAATTCATATTCACGTCTTCCCACTTTCAAGTAGGAATGCTAATATTTTGAGTCATACCCCCAGGTCTCTGATGTTCAACCTTGACCTGTTGACAATTTAGACACTTAGCCACAAATTCTGCAATATCCTTCTTCATACCATTCCACTAGTAGACTTCCCGTAGATCACGGTACATCTTGGTGGCATCTAGGTGGATAGTGTACCTGGTGCTGTGAGCTTTCATTAGTATCCGTTGCCTTAAATCATCTATATAGGGAACATACAACCTGCCCTGATAATGGAGCACACTATCTCCCTCTTTTGAGAATGCTTCCACCTCCTTCTTTTTGACTGCTTCCTTCAACTTGATTAGGGTTGAGTCTTCATCCTTCTTTGACTTAACCTTTACCACTAGGGAGGATTTTGACCCACTCTAGACTACAACTCCATCTTTTGTTGAATCAACCAACTGGACCCCTAACTGAGCCAATATGTGAATATCCATTACCAACTCCCTTTTACCCTCCTCAATATGAGCAATGCTCCCCATAGACATCCTATTGAGGACATCAACCACTACATTGGCCTCACCTAGGCGACACAACACACTCATATCATAATCCTTTAATAATTCTAGTCATCTTCTTTGATGAAGGTTCAAATCCTTCTGACTGCACATATATTGCAGGCTTTTGTGGTCATTGAACACATTTACATGAACACTATAAAGGTAGTGCCTCCAAATCATCAAGGCAAATACTTTTGCTGTTAGCTCAAGATCGTGAGTCAGATAGTTCTTTTTATGAACTTTGACTTGTCCGAAGGCATATGATATCACCTTACCATGTTTCATTAGAACACACCTAAGGATGACTCAGGAGGCATCAAAATAAATTACAAACCTATCTGAACCTTCTGGCAGGGTCAAGACTGGAGCTGTAGTGAGTCGAGCTTTTAACTCCTGAAAATTCTTCTCATATGCATTAGACCATTAAAACTTCACCTTCTTTTGAGTTAGTCTGGTCAAAGAAGAGGCAATGGAGGAGAATCCTTCTATGAACCATCTGTATTAATCAGGTAGGCCCAAGAAACTCTTGATGTTTGATGGAGAAGTGGGTCTTGGCCTGTCCTTGACTACCGTTATCTTTTGAGGATATACCTAAATACGCTCACTAGAGACAACATGACTGAGGAATGCCTCTTATTTTAGCCAGAATTCACACTTGTTGAATTTAGCAAACAACTAGCGGTCCCTAAGAGTCTGCAACACTAATTTCAAGTGATTTGCATGTTGCTCCTCTGTTCTGGAGTAAACCAAAATATTATCTATGAAGACAATAATGAACATATCTAGGTACGACTTGAATACCCTATTCATTAAATCCATAAAAATTGTAGGAGCATTCGTTAGTCTGAAAGACATAACTACAAATTCATAGTGACCATACCGAGTTCTGAAGACTATTTTTGAAATGTCACATTCTCTACTAAGTGATAAGTTTCTAGGATAAGCCCTCAACTAACTTTAAGTCTGGAAACTGAACTAATACTACTAAAACCAAAAGAACATCTCCGATCCTCGGAAGATAAGGACTCACCACTATCAACTATTGCGTATCGCCGGGGAAACTAGTTCTGATGCTAAGGCTGGGTACCTGAGCCTATATCATAAAATGATATAACATAGAGAGTATGAGATTAATACTTGAAATGTACTCAGTATACTATATATGCTAATAGTACTATAAAGCTTAGTTATATGAATCATGGGAAAATCATGTGTATTCTTAAAGATCATGTTGTTTTTAAATCATTGTTAGTACACAGAGTGAAATCCCAAAGTCAACACAAGAATCACAATCTGGATAAACATTTTACAAGTTTGAAATCAACATCACAATTAAAACATAGTACTGATCATGGAAACTCGAAAAAGATTTAGGAGATCGGGAATTTCAACATTTAGAAGAAAACCGCAAGCCATGATTTCTAGAAAACTTGGAAGAAACCTAGGGTTCACTGGTTACTTTGGGGAAAAAGGGTGAAAGAAATATCCTTGCTAAATCCCCGCATGCCCTGTAGATGAATTCCTTGAGAAAGCACTTGAAATCCTAAGAAGAAGTAGAAGCCCTAGCTCTTTCCATGAGAATGTTGTTTGAGTTCTTACAGTGAAAGTCTGAGTGATTAAGAAAGAATGAGGAGAGAGGTTTGACTACTCCCCTAAATCCCCCTCCAACTAATCCTAATACAATGTAGTTCAGGAACTAAAATAGCAAAAAGGTACAAAAATGCCCCTGAAAAAAAGTCTGAAAAATTGCCCGTCCGGATCCAAAAGGTCACACAACGTTGGGACCAATCGTTGGTCCTAGATCTGGAATTCCACTTTTTGGAGTTCAACCAAAGGATGGAAAGGATGAATCGTTAGAAGATCTAATGGGTCGTCGAATCCAGTCATTGTCACTGGATGATTTTTAACAATTTCCTGAACTTCTCCCAACGGATGGACAAAACGATCAGTTAGACAGAACAATGGGTCATTGGTTCCACTCATTGTCATTAGAGGAAGTTTGGAAAGTTTCTGGATCTCCATCCAATGGACGTACAGAACGACCCATTAGCTGAAACAACGGGGGGATCTTCTAATCTTTTTTGGATTTCATCTAATGGCTCAATAGGATGAGTCATTTCTTCTTCCAATGACTCATCATTTGTCTCGTTGGTTCTAGGAAGGTTTTGACAGGATTCTGGATTTTATCATAACAGGGAAATACGACGAGTCGTCACTTCTAACAATGAGTGGTTGTATCATTCCTTGCGTTTGAGAAAGAAATCTGCTGGCAACCGACGACTGTCTTAAAAGGCTGTTGTCTCTGACACTAGCTCTTCTGACGAGTTGTTCTGTGGAAGTTTTCCTGGTTTTTTTCTGGTTTTTATTTCAAGTCTAAGGTTTAGCCTTAGGAACTTTTGGGGTGTTACACCCTTGAAAAAGAACCGATGCACAAAGAAAAATCTAGAGGGATATTAACTACCAATAAAATTTGAACATATAAGCACCCAAGTAATTTCTCCAACCCACACTTAAAACTTTCACTGGCATCAGGGCACACAAAGATAACAAGAGGGTAAAGAAACTCCCTTGAAGGCCAAAGGCCGAAGCATTAGCCGCTCATAGGATACTCAGACTTCTCCCAACAAAACTTGATTCTTCATGTGGGCACCTCACACTTACTTCCAACTTGGTAGCTCGATCTTGCAACTTCCTGTGAATTTGCTTACATGCTCAAACTCCTACAACAACAAAACTAAAACTATTAATAAAATAAAATAAATAAATAAATAAAGTAATAAAATTGGGTTTCCTCCCAACAAGTGCCTAATTCAATGTTGCGGCACGACACCATCAAGTTTTACCTTTTTTTCTTCCACTTCGAGCTTATAAATTGCACCCCTAATTTATTTTTTAATTTTCTGCTACGCTCAAGGGGTGGTGGTGTAAATATGAAGGGGACAAGCAGTAGATATTGCATCTTGCACTTCTTGGCTCTTAAGTGAGGGATGTCATTTTGTCTCTTTGGCATATCAAATTTTAAAATGTAGAGGTATTGTTCCTCATTTACACATCTCAACACAGGCTTGAATGGCTCTATTTCTAGGTTTCCAACCAAACACAATGCCGAAAAATATTTATAGTGAGGGCTAATACACTCCAACTCCAAAATTGCATTATTTATGATATTTTCACTTTTGTACACCTCCTCAATATCGGCGTCAACCAAAACAAGATAGTTGAATGGTTGGAATTCTTGTTTTTTCTCCACAGGATAGCCATTATCCACAAAAATTGGTGGTTGGGCATCAGATACCTCAACTTTTTTTATTCAAGCGAGCTTGCAGGTCTTGAATATCAGAGCCAAACTGGTCTAGTTCTTGTCTGAGTTTTGTTTGTTCTTCCATAAAGTATTTCATCTGAATTGCAATTTTATCACATAGACCCCCATATTCCTCTAATAATTTTCTATAAATATTCATATTCTCAAAAGCAAAAGATTTATTAAAATCATCAAAACAAGGATTCGAGAAAGGATAAAACACTTAGGACAATTTTTTCACAAATGTCACAAGATTGAGATGGTGCATACAAATCTCAATTGGGAATAAATTGGCAATGTTGCCACAAGTGATGTCCTTTACAATATACACAAGGATCATAATTATTGAATGATATAAAGCACTTCTCATTATCTTTGAAAATCATCAAGCGGAAGGAATTGACTACACTAAAACACTTACTCCGATTGTCAAAACGATGACTTTCCTATATGTGGAAGGTGTTTAGAATCCGAAAATCTCTTTATGGGTTGAAACAAACACTACAATGTTAGTTCGCAAATTATCAATTGCCTCACATGACTATGGGTCCAAGCATTCATATTCTCACTATTCTCTTTTTACTCTACAAAATGGTGAGGTTGATAAATGTCCTTGTTTATGTCAATGATTTAACTATTTCTGGCATTGGTCCTACAGTTTTTAGACCAATCAAGGCCTATCTTACTGTTCTTCTCTCATGAAGGATTTGGACGATTTAAAATATCTTTTGAGAGTTGAGGTTTCAAGGAATTTTGATCGAATTTTCTTGAGCCAGCAGAAATATGTATTGGACATAGAAGACTGGTTTATTGGGTGATAAACTTGTGGGAGTTCCTTCGGAGCAGAATCATCAGCTAGACTGACAATGTTTGGTTGGAGGACTCATTTATGTTTGTTTTACGCGACCAGAATTGTCCTATTGTGACAATATTATTTCTCAATTCATGCAACAGCTAAGTGAGGAACATTGGAAAGATGCTTCCCAGATTGTCCGCTATTAGAAAGGAAATTCGAGTCAAAAGAGTTTTCTTGCATAGTGAATGTGATTTGCATCTATATGGGTGGTGTTCTTATGACTGGGCCAACTGTTCTTTGACTCGCCGATCTTTCATAGGTTTGTACTAAGAAGCAATATACTATATCTTGTTCATCTATAGAGGCATAGTAACAGTCCATGGCAATGACAATATGTGAGATAAAATAGTTGAAGAAAGTTCTGTCTAGTCTAGGAGTAACTTACAATTCCCCTGTTCATCCTTATTGCGACAGTCAAGCCACATTACACATAACCAAGCATTTGTTATTTTAACCAAATATATTAAAGTGGATACTGTCATTTCATTCATGACGAGATAGTCAAGGGGGCCATTTTGTACCAGTTTCGTTTCTTCCCATGAACAACTGATAGATATTTTTAGGAAGACACTAAGCAAATCACAGTATGATCACCTCATGCGCAAGTTGGGCATTCAGGATCTTCATGCACCAACTTGAAAGAGGTGTTAGCCGCTATCAATATGTGATATTACTCGTGTATGGTAAATATATGTTTGTAATTTTTTAGGAATCTTTTGTAAACCTTTTTGCTTATATTTAAGGATTCTTAGTGTTAAAACAACTCGTATATATTTGACTAAACATCAATGAAAAAAAAAAAAATATATATATATATATATTTTTTTTTATTTTATTTTATTTTTATTTTTTTTTAATTTTTTTTTAATTTTTTTTTTGCTTCTCTTTGACTGTCCCTCTCTCTGTATCTTTTAGCATTAGCAATTTTCCTATTTATAATAACACAAAATGGAAATTGATTAGGAACTAGAAAACCTACCCTTGCGTAATTTTGACAAAGAAAACTTAACTAAACGCGAACTAACAGAATTTAATAAATCCCAAATTCTAAAAGAATTCGAATTATTAATTTTGGTTGAATTCCAACCGGCCTTGTTTCCGGTAAGGGTTTTACTTAAAAGATCAATGTGGACCAAGTAACTATTCTATGCTTCAATTCCTCCCTGTTTATCTACTACTATGAATAAATCTTATGGGCACGAGATGCTATTTTATTTTTTTTATTTTTTCTTTTCCAGTTGGTGGAACAGCAACTCTAGCTGTCAATAGGGCCCCCCCTCTAACTTTTATCTCACCTAGACCTCATCTTGTCCTGAATTCACAAATCACAAGATCACCGACACATTCTCCTAATTAGATCATGGAGATAATATTCTTTATAGCATAATTATTTTGAATTAATAAAGTCGGTCTAATTTGCTTGAAATTAAGACGCAAGTGTTGTTATGGTAACTGTTTGCTATACTCTGCCCTCAAGCAGGGGATGGAATAAGCATCCTTTTCGGAAGCCTAGGAGACCTAGATACAGAGAAGAACAAAAGAACTGGAAATAATATTATCACTAGATCATTAGTCCAAACAAATCAGGAAAACCATTAGGAGAATTTTTATTCTCTTTATACATAACAAAAATTACACATTTCCCAGTCTCTACAATATCTCATACCTTTCACAATAGAACAACAATTCAGCAGAAAAGTTTACATCGCTCAAATTTTCAGGACTGACTTTTAACACTTGAAGAAGAGGAAAACTGGAAACCAACAAAAAGGAAATAGGTAAGAAAAACACATTATAAAGAACTGAATACATAACTTACTTTTTCCTGGTGCTAACAAACATATCCTCACATAACTATTTCAGGTTTCAATATGCTTGATTTGATCTCCTTGTGGGGCAAAACTACACCTCCATTGCTGTAAATTTCATCACAAACATGTACATCTTCTCCGAGAATGGTCATGTTCTCGACACGAGCCCATTGTCCAACAGTAGAGTGCCAACCAATGATGCTACTTGATATGCACGCATGTTTCTTGATGCGGACTCCTCGCATCACAGTGCAACGGGAGAGTCTAACTCCAGACTCGATCACACAACCAGGACCAATTGCAACATCTGGTCCTATCAGACAACCCTCTCCAATCTTGGCAGACTCATCCACTATGACATTTCCAACAATTTGTGATCCTGAAGCCAATTTAGGTGAAGATCTTTTCCTTAAAGAATCCAGATAGAGTCTGAGGCCAGTAATGTAATCTCTTGGCTGGCCAACGTCCATCCAAAATCCAGGTAGCACCATAGCATACAGTTTCTTCTCTGCTGCAATTTTTGGAAAAACCTCTTTCTCAATTGATGTTGGCCGTAATTGAATTCTGTCTAGGACAGAAGGGTTCAGCAGGTAAAATCCAGCATTTATCTTGTTGCCAACAAATAACTTTGGCTTCTCCACAAATCTCTCTACTTTCCCTGTGGATTCTTCCATGACAACAACACCATATTTAGAAGGCTCATCCACCTACATCAACCATTGAATTTTTACCTTTAGTATTCGACATTGCCTCAGAGATCTTGAAATATCCAGAAAAAGTTCAATTCCAACAGAATAATCGCCACGAATTTACCTTGGTCACCATCAAGGAAGCCTCACCTCCATGGGATTTGTGGAAATCAATCATCTCCTTAAAAGGATATTCACTGATAACATCACTGTTAAGAACAAAAAATGGTTCACCAGAGTCATCTATCAGCTTGTCTCTAGCCAAAGCAAGGGGACCAGCAGTGCCAAGCGGTTCAGTTTCTTGAGAACAGGTGATCTTGATTCCAAGGCTTGCTTCAAATTCTTTCAAGAAGTTCAGCATCACCTATACCAAAAGACACTTGCATTGTGTTAATTTACAATTATCTAGCTGTACTAGAATCTCCAATAGTTGCAAATTCTGTGATGGGTAAGAAATTGACCTCAGGTTGGTAGTTAATCGCCAGTACAACTTCGGTAACTCCAACGGCCTTGAGAGCCTCAATCTGAGACAAAGCTTTACTTAAGATGAATGTTTAACCACAAAATATTTTAGAGAAGAAAGAGTACAAACAAATAAATAGCACATGTCGATACGCTTTGCTTGTTTTCTATTTCACTTCTCTACTTCTGATGATGATAGGGAAGAGGTTCTTGGGGGGCCTTAATACAAGAAATTCTGAACATGACACACATTTGAGGATTTTGAGATGTTTAACTACATAACAAAAAGATAACACTGCAATTTGAAACTGTTGATGATATCTACAACAATAAGACACGTCAAATTCTCTTATCTGATACCAAGTGCAAACCAGAATAACGATATGGAAGTAATCAGAATCCAACAACCAGATATATTTCACAAAAAACATGATTAGTAAAAAAGAAATAAATTAGAATAGGTATATTTGGTAGAGTAGCCGTAGGATTGAAGATAGAGACAAGCTATACCAAAGCATCATGAATATCTAGGCTGAACTAGGCTATTCTCATAAAGTACCTGATGCAAAATCATTGGTTTGTTGGCAAATTCAACAAGTGGCTTTGGGACGCTGAGGGTCAGTGGCCTGAGTCTAGTACCGAACCCTCCAACAAGGATAAGTGCCTTCATCCTGAGATATCAAAGTTCCTGCTTATAATAATTACGGCAGAATTGCAGCAGTGTCAATCATAAGATATTAGATAAGAAAGATGGACATTCTGCTCTTAATATTTATCCAAGCCAAATACTACATATTTGCACAACTTGTGCTATGATTAGAAGAGAAAAACCACAAATATTTGGAGGAAGGGTTCAAATCCATTTGGCCAAAGTTTTATACACGCATCTTCAGATGAACTAGCCAAAAAAGCTCGAAGTAATTCATAGCATATTGTTCTGGAGAGGAGACAAAAAGTTGAGCTATACCCCAGGAAAATTGCTTATTCCCAAGAAAGCTACATAGGCTGATCCATCTATATTCACTACATTGGTCGGCCATTATCTGCTCTTTAGCCCTTCACTTTGTTTCCTCAGAAATACGATACAAAGAGGGGAAAAAGAGCCTAACACATCAGATCCAACGGAGTACGTTATAGAATTAGTAAACTTCAAAGTTACCATACAATTCTACGCGAAAATTATATTCTTCATTCGTTAATGCCAGAAATATGCCATTAATAATGCTATTAGAGAAACCACACTTAAAATTGAGCATGAAGAAACCAAAAGATCAGGCATTTTGCAATCACATTATCGAATCATCCAAAAATTCAGATGAATCACAAAAAAAAAAAAAAAAAAAAAAAACACAGAGAGAGAGAGAGAGTTGACGTGTTCAACTGTAGAAAAGAAAGATGAAAATCCAGATCCAGAAGAAAACTAACTCAACAATTGACCTTTTGAATTGTAGATCGATAAAGTCCAAAGACTGAATTGCAGAACGAGTGGACTCAGTCAGAGACTTTTGACAGACCCAAACAAACAACAACGAAGGGGAGCGTCTTCAGGGAGTTTGTTTGTGCGGTGTTAGAAGATCGGTGGAGTAGAAAAGGCCACTAGTAATGGATGGATATATATACACACACACAGCTCTCTTTAAATGTATAATATAATATAATATATATGTAACTAACCAGAAGTAACAATGACTTTTCGTTTTTTAGGCGGATATCAAACTAAGAAATCGGTATGTCCGAGATTTATTTTTCTATTATACTTTTTAAATATGTGTTAATATCTGAGTTGGCATTATAGAGAATGGTGATTGGGTTTTGCTTCTACTAACAGGGTAATCATGAGGTTAACGTATACTCTGCCTTGTTGGCCAAACCACTATTTTAAAATCCATATAGGGATATCTTTTTTCCTCCCAAACGATTATATTGTACTCCCTCCGTTTCCTGTTATCTATCCACCTTCCAAAATATATTTGTTTCAAATTACTTATCAATTTATAAAAGCATGATAAAGCTAATTAGATTTTCTGTCGTTTTCCCCTCAATTTGAGTTTGTATAAATAGAATATATTAAAAGAGTTAAAAAGATAAATTAGTAAAAATATCTTTCTTATATTTATATGTCTAACAAATGATAAATTATCTTTTTCATTTAGCAGATCTACATTTACTAAATTAAAAATATTTAAAATTGATCTTTTAATTTCAAAAATATTACATGACTTTAAAAAATTACCTCACTCATTTTTTTTACCCTTGCAGATCCAATTCAAATTTTAAAAAAAATTAATTCCTCTTCTACTCAATCATAAAATTAGTTTAGATTGAGTCTAAATAAAAGAGAGATTGAGTATTTTTTTTGTTGGTTGGATCTGGTTCAGGTCTAAATGGATAAAGAAAATGACTGAGAAATTTTTTTAAAGCCACGTGATATATTTTTAACTTAAAAAACTAGTTTTAGATTTTCTTTTTAATTTCAGTCTGTTAATGAAAAGGGTAAATATGCGTCATTTGTTAAACAATGAAGGTATATATACACCACTTTTTAAAAGAGGGGTATATTCTCTCTTGCTTACCCTAAAAATGGTATGATTAAATATATTTGAGGTCAAGGACATGGGTCTCAATATAACTCGTTAAATTCGATTATTAACAGCTCAAATATTTTTTGTGTCATAATGTTCGACGACGAGAATAATGAAAGTAAATAAAGAAAGAACTAATTAAGATAGATGATCCCAGAAGTTGCTCATGTGTGATGAATTCGATGATGCATAAGTTGAACCATCCTTAGTTTTGGGTCCGTTTAGGAGACAAAGATAAATAAAATAAAGATTTAATGAATCGTATGATGAAAGCTTGAAACACAAGAAATAGTATATTGCTCTTTTGTTACTTAGAATCTAATGTCTCTATAATTATGTCAAAACTTCTATGTATATGCTACAGTGGTATTACATTAACTAATAAAAGTGTTCCACATAAGTCCTAGAATGTCATGCCCAACGATTGTCTTCCACGTGAAAATAACGTTATTAGTGCTAGCTAATATTCCTCTATATCTTGTAAGAGCTTATACAAGCTATTATGATACATTCAGCCTTTTTGGTCATATGTGCCATATTATCGAGACATGGGTCTTCTGATGCCTTTGGGCTACAAGTTTCTGCCTTTTACCGAAGATGATCATCTTGGATGGCTTGAAAACATATCGAGACCAAGTTCTTTTGAACACGTCTTCGACGATTAGTCACTTTACTGAGTTTGTTTTATTTTGGAATTTGTTGTCACTGCCACGTGTCTTATCTTCTGCTATACCATGTATATAAGTCACTTTTTTTCCCATATAGATAGTCCCACCATTTATCGAATATAAAGTCAAATGTGATCGAGCAACAAAAAATACTTTTTGAATATTTTGGCAGGAGAAATTTGAGACGTTCCGAATCATACAAAAAGTCTCATGTCCTATCGTATTAAATGCTCTATTCATGTGTCATTCACCCACCAACTTGCATCAATCGAGAAAATCATGAATTCTTTGTCATTTCTTATAAATAATTCTTTGGTCGGCCCATTCAGATTCTTATTTCCTCTAGCTAATTTAGCACCTTCAAATCTTCTTGTTTCTTGTTCTTCAATTCTTCAAATCCTTCAGTTTGTATTCATATTTTATCTATATTATCTTCTACTTCTTCTCAATTTCCTCTTAATCCTTCATCCTCAATGCCTCATTTGAAGTCAATCTTCAATGAAATTTCGAAAAAGTTTGAGTCTAACACTGAGAACTCGGAGCCTTTGATCAATTCTTTCTTTCCTAGAAAGAAAGTGAAGTTTTCTCGTGACTGTAGGGTTATACCTTCCACTTAGGAGCAACTCAGTGAAAGAGACACTTCAGTCACTAACTACATTTTCTTAATCTGTGAGGAACATATCCCAGCTATTTGGGTTGACTATGGGTGTTCAAAAAAATTCTCAATATGTGCTCCTTCTCTTAGTGAAAACATCACTTCCTTGAGATCAGGATTCACCTGCATTTACATGTACCCATTCTCCACCAGCTTTGTAGACCCCTCTCTTATCCAAATGATCTCCCAGTTCTGCCATAATTACTGGATATACTTGGCCCAGATTGGTTTGATTTTTTGGAGAGTCGTGGCCTATTTTTGGGTTTTGGTTGAAGAGATCGACCAAGATTTTCTATTAATTATCTTGTACTTCTTCATTCTCCTCAAGTTGTTAGAGACAGTATCGTTACCATCAAGGACCAAAGAAAGAAATCTTTCCTTTTTAGCCTTATTGATAATTCCTACGAGGGCTGGATAGAACAGTTTATATATACGTTGAATGGAAGCATAATTTTGGATGGTTCTATTCCTGAATCCTGGAATCTTACTCATAAGTATTTTTATGCCTCTTAAGCGTCCTTTCGGATGGTTCTATTCCCAAATCCTAAAATCCTACTCGTAAGTCTTTTGCTACCTCTTTCTCCCATATGGTATTGTCTTGTCTCATTTCCTATTACCATGATATTCTCTTTCCCTTTTTCAGCTTTCTTTTGATAGCACCTTTAGATTACATCGACATCAAGGTTGTGTTCATTAGATCCTAGATTCCACAGAATCTTAAGAGAGGACATAGAATCATATCGACTCGACAAAAAATTGGAAGGTGAAGCACTATGGTGTGATTTTTGCTCATTTTTCTATCTGCTCGTGTTATGGAAAGAGAATGTGAATTTTGAATTTTGACACATCCTCTATCCCTTTGAGCTAATTTTGAATTTTGACATATTCTCTATCCCTTCGAGCCTCTTTCCGAATCCTACTTGTAAGTTTTTTGTTGCCTCTTTCTCCCATGGTATTATCTTGTCTCATTTCCTATTATCATGATATTTTCTTTCCTCTTTCCAGCTTCCTTCTGGGAGCGCCTTCAAATGACATCGATATCAAGGGTTGAGTTTAGAAGATCCTAGATTCTACAAAATTCAAAGAGAGGACATGGAAGCATATAGCCTCGACAAAAAATTAGAAGGTGAAGCAATGTGGTTTGTTTTTTTCTCCTTTTTTGTATGTTCATCTAATAAGTTTGTTTGAGTTTTAATACATTTTCTTTCCATTTTTGTCCTTTCTAAAGGTATTTCTGAGGCTCGAAGGGATAAGTACCTCGCTATTTTGGAAGGGGCAAATTTACAAGTTGCCTAGTCTCGAGAAGAAGAAGCCAAGACCCTCCTTTTATTTTGTCAAAATACCATTGACTATCCTCTCATGAAGAGGACGAAATCTATTCATCTCATGTACTTGGAACAGGATGCTGGACTGATTCTTCCAATTTCGGAGGTTAAAGAACTTGACATTCTGTGAGGGTTCAAATACTCTTTCAAAAAATGTTGCCAACAACCAACTTTTGTCAAAGAGAATCCCAGTTCAAAGGCTAAATATCATTCTCGAGAACCCTGACTATCTCCGCCAGACAATTGTCCTAACCAGAAAAAATGAAATTCCTTCACAACCTCTTGATCCCTCTAGTTCCAAACTAAGGGCCGGGAAAGCTAAGAATAAGAAATCTTCTTTCTTGGAGGCCACTTACACCCCTCCCTCCAGAGGATGAGACCTCAATGGAGGAGGTGGATCTCTTAGAATCCCTTATTATAAGGGAGACTAGGATAAGATGAAAAAGATCCCTACCAAGATCCTTTTAAAAGAGGTCGCTCATGCTATTACCGGGGTAAGTTAACTTCTCTTCTTTCCCTATTTTTTCTCTTTTCGATTTTATTTACTAAATATCTATCATCCTATTCTCAAGGACATAATTTTCCCTATGAAGGGCTTTCAAGGTTAGAGCAGGAGAGGGAAAACCTATCCCGGGAGTAGGGCCAACTAGAAGTCGAGAAGTCCTTATGGTTTAAAAATAATACCAGATCAAGAATATTGAGTTCAAACTTGAGAAATCCACAACTCCGATCGCTCAAATCGAGCAAGAGATTGACCCCCAGAACAATAGAGTGAGCATATGGTTTCTGAACTGGCTTGATTCAGCATGACAAGCTTGGTAGACCCGACTAGAGGCTCTCAAAGTTTCTTGGTAGACCCGACTAGAGGCTCTCAAAGTTTCTTCTTGGAAATAGTCTAAGGTTGCTGAGAGATCTAAAACCTGAAAGTCATCATTGATAGGAAAATCAAAAAGTTTAAAGAATTGTAGATTAAGGTCGTCTTTCTTGAGAAAGGGTTAGCCAAAACTCAAGCTAGCATTGAGAAGGTGAGCCTCCAAAATAAGGATCTGGCCTAAAGGGTCAAGGCTAAGAGGGCTAGAAGTTCGTACTTTAAGTGTCATTTTTAATCCCTAAAGACCTTTGAGGTATGATATATGAGGTTGGAGACTTTGGAAAAAGGTTAAGGCTAATCGCTCAGTATCGACCACGAGATGTAGATGCTCGATCGATAGCTGACCAATCTAGGGGAAGTGCCTATGAGCTGACCCTAGAGGAGTTGGCCTCTTCTTTCAGGGAAGATCTTTCGGAGTCCGGTGAGGATGACGAAGATGAAGATGATTATTATATCCATACCTCAACTTTTTTATTTCCTGGAGATCAACCATCTTCTTCAGCCTCTGCTCCTCGAGACTTTACCCTTTGTTTTTCTGTGTATGCTTCTCTAATGTTCTTTTGAGTCTTCAAGGACCTATTTCTTAATGAAATTTTTACTTTTAATATTTCATCATCTTTTTTATTTTACCGTATGTGTGGTTCATTGAATCCCAAAACTTTTTGTTTTTGCCTTTGGAAAATATCTCATTGAACGTTTTCAGATACTAAAAACCTTTGTGAAGTAGTATGTTTTAAAAACTCGGTGATAGGCTCATTCAATTTTTAAGTAATTACCGAAGTTAGTTGCCAACCGATTTTATTTTATTATGTCGCTTCTTTCATAGTTATTTTATTTGGGGTGCTTTGACTCTTTTTTGATAAAGAGTTTTTAAACCCTTGTTTTTGCATGACTTTATAAAACGGGCCCTTTTATAAAATCGGTGCTTTTGAGTATTACTGTAAATGCATACGCAAGTATACGTAGTCATACAAGTAATATTAGAGGTTAAGTCCAGATATTAATCCCACAGAAACTTATCGAATTTGATTATCTAGTTTGAATTATTATTTTCACTATTCAGTAGGTAAAAGACAATTTTGAGGATTTGTTGTTTCACTATGCTACAACTAACTAAGAACAAAATAAGTATATAACAAACTAAAAATTGTTTGATACAATTTAGATGAAAGAAAAGTCCAAGATCATGGTTAGTTAACAATCCAGTTGCGTTCTCCAATCGTACACTTAATTATTTGCCTGAGTTACTAATTGTAGGTTGATATCACTTAGTGAACATCAGTCTGATAACTCAAAGACTATTCAACTACTCCTAATTCCTACATTCCTATGGTAGTCGGTCAATAGTGAAGTGCATATATATTTCACATATATCAACTAAGCAAGTCTAACGGGTATTCCTATCCACATTAGTGAATCGATCCCCTTTCCCTATAAGGTTCACGATGAAGCTCTATTTTTCTTATTACGTTCGTAAATTCTCTCTTTGGAGTTCAATTTATGAGTCACAAATAGTATTCAATAATTGGCCAGAAGATCAAATAATTAGGCTTAAGACAAAGAAAGCAACTCGATAATGGAAAATCCTTATAAGCATACGATTGTCAAACTACGACATTCATGTAAATACCACAACCCTAGAACTTAAATATTTAGCCACTCATGATTCGAGTATGAAGCAAAGAATTTATAAATAACATAAGTTCAATGATAAAATAAAGAGAATACAATGAAACCTATGAAAATATTTTCATTCTCCTTTTCTGTGTATGCTATGCCTATTCGATCTCTAAAAATTGTATTTTTGATGTATATATAGGGTCCTATAAACCCCTTGATGAAACTACTGTTCATTAAATGAGGTGCAAAAACATGCCAAGGAAATTACCCTATTGCCAGATGATCAGACAAATTAACAAGGTCTCTCTTTAGGCATCCCCTCCTCGATTTATCAACACTACCACGATGCGGCCTACGCAGTGGCCAGCGATGCTGTGATTTTACTAACACTCTTCTTTGATTTTTCTTTCATTTAGTTCCCGAACTTTCTCTTACAGTTTGAATTAATTTTGAGTTGACTTTTATGGCTTCTACTCAGATTTCGAAGCTCTCCTAAACCCACATTTTACCTTAAACATCCTTATTTTCATCCTACATATAAAAACAATCAATATAATCATAGTACATGAAATTAGTGTTCAAAGCAATAACAAAAACTCAAATGTGAGGTGAATGATGGCGAAATATATAACGTTTTAGCCTTACATCAACACCTACACTTAAGTATTTGATCGCCCTCGAACAAGATTTAAAAACTCACAGCCTACTTTTCATATAACCTTCGCAATGCTACCCAACATGAATAGGTCTACTCAAGCTAAGAAATGACCCCAAACAACAAGTTTTCTTACTAATGCAGTCATTTAAATCAAATATCGCAAATGATTGTTCTAAAACAAACTAGCCTCATACACTGACTTAATCCATTTAAGCATTTGCAAATACTTTTATGTCCTCCTTAGAAGATCAAATAATCTACATATCTTATGTCAACCATGTGCTTTCACCATAAGAGAGTTGCTCAAGTAATTGTTCAGCACAAGAGTAAGTGAATCACACAATGGGCATATAAATAAAATATTCACACTCACTCTCACAAGAAATTTCATATGCATAATAAATAATGAACCATAAGCTTGCTTTTAGTGTAACTACTTCACTAATCCAAGAAAGTCAAGGAGTATGATCAAGGAGAACTTATGTAGTTGTAATGTAGGCTAAGGGATGGATAGGGATAATTTAGCTAATATAGTGACCATCCTCCCTAAGCACTTAATGCATCACATTTTTTGATTTGTTTAGCACACCTCCATATAACCATTCTCATTTTCTTTAATTTTCACCTAATTGCTTTCATATTTTCTTTAACCTCCCAATCTTCACTAAGCATCTTTTCTTAGGGTCTAGAAAGGAACAATCCAATGTCTCACAACTGCTATATATATATATAGCAACAATGGATTCTAGTGTTTCATATTTTCGTAACATACACCCTAAAACTTATTCCTCCAATTCCCCAATTCCACCTCCCCTTTTTCATGTTCCTTCTTACTTTTCAATCACTTTTAAGTGCTTAAAACAAGTCTAAGTGCCTTAAGGAGTTAGGGGATAAAGAATTTGCAATAGGAGAAAAGGAAATTTTGCTTTTATTGTGGTTATCAAAAGAATAGGTCAACGACTCAATGGGGCTAACTAAGGACAAATCATATGGGTGGGTAAAAGAGAGTATATCGAAACATGGTAATTAAAGAGATATCTCTATCACTTCATAAATATAACATTCTTTATATCACTTTACAAACGCGATAGACAAGTTCTAGATATTACTATGATAGCATGGAATAGCAATTAATTTACCTCACAATTACACATGGCACATGTTTGACAAAAAGACAGTTTTATGCAGACTTCAAGTTCCAATGACAATATCAATAATTCAAAGTAAGTCAATGCTAACAAACATGAGTCAAGAAGATAGTCTTAGGAGTTTCGAAACAAAAAGGATCATTCACTTTTTCTTGTATGTTTGTATTTATTAAGATTCAAGACTTGCGTTAATTGGTCAAGTTAGCACCTCAGTCGAGCACCTAGCATTCAAGTTGTTCCTAAAGGTTGAAGTCCCTTAACTATGACTAATGACTAATTTTCCCTCAAGATGTTGTCAACCATATATCGTCAGGACAAGTTATTCCTATCACTAAAAAAAACTATTTCTAAAAATCAAAACAAACCCGGTTCAAAGGTCCCCCCTTGAAAAAAAACTGTGTTCAAAAGAAAAATCAAGGGGTGGATAAGATATGCCTCCTATGAGGGACAAAGAAACTACTATGAGAATGACTACACTAATCAAGAATCCCAAAATATTTTTGTAGTTTTCATCATATTTCATCAATCTATGGCATACTCATCCTTGGACCGCAAAATATGTTGGTACTACAACCCCCTACCGCACTTAAAATACTACAATGTCCTCAATGTAGAAAATAAAAAGAAAAAGAGGGTGTAAAGGGACTCCCTGGATCCTCTAGGTCGTCGTCTCCCTCCAAATTAGTATCTTTATCTTGTGGTAGTGGAGGGTCCTCATCAAGTCCCAAGAATGCCCAAGTGGCAGGCACAAGGGCCCCATTTTCTCTAATTCTTCTAAGCTAGCCTGCTCATTTTTTATTATGATTTTCAGGTCCACAAAGAGCAACTAAATGGACTGCTCTATGAAGTCTGCCTTGCTCCACAATAAGGTTGGCACTCCCATCGATCCTTGATGCTATCACCATTATGATGTCAAAAGCCTTTTCCAACGAGGCAAGCTCCATATCAACTCTATCATAATCTAGAATCAATGTTGCATGGAATAATTGAGTCAACATGCTTGGGTATAATAAGCAATCCTTTCCTTCTGCTTGCACCTTGGCTATCTTTGTTAGCATAATCATCCCCATAGTGTTATTTTTGAAAGGCATAATCCTATTATTGATGAATCGAAGTGTCACCCTTGTATCCTACACAAGTGGGGTCTCTTGTAGTTTTGTGGCGCCAACTTGCATCCCTATGCCAAGTTGCCGAGAATTCTTCCTACACACGGTGTGGCAGATGACCCTATAATTTGGGTGCTTGTAGAATGCTTCAAATATCTCTGATGGCATGTCAGGAAACCCCATTAAATTATTGATGATGTGGTAGGAGAACTTGACTTGCCTTCATATGATAGGGATGGCATATTCTTTCTCCAAATTAGTGCCCGATTCTTAATTCGCATAAAACTCCTTGACCATGTCTATGTTGGCCTCCCCAGAGTAACAATCAATCTTTTCAAGGCTATAGCCATGATGCTAGCATGAAATGGCAAAAACTTATTCCTCAAGGACGCTATGTCAATCCTCACTTCAGGATTAGGGGCACTATTGACACAAATGTCTAGAACCACCTATACCCATATGGTTCAACAACCACCATTTCGATTAACTACTTAGGAAACAATGTCTTTCGAGTGATCAATTGACTCTTTTAGATGTTCCTCTATTCTCATTCTCTTATTCTTAGCTCGGCTGCTAGATGCAACTTGAGACTTGCCGGTTTTAGTGCATTTTAGCTTTTGAGACATTTATTCCTGCAAGAAGATAGCCCATCAGAAACTATTCTACAAGACACAACCCCGCACTTAATTTCGTGGAAAAAGAGGGGTAAGGACTATTCCACACTTAGTTTCATGCTATGTATGTTTAGTTCTTTGTATAAAGGGATTTAGACTATCTCACACTTAGTTTCATGCTACACATCCATAAAAATTCTTTCTTTAACAATTTTTCAAACACTTCATATGCATAAAGAGTTCAACTTTTTTTATCAATGGAAGCAAGCATATATTATCAACACAATCAAGCACATTAGTACTCACAAATCATCTCAATTCCACGAGTGAGAAATTTTACATCATCCCCGCACAAGAATATTACTATGACAAGTTACAATTTCAACTTGGGGTAAAAAATAATGAAAGGGTATGGCATGGGATTTCAAAAGGAGAAAAACACATATAAACAAACTACTATTATCTACATGCTTACCAAGCACAAGAGGGGGAGTAAGAAACATACCTTGACTCTTTAAGAGAGGATGAAGTTGGAAGGGTTTGTATGTGTTAGAGAGGGTGGAGAGGTTAGTATAAAGTGAGAGGGAAGAAAAAGAAGAGGAAGGATAGGTTTTAAAAGCCTTGGCTCAACCCCCCTTCCCCCAACTTTTATTTTTAACTAAACTGAAAAAAATAGATCACTATTGATTTGGCCTATAGTGATGCGTGCTGCGTAGTAGTGTGCAACGTGGCAGACTATTTAAAAATAATTTACTCTCCTATTAATTTTGCCTATCCCGATGTAGGATGCGTAATAGTGTGTGACATGACAAACTATTTTTTTAACCTATTTTCCTTGTTCTTCCATGTCAGACCTTGTTTAGGTATTCTTTTCCTTTCTCCCGTGATCCAAAATCTTAGAATGCTGCAAAAACACACCATAACTCATGCCATTAGCCTGAACAAACAATAATTAAAAAGTAAATACAAGGTTGAATTGCCTCGCAAGCAGCTCCTGATTTAATGTTGCAGCATAATGCAGGTCCCCTCAATCTCTTTTAAGGGTGGTGGAGGTTTTATCATATTCAGTGGCCCCTCCAAAGTAGTGTTTAACTCTCTACCTGTTCACTAGGAAGGTTCTGCTTTAATTACTCATTTTTAGCTCAACTGCTCTATGTGCAGTCACATGCACCACCTCAAACGGTCTTGTCCACTTTGACTTTAACTTCCCGCCAAACAATTTAAGTCTTGAATTATATAATAACTCTTTCTATACAACCTTAAAGACAGAATGTTGTACGCAATTTTCATGCCATCTTTGGGTCCTTTATTTTTAAAGCTTTACATTCTCGTATGCACTCGGCGAAACTCTTCAAACTTATGTAGCTGCAACAACCTCTTTTTAGTGCTGCATCCATGTCCATATTCAGCTTTGTGATTGCCCAGTATGCTTTGTGTTCATACTCGACTGGTTGGTGAGATGCCTTACCAAAAATCAACTGATATGGAGAAGTCCTGATAGGCATTTTGTAGGCAATTCTATAAGCCCAAGAAGCATCATTAGCTTTAATGCCCATTCTTTTAGATTAATGCTCACAGTCTTCTCTAAAATTGTCTTGATCTCCCTATTTGATATATCCACCCATCCACTGTTTTGCGGATGATATGAATTTGCTACCTTTTGCTTTACATCATATTTGAAAGCAATTATTGAACTACTTGTTGCAAAAAATGAGTACCTTTGTTGCTTATATGGCTCTTGGATTTTCCAAAATGAGTAAATATATTCTTTTTCAAGAACTTAGCCACCACATTTGTGTCATTAGTCGGGAGTGGAATAGCTCCCACCCACTTCGCCACTAAGATGTACCTATTTCCCTTTAATTGACTTAAAGGTCCCATGAAGTCAATGCCCCAGTAGTCAAATAATTCAATCTCTATAATTCCATTTAACGGTATTGTCATGCCCCAAAACTAGGGGAGGGTGCAACTGACTCCTAATACCTAACTAATTGGGAAGCCGACTATATAGCCTCTGTAACTGTAACACCTAGGCCTTCCAGGCAACCTGTCACAATCAACTGGAGTAAACATATAGACTCATAAGGTCTCAACTACTGCAAATAAATAACTGAAATGTCGATAAGGCCATGACTATTCTAAAACAAGCCACCGAAAGCCGACAAGGCCAAAACTGAAACACATACTATATATACTAAGTCCATAAAGCCTCTACTGAGTAAACTGAACTGATGGTCAGAACAGGGCTCCGACCTACCCGTAACTATAACTCAAAACTCAAGCTAAAATAAGTAAGTCCTAGCTCAAGGAAGAAAGGAACATACAGACACATCTGCTGATCTCACAAAACGCTATTGCAACTGACAATCCCGGCCTCTACCTGCACCTGCGGCACGAATGCAGGTCCCCAGGCGAAGGGACGTTAGTACGAATGAAATATATTGGTATGAAGGGCTAAAAACTGTAAACATATAAGATAACAATGATAAATCAGCTAGAAATAAGGAATAGTAACAACCTAAAATCCTGGAAACTAAAACCTGACAATAAACTCAATACTGAAGTGCAAATGCAATAAAGTAATGCACTAACAAAGTTATAACTGTAATGTTGGCGGCCAATTGACTATAAAATTCATGTAAAAATGCCTCCAGCTGGTGTACCACACCAGGACAAAATAAAAATATCTCCAGCTGCTATACCACATTGGGGTAAAATAAAAATATCTCTAGCCGGTGTATCATATTGGGGTAAAAAAAAATATCTCCAGCGGGTGTATCATGCCAGGATAAAATAAAAATATCTCAATCATAATCATGAATGGAGATGATAAAGCTTATCCTGAATCAATTTAACACGAATAGCATTGAAATGACAAATGCTAAATCTGTGGCCGTAGTAGGTCTTTTTCGTAACATATAAATGCAAATGACCACATCTACCATGTAAAATTAGCAAATATGCACATATATCACGTAAAGTTGTCAAATTATATACAAACATGTCAACTCAGTGACTCGACGGACCTTCAGGAGGTTTAGACAACATAAAAATTTTAATAGGCTTACAAGTAATGTCCTATAGATAATCTTACCAATTTAATGTATCGATTGAGTAGAAGCACATAGATTCTCATTTCTATACAATCCTTTGACATCTGAAAACTATATATATATACTGCTCATGGGGTGGTTCCTTTACTTGTATCAACAACTATATATTGGAATTCTGTTATCAAACTTATCGCGTCGATGAGCACATATAGTTCTTATTTCATTTGTCTTATTTGCAGGAAAACATGGAAATTATAAACATGGGAATTATAACTTGAAACTTGGAGTTATTTTGTCATAATGCTTAGCATATACATAAGCTGAGAGCTGAACTACATACATACAACGTATTAGACTTCTTGTATAACGTATAAGCTTGTATTTAGTTAACTGAGTGACCTCTCAAAACTTCCTGGTATTCAAAGTTTTGAGATTAACTGATCATTATCAAAGCATGTTCTTATACTTACTTAGACATTAGGAACACTGGTACATGGGAGAATCTCTCCTTTGAATTTAGGAAATTCAAATGATAAATCAACAAGAGCTAAACATATGTATGTATGACTTGAATATAACTAAAAGAATTCAACTGTATGTTATGACATGAAAATCATATACATTAAGACTTCTTACTGGAAAGGCTTATAAAGACTTGAACTCTTAGGCTTGTACGCAACTTCAAATGCTTGACCGAGACATTAGCATGATTCTCGGAATATGATCTCTTGAAAACTTCTTATATTAGCATAATAGACTTTAAGAATCTGAGATTGGGATTTGTTCAGCTTGGGAACTCATAAGCAACTCTTTAACTGATGCCTTATAGGAAAAAAAAAGACTTACAACCGTAATTCGGATGATGCTGGATTGACTTACACAACTTTGTAATTAACTGAGGAGCTTAGGAGAGCTGGGAATCACTATTCATAGCTTAGAAACTTTAGGATTAACCCCCTTAATATTTGAAAAATAATTTCAACACTTAGAATGGATAACTTAACAAAATCGTTTGAAGATAACGAAAAACTTCTCTTTAACTTGAGTTACTATCTCAAAAATATTCGGTTCTAATCATTTCATAAGAAGTTAACACTTTATTGGACATTCATCAACTTAACAACTACTGAACAGAAACAATTTTATTTGTAACTCTTTTACTAAACGTCTTTAGAACAGGGTTAATCTTCCTAGTTGTTTGCCTAACTTATTCATAATCGTAACTTGTATTGTCTAATTTAACAACCTTTAGCTCTACTTTCCTTTTTCATCTTAACTTCTTTGCCAAACATGATTCACTCTACAATCAACTCTTTACTCTCGTGTTCACTATTCCATCAATTCTTATATGCACTTACCTCTTTACCTAATTGACAACTCTATCTGCTAAACCTCGCCTTGCTTATATTTTAATGTCGTCCAAAGTTTCTAGAAAGCAATTACGGGAAGAGAGCATATTATTCACATATTACGTTAAAAGGTCTAACATTTACTCTTATCTTCCCTTTTTATAACATCACAAAAGGATTAACAACTTAGCCACGCTTTTCTTGTTAACATCTATCGACTTAGCTTATTTGTTTCGTGCCACTTGCTTAGCTCTAAGGAGGGGAAACCTAAAATATCCTTGTTACCTGATTCACTTTAAAACATAAGCTTATAGAAGGGGAATAACCATATTATGAAAATATCAATTTAATAAGCTCGTTTACCCTCAATTGGCTTAGTGTCATTTTCTTAGCTTAAGTTCGATCATACGTCGTTGTCTAAGCATTTCTTACCAATTTCACTTAGTGACCAGATCCTGAAATATATTCAATATCACATATACAATATACTGCAAAGGAACAACTCATGGTGCCCATGTTAAGAGGACTTCAGACTCGATTTACAACTACAAAAACAAGCATATAAAAATTTCATCTTTCGCTTCACATTTGTTTTCTTCAAACATTTTTAACGATTAAAGTTTATGCCTGGTGCTTCCAACCCTTTGGACAATATCATACATACCTCAATATGATTTTAAAAACATAGGAGTATTGGTCCTTTCAATGACTTAGTTTCGTTCTTGAAAAACAACGAAAGGGACGCCTTTACATACCTTGGAATGTCAACTCTAATTTTGCCAAAAACCTTCCTTTCAAACTTACACCTTAAGGCTCCTTCCAAGTCCAATTTACAAACACAACAAGAAGCAACTTCACTTCACCAAGATTCTGGAAAAATTGAGCAGCAACATGCCACAAGAACACACAAAGAAACAAGAATACAATACTACAACATTCTCCAAGTTCTAACCTAATAAACTCAAAGAAATCAAAAATGGAATTACTTACCCTTTCTTGGAGATGTTATTAGCTAAAGTAGGAGTAGAATCCTACTCTTTCCTTTGCCTAGAACCAGCTAAAAATGAAGTAACACCACAATCAACAACAAGCCATAAATTTCTTCCAAGGTTCTCTTCCCAAAGCCCAAAAGAGACAAGAGTGAAGTTTCTTACCTGGGATATCTTTTCTTCATGTGATAGGACTTTTAATTCTGAAAAAAAGGAGGTGAAAAGGAGTGGAAATGAGCCTTTTATCTCAAAATTACTTCATATAGGCGGGCTGGGTGGTGCCCGCGTGCGGCGCCGATGCGATGTGCCTTCTCGCGCACGTGCGCGCGTACCTGCTACCTGCCTGTCTCGGCGCCCGCATGCCACAATGCTTTTCCTACTGATTGTGCTATCTTCAAACCATCATAACTTTTTACTCCGAACTTTGATTGACAAGCGGTTTTTTCACTGTAAACTAGACTCAAATACCTTTCATTTGATAAGTTATAAGGCTTCTAAATCATTATATACTTGGAGATATGTCCATTTAAAATTCACCGTTACTTACGAACTTCATATACTCTTTGCTTTTCCTTTTGCACATGTTTCCCTCCTCACCTACAACAAATATACAACCCATAATTCCCTTAATATGACATATAAACATCAAATAATCAAAAAAAAAAATTGGGGGAGTAACATCATTCCCCTCTTAAAATCATCCGTCCTCAAATGAGGGTTATACCTTGATAGCCGTAACTTTAGCCATAACATCTTTAACTTTTCCTTGCCTTGTGTCATAAACATATATTCCATTTTTCATAAGTGCATCCTCTTTCTGTTGCCGCTTCACATCAAACTGTACTTACTCAACTCCATCTATTTTTCTAACGTAAGATAGGCATGGTTTAGTACGGCAGTTATGATTTACTCCAATACCAATTTCCGTTCATACCTTTAGTAAATATCATGGAAAAAAGTTAAAATAACAACTTAACCACTTAACATATAAAATCAGTGTCAAACCTGAAGTTGCTCTTTTGCCTTTTCTTTTACCATGGCCTGAAGTTGCTCTTTTGCCTTTTCTTTTACCATGGCCTGTCACTGCCTATCTTGGAAATGGGGGCTAAAAGAAACTATAGTCTAATTTAGGGACAAAGTAGAGATTGAATCTCAAGGAGAAACTGAATTTCTGGTTGTCGGGTCTCCAAGCACTATGAGGGTCGTTAAATAGTCTTATCGACCTGGTCTTCTTACTATGTTCTACCTTTTTGTCAGTACTTGGGAGACGGTGAATTAGATCGTTCGTCTTTTGAGCAAATACTAGCATCCGAGTAGTAGTCATTTCTATCTGGGTAGACATTCCCAAACACTCTCATACAAGATGGGGTTCCAAACCCAATACAATTGATATACTCTATCCCTCGTATTCCGCACCCTATATAAAACATATTGGGCAAAAGAATAAAACCTGACACTATATTCGTGAATACTCATGCTACCTTTCTTTAGGTACAAAAACTTACTAATACAAACCCGTTGAAGTTCCCGTGGAAAGTACGCTCAAAACCCACGGGCATTAGAGCTCTCAAAAGTATTTCCCATGGACCCTTCTATTAATTTCAACAGTTGATTTTGAAATGTCACCACTCAGGTTAACCTCTAAAATGATTTCTCAAAATCTCTTCCCTTTGATATATCTGAAGGTGCTGGAGGATAAACAACTCTACCTCCTCTTGACTCTACTGGAACTAGGACAACGTGAGGGGCCGAATCCCTCCCATGATAGCTATGAATGGAACTAGAGAACTGTAACACGAGGAGTAAAAAAAAACTCAGCTTGAGCCTCTTCCATCTCGTAGCCATCTGCCTTACTGCAAGCGAATTCTGAAACATAGGCACAATTTAAATTTCAAACATCTCTTACATCTTTGCTCTATAGCACAATCTATTAATGAACAATGTGAAACAACTCCTAAATGCCCTATGGCCTCCTGATTATAAGTATGGTGCATAACATACCCATAAGCAAGATTCTACTAGACACGACTTGTGGACTCCTTGGGATACAACTTTGCTCTGATACCAAGTTTGTCATGCCCCAAAACTAGGGGAGGACGCAATTGAATCCTGATACCCGACTGACTGGGAAGCCGACTATATAACATCTGTAACTGTAACACCTAGGCCTTCTAGGCCACTTGTCATAATCAACTAGCGTAAACATCTAGACACATAAGGTCTCAACTATCGCGAATAAATAATTGAAATGTCAATAAGACCATGGCTATTCTAAACCAAGCCATGAAAAGCCGACAAGACCACAAACTGAAAAAATACTATACATAATAAGTCCACAAAGCTTCTAATGAGTAAACTAAACTAATGGTCGGAACAGGGCTCCGACCTGCCCGTAACTATAACTCAAAACTCAAGCTGAAATAAGTAAGCCCTAGCTCCAGGAAGAAAGGAGCATACAGACACATCCGCTGATCCCACGAACCACTACTGCAAATGAAAATCCCGGCCTCTACCTGCACCTGCAGCACGAATGTAGGTCCCCAAGCGAAGGGATGTTAGTACGAATGAAATGTACAGGTATGTAAGGCTGAAAACTGTAAACATATAAGATAACAATGATAACTAAGCTAGAAATAAGGAATAGTAACAACGTGGAATCCTGGAAACTGAAACCTAATAATAAACTCAATACTGAATAGAAAATGCGACAAAGTAATGCACCAGCAAAGTTATAACTGTAATGTCGGCGGCCAGTCGACCATAAAATTCATGTAAAAATGCTTCCATCTGGTGTACCACACTAGGGTAAAATAAATATATCTTCAGCCGGTGTATCACACTGGGGTAAAATAAAAATATTTTCAGCTGGTATACTATATCGGGGTAAAATAAAAATATCACCAACCGGTGTACCATACGGGGGTAAAATAAAAATATCTCCAGCCAGTGTATCATACCAGGATAAAATAAAAATATCTTCAGCCGGTGTACCATACGGGGGTAAAATAAAAATATCTCAATCATAATCATGAATGGAGCCGATAAAGATTATCTTGAGTCAAGTTAACAAATATAGCATTGAAATGAAAAATGCTAAATCTGTGGTCGTAGTAGGTCCCTTTAGTAACATATAAATGCAAGTGAACACATATACCATGTAAAATTAGCAAATATACACATATATCACATAAAGTTGTCAAATTGTATACAAGCATGTCAACTCAGAGACTCGATGGACCTTCAGGAGGTTTAGACAACATAAGAACTTTAGTTGGCTTACAAGCAATGTTCTATATATAATCTTACCAATTTAACGTATCTCTTGAGTAGAAGCACATAGATTCTCATTTCTATACAATCCTTTGACATCTGGGATTTATATATATATTGCCCATGGGGTGGTTCCTTTACATGTATCAACAACTATATACTGGAATTCTATTATCAAACTTATCACGTCGATGAGCACATATAGTTCTTAATTCATTTGTCTTATTTGCAGGAAAACATGGAAATTATAAAAAAGAGAATTATAACTTGGAACTTGTAGTTATTTTCCGTAACACTTAGCATATACATAAAGCTGAGAGATGAACTACATACATACAACGTATTAGACTTCTTGTATAACGTATAAGCTTGTATTTAGTTAACTGAGTGAGCTATCGAAACTTCCTGGTATTCAAAGTTCTGAGATTAACTGATCATTATCGTAGCATGTTCTTATACTTACTTAGACATTACGAACACTAGTACATGGGAGAATCTCTCCTTTAAATTTAGGAAATTTAAATGATAAATCAACAAGAGCTAAACATATGGATGTATGACTTGAATATAACTAAAAAAATTCAACTGTATGTTATGACATGAAAATCATATACATTAAGAGTTCTTAATGGAAAGACTTATAAAGACTTGAGTTCTTAGGCTTGTACGCAACTTCAAATGCTTGACCGAGACATTAGCATGATTCTCAGAATATGATCTCTTGAAAACTTCTTATATTAGCATAATAGACTTTAAGAATCTAAGATTGGGATTTGTTCAACTTGGGAACTCATAAGCAACTCTCTAAGTGCTGCCTTATAGGAAAAAAAAAGACTTACAGCCGTAATTCGGATGATGCTGGATTGACTTACACAACTTTGTAATTAACTGAGGAGCTTAAGAAAGCTGGGAATCACTATTCATAGCTTAGAAACTTTAGGATTAACCCCCTTAATATTTGAAAAATAATTTCAACACTTAAAATGGATAACTTAACAAAATCGTTTGAAGATAACGAAAAACTTCTCTTTAACTTGAGTTACTATCTCAAAAATATTCGGTTCTAATCATTTCATAAGAAGTTAACACTTTATTGGAAATTCATCAACTTAAAAACTACTGAACAAAAACAATTTTATTTGTAACTCTTTTACTAAACGTCTTTAGAACAGGGTTAATCTTCCTAGCTGTTTGCCTAACTTATTCATAATCGTAACTTGTATCGTCTAATTTAACAACCTTTAGCTCTACTTTCCTTATTTATTTTAACTTCTTTGCCAAACATGATTCACTCTACAATCAACTCTTTACTCTCGTGTTCACTATTCCATCAATTCTTATACGCACTTACCTCTTTACCTAATTGACAGCTCTATCCGCTAAATCTTGCCTTTCTTATATTTTAATGTCGTTCAACGGTTCTAGAAAGCAATTATGGGCAGAGAGCATATTACTCACATGTTACCTTAATAGGTGTAACATTTACTCTTATCTTCCCTTTTTATAACATCTCAAAAGGTTTAACAACTTAGCCACGCTGTTCTTGTTAACATCTATTGAATTAGCTTATTTGTACGCCCTGCTTGCTTAGCTCTAAGGAGGGGAAACCTAAAATATCCCTTTTACCTTAAACACTTAAAGCATAAACATATAGGAGGGAATAACCATATTATGAAAATGTCATTTCAATAAGCTCGTTTACCCTCAATCGGCTTAGCGTCATTTTCTTAGCTTATGTTCGATCATACATTGTTGTCTTAGAATTTCTTACCAAATTCACTTAGTGACCAGATCTTGACATATATTCAATATAACATATACAATATACTAAAAAGGACCAACTCATGGTGCCCACATTAAGGGGACTACATACTCGATTTACAACTACGACAAAAAGCGTATAAAAATTTCTTCTTTCGCTTCACATTTGTTCGCTTCAAACATTTTTAACGATTCAAGATTTATTCCTAGTGCTTCCAACCCTTTGGAAAATATCATACACACCTCAATATGATTTTAAAAACCTAGGAATATTGGTCCTTTCAATGACTTAGTTTTGTTCTTGAAAAACAACGAAAGGGACGCCTTTACATACCTTGGAATGTCAACTCTAATTTTACCAAAAACCTTCCTTTCAAACTTACACCTTAAGGCTCCTTCCAAGTCCAATTTACAAACACAACAAGAAGAAACTTCACTTCACCAAGATTCTGGAAAAATTGAGCAGCAACATGCCACAAGAACACACAAAGAAACAAGAATACAATACTACAACATTCTCCAAGTTCTAACCTCATAAACTCAAAGAAATCAAAAATGGAATTACTTACCCTTTCTTGGAGATGTTATTAGCTAAAGTAGGAGTAGAATCCTACTCTTTCCTTTGCCTAGAACCAGCTAAAAATGAAGTAACACCACAATCAACAACAAGAAAACAACAAGCCATAAATTTCTTCGAAGGTTCTTTTCCCAAAGCCCAATAGAGACAAGAGTGAAGTTTCTTACCTGGGATATCTTTTCTTCATGTGATCTGACTTTTAATTCTGAAAAAAAGAGGTGAAAAGGAGTAGAAATGAGCCTTTTATCTCAAAATTACTTCATATAGGCGGGCTGGGTGGTGCCCGTGTGCGGCGCCGATGCGATGTGCCTTCTCGCGCACGTGCGCGCGTACCTGCTACCTGCCTGTCTCGGTGCCCGCATGCCACAATGCTTTTCCTACTGATTGTGCTATCTTTAAACCATCATAACTTTTTACTCCGAACTTTGATTGACAAGCGGTTTTTTCACTGTAAACTAGACTCAAATACCTTTCATTTGATAAGTTATAGGACATCTAAATCATTATATATTTTGAGATATGTCCATTTAAAATTGACCGTTACTTACAAACTTCACATACTCTTCGTTTTTCCCTTTGCACATGTTTCCTTTGTCATCTACAAGCAGCATACAACCTATAATTCCCTTCATACGACGTATAGACATCAAATAATCATTAAAAAATATTTTGGAGTGTAACAAATATTTCTCAGCATCTTGATATATTTTGAGTTCTCTGACAACTATTGTAAGACTTTACGAATGCATGTGTATCTTGGAATAGAGTGGGCCAATAGAAGCCATACTGTAGTATTTTCGCGGATGTCTTATCGCCACTATAGTGGACACTATAGGGTGAAGAATGGTAATTCTCAATTATAACTTTCACTTCGTTTTGAGGAACACATCTTCTAATCGAATGTTATGGACCCAACTTGTACAAATAAGGCTATTCCCAAATATAAAATTTGTTGTCATGTGGAATCTCATCTTACTCTCTTAAGTTGCATCTAAGGGATAAACATCATTTGCTAGAAAGTTCACTATGTATGAATACCATGGTAGTTCCGGTGCATCAAAGGCAAAAAATTACTCATTAGGAAATGTCTCTGTGATCTCCACATTATCTATAACATGATCCCTACCTTATAGTTTGGACAAATGATCAGAGACTTGATTTTCTGTTCCTTTCCTATCTTAGACCTCTATGATGAATTCTTGTAATAGTATGGCCCATTAGATGAGTCTCAATTTTGCATATTTCTTGGTGAATAAATATCCCAATGTTGTGTGGTCTATGTACACAATTACCTTGGTTCCTACTTAATATGCATGAAACTTGTCAAAGGAATATACCACAGATAACAATCCCTTTTTGATGATAATATAATTCTTTTGTGTTGCATCAAGAGTATTGCTAGTGTAGTAAATAGGATGAACTCTCTTGTTCCTATTCTTCCCAAGGACTTCCCGGACTACAAAATCACTCGCTTTGCACATTAGTATAAATGGTATGCCCAGTTAGGTGCAATGATAATTAGTGCAGTCATCATATCCTTTTAGCTCCATAAAAGCTTTCAGATAGGTTGCATCAACCTCAATATTCATGTCCTTGTCAAGTAATTTACATGTTGAAGTTGCAATTTTTGAGAAGTCCCTAATAAATCGACAATAAAATCCAGCAAGCCCTAAGAAACTATGCACTTTTTTTACAGAGAGGGTGCGATAATTTCTCAATTGTTTTGACCTCGGCCTTGTCGAATTCTATACCTACATGGGATATCTTACGTCTAAGCACAGTACCTTCCCGTCCCATGAAGTGGCACTTCTCTCAGTTCAAAATCAAATTTATTTTTATACATCACACTAGTACTGCATTTACATGCCCTGGGCATTCATCAAAAGAGTCTCCAATTGTCCATGAACACTTTCATATATTTTTCCATTACGTCGGTAAACATATCCCTCATGCATCTTTGAAAGGTCCTTAGAGCATTGCACAAGACAAAGAGCATTTTTTGGAATACAGTGGTGCCATAAGGATAAGTTAATGTGGTCTTCTATTGATCCGTGAGTGCGATTATAATTTTGTTATAACCTGATTAACCATCCAAAAAGAAGTAATAGTCATGCCCAGCTAAGTGATCCAATATCTGATACATGAATGATAATGGGTACTGCTCTTTTCTAATGGTAGTGTTCAGTTTTTGATAGTCAATGCAAATCAGCTATCGTATTACTGTTCTTTGCGACACCATCTCATTTTTATCATTTTATACTATATTATGCCCACCTTCTTGGAAACACACTTAACTAGGCTCACCCAATGGCTATCTGAGATGGGGTATATCACACACGCGTCAAGCCACTTGATCACTTCTTTTTTCACTACCTTCTTCTTTATTGGGTTTAATCTGCATTGCTACTTAATACTCGTTTTGGCCTCATCTTCTGATAATATTTTATGCATGCAGAAGGATATATTAATACCCCAAATGTTAGTTATCGACCAACCAATTGCTTGGATTCTATCTTATCACCCGTAATACCCTTTCAACCTATATATCATTCAAAACCACAGAAAGGATTATGGATAGTGTTATCACTACCTAAATAACCATAACATAAATGAGAAGGTAAGGGTTTAATTTCAAGAATTGAGGCCTCCTCAATGGAGGGATTTGGTTTCTTCCATTTGGAAGGCCTTTCAAGATCCTCAAATTTTTGATTCTCGCACATAAGCACACATGTCAAGGACGTGAAGGCACTCATCTACCTCTTCATCATCTATCAACTCTGCACTATGAACAGAACTTTCTCCAATGGGTCCTTTTGTTCAACAAATTAATCTAGCTCAGTGTAACACCTCATACACTCAGAAAGAATTCTTGACCTTAATACGTAATTTTGCATGTGATTCGCGAAGACTATTTGGGGTGTGAAGTCCTTTACCAAATGTGAAAGTGTCCAAGAGTTGAAATACCAAAAGTAAGAAGTTTCAAAGAATTCTACTATGCAAGTAGGCCCAGATGCTGTACGAGCCGTATGTCACGCCTCGAGTTTACACCCTGGACGGAACACGGTACTTAAAGTCACAAGTGACCCCAAGTCAACCCCTGATTTATCATACACCAGCATTCTGAGTAATATAAAAATACATATATCGGAAGTTTAAAGCAAACATATAAATACTTGAAAGAAATAAAGCCGGTTGATAGTGTTTGAAAATGTTAGAACAACACTACAAGTCTGAAATACCAATATGAGTCTAGAAGCCACTATGACTGATGAGTTGCTGGGACAAGCCCCCAGCTAACTCCAAATCTAAATAGAAGAAATGAAAGTATAACTGAAATAATAAATCTCCGTCCTTGAAGGATGAGGAACTAGTATGGCTAAGGTCTTCGATGAGCGATCGGCTAACAAAGCTGAGTCTGAGATCCTGCAGCTGTATCATAAAATGATACAACATAAAAGTATGCATCAGTACTTTGAATGTACTGAATAAGTGAGAGGAACATAACACAATGGAACAAATAACAAAAGAAATGCTGAACTAAAAGACATGCAATGACCAACTAGCTACTGAACTAAATAACTGAAATACTGAGGTGGTCTAGAAGACCCTATATGATGGGCAAAGCATGTTCTAAGTCTGAAATACTGATCTGATCTGAACTGTACTGAGACTAGACTGAACTGACTAGTGGGAGAGTCTATAACCGACATATAACTATATGAGCTAGACGTGGAGTCCGATGTATACACCCCATCGGCAGGACCCGATATACCTTGCTAGGGTAGAAATGAATGAATTGGGTGATCATAAAAGTCTGGGGCTAATCAGGCTAATAAATACTGTAACCTATGCTGGCAACATAGTTTTGGAAACCTGGGTACGCTGGAACCCCGGTCCACTTGGTGCTACGTCCTACTCTCACTGGATAGTCCTAGAATGAATATTAGGCTGATAGATTGAAACCGGGGTCCAACACTAGTCAGGTATACATATCTGAAAGCACCGTGAGAGTCTTATCGGACCAGATTCTAAAACTAGGTTCTAAGACTGGTCAGAGCTGCTTATCTGAAAGCGTTATAACCATCTATAGAACAAACTAAAATCTGATACTGGGGTCCTAAGGCCGATCATAACTGTATATCTATAGTGTCATGACCGCCTAGTGGACCAATGAAACTGAATTCTGAATCTGATTCTGATAACTAGGAGGTACTACTAGCTCCTCGAGAATTTCTGTAGTCAAACTGATCAGCTGACATTTCTGACTAAGTATTCTCATATTTTGACTAAAACTAGGCAACCATGTACCTAATTTATAATTTAGCATATAAAAATAATATGGGAATCCACAACACTTATAGTTACAGGAAAATTTCAAGGTTTAATCACTAAAGATAGATTCTAGTGTTTTCTACTATCAAGGACTAGGGCTACACTTAATGCACAGGGATAAACATCAATACTATCGCAAAATGGTGGAAAAATACCTATAATTATTATAAAATAATATTTCACATAAATTAAATGAAGCATTAGTAAGAATTTCTTAACATTTGAAAATATGTAGGGCAAGAACTGGTAAAGAAAATAGGGAGAAATTTGGGGACACGAGGGAAGAACTATTCCCTTATTGAATTCCCACATACTTGGTAAAGAGATCCAAAAAAATTCCTTGAGAATCTGAGGAGAAGTAGACTGCCCTGTTCTTGCTCTGAGAGTTCCTGAAGAATTCTATGATCTTTTTCTGAAGGTCTGATGGGGAATGAGGAAGAAAACCGTTTAACCCCACTAATAAGTCTGAAAATATGTTAAAAAGACATAGTTTAAAGTTTAGAAGGGTAGAAATTTACTGAAAGTCCCTTGAAAACTCATAGGTAAAAAATGACTGTCAGTCCCCACGGGAGACCTAACGGGTCGTGGTGTGACCACGACTCATGGTCACACCTGTGAGGTGCACTGCCTGGACATTACAGATGGTCACTACGAGGGACCTAATGATTCGTCCTCTCTGGACATGCCTCGTGGTTACCACTCGTTGGGTACACTGCCTCTGATTCTTGCCTTGTTTCATTCTACTGCTCACGACCCTCCACAAGAATCGTGGTGACTGACCATGACTCATGGGGTCCTTCCGTTAGGTACACTTCCCCCTTCCCACTCTTTTCTTACTCACCCGACCCCACGACTGACCAAATGAGTCATGGGGCCTGACCACGACTCGTGGTCACATCCGTGGGGATCCTATTCTCAAGTTTTCAAACTCATCACTTGGCCTCCCCACAAGTCACATCATGACTCGTGGGCTGCTCTCACGGGTCACCTCACGACCCTTCCTGATACCTAGTGCCAGTTTTAAGTTTTTCTCCGTTATAACTCTCGGGTCTGATCTTTGGGCTTCCGGGGTATAACAATATCTCCCCCTTGGGAACATTCATCCTCGAATGTTGGAAAACATACAAAAAAGTAGAGAAATGCAATCATCATATTCAAATACTGTTCATTTAAACTGAAAACTGACAGAATGACTACCTCCGATTCAAGCTACATAGATGAACTGAATTCATGAATCATACATACATCCATATACATAAAAGAAACTTGAACACATGAACTGAACATGAAAACTAAATAGAGTTCAGGGCAAAACTGATATCTCAAATGTAGTTGAGCCGGTAGAGAATAAGTGTGGGTATCTAACCATCATATCCGCTTTGGCTTCCCATGTAGCTCCCTCGACATGCTGATTCCTCCATAAGACCTTGACTAAATCTACCTCCTTGTTCCTCAGCTTACGGACCTGATGGTCGAGGATCTGGACTGGGACCTCCTCGTATGAGAGGCTATCCTTGATTTCTACACCATTTAGTGGCACAATTGAAGTTGGATCACTATTGCATTTCTTCAATAGTGACACATGGAATACTGGGTGCACAAAAGCCAGCTCTAAGGTAATTCCAGCTCATAGGCTACTTTTCCAATTCACCTCAAAATTCTGTAGGGTCCTACATATCTTGGGCTGAGCTTTCCCTTCTTCCCAAATCTCCTCACCCCTTTCATGGGTGAAATTTTTAGATAGACCTAGTCATTCACAGCAAACTCCAAATCTCTTCTCCCCACATCAGCATCAGATTTCTTACGGTTCTGAGCTATTTTCAATCTTTCTCTGATGAGCTGTACCTTCTGCATAGCTTCATGAATCGAGTCAGGCCTGATTATTGTAGCTTCACCAACCTAGACCTGCACCTTCTACCATACAATGCCTCAAACGAGGCCATCTGGATGCTGGAGTGATAACTATTGTTGTATGCAAACTCAATAAGAGACAAGTGTTCATCCCAACTACACTTGAAATCGATCACGCACGCTCTCAACATATCTTATAGGTTTTGAATAGTCCGCGCAGCTTCCCCACCTGTCTGCGGTTGAAAAGCTGTGCTGAGCTTGACCTGGGTGCCAAGTCCCTTCTGAAAAGACTTCAAGAATTGTGAGGTGAACTGGGTATCCCTATCTGAGATGATGGATAATGGCACCCCATGAAGCCGGACTAACTCCCGAATGTAAAGTCTAGCATGGTCCTCAACTAAATTTGTAGTTTTAACTGGGAGAAAATGTGCTGACTTAGTCATCCGATCTACTACTACCCAGATGAAATCATGTTGACAACGAGTTCGAGGTAGACCAACAATAAAATCCATATTTACGTATTCCCACTTCCACATGGGTATGCTGATATCCTGGGTCATACCTCTCGGTCTTTGGTGCTCTACTTTTACTTGTTGGCAGTTTGGACACTTAACTATGAATTCAGCGATGTCTCTCATCATGCTGTTCCACTAGTAAATATTCCGCAATTTGCAGTACATTTTAGTAGCACCAGGGTGGATGGAGTACCTCGTACTGTGTGCTTCAACCAATATCTGCTGCCTCAAATCACCAACGTCTGGTACACACAATCTTCTCTGGTAATGGAGCACACCATCTCCCCCTTTGGAGAAAGCCTCCACCTCTTTCCTGAGAACCACTTTCTTGAGTTTAAGAAAAAATGGGATCTTCATCCTATTTGGACTTAACTTCAACAACTAAAGAGGAATCTGACCCACTTTGCATAACCACTCCACCCTCAGCTGAGTCAACCAACTGCACCCCTAACCGAGCTAGTCTGTTAATGTCCTTCACCAATTACTTTTTGCCTTCCTCAACATGAGCCACACTACCCATAGACACTCTGCTTAGGTCATCCGCCACCACATTGGCTTTTCCTGGGTGATATAGCATGCTAATGTCATAATCCTTCAGAAGCTCTAACCGCCCTCTCTGACGGAGATTTAGGTCCTTCTGACTGAATACATACTGAAGGCTTAGGTAATGTCTCCATATTTTCAATGCGAACACCACCGCCGCCAACTCCAAGTCATGAGTTGGATAATTCTTCTTATGAACTTTGAGTTGTTTAGAGGTGTAGGCTATCACCTTGCCCCGCTGCATTAGAACACAATCGAGTCTAGCCTTGGAAGTGTCGCAATATACTATAAATCCATATGATACTTCTGGTAGAGTCAACATCGGAGCGGTAGTGAGTCGAGTTTTTAACTCCTAGAAATTCACCTCACATGCATCTGACCACTGGTATTTCAACTTCTTTTGAGTCAGCCTAGTTAGTGGAGATGCTATAGAAGAAAAGCCTTCTACAAAGCATTGGTAATAACCGGCCAAGCCCAAGAAACTTCTGATTTCAATTGGGGAGGTAGGTCTGGGCCAGTCTTTCACTACTGCTATCTTTTGAGGATTAACCTAAATACCCTCACCAGAGACCACATGACCCAGGAAAGTCACAGACTTCAATTAGAATTCGCACTTGCTGAACTTGGCAAACAATTGGCAATTTCTGAGTGTCTGATGTACTATCCTCAGGTGATTAGCATGCTCTTCCTCATTTCTGGAGTATACCAGAATCTTGTCGATAAATACGATGACGAACATATCCAGATACTGCTTGAAAACCCTGTTCATCAAGTCTATAAAGGTTGAAGGGGCATTTGTTAGTTTGAAGGACATAAGCACAAACTCGAAGTGACCATACTGAGTCCTGAAAGCTATTTTCGGTATGTCACACTCTCTGACTCTTAGCTGGTCATACCCTGAACTGAGATTTATTTTGGAGAAATAGCTGGCCCCCTGAAGTTGGTCGAACAGGTCATCAATTCTAGGTATAGGATACCTGTTCTTAATTGTGACCTTGTTCAACTGACGGTAATTGATGCACATTCTGAGGGTACCGTCTTTCTTTCGCATGATAGCAATGGAGCACCCTAGGGAGAGATGCTGGGTCTGATAAAACCCTTATCAAGAAGATCTTTTAGCTGCTCCTTCAACTCCTTAAGTTTAGTTGGAGTCATTTTATAAGAGGGATGGAGATTGGATGAGTATCAGAATAAGGTCTACGCCGAAGTCAATTTCCCATTCAGGAGGAACTTCGGGAAGATCTTCGGGGAACACATATGGAAACTCGATGACATCAAGATTGACTGGATAGTTGGGGTCTCAAAGTCGGAACCCTTAACCCGAACTATATGGTAAATACATCCCTTAGAAATAAGCTTCCTGGCCTTAAGGTAGGAAATAAACCTACCCTTCGGCGCTGAACTACTGCCTGACCATTCTAGAGCTGGCTCATTAGGGAACCAAAATCTGACGACCCTAGTTCTGTAGTCGACTGAGGCATAACCGGAGTGTAACAAATCCATGCCAAGGATGAAGTTGAATTCGGCCATATATAACTCTACAAGGTCAGCTGGAATGACTTTATTGAGGACTGAGAATGGGCAGTTTCTATACACCCGGCTAGCTCTAACTGACTCGCTAATTGGGGTGGAGACCAAGAAGGGTTCTAAGAGGACTTCTGGATTGATATGGAACTAAACTTCTACGTAGGGAGTCACAAATGATAGTGTGGCCCCCGAATCAAGTAGGGCATATACATCTAAATGGAAAAGACGTAACATAACTGTGACTACATCCGGTGAGTTCTCCTAATTCTGACGAGAAGATAATGCATTAACATAGTTTTGGCATTGACCGCCCTCCGTACCTGATGTGTTAGCCTGCTGGAGATGCTGAGGTAGTGGATCTTGATCTCCCCCATCCTGCCAATGGGCATTCCTTAAGCCGATGCCCAAGCTGTCCACAACCAAAACAACCCTCTCGACCCTAAAGACACTCTCATGGGTGGTTCTTGCCGCTCTTGGGGCAAGATGGATACCTGTTATCGGCACTATAACTCTTATAATGAGAGCCAGATTCTCCATCCCTCCAATCCTAGCGGGATCGAAAGGTAGGGCCACTGGCTGAGCTGGGCATTGGAGCCCTCTGCTGCTGCTGCTGTGGGCGGCTGCTACCGCCAAAGCTCTAGTAGCCATAAACTGATTGTCTAGTCCTTTCCCTCTTATTCTTTCTCTCTATGTCCCTTAGTTTTTCGGCCTCAATCTGCAGGGCATAGACAATCAGACTATAGTGGTCGATATCCTTGATCAGCATCACTGTCCTGCACTCTTTGAAGACCAGGTATGACACCCCATTTACAAATTTCAGTATGCAAGCCCTTGGCTCGGCCACCATCTCTGGAGCGTATTTGGACAACCTGGTGAATTCCAGAGCATACTCTTCTATGTTCCTGTTTCCCTGTCTCAGGTTCATGAACTCCGCTACCTTTGCCTCCCTGAGCTCTTGAGGGAAAAATCTGTCCAGGAAGGTTGAAGTGAACTCCTTCCCATTCCACCGATCCTGCTTCCACTGGCCTCCCCTCCTTCCAATGCTTGTACCAGACCTGGGCTGCCCCTTTTAGCTGGTAGGCAGCCAAGTTGGCACTCTCTGAGGGACTGACACCCATAATTCAGGTGATCTTCTTAATCTCGTCCACAAATCCCTGTGGTTCCTCTCCTACCTTAGATCCATGAAAGTCTGGAGGGTTCATCCTAGTGAAATTCGGCACTCGGCAGCTGCTGCAGAACCATTGTTGTTGATTGGAAGCACCTGCTGGTTCACCTGGTTAGTAACAGTTTGGGAGAGCAACTGAATGGACGCCCTGAATTCTGCAGTAGACACTGAGTCATCCTAAGGTGCTACCGGGGCTGGTGTGGAAGGTCGCTGAGCATTACCGGCCCTCCTTTTGTTACCGCATTTTGGAGGCATGATTCACTAAAATGAAGCAGATCACGAGTTAGGAGAATGGCTCTGGAACTAAATTTCAACGTACAAAAAGGAGTATGAAGTAAAGGGAATTTTTCCTGATGACATATCATAGCCTCCTGTCATAAGTGTGGTGTGCTTCACACCCATGAAGAGGACTCTACTCGATGCAAATTTTAGGCATCCGAGGATACTCTAAACCTAGTTCTCTAATACCAAGTTTGTCACGCCCCGAGTTTACACCCTAGACAGAACACGGTACTTGAAGTCACAAGTGATCCCAAGTCAACCCCTGGTCTATCATACACCAGCATTTTGAGTAATATAAGAATACATATAGAGGATATTTAAAGAAAAAAATATAAATAATTGAAAGAAATAAAGTTGGTTCATAGTGTTTGAAAATGTTAGAACAACACTACAAGTCTGAATACCAATTTGATTCTGAAAGGCACTATGACTGATGAGTTGCTGGGATAAGCCCCCAACTAACTCCAAATCTAAATAAAATAAATGAAAGTATAACTAAAACAATAAGTCTCCGTCCTTGAAGGATGAGGATTCACCAACTAATAAGGCTGAGGTTTTTGATGAGCAATCGGCTAACGAAGCTGAGATTGAGATCCTGCAGCTGTATCATAAAACGATACAACATAAAAGTATGCATCAGTACTTTTAATATACCGAGTAAGTGAGAGGAATATAACACAATGGAATAAATAACAAAAGAAATGCTGAACTGAAAGACATGCAATGACCAACTAGCTACTGAACTGAATAGCTGAAATACTGAGGTGGTCGTGAAGACCCTATCTAATGGCCAAAGTAGGTTCTAAGTTTGGAATATTGATCTAAACTGTACTAGACTAAGACTAGACTGAACCGAATTGTGGGAGAGTGTATAATCGACATATAACCACGTGAGCTAGACATGGAGTCCGATGTATACACCGCAGCGGTAGGACCCAATGTACCTTGCCAGGGTATAAAGGCATGAACTGGGTGATTACAAAATTTTGGGGCCAATCAGGCCAATAAATACTGTAGCCTATGCTGGCATCATAGTTTTGAGAACCTAGGTGCATTGGAACCCCGGTCCGCTTGGTGCTAAGTCCTACTCCTACTGGATAGTCCTAGACTAAATACTAGGCTAATAGCTCGAAACTAAGGTCCAAGACTAGTCAGGTATACATATCTGAAAGCACCTTGAGAGTCTTATCGGACCAGATTCTGAAACTGGGTTCAAAGACTGGTTAGAGCTGTTTATCTGGAAGCGTCATAATCGTCTACAAAACAAACTAAAATATTATACTGGGATCCTAAGGCTGGTAAGAGCTTTATATCTATAGTGTCATAAACGCCTAGTGGACCTATGAAACTGAATTCTGAATCTGATTCTGATAACTAGGAGGTACTACTAACACCTCGAGAATTTCTGTAGGCAAACTGATTAGCTGACATTTCTGACTGACACTAAGTATTCTCACATTTTGACTAAAACTAGGCAACATTGTATCTAATTGAGAATTTAGCATATAAAAATAATATGGGAATCCACAACACTGATAGAATCAAGAAAATTTCAAGGTTTAATCACTATAACAAGATTCTAGTCTTTTCTACTATCAAGGACTAGGGCTACACTTAATGTACAGGGATAAACATCAATACTATTACAAACTGGTGGAAAAATATCTGTAATTATTTTAAAATAATATTTCACATAAATTAAACAAAGCATTACTAAGAATTTCTTAACATTCAAAAATCTGCAGGGCTAGTACTGGTAAAGAAAATAGGAGAAATTTGGGGACACGAGGGAAGAACTATTCCCTTATTGAATTTCCACATACCTGATAAAGAAATCCAAAAACATTCCTTAAGAATCTGAGAAGTAGACTACCCTAGTTCTTGCTTTGAGAGTTCCTAAAAGAGTTCTATGATCTGTTTTCTGAAGGTCAGAGCGGGAATGAGGAAAGAAACAATTTAACCCCACTAATAAGTCTAAAAATATCGTTAAAACAATGTATTTTAAAGTTTAGGAGGGTAGGAATTTACTAAAAGGCCCTTGAAAACTCACAGGGAAAAACTAACTGTCAGTCCGCAGGGGTGACCTAATGGGTCATGGTCAGTGACCACGACTCATGAACACACCCGTGAGGTGCACTGCTTGGACATTACGGATGGTCACCACGAGGGACCTAATGATTCATCCTCTCTGGCCGCGACTCATGGTCACCACTCATTGGGTACACTGTCTTCGATTCTTACCTTGCTTCATTCTGCTTCTCACGACCCTCCCCATGAATCGTGGTGATTGACCACGACTTGTGGGGTCCTTCTGTTAGGTACACTGCCTCTTCCTACTCTTTTATTACTCACACTGCCACACGACTCATGGTCACGTCTATGGGCATCCCATTTCTCAAGTTTTCAAGCTCATCACTTAGCCTCCCCAGAAGTCACATCACGACTCGTGGGCTGCTCTCACGGGTCACCTCACGATCCTTCCTGATACTTGGTGTCAGTTTTGAGTTTTTCTCCATTTTAACTCCTGGGTCTGATCTTTGGGCTTCTGGGGTATAACACCGTAAGTCCCATTGCAGATGGAAGTCAGGAATCCTAAGTCATTGAAATAGCTTATGAAGCAACACACAAACCATAGATAGAATCTATAAAGCATATCCTGAACCGTGAATGGAAGTCCCATTTTTCTTAAGTTACTATTTAAGGCTTATGAAGGCAGCCTACAATCTGTATCTTCCACTATAAGTGGAGATTAAGATATTTTGAGCTACTAGATAAGAGTTATGAAAGGATCTACGGATCTTATCTTGGATTTATGATTCATATCTGGTTCTGTAGATAAGACTTCAAAGTAGTGAAATTTTTTCAAATCAATCCATGATTTGATTTAGGACCACAGATTGTACCACAATCCATAACAGTGGCCCAGGTACCATAAGTTTAGCTTTTCCCTCTAGGTTTGTAAATAGACCCACCCCAACTTTATACTCGTTTTCTTCACCTTCAACTCGGTAGAACAGACTTCTCCCTTCTCTCTAGGCTCTCCTAGATCCAAGGTAAGTTCCTCTAATTTTATCCCATGAATTTTTGTTGCATGCAAGTCTAGATTGTTGAGTTCTTAGCTTCTCTCTTCCTAGGTTTTCAAGGAAAATCCATTCTCTAGTGCAAGGAAGTGTAACAGGCTTTTTCCTCAAGCTTATACTAGTGATTTATCTTGCTTTTATAGCATTAAGGTAAGTAAGGTAATCCTAAAACACGAGACATCATATTATTCCCACTATTTCTCTACCTTTAAACCCATGTAAAGTTCGACTAGATGATTTTGAGAAATTGTTCCATGAATTGATGATTCCATGATCAAAGTTTTAAAAACCTTGTACATCAAGCATGATTTAACTCAAATATATCTCATGAGTGAATTATTACGAGGTTTTTTGATTATGCATGAAAATATTAAAATTGACCATTTTTCCCTTATGAGTCAAAAGTGCAGATTTTATGAAATACACTGAGATTGTTATTATGTATATGGCCAAGGCCACACATGCTTATTTTTGAATATCATTATCGTCATGATTTTTGCCAAGGTCCCACACATGATATACTTAAGTTGAGCATTTATTATCCTAGCATGACTATGAGAATTCAAAGGCTAAAATCATGACTTTGTAAATTATTTAGATTCTTTCTCTTAAAGTGTTTATGTATATATTAGTTTTAAGCCCAAGGGAAAATCATCGGCCTTCAAAAAAGGCATATATTTTCAAAATTAGAGCCTTTAGATGAAGCCAAACTGTTAAAACAGTTATCAGATAGATCTTAAGCCCAAAGGCTATCTCAATATTTTTAGAAGCGGAGTAATGGCTAATTGAGATGACAGGAGCCTTTCAAGGCAATTGCTGGAAACTGTGTTTTCTAATATAGGAGTGGAGCATACTGTTGGCCTAAACACCTCCCTAGATTTATACCTTCAAAAGTGGTGGATGATTCGGGAAATCTTACTAGCAAGTCAGTTTAGTTCAGACCTTCTACCCGGCAAGGTAGTTGGTGGATTAGTGGGTCGGGCCATAGGGACCAGACTCGATGTCTACATTGTGCACTATGTCGGTTATGCCACAACTCCACATTATTTTAAGATAGTATTGTAGTATCATATTTTTAGATAGACCTTTTAGATAGTATTTTCAATTACAGGTTCTAAAAGGGCAAATGCATTTCTTTCTGAACCCTATTGATGGTTTTACGTATATTTATTTAAGATTTACATTTTTAGTTCCGCTACTTAATATACTATCTTTCATATATTTTTCCATCTTACATATAGTATTATTTCATATACTAATGCCCCTCCTTTCTGGGGGTGCTATGTTGTTTTATAATACAGTCTAGGTAGGTACAGACACGCTTAGACGAGCAGCTCAGTAGGCCTAGTTCAGCTCAGCTTTAGGGGAGCCCAACTCTCTTGGGGGTAATCATGTTCAGAGTTTGTATAACTTTTGATAGAGGTTATGTCAGGGACCTTGTCCTGATAGTTCAGATGCTTTTAGTTTGTAGAGGCTTCATGGACTTCCATAACCTTAATTTTGACTAGTGGGTCACTTTCATATAAAAGTAGTGATTCACAAAATTATTTCTGTTGTATATTTACCTCAATATTCATATGTGTGTTCAGTATGTTCTTTCATATATAGATGTTTGCGCATTGTATCAATCCAATTACAGCGGTATGCTCGAGCTAAAGATGGCGTCGGGTGTCGGTCTTGCTTAGGCTCTAGGCTAGGATATGATAAACTTGGTATTAGATCCCTAGGTTGATGTGTCCTAGATAATCTATGAAGTAATATCTAGTAGAGTCTTCCCTATGGGTGTGTTGCGTGCCACGTATAATTGGGAGGTTCCAGGACATTTAGGAAATGCTACTCTTCTATTCTACTCTAGATTGTGCAATAGAGCGAGCTCTAAGAATTTAAATCTAAATAATACATTACTATGAATTTCATCTCTTGATTTGAGAATGCTTCCTAAGGGAAAGATGACTGTTCACATCCAACCACACACACAAGTGCACGTGATCGTACAAGTGATATAGTGGCTCTTTTAAGCCAGATATCGAACCCATACGGATTAAAAACTTAGTGATTTCTCTGTTTTAGTATATACAATTATCTCACACAAGTGTGAAAGTAACCCAAGAATTTAGGAGTTTTTTAAAGTATGAAAGTAATTAAACTAAAAAGCAATGAATTATAGAAAGTAGAGTTAATAAATATGCAAGAATATTCTAATGTTAAGGTGTGAAATGCAATCATGTGCAACATGTATTCTTTGCGGGTAAGTTCTCTATATGTATGATGGTTTATAGGATTTAAGGCATGATTATGATCTTTTGAACCTTTAATTGTTTGCCTAACATGACTTTTGCAACTAAAATTATTAAGTGGTGATGCAATAATTCATCCTAAGTAGTATATTATTTACTCCCATTCCAACTGAATGAGGTGATTTAGGTGTATTTCTATCCTAAATGCGAATCCCATCTTTAATTTCTATCAAAGATAAGAACTCATTCCCCTATTTTTCATCCTACCTTAGTGATTTTCCTTACAGTGTCACACCAAGATTACACATTTATCTTAATGCTGGCCAAACATTAAAATACAAAAAGAAAGAATAAAAGAACAACTATTGATGATAGAAAAGCTTAAACTGAATTTAAAAGCATGTTATACGTTCATGCTATTAGCCTTTAACCCTAGAATGAGGGTGTTTAACCACTCATTATTTAAATAAATATTTTAAAATAATTGTTAATCATAGACAAAAGGAAAAGAGAAGAAAAGGGAAGAGAATGAACCTTAAAATATTCTTCAGCGTAACTACTGTTTTCCAAACATCCAGAATAAAAAAGATCATTGATAAAAATAACTAAGTATTCTATTTATACAAATATAAAACAATACAACAGATGACCATCAATGTGTCATGAAGGCTAATGCGCTAATTCACCTTTGTGACATAGAGCTGACACAGACCCTCACTGGTTAGGCCTTTGAAGTTGGACACCACACAACGTGCCACGATGCTGGTTGCGCCAAGTCCCCTCCGTGATACAGAGCTATCATAGACCTTCACTATTTAAGACTTCATCTTTTAAGTTCATTCAACGTGGCCTTGATCCAAAAGTGTGGCATATTGCCATTGCATACCCTTACTATTAGTACTTTCTTGTTTTTGGTTTTGCTTCTTTCACATTCGGTATTTCCCATTCCATTGAATTTTCACTCTATAAATAGCCTAATCACATGTATTAGTCCTTGGTCATGAATGATCATAAACATGTATAAAAGAATTCAAATTATCCTCAAACTAAGCTACAATCATGGGAAAAAAACATAGCATTTAGTCATATAAATACGCTCAAGATCACCACCTATCATTTATAACCTTGTTCGTCCTCGGACAACCTTTTTACACTGGTGCCTGATTTAAACCTCAGCATTGTCAAGTTAATTAGACCATTTGTACCAGGTAATGCTAAACGCTTTAATCATGGTATACAATTCACTCAATCAAGCATACTTTTCATCCACCTCATCCATAAGTATAATCACATGCCCTCGTGAATAAACTCTTCAACAAAAATCAGGCCAACATGGTTAGACACTAGTAGATAGGTTGTTAGCTTCATCAATTCTTACCATTAAGTGCTCTCACTTTTAAGTAGTGTCTCTATCCTCATAGGAAAAAGATGTTCACATTGAGGCACCTTCTAGAGAATGATTCGCTCACAGTCCAAAGACTATTCCAAGCATACCTACACACCATTGGTTTGCCCGTAGTGTACTATTCAATCAAACATGACATCTATTTGTAGGATCAAAAGGGCTTTTCATGGTTGTAATGTCGGCCGAGCGACAGAAAAGATTATTTGGCTTATAATGACTCTTATCCCTATGCACTTTACGACAATTACATATTACACTTTTCATTAATTCACTTCTTTATCACCTTATTCCTTCCACTTAATGTTTATTTTTCCCATCTCACATAATTATCAACATCCTTGATGTATTGAGTGTGTACCCATTCTTATTGTTATAACAATTTTTTTAATTTCAAATATATATATATATATTGACCAACAATTTGGTTACACACACTAATCTTTTTCCCACCTTACAATTTATCTTTCCCTTTGATTATTTTTCTTGACTTATAGTATCAATAAAGTGCATTAGGGCTATTTGGAACAAATTAGTATTGAGGCCATTTGAACAAAATGGATTAGGCTAATTAGTGTGGTTGTTCCAAAGAATAGGCTTAAAGTCACAAAAAGGTTTGACTAGGAACAATCTCAGGGAAGGCATAATGAGTGGTACAACAAAATAATTTAGGTTCACAAAGAAGTGCCATAATCATCTCCGACAAGTTTAGTGTCAAATTCCATTTTTTACACACAAAGAAAAAATTCCTTTGCAAGGAATATAACAAGTTCTCACCACTCATGGCACCGTGGTTCAAACTTGGTTAGCATAAACTTCCTCTACTTACTACTTCCATATTGAGTTACAAGCAAAATTAAGCCCATGATTTTACAGTTTAGAGTTAAACACCAAGGCTTTGCATGATTCTAGCAGTACTCTCACTTTTATTGATTTTTCAAATAAATGTCTCATGAAGTCTAGCATTTAACCAAGTGGAGTATTCTTGTTCTGTTATGACCCGAGCTGGGACCCCAATCCGATACACGGGACCTAGAATCACGAATGGCTCCAAAACTAACCCATGGTACATACATAGCATGACTTGATGGCATAATCAAGCAGAAATTAATATAAGCATGGATAAGCGAAAGTCTAAATATCATAAAACATAAAAAAGGCGATAATATCACAATGCTGAGTCACATGTTGAACATGGTAAGTCTATAAAAGCCTCTACTATCTGATGAGATATTGGGACAAGCGCCCAGCTAACTCCAAGTTTGAAACTAAAAAAAAACATAATAAGCATAAACTGATAGATGTCCTCGGATGATGAGGACTCACCCAAAGAGATATGAAGCTTAACTAAGCGAGTGCGAGCTAGTGACGAGATTAAGATGGATCACCCAAACTTATATCATAAGACATCAAAGAATATGTAGTCAGTAATTAGAATGTACAGAGTATGTAAGAAAAATAAGAACCTTCTAGTAAACGACAGTATAAAGTTATGAATATAAATGAAAAGCATTAGAGTAAGGACAATATGCTTAAAGCCATAAATCTGAAGTGTTCATAAACATAAGCTATTCATTGCAATCTGAACATAGTGACCCAATATTTAGAATTAGAAATCATATAACTTTTCATGCTTGAAATCATAAGTGAAAACTCATAAAATGATCAATAGGTCAAGTATATTATAAAATACACAATATCATAAGTCATGAATATGAGTAACTAAAAACATGAGGAACAGTGGGAGATTCTTACAATCGACATACCCATGTGAGCATAGATGGAGCCTGACCTGTAAATCCTTAGTTGAGAGGGTGTTCGTAGCTTGCCAAGTTAGAACTATGAAAAATGCGTGATATCACTCACGGGAAACAGTCTTGTGGAGGACCCCCATCATGGCTATATTGACACGTAGTTTTGAGACTTAGGTGTGCTGGAACCCCGACCTACTCAGTGTTAAATTCTACTCCCAAAATATATATAGTGCTCATATCATAATCATGAAACATACTTAGCGTACATGGGCTAGTTGAAATCATGAGATTCATAACACGCTTGAGATACGTGAACTAGCCATAAAATAGGTCCGTGAGACGGCCATAATCATAAACTTAATATTCATGAAAACCATGCATACTTGAGGAAACCATCATACTCTAAAATCCATAATTCATGAAGGGTTCTTATGGAAATCGTGCATTATAATCATAAAACATAATTCACTTTATCATACTTGAAATCATAGACTAATAAGCTTAATTTCATAAATCATGCATAGTTGGACATAACTTTCATGAAATTTGAAAACATGAATTAATAATCAAATTAAGTGTAAAATCTGCCTATTAGTCTTAAATCATTCATCAAAACATGAAGGGATTGGACCCATAGACATGGCATGAGTATTTTCATAGAATTGGGTTAAAACCCTAGAATTTTAATATACTTAGTTGGAGACTTGAGTTCATGATTTAGAAGAGAAATTGGGCATGAGGGTGGAAGAAATCCCCCATTAATGGCCCTACATACCTGGGTAACATGATTTCTAAGCTTGCATTGAACACCAAGAAGATTGGGGAAGAAATTGATGAGGAGCCCTAGCTTGACCTTGGACGAGGATTTGAATTCAAATCATGAATGAGAGAATAATGACTTAGACTGGGTTAAACCCTTTTAAAAACACACATTAGAAAGCTTAAAACAATGTCATTAGGGAGTTAGAAGCTTAGGAATTATGAAAATACCCTTAATGAACTGATTGCAAAAAAGCCACTTATAGTCCCAACGAGTGTCCTAACGACTCGTTAGGCCTCATGATTTAAGTATTCTCATTGCCACTGGCCAAAATTTCAACTTTCTGATATTGATTTGACGCCTGCACTTATTGATTCATCAGTACACTTAACGGATCACTTCACCACTCGTCCTGACCCTTTGAATCTCGAGTTTTCAAGCATTCATCACACCCAACGAGACACCCAATGACTCGTCTCCACCCTCATTGTCATTATTGAAATTTTCCATCCTTTCACCCTTCCCAAACAACGACTCCCTTGATGAGTCGTGATGTGGCACCACGACTCGTCCCTCAACTTGTTATGACTCCTGAAAATCAAACATATTACCAACTCACGCACACATAATGGGTCACTTAACGATCCATCGGGTAACATAACGAGTCACTTGATGAATCGTTTTGTGACCTGGTGTAGATCTTTCTATTTTCTTTATTTCAACCCTAGGGTTTGATCTTAGGGACTTTTGGGGTGTTACATTATCTCCCCCTTGGGAACATTCGTATTGAATATAGATTAAGCATAATGAAGGGCTGGGGAAGGAACTGTTATCCCGAAATTGAATAACTATAGCTGAAAATTGACGGAGTGACTGACTCCAGACTGAGATACATGACTGAACTGAATTTATGAAACATACATCTGTGAAATAACATGAAAGAATCTTAGAGTCATGAACTTTACATGAAACTAAATGGAGTACTAAGGAGGAAACTAGTAGCTCATGCTAGGGCTGAGCCGAAAGGCAAAAGATGCGTATATCTAGCCGTCATATCTGTTTCGGCTTTCAACGTAGAACCCTCAACAAGTTGATTTCTCCACAACACTTTCACTAAAGCTACTTCTTTGTTCCTCAACTTTCGAACTTGATGATCAAGGATCTCAACCTGAACCTCCTCATAGGTAAGGGTATCCTTCACACCTATGCTCTCTATCGGAACAACTAAGGGTAGGTCACCAATGCATTTCTTCAATAGAGACACATGGAAAATTGGATGCACCAAAGCCAACTATGTTGGTAGCTCCAACTCATATGCCACCTTGTCAACTCACTTCAGAATCCTAATAAGCGCCGACATATCGGGGACTAAGATTTTTTTCTTTTCGAACCTCATCACACCCTTCAAGGGAGACACCTTTGAAAATACCCAATCATCAACCTCAAACTCAAGATTTCTCCGCCTAACATCCATATAAGATTTTTGACGACTCTACACTATTTTCAGTCTTTCTCTCTAATGAGCTGAACTTTCTCCATAGCCTCATGAACTGAATCTGGCCCTATCAAGGTAGCCTCTCCTACCTCTAACAATCCAATAGGTAACCTACACCTCTACCCATAATAAGCCTCAAATGGAGCCATCTAAATGCTGGAGTGATAACTTTATTGTAGGAAAACTTGATAAAAGGCAAATGGTCATACCAACTACCCTTGAAATAAATCACACACACTCTCAACATTTCGTCAAGAGTATAAATGGTCTACTAGGACTGAGCATCTATCTACGGGTGAAAAGTTATGCTAAGCTTCACTTGAGTACCAGCTCCTATCTGAAACGACCTCCAATACTAAGAGGCTAACTGAGTACCTCTATCTGAGATAATGGACAAAGGAACTCCATGCAACTAAACTAACTCCTGAGTGTATAGTATAGCATAATCCTCGATTGAATAAGTAGTTTTGACTGGTAAGAAATAGGGTGATTTGGTCAACCTGTGCACAATCATCCATATAGAGTCATATTGTCGATAGGTACAGGGAAAACTAGTAATGAAGTCTATATTTATCTCTTCCCACTTCCAAGTAGGAATGCTAATGTCCTGAAGTGTACCTCCAGGTTTCTGATGCTCAACCTTCATGTGTTGGCAATTCAGACACTTTGCCACAAACTCCGCTATATCCTTTTTCATGCCATTCCACCAATAAACTTCCCATAGGTCACGATACATCTTAGTGGAACCTAGATTGATAGAGTACTGAGAGCCATGAGCCTCTCTTAACATTCTCTCTCTCAAGTCATATACAGTTGGAACACACAATCGGCCTTGATATCAGAGTACACCATCTTCCTCTTGGGAGAAAACCTCCATTTTCTGATTTCGAAAAGCTTCGTCTAGCTTCACTAGGTGTATAGGATACTCATCTTTCCTAACATTAAATTTTGTCACCAATGAAGATTCTGACCCATTCTGAATAATAATACCACCATCCATATAATTTATAAGGCGAATCTGTGAATGAGCAATCCTATAGACATCCTTCACTAACTCCTTGCTCCCATCCTCGACATGAGATACACTCTCCATGGAGAACCTACTAAGAGCATCCGCCACTACAATATTGGTCTTTCCCAGATGATAAAGGATGCTCATGTCATAGTCCTTGAGAAGCTCTAGCCATCTCCTTTGTTGCAAATTTAGATCCTTCTGGGTGAACATGTACTGAAGGCTCTTGTAGTCCGTAAACATGTCCAATTGCAACCCATACAAATAATGTCTCCAAATCTTCAAAGCAAACACCACCACTGCCAACTCTAGGTCATGCGTTAGATAATTCGTCTCATGAGCCTTAAGCTATCTAGAGGTATACACAATGAACTTATTATGCTTCATACCAAGACAAACCCTAGAAGCATCACAATACACAACAAAACCATCCATTCCCTCCAGTAGGGTCAATATTAGGGTTGAAGTGAGTCGAGTCTTTAACTCTTGAAAACTCTTCTCACAAGAATCTGACCACTGGAATTTGACCTTCTTCTGGGACAACTTAGTCAACGGTGCTGCAATGGATGAAAATCCCTCTGCAAACCTCCTATAATAGCCAGCTAAACCAAAAATTTCCTAATATCTGTCGGACTAAAAGGTCTAAGCCAATTCTTCACCAGTTCTATCTTTTGAGAGTCCACCTGTACACCCTCACTAGACACCACATGCCCCAAAAACACTACTGAGTTCAGTCAAAACTTGCACTTGTTGCATTTAGCAAACAACCGACGATCCTTGAGAGTCTGCAACACTTTCCTCAAATGTGAGGCATGCTCCTCCTTGCTCTGGAGAGTATATGAGAATATCATCTATGAAGATAATCACAAATATTTCCAAATACTGCTTGAACACCTTGTTTATAAAATCCATAAAATTTGTAGGAGAATTCATCATCCCAAAAGACATAAATATAAACTAATTGTAACCATACCGAGTCCTTAAGGCTGTCTTCGGAATGTCACTCTCCATAACTCTGAGTTGGTGATAGCTGGATATGAGGTCTATCTTTGAAAAACACTTAGCATCTTGAAGCTGGTCGAACAACTCATCAATCCTGGGGAGAAGATACTTATTCTTGATTGTGAACTTGTTCAACTGCCGATAACCAATGTACATCCTAAGGGAACCATCCTTCCGGAAAAAGAGAACTGGAGCACCCCATGGGGATTTGCTAGGTTTGATGAAACCCTTATCTAGGAGATCGTTCAATTGCTCTTTCACCTCCTTTAGCTCGGATAGAGCCATTATGTAAGGTGGAATGGATATGGGTTGCATATCAGGGAGAAGATCAATACCAAAGTCAATCTCCTGCTAAGGAGGGACTCCTGGTAGGTCATCTGGAAACACCTTCGGATACTCACATGCTACAGGAACTGAATGAAGAGTCGGGGTCTAGGACGTAGAATCCTTAACCCAAACTAGATCGTACACAAAGCCTTTGGATATCATCTTCCTACACTTGATATAGGAAACAAATCAACCTAAAGGCACCGCTGAACTACTCTTTCACTCTAGGACCGGCTCAACTGAAAATCAGAACTCTACTGCACGGGTTCTACAACTGACTGAGGCATAACATGAATGTAACCAATCCATACCAAGTATAACATCGAAATCAGTCATATCTAACTCCACTAAATTAGCTAAGGTGACTTTATGAAGAATTGTGATAGGCCAATTTATGTACACCCATCGAGCTAAAACTGACTCACTAATAGGAGTAGAGACTGAGAAGGGTTCTTACAGGATTTCGAGATTGAATCCGAAACTAACAACAACATAAGGAGTCATAAAAGATAAAATATCCCCTAGATCTAATAATGCATATACATCAATATGGAATACTCATAACATACCAGTGACTACATTAAGAGAGACCTCCGGCTCTTGTCGAGAAGATAGTGCATAGAACTTATTCTGGCGCTGTCCACCCACTGCACTAGAAGAGGCTCCCTGATCAGATAGGAGAGCTGCTGGAGTTACTGAACTGATGGCTAGGGTGCGTACCTTACCATCACCCTATTTGCTGAAGGGCAATCCCTGAGTCTATGTTCGGGTTAGCCACACCCAAAATAAGTATCTAAACCAACTAAACAATGCCTGAGGTGGCTCTTGTTGCACCTTGCACAAGATGAGAAACTGCACTCGCTTGCCATGCTCCACTGGCCTCTAGAGCCTGATACTCTACCCCTATGGTCATGTTTGGATCTAGACATGACAGTAACTGATGATGGAGCTTGGACTGATGATCTTTGGTGGGACTGAGGACTATGTCCACCCCAGATCTTAGCTGGAACTGTCCATAGCCCCCTGTGCTGTCCTTCTTGACCTCCCTCTCCTTCTCCTTCATCTACACTACCTCTATCTATTGGCATATATGACCAGCTGGGAGAAATCTATATCATTGATGAACATGGTGGTCCTGCACTTCTTGATTAGTGAATCTTCCACTCTATTCACAAACTTGATTATACGATCCCTTAGATCAGCATCCATCTCCGGTGCATACTTAGACAACTAGGTAAATTCCACAACATACTCCTGGACAGTCCTGTTGTTTTGCTTTAAATTGACAAACTCAGCTGCCTTCGCCTCTCTTAACTCCTTTGGAAAGAACCTATCTAAGAAAGCAATCACAAACTCATCCCAACATATGGGAACTGCTCCAACTCCCTTAATGTCCGTCCACTAAAGGAACCATATGTGAGCAACCCCCTTCAGCTGATAGGAGGCTAATTCTGCAGTATTCTCTCTAGTCATCCTCATAATCAGGGTGATCTTTTGCACCTCCTCTATAAACTCACGTGGGTCCTCATCCACTTTCGCCCTTAGAAACTCAGGTGGGTTAATCTTGAGAAAGTCTTTGCACTCTCTTCGCTACTTCATTCCCATTTTGGGGAACATGGGTCACTGCCTGCTAGTTGACCTGAGCAGTCATGGCCTGTGGCAACATCTAAAATGCTTCCTAAACTCAGCATGAGTAACTTGCTCGAGCAAGGGATTTGCTGGAGCTGGTGGGGCTGGATGATGCTCTTATCCATTACAATTGTCATGCCATTTCTGTTTCCATTCCTTCTACCATTGACTCAATGTGGAGGCATATTTCAACAAATGCGTATAGCACGAGTTAGAGGAATAGAGAGGTAGTTCATTACATGAATAGATCATGAAGAAAGGAACTTCCCTAAAACGTCTTGTAACCTCTTTCCCATAAGTGTGGCACGCTTCACACCCATAAAAAAGACTTTGATCAATGAGGCTTTCAGATTCCCTAGGACACATCTAAACCTTTGCTTTGATACCAAGTTTGCCACAATCCAAGCTGGGAACCCAGACCGAGACACGGGACCTAGAACCACAAAAGGCTCCAAGTTAACCCATGGTACATACATAGAATGAATTAAGGGAATAATCAAGAATAAATTAACATAAGCATGGATAAGAGGAAGTATAAATATCATAAAATGTAAACAAGGCGATAATATCACAATGCTGAGTCACAAGCTGAACATGCTAAGTCTATGTCTAAAAAGCCTATACTATCTGATGAGATGCTAGGACAAGCCCCCAACTAACTCCAAGTCTTAAACTAAAGAAAAACATAACAAGCGTAAATTGATAGATGCCCTCGGATGATGAGAAGTCACCTAAAGAGGGATGAAGCTGAACTGAGCGAGTGCGAGCTAGTGACGAGACTGAGATCGATCACCCGTGTTACACCATGTAAGTTCCTATCGTTCAACCGATGCATCATACGTATGTTAAGAGTTTTAGAGTATGACACATATGGAAAAAGGCTCGAGTAATGAACGTACGAGTATGAAGTCGAGCGAGCAGGAGGCATGGGTCGGAGCTTAGGCGCACTGGGCACCACGCCACGCCAGCCAGCCTGGCGCTATGGCCGGCGCATTGCCTCCTGCCATCGAACTCCAATTATATATATATGGTGATAAAGTGTGTGATGTTCATTCAAACATTTCCCTTTTGACAGAGAAGAGTAAGTAGCATAGGTTTTCTCCGTATTTTGTCAAATTACACTATCAAATGCCGTCCAAATGCAAATTAACTTCTGGTAACAAGTTCTAGGCCTATGGGAAGCATCTGTGTAGAGTTATTTCTTGAAAATTCGCTCGACATACCAGAACCCCACCAAATAAAGGTTGCATATATGGTGATGAAGTGTGTGATGTTCATTCAAACATTTCCCTTTTGACAGAGAAGAGTAAGTAGCATAGGTTTTCTCCGTATTTTGTCAAATTGCGCTATCAAATGCTGTCCAAATACAAATTAACTTCAGGCAACAAGTTCTAGGCCTACGGGAAGCATCTCTACGAAGTTATTTCTTGAAAATTCGCTCAGCATATTGGAAACCCACCGAGTAAAGGTTGTTGGAATTACTCCAAATTGAATCCTAAATGGCCACAGGCAGTAGGTAAGCATTTTTCTATTCTAAACTTTCGAGAAACTGTAGGTTTGTGGCCAAGTTATATAGCGTGGAAGTGTATTTATTGTTATCGAAAGATTTTGTCATTTGTCGAGTTGTAGTATTGAAAGTATCCCTATTCTCTCAACATAAAGGATGCAATTGAATAGAATCGCAGGCTATAGGTTGGAACTAATCGGATAAACAAGAGTCGGCATTCGAGGTATGTTAAGGCTTACCTCTTAGTCAAGTTATTCTTGTTGTATAGTGATATGACCTATGCCTTCGAAATTAGACAACTATCCTGTATATTGTGATTAGGTGCTGCCAGTAAATAATGAGATTATATGTTGTAATTAGTTGCTGCTAGTAGATAAGAATCATGTATTTGTGATTAGTTGATGTCCGTAGATTATGACTATATATGTTGTGGTTAGCTACTAGAAAATGTATTGAGAGTATATTGTAGTATCCCTTATCGGGAAAGAGTATGTTAAGTGCGACTTACGCTAGGGGATCCATAGAAACTCCTCTGTTCTTCTGTTCACTGTATTAGTAGAATTCTAATGTTTTGCTGTCATGTCAAGGCCTTAGACGTTTATGGTTAGCTGTTGAGCCTGATTTGCTAAGTTTGTCAACATCAGGTGCAGCCAAGTGATATAACTTTCAGTTTGACACCCATATAGACAGTAAAGCTCGCCTAGAGGCCGTTGGCATACCTTAACGCCCCAGGGATAGAAATTTGGATAGGATGGTCATACCTTAGAGTCAGTGGCACCAGGATTGCCTAGTGGATTGAGTGATAGCCTACCATTTAGTTAGCTACTACCAGTGACTATTAGTTGCAGTCGAATTAGTGCTTGTCATATAGTTTGCCCAGGAAGTCATCCTCGTTATACAAGTCAAATAGACCCGTGGGTACCCTAAAGAGGCAACCTTATTAGTAGTTGGATGCGGGGCCAATGCCCCATCTTACTCTTATAGATACTCAGGTACAAGTTGCAGCGAATGGCTAGGTCAGATAAACCTGCCTACGAGGCTATGAATTGCCCAGAGAAGTCAAATGAATTTGAACATACCAAGTTATGGTCTAAGGGAGTAGAACTATGTTAGTACAGTATTACCTTCAGGCTAAGTAGTATTGTAAGCTGTTTATGGAAGGATAGGGCTGACTTCTCAGGAGCATGTCCGATTAGTAGTAGCCCTACAGTCATCCTAAGCAAGGGGATTAAATAGTTGGTCGCTTATGACCTTACTGATTGCTTACAAGCTATCATTGTCCTAGAATAACATTCAGGGTATTATTTAGGCTACTCTAGATCTTTCCTTATCCTGTCTATACCATTAGAGATTATGATCATGCCAGGATCCTCTAATCAGATCTAGGCACACGGGGTGAGCCCGCTGGCAGCTATACAGACTATTCTAGGGGTGAGTAGCGGTTGCGTTAGGCCTTAAGAGCCAGATACGCCTTTTGAGTGGCTAGATTCGGACTAAGATGCAGTATATCAGTGGGATTAACCTACCTTATATAGCCTTCCATTGACCAACCTTAGGGTTACTAGCTGTGTCACCGCCTTCGAGGCTATATGGATCGGTCCAAGGAGCTATATGTTGTCCCAAGGGACTATACTCAGGCCCAAGGGCCATACTACAATCCATCCATGGCTGGACTTCTATTTTTATGTTGTATCAGCATCACTGGCCCTCGTCGAGCCTTGTGTGCCCAGGATGCAATTACAGGAGCCCTTCGGGCTTAAACACAGCTACAGGAGCCCAGCAGGCTTAGTTGCAGACCCAGGGGCTAGATAGGTTATCTATAGTTACCTGTTGCCTCATATTGCCCATGTTAGGGGTATGTAGATTGGAGTGTGCTCGCTAGGGCTTATGGGGCCCTAGGAGGGATATTCTATGCTGGTTGTACCTTCCAGGCTTATGGGGGTCAGGTTAGGTTCTTGTTTGTATACTTGCTTGCTAGCTATAGCTTATGAATGTATAGTTGTATAGTCTTAGCTCATATACGTGTAGTGTTTTACTAGATGCAGGTTATGGATAAGAAAGCTTGCAAATTAATTTCTGCCCCTTCTTGTTATTGACTTTCATCTTTTCGTTACTTCCTTACATATTCGGTACAATATTGACGCTCAACTAAGGGGCTCTGCATACTTGCCTACAGGTTTTGACAGACAGATTGTGAGATCTCCTAGTAGCTATTCAAAGTCAGTAGATTGGCTAGCTCCTTTCATTCAGAGTTGCCAGGTTGTAGAGGTTTATCTGTCTTTTATTCATATAACATTTGAGTAGGCCCGGGCCCTGTCCCGACCAGTTTTTTCACTCCTATAGGTTTGCAGATTACAGTTTTCAGTTAATGGTTCGTGTTGGCCGTGTGGGGCCTATATTGGTGTTGTTTGTTTATGTTGGCTGTGTGGAGCCTAGTGTAGTTTCCTGTTTTCATTCTGTTATAACTAGACAACATGATGGCCTTGTCGGCCCGTATAGGATCCCATTTCTATTTTTTTGCTAGGTTAGTTATTTCTGTTACAGGTGCTGCATGGCCTTACCGGCCCGAGGCTGTGTTTACAACTGAGATATAACAATTTTTTTTCTTGGTGTTGATTCGCTAGTAGGCACCAGAGGTGCATATGCCCAACCAGGTCAGCCTAGATTCCAATTTGACATTAGGTGCCAGTTATTCCTCCCAAGGTGGGGCGTGACAACTCGAACCTATATCATGAGATGATATAGCATATAGTATGTGGCCAGTACTTGAAATGTATAGGGTATGTAAGAAAAATAAGAACATGCTAGTAAATGATAGTATAAAGTTATTCACATAAATCAAAAGAATTAGAGTAAGGACAACATGCTTTAAGCCATAAATCTGAAGTGTTCATAAACATAAGCTATTCATCGTAATCTAAACATAGTGACCCAAGATTTAGAATTAGAAAGCATATAACTTTTCATATTTGAAATCATAAGTGCATACTCATAAACTAAACCATGGGTCAAGTATATTATAAAATACATAATATCATAAATCATGAACATGAGTAACTGAAAACATGAGGAACAATAGGAGATTCTTATAACCGACATACCTCACGTGAGCATACATGGAGCCCAACCTGTAAATCCCTAGTCGAGAGGGTATTCATAACTTGCAAAGGGTAAAACCATGAAAAAGGCGTGATATCACTCATGGGTGGCCTATACGGGCATGGGAGACACTCTCGTGGAGGACCCCATCATGGCTACATTGGCACGTAGTACTGAGACCTGGGTGCGCTGGAACCTCGGCCTGCTCGGTGTTAAATAATACTCTCATAACATATATAGTGCTTATATCATAATTATGAAACGTACTTGAAGTACACGGGCTAGATGAAATCATGAGATTTATAACATGCTTGAGATACGTAAACTAGCTATAAAACAGGCTCGTGAGTCGGCCATAATCATAAACTTAATATTTATGAAAACCATGCATACTTAAGGAAACAATCATACTCTAAAATCCATAATTCATGAAGGGTTCTTATGAAAATCATGCATTATAATCATAAAACATAATTCACTTGATCATACTTGAAATCATAGACTAATTAGCTTAATTTCATAAATCATGCATAATCATAATTTTCATGAAACTTGGAAACATGAATTACTAATCAAATTGATTAAATCATTAATCAAAACATGAAGGAATTCGACCCATAGACATAGCATGAGTATTTGCATAGAATTGGGTTAAAACACTATAATTTCAATAAACTTAGTTGGAGACATGAATTCATGAATTAGAAGAGAAATTGAGCATGAGGGTGGAAGAAATCCCCCATTCATAGCCCTACATACCTGGGTAACTTTATTTCTAAGCTTTCCTTGAACACCTAAGAAGATTGGGGAAGAAATTAATGAGGAGCCCTAGCTTTATCCTGGAAGAGGATTTGAATTCAAAGTATGAATGAGAGAATAATGACTTAGGCTAGGTTAGACCCTCTTAAAATACACTTTAGGTAAGCTTAAAATAACGTCATTAGAGAGCTAGAAGCTTAGAAATTATGAAAACACCCTTAATGATACCACTGCAAGAAGGCTACTGCCAGTCCCAATGAGGGACCTAATGAATCGTTAGGCATCATGATGGCTCGTCAAGTCCTCTCGTCGCGACTGGTTAGAATTCCAACTTTTTGATATTGATTTGACGCCTCTACTTAACGATTCATCGCTACAATTAATGGATTACTTCACTACTCATCCTGACCTTATGAATCTCAAGTTTTCAAGCATTCATCACACCGAATGAGACACCTAACGACTCATTAGGTGTCATAGTGACTCATCGCCACCACTCATCATCACTACTAGAATTTTCCATCCTTCCACCCTTTCCAGACAATGACTCCCTTGATAAGTCATGAAGTGTCACCACGACTCGTCCCTCAACTCGTTATGAATCTTGAAAATCCTACATGTTACCAACTCATGCACATACAAAGGGTCACTTAACGACTCGTCGGGTCACATAATGAGTCACTCAATGACTCGTTCTTTGAACTGGTGCAGATTTTCCTATTTTCTTTGTTTCAACCCTTGGGTTTGATATTAAGGACTTTTGGGGTGATACATATTCACTAGAGATGGTTTTATTTTCTAAGTATAACTAATTTTCCTTAATACGGTCATCATCCATCCATCATAGGAAAAACTCCCTAACTATGACTAAAAAAATTCTACTCAGTTCAAAGGGACTCTCCTCGGAAAAAGCACCAAAAATAAAAGTCGAGAAACCTAAAATGAAAAATACTTAACATCAACAAGATTGTAAGAAACAGAAATTACTTTGTATAGAGTTGCAAATTACATACCACACACTGTCTAGCTATCACAATTTATTACATACCATAGATAGAAACAGGAACAACAACTTGTTCACACCCAATTGTGCACGCAAGTGCACGTGGGCGTACAAGTAATATAGTGGCTCTTTCAAGTTGGATATCGAACCCATAGGGACTAAAGACTTAATGATTTTTCTATTTCAGCATATACAATTATCTCATACAAGTTTGAAAGTAACCCAAGAATTTAGGAGTTTTGTAAGTATGAAAGTAATTAAACTAAAAAGCAATGAATTACAAAAAGTAGAATTAATCAATATCCAAGAATATTCTAAGTTTAAGGCATGGAATGCAATCATGTGCAACATATATTTCTCTGCGGCTTAGTTCTCTATCTGGCTAATAGCTTACAGGATTTAAGGCCTGACTATGGTATTACGAACCTCTAATCATTTGCCTAACATGAATTTTGCAACTACAATCATTGAGTCAGTGATGTAAGAATACATCCTAGGCAGTACAATATTTCTCCCTTTTCCAACCGAACAAGGTGATTTAGGTATATTTTGATGCTAAATGCAAATCCTATCTTTAATTTCTGTCTAAGACAAGAACTCATCCCCCTATTCTTCTTCCTACCTTTGTGGTTTTCCTTTCGGAATCACACCAAAATTACAGATTTATCTCAATGCTGGCCAAATATTAAAATACAAAAAGCAAGAATAAAAGAATAGCCATTGATGATTGAAAAGCTTAAACTGAATTTAAAACCATGTTATTCATTCATGCTATTATCCCCAATCCTAAAATAAGGGTATTTAGCCACTCGTTATTTGAATAAACATTTCAAAACAATTATTAACCATAGATGAAAGGAAAAGAGGAGAAAAGGAAAGAGAATGAACCCTAAAATATTCTTCAGCATAACTACCGTTTTCCACACGTCTAGAATAAAAATAGATCTTTGATAAAAATAAATAAGTATTCTATTTATACAAATGTAAGATAACAGAATGGATGATCATCAACGCGCCACAGAGGCTAATGCACTAATTCACCTCCATGGCACGGAGTTGATACAAACCCTTACTGGTTAGGCCTTTAAAGTTGGACACCACACAACGTGCCATGGCGCCTGTCATGCCAAGCCCCTTTTGTGACACGGAGATGTAATGGACCTTCACCGTTTAAAACTTCATATTTTAAGTTCGTTCAACGTGGCACATTTCCCATCGCCTTGATCCAGGAGTGTGACACGCTGCCATTGCGGACCCTTACTGTTTTAGAACTTCCTTTCTGATTTTGCTTCTTTCACATTCGGTATTTCTCTTTGTAGTATCCATCATCATACTTAGCCACATTCCATTGAATTTTCACCCTAAAAATAGCGTAATCACATATTTTAGTCCTTGGGAATGAATGATCATAAACATGCATTAGTACATTCAAATTATCCTCAAACTAAGCTACAATCATAGGAAAAAACATAGCATTTGGTCTTATAAATACGCTCAAGATTAACTACAATAGGCCCAAGGGCCAGTGCTAGTGCTAATGTTGCTGCAAACAAAGAGGCCAAAAGAGTTTCCTCGGGCCCAGGAGATGTAGACAAGATCTCAAGGTGACTCAGTTAGTCAGTCCACAAAACTATCATCTCCTCCCCTTGTAATAGATCCGGTGGGGAATCGTGAGTCCTTTGCATCTCAGCAACCCCACTCTTCAGTTGCCGAGTTCAAGAAAGTAATTTAGATGCTCACCCAGTTCATTGCAGATCAATCTCAGTGATAGGAATCAACTTCTGTCCATGCTAACTCTCAAAATCAGGCTGACACTTCTCGAATTTGGGAATTTCTCAGTATGAGCCCTCCAATATTCACTAAGTCCAAAATAAAATAAGACCCTCAAGACTTCAAAAACGATATCCATAAAATTCTTTAGGTTATGTTCGCCAATGAGAAAGAGGGAGTTGAGATCATTTTTTATCATTTGAAAGGTATTGCTAACACTTGATATGAGTAGTGGGAGATGCCCTAAGAGGATATGCATCCCCAGTAGTACGGGACAACTTTATGGAATCTTTCATAAATCACTTCCTACCCCTAAAGCTAAGGGAGGCCAAGGCCCATAAATTTATAAATCTTAGATAGGGAAGCATGAGTGTGAGGGAGTACAACCTCGAGTTTACTTAGTTGGCCTGATTTGCTCTAGAGATGGTCTCCACCATGAAAACTAGGATGCACCGATTTGTGTGTGGCCTCGGGAAGCACATAGTAGGTGAGTGTGTAGTAGTATTTCTACATCCAAACATGGATATATCTAGACTATTTGTCTATGCCCAGCAGACCAAGGACATAATGATGGTGGATAGACTTGATAGGGAGCAACATCAGGGTAAGAAGGCCAGGTCAACTGGCCACTATAGCAATTATAGAGAGGGTAGTAACAGACCGACATTCTATTTGATATTGTCTAGGCCTACTCCATCTACAGCCAATGCACTTCCCAAGAGATCCAGGGGAAATGAGTGGGGCCAGATTAGCTAGCGTCATGGTTATAGAGCTTTATTTTCCTAGGCATAGGCCAACTTGACTTAGAGTGTCGCACGACTTTCCCCGTGTAGTAGGTGTGGGAGAAGACACTCGGCAGGTGTCGATTAGGGACGAGTGGATGCTTTGGATGTGGGATATAAGGACATTTTTTGATGGACTACCACAATGTAGGACAGAGGTCTGGAGGCAATGTAGATAGATCCTATAGCGCCACCTCAGTTCCTCCTTGTAGTTCTTAGACCCAGAGGGGCAAGGTGCGAACAGAAACGATAGGCAGAACTACTTGTATGCTTTAGCAGGCCGCCAGGACCTGGAGGCATAAAAAGATGTTCCCATAGGTATAGCAACAGTCTTTGCTCTTGATGTATATGTTCTTCTAGATCCTGGATCCACTTTTTCATATGTGGCACCTTATATTGCTTAGAGGTTTGGGTTAGAACCAAAATGACTTCATGAAACTTTCCCAGTCGATCAGTGAGTCAGTAACTGTCGAGCATTTATATAAAAATTTCATAGTCACAGTGCACCACGGAGATACAAGAGCCGACTTAATTGGGTTGAAAATGGTCGACTTTAATGTTATCATGAGTATGGACTAGTTGTCCTCATGTTATGCCACATTGAATAAGCTCACTAAGGTGATTACATTCCAGTTCCCCAATGAGCTGATGCTTTAATGAAGGGAAAATATTATAGTGCCAAAGGCTAGATTTATTTCCTATCTTAAGGTAAGAAAGCTAATTTCAAAGAAGCGTCTATACCACCCAATATGGGTGAGGGACACTAATGTTGACGTGGTGAATTTCTAGTAAGTGCCAGTTGTTAATGAATTTTCAAAGGTGTTCCTAGATGAGCTACCGGGGATCCCTCCTAAAAGGGAAATTGACTTTGGGATCGATGTTATTCCCAAAAAAAAGTCCATTTCTATTCCCCCATGTGGAATGGATCTAGTAGAATTGAAGGAATTAAAGGAGCAGTTAAAGGATCTTCTTGATAAGGAATTTATTCAACCAAGCACTTTACTTTTAGGTGCACCGATTTTTTTTTCGGAAGAAGGATGGGATCTTGCGAATGTGCATTGGTTACTACTAGCTGAATAAGGTCACTGTAAAGAATAAATATTTGTTGCCCAAGATTGATGATCTGTTTGACTAGCTTCAAGGAGCCAAGTGTTTCTCCAAGATTGACCTTAAATCAGGGTATCATCAATTGAGGGTCAAAAATGAGGATATTGTGAAGATAGTATTCAGGAATCGATATGGACACTATGAGTTCCTCAATATGGACACTGGTTCCTTGTCAAGATTTATTTCTTTGATGCGGACCCTCACTGGTTAGGCGTTTGAAGTTGGACATCACACAACATACCATGATGCCCGTCAAGCCAAGTCCCTTCCATGACATGGAGCTATCGGGCGGACCTTCACTATTTAAGACTTCATCTTTTAAGTTCATTCAACATGGAACATTTCCCATCTCCTTGATCCAAAAGTGTCGCACACTGCTATCACAAACCCTTACTGCTTTGGAACCTTTTTGTTTTCAATTTTTCTTGTTTCATATATGGTATTTCACTTTGTAGTATCCATCATCATACTTAGGCTCATTCCATTGAATTTTCACCCTACAAATACAGTCACATTTATTAGTCCTTGTTCATGAATGATCACTAACATGCATAAATACATTGAAATTATCCTCAAACTAAGCTTCAATCATGGAAAAAAAACATAGCATTTGATTGTATAAATATGCCCATGATCACCTTACTATTTACCTTTCCCTTTGACCATTTTTCTTGACATACTGTTCAGTAAAGTGAATTAGGGCCTATTTGGATCAAATCAGTATTGAGACCATTTGAACAAAAGATATTAGTCTAATTAGTGCAGTTGTTCCTAAGAATAGACTTAAAGGTTCAAAACGGTTTCACTAGGAAAAATATCAGGGACGGCACAATGAGTGGTACAACAAAACAATTTAGGTTCACCAAGAAGTGCCTTAATCATCTCCGACAAGTTTAATGTCAATATCATTTTTCATACACAAAAGGCAAACTTTAGATGCTAGTTCGCAAGGAATATAACAAGTTCACCACTCATAGCAATATGGTTCAAACTTGGTTAGCATAGACTTTCTCTACTTACTACATCCATATTGAGTGACAAGCACAATTAAGCCCATGATTTTACAGTTTAGAGTTAAACACCAAAGCTGTACAGGATTCTACCAAGACTCTCACTTTTATTGCTTTTTCGAATGAATATCTCTTGAAATCTAGCATTTAACCAAGTGGAGTAATCTTGTTCACTAGAGATGATTTTATTTCCTATGTATGACCAATTTCTCTTGAGATGGTCGACATCTATCTATCATAGAAAAAAGTCCCTAACTATGACTAAAAAAATTCTACTCGGTTCGAAGGGACTCTCCCCAGGAAAAGCACCGAAAATAAAAGCCAAGAAACCCAAAATGAGAAATACTTAACATCAACAAGATTGAAAGAAACAGAAATTACAAGCTATTACACACCTAGTCTTGTTTAGAGTTGCAAATTACATACCACCCATTATCTAGCTGTCACAATAGATTACATACCATAGATAGATACAAGCACAACATAGTACCCCACCCCATACTTAAAATGAGCACTACCCACAGTTCTTGCAAAAGATCAATTGAAAAGTAAAGTTAAGGTGGTAACAAGTTCCTGATCAAAGTATTGTGTCCTCTTTTTCTTCTGGTGCCAGTGCCTTCTCACCATGGTTAGACTCATCTACCTCCTCATTATCTGACTCAATGTTTGATTCCACTCGGCGTCTCTCCTTATCAATCGACACATAATTTTCCAGAGGCTCCACAAAATCTAGCCCAATCCTACAAATGGCTCTAGCATGGGCATTCAGCGGATATTCAATGACTACTTGCCTCAACTCTTCCTCAGTCACTGGTCTTGCACTGATACAAATCTGCAACATCTGTAGCCTTAAATATCATGGCAGCATAAGATCATCTCAAGCATGCCGATTGGCTAGTGTGAGCACAGGACCACATGTAGTGTCCAGTGCCTTTATTTTGGTCAGATCGACTATGCGGCAGTCCACTCTTGGCATATAGTCCAAAGCCTCCTCCACAATATCATGGCCTCCTAGAAAGGTGGTGATTAAGCCACTAAAGCCATACTGGTGCCCCTAATGCAGTCTAGCCTTTTTCATGGTTAATTTGATTACTACACTTACATTGATCTCCACATTATGCATCTATGCGCAAAACCAACAAACTTTATTTTAGGTGACATCCGTCATATGTACCCCTAGAATAAGGCAGATACGCACAATCTTGCGCCAGATGCATGCCTCTCTATTTATATGTGCATAGGGCAAGGTCTGGTGGTAGCCTCTCTCCTTGTGGCGAGTCCATCATGCTGTAGATCGCTGCCCACATAATTCATGCGGAATCTTAACATATGGTGGTGTGATATTTAACTGTCAGAGCTGATGTGGATCTGTATTGGGGGTACCCAAGATAGAATTTTGGTGATGTGCCTCGAATGCTATGACTTGACCCCAGATTTTTACAGAGTAGTTGCAGAGAATGGGGTCCCAATTACATAAAATTCCCAAACAAAACGCAAGTTAGATTCCCTAGGCTCATTAAAAATGAAGCCCATGCCCAGGGTGTGTAATCTTTGCACTATGTGGGGCAACTCCTATTCTAGACTCTCCCTATCTGATTACACTATGTGGGGAAACTCCTATTCTAGACTCTCCCTATCTATCCTCTCCTTAGGAAAGTACTTGGATTCCTTATGCTTAGCATACCATTTCTTCCCTTCTTACCACCCTCAGGTGCGGAACCTTCTCTTATGGCTTGCGGGAACTGGTGGCGTTGCTGTCACAGATGCTCCAGTTCTGATACTTTTTCATCCTCCATTTGAGGGAGAAGCACCTTTTCCTTTCTCTTGTCTTGAAGACATTGTACCTGTTCAAAAAATGCAAAGAAACCACATTAGTTGTCAGTCAACATGGCTATCCAACACTATGTTCGGGGATTTTGTGGCCACCCCATACTTTGTTAGTTCACTAGTCATAATTTTCGGGTACTCAAACTTCTCCTTTTTTCAAACCACATTGACTAGTTTCTCCACAAATCGACATACGCAAACAATGCCATTATTTCAAACAAGAGCAATATCATTCATCATTTTCAACTTGATCAATTTTCATTGTGATATTCAACATGATACTTATATTGATTTACTCAGACTTGAAACAATTATAAGAAGTTCACTCTAAACAATTCTCCTATATTTGCTAAAATTGCACACTTTTAAGTACCCTTTTTACCCACAATCTATTCAAGCCAAATTGACACTGAGAGTCAACCTAGATACCCTTGTTAGAAACTATGTGGCCTAAGAATGCCACTAACTTCAATCAAAATTCACACTTAGAAAATTTTGCGAACAATTGAGATGCTTGGAATGTTCTTCCTTATTTTTGGAGTAAACCAAAATATCTTCAATGAATACAATAACAAACATATCTAAATACTTCTTAAACACTCTATTCATGAGATCAATAAATGTTTCAGGAGCATTAGTCAATCCAAAGAACATAACCACAAATTCAAAATGACCATAACGATCTTAAAGGCTGTCTTTGGAGCATCACTCTTTCTAACCTTCAATTGATGATAGCCTGATCGGAGTTCTATTTTTGAGAAATAAGTGGAACCTTGAAGCTAGTCGAATAAGTCATCAATTTTAGGAAGGGAATACTTATTATTGATGGTGTCTTTATTCAGTTGACGATAATCAATGCATATTCTAAGAGTACTATCTTTCTTACGCACGAAGAGGACTGGAACACCCCAAGGTGAAACACTGGGCCATATGAAACCCATATCAAGGAGATCTTTTAACTACTTTTTTAACTCCTTTAAATTGGCTGGATCCATTCATATAGAGAAATAGAGATAGGTTGAGTGTTAGGAAGAACATCTATTTCGAAATCTATTTCCCCGTCTAGAGGGACTCTAGGAAAATCATCTAGAAAGACCTTTGAGAATTTATTCATGTCTGGAACTGACTGAAGGGATGGTGTCTCATCATTAGAGTCTCTAACTCTAACTAAATGATAGACACACGCCTTAGAAATTAACTTTCTGTCTTTAAGGTTTGAAACAAAAGGACCCTTAGGCATAACATGACTACCTTCCCAAACTAAGACTGACTCATCTGGAAATTGGAACTCTACTACTAGGGTCTTGCAATTACATGTGGCATAAGAGGAGTATAACCAATTCATGCCTAGAATGACATTAAAATCCACCACATCTAACTAAATTGAGTCAGTTTTGGTGTCTTTATGATGGTCTGAAATGGTACAATCTTTGTAAATTCTCTTAGCTAAGACTGACTCACCGACCAGAAATACTAAAAGGCTCTAAGAGTTTTTTTGAACAAATTCTGAACTCTATGGCTACATAAGGAGTCACAAAAGATAAAGTAGCACCTGGGTCAAGTAAAGTATAGACATCAATGGAGAAGACTTTTAACATACCAATGGCAACATCTGGGGAGTTCTCCTGATCTTGATGACTAGACATAGCATATAGACGGTTCTGATCTCTATTTGTCCCTAATGAAGTGTCTTTTTGGGGAACTCTGCCTACTATAGGAGAAGGTTGGGCTCTGTTTCCCCCATTTCCTTGTCGTAATACACAATCTCTTAGAAAGTTTCCCTGTTGGATGCAATCATAGCATCCCTCTCTACCCGGACGACACTCACCCAAGTAGGCCCTGCCACACTTTCCACAAAGTGGATATCAAAGGGTTCCTTGAACCGTGTTACTCTACATATGAGACCACTGATCATTCTTGTGACTCGGAGTTGGTGCATTGGCAGCTAACGGTGTAGGTCCAGAGGATCTTTTAAGAAAAAAGAACCTATTACCCTTTTTGTGCTTCTGCTGAGTAGTCTCACTACTAGCTAACTTGGGCCTCGTACTCTAGTACTCCTCTCTATCCTTCTACTTATCTTCCTCTAACTGTTGGTCTTACACCATAAGTCTAGAAATATCCATATCACTTATCAATAATAAGCCCTTATATTCCTTCGTCACATGCTCGCCCAACCCAAACACAAACTTCCTCATTCTAGCTCTTATACCCCGTACCATCTTCAGAACATATCTGGATAACTGAGTGAACTTAAGGCTATACTCCTTTGCGCTCATGATATCGTGCTTCAAGTTCACAAAATCCTCTGTTGTGGCCTCTCTTAGCTCCTGGGGGAAGAAGTTGTTCAAGAATGCTTCCTCGAAATTGTCCTAATCTGCTGGAGATGAATTATCACCCCATCCCTATTCCCATTTTTCATACCTTACATTAGCTATATCCTTGAGCTGATAAGAAGCAAACTCAACTCCCTCTTTTATTGTTGCATACGTTGGCCTCAAGATTTTCCTGGTCTCATCAATAAAATTCTAAGGGTCCTTATCAACCTTAGACCCAGTGAATATTGGTGGGTTCATCCTCAAGAACTCTCTAATCCTTGATGCTCCCGATAAGTCATGAAAACTTAAACTGGCGGGTGCTAAGCCCTGATGGCCTAGCTGAGTGGCTACCAATTGGGTGAGAATCCAAATAGCTCCCCTAAACTCTGCCTCTGAAGTACCAACTTGGGAAGGCTGAGGAATAGGTGCTTCTAGGACTCTCTCATTATCAGCTGGAGCATCCTGAGTAGCATCTCAAGCTGTCATATGTGCCCTACTTCAGGTTTGCATCCTAGTTTATAGAGGCAGATTAGTATGCTCCTCTAGCTATTAGTATTTTCAAAGGCATGGTTAGAAACACATGAATGCATGAGTTAGGAGGAAGTTTTTATAGAGCTAAACTCCATCGCGCGAAATAAAGTATGAAAGAAAGAAGTTATTTTCTAATGCCATGTATCTTTCTATTATAGATGCGGCTTGATTCACACCTATAAGAAGAACACTACTAGACGTGGCTTGGTAGACATCCTAGGACTCTTCAATAACCTAAAGTTCTAATATCAAGTTTTTCATGCCCTGAGCTTACACCCTAGGCATGGTCGGCACTTAAATCACTTATTGATCTAAGTGAACACTTGGTCTAGCATGCTACTAGTTGAGAATATAATAAAATAATGGGGAAGCTTATACTGTTTGAGCTCAATATAATAAAAAAATGAAATTTATTAATGTAACTCAAAACAATGTTAGAAAGTAACATTTATGACTCAACTCTAACTAGTCTATGAGAGCCTCTGATATCTGAAGATAGGGCAAGGACAGAGCTTCCACGACTACCTTAAGCTCTAGTAAAATAAAACCAAAAATGAAGTATGAATGGGACACTCTGAAAGTAGGATGCCTCACCAAAAGCTTAACGAAGTGAGATCCTAGTGGAGCATCTGTTGACAGTCCTATCCACCTGAATCTGCATCTTAATAAGATGCAGTGCCAAAGGGCGCAAGTACATTTGAATGTACGATATGTAAAATAGCTGAATAAAACCACAGGTAGCAAGAATATTTAAACTGAAAGGATAAACTGATACAAAATAAGCTGATCGATTCTAAATGTTCTGGATGATGTAGTAAAACACAAGTCTGAAAGATGTGTAAATAATTATGCAATAAAACTCATGCATCAAAACAAACTCTAAGTACATGCATATAATTATATATCTTTAGTTATGTTACGACCAGAACATAGACCCGGATCGCAACACGAGACAAGTAGCCCCAAGAGGCTCCAAGTCAACCCATGGCGTGAGCATACATCTAACTCAATCAATAAAATGTAATGCTCAGTATAACGACATTGCAGAAGAATAACCATGACATAACATAGAAAGCGTAACGTACTTCATACATGACAGCTGAAAACTACACATCGTTTAAAAGCCTCTAACATATCTAATGGGTTAATGGAACAACACCCCCAACTAACCCCGCAAGTCTACCAATCTGAACATAAAGAGATAACTGATATCAAACTGGTCCTCGGAGAATGAGGACTCACCAATGAGCTGGATGCTAACTCCCAGAATGAGCTAATGACGGTGCTGGGTCTGAAGATCGGAGCCTGTATCATAAAATCATATAACATAGGATATGTGGTCAGTACGTGAAATGTACCAATTCTGCAAGGTAAGTAAAACGGACATATAAAATACATAAAAGCTCATAAGAGATTATAAGAGTAGGACAACATGCTCATAACATAAATATCATAGTGCAACATAAGGCTCAAGGCTTTTAAAACATTCGTAATTCATTCATTATCATATTCATAAGGAAACTTTATAAATCATAACTTGATCCAAAATATCATAAACGCAAAATGCTTAAAAAAACATGCGGAACAATGGGAGGACTCATCATCACAGACACCATCATGGTAGAGTCTTACATGATACCCCAACTATCTCGCTCAAGTGGGCAGAGCCATCCCTGGCTTTCCAGGCAAGAGACGTGCATTATGTGATATCACGAAAGAGGGGATCCATTAGCATTGTAATGTGTCATCATGAACCTATGGTGGCACGTAGTTATGAGACAACGGGGTAGTCCTTTGAACGCCGGGCTACTCGGTGCTAGACACTGCTCCCAAAAACATGCACATTAGGCTCATACGTAAATCATAAACATCATTCATGAGATTCATGGCTAAATAAATATTTAACATCATTGATCCCTATTCACATACATGTTTATCCATGAATCAAGGGCCCTCTAGTCGGCCAATATTATAAATCGATCAATCATGGAATCCATATCATAAATTGTAAATCATTCTTGAACATGTGGACATTGCTCAATATTTTAAAATGCTTAGAAATACTCAATTCACTTGAAAACATGGTTGTCAACATGGGTAACTTGAAAATATGTTTTTCATCATAAATACTTCATCATACATGAGCAATCATCATAAACCTTAACTTTCATGAACTTCTCATAATTGGGCATTTTAATTTAAAAATCTTGAAATATGATTTTAATGAAAAACAACAACAAACTTTTCCCATGAATCATAATTCAATAGTAGAAATACATTTAAATCATATCCATGTAGAAAATTAGGAAGTTCATGCATTGAGTTAAAACTCCATAGAATTAACATAGGAAATTTCATGATTTTGAGAGATTGGGCATGGGTGTGAAAGGATTCACCCACTCATACCACTACATACCTGGAAAGATCAGATTTTAGCACTCCTTGAAAGCCCTATCAAGGATTGAAGGAAAGCTTGAAGAACTCTCACTTGATCACCTCCTAAACCCCTTTAATATGCATGCATGGGTATGAATTAGACTAGAATAGATTTTCCCCTCATAAAGCACTGCATTGTGAGCCTTAAAAGGCGTAGTTTAGGACCTAGGACTTAGGAATGATGAAAATACCCTTAATGATTTTCCTGAAAATTCGATACTGCCTGAGACCACGAGTTGTCCAACGAGTCGTGCCTTGATACCACGACTCGTGGTATGCGTCTGTTGCATCCACTGCCCATTTTCAACTTCTCAAATTCGGTCCCACGACTCGACAGGACAAGTTGTTGCCACAAGGTATGGTCCGTTGAATCCTCCTGTTATTTCCCCTGACGACTTGCATCTGAGTCTTCCCACGAGCCACACCATGACTCTTTTAAACCTTCAACGAGTCATGGTCTCCATCCGTCACTTCAACTGGGAACTTGCCTACTTTCTTCCCACGATTGCTCACCACAATCCGTTGCTGCTCACAGCGGGTCGTCCTACGACCCGTTACTTCCTCTTAGGCTAAGGACCAGTGTCACCACGACCTGAAACAATGACTCGTGGTATCAAATTATGGGTAATCCCTTGACCCATTACTCCCACTTTGACCCTGCTGCCCTCACCACAAGAACTCCCTACGGATTGTTGGTGGAACCAACGACCCGTTACATGATCTGTTCTGTGATGTTTGTCCAAATTTTTGTCAACTTCCATTTTTAAAATCTCGTGTCTAGTCTTAGAAACTTCTGGGGTATTACAATATCTCTCCCTTGGGAACATTCTTCTTCGAATGTGGGAAAACATATAGAAAATAGAAAAAAGCAATCATCATACTCAAATACTGATCATTTAAGTCAAAAATTGATGAAATGACTAATTTCGATTCAAACTACATGGCTGAACTGTATTCATGAATCATATACACATCCACATACATGAAAGAAACTGGAGCACATGAACTGAACATGAAAACTAACAAGAGTTTTAAGGGAAAACTGATACCTTAAGCTAGAACTGAGCCGATAGAGAATAAATATGGGTATCTAGTCATCACCTTTGCTTCGACTTCCCCGTAGCTCCTTTAATATGTTGATTCCTCCATAAAACTTTGACTGAAGCTACTTCCATGTTCCTTAGCCTTTGAAACTGATGATCCAGTATTTCCACTAGAACCTCCTCATAACTAAGGTTGTCTTTTGCACCAACACTGTCCACTGGGACAAGTAGAGTTGGATCACCCAAACAGTTCTTTAAGAGCGATACATGAAAACAAGATGCACGGAAGCTAATTTTGAGGGCAACTCCAATTCATATGCCACCTTGCCAACCCATTTCACAATCCGGTAAGGGCCAACATAACGAGGGCTAAGTTTTCCTTTATTTCCAAACTGCATCACTCCGTTCATGGGAGACACCTTCATAAACACCCAATTATCCACTTCGAAATCGAGTTCTCTCGTTCTCGCATCAGCATAGGACTTTTGGCATCTTTGAGTTGTTTTCAACCTGTCCCGTATAAGCTGAACCTTCTCCATAACCTCATGGACTTAATTTGATCCTATCATTGTAGCTTCACCAACTTCAAACCACCCAATAGGCAATCTACATCTCCGCCCATAAAGAGCATCAATCGGAGCCATCAGAATACTGGAATGGTAGCTATTATTGTATGTAAACTCGATAAGAGGAAAATGATTGTCCCAACTACCTTTGAAGTCAATCACATATACTCTCAACATGTCATAGAGAGTCTGAATTGTCTGCTCTTCCTGACCATCTGTTTGCGAGTGGAATGCTGTGCTGAGGTTAACTTGAGTACCAAGTCCTTTTTGAAACGACCTCCAAAACTGAGAGGTAAATTGGGTACCTCTATCATATATGATGGACAAGGGCACTCCATGCAACCGAACTAGCTCCCGAATATATAGTTTGGCATAATCCTCCACCGAATCTGTGGTTTGGACCAGTAGAAAATGAGCATCTTTGGTCAACCTATCTACAACGACCCAAATGGAGTCATATTATCGTCGAGTGTGAGGCAACCCTGTGATGAAGTCTATATTGATTTATTTCCAATTTCAAGTAGGAATATGGATATCTTGAAGCACACCTCCCGGTCTTTGATGCTCAACTTTTACTTGCTAACAGTTTGGACACTTAGCTACAAACTCCGCGATGTCCTTCTTCATGCCATTCCACCAATAGACTTCCCGTAAGTCATGGTACATATTGGTGGCACCTAGATGGATAGAATACCTAGATTCATGAGCCTCATGCAACATCCGATTCCTTAAATTATCAATATTCAAAACACATAAGTGACCCTGGTACCGAAGCACACTATCTCCCCCTCTGGAAAAGACCTCTACTTTTTGATTTTGAATGATTCCTTTAACTTTACCAAGATGGGGTCCTCATCTTGCCTCGCCTTTACATCAGTCACCAAGGACGAATCTGATCCATTCTAAACAATAACACCACCATCGGTCGATTCAACCAACCAAACTCCCAACCTTACAAGTTGATGGACATCCTTCACCAGCTCCTTCCTCCCATCATCCACATGGTACACACTCTCCATAGAGATCCTACTAAGTTTTGCTACAACATTGGCCTTACCCGGATGATAAAGGATAATCATATCATAGTCCTTGAGTAGCTCCAACCACCTCTTCTGCCGAAGCTTGAGATCCTTCTGGGTAAACACATATTGTAAACTCTTATGGTCCGTAAACACATCCATGTGGACCCCATACAAATAATCTCGCCATATCTTTAAGGTGAATACCACCGCGACCAATTCAAGATCATGGGTCGGGTAATTCTTCTCATGAACTTTTAGTTGTCTGGAGGCATATGCTATAACTTTCCCGTGCTGTATCAATACATACTCAAGACCGATCCTGTTATACCTAGGAAGCCCAAAGATCAAACCTGGGAGTCGAAACAGAGAAAAACTCAAAACTGGCACCAGGTATCAGGACGGATCGTGAGGTGACCCATGAGAGCAGCCGACGAGTCGTGATGTGACTCATGGGGAGGCCAGGTGAGGAGTTTGGAAATCTGAGAAATGGGATCCCACGGACGTGACCACGAGTCGTGGTCAGGCCCCACGACTCGTTAGGCCAATCGTGGGGAGTAGGGGTTGAGTAAAGAGGAAAATGAGGACACTGTACTTGACATAAGGAACCCACAAGTTATGGTCAGTCACCATGATTCATGGGGAGGGTCGTGGTCAGCTAATTGAAAAATTCTTGGTATAGAGGCAGTGTACATAACGAGTGGTGACCATGAGTCGTGGTCACGCAGTATCGAGTCATAATGTCTTCCATTTTGAGCTAGGAGACCTAATGAGCAGTGTACTTCATGGATCAAAGAACGAGTCATGGCCATAGAGGTCGAGTCATTTTGTCCCTCGTGGGACCATCTGGGAGTTATTTTCTGCGAATTTAGTAAGGGCTATTTCATATATCCTAAGTTCCTAAGGCCTAAACTACATCATTTTGAGTTATCAATGAGGAATTTTAAAGGGGTTAAGTTCATTTTAGGCCTTATTCATTCAGACATGCAAGGTAGAAAGGTTAGAGAGGGTGATCAAGCTAGTGTTCTTCAATTTCCCTTCAAATTCCTATTGGGCATCTAAAGAAGTGTAAGAATCAGCTACCAGCAGGTATGTAGGGTTATGAATGGGTGATTTCTTTCACACCCATGCCCAATCCCTCTATAAATCATGAATGTTCTATGTCTAATCTATGGGGTTTTAACCCAATGCATGAAGTTCCTAATTGTTTACATGGGTATGATTTAAATATGGTTCTACCAATGAGTTATGAAGCATGGGCAAGTTTTATAATGTTTTCAATTAAAAATCATGTATTTAATTTTATGAATTAATTTTAAATATGGTTCTACCAATCGATGAGAATTTCATGAAAGATGAGATTTGTCATGAATGTATGATGATGATGAGATATTATGATGAGAAGCATCTTTTAAAGATACCCATATTTATAATCATGTTTTCATTATGAATTGAGTATTTCCAAGTATGATAAATCTTTGGGCTTTTCTCACATGTCTAAGTATGAATTATGATTCTCCCGAATTAAGCTTACCATATGGTTCTGGAGTGAAGAATCCCAATTATCTTTCCGCTTGTGGTATGTTTTAAGCTAAAGCTTATCATATGAATGATTTTATATTTGAGATTTATTTGATTATTGATATTCATCAATAGACGATGTTGAGCTTCGTTACAAAATAATATTGAACATATGTATGTTTTTGAGAGTAGTGTCTAGCACCGAGTATGCTAAGGGTCTATCACCCTATGCCTCGTAAATATGGTCCAATGTAGGTTTATTCTTATATATATTACTTCGCGACCTCCCTTTTTAGCTATCCCCGGCCCTATTAGCCCATGAGCTTGATATCGATATCGTGGTATTGTCCCTAGCCCTAGCAAGACTTTGGATGGCTCTACCCACTTGAGTATGATAGTTGGGACCACATAAGCTCTATCTTGGTATGTCGGTTAAAAGATGAGCCTCCCATTGTTCCTCATGATTTCAGTTTTGCATGTTTATCATTCATGATATTTCTATATCTATATAAGTTCTTAAACAAGTTTGACTCAATGTTCAGTTTTACTTATAAATATTAGATTTCAACTTTGAGTCAATCAATTCAATTATGATGATATGTTATGTTAGGATGAGATCATGATTTCAAAAAGAATGCATGCAAGTCTTACTCTCAGATTCTTATTATTATGTTTTTATATGATGCATGTCTTTAAATCATTTTACTTACCTAAGTGGTTTTACTTATCTTGGATATTCGGTACATTCCATGTACTAACCGCATACTCTATGTTGTATCAATCCATGATATAGGACTTGCCCTCCGGTTCTGCCCCGCTCATAGTCAGTCTTCTGAGATAGCATCGTACGTTGTTGGTGAGTCCGCATCATTCGAGGACTAGACTATTCAAATTTTCTTGTGTACTTTCAGTTTCATATTGTTGAGTTAGTTGGGGTCTTGTCCCATCAACTCATCATGTTTAGAGGCTTTCTGACATATGGTTGTATTCAGCTCCAGATTATGTATTCTGATGTTATGTTTAATCTAGACTTCCTCTATGATTTTCTTGTTGATTTATTCAATTTTATTGATCGATTTAGACATATGTTCATGCCATGGGTTGACTTGGAGTCTCTCGGGGCTCCTTGTCCCGTGTTACGGTTTGGGCCTCCGTTCGGGTTGTGACAAACCTGGTATAAGAGCAATAGATTTGAAGTATCCTAAGGTGTCTGAATGCTGCATTAAGTAGAGTCTTTTAAGTGTGAAGCATGCCACACTTATGATGAAGAGGCTACGAGACATTTAGGAAATGTTCCCTTCTTTCATGATCTATATCGTGCGATGAAATGTCTCCCTATCATTCTAATTCATGCTGTTCGCGATTGCAGAATCATGGATCCCGGAAGAGTAAATGGTAGAAGGAATGGGAATGGAGAAGACCACAACGATGGCAATGGAAATGAGCACAGCAGGCCCTACCAGTTCAGGAGCACCAGGCACCAGAGCAAGCTGCCCATGCTGAGTTCCGGGCTGCTATTCAGATGCTTGTGCAGGCCTTGACCACTCAAGTCAATCAGCAGGCAGTTGCACATGTTCCGCAAAATAGCAATGCAGCAGCGGCTCGAGTCATGGTTTCTTGAGAATGAACTCGCCAGAGTTCCTCGGGTCAAAAGTAGACGAAGACCCGCATGAGTTCCAAGATGAGATTGTGAAAATCACCCAAATCATTGGGGTGAATGGAGTGGAGTGCGCGGAGTTGGCCTCGTACTATTTGGAAGGGGTCGTGCATATCAGGTTTCACCAATGGAAAGATAGCAGGGTTGTCGGGGCAGACCCGATCACTTGAGAAGAGTTTCATGTTGCATTCTTAGATCAGTTCTTCCCTCGTGAGATGAGGGAGCTAAAGGCAGATAAATTCATAAATCTGAAGCAAGGGAGGATGACGGTGCTATGCCCTTGAGTTCACTCGCCTATCAAAGTACTCCCTAGAGTTAGTGGCTGATCAGAGGGCACGGACGAGTAGATTCTTTCATGATGTAGCGAGCTATTTGGATAAGGATTGTAGGACTGCTATGCTTCACCAGGATATGGACTTACTTTGGATAGTTTTATACGCCCAGCAGATGGAGGCAACAAAAATGAGAAAGAGAGAGGCCAAGAGGGTGAGGACTGATAGTCACATATTCTCATAGCCGAAGTCAGGTGATGGGCACCGCTAGCAAGACCCACCAGAAATCATCAGCCCCAACATCTTCAGCATTGAGTGTGACATCCAGACCAAGGCACGATCAGAGGGGGCGAGCATCAGGTTCTAGGGTCGGAGCAGAACACCCGCAGATTCTAGTATCCCAGCTTGTCGCAGATATGGTCGGGGGAACATGGATAAGTGCTTGGCAGGTTTAGTGGTTGTTTCGGGTGTGGGAAGCCTGGAAACATGCTCAAAGATTGCCCAGCAGCTGTCACACCCCGCCTTGGGGGGTATGACTGGAACCTGGTGCCCTACTAGGACCTGAATTGCTAGACTGCTGAGCCTGAGCACATCTGGTACCTGGCTGGCTCTAACTCAAATTCAGGGAAACAACGGGCTATATGAAGGCTGTAAACACAGCCTCCGTCCAACAGGCCTATAGCCACCTGCACCTGGAAAACAGCTAACCAGAAACATACTACTACAGGGGAACCTATGCGGGCCGACAAAGCCACCATGCTGTCTAGTTCTCTGTAACTTAACAATAACATGCTAAATAATTACGTGACCGGCAAGGTCACCACTACTGACTGGCTATGGCCACACACGGCCAATAGGAACAGAAATAACAAATAACTATAACAAGCTGCACGACCTCACACGATCGGCTCGACTGACCACAGGGAAATATATACAGACTGCAAGCCTCTAAGAATACTGATAAGATGGTTGGGACAGGGCCCCGGCCTACCCATGCTGTACAACAAAAGAAAAGGGATAAACCTCTAGCTATCTAGCTCCGGATGACTGGAGCTGATGACCCTGTGAGCTGACTGGAATCACGAGGTATCGGCCCCTCGTCTATGAGTACCTGCAGGCAAGTAATGCAGCGCCCCACCGGGCGTCAGTACCGCTGGTACTGAGTATGTAAAGCAATAACTGAAAGAAATATCTGAAAACAACAACACAACTGATGAAGCTGAAATAAGAAGGAATAGACTAACTGGCTGAAAATGTGAAGCTATGCCTGCTCTTAACTATACTGGAAGGAGTAGGAGTCATACCTGGAGATGTATCATTCTACTGTCGATCTACTCGTATCTAGTGTAACATGGCATAACATAACATAACATAGTATAACATACCACACATAAACCTTACTTGGCCCCCACAAGCCGGGAGGTACAACCAACACGCAATCTATACCCCTACCCCGGTCGTCCCATCTCCTATAATAACTATAAGCATCCTACCGATCCCCTGGGTATGCACTTGGGCTCACTGAGCCCCTGACTATAACTGTACCTGAGTTTGGAGGACTCCTGAATCAACACCCGAGCGTATCCGCTCGACAGGGGTGTATAAGGGCCGACCAAGGCACAATATGGGGAAAGCTGGCATCCCATCTTCATCCCCTGTGGGACGGCATGCCACTCCGTAGAGCGACGTATCCTCGTCCTCTGGCGGACGAGTCGATACAGCTATTAACCCTGGGGCAGTCATGGATGCTAGGTAATTCAACCCCCAAAACAATACAACGGTCTCAACTAGTAATACTATCTGCATATCCCACATACTGCAACTAATAGTAGTAAAGTATCCGTACATACTGTGCGCTGAACTAGTGATGGCAATGTGTACGTACTTAATTCATGCTGAGACTGATAATAGTGTATATGTACAAATATAATCTTCTGCCATACTGTGCTGAGTCTAACGCTGAACAAGATATAGTTTTTCTGCTGAAAACCATGTTTTATACTGAGTTTCTATAGTAACATGATTTACTGTTTCTAACATGCTTCCTAAACTTCATTTTAACCTATCATTCTACTTCTGAGATGCCTTACAGATATTACATTGTTTTACTGGGTTTCAACTGAATATGATAATATCCTAACATTCTGTACTACATCACATACTGAGCATGTTGTGTAGTTCCTAACACTTGTATTAGAATTCATATCGTGCTAGAAAGTTTCGTGCGAATTATAACCTGATGCTTCTAATATCGTAGCAACATTCGTAATAAACATAACACATGACTTATGAACATTCTACTGGCCTTTATATTACTTTAATATACCGAGATTACTAACTTGCCGAGGAAATTGGCTTTACATACTTTCACTTCTGATTTCCCGACTAACTGGCGTAGCTTGGTCAGTATTTCAGCTATTCCTCCCAACTGCATTCATATATATATCAATCAGTACTAAATACAACTTTATTCTGAGGAACGACATCACTTTCGATATAATTATAGCCTAAACTTAGGCCTATCGAAAGACGGTCGAAAACTCGCTATTTTTCAGAAGTTCAGAAGGGAGAAATACTCACTTCACCGCTAGAAACACATAGACACTAGTTTGGAGCAATTCCACTTACCTTAGTCCTGTAGCTCGACGATTCGTCGGTCGTATTTCATGAAACTAAATCCGTAGGAATGCTCTCTGCTGCTAAATACCTCAGTATTTGAAGTTAATTTAGGTTTGGACTGTGTTTGGCAGCGTAATCGGGCGAAATTATATTACCCTCTTCGTTCTATTTCCTTTCTCTGGTTGTCCTCTCTATTTTCTGGAAATTTTATAAGGATGATATGATTTAAAACCGAAGTGGGGCTTTATATACTTGGGCCTGCACAAGGCCAACGTGTCACGGAGCCAACGCGGAGGCTCCACCTCCGTGACACGTTGCCTTCGCGGAGGGGCTCTACCACGGCTCCTTCCATGATGGTTCGACAGGTTATCTGTCCGATCCTTTCTCGGGCCTTTCTCTAGCACGTACGGCTTTCAAATATGCCTGACCACTATGCGAATAGGCCATCTAGGTGTCGGAAATCTTACGGGGTATAACATTCTCCCCCTTAAGAACATTCGTCCTCGAATGGAACTGATCTCTAGAGAACTTCTTAGCTTACCTGTTTAGAAAAATTTTGGCAATGTCTCCCCTGTAATATGGACTATACCAAAAACCTGTCGTCTGACTAGGCCTGGAATGAGTAAGGATATCTGGTCTTCATATCTTTCTCTGCTTCCCAAGTCATCTCTTCTCGGTTCCTGTTATGCCACAATACCTTGACAGACGCAATATCTTTAGTCCTCAATCTGCGAATTTGTCTATCTAGGATAGCTATTGGAACCTCTTCATAGGCTAGCTTTTCTGTAACCTGGATATCCTGGACTGGGAATGCTCTGGACAGGTCTCCTATGCATCTCCTCAGCATAGATACATGGAAGACCGGATGAACGGATTCTAATTCTGGAGGCAAGTTCAACTCATATGCTACTTGGCCTATCCTTCGACGAATCTGATTAGGCCCAACAAACCTCGGGTTGAGCTTACCTTTCTTGCCAAATCTCGTTACCCCTTTCATAGGGGATACTTTCAGAAATACCCAGTCATTTACATCAAATTCCAAGTCTCTGCGCCGCACATCTGCATATGATTTCTGGCGGCTCTGTGCAGTCAGTAAGCGTTCTCGGATAAGCTTTACCTTTTCCTCTGACTGCTGAACAATGTCTGGCCCAACTAACACTGATTCTCCTATTTCAAACCAACCAATCGGCGATCTGCATTTTCGCCCGTATAATGCCTCGAAAGGCGCCATCTGGATGGCTGGGTGATAGTTGTTATTATAAGCAAATTCAATTAACGGCAAATGCTCATCCCAGCAACCACTAAAATCTAGCACACACGCTCGCAACATATCTTCGAGCGTCTGAATAGTGCGCTCAGCCTGTCCATCTGTCTGAGGGTGGAATGCTGTGCTCAGATTAATCTGCGTTCCCAGACCTCTCTGAAACGACTGCCAAAATCTAGCCGTAAACTGTGCTCCTCTGTCTGAAATAATAGATACTGGTACTCTGTGCGACCTAACTATTTCTTGGATATACAACTCCGCATGATCTTCGGCCGAGAAAGTAGTTCTCACAGGCAGGAAATGAGCTGATTTGTCAACCTGTCAACTATCATCCAAACGGAATCATGTTTGTGTCTAGTACGGGGTAATCCTACTACAAAATCCCTATTTACTGCTTCCCATTTCCAGAGAGGCACAGCTATGTCTTGAGTCAAACCGCCTGGTTTCTGATGTTCTGTTTTCACCTGTTGGCAGTTAGGACACTGGGCTACAAATTCAGCAATTTCTCTTTTCATACCTGGCCACCAGTAGTTTTCTTGATATCATGATACATTTTCGTCGCGCCTGGGTGGAGAGAATAGCGGGCGTAATGCGCCTCGCTCATAATCTGCTGGCGAAGTCCCAAAATATATGGAACACAAATGCAGCCTTTACATCGCAACACTTCATCCCCGGTTATCTGAAGATATGTCACCTCTCCTTGCTGAACCTTATGTTCCAGTTGAACCCGACTAGGGTCTCCATACTGCCGTTCCTTTACTTCCACCACTAAAGACAACACTGCGACATTCTGTATTACCGCTCGGTTGTCTTTTATTTATGCTATGTGAACGGCTAAACTGGCTAACTGGTGTAATTCTCGGGCTAATTCTCGCTGTTCAGGCTGCAAGTATGCCAACTCCCCATAGATTTACGGTTAAGGGCATCTGCCACCACATTAGCTCTTCCTGGGTGATACAAAATATTCACTCTTTAAGGCATAAACTACTGCAGCTAACTCTAGGTCATGGGTAAGATAATTCTCTTCATGTTTCTTCAACTGCCTAAAAGCATAAGCTATTACTTTACCATGCTGCATCAACCCTCTGTACCTTCTAGCGATACTAACACTGGGGCTGTTGTTAACCTGTCTTTTAACTCCTGGAAGTTCTGCTCACACGCCTCAGTCTACTGGAACTTTGCTGCCTTCTGTGTCAATTTAGTCAGAGGTGCTGCTAAGGTGGAAAATCCTTCCACAAACCCTCTGTAGTACCCGGCTAACAGCAGGGATTGCGTACTTTGATCGGAGTGGTAGGTCTGGGCTATGTCTTCACTACTTCGATTTTTCTGTGTATCCACCTGTACACTAGCCTCCGACACAGTGTGACCAAAAAGGCTACTGAACTCAACCAAAATTCACATTTACAGAAATTGACATATAACTGACGGTCATACTGGTTTATTATGCCGGAGAATCTTACAAGTAATCTACCGGTATAGCTAGAGCTTATCTGGCCTTCTGGCCGCATGCTAAGGCGACTAGTTGCTAAGGTAACCTGAACGACTATCTGCACACCATGTGCCCGTATCTGATCAGAGGATCCTGACAATGATCATGATCTCTAATAGTCTGGCTGAATAACCTTAACTAACTAAATAGCTGGATTAAATGATCCGAATGCTGAAGTAGTCTCACGATGCTCTACATGTCCTACTCGGACATCTGCAGCTCATGCATAACTGCGAGGTTGTGGACGACTAACTGTTTTGTCCTCCCAATTGAACAATTGCAGTGTTATACTTAGTCCTACTTACTCTCAGGCGATCCGTCCCTGGATCTTCATAGGGAACCTACCGATCTCCTTGTCTTAGTAAACATTGTGCTAGCAGAGCACTACCAATTCCTTACGCCTTATTCGTACCCCCCTTGGATTATATTACTGTCCTTGGAAATTTCTCGGTCTTATAAGCCATTCTGTAAAGATTGGCTTTCTGTTAGGGCTCTGTATCTAAATACCTTACGAGAACCAACTGAAGTACTACTCCGTCACTGACTACTGATATGGACTCTTTCTTGGGGCACCCACAGGTTTGTCTGACTGAGATGGTTGGCTGACTTGCGGGGTGTTCCACATATTAGCTGCTAGGTTGACTAAGGCCGACTTTCACCTATAAGATGGGGAAAATGATATACGACCACTTAACATACTGGAAAAAATTCTGGTATTGCTAACCTCTGAAGTATACCTACTCGGTCTCTCTTTCTGGTTCTGGCACATGCGATAATGTTACTGATCTTTAGGGATACTTCCCTGCTAATACAGGCATCAGCTGGTCATTAGACCGTCTAACCGTGCCCGTATCGTCAACCACGTGACTCAGGCTACTAATTCCCGTAAGCTTCTTAAGTCTAGATCTGGCAACAAGCATATAAGTCCATTGACTCAATAAACTGAGAACCGAGAAAGTTTCTATGGCTTCATACATGAGTCACACTTAACATGCCCCCCTCTTTTGGTGAGGGGTCCCGCAGTACGATCTGTATATATTTCCTAGCAGCTAACCAAAATTTGTGTGACTGTAACCCCTATAGCCAACTACTCACATCATATCTATTATCTGCACATATTTATATCAACAACTAAGTACAATACATACTGAATCTTTGTGGTAATACGTAATCTCTAACATGCTTTACTGAATTTCATACTGCACATGATATACCACTTCTACGGTCTAATAATATCTCATACCCTCTCGTATCATTTCATGGGATTTTTTTTCCATCCCATTCTGGAAGCAACACACACATGCACTTTAGCTATGATCTGTTGTTTGAAATTTCGCCACTCTTACAATGTGGGGTCAACATCCGAATCTTGTGGCCTTACTTGGCATTATATTAAGGCCCATGACTGTCTGTTGGACCTTGTCTCTGGTTCACACTAGATTGGAGTCTCTGGTTCGGTACCCTCTTACCTTCTCCTTGGGCGGACATACCGCAACATTCTAAACTACAATCTTACTGTCTCTTAGTTGTTCGTCTAAGGTTTAGTCCTCAGTACACGATGTTCTATCAATCTAGAGGTGATTCTGATTTCCCCTCAAAATCTAGTATTCATGCTCTTCACCTTCATCTTCCTCAAACTGGGCTATGGGGTTCAAGGTACCTACCTTACGCTGCCAATAAGGTTGCCGGTCAAGTTCCAACCTATACTTCTTCTGACTTGCAGTCGGACCCATCTTATTCATATAATCTCCCTGTCTTTTGATATTACAGCTAAGATTATAACTATTATCTTGCAGACATACCCTGCCATCGTTAGCATGCCACGACGGATTCAACCCTTTCCTGACTTGAACTTGACTTTTACTAGGAGTCCATCATTGAGGGATCTCCTACACCCACTTCGAGTAAGCTAGTAGTCTTACTTGCTCTCCTGACTTATTACCGTGAGGGTCTGCATAACTTACATAATCATAAGGGCTCCTTACTCTTTCTAACACTTATCTGATAATCTAATATTGTCTACTATCTTAATCAGATCTTATATATATATATATATATATATATCTAACAAATAAATCGACTCATTTATACATTATGCTTATGACTTTCTATTCTGAAATTATCGACATATACTGGGGATGGTACCAATAAAAAGATAACATTGGGAGGTCCCTGTTACCTCCTTCTGCTGCTGTAGTTACCTTGTAACTGGCTGATGTTCTCTCCTATTGCTATATCTAATCTTCTGCCTGGGATAGGATTTCGCTGGTCTGACTTGTATCTGTATTCAAAGAATATGATAAGTTTTAAAAGGACCAACCCTGTACTGTACTGTGCTATGGCACGACTGAGTATGAAAGAAGGGTAACCATCCTATTATGCCTCGCAGCCTCCTGCCTATAGTATGTGGTGCACAACACATCCATAGGCAGGACTCTACTTAGCACGGCTTGCAGACTCCATGGGATACGACCTGCTCTGATACCAAGTTTGTCACACCCCGCCTTGGGGGGTATGACTGGCACCTGGTGCCCTACTAGGACCTGAACTGCTAGACTGCTGAGCCTGAGCACATCTGGTACCTGGCTGGCTCTAACTCAGATTCAGGGAAACAACGGGATATATGACGGTTGTAAACACAGCCTCCGGCCAACAGGCCTATAGCCACTTGCACCTGGAAAACAGCTAACCAGAAACATACTACTACAGGGGAACCTATGCGGGCCGACAAGGCCACCATGCTGTCTAGTTCTCTGTAACTCAACAATAACATGCTAAATAATTACGTGACCGGCAAGGTCACCACTACAGACTGGTTATGGCCACACACGGCCAATAGGAATAGAAATAACAAATAACTATAACAAGTTGCACGGCCTCACACGGCCGGCTCGACTGACCACAGGGAAATATATACAGACTGCAAGCCTCTAAGAATACTGATAAGATGGTTGGGACAGGGCCCCGGCCTACCCATGCTGTACAACAAAAGAAAAGGGATAAACCTCTAGCTATCTAGCTCCGGATGACTGGAGCTGATGACCCTGTGAGCTGACTGGAATCACGAGGTATCGGTCCCTCGTCTATGACTACCTGCAGGCAAGTAATGCAGCGCCCCACCGGGCGTCAGTACCGCTGGTACTGAGTATGTAAAGCAATAACTGAAAGAAATATCTGAAAACAACAACACAACTGATGAAGCTGAAATAAGAAGGAATAGACTAACTGGCTGAAAATGTGAAGCTATGCATGCTCTTAACTATACTGGAAGGAGTAGGAGTCATACCTGGAGATGTATCGTTCTACTGTCGATCTACTCATATCTAGTGTAACATGGCATAACATAACATAACATAGTATAACATAGCACACACAAACCTTACCCGGCCCCCATAAGCCGGGAGGTACAACCAACACGCAATCTATACCCCTACCCCGGTCGTCCCATCTCCTATAATAACTATAAGCATCCTGCCGATCCCCTGGGTATGCACTTGGGCTTGCTGAGCCCCTGACTATAACTGTACCTGAGTCCGGAGGACTCCTGAATCAACACCCGGGCGTAACCGCTCGACAGGGGTGTATAAGGGCCGACCAAGGCACAATATGGGGAAAGCTGGCATCCCATCTTCATCCCCTGTGGGACGGCATGCCACTCCGTAGAGCGACGTATCCTCGTCCTCTTTCGGACGAGTCGATACAGCTATTAACCGTGGGGCGGTCATGGATGCTAGGTAATCCAACCCCCAAAACAATACAACGGTCTCAACTAGTAATACTATCTGCATATCCCACATACTGCAGCTAATAGTAGTAAAGTATCCGTACATACTGTGCGCTGAACTAGTGATGGCAATGTGTACGTACTTAATTAATGCTGAGGCTGATAATAGTGTATATGTACAAATATAATCTTCTGCCTCACTGTGCTGAGTCTAACGCTGAACAAGATATAGTTTTTCTGCTGAAAACCATGTTGTATACTGAGTTTCTATAGTAACATGATTTACTATTTCTAACATGCTTCCTAAACTTCATTTTAACCTATCATTCTACTTCTGAGATGCCTTACAGATATTACATTGTTTTACTGGGTTTCAACTGAATACGATTATATCCTAACATTCTTTACTACATCACATACTGAGCATGCTGTGCAGTTCCTAACACTTGTATTAGAATTCATATCGTGCTAGCAAGTTTCGTGCGAATTATAACCTGATGCTTCTAATATCGTACCAACATTCGTAATAAACATAACACATGACTTCTGAACATTCTACTGGCCTTTATATTACTTTACTATACCGAGATTACTAACTTGCCGAGGAAACTAGCTTTACATACCTTTACTTCTGATTTCCCGACTAACTGGCGTAGCTTGGTCAGTAATTCAGCTATTCCTCCCAAATGCATTCATATATATATCAATCAGTACTAAATACAACTTTATTCTGAGGAACGACATCACTTTCGATATAATTATAGCCTAAACTTAGGCCTATCGAAAGACGGTCGAAAACTCGCTATTTTTCAGAAGTCCAGAAGGGAGAAATACTCACTTCACCGCTAGAAACACATAGACACTAGTTTGGAGCAATTCCACTTACCTTAGTCCAGTAGCTCGACGATTCGTCGGTCGTATTTCACGAAACAAAATTCGTAGGAATGCTCTCTGCTGCTAAATACCTCGGTATTTGAAGTTAATTTAGGTTTGGACTGCGTTTGGTAGCGTAATCGGACGAAATTATATTACCCTCTTCATTCTATTTCCTTTCTCTGGTTGTTCTCTCTGTTTTCTGGAAATTTTGTAAGGATGATATGATTTTAAACCGAAGTAGGGCTTTATATACTTGGGCCTGCACAAGGCCAACGTGTCACGGAGCCAACGCGGAGGCTCCACCTCCGTGACACGTTGCCATCGCGGAGGGGCTCTACCTCGGCTCCTTCCGCGATGGTTCGATAGGTTATCTGTCCGATCCTTTCTCGGGCCTTTCTCTAGCATGTACGACTTTCAAATATGCCTAACCATTGTGCAAATAGGCCATCTAGGTGTCGGAAATCTTACGGGGTATAACAGCAGCGAGACAGTATCATGATGGGGGTCAAGGCCCAGCTTCTAGTTTAGCAGCCCCTCCCGTAGGCTCAGCACATCAGGGGGAATCTACCAGTATAGGTGGAGATCAGCGCTAAAAAAGATTTTATGCCTTAGCATCCCGCCAGGAGCAGGAGGTTTCCCCGGATGTGGTCACTGGTATGTTATGAGTTTTCCATCTTGGTATTTATGCTTTGCTAGATTCGGGGGATACATTGTCTTTTGTGACACCTTATATGGACAGTAGCTTCAGAGTCAGTCCCAAAGTCTTGTCAGAACCCTTCTCAGTCTCTACTCCAGTAGGTAATTCAGTTATAGCTAGACAGGTATATAGAGGTTTCCCGATCTCAGTCCTTCAGAAAGTCACCTCAGCAAATTTGATAGAGTTAGCCATGACCAATTTTGATGTTATCCTCAACATGGTTTGGCTATTTGCATGTTATGCCTCAGTTAATTGTAGAACCCGGGCAGTAGAGTTCAGATTTCCTGGTGAGCCAGTCTTAGAATGGAAGGGTAGCTCAGCTGTGCCTGTAGGTCATTTCCATTTCCTACCTTAAGGCTAGAAAGATGATTTCTAAAGGTTGTGTGTACCATCTAGTTAGGGTTAAGGATGTTGAGTCCAAGACCCCGACTATCCAGTCAGTTCCAGTAGTACGTGAGTATCTAGAGGTCTTTCCAGATGATTTACCGGGAATCCCTCCCGAGCGGGAGATCAATTTTGGTATTGACCTTCTTCCCAAAACGCAGCCTATATCTATTCCTCCTTACAGAATGGCTCCATCTGAGCTAAGAGAGTTTAAAGAGCAATTGAAGGACTTTTTAGATAAGGGTTTCATTAGACCTAGCAAGTCCCCGTGGGATGCATCAGTCCTCTTTATCCGAAAGAAAGATGGTAGTCTTCGCATGTGTATTGATTATTGACAATTGAACAAAGTCACTTCAAGAACAGGTATCCTTTACCCAGGATTAATGATTTATTTGACCACCTTCATGGTGCCAAGTGCTTCTCGAAGATAGATCTCAGATCCGGGTATCATTAGCTCAGAATTTGGGAGAGTGACATCCCGAAGATAGCCTTCAGGATGCGGTATGGTCATTATGAGTTTGTAGTTATGTCTTTTGGACTAACGAATGCTCCTACAACTTTTATGGACTTGATGAATAGGGTGTTCAAGGAATACTTGGACATGTTCGCGATTGTGTTTATTGATGACATCTTAATATACTCTCGGAGGGAGGAGGAGCATGCCGCTCATTTGAGGGTGGTGCTACAAACTCTCGATAATCACCAATTATATGCCAAATTCAGCAAGTGTAAGTTTTGATTGAACTCCAAAGCATTTTTGGGCCATGTGGTATCAAGTGAGGGCATAAGGGTGGATTCCTAGAAAATAGAAGCGGTAAATATTTGGCCTAGACCGGTGAATCCTTCGGATATTTGGAGCTTCTTGGGTTTAGCTGGCTACTATCAAAGATTTGTTGAGGGTTTCTCATCTATTGCAGCACCCTTGACCAAATTGACTCAAAAGAAGGTGAAATTCCAATGGTCGGAGGCTTGTGAGAAGAGCTTCCAAGAGTTGAAGACCCGACTTACTTCGGCACCAGTGTTAACTCTATCGGAGGGTACCGATGGGTTCATGGTGTATTGTGATGCTTCAAAGATCAGACTTGGGTGTGTGTTGATGCAGCACGGGAAAGTTATAGCATATACCTCTAGACAGTTGAAAGTTCATGAGAAGAATTACCCAATCCATAATCTTGAATTGGCTACGGTGGTATTCGCCTTGAAGATATGGTGACATTATTTGTATGGGGTGCATGTGGATATGTTCACGTACCATAAAAGCTTACAATATGTGTTCACGTAGAAGGACCTCAATCTTCGGCAAAGTAGGTGGTTGGAGCTACTGACGGACTATGATATGAGTGTCTGTTACCAACCGAGAAAGGATAATGTAGTAGCAGATGCACTTAGTAGACTCTCTATGGAGAGTGTGTCTCATGTGGATGAGGGGAGGAAGGAGCTGGTGAAAGATGTACATCGACTTGCAAGGTTGGGAGTTAGGTTGGTTGACTCGACTGATGGCGATGTTGTTGTTTAGTACAGATCAGAATCGTACTAGGTAACTGATGTGAAAGCTAGGCAAGATGAGGAACTGATTTTGGTAAAGTTAAAAGAAGCCATTAAAAATCAAAAGGTGGAGGTCTTCTCCAAAGGGTGGGATGGTGTGCTTCGGTACTTGGGCCGCCTATGTGTTCCGGATGTTGAAGATTTGAGGAGTCGGATGTTGTACGAGGCTCACGGAACCAGGTATTATAGATGTACCGAGACTTACGAGAAATCTACTGGTGGAACGAAATAAAGAAGGACATCGCAGAATTCATAGCTAAGCACCCAAATTGTCAACAAGTAAAGATCGAGCATCAGAGACGGGGCGGTGTGCTTCAGGATATCAACATTCCTACTTGGAAGTGTGAAGAAATTAATATGGAATTCATCATAGGTTTGCCTCACACTCGCTGGAAATATGACTCCATTTGGGTTGTGGTAGAAAGGTTCACCAAGGCCGCTCATTTTCTACCAGTCAAAACCATGAATTCATCAGAGGATTATGCCAAACTATATATCCGGGAGCTAGTTCGATTGCATGGAGTGCCCTTATCCATCCTTTCAGATAGAGGTACTCAATTTACCTCTCAGTTTTAGAGGTCGTTTCAAAAAGGGCTTGGTACACAGGTTAAAATCAGCACAATATTTCACTCGCAATCAGATGGCCAAGTTGAGCGGGCAATACATAATCTCGAGGACATATTGAGAGCATATGCGGTTGACTTCCAAGGTAGCTGGGATAAGCATTTTGCTCTTATCGAGTTTGCATACAATAATAGATATCATTCCAGTATCCAGATGGCACCGTTCGAGGATCTCTATAGGCAAAGGTGTAGGTCACCTATTGGATGGTTTGAGGTTGGCGAAGCGGTGATAATAGGACCATATTCGATTCATGAGGCGATGGAGAATGTTTAGTTGATAAGGGATAGGTTGAAAACTGCTCAGAGTCTCCAAAAGTCCTATGCTAACGTGCGAAGGAGAGAATTAGAATTTGAGGTCGATGATTGGGTATTTCTAAAGTTGTCTCTCATAAAGGGAGTGATGAGGTTCGAAAAGACGGGGAAACTTAGTCCTCGCTATGTCGACCCGTACCGAATAGTGAGACGTGTTGGCAAGGTGGCTTATGAATTGGAGTTGCCCTCAGAATTAACTTCTGTGCATCCTGTATTCTATGTGTCGCTCTTGAAGCAGTGTTTGGGTGATCCAGCTCTAGTTGTCCCGATGGACACTGTTGGTGTAAAAGACAACTTCAGTTATGAGGAGGTTCTGGTAGAAATACAGGATCGTCAGGTCCAAAGTCTAAGGAACAAGGAAGTAGCTTCAGTTAAAGTGTTATGGAGGAATCAACAGGTTGAAGGAGCTACGTGGGAAGACAAAGTGGATATGATGGCTAGGTACCTACATTTATTCGTTACCGGCTTAGTTCCAACTTGAGGTATCAGTTTTGACCTAAAACTCTATTTAGTTTTCATGATCAGTTCATGTGCCCCAATTTCTTTAATGTATATGGATGTATGTATGATTCGTAAATTCAGATCAGCTATGTAGTTGAATCAGAGATAGTCATTCCATTAGTTTTCGGTTTAAATGATCAGCATATGAATATGATAATTGCATTTCTATACTTTTCTATATGTTTTTCCAACATTCGATGACGAACATTCTCAAAGGGGAGGTATTATTATAACCTAGAAGCCCAAAGACCATATCGAGGAGTCCAAATAGAGAAAAACTCAAAACTGGCACCAGGTATCAGGACGGGTCGTGAGGTGACCTGTGAGAGTAGCCCACACGTCGTGATGTGACTCGTAGGGAGGCCAGGTAGGGAGTTTGGAGATTTGAGAAATGGGATCCCACAGACGTGACCATGAGCCGTGGTCAGGCCCCACGACTCGTTATGTCAGTCATGGGGAGTGAGAGTTGAGTAAAGAGAAAAATGAGGATGGTGTACTTGACGGAGGACCCCACGGGTCGTGGTCAGTAACCACGATTCGTGGGGAGGGTCGTGGTCAGCTAATTGAAGAATTCTTGGTATTGAGGCAGTGTACATAACGAGTGGTTACCATGAGTCGTGGTCACCCAGAATCGAGTCATGATGTCTTTCATTTTGAGCCAAGAGACCTGATGAGCAGTGTACTTCATGGATCAAAGCATGAGTCGTGGCCATAGAGGACGAGTCATTGGGTCCCTCATACGACCATCTGGTAGTTATTTTCTGCAAATTTAGTAAGGGCTATTTCATAATTCCTAAGTTCCTAAGGCCTAAACTACGTCATTTTGAGTTATCAATGATGACTTTTAAAGGGGTTAAGTTCAATTAGGCCTTATTCATTCATGCATGCAAGGTAGAAAGGTTAGAGAGGGTGATCAAGCTAGTTTTCTTCCATTTCCCTTCAAATTCCTATTGGGCATCTAAAGAAGTGTAAGAATCAGCTACCAATAGGTATGTAGGGTTATGAATGGGTGATTTCTTTCACACCCATGCCCAATCCATCTCTAAATCATGAATGTTCTATGTCTAATCTATGGGGTTTTAACCCAATGCATGAAGTTCCTAATTCTTTACCTGGGTATGATGTAAATATGGTTCTACCAATGAGTTATGAAGCATGGGAAGGTTTTATAATTTTTTCAATTAAAAATCATGTTTCTAGTTTTATGAATTAAAAGCCCATTGATGAGAAGTTCATGAAAGATGAGATTTGTGACGAATGTATGGTGATGATGGGATATTATGATGAGAAGCATGTTTTAAAGCTACCCATGTTTATAATCATGTCTTCGATGTGAATTGAGTATTTTCAAGTATGATAAAGCTTTAGGCAATGCCCACATATCTAAGTATGAATTATGGTTCTCCCGAATTAAGCTTACCACATGGTTCTGGAGCGAAGACTCCCAATTATCTTTTAGTTTGTGGTATGTTTTGAGCTAAGGCTTCTCATATGAATAATTTCATATTTGAGATGTATTCGATTATTGAGCTTAGTCAATAGACAATGTTGAGCTTCGTTACAAAACGATGTAGTGCATATGCATGTTTTTGGGAGTAGTGTGTCTAGCACTGAGTAGGCTAAGGGTCGATCACCTATGTCTCAGAACTATGCGCCAACGTAGGTTTATACTTATACATATTACTTCGTAACCTCCCTTGTGAGCTACCCCCGACCCTATTGCCCATGAGCTTGATATCGATATAATGGTATCGTCCCTAGCCCTATCAGGCTTTGGACGTCTCTACCCACTTGAGTGTGATAGTTGGGACTACGTAAGCTCTATCGTGGTATGTCGGTTTAATGACGAGTCTCCCATTGTTCCTCATTATTTCAGTTATGCATGTTTATTATTCATGAAATTTCTATATCTATATAAGTTCTAAAACAGGTTTGACTCAATGTTCAGTTTTACTTATAGTATCATATTTCAGCTTTGAGTCAATCAATTCAGCTATGATGATATGTTATGTTATGATGAGATCATGATTTCAGAAAGAATGCATGCAAGCCCTACTCTCAGATTCTTATTTTTATCTTTTTACGTTACGCATTTCTATAAATGATTTTACTTACTTAAGCGATTTTACTTACCTTGCATACTCGGTAGATTCCACGTACCAACCATATACTCCATGTTGTATCATTTCATGATACAGGACTTGACCCTCAGGTTCAACCCCGCTCATAGTCAGACTTCTGAGATAGTATCGTACGTTGTTGGTGAGTCCTCATCTCCCAAGGACTAGACTATTTAGATTTTCTTATGTACTTTCAATTTCGGATTGTTGAGTTAGTTGGGGTCTTGTCCCATAAATTCTTCATGTTTAGAGGCTTTCATACATATGGTTGTATTCATCTCCAGATTGTGTATTCTGAGGTTATGTTTAATCTAGACTTCCGCTATGATTGTCTTGCTGATCTATTCAGTTTTATTGATCGACTTAGACATATGTTCATGCCATGGGTTGACTTGGAGTCTCTGGGACCTCCTTGTCTTATGTTATGGTCTGGGCCTCTGTTTGGGTCATACATATATGTGTAGCATCACAATACACCACGAACCCATCGGTACCCTCGAGTAGGGTCAACACCGCTGCTGAGGTGAGTCGAGTCTTCAACTCTTGGAAGTTCTTCTCACAAGACTCCGACCATTGGAATTTCACCTTCTTTTGGGTCAATTTGGTCAAGGTTGCTGCAATAGATGAGAAATCTTCAACAAATCTCTGATGGTAGCCTGCTAAGCCTACAAAGCTCCGGATATATGAAGGATTCACCGATCTAGACCAATTCTTCACCGCTTCTATTTTCTGAGTGTCCACTTGTATGCCCCCCGTTTGATACCACATGGCCCAAAAACACTACTGAATTCAACCAAAACTCGCACTTGCTGAATTTAACATATACCTGCCGATCCGTGAGAGTCCGTAGTACCACCCTCAAATGAGAGGCATGCTCCTCCTCGCTCCGAGAGTATATAAGGATGTCATCAATAAACACAATCATGAACATATCTAGATGTGGCTTGAACACCCTATTCATGAAGTCCATAAAAGCTGCAGGAGCATTCGTTAGTCCATAAGACATAACTACAAACTCATAATGACCATACAGCATCCTGAAGGCTGTATTCGGGATGTCATTCTCTTAAACTCTGAGCTGATGGTACCCGTATTTGAGATCTATCTTCGAAAAAAACTTGGCACCCTAGAGATGGTTAAATAAATCATCAATCCTGGGTAAAGGATACCTGTTCTTGATGGTGACTTTGTTCAATTGCCGATAATCAATACACATACGAAGAGAAACCATCTTTCTTTCGGACAAAGAGAACTGGTGCACCCCACGGGGACTTGCTTGGTCTAATGAAACCCTTATCCAAAAGATCCTTCAACTGCTCCTTCAACTCTTTTAGCTCGGCGGGAGCCATTTTGAGGGCAAAATATATATAGGCTGTGTGTCGAGAAGAAGGTCAATACCAAAATCAATTTCCCTCTCGGGAGGAATACCCGGTAAATCATCAGGAAACACTTTTGGGTACTTACATACCACCAAAACTGACTGGATAGTCGGGGTCTCAGACTCAACATCCTTAACCCTAACTAGATGGTACACACATTCTTTGGAAATCATCTTCTTGGCCTTAAGGAAATAAAGTAACCTACAGGTACGACTGTACTACCCTTCCACTCTAAAACTGGCTCACCCGGAAAATGAAACTCCACCGCACGGGTTCTATAATTAATAGAAGCATAACATGCATACAACTAGTCCATGCCGAGAATAATATCAAATTCATTCATGGCTAACTCTAATAGGTTTTTGTTGGTGACTTTATGCAATACTGTAATCGGGCAACTTCTATACACCCGCCTAGCTACAACTGAATCACCAACGGGAGTAGATACTGAGAATGGTTCTGACAGAATTTCGGGACTAACTCCAAAGCTACTAGCAGTATAAGGTGCTACAAAAGACAAGGTAGCCCCTAGATCCAACAAAGAATAAGCATCAAGGTGAAACACTCGTAACATACCATTAACCACATCCAGTGAAGTCTCCTGCTCTTGACATGAGGTGAGGGCATAGAATCTATTTTGGCACTGTCCGCCACCCCCACTAGTGGATACCCCCCTGCGGAGCTGAGCGTACTGGAGATGCTGCTGGCCTGGTAGTTTGTGCACGGCCTCCATCATCATCCTGTCTAGAAAATGGACACGCTCGGTGCATGTGGCCGGTTCTACCACACCCATAACATATATCTGAGCCGAGCAAGCACTCCCCAACATGACTCTATCCACACTTTTTGCCGACTGGAAAGGTTCCCTCCACCTGCATGCCCCTCTGGTCCCTCAAACCTGAGGCCCTGCTCCTCTGATCACCCTTGGGTCTGGACGAAACACTAGCTGATGATGGTGCTAGAGCTAGATACCTCTGTTGAATCTGAGGGCGGTGACCACCACTGGATCTCTGCTGAGTAAACCCATAGCTATCTGTCCGGGCCCTTTTGGCCTCTCTCTCCCTTATATGCACCACCTCTATATGCTAGGTGTATAAGACTATCCTAGGGAAATCCATATCCTGGTAGAGCATAGTGATCCTGCAATCGTTGTCCAAGTAGTTCGCCACCCCATGAACAAACCTGCTCACTTGCACCCTCTAATCAACCACTAACTCTGGGGCGTACTTTGATAAGCGAGTGAAATCAGGGGCATACTCCTGTGCCTTCATCCTCCCCTGCTTAAGATTCACGAACTCGGCTGCCTTCAACTCCCTTATCTCACGTAGGGAAGAACCGATCTAGGAACGCAACATGGAACTCTTCCCAAGTGACAAGGCCTGCTCCGGCGGCCCTACTATCTTTCCATTGACGAAATTAGATGTGTGTGACCCCTTTCAACTCATATGAGTCCAACTCAGGACACTCAACTCCATTCACACCCATGACTTGGGTGATCTTCATAATCTCATTAATGAACTCATATGGGTCCTCATCTAGTTTTGACCCGAGGAACTCTGGTGGGTTCACTCTCAAGAAATCTCTGACTTGAGCTACCATCGCATTTTCATTTTGCGGAATATACACCACTGTCTGCTGGTTGACCTGAGCGGTCAAGGCTTGCGCTAGCATCTGAATAGCTACCCCAAACTCAGCATGCGCAACCGGCTCCGGTGCATGGTGCTCCTAGACTAGTGGAGCTTGTTGGTGCCCATCTCTGTTGCCATCCTCATGGTCGTTTCCATTTTCATTCCTCCTACCATTTACTTTGCGGGGAGCCATGACTTTGCAATCGCGAATAGAATGAGTTATAAGGATAGAGAGACATTTCATTGTACGACATAGATCATGAAAGAAGGAAACATTTCCTAAACGTTTCATAGCCTCTTCGTCATAAGTGTAGAAACTTCACACCTATGAAAAGGACTCTACTTAACGCGTCTTTTAGACACCCTAGGACACTTCAAACCTATTGCTCTTATACAAAATTTATCATGACCCGAACGTAGACCCAGACCGCAACACGGAACAGGGAGCCCCAAGAGACTCCAAGTCAAACCATTGCATGAGCATCATCTAACTCAATCAATAAAGAGGAATACTCAGCATAATGACATAGCAGAAGAATAACCATGACATAACATAGAAAACTTAACATACTTCATACATGACAGCTTAAAACTACACATAGTCTGAAAGCCTCTAACATATTTGATGGGCTGATGGATAACACCCCTAACTAACCCGATAAGTCTAGAAATCTGAATATAAAGAGATAACTGATATCAAACTGGTCCTCGGAGAATGAGGACTCACCAATGACCTAGATGCTAACTCCGATAATGAGCTAATCGCGGTGTTGGGTCTGAAGATCGGAGCCTGTATCATGAAATGATATGGGATAGGATATGCGGTCAGTATGTGAAATGTATCGAGTATGCAAGATAAGTAAAACAGACATTTAAAATACATAAAAGCTCATAAGAGATCATAAGAGTAGGTCAATATGCTCATAACATAAATATCATAGTGTAACATAAGGCTCAAGGTTTTTAAAACATTCGTAATTCATTCATTATCATAGTCATAAGGGAAACTTTATAAATTATAACTTGAGCCAAAATCTCATAAACGTAAAATGCATAAAAAACATGTGGAACAATAGGAGGACTCATCATACCTGATACCATCATGGTAGAGCCTTACATGATGCCCCAAATATCTCGCTAGGCAGAGTCGTCCCTGGCTTGCCAGACAAGGGACATGCATTATGTCATATCACGAAAAAGAGGATCAATTAACATTGTAATGTATCATCATGAACCTATGGTGGTACATAGTTATGAGACACCAGCATAGTCCTTTGAACGCCAGGCTACTCGATGCTAGACACTGCTCCCAAAAACATGCACATTAGGTCATACGTAAATCATAAACATCATTCATGAGATTCATGGATAAATAAACATTTAACATTGTTGATCCCCATTTACATACATGTTTATCCATGAATCAAGGGCCCTTTAGTCGGCCAAACATCATAAATCGATCAATCATGGAATCCATATCATAAATCACAAATCATTTTTGAACATGTGGGCATTACCCAATACTTTAACATGCTTGAAATACTCAATTCACTTGAAAACATGGTTGTAAACATGGGTAACTTGAAAACATTCTTTTCATCATAAATACTTCATCGTATATGAGCATTCATCATAAATCTTAACTTTTATGAACTTCTCATAAATGAGCATTTTAATTTAAAAAGCTTGGAACATGATTTTGATGAAAAACAAGGTAAAACTTGCCCATGAATCATAATTCAATAGTAGAAATACATTTAAATCATACCCATGTAGAAAATTAAAAATTTCATGCATTGGGTTAAAATTCCATAGAATTAGCATAGGAAATTTCATGATTTTGAGAGATTGGGCATGGGTGTGAAAGGATTCACCCACTCGTAACCCTACATACTTGGTGAAGATCAGAGTTTATCACTCCTTGAAAGCCCAATGAAGGAATGAAGGAAAGTCTGAAGAACTCTCACTTGATCACCTCCTAAACCCTTTCAATATGCATGCATGGGTTTGAATGAGCCTAGAATAGATTTTATCCTCATAAAGCATTGCATTTTAAGCCTTAAACGACGTAGTTTAGGACCCTAGGACTTAGGAATGATGAAAATACCCTTAATGAATTTCTTAAAAATTCTGCACTGCCTGAGACCATGGGCGATCCAACAAGTCGTGCCTTGATACCGCGACTCGTGGTATCCGTCCATTGCATCCACTGCCCATTTTCAACTTCTCAGATTCGATCCCATGACTCGACGAGATGAGTCATTACCACAAGGTATGGTCCATTTAATCCTCCCATTATTTCCCCTTACGACATGCACCTGAGTCTTCCCACGATCCACACCACGACTTGTGCCAACCTCCAACAAGTCGTGGTCTCCATCCTTCACTTCAACTTGGAACTTGCCTACTCTCTTCCAACGGTTGCTCACCACGATCCATTGCTGCTCACAACGAGTCGTTCTACGACCCGTTACTTCCTCTTAGGCTAAGGACCAGTCTCACCATGACTTGAAACAATGACTTGTGGTATCAAACCACAGGTCGTACCTTGACCCGTTACTCGCACTTCGACCTTGCTGCACCTCATTATGAGCACTCTCTACGGATAGTTGGTGGAACCAACGACCCGTTACATGACCTGTTCTATCATGTTTGTCTAGATTTCTGCCAACTTCCATTTTTAAAATCCCGTGTCTAGTCTTAGGCACTTCTGGGGTATTACAAGTAAGGAGTTTCTCATTACTAACATATACCATGAATGAGTGCATGATGTCTAACTTCTTGCCCAAGTTGAGAAAGCCATCCAAAGCCTTGCCAGGGCAGAGGACGAAACTACACTGTAGATCCAAACTAAATCCCTTACCCTTGACTATCTGAGGAGTAGCTCGAAGCAACAGCATAATCCTAACCTATGCTGGCTACGTAGTTTTGGGACATACGAGTTATCTGAACCCTTCATCCATCTCGGTGCTAAATATTCCTATCTAAGGAAGCTAAAAACATCTTTTATAAAGCACTTTAACTATATATATAATAGATGTTTAAAAACTCTATTGAGCCTCGACTCAAAATCTCTGTACTTTACTAATGAGCGTTGGCTCAAAAATCTATACTTGAAAACTTGTGAGCTTCTACGCTCAAAACCTATTGAATTTTAAAAAAATGACTTTACTTTAGCTTTTGAATATCATGCAATAAATTATACTTTCTATCTGAAAATCTTTTTATGAAAACTCTCTTAAAATCTGCTCATATTTATGTAAATAATGCACTTATCTTAAATTACAATGCTTTCAAAAAAATAATTACTTTTATGTAATTGGGTTCATGGGATAAGAGACATGAACCATAATCAACAGTCAACAACCATCAAGAGAGTAATGATCAACAATCAAGAGATACAAGGATACAAATCAATATAAAGAACTTAATCAACGAACAATTCAACCCACAGGGAAGGAGGCTAAATCAAGAAATTGGCCAAAAACCCTAGCTTTACATCTATGAACGCTTTACTAGATGTAGGGTATGAGGAAGAATAGGATTTCTCACTTAGGTTAGCATTATATACTTGGAATGAAGAACCTTTAGCTTAAGCTTGAAAACTCCTAGGTTAAAGATGAAGAATTCCTAACTTCCTTGGGAGCTTGAGCACTGTTGATTCTTGAACTTATATTGTAATGAGAACAGATGAGAGTTTAGGCTAATAAAACCCATAAATTTCCCCCTTAGGACTCCCAAACAATTCTGGTTTAGGTGATAAAAATATGAAAAGTTACTGAAATAACTCTAGGATCCAATCTGTAGTATAGGTCATCCAGTGACGATGAGTCATCACACAAATCGCTAGGTCACTTTAACTCGTAGTGATCTACTCATTGCACTGAAACATTTTTGTACATTCTTTGATCCTCACCTCATGGAAAGTCATAGCGATTTGTTACATGGTGTAAGGAGTCATCACTTGTTTCATTGTTCCTGGGAAGAAAATGTCAAGTTCCTGGACTTGGCTTCCTTGCGAGTCGTTAATTGGACTAAGAAGCCATTATTGGAGTTGTCAGGACTGGGATTTTTGAAACTCTGATTGTTCATCACGAGTCACTCCATTACTCGTGGTCCCTCATAACGAGTCTCTAAGTAGCTCATTCTGTGTTAAAAAGTCAATTTCCGGCTGGTTTCTACTGTAAGTAAAGGGTCTAATCTTAGGGGCTTTTTAGGTATTACATAATACTATCATGAAATCTACACAAAACTTATTACTCTTCAATCAACACCAAGGGACTTACCATCTGATTACTTACCTTATCGATACATGACTATGGCTACATACTTCCCTCAATCACTATCTCTACTTTTTGCTTTCACACTTCTAGCTTCATATTTATGCCTCTAGGTTCATTCTACTACACATGGCTCACACAACGCAAATCACACTATCTCTTGGGTGACAATACTATTTGAGCACTTAGAGACACACTCTCCCACTGAAGGTGTCATCTTCATCAAAGTTTCAAGAAGGAGGGAGGTTGAGAGCATATCTTATTGTAGGCTCAACGCACGATTCATGACAACAAGAGTGCATTCTTTCGGTGCATTAGACTTGGCTATAATAATGGGCTCCTGTTAAGCCCTTGTGCACTCCCTTAACCTTCTGCTGGCTCTATCTGAGGGAACCCTACTGATAGGAATCTGAGCTTTACAGTTTCTACCAACTCGAAGATGAGGCGCAGTTAGCGCAATTGGAATAATCCGTGAATCTACATAAGTTTCTTACAGTATAGCTCTATTGAACAATCTAAAATATCAAAGAATGGAATTTATTTCTCAAATGTTTGTAGTCCCTTATTCATAAAAGTGGAGCCCTCATAACCGTAAATGAGATCCTACTAACACAACATCATAGACTTCCTAGGAAATTTGAACTCTGTGGTTTGATACCAAGCTTTTCACATCCTGAGCCTATACCCTAGACGTGACTGGTACCCAAAAATACAAGTGGCTTGAGCAAACCCTTGGCCTAGCATACTACTGAAAGACATAGTGAAAGATATTGTGGAAGCTAAAGCATGAATCATACTCTTATAAAATAATCAAATAAACTTTTATTAAACTAAAACATGAAGTCATTTGAAAACTAATACAACTAACTGATTGACTGTGTATGAAGTCTCTACTAATATACTAAGTACCATTTACTAGGGAAAGGCATCCATTTTACCTTTATTTGAAAACTGAACTACTAAACTGAACTAGAAATAGCTAAGACCCCTGAATACAAGAAGGACTTGCACAAGCTAAGGAGGTGGTATCTTAATGAAGTGTTTGCTGATGGATCTGAGTACCTGGACCTACATCATGAAATGATGTAGTGGAAATGGCGTCAGTGCATGGAATGTATAGTATGTATAAATCCAAGTAAAGAAATACTAATAATTGATAAGCTACACAACTGAGACGTGAATATGATATGAAATCAAGATCACGAATTAACTAAATGACTGATATTATGTGACTGAGCTTCTGAAACTAAATAATAAGGGAGTTGTATGCAAGTGATTAAAAAATATGCTTTGAAAACTAGAGTGCGAACTGAAATCATATTGTATAAGAACAACGAAATAAGAGTAAAACATGTATTTAGGGCTGAACAAATCTATAAGTAGCAAGGTAAATCCATTTAACTAAAAACATGGACCTTGCACAAAAACTACTAAAATTATATCTGCGGGATGTTCTCGTAACCGAAATAAATCATGTGAGCAACATGGAGTCTAACCTACAACCCTAGTTAGAAGGGTGTTCTATACCTTGCAAAGGGTAAGAACCATGACTGGCATGAATTCACTCATGACCCATTCAAGAGAAGGGAGACACTCTTAATTGGTGAGGATCCCTTATCCTATGGTGGCACATAATTTGGGACTTGGTTATGTATACCCGCATCCGCACAGTGCTATGTACTACTCCCAAAACTGTATATATGTGCTCATAAATATAATTAAGGTCTAAAAGGTTTGCATGGACTAGATGAATTACAATTTCCTAAAGTAACTAAAATATTGATCTAGTCACGCGAGCTGTAACTGATTCTGAAATCAAGAGATCATAGTATAATGAATACTTCTAAAAATATGCTCCAATTGAGTAAATCATGCTAAATTCTAAATATAGAGTTACACAAATATTTTTTTTCTAAAAATGTGAACCATGCATAACTTTAATATTCATGCAGGGATCATGAGGGAAATATAATATACTGAAATTAATAGCTTTTGCATCAAAGAGATTTTATGCTCAAAATGTATTATGCTAGTGAGCTTCTACACTCAAAACTATGTTTCAAAAACATGTCTTTACTTTCGTTCTGAAAAAGTCATATGCCAAAGCTAAAGTTGACTGAATTGAAACTCTTTTATGAAATACTTCTCTAAAATTGAAATTGAAACTCTTTTATGAAATACTTCTCTAAAATTGAATTTTTCTTTCTTTATAAAATCATGTATTTTAAGCCAAATATGCTTACATGAACCCTTTCTTGAAAATGTTTTCTAAAACTTGAAAACTACATTTACTCATAAAAACAATGCACATAAATAATATGATCCTACTTTCAAACAACTTTAACTAAAAAGGGTCCATATGTTAGAACAAGCATAAACAATCAATCAATGATATGAATTATGACAATCTCAGTAGTAGAAACAACGATACTCAATTCAAGATATAGGGAATTTTAGATAGAAGATTTTGGCTAACAACTCTATCTTTGACCTTACTAAAACTAAAACTTGAGGTAAGGCATGAGGAAGAACAGGGTTCCTCACTTATGATAACTTTACATACCTTAATGGAGAATCTAAAAAACTGACTCTGAGACCTTTGAACTTGTTTCCTCAATGATTCCTAGGGTTTTGCATCAAAGAGTTTTGTGCCCTAAAACGATGAGGTTATATAATCGTAATTGAAACCATATTTCAGACTTGAGTTTTGGGCATAAGGGTGAAATGAATCCCTTACTGTTAATCCCTCATACCTAGATTGAAGAATTCTTGATAATAACTGGAGAATTCAAGAGTTTGGAGAAGAAAAATCCTAGCTTTTCTTAAGAATTTAGGAGCGTAATATTTATGATATTTTGGTGTTAGGAGGGGGAATTGAAAACTAGTCGACTAAGGATCTCTTAACCTTCCTCTAACAAGACCCAAAATGATGGAGTATAGGATTAAAAGCAATAAATTACAAAAATACCCTGGAGAAACCGTTTGGAAATTATGAAATTTGGTGTCGAGTGTATCCTCTAACATGACCCAAAATGATGGAGTATAGGATTAAAAGCAATAAATTACAAAAATACCCTGGAGAAACCGTTTGGAAATTATGAAATTTGGTGTCGAGTGCATATGCGCCTCTTAATGCGTCTTCCTTGACAGTGCCTTAGTAAAATGCACATAATTCTTTTACTCTGAACTCCAATTGAAAAATGGTTAGATGCGTTGGAAAAAAGACTCAAAGAACTTTAATTTTTTAGGTCATGGGACACAAAACTCTTCATATAATGTGAGGAATGGTCTTTTGAAGTTGACCCTTGTAAGAACTTATATGAAAACTTAATTAGTAGGAAGGCTCTCAACTCAACTTTGTGCTAGAGATTCCTTCTGATCTTAATTCATATTCAATTCACTTTCCACACTTAAGAATTGATCTTAACACCTAATTTAAAAACAAAATTATCAGCTTGGGGTATATCTAAATAACTTAAACCCTTTAATCTTAGCCTAAATGTCCGATGCATTACATCCTTCTTCTAGTTCCCAAAAGCTTATGGGATGGACCTTTTCAAGAGCAAGGGGGTCCCAAGCTTGAAGGGATGTTTGAGAAAGTGCTTGCATATCAAGAAAGGTCCGATAAATGTTTGAAAAGCTCGATAGAAATTGTTGGCTCCCATGCATGTCCATTTAGAAATTGGAGCATCAAGTGAGGGATCTTTTACGTGAGAAAAATCCCAAGAAAAAGGTACATATCCCTAGTGACACTATGGCCAACCTAAAGGGGCATGTGGGTATGTCCAGTGACCAATGTACGACTATTGTCACTAGAAGTGGTAAGATTGTGCAACCAATAGGTGATAAGGTCTTTGATGTTATTAATGGTGAAGGTGTTGAGAATGTGAATAAGGGTGATGATAAATGTGAAGGTTTAATGAAGCCACAGATTGGTGACATCATTTATGAGGAGTGAAGAAGCCACTGATTGAGGTGGTTGATGAAGATACTTCAAGTACTTCCAAAAGAAAGGGGAAGGCTATGGAAAGAATTGATGAAATTTTTAAATCTTTTCTCCTTCTTGTTCTCCCCTTTCATAAAAGCTATTCAAACAAGCTCTTGACGCCAAAATTGCTGAACACATTGAGCGATTGAAAGAAGCAACACTTGGGGTTCCATTCATATATGTAATCAAGGAGATACTTGGTTTTGCAAAATACCTAAAGATGCTACTGACTAGGAAGTTTCGAAGTCATAATAAAGAGTTGGTTCACATAACGCAGCAAGGAGTTCCGTCAATGCTGGCACAAGTGCGCAGAAAAAGGGTGATCCAGGAGAGTTCACTATCTCAGTGGTATGAATATTTTCATTCCTTGTGTGATAATAGAGCTAGCATAAATTTGATGCCCCTAACCATATACAAGCAGTCGGGATTGCCTATGCTAAAGTCCACCTCTATTCAGTTCCAAATGGCTAATAAGTCAATTAAAACGCTAGAGGTGGTAGAGGATGTGTTGGTCAAGGGCGGAAATCTATGCTCCTAGCCGATCTTGTTGTATTGGATTGAGATGTGGATAGGGACATCCCAGTTATCATTGGGAGACCTTTTTCGGCTATCGGAAGAGCACTTATGGACTCTGAAAAGAATGAGATCATGTTTTGGGTCAAGAATAAAGGCATCACCTTCAAAGCTGGGAAAGGACACTTACTTCCCATAGATGTTGGGAATATTTGTGTGGCTAGCATTACTGAGAATGAAATGACAATAGTGGAGAATGAAGCTAAGGCATCACCTAAATTGAAGAAGGCTAAAAGCAAATGGGTAAAGCAATACCTCTATGGCTCTAAAGGAAGGAAATGGGTAAGGAAGTCTCGTCCTAAGGGCAACTCGCCAATGGGATGATTTAGGTATCTTGTGTCATGCCTCAATATTAAATCAGGCACTTATTGAAAGGAAAGTCAAGGATGCTACACTATATGTAGTATCCACTGTCACACCCCACCTTGGAGGGTATGACGGGCACCTGGTGCCTGCTAGACTCTGGACTGCTAGATGGTCTAGCCTAAGCACGTCTGGTGCTTTTGGCTGGCCCTGGCTCTATTCCAAGAAACCAACCAGCTATATAACAGCTGTAAACACAGCCTCCGGCCAACTGGCCTATAGCCACCTGTACCTGCACTATCAGCTTACCAGAACACATTCAATATAGGGAAACCTATGCGGGCCGACAAGGCCACCATGCTGTCTAGTTATCTATAACTCAACAATGAAATACGGGAAAGCTACATGACCGGCAAGGTCACCACTACTGTCAAGCTATGGCCCCACACGGCCAGCATAAAAGAAATGAAAGTACTAACAGCTATACAACTGCACGGCCTCACGCGACCGGCTCAACTGACCACAGGGAAATATATACAGACTGCAAGCCTCTAGGAATAACAATAGAAATGATCGGGACAGGGCCCCGACCTACCCATACTGTACAACAAAAGAAAGTGAAATACACCTCTGGAATTCAGTCTCCGGATGACAGAAGCTGAATACTCGATCGCTGACAGGAATCAAGAGGGATCGCCTCCTCGTCTATGGGTACCTGCAGGCAAGTAATGCAGCGCCCCACCGGGCGTTAGTACCACTGGTACTAAGTATGTAAAGTAATAACTGAAAGGAATATCTGAAAACAACGTTACAACTGATGAAACTGAAATAGGAAGGAATAAATTAACTGCCTGATAATGTAAATTATGCCTACTCTTAACTATACTGGAAGGAGTAGGAGTCATATCTGGAGACGTATCATTCTACTGCCGATCTACTCGCATCTAATGTAACATGGCATAACATAACATAACATAACATAGCTCACACAAACCTTACCCGGCCCCCATAAGCCGGGAGGTACAACTAGCACAGAATCTATACCCCTACCCCGGTCATCCCATCTCCTATAATAGCTATAAGCATCCTGCCGGTCCCCTGGGTATGCACTTGGGCTCGCTGAGCCCCTGAATATAACTGTACTTGAGTTCGGAGGACTCCTGAATCAACACCCGGGCGTATCCGCTCGACAGGGGTATGTAAGGGCCGACCAAGGCACAATATGGGGAAAACTGGCATCCCATCTTCATCCCCTGTGGGACGGCATGCCACTCCGTAGAGCGACGTATCCTCGTCCTCTGGCGGACGAGTCGATACAGCTATTAACCCTGGGGCGATCATGGATGCTAGGTAATCCAACCCCAAACCAATACAAAGGTCTCAACTGGTAATACTATCTGCATATCCCACATATTGAAGTTAATAGTAGTAAAGTATCCGTACATACTGTGTACTGAACTAGTAATAGTAATGTATACGTACTTAATACATGCTGAGACTGATAATAGTATATATGTATAAATATAATCTTTTGCCATACTGTGTTGTATACTGAGTTTCTGTAATAACATGATTTACTATTTCTGACATGCTTTCTAAACTTCATTTTAACCTATCATTCTACTTCTGAGATGCCTTACAGATATTACATTGTTTTACTGGGTTTCAACTGAATACGATAATGTCCTAACATTCTACTTTACATCACATACTGAGCATGCTGTGCAGTTCCTAACACTTATAGTAGAAACTATATCGTGCTAGAAAGTTTCGCGCTAATTATTACATGATGCTTCTAATATCGTATCAACATTCGTAATAAACATAACACATGACTTCTGAATATTCTAATGGCCTTTAAATTAATTTACTATACCGAGATTTACTAATTTGCCGAGGAAACTAGCTTTACATACCTTATCCTCGAACTAACCGTCTGTCGGACGAGTCTCGGCCAACACTTCAACTATTTCTCCCAACTGCAGTTATAAATATATCAATTAATACCAAATATAGCTTTATTTTAAAGAACAATGTCACTTTCGATATAATTTATAGCCTAAACTTAGGCTTATCGAAAGACGGTCGAAAACTCGCTATTTTTCAGAGGTTCAGAAGGGAGAAATATTCACTTCACAGCTAGGAACACATAGACACTAGTTTGGAGCAATTCTACTTACTTTAGCTCGGTAGCTTGACGATTCGTCGGCCGTATTTCACGAAACTAAATCTGTAGGAATGCTCTCTGCTACTAAATACCTCAGTATCTGAGGTTAATTTGAGTTTGGACAACGTTTAGCAGTGTAATCGGATGAAAATTATATTACCCTCTTCGTTCCTTTTCTTCCTCTGGTTTTTCCCCTTTGTTTCACTGGAAATTTATAAGTTAAAATGATTTAAAATCGAAGTGGGTCTTTATATACTTGGGCCTGGACAAGGCCAACGTGTCACGGAGCCAACGCGGAGGCTCCACCTCCATGACACGTTGCCATCATGGAGGGGCTCTGCCTCGGCTCCTTCCGCGATGGTTCGACAGGTTTCTCGTCCGATCTTTTTCCCGGGCCTTTCTTTAGCACGTATGGCCTTAAAATATGCTTAACCAACATGCGAGGTCATCTAGGTGCCGGGAATCCTACGGGGTATAACATTCTCCCCCCTTAAGAACATTCGTCCTCGAATGTAAACTTCTATTTAGAGAACTTCTTAACTTACTATCTAGGAGAATTTCGGCAGAGTTTCCCCTGTAATATGGACTATAGCAAAATCCTGAAATGCAGAAAAGTCCAACACAGGTACTGCACGCAATACTTTAAGATTCATTGGATAGCTAAACATCAATCTTTCTCATTTATACATATACAACCATAAGATACTACATAAGTAATAATACGGACATACCTGTCGCCTGACTAGACCTGGAATAGGTGAGGATACCTAGCTTTCATATCTTCTTCAGCTTCCCACGTCATCTCTTCACGGTTCCTGTTACGCCACAACACTTTGACAGACGCAATATCTTTATTCCTCAACCTGCGAATCTGTCTGTCTAAGATAGCTACTGGAACCTCTTCATATGCTAACTCTTCTGTGACCTGGACATCCTGAACTGGAACAACCGTGGAAGGGTCTCCTACGAACTTCCTCAACATGGATACATGGAATATCGGGTGAACAGATGCTAACTCTGGAGGCAAGTTCAATTCGTATGCAACTTGGCCTATTCTTCGCCGAATCTGATATGGCCCAATGAATCTCGGGCTAAGCTTGCCTTTCCTGCCAAATCTCATCACCCCTTTCATCGGAGACACTTTCAGGTATACCCAGTCATTTATCGCAAATTCTAGATTTCTGCGCCGCATATCTGCATACGACTTCTGGCGGCTCTGAGCAGTCAGCAGGAGTTCTCTGATAAGCTTTACCTTCTCCTCTGACTGTTGAATGATGTCTGGCCCAATCAACACTGATTCCCCCACTTCAAACCAGCACACCGACGATCTACATTTTCGCCCATATAATGCTTCAAAGGGCGCCATCTGGATAACTGAATGATAACTATTATTAAATTCAATCAACGAAAGATGCTCATCCCAACTACCTCAAAATCTAGTACACATGCTCGCAGCATATCTTCGAGCATTTGGATAGTCCGCTCAGCCTAACCATCTATCTGAGGGTGGAATGCCGTGCTCAAATTAATTTGCGTTCCCAACCCCCTCTGGAACGACTGCCAGAATCTAGCTGTAAACTGTGCTCCCCTATCTGAAATAATGGATACTGGCACTCCATGTAATCTAACTATTTCTCTGATATATAATTCGGCATAATCCTCAGCCGAGAAGGTAGCCTTCACTGGCAGGAAATGAGCTGATTTTGTCAGCCTGTCAACTATTACCCAAATGGAATCATTTCTGCGTCTGGTACGGGGTAACCCCGTTACAAAATCCATATTTATCGCTTCCTATTTCCGCGTAGGCACCGTTATATCTTGCGTCAAACCGCCCGGTTTCTGGTGCTCCGCTTTCACCTGCTGACAGTTAGGACATCTAGATACAAATTCAGCTATTTCAGCTTTCATACCTGGACACCAGTAGATGTCTCTGATGTCGTGGTACATTTTCGTTGCCCCTTAATGGAGGGAATAGCGAGCATAATGTACCTAATGCATAATCTGCTGGCGAAGCCTTGAAACGTTCGGTACACAAAGGCGGCCCTTACAGCGTAGCACATTATCCTTAGTCATTTGGAAATCTGACTCCTTACCTTTCTGAACTCTATCTCTGAGCTGGACTAAGTCAGGGTCCTCATACTGTCGTCCTTTTACCTCTGTAACTAATGATGACACAGCAGAATTCTGAATTACCGCTCTATTATTCTCTGTTTCCATTACTCGAACGGCTAAACCAGCTAACTGATGAATTTCTTTGGCTAACTCCCGCTTCTCGGGTCGCAAATAGGCCAAACTCCCCATTGACTTACGGCTCAGGGCATCTGCCACTACATTAGCTTTTCCTGGGTGATACAGAATGTTCACATCATAATCTTTTAACAACTCCAACCAGCGACGTTGCCGCAGGTTCAGTTCCCTCTGGGTGAAAATATACTGTAGGCTCTTGTGATCTGTAAAAATATCAACATGGACGCCATACAAGTAATGTCTCCACATCTTCAAAGCGTGGATCACTGTGGCTAATTCCAGGTCGTGGGTAGGGTAATTCTTTTCGTGTTTCCTCAGCTGTCTGGAAGCATATGCAATCACTCTACCATGCTGCATCAACACACAACCTAACCCGACGCCTGATGCGTCGCAATACACCGAATAACCTTCTGTACCTTCCGGCAATGCTAACACTGGGGCGGAGGTTAATCGGTCTTTCAGTTCCTGCAAGCTCTGCTCGCATGCCTCTGTCCACTGAAACTTTACTGCTTTATATGTCAGTTTGGTCAGAGGTGCCGCAATGGTTGAGAACCCTTCAACGAACCAACCTCCTGTAATATCCTGCCAACCCCAGAAAGCTACAAACTTCAGTCGGAGTGGTAGGCCTAGGCCATGACTTAACTGCTTCTATTTTCTGCTTGTCTACCTGTATACCAGCATCCGACACGATATGCCCTAAAAAGGCCACTGAGTTAAGCCAGAATTCACACTTAGAAAATTTAGCATACAACTGGCAGTCCCTGAGGATCTGGAGCACTGTCCGCAAATGAGTCCGGTGATCTGCTTCAGAGCGAGAATACACCAGAATGTCATCAATGAATACTATCACGAACAAGTCCAGGAAGGGTCTGAAAATACTGTTCATCAGGTCCATGAAGATTGCCGGGGCATTCGTTAACCCGAAGGACATGACTAGAAATTCAAAATGTCCATATCGGGTCCTGAACACTGTCTTAGGAATATCCCTCTCACGTACTCGGACCTGGTGATATCCAGACCGCAAGTCAATCTTAGAAAAGTATCTGGCTCCCTGCAACTGATCAAATAAGTCATCAATTCTGGGAAGCGGGTACTTGTTCTTTACTGTAACTTTGTTTAATTGCCGATAATCTATGCACATTCGGAGCGAGCCATCTTTCTTTCTCACGAATAATACTGGCGCACCCCATGGTGACGTACTCGGCCTGATAAAACCTTTATCCAATAAATCTTTCAGCTGCTCCTTTAATTCTCTGAGTTCCGCAGGAGCCATGCGATAAGGAGGGATCGATATCGGCTGGGTGCCTGGTAATAAATCAATAGCAAAGTCTATTTCCCTTTCTGGGGGAATACTAGGTAACTCATCAGGAAACATATCAGGAAACTCGTTCACTACCGGAACAGACTAGAGTGTCGGAGATTCTGCTCGGACATCCTGAACTCTGACCAGATGGTAAATACACCCCTTAGATATCAATTTCCTCGCCTGAAGGTAGGAAATAAACCTACCTTTTGGTGTAGCGGTGCTGCCCTTCCACTCCCGCACTACTTCTCCTAGGAAGTGGAATCGGACCGTCTTGGTCCAACATTCAACATTGGCAAAGCACGGTACTAACCAATCCATACCCATTATGGCATCGAAGTCTATCATTTCTAACTCGACCAGATCTACTATGGTCTGACGGTCAACAACCTCGACTGTACACCCTCGGTAAATTCTTCTAGCCACAATAGAGTCACCGACGGGCGTGGATACTAAAAAGGGCTGCTGCAATAATTCTGGTGCAATACTGAACTTTCGTGCCACAAATGGAGTAATGTAGGATAAAGTAGACCCTGGATCAATCAATACATAAGCAGGGTGTGAGCAGATAGTTAGCATACCTATCATAACATCCGGTGAAGCTTCTGAATCTTGCCTCCCTGGTAAAGCATATGTGCGGCTTGGAACCGCACCTGTACTGGAGGCCTCTGATCTGCCCCGACCCCTGCCTGCTGAAACTGAGGGCCTGCGCCCTGCCGAGGATGCTATGGCTCATGATCCTGCAGATGCCCTATCCTGTCTATCCCGGTCCTCTCGTTCTCTGGCTGGGCAATCTTTCATCAAATGGCCTTCTTGGCCACAAATATAACATGCAGTGGAGCCATACCTTCATGCTCCAGGATGGCGTCGACTGCATATAGGGCAAAGTGGTAGGGTATACCTACTCTGCTCCGCCCTCCTCTGTAATGGTGAATCTACCATATGCGAGCCTCTACCAGTCTCTGACTGCCCCCCTGCGGCTAAATCTACACCCCTGCGACTGTGGCAGAGGTGGGGGCCTGGGCGGCCTGTCTAACAATCGTGGCCTGGGTCCTCCCCGAGCCTTCCTCTGTAACTCAACTGGCCTGTCCCGGCGGCGCTGTTCCTGATTGGCCCTTCTGATCTCCCGATGCCGCTGTCTGATGCCCTCAATATTCTGGGCGAATGCCTGAATCCGAGCAATGTCCATGTCCTCTTGCAGTGTAGCCGTAATACAAGTCTCAACATATTCTAGATTCAACCCCATGATAAAGCGGTGTACTCTGGATGCCATGGTATCAACAAAGGCCGGTGCGTACCGGGCCAAAGAATCAAACCGCAAGGAATATTCCCGAACACTCATGGCCCCCTGCTCCAGATGTAGGAACTGGTCTACCCGGGCCTGTCGAATCTCCTGCGGCAAATAGTGATCCAGAAAAGCTCCTGAGAAGCTGGACCAGGTCGGAGGGGAAACATCTCTCCCTCAGGACCTTTCCCAACTTTCATACCACAATATGGCGATGTCCCGTAACCGAAATGCTGCCAACTCAACTGATTCTGTAGGCGTGGCATGCATAACCCTGAAAATTCTCTGCATTTGATCCAGAAAATCCTGAGGGTCCTCTATTCGGTCCGTACCTGTAAACTGTGGGGGATTCAGAGCCAAGAACTCTTGGATCCTCGAACTACCGGGCCCTCCTGACGACTCTGCAACTGTAGACGGCATCGGCTGACGTTGAGCAGCCATCATCTGTGCTAACATAACTACCGCACTCCTAACCTTCTGGTCGGAAGGTGTCGGTATAGGGACTGCTGGAGGTAGTGTCACCCCAAGTGGCTCCCGATGTGGTGGGGACTGCTGAGAAGGCTGGGACGATGCCTCTGTAGCGCCCTCTGATCGGGCTGTTTCTAAACGAGGGTGAGGCATCCTACTGGTGCCTTCCCTTGCTGCAATATCTAAACTCCGGCCTGTGATAGGGTGTCGCTGGTCCGAAATTATCTGTTACAAAAGAACACAGTAAGCCTTTAGGGACTCAACCCTATATTGTACCGCTCTACAGCACGACTGAATAAGAATAAAAGATAACCATCCTATCATGCCTTGCAGCCTCCTACCCATAGTATGTGGTGCACAACACATCCATGGATAGGACTCTACTTAGCACGGCTTGCAGACTCCTTGGGATACGACCTGCTCTGATACTAAGTTTGTCACACCCCACCTTAGAGGGTATGACAGGCACCTGGTGCCTGCTAGACTCTGGACTGCTAGATGGTCCAGCCTAAGCACATCTGGTGCTTTTGGATGGCCCTGGCTCTATTCCAAGAAACCAACCGGCTATATAACGGTTGTAAACACAGCCTCCGGCTAACTGGCCTATAGCCACCTGTACCTGCACTATCAGCTAACCAGAACATATTCAATATAGGGAAACCTATGCGGGCCGATAAGGCCACCATGCTGTCTAGTTATCTGTAACTCAACAATGAAATATTGGAAAGCTACGTGACCGGCAAGGTCACCACTACTGTCAAGCTATGGCCCCACACGGCCAGCATAAAAGAAATGAAAGTACTAACAGCTATACAACTGCACGGCCTCACGCGACCGGCTCAACTGACCACAGGGAAATATATAAGGACTGCAAGCCTCTAGGAATAACAATAGAAACGATCGGGACAGGGCCCCGACCTACCCGTAATGTACAACAAAAGAAAGTGAAATACACCTCTGGAATTCAGTCTCTAGATGACAGGAGCTGAATACTCGATTGCTGACAGGAATCATGAGGGATCGCCTCCTCGTCTATGGGTACCTGCAGGCAAGTAATGCAGCGCCCCACCGGGCGTCAGTACCGCTGGTACTGAGTATGTAAAGCAATAACTGAAAGGAATATCCGAAAAACAACGTTACAACTGATGAAACTGAAATAGGAAGGAATAAATTAACTGTCTGATAATGTAAATTATGCCTACTCTTAACTATACTGGAAGGAGTAGGAGTCATACCTGGAGACGTATCATTCTACTGCCGATCTACTCGCATCTAATGTAACATGGCATAACATAACATAACATAACATAGCTCACACAAACCTTACCCGGCCCCCATAAGCCGGGAGGTACAACCAGCACAGAATCTATACCCCTACCCCGGTCATCCCATCTCCTATAATAGCTATAAGCATCCTGCCCGTCCCCTGGGTATGCACTTGGGCTCCCTGAGCCCTTGACTATAGCTGTACATGAGTCCGGAGGACTCTTGAATCAACACCCGGGCGTATCCACTCGATAGGGGTGTGTAAGGGCCGACCAAGGCACAATATGGGGAAAACTGGCATCCCATCTTCGTCCCCTGTGGGACGGCATGCCACTCCGTAGAGCGACGTATCCTCGTCCTCTGGCGGACGGGTCGATACAGCTATTAACCCTGGGGCGGTCATGGATGCTAGATAATCCAACCCCAAAACAATACAAAGGTCTCAACTGGTAATACTTTCTGCATATCCCACATACTGAAGCTAATAGTAGTAAAGTATCCGTACATACTATGTACTGAACTAGTAATAGTAATGTATACGTACTTAATACATGCTGAGACTGGTAATAGTATATATGTATAAATATAATCTTCTTCCATACTGTGCTGTATACTGAGTTTCTGTAATAACATGATTTACTATTTCTGACATGCTTTCTAAACTTCATTTTAACCTATCATTCTACTTCTGAGATGCCTTACAGATATTACATTGTTTTACTGGGTTTCAACTGAATACGATAATGTCCTAACATTCTACATTACATCACATACTGAGCATGCTGTGCAGTTCCTAACACTTATATTAGAAACTATATCGTGCTAGCAAGTTTCGCGCTAATTATAACATGATGCTTCTAATATCGTATCAACATTCGTAATAAACATAACACATGACTTTTGAATATTCTACTGGCCTTTAAATTACTTTACTATACCGAGATTTACTAACTTGCCAAGGAAACTAACTTTACATACCTTATCCTCGAACTAATCGTCTGTCGGACGAGTCTCGGCCAACACTTCAACAATTTCTCCCAACTGCATTTATAAATATATCAATTAATACCAAATATAGTTTTATTTTAAAGAACAACGTCACTTTTGATATAATTTATATCCTAAACTTAGGCTTATCGAAAGACGGTCGAAAACTCGCTATTTTTCAGAGGTCCAGAAGGGAGAAATATTCACTTCACAGCTAGGAACACATAGACACTAGTTTGGAGCAATTCTACTTACTTTAGCTCGGTAGCTCGATGATTCGTCGGCCGTATTTCACGAAACTAAATCCGTAGGAATGCTCTATGCTACTAAATACCTCAGTATCTGAGGTTAATTTGAGTTTGGACAACGTTTAGCAGCGTAATCGGATGAAAATTATATTACCCTCTTCGTTCCTTTTCTTCCTCTGGTTTTTCCCCTCTGTTTCACTGGAAATTTATAAGTTAAAATGATTTAAAACTGAAGTGGGGCTTTATATACTTGGGCCTGGACAAGGCCAACGTGTCACGGAGCCAACGCGGAGGCTCCACCTTCGTGACACGTTGCCATCGCAGAGGGGCTCTGCCTCGGCTCCTTCCGCGATGGTTCGTCAGGTTTCTCATCCGATCTTTTTCCCGGGCCTTTCTTTAGCACGTAGGGCCTTCAAATATGCTTAACCAACGTATGAATAGGTCATCTAGGTGCCGGGAATCCTACGGGGTATAACATCCACATCGTGGTGCGGTGTTAAATCAAGCACTTCTTGGGAGGAAACACAAGTATTTTTGGATGAATGTGTGTTAATGTATGAAGGTGAACATAGAGTGGTGGAGAAAATTGATTTCGATAGAAAAGGGAAAATTCAACCCCCAAGGATAATTGGATTGCATCTTCAAGATGCGGACCGTCAATCATTCTGTCACTTGAGGCTAGTTATGGATACATTCTAGTGTTAAGAAAGGTCAATGGACGGTCCAATGTGCACACCATATCTTGGCTTAACAGTCCATCTTTTGGACCATCATTTATGCTTAATCACGAAAGGTTATTTGTGTCATTTGTGCTTAATGTGGGTTGGTGTGATCGTGAGGTGCGGATCGTCTCTTAAAAAAGATATTTGCCCGATGGAAAAGTGACCCAACCCAGATTCCATCTTGATTTATTAGGTTTAAACGGGCATTGACTACTCGTACTTGTTGCTTTCTTCTCTCCTGTGTTATTATATTATTCCTCACAGTAAACCACCATTGTTGCATCGTTGTTAAGCTTTATCCTTGGCATTTGGATCGCACATTCACTCACACACTTCACTCTCTAAAACTCAAGCATTGTTAATTGAGAAATTAAGGCTCATCATCAAGAGCATCGTCCTTCACTGGCAAGAACAGACGAGCACTCACTCTTTGCAACTGATCTTGGCGTATTTATATGACCAAACTCCGTATTTTTAACACTTCGGGAGTCTAGCTAAGGATAATATTGATTTATTCACACATGTTTGGAGTAATTATGGTTGTTTATCTTTTTTGGGTTAATAATGGTGTTATGACTATTTGCAGGTGGATAAGACAAAGATGTCAGCGGAAAGAGCGAGTTAAACTTCAAGTGGGAATATGGAAATGTTTGGAGAGCGTTAACATTGAGCTGAAAGTTCACCAGCGTGTCATGTTAAGGATGGTTCGCGTTGAACAATGTGCCAAAGTGCATGGGTAGCGGAAGAAATTTTGGAATTTGGAAGGCACAAAACAGTGAGGCTACGCAATGGCCCCGTGGCACGAATGAGACTTGCCGTGTTAAGCTCTGTGCCACGGAGCTTAGATTTTTCAAATATGCCACATTCCAGTGAAGTTCCGCGACAGCCCCGTGGCACGGAGCTGAATCTTCGCATTAGCCTCCGTGCTACGGAGTAAGGCATTCCAGCCTAGTTCCAGTTCCAGTGCGTCTCCGCGTTGGTTCCGTGTCACAGAGCTATCTCACCCCGATGAGCTCCATTCCATGGAGCTAGTTTATCACTGTAAAATTTTACACCTGTATAAATAGAACACTTACACTTTTATTTTTCATTATCGGATATTTTGGCAAGAACGTGGGAAGCAGCAGTTGAGCGGAAGAAACTTCTAGGGTTCTTTCTCTTATCTTTTCTTCTAAATTTCAATTGTTTGCATGATTAAAACTTGTTTGAAGATGTTTAATCAACAAATGAGTGGCTAAATTACCTCATTTTGAGGTTGAGGCTAATTGCATAATTTTGTAATTTCATATTATTTTCAGCTGAATTTTCTTCTCTTATGAATGGTTGTTCTTCTATTCTTGATTTTCATTGTTTTAATGTTTGGCCAGCATTAAGGTAAATTTCTAATCCTAATTTGACTCTGAAAGGAAAATTATTAGGGTAGACTTGGAATAGGGGAATATGTTATTATATTTGCTATAAATTAGAGGTAAGATTTGCGTGCAGGATAGAAATATACATGCAACGTCATATTTGGTTATCAAGGGGAACTATTTTGATTAACCCTAGGATGAGTTACTGCATCACAGAAATGTGTAGTTGCAGGGTTCATAACGGGGTAATTGGCTAGAGGTTCGAGAGACCAGAGTCAGACTCTAATCTTTCCCAACCATCAACCTAAAAGAGAGGGTAGCTGAAGAATAATATAAATTATACATGCTTGTATGTCATGCCTTAACCTTAGACTGTTCTTGCTATTGTTTAAATCAATATTTTTAGATTCATTTAGTGTTACTTTATATATTACTCTTTGTCAACTTTTAATTCATTGTGTTATTTACATACTTGCATAAAGTAATTGTGACTACTAAAGTAGGAAAAATCACTAAGCTACAATCCCTGTGGGTTCGATATCTGGCTTGAAAGAGCCACTATATTACTTGTACGACCATGTGCACTTGCGTGCGTTAGGGCGAAAATAAGTTTTTGGCGCCGTTTCTGGGGACTGGTGAAATTGGTGAAATTTTTTAGTGTTAGTTTTTGCAAGTTTCGTGCAAGTGTTGACAACTTGATCTTAGCTGTTACCCTTGCAGGTATTGAGCAATTTCTGAACGCTGGCAAGAAATAAGGAATCGGTGGACCATTTTTGGAGCCGGAAAGATAGTTTCATTTACAAAGGATAGAAGCTCTAGAAAGGGAGTTGCAGTTGTTACAAAGGGAAATTCTGGAGCAACAACAACATCCACCAGTTGGGCAGACAGAGTTAGTGCCTAAAGTGATGGAAACAAGGCCAGTACGCGAGGTGGCAATCCCACACGCGAATAATGTGACCTCTAGCATCCGCAAGTCGGAGCCAGGAGGTAGATTTGTGCTGAAAAAGAACATGGTGCAGCTACTGCATACCAGCGGACAATTCACAGGTCTCCCTCATGAAGACCCACAGCAACATCTACAAAATTTTCTGGAGATCAGTGACACATACATACCCACGGGGGTATCATCAGATTATGTGAGGCTTACATTGTTCCCATTTTCATTGCTGGGGGAAGCGAAGAGCTGGTTAAAGGCTGAACCACCTAATTCTATTATCACATGGGATGATCTGGCAAAGAAATTCTTAATCAGGTTCTTTCCCTCGGGGAAGACAACAAGGCTTAGAAGTCAGATTCTACGTTTTAAATAGAGAGATGGTGAGAACCTATACCAAGCATGGGAGAGGTTCAAGTCGATGTTGAGAGATTGTCCTCACCACCATTAGTCAAATGACGTGTTGGTGCATACATTTATAAAAGGCTTGTAACCTCATTCCAAAATCATGTTAGATTCTGTAGCTGGTGGGCAAGCTTTGGAAAAGACATATGAGGAGTTGTATACACTATTGAACCGTATTTCACAAGGTAACCCAGAATGGAATGCTGACACAACCCGAGGTAGGGTGAAGAAAGCGGCAGGGGTCTTGGAGGTAGATGAACTCATTGCTATTGCTGAACAGATAGCTGCATTACAAAATCAAATTAACACTCATTCTAGTAACATGAGCTTGGGCAGTCACAAGCTCCAGTCAATGCAGTCCAACAAGTATGGTGTGAAGTTTGTGGTAGCAGTGATCACTCAGCTGATACATGTGGTGCTAATCCAGAAGTAGTTTACTTTGTTGGGAATGCGCAAAGGGGCAACAATCAACAGTATGGCAACAATTACAACCCCAACTGGAGGAACTATCTGAATTTTTCATGGGGCAGTAATAGTCACCAAGGGCAAAGTGCAAATCAGGGTCTATACAGAAACCAAGGGGCTCATCAGAATTTGCAGCCTCAATTCAAAGGGAATAATGCACCTACTCAGTCCAGCAACATTGAGGACATGTTGAAGACCATTATAGCCATCCAAGCTCAGATGCAGGTGTTCACGATTAGTTGCTACGGTTAAAAACCGACACGCAAGTGCACGTGGTCAAACAAGTAATAAAGTGGCTAAGTAGCCAAGTATCGATCCAAGGAGGCTCAAGATATGTAAAATTGCCTAATTTACTATATTTCTATTTAACCTCTAATTATGCTAACAACAATGTAACCAATAGTTAATTGAGTTTTTGTTTCTAAGCTATATACTACAATTAATAACAACTATTTACTTTTGAATTCAGACAATGGATGTGAACATGCCAAGGTTAAGAACAAGTAATGAACTTGATAATCATGATAATTTTTGGTTAATTCTCTTCTTCATGTTGCTATCCAAGAACATTCGCCTAGAAATTAAAACTCTCGTATTTAATTTCACTTTAGAATCATAAACCATCCGTCTACATTTCTGTGATCAAATGCAATTTATGACCTAGCACTACAATTCCGATTCCTAAATTGACTAATACGGCTTTCAAGTATATTTCTATCAGGAAAGCACATCAAAACCCAATTTTCCCAAATCAAGTTAAGAACAATACCCTATTAATTCACAACTTTCCAATTTCTTGCTCTTTCGAGTGAAATTGGACTTTTTAGATGTACATTAATGTTGGCCAATCACTAATGCAGAAAAAACAAGAATTAATAGAACAACATTAAAGAAGAAGAATAAAACCATATCAATTAAAATCAGAATTCATTACACATGTTCAAAACCTCAGTTAGGAAGAGAATTAGCCACTCATTCTTGGATTGATCATCCTCAAATGAGTGTAAATCATACGTACAATTGATAGAAAGAAGAAAGGAAGAGAAGAAATCCCTTAGCTTTTCCAATCTTCAACTGCTGCTAACCCACGTTCCTGCTCTCCACTTCTGAACTCAGTCTAAAAACTAAAAACTCATTAAAATAAACCTAAGTGTGCTATTTATACTAGTGGAAAATTTTTCCCGGAATAACAAGCAACGTGTCACGGAGGCCAACGCGGAGCACTGCCTCCGTGACACGGCGTGGACGCGGACCTTCACTGGAATATCCAGGGTCCGGTAAATTAGCCTCAACGTGGCACGTAGGCCATCGCGGAGGCCTATCTCCGTGCCACGGAGCTGACGCGCAGGCACACTGGAAATTGCCAATTTAATTTATGCTCAGGCAGTGTGCTACCGCGATGGTAGCGTGGCACGGCGCCATCGCGGAGCCCCTATAAACTATGCCTTCCAAGGTCTTTTCCACGCTCGCATCCAAGTCCAACTCCGACATAGATCCAACATGCATTTTAGCTCTTGAAAATCACAATTACCTGCAAAACAAATGCTAATCATGTTGGTTAGTATAAATTCGCATTTTATTACCAATTACATGATATTATATACACATTCCACAACAAACAAGGTAAAAATGATACGTTTGAGTATCACTTGGGCATATAAATCTGCCCAAGATCACTTACCCCACACTTAAATCCTTATTCGTCCTCGAACAACACATACACAAATCATGCAAATTACATCCAAACCTTCGTCACTATGATGCACCAATTTACGATACGGTCATACCGATTATTCAATTTTCGCAAATCATCAAGAAAACATGCTTGGTCGTACAATACACTGACCTTTAATACATCAAAGCTTCCTAGACTTTAAGAATTGATTCTTGATATCGGCAAACTCATGCAAATCAGCTAATCAAGAAATCCGACACGAACATCAATCTTTCATCAAGCATGTGCCCTCACAACTCAAGAGAAACTTCCCCTTTATGTTCATGCAACACACAAACATGCAAGTAGGGGCATATAAAAATTAATTTCACTCTCTCTCCCAAAAGAATTCACATGCATCATGTCATGACCCATAGGCTTGCCCTTAGTGTATTACTCCACTAATATAAAGAAATGCAATATAGGATCACGTAGGACTTTAATGGGTTGTAACGGGGATATGGATCTAGTATAGATATATTGGATTAGCCAATAATAGTCGCTAGCATCCTTAAGCGCCTTTTCAACACATTCCCATCGACTCATGGACATTGTTCCTCTCCTTTCTCTTTTTCTCCCATTCATGCTGGTTTACTTTCATACAGCCCATTTCATCAAACACACTTGACACAAAACTAAGGGTTTTCAAGTACCCTCAATAACATTTAATTACAACAAGTGCCTCTTCAACATCATCCTTTCTTTCTTCACTTTGCTTTTCTTTTTCTTTTCACTCTTTTCACTCTTTAACATTTTGGGAAACATTTTCTGTTCTTTGTAAGCGCTTAAGAGCTTCCTATATACTTTAAGGCCAATGAAAAGACGGAATAAAGCTTAGTTCATACAATTTTGGACAAAAGAAAGAAATCGGCTAAAGGCTCAACGGGCTGACTAGGGTATACAACATATAAAAAGGTAGAATTTGACAAGAAAAAAAAATGGAAACTATCGGTTAAAACAAAGAAATGCCTACATCCTTTCCAACACTACATCTCCTTCATTTCGTTTTGTATACACACCAGGCAAGTTCTAGACAATTCACAATGACATGGAATAGCAAAACCTCACTTCACACTTCATGCACATGCTCGAATCAAGATGCATTCACAGACACTTTAATTAGTCAATTACATGAATTCAAGATTAAGCCTCCATCATAATGAATCAAATTCTCTAGCCTAGGTAACTAAACATATTTACAGAATTGCATGCTTTCAAATGAATCATTTTCACATTTTGAACATCAATTACAACACGCAACAGAATTTTAGCAACCATAAGCAACTACAGTTCATTGATGCAATCCACCAAAGAAAAACTAAAAACAATTAAAAATCCTACTCCTACCAACTACATTTCCCTTAAGACGGTCGTCATCCATCCATCATAGGGAACGGTCACTAACTATGACATCGGTTCAATGGGACTATTCTCGGTAAAAGAACCGAAAACAAACTCCGAGAAACCCAAAAAAAATAAAAATCGGAAAAAAATTTGCAACATATCGATCATTTCGATAGAAAGAAAATATTTACAAGTGCAAAATATTTTCGCAAAAAATTTTGAAAAATATCAATCATGTCGATAGAGAAAACAAAAAAATATTTACAAAATTTACAAAATATTTACAATGGCAACCATACTTAAAAAAAACACACATCATTAACCACACAACAAATATATACACATACATCGCAAACAGTTCACAACAGGGAAAGCACAAACATACCTAAACATCAAGGAAGAATTGTACAGCAATTTAGAGCCTTGACCTAGCACCTAACTACTCCCCACCCCACACTTAAATCGAACACACTCCCCAGTGTTCACAAAAATACAAAGCACAAAATTTTGGGTGGTGGAACTCCCTGCTCAGTCGAAATATTCGACTTCCTCATCCGGTGCTGCGGCCTCATCGCCCATATCTGAATCAGCTCCATCGCCGTCATCGGACTCCACATCAGAGTCCTCACGACGTGTCTCCTCATCAGTAGGGACATCGTCATCAGTCGGCTCCACAAAGGCTGGCCCCACCTTACATAAGGCTCTGGCGTTCTCGCCAAAGGGGTAGTCCAGCTCCAGCTGCCATAATTCCTCCTCGGTGGCTGGTCTCCCACCTATCCGTAGCTGCAGCATCTGCATGCCGAACATACGGGCCATGTACTGATCGTCACGAGCATGTCGCTCGCCCAAAGTCAACACAGGTCCGTGTGTAGTGTCGGGGGCCTTAGTCATTGTCACGTCAAGGGCCCTCCGCTCTAACTGCGGTATGTAATCCAAGGCTTCTTCCTCAATGTCGAGGCCTCGGAGGAAGGTGGTGATGAGTCCGCCAAATCCGTATCTGTGGCCGTGGTGCAGTCTGGCTCTCTTCATGGCGGATATTATGACCGCCCCAACATTAATCTCAATCCCTTTCATAAGGGCATACACCAAGCAGACACGGTCCCGGGTCACATCTGTCATATGGACTCCCGGGATCAAATACGAACACACAATCTTCAGCCATATTCTGGCCTCCCTATTCATCTGCGAATAGGGCAGAGTCTGGTGGTAACCCCTCTCTTTGTGTCTACTCCATCGGGCTGTGGATCGAGCCCCACACAACGTACGTCTGATGTCGGCGTACGGTGGGGTGATGTTTAGCTGGCGGAGTACGTGGGCGTCTGTGTCCCGCGCTCCAACGATGGCATTCAGCTGCTGGGGTTCCAGAGTGACAATCTGCCCTCTGATTTTAATAGTGTGGCTTCTGATGGCGGGGTTCCAATTTGCATAAAATTCCCGGACCAAGTGAAGGTTGCACTCCTTGGGCTCCTGAAAAATAAAGCTGAGCCCAGCTGCTTCGATCCTCTGTACAATGTGAGGGAACTCCTGTGCGAGTGGTTCCCTTGCAATATGTTCCTCCGGGAAGTACTTGTTTTCTTTGTGCTTATTATACCATTTCTTCCCTTCATCAGTGACCCATCTTGTTTCGTATCGGCGGTGTTGGCCGTGCGGAACAGCAGGTGCAGCTGGGACTGCAGTGCCCAGTCTCATCCTTTTCCGTCCGGTGCCTGAGGTAGAAGCACCCTTGCCTTTGTCTTGTCTGCTAGCCATTGTACCTGTCAATTTACACAGACAAGCACAACGTTAAGCTAAAAACTTGTTAGCTTCGGCTAAGGTCGGGTTACACAAAAGGTACCCCACACTTAGTCCTTAACAATATTTACAAAATTTCAGCAAGGATAGCTCTATTTACAACCCCAAACACAAACAACTATACACATATTGCTTAGTGCGTTCACACAAAATTTCGACAGCATTACGGTTAGCGTACTACTCAGACTTCATACAGCTAATTCCCAATCCTACTGTCGCTAACAATTCAACCATCGCACTTCGCAACAAAACAACAACAAAAATAAAAACAACTATAAAAACATTTTATATACAAGCTAATCTAAACAATCCAACCAATTCACGCATTATGCAATTTCCCACAAAAATTCGAGAATTAGTCGTCTTTTAACATTTTCACAATATTTACCACGACTTATCTCAAATAATAAACACACCCCGGCATCGAATTCACCAAACAATCAAGTTGCCCAAGTCAAATTCAACAACCCAAGCCCTAGAATAGAGTTCGACAATCCAATTTCAAATTATTTACATAATCGATAAGTTCAAACGCTAACTACAACAATCCGAACATAATCAATCACAAAATAATTCAATGTCATGTTTAATTTCTACCTAGGGTGATATTTCTCACCTTACATGCCCAAATTTGACAAAAATCGCCAAAATATTGAGTTAGACGATGAAAACATACCTTAGAATTGAAGAACCGAAGAAACTTGACGTTTTTCCTTGCCTATCAACGTGGCACGTTGCTTGGGGAGGGGGAAATGGGTGTTTGGTCGCGGAGGGAAGAGGGAATGGGGAAAATATGGGCGAAATCGGGGTTATATTTAAAGAAAACACGCGGGTCACCCGGAAACCCGGTGTGACTCGGCACTGGATAAGGGGCAACGTGTCACGGAGGGTAACGCGGAGCCCCTCCTCCGTGACACGGAGCCAACGCGTTGGCTTACTGGATTTTTGAAAAATCCAGATTTTGCCTTCAACGTGTCACGGAGGCCAACGCGGAGCATTGCCTCCGTGACACGGCGCCAACGCGCCAGTGCTCTGTTTCACCATTAAATTTAATTTTCATACCTCGCCTCATTTTCTCGATTCCATGTATATTTCCTCTGTTATACCTGAAAATCACCTCACTAAACTAAAATTGGTTAAATTAATAGATTTCCCTAACTAAAATAAAAAAATACTAACTAAAATGCAAATCTAAACCTAATCAAGAAAAGAAAAAGAAAAATAAAAATTATTTACACTAAAAAGAAAGAAAGAAAATATTTTTCACGGGTTGCCTCCCGTGCAGCGCCTGGTTTACCATCGCGGCTCGACGTCCTTTAAGCTCATTTATCTACTAGGGAGATGGACGATTTGTCCCGATCATGATCATCCCCCCAGTAGTTCTCAACCTTATCCGGTGGCCTACCTAGTAACTCTCGGGAATCACTCAATCCATTAGCATTCCCATGATCAATTATGTTGATCACCGAGAGTTCCTTATAAACAGTCGGGAGCTTAGGTACCTTGTACACGTCGAACACTTCGACCTTGTCATGTGCTCGCATCGTGAGTTGACCCGCAGCTACATCAATTAACGCCTTTCCGGTTGCCAAAAAGGGTCATCCCAAAATAAATGGAACTTCAGCATCTGGTTCAAAGTCCAGAACAATAAAATCGACCGGAAAAATGAGGGAGCCTACTTGCACTAACACATCCTCAACAATGCCATCTGGCTTAGCTAAAGACCTGTCTGCTAGCTGCAAGATTACCGTTGTAGGTCTAGGACTCCCTAGACCTAACTTTCTGAATACCGAAGATGGCATCAGATTTATGCTTGCCCCCAAGTCGCATAATCCACGCGCTCGGATACTTTGCCCAATAGTCAGCTGGATAGTAAAACTTCCAGGGTCTTTCAGTTTTGTGGGCAACCTATTCTGAATACGGGAAGTGCATTCCTCCGTTAAAGCTACCGTGGCATACTCAGTCAAACAACTTTTGTTAGCCACGATGTCTTTAATATACTTCGCATATTTTGGCACTCCCTGCAAGACATCAACAAGAGGTAAGTTAACATGTACCTGTTTAAGTACCTCCATGAATTTCTGGAAACACGCCTCCTCCTTGTGTTTCTTAAGTCGTTGAGGGAACGGGGGTGGAGGCCTTTCTGGTTCAGCTTCTTTAGTCTTCCCCTTATCTGAAATATGCTCTCCCTCAACATCTGCTGCTCCTGACTTTTGAGGCGGTCTTTCCGGTTCCACCTCCTTCAACTGTAAACCACTCCTCGTGGTCACTGCATTAACCTGTTTTGGATTAGGATCCGTGTCGCTAGGTAGTCCTCCTCTGGGTCTAGTATTTTGGGCACTAGCAAACTGCCCAAACTGATATTCAAGAGCCTTGGTCGCCAATTGATTATTCTTCACTTCGGCTGCCAATTTGACATAGTCAGCCTGCAATTGTGCCTGATTAGCGATCATGGTTTTGAACATCTCCTCAATAGTCGGTGATGGTGGTGGAGGAGGGGCATTGTGATTTCTGAATTGAGCTTGATAATTTTGTTGCCCTCCTTGGTTTCTGTGCATACCCTGCCCTGAACCTTGTCCATGTTGATTGTTGCTACCCCACAAAAAATTCGAATGGTTCCTCCAATTTGAGTTGTAGCCACTACCAAACTGCTGTTGATTTCTCTGTGCATTGCCCACAAAGTTAACAGAATCAGGATTTGCACCACAGCATTCGGCTGAATGCTCACTACTACCACACACTTCACACCACATCTGTTGAACTGCATTGACTTAAGCTGAAGGCTGGTTCAAATTTATATTGCTGAAGTGAGTGTTTAGCTGATTTTGCAAAGCAGCTATCTGTGCAGCGATAGCTGTGAATCCATCCACTTCAAGCACTCCTGCTGCTTTCCTTGCTCCACCTCTTGAAGTATCTGCATTCCATTCTGGATTGCCTTGTGAAATTCGGTTGAGCAAAGTGTACAGCTCCTTATATGTCTTCTCCAGCGCTTGCCCTCCAGCTGCTGAATCTAACAGAATTTTAGTGTGGGGTTCCAAACCCTCAATAAAAGTGTGTACCAACACCTCATTGGACTGATGATGGTGAGGACAGTCCCGCAACATGGATTTGAATCTTTCCCAGGCTTGATATAGATTTTCCCCTTCCCTTTGTTTAAAACTTAGGATTTGACTCCTAAGTCTGGCTGTTTTACCAGAAGGGAAAAATCTGATAAGAAACTTCCGTGCAAGATCATCCCACGTTGTATAGAGTTGGGTGGTTCAGCTTTTAACCACCTCTTGGCTTCACCAAGTAAGGAAAATGGAAATAAGGTGAGCCGAACATAATCAGGTGACACTCCAGCGGGTATATAAGTGTCACTTATCTCCAAAAAGTTCTGGAGATGTTGTTGTGGATCTTCGTGAGGGAGACCGGTAAATTGCCCGCTTGTGTGCAAAAGTTGCACCATATTCTGCTTTAATTCAAACCTCCCTCCAGGCTCTAGTTTGCGGATGCTAGAATGTACATTATTAGCGTGTGGGATTGCCACCTCGTGAACCGGCCTTGTTGCTGCTTCATCGGGCACTAAAACTGCCCTCACAACTGGTGGATTTGGTTGCTCCATCATAGACTGTTTAAGCAACTGCAGCTTCTTTCGAAGAGCTTCTCTACGTTGACTATGAAATTCACGCTCAGGCTCTAAGTAAGATTCCACCAGATCTTTGTCCCTTGCCAGTGTTCACAGAAACAAAATCTGCAAAATACAGGCTAAGACCAAGTTGTTAACACTTAAGAAAATAAAAATACAAATACAGTAAATTTACACTAAACAAAATTTTACAAATCGCCTAGCCTCCCCGGCAACGGTGCCAAAAACTTGTTCGCGATTAGTTGCTACGGTTAAAAACCGACACGCAAGTGCACGTGGTCAAACAAGTAATAAAGTGGCTAAGTAGCCAAGTATCGATCCAAGGAGGCTCAAGATATGTAAAATTGCCTAATTTACTATATTTCTATTTAACTTCTAATTATGCTAACAACAATGTAACCAATAGTTAATTGAGTTTTTGTTTCTAAGCTATATACTACAATTAATAACAACTATTTACTTTTGAATTCAGACAATGGATTTGAACATGCCAAGGTTAAGAACAAGTAATGTGATAATCATGATAATTTTTGGTTAATTCTCTTCTTCATGTTGCTAGCCAAGAACATTCGCCTAGAAATTAAAACTCTCGTATTTAATTTCACTTTAGAATCATAAACCATCCGTCTACATTTCTGTGATCAAATGCAATTTATGACCTAGCACTACAATTCCGGTTCCTAAATTGACTAATACGGCTTTCAAGTATATTTCTATCAGGAAAGCACATCAAAACCCAATTTTCCCAAATCAAGTTAAGAACAATACCCTATTAATTCACAACTTTCCAATTTCTTGCTCTTTCGAGTGAAATTGGACTTTTTAGATGTACATTAATGTTGGCCAATCACTAATGCAGTAAAAACAAGAATTAATAGAACAACATTAAAGAAGAACAATAAAACCATATCAATTAAAATCAGAATTCATTACACATTTTCAAAACCTCAGCTAGGAAGAGAATTAGCCACTCATTCTTGGATTGATCATACTCAAATGAGTGTAAATCATACGTACAATTGATAGAAAGAAGAAAGGAAGAGAAGAAATCCCTTAGCTTTTCCAATCTTCAACTGCTGCTAACCCACGTTCCTGCTCTCCACTTCTGAACTCAGTCTAAAAACTAAAAACTCATTAAAATAAACCTAAGTGTGCTATTTATACTAGTGGGAAATTTTTCCCGGAATAACAAGCAACGTGTCACGGAGGCCAACGCGGAGCACTACCTCCGTGACACGGCGTGGACGCGGACCTTCACTGGAATTTCCAGGGTCCGATAAATTAGCCTCAACGTGGCACGGAGGCCATCGCGGAGGCCTATCTCCGTGCCACGGAGCTGACGCGCAGGCACACTGGAAATTGCCAATTTAATTTATGCTCAGGCAGTGTGCTACCGCGATGGTAGCGTGGCACGGTGCCATCGCGGAGCCCCTATAAACTATGCCTTCCAAGGTCTTTTCCACGCTCGCATCCAAGTCCAACTCCGACATATTTCCAACATGCATTTTAGCTCCTGAAAATCACAATTACCTGCAAAACAAATGCTAATCATGTTGGTTAGTATAAATTCGCATTTTATTACCAATTACATGATATTATATACACATTGCACAACAAACAAGGTAAAAATGATACGTTTGAGTATCACTTGGGCATATAAATCTGCCCAAGATCAGCAGGCTGACCAAGTAAAATTGGCAGATGACATGAAAAATCAATAGTTAGCTACAAAGGCTTCGGAGATTCAGCTGGGAAAGTTAGCTGGAGCACAGAATACCAGACCCCCGGGTGGGTTTCCAAGTGATACAGACACCAATCCCAAGCAGGTAAAGTTGTCACCATCAGAAGTGGAAAACAATTGAAGGAGTTGGTACTCGAAAAGCCAACACACCAAGCTGAAACAACAGAGAAGACTGAAGAGAATGATAAGGATATGGGGATTGGAAAGTCAATAGAAAATGAAAAGTCACAACCACCACCCCCATTCCCGCAGAGAGTGAGGAAGCATAAGGAAGAAGCATGCTTCAAGAAATTTATGGAAGTGTTGAAGAAGGTACACATTAATCTTCCTTTGGTAGATGTTTTGCAATGAATTCCTAAGTATGCCAAGTACATAAAGGATGTCGTGGAAAACAAGAGCAGACTGACGGAATATGCCATGGTTGCACTTACTGAGGAGTGCACCTCTCAGATACAAAATAGATTGCCTACAAAGCTCAAAGATCCAGGAAGTTTTACTATCCAGATCACTATTGGGTAGTCCATTAGAGCTCGTAGTTTATGTGATCTAGGATCGAGCATTAACTTGATGCCTACATCTATGTTCAAGAAGTTGGGTTTGGTAGTCCAAGACCCACCACGATAATTTTACAGCTAGCCGATCATTCATTGGCGAGGCCAGATGGAATTGTGGAGGATGTGCTAGTGCAAGTGGGCTCCCTTATTTTTCCGGTAGATTTCATAATCCTTGATTTTGAGCCAGACTAGAAAGTCCCATTTATTTTGGGATGTCCCTTTTTGGCAACCGGACGAGCTCTGATAGATGTAGCTGCTGAGCAGCTAACCATGAGAGCCCATGATAAGGTGGAAGTATTTGATGTCTACAAATCCATGAAGCTACTGGCTATTTATGAAGAGTTGCCCGCCATCACTATTGTTGACCAAGAGTCCGCACTTCAGCTTATTGGCCCAAATGATCCCTTGGAAAGAGCATTGGTGGAACATGATCAATTAGGGGATGTTGCAATGTATGAAATGGTGCAAGCTCTGAATGAGGCTAAAATGTTCTTTCAAAAGCAGGAGTTTGAGCCCTTGCAGCGGTCCTTAGAGCTCCACCAAAGCCATCAATAGAGGAGGCACCCAAATTGGAGCTGAAAAAGTTGCCTCCACAACTTCAGTATGTATTTTTGGGAGAAGCTGACACATTTTTGGTCATTATTTCAGTAGAACTAACAAATTCACAGGTTCAAGAAGCGTTAGTGGTTCTGAAAAGGAGAAAGAGAGCCATAGGATGGCAAATGTCAGACATCCATGGAATTTGTCCAGCTTTCTGGATGCCCAAGATATTGTTGGAGGAAGAATCTAAACCAATTGTCTAACATCAAAGAAGGTTGAACCCAGTAATTAAAGATGTAGTGAGGAAGGAGGTGATTAAGTGGCTATATGTAGGAGTGGTGTATCCTATCTCTAACAGTGAGTGGGTCAGCCCGATTCAATGTGTCCCAAAGAAAGGGGGCATGAAATATGTCACTAATGAGAAGAATGAGTGATTCCCACTCTCACAGTCACAGGTTGGAGGATTTGCATGGATTATAGGAAACTAAATGAGGCCACCTGTAAGGATCACTATCCCATACCATTTATCGACCAAATGTTGGATAGACTCGCAGGCTAAGAGTGTTATTTCTTTCTAGACGGCTATTCTGGCTATAATCAAATAGCTATAGCCCAAAGAAGATCAGGAGAAGACCACATTTACCTGTCCCTATGGGACATACGCCGTCAAGTGTATGCCCTTTGGGTTATGCAATGCACCAGCCACTTTCCAGGGATGTATGATGGCTATATTTCATGACATGGTGGAAGACTAAGTTGAGGTATTTATGGATGATTTCTCTATTTTTGGTAACTCGTTTGTTGTATGTTTGCAGAATTTGGACAGGGTCTTGGCGAGGTGTGAAGACACAACCTAGTGCTAAATTGGGAGAAGTGTCACTTTTTAGTCAAGGAAGGCATTGTTCTTGGCCAAAAAGTGTCACAAAGAGGTTTGGAGGTTGATCGCGCAAAGGTTGAGGTGATTGAGAAGCTGCCACCACATATATCTGTTAAAGGTGTCCGCAGTTTCTTAGGACATCCTGGGTTTTATAGACGGTTCATTCAGGATTTCTCAAAGATCTCTAGACCAATGTGCCGACTACTAGAAAAAGATGTGAAGTTTGAGTTTGGCGCAGAATGTGTTAAAGAATTTGAGGAGCTAAAGAAGAAGCTGGTGGAAGCTCCCATTCTCATTGCTCCTAACTGGGAACGCCCATTTGAGCTGATGTGTGATGCCAGTGATGTGGTTGTGGGTGCAGTATTGGGGCAGAGGAGGGAAAAGATTTTTCACTCGATATACTATGCAAGTAAAACTCTAGATGCTACTCAGGAGAATTATACATTCATAGAGAAGGAGATGCTGGCACTTGTTTATGCATTTGACAAGTTCAGGTCCTATCTGGTTGGGACGAAGGTGGTGGTATACACAGATCATGCTGCAATCCGGTACTTATTCAGCAAGAAAGATGCAAAGCCCAGGTTAATTAGGTGAATATTATTGCTGCAAGAGTTTGACTTGGAAATCCAAGACAGGGAGGGTAGTGAAAACTAGGTAGTAGATCACCTGTCACGACTAGAGGATAGGTCACATGTGAATGAGGTTGGGCGCATCCGAGAAGAGTTCCCTGATGAGCAACTCTTGGCACTAAGTGAGGCGGAACTTCCTTGGTATGTAGATATAGTAAACCCGATAGTAAGTGAAGTGTACCCACCAAAGGCAACCACTCAACAAAGAAAGAAGCTAAAGCACGAGTCCCGGTACTATATGTGGGATGATCCATATTTATTCAAGCAAGGACCAGATCAAGTGATGAGACGGTGCATTCCATAGAGTCAGATAGTTGAAGTGTTGAGAAGCTATCATTCATCGTCGTATGGCAGTCATCATGGAGGAGAGTGCACCGCTCATAAAGTGCTCCAGTCCGATTTCTTTTGGCCAACTTTATTCAAGGATGCAGCAACATATGCCAAGTCTTGTGATCAGTGCCAGAGAACGGGGACAATCAGCAGGAAACATGAGATGCCATTGCATAATACTTGGAAGTTGAGGTATTCGACGTGTGGGGGATATATTTCATGGGGCCCTTTCCACCGTCGTTTGGTAATCAATATATTCTGGTAGCAGTAGATTATGTTTCCAAATGGGTTGAGGTCACAACTTTTCCCACCAATGATACGAAGGTAGTGGCCAAGTATGTGAAGAAGTAGAGGTTTACCAAATTTGGAACCCCACGAGCTATTATTAGTGATGGAGGTTCACACTTTGTTAATACTTGGTTCCGAAATTTGTTAGCTAAATTTGGAGTTCGGCATAAAGTGGCTACAGCATATCACCCTCAAACTAGCGGGCAGGTAGAAGTGTCAAACAGGGAAGTCAACGGAAAACTGTGAATACTCAACGAAAGGATTGGGCAAGCAAATTAAATGATGCTTTGTGGGCATATAGAACTACTAATAGCACGCCAATTGGGACTTCACCTTATTGGTTAGTTTATGGGAAGGTATGTCACAAACCTATGGAGCTTGAACATCAGGCATACTAGGCTATGCGCAAGATGAACATCGATCCTGAGTTAGCTAGGAGAAAATGGTTGTTGCAATTGTGTGAGTTGGATGAGTTTCGTTGGCATTCATATGAGAGTTCTAAGTTGTACAAAGAAAAAACTAAGAGGTGGCATGACAAGAATATAGTGCCTCAAATCTTTGAGCCTAGACAGATGGTGTTGCTATTCAACTCCAGGTTGAAGTTAATCCTAGGAAAGATGAGATCTAAGTGTTCTGGACCATTTGAGCTAGCGAGGATGACCCCGTACAGGGCAGTTGAATTGTGGCAGGAAGATAAAAGTGCCACATTCTTAGTAAATGGTCAGAGGTGTAAGCACTACTAGGGTGAGGGAGTAAATCAAGAAAAGACGTCTATCATCTTATATGATGAATGAACGTGAACTGGATCATGCCACGACGGTAAATCAGGCATCGCACGGGAGGCAACCCGTGAATGTAATGTAATAATTAGGAATTACTTTTGAAAAAAACAAAAAAAATGCAAAAGTCGTGCCACGACATAAACTACGACACTGGGTGGGAGGCAACCCACTATTTTATAACTCATTAGTGTTTTTGGATGATTTTCAGGATGTACAAAGGTCAAACGAAATTTAAGGACGTGTATGCAAAGGTAAGTGTTTGGAAAAATAAGGACCAAGAAACAGTGAGCCCGCGCATTTGCTCCGTGGCACGGAGCTGATGCTTCGTGTTAGCCTTCGTGCCACGTTGAGGTATATTTTGCGACGGGTTTACTTAAATAGCCGGGTTGGCCCGTCCAAAATCCCTTCCTTTTAACCCCAAAATCAGCACTTCAGCCCCATTTTCTCCCATTACCTCCGCGAGAAAACCCCCATTCTCTCTCCCCTCTTGAGCGTGCCACGCCTAGACAGTAAAGATTCATCCCATCTTCTTCACAACTAAGATTAATAGGTATATTTTAGTGTTTTTCTTCCTTTCTTATTCGAATTTCTTGGCATGAACACATAGTTAAGCCAAAGTCAACCCTAAGTCATGGGCACTTGATTGAATCAAGTTTTTGTTGGTTAATCATGAAGTTAGTTGATGGTAATTTATCTATGCACTCGATAATGGCATGACTTGTTGCATTTTTTATATTACCTACATGTTCGGGTGCTTGATGGGTTGAAGGAAGAAGAAAAAGGGGGGGGGGAGGGGGAAACAGAAATTGGGAAATTCATGCTTATGTTCTTAAAATTGGCATAGAAACTAAGTATGGGGTGCTTGAAAGGTTGGAGGGAAGATGACAAAGGAAAAGTGAAAAACAAAAAAAAGAGGGAATTCATGCCTAAATTCTACAGTTAGTGTGCAAATTGCTACATATCCCATTTTGCATAATCTCTATTGTGGAAAATGATATCCTCTGTAAATGCGAGCATGTAAAATCAAAAGGGTAAGTGTTATTAAGTGCAAGTTTCCAACTTCTTGAAGTCTGAGTAAAGTAGTATTAACTTCATGAAATTTCTTGAGTCATGGACAAGAGTAGTTTGATTGTACGAAGTTAGAGTAGTACAAGATAATTGCCACATGTAATGTTTCAAATGCAATGCGCCTTTAGAGAAAATGCTATATAATGTTGTGTTTTCTTTATCTTGTCAAAGTGGTGATTCTGATTAATTTTGGGAGTAACTAGTCATTGAAGTGTAAAGAAGGGGAAGTTTGAGTACCCGAATGACTATGACTAGTGAAACCATGCTAGCAACTAAGTGTGGGGTGACCAACCGAAGCCCTGCCTTAGTGTTGGCTAGACATGTTTGTTACTGGCAAATTTAGTGTATGCTTTAGGCTGAATAGGAACAATGTTGGCTAGACAGGATAAGGGAAAAGGTGTCTCAACCTCTGGCATAGGCAGAAAAAGGCACCGAATGGGCTCAGCTATGCCAGCATCCCCACCAGTTCCTAGGGACCAGGAAAGGCGGTTCGGTACTATATGGGTGATGGAGGAAGGTAAAAAGTGGTATGGAAAGCATAAGGAGTCAAAATACTTCCTTGAGGAGCAAATTGACCGGGACAGTTTGGCACAAGAGTTCCCTCGGATACTGCACAGGATACACGCCTTGGGCATGGACTTCATCTTTAATGCGTCCAGGGAGTGTAATTTACACATGGTGCGGGAATTCTACGTGAATCGGGACCCAATCATTCGCAGCCCCACAATCAAGATCCGAGGGTAGGTGGTTCCCTTGGAGGCTCATCACTTAAATTCCATCTTGGGGACACCTGACGCAGACCTACATCCACTCCGCCAGCTGAACATCACCCCACCATATGCTGATATCCAACACACATTATGCGGCCAAAAATCAACAGTCGGGTGGAGGCACCACAAAGAGAAAGGGTACCACCAAACATTGCCCTATTCGCAGATGAACAGGGAGGCCCGAGTGTGGTTGAAGATTGTTTGCACTTGACTCATTCTCAGGGTGCATATGACTGATGTCACCCGAGACAAAGTTTGCCTGGTATACGCCTTGATGAAAAACGTGGAAATTAATATCGGGGCGGTGATATATCAGCGATGAAAAAGGCAAGGCTGCATCAGGGGCACAGGTATAGGTTTGGCGGTCTACTCACCACCTATCTCAAAAGCCATGACATTGAAGAGGAGGCTCTAGACTACAGATCGAGTGTAGAATGGTGCGCTTTGGATGTGACCAAGACTAAGGCGCTAGACACCACATACAGGCCAGTGCTCACGTTAGCCGAGCGACATGGTCGAGATGATTTCTATGCAGCCAGGATGTTTGGACTGCAAATGCTGCAGTTGTGTATTGGTGGACGACCTGCAAAAAAGGATGAATTATGGTAGGTCGACATGGACTACCCGATGAACGAGAATGCCAGAGCCATGTGCAGGATTGGCCCAGCATTTGTAGAGCCGGTGGATGATGATGTACCCACCGATGAGAAGAGTCGTCGGGAGGACTCAGACATTGATTCAGATGAAGATGAGGGAGATGACTCGGACCTCGGTGATGAGGCCTTGCATCGGATGAAGAAATTGAACCAATTAATTGATCAGGAAGTCTTTACCACCCTAACTCTGTTTTTTCATTGATTTGCAGTTTAAGTGTGGGGTGGTTATTTTATGTTTGTTTATTTGTGTGGTTCTATGACTGTGGAATGTATAAACTGGTTTGTAATAGCTAGTAATCTCTGTTCCTAGAGTGCTCTGTTGCTTGTGATTATTTTTCATGCTTTGGTTTTCTTAGCTTTTATTTTCGGTGCTTTTCCCGAGGATAGTCCCTTTGAACCGAACATAAATAATTTTTTTTGAGTCATAGGTAGAGACTGTTCCCTATGATGGATGGATGATGACCGTCTTAAGGGAATTTAGTCACGTGAGGAAATAGAAAATAAAACCATCACTATTGGGCTAAAGCACTTCACTTGGTTAGATGCTAGACTTCATGGAACATACATTTATACAAGCAAATGGTAAGGAGAAAATGGTAGGATCACATAGGTTGTGGTGTTTAACTCTAAATTGCAAAATTGTAGGCTTAATTGTGCTTGTCACTCAATATGGATGAAATCATGAAAGGAGTCTAAGCTAACCAAAAGTGACCCTCTGTGCCATGTGTGGTGAGACCTAGTTGTATTTCTTGCAAACTAACGCCTAGAATTTTCTTTGCATGTACAAAAAGCTGGAAGAGGCATTATGCTCAGAGGATATGATTAAGACACTTCTTTGTGAACCTAGATAGTTGACCCATCTCATTCATTGTCCCTGACCTTGATAATTGTCCCTAGTGAGCCCCGTTTGAGTCTTTAAGCCTAATTTTATTGGAACAACCTCACTAAGAAGCCTTACCCCATTTGTTTGAATGGCCACAATGTCGCTTTGATCCAAATAGATCCTATTGCTCTTTATAGAGACGATATTTTAAAGGAGGAAGAGTAAAAGGGGGAGAAGGGGTGTGTGTACTTCATTTGTTAATCATAAGTTATATATATACATGAAAAAAATAAAATAAAATATAAATAAATAAATAAATATAAATATAAATAAATATATATATAAATATATATATATTTATATGATGTATATACTTATACACATGTGTATATATAGTCTATTGATGAGTTTAAGCCAAGGGTACACACTCTGTACATCTACGAGGACACTTTGAACGGAGTTAGAGTGAAAGGCGAAAGAAGTAAGTTACTGAAAAGCAAATTGTGTAATTTTCTTAAAGTGCATAGGGATAAGAGTCATACAACCCAAAAAATCCTATCAGTCCCTTAGCCGACATTACAACCTGGAAAAAGCCCTTTTGATCCTACAAGTGATGTTATGCTCAATTGAGTTGTACACTAAAGGCAAATTCATGATGCATTAGATTTTCTTGAAATAATCTTTAGAGTGTGAGTGATTCAGTACATAATGTCCTTAATTGTGATTATCTTGATTTCATGGAAATAGAATCATTGTACGTCAGTGAGGGGCACATAATGGTGGTTTGGTTAAGCTAATACTTCACTATTATGATTCAACATGTTGGCCAGATTTTCAGTTGAAAAGTTATTCATTAGGGATTGTGCGATTCTGCTCATGAAAATGGTTAGTGAAGACCATGCTTGATGAAGTGAATTGTACTCCATGATTAAAGTGTTTAGCACAACTACGTGTCAGTTACTTTGGTCCTCTAATGATGATAATGTTGTTGAAATCATGTCGAGGATACTAAAAGCTTTTCCGAGGAAGAGCAAGGTTACAAGTGTGGGGTGGTGATCTTGGGCGTATTTATACGACCAAACTCCATATTTTTAACCCTTCGGGAGTCCAGCTTAGGATAATATTGATGTATTCACACATGTTTGGAGTAATTATGGTTGTTTTTCCTTTTCAGGTTAATAATGGTGTTGTGACTATTTGCAAGTGGATAAGACAAAGATATCAGCGGAAAGAGCGAGTTAAACTTCCAATGGGAATATGGAAATATTTGGAGAGCGTTAACACTGAGCTGAAAGTTCACCATCGTGTCACGTTAAGGATGGTTCGCATTGAACAACGTGCCACAATGCATGGGTAGCGGAAGAAATTTTTGAATTTGGAAGGCGCAAAACAGTGAGGCTATGCGATGGCTGATCTTGGGCAACATGGCATGCCCAAGGGATACTTTACAACTTAGTTTTGTCTTGTTTAGCTACTTATTTATATACATTCTCATGTAATTTTATGTAAATGTGAATATATATCCTAACCAACATGATTAGTTCTTGTTTTTGTAGGTATCAAATGAATTTGAGGAACTAATCCATGAGTTGGTGAAGTGGAGGAATGGAATCGGAAGTAAAACGCGAACGTCGACAAGGAGGAAGCGCCAAAAAGCCCACCTGCGCGTTGGCAACATGCCACGATAGGCAGGCTGCGCGACCATGGCGTGCCACGACCCGTAACGCACTGCACAAGCAGCGTGCCACGCTTCTAACGTGGCAGGGGGCTGCCTGGCATGTATTTTACGCGATTTCCAGAATGCCTACGCGATGCCTCCATGTCACGGAGGCATATTGGCGTGATAACCTCCGTGCCACGGAGCTATTTCATGCTGGGCATAATTTTGTACGATCTCATTTACTATAAATAGGTCCCTTAGCTCCTAAAATCATTTAGTCATGATTTATTTCTGAAAAACTGCCAAGGAGTGAGGGAGAAGTGGGAGAACTCACCTAGGGTTCTTAAATTTCATCTTCTCTTCTATCAATTCTTGTAAGTATGTTACTTTAATTACGTTTTCTTGTAATTATACGAACATGAGTGGCTAGAACTCTCCCTCTAGGGTTGAAACCACATGGTATGATTGTGAATACATGATTTTGTTTTGGTTTTAAGTTATTAATTGTTGTTTTGTCTTACATTCTTAATTATGGTTGTTTTTAGGATTGATCACCATGAAAACACACACGTTACACCTAGATTAAAGCTTGAGAAAGCAAGCCTAGGAAAGAACAAAGAATGTAGGGAGCAAGTTTGTATCTTACGATATAATTCGCGGTTAGGATAAGAAATTATACCTAATTTGCCTTGCTTGGTTACTAAATCGGGATGAGTTATACACCAACTTAGAATTATCACATCACCACTAGAAGAAGTAGTTTTGAAGCTAAGTTGAGTTAAATGATTAGAGGTATGAAAGTCCCTAATCAAGAGCATAAACCCCGCAAACCACATCAACGTAATTAAATTGCCCAAGAACTAGAATGTCACATCCCCGCCCAACGATGCGTTGTGAGGCTAGTTTTTCGTGTTTAGAGGCTCGAAATACCATGAACATGCAATCTTAATTATGTGAGACGACAATTGATAATTCTATACTTAAACCATTACAAAGCGTAGTATCGCATGATTATCTGGCTTTAGCTCTAGTTGCTCCTTGAATGTTTTCAGAGTATTTCGATAACCACCCTAGTCTTAATTAAACTTTATCAAAAAAGTATAAATCAACACTTGTGAAAGTTAATATCACACTTGAACTTGATAATTAGCTGAATTGGTCCAGTCCCTGTGGGTTCGACATCCGGCTCTTAAAAAGGGCCACTGTATTACTTGTACGCCCCGTACACTTGCGGGGCATCAAGTTTTTGGCGCCGTTGCCGGGGACTCGGCTAAGTTTAGTAAATTTTTCTGTTTTTGTGTGACTTTAAATTTCCTTAAGTGTTGAAAAAAATTTATTAGTTTTAAATTTATTTTATTTTTAGTTTTTAGTCTGATAATCTTCTTTACATGACATCATGGAACACAAATGGGTTGAATGGTGGATACTCATATTTTGGTGAGTCCTGTCTGAATTGTGGAGGACCCCACTTATAGCAAAACTGTAACACTTGCAATATATGTGGTGGTCAAGATGGCCATGGGGATGGCTGTCCGAATGCATACTCCCCTCCCCCAAGCCCCTACTGTGATCCTTCTGTTGTTTTTGATGAGTGCAGGAATGATGAAAAGGAGGACTTGGAACACCAAGCTCAAATAGAAAACATGTTGAAATAGGTCCTTGGGCAGACAGAAGCAGTGAGGGAGCAGATGGAAGTATTAGGAATTCAGACTAAGGAAAATGGAGAGGCCTTAGAAATGATAAGCGTCAAGATCATGGAGATGATGGTTGAGGCTGAAGCTTGCGCTTATTTGCAAATAACGGTTTTATGCAATACTTAAGAGGGATTGCAAGGAGAAGAAAAGGGTGAGTTCTTGGAAGAAGCTCAACAATTAGAAGCTCCTGAGAGTCCCCGTGATGATCTCACACATATGGAAAATCCATTCATGAAAGAAGAGATAGAGTATCCCCCATTTGACATTAATGGAGAGATAGATGTTGATGCGGAGAAGGTGTATACAAGTAAGGAGGTCAAGCACAATGCAGTTTCAGAGTTGAGGTGTATTGTACCCCACTCGAAGCATTTTTTGACATTAAGTTTGGTTGACAACCTAGAAATAGAGTCTTCCAAGCTTATAGAGAAATGTCTAGAGGAGGAACAAGCCCCGTATATTCTGAAATTTGCTGACTCGGAGAGACAAAATGACTTCTCTTACTTAAGGGCCAATAAGTGCAAAAGGCAACATCTACTGCTTGGTCCTTTCATTTTTTCACCACCACCCCCGGAGCATAAGAGGAAACTAGAGAAGAAATTAGGGGTGAGATTCATATCCTCAAGGTGGAGGAAAAAGTGGTGAAACTTGATACGTCATGCCGCGACGTAAAATTAGGCGCTGCTTGGGAGGCAACCCAAGGGTACCATTTTAATTTCTTGCATTTGAGTTGATTTTATTTATTTTTCATCTTGTGTTGTTTTGGTGGAAAGTTAAGCACAAATGGAGGGGAAGTCTGAGTACCCGTGGAGGAGGAAGCTAACAAGTATGGAAGAGAAAAAGTGTGGGGTCAAACACCCACTTGGGCAAAATTTGAAGAAAAGCATGCTATTAGCTAGGCCTAGAGGCCTGAGGGAATAATTCTCATCCTGTTTAATTTTAATTTGATGCTATGGGGACATAGCATGATTCAAGTGTGGGGTGAGGAAAATTTCAAAATTTTTGTTCTTAACAATTTTTGGTGAATGTAATGCTTGTGAGAAATATTTGAAAAAATTTTTTGTGAGTCAAGCATGACTTCACCACCCGTTGGTTTTTGTTTTCGGTTCTTTTCCGACAGGGGGTCTGTGAACCGAAGAATAAATTTTTTTTCTTTGTTTGTATATAATGTTTTTAGTCATAGTTAGAGACTATTTCTGACGACGGATGGATGACGACCGTCTTGAGGACAAATTAGTCTGTAGGTTGGTTTTTGAACCCGTAGCTAATTGATGGCTTGATGTTCTTGTTATGTGCTATACATGATTGTAGTGGTTAGTGTTGAAGCATGTAAGAAGTGTTTAACTTTGTTTGAGACACTTAGGCTTTTGAATTTGACTCGATGTGATTGAAGCTTAATTTTTAATTCTTGTGATTAGCTGAGTAAAAGTCTGTTGAATGTGTCGTGAATTGAGCATGTGCTGTGAGCGTAGGTTTTTCGAATATTCCGTGCTATTGTGGAATGTCTAGAACTTGCCTGGTGTGTATATAAAAAGAAATGATGTGGATTGTATGAGATGATTTAGGCATTTCTTTGCATGAACCTAATTTTTATCCCTCACTTTACCTATCTTGAATGTTGAATCCTAGTGAGCCCCATTGAGCCTTGAGCCTATTCTGTGATAGCTACAACATAAGCTTAATCCTTTTTCTTTCATTAGCCTTGAATTTGATCAAAAACTCCTAAGCGCGTAAGGGGAAAATATCCGAAAGAGTGAAGGAGTGAGAAGCATAAAAAAGAAGGAAAAGTAGCAGTTGTAAAAGTTGAGAAAGGTCAAGGGTGCACTTGTTTGAAACTGCCTGAGTATTGGTAGGGAGTAAGAAATAAATGAATGAAAAAGTTGTTTAAGTACTCCTTACTAATAAGCTGAGTGTGCTTAAAGAAATGGGAACAAGAAGAGAAAATTCAAGAGTGAAAAGAATTAGGAGGAAGTAAGAAAAGAGATGTCCTTAATGAAGGTTGAAGTTATTAAAAGCGCTTGGGTAAGATAGCCACTATTACTGGCCAGAATAGTACCTACCCGTCCCTTAGCTTACATTACAACCCATTAAGTCCTACTTGATCTTATGTTTATACATCCTTAAATTAGTGGAGTAAAACACTAAGGACAAGCTTATAGTTCACTACTTGATGCATGTGAATTCTTTGAGAGAGTGAGTGTAATTCTATTCATATACCCATACCTGTTGTGTTTTAAAAACTTGCGAGTAAAAATGGGTAACTCTCTTGTTGTGAGGGAACATGTTTAATGAAAGATAACATTCATGTCGAATTTCTTGATCGGTTGATTTTCATGAGTTTGCTAAGATTGAGAGTCGATTCTTGAGGTTAGGAAGTCTTAACATAGTTGTATTTCATTTTAATGACTACATCGTGCATGCTCTATTTTTAACTTGTTATCTCAAATAATCATTATAGCCGTAGCTTTAATTTTCTTGCTAAATTAGTTATGTGTGAGTCTTCATTTACATAAGATGTAAAAGGGTTGTTCAAGGACGAAAAAGGCTTTAAGTGTGGGGTAAGTGATCTTGGGCAAAATGGCATGCCCAAGGGATACTTTAAACTTAGTTTTGTCTTCTTTAGCTATTTATTTATATACATTCTCATGTAATTTTATGAAATGTGAATATATATTCTAACCAACATGATTAGTTCTTGTTTTTGTAGGTTTCAAATGAATTTGAGGAACTAATCCATGAGTTGGTAAAGTGTAGGCATGGAATCGGAAGTAAAACGCGAACGTCGGCAAGGAGGATGCGCGAAACAGCCCACCTGCGCGTTGGCAACGTGCCACGGCAGGCAGGCTGCGCGACCATGGCGTTCCACGGCCCCTAACGCGCTACACAAGCAGCGTGCCACGTTGCCAACGCGGCAGGGGACTGCCTGGTATGTATTTTATGCGATTTCCAGAATGCCTACGTGATGCCTCCATGTCACGGAGGCATATTGGCGCGATAACCTCCGTGCCACGAAGCTATTTCATGTTGGGTATAATTTTGTACAATTCTCATTTACTATAAATAGATCCCTTAGCTCCTAAAATCATTTAGTCACGATTTATTTCTGAAAAACTGCCAAGGAGTGAAGGGAGAAGTGGGAGAACTCACCTAGGGTTCATTAATTTCATCTTGTCTTCTACCAATTCTTGTAAGTATGTTACTTTAATTATGTTTTCTTGTAATTATACGAACATGAGTGGCTAGAACCCTTCCCTCTAGGGTTGAAACCACAAGATATGATTGTGACTACCTAATTTTGTTTTGGTTTTAAGTTATTAATTGTTGTTTTGTCTTGCATTCTTAATTATGGTTGTTTTTATGATTGATCACCATGAAAACACACACGTTACACCTAGATTAAAGCTTGAGAAAGTAAACCTAGGCAAGAACAAAGAATGTAGGGAGCAAGTTTGTATCTTACGATATGATTCGCAGTTAGGATAAGAAATTATACCTAATTTGCCTTGCTTGGTTACTAAAACGGGATGCGCTAGACACCAACTTAGAATTATCACATCACCACTCAAAGAAGTATTTGTGAAGCTAAGTTGAGTTAAATGATTAGAGGTATGAAAGTCCCTAATCAAGAGCATAAACCCCGCAAACCACATCCACGTAATTGAATTGCCCACGAACTAGAATGTCACATCCATGCTAAACGATGTAGTTGTGAGGCTAGTTTGTTGTGTTTAGAGGCTCGAAAGACCATGAAAATGCAATATTAATTATGTGAAACGACAATTGATAATTCCATACTTAAACCATTACAGAGCGTAGTATCGCATGATTATCTTGCTTTAGCTCTAGTTGCTCCTTGAATGTTTTCAGAGTATTTAGATGACCACCCCTAGACTTAATTAAACTTTATCGAAAAAGTCTAAATCAACACTTGTGAAAGTTAATATCACACTTGAACTTGATAATTAGCTGAATTAGTCCAGTCCCTGTGGGTTCAACATCCGGCTCTTAAAAAGGGCCACTGTATTACCCTTACGACCCGTACATTTGCGGGGCATCAATGTCCCCGTGGCACGGGGAGACTTGTCGTGTTAAGCTCCATGCCATGGAGCTTGGATTTTCCAAATATGCCACATTCCAGTGAAGGTCTGCGACAACCCCGTGGCACGGAGCTGAATCTCCGCGTTCGCCTCCGTGCCATCAAGGAAGGCATTCTAGCCCAGTTCCAGTTCTAGTGCATCTCCGCATTGGCTCTGTGTCACGGAGCTGTCTCACCGCGATAAGCTTCGTGCCACGGAGCTAGTTTATCACTATGAAATTTTACACCTGTATAAATAGAACACTTAGACTTTTATTTTTAATTATCGGATATTTTGGCAAGAACATGGGAAGCAGCAGTTGTGCTGAAGAAAATTCTAGGGTTCTTTCTCTTATCTTTTCTTCTAAATTTCAATTGTTGGCATGATTAAAACTTGTTTGAAGATGTTTAATCAACAAATGAGTGGCTAAATTACCTCATTCTGAGGTTGAGGCAAATTGCATGATTGTGTAATTTCATATCATTTTCAGCTAAATTTTCTTCTCTTATGAATGGTTGTTCTTCTATTCTTGATTTTCATTATTTTAATGTTTGGCCAGCATTAAGGTAAATCTATAATCCTAATTTCACTCTGAAAGGAAAATTATTAGTGTAGACTTGGAATAGGGGAATATGTTCTTATCTTTGCTGTAAATTAGAGGTTAGATTTGCGTGCATGATAGAAATATACCTACAACGTCATATTCGATTATCAAGGGGAACTATTTTGATTAGCCCTAGGATGAGTTACTGCATCACAGAAATGTGTAGTTGCAGGGTTCATAACGGGGTAATTGGCTAGAGGTTCGAGAGACCAGATTCAGACTCTAATCTTTCCCAACCATCAACATGAAAGAGAGGGTAGCTGAAGAATAATATAAATTATACATGCTTGCATGTCATGCCTTAACCTTAGACTGCTATTGCTATTGTTTAAATCAACATTTTTAGATTCATTTAGTGTTACTTTATGTATTACTCTTTGTCAAATTTTAATTCATTGTTTTATTTACATACTTGCGTAAAGTAATTGCGACTACTAAAGTAGGAAAAATCACTAAGCTACAGTCCCTATGGGTTCGATATCTGGCTTGAAAGAGCCACTATATTACTTGTACGACCACGTCCACTTGCGTGCGTTAGGACGAAAACAGCAACCTAGGTATTTTGCTCGAAATTCTAACCTAAATTTGTTGTGATTTGTGTATCTTTAGTTTTGGTGTTAAGTACCTATGCTTGGAATTTAAAATTGGAGGAGAGAACTTGGGGGATTGATATGATAAACGAATGAGGCATGGTTTGAACTTGCTTGTGTTTGCTATGTTCTGTCCATCTACGTGCAAGACAACCCTGAAATGCCCCATCCCATGCATGATAATTGTAAAATGATCAATTTGTTGCATTGTTATTCTTTTCCCCAGTTAACAAAGGAGATGACAGACCTTCTTTTTGAAAGACGGATCATACATTACTCCATCTTTTGAACCATAAAGACCAATTGGTCTGAGTCAAAGAACGACTTAAGAGATGGACCGTCTTTTCAAAAGATGGTCCGCACTCTGATCCATCCTCTGAAGTAAAATTTCTAGCCAGTTGAGTTTAAGGGACAGTGCAAGATGTGGACCGTCTTCCTCCCTGTTCCTTGCACAGAAATTTTTAATTCCATGTAATCCAATGCCCATGTACTTACTGATTATTGCATGATCATAGTTAATAGCACCCAAATGAGAAGCACTACAAGATGGCAAGGTTAGTACTCCCAAAAGGTCATGATTCAAGGATGAAGATAGAGATGAGTATCAGCCTACGACCACCAAAAGGGTCACCGCACTAGCACAAGTATTTTCACCCGCTTACTCCACAGAGGTGGTATCAGTAAAGACACCTTCATTGGGATCTTCATCCCAGTTAGGTAGGCCACAGATTGAGATCTCATATAAGGAGTCCATAGGAGAGGACTCCACTATCCAGACACCTTCTCCCCGAGTTGGCTCATCCAAGCAGAGGTGAAAGAAGGGGGAAGATATGTTCAGGAGAAGATGGGCAGTACAGGGTGCCTTAGAGAGGTATTTGGAGGCATGGACAACTCATAACGAAAAGCCCCATCGGAATATCACAGAGAAGAGGACCATTAGCATCACTGGGTTAAATCAATACCCATACATCATGGAGCAACTGCAGTTCCAACACTAAGACTTCCTTTTCCGTCCCCCGGGCTAGTACATCCAGACTCTTGTCCGAGAGTTTTGTGCAGTCTACAGGGAAAACCTTCAGTTGACTAACCCAGGATTATGTCTGAGGATTAGCCCCTCATGTCAGTGGTCATTAAAGGAGTGTTAGTTGATATGATCCTTGAAGTGATCAATCGGTACTACCTGGGCAAAGGCTATGAGATCGTCGATACACTTGAGTATGATGAGTTGGTTGCTCAGGGAGGATGAGCTAGATCATGGATAGCTGGATTCAAAGCCAGGGGTACACCTACATGGGCACTTTTGAGATGGCCCAGAACTACAAGAAAGACCTGCGACTCCAAGTAAAATTTTGGTAAAATATCATGTACAGTAGAATATGCACGACCAAGAGTGATAACTGACTTCCTCTTAGACGTGCTTTGGTTGTGGCTGATATTGTGGAAAAGAAGAATATTGATATTGGTTAGATGTTGTGCATGGAGCTCAAGTAGAAAGCTTTATCGGTAACCACCTTTCTACCTTTCCCATGCTTGTGACAGCATTGTGCCAGAGAGTATGAATCCCGATCATGCCTAGAGAGACCTTTTCATAGAGGTTCGTCTAGTGATGGACATCACTAATATGAGAGATGAGACTCTGATCACAACTGCCAACCACCCTAACTCTACATTGCCTATTGGCCTACAGCGGATCGTGAGGGCGTCCTATTTGAGAAGCCCACCTCATCGTCTCTGGCAGCTTCTGACTCAACACCAGTAGATTCTGCTCCTCATGGAGCTCCTCCTTCCACCACCACTGCTCCCATTCCTACTTCTTCTCCTAGAACTCTTTTGAGCATCAGAGATTCATTACCAGGAATAGTTTCTAGGCTTGATCGAGAGGAGAGGCAACTGGCCCGTCTGATAGAGGAGATGTTAGCCCAAGTCAGCAGGGGCCCAATGCAAATATAAAGGAGATGTCGGCTCGAATGATAATGTATGATTGTTCATTTTTACCGTTTTCGTCATATAGATTTTTGTTTTTATTATTTTCTTACCTTAGGGTCCTTTTAGGTTTTCTTAGTGTCAACGACTCGAACATGGACCCCAAATTGAGACACGGGACCTAGAACCATGAATGACTCCAAACAACCCATGGCACATGCATAAAAAATCCAAGAGAATAGTAAAAGCAGAAATTAAAGAAAAACATCTTCAAGTGGATGTTTGACATATATCAATAATCATAAACGGAGTCAACACTCGATAAAGCTGAAAGTCTAAATAATGTCTGATAAAGCCTCTAAACTTTCTGATGAGCCGATGGGACAACACCCCTAACTAGCTTGCTAAAGTCAGAAATTGAAATAACATAATCAAACAACTAAATTGAATGTCCTCGGACGATGAGGACTTACCAACAATGGGGATAAAGCTGGACTGAGGTGGGAGCTAGACTAACAGCAAGATTGGGTCTGATCGCTCGGACCTGCATCATGAAACAATACCGCATAGAGTATGCGATCAGTACTTGGAATATACTGAGTATGCGAGGTAAGTAAAATAAAATACATAAAATCCATGAGAGTCAAACATTCCTGAAACATGATGTAATAAATCATAATTTAGACATGAGGACTCAAGGTTTTCAAAACTATTCATAAATTAGTCATTATCGTAATCATAAGAGAAACCTTGTAATCATAACTTGAGCAAAATTATCCTAAACATGATCATGCATAAAACATAAGGAACAATGGGAGGACTCGACATAATCGACACCATCATGATAGAGCTTACATGATGCCCCAACTATTTCGCTCAAGTGGGTTGAGCCATCCTAAGTCTTACCAGGGCAAAGAACGATAACATGGCGTGATCACTGAAGAGACCCCATAGGGATAACATAAATATCAACCTACATTGGCATGCAGTTCTGAGACTCGGGGTTTGCCTGAACCCCGGTCCTATCGATGCTAGACACTACTCCCAAAAATATGCACATAGCTCATAATGAATATTGTGAAATCATACATGAAGTTCATAGGCTAGTTTAAATCATAATAATCCACGAAAATGCCTGCAATAGGTGAACTAACCAGGAAATAAGGGCTCGTAAGTCGGCCATAAACATAATCCTAATAATCATGAAAAGTCATACATACTTGAGAAAATCATCATATTTGAAGTTCATAAATTCATGTAGAGTGCTTGTAGGAGATCATGTATCACATATCATAAAATATAAATTAGGGCTTGAGTGTATTTCAATCATAAGAAGATCAAAAAAATCTCATAAGAACATAAGGGGCCATAATTTCATGAAATTAGGAGGGAACATAAAACCCTATCATGGAAATCATAAATTATTTTCAATTCAGCTATACCCATAAGAGAATCATGGAGGAATTTATAACCCAACATAAACCATAGAATTTCGAGAATAGGGATTAGGGGAATGGATGATCATGAACTTTGATAGAAGAAGGGGCATGAGGATGGAAGAACCCATCATTGATAACCCACACACCTGGAATACATAATCAATAATTAGCCTTGAAACCCCAATTGAATTTAGGAGGAGCTAGAACCCTAGAAAATCTTGAGAGGGCTTTAATAGACTTGATTTCCAATTAAGAGTGTTAGGAAAAGAATGGATGATCTGGGGTTAATAATATTCTTAAAAAACTCTTTCCCAAGCTTAAAAGGATGTAGTTTAGGACTTAGGAGCTCAAAATTCACAAAAATACCCTTAATGATTTCTCAGGAAAAATCTCACTGCCAGTCACAATGGTTCGTACTGCCTTGAAATAATGACCCATGGTTTCCTCCCGTTGTTAGCGGGCCAAACTTCCAATTCCTCTGTTTCTTTCCACGAATGCGACCACGACTGGTTGTTTCCTACAACGAGTCATACTACGGCTCGTACTATCTAGCCTAGACAAACTAGGGACATACTACAACTCTTGATCACGACCCGTCACACCTAACAAAGAGTCGTACCTTGACTCGTTATTCCAAGATCTAGTAACCAGCAACTTATCGCATTCCTGACAATGGCCCATGAAAAAAACCTACATGTAGTACCTTGAATCGTTCCACCAGGCCTTCCTCTGCAGATATTGACCACAACTCGTGACCACGAGCCATCACATCAACCAAAGGGCCATACCTGTTACACCTCGTAAATTCTTGACATTTAGATGGCCTATTCGCATGTTGGTTAAGAGTTTTAGAATGCCATATGTGCTAGAAAAAGGCCCGGGGAGAGATCAGACAAGCGCCAAGTCGGAGTGTCGCAAGGCAAATGCGACTTATAAATCGCATTCGACAAATGCAACTTAAAGGCCCCAAGTATATAAGCCCCCACTTCGGTTTTTAAGTGATAATTATCAATATTTCCAGTGAGTAAACCAGAGAACAGTAGAGAAACAGAGAGGACGAAGGTTTCCATTAAAATTCCTTCCATTTAGGCTGTTAAATGCGGTCCAAACTCAAATTAACTTCGGGTAGCGAAGTATAAAGCTACAGGGAGAATTCCTACGGAGTTAGTTTCGTGAAATTCGGCCGGCGAATCGTCGTCCTACAAAGATAAGGTAAGTGGAATTGCTCCAAATTAGTGTCAATATACTCCTAGCCCTAAAGTGAGTATTTCTCCCTTCTGGACTTCCGAGAAATAGCGAGTTTTCGGCTGTTTTCCGATAAGTCAAAGTTTGGGCAGTATATATATTCAAAGTAGTGTTTTCTTCCAGAATATTGATGAATTTAGTTTTATTTGCTATGAATATGAATGCAGTTGGAAGAAATAGCTGGATATTGGCCGAGTTACGCCGGTTAGTCAAGAAGTCGGCAACTGAGGTATGTAAAGCCAGTTTCTTCGGCAAGATAGTAATTCTAGTATAGTAAAATAAAATAAATTCCAGAAGAACGTTTCAAAGCCGAGTATTATGCCCAGTGTGAATCAGTAAGCATGCTTGAATAATTAGTATGTCATATTCAGAATAAAAGTCAGTAAATTAGTATCAGACAGCGAGATATTATTCCGGACTCAGTATAACTCAGTATCAGATTCGGTATAATTCAGCAAGGGATTCAAAATAGAATATTAGAACATGGACAGTATTATCAGATTTAATATATATGTTATATGTGATTATTGTTGTTTGTAGAGACCTGATTGTTCTATGTTGGGCACCCTTAGAGCTTCCATGCAGCCCCAGGGTTAATAGCTGTGTCGACTCGCCCGCTAGAGGGTGAGGATACGTCACTACAAGGAGTGGCATGCCATCCGCCAGAGGACGAAGATGGGATGCAGCATTCCCCATAGCAGGCTGATCAGCATTATAGCATACCCCTGTCGAGCGCTTGCGCCCAGGGCACAGATTACAGATTACATATCACAGATCTCAGATTACAGTTTACAGGAGTCCTCCGGACTCAGATACAGCTATAGTCAGGGGCCCAGAGAGCCCAAGTTGCATACCAGGGGGCCGGCGGGATGCTCATAGTTACTAGATGAGTGGAGTGAATGGTTATTTTTGGATGGCGACCCGGGTAGGGGTACATAGATTGCATATTGATTGGTACCTTCCGGCTTATGGGGGCTGGTATAGGTTCTTGTATGCTATATGTGTTATTTATTAAATTGATAGATAGCAGGACGCCGCATTGACAGGTATGATTCTCACCTTCTCTCCAGTATAGTTAAGCTTAGTTTAGATTCTGCCATCCCATACAGTCTTAGCCATCTTCTGTTATTCAGTAACTATCAGTATTACTGTCTATTTTCAGTTATGTTTAGTTATTGCTTTGCATACTCGGTACCAGTGGTACTGACGCCCATTTGGGGGCGCTGCATTACTTGCCTACAGGTACTCATAGATGAGGAGCCGATCCCTTGTAATTCCAGCCAGCACATAGAGTCATTAGCTCTTATCATCCGGAGCTTGACAGCTAGAGGTTTATTCCTTTTCTTTCGTTGTACAGTACGGGTAGGTCGGGGCCCTATCCCGACCATCTTATCAGTATTCTTAGAGGCTTGCAGATTGTATATTCCCTGTGGTTAGTTGTACTAGTCGTGTGAGGTCGTGTCTATGTTTTAGTTTGTTTATGATGGTTGTGTGGGGCCTTATTCAGTTAATAGTTGGTGACCTTGCCAGTCATAGAGTAGTTTAGCATTTGATTCAGCGTTTCAGTGAAACTAGTCAGCATGGTGGCCTTGTCGGCCCGCATAGGTTCCTTTATACTACTATTGTTCTGGTTAGCTGTTGTTGTCTTACAGGTGGCTATAGGCCTAGTCGGCCGGAGGCTGTATTTACAGCCGTTATATAGCCCGTTGGTTCCATGAACCCAGAGTTAGAGCCATCCTGGAACCAAAAGTGCTTAGGCTCAGTAGTCCAGCAGTCCAGGTCCTAGTAGGGCACCAGGTGCCAGTCATGCCTCCCAAGACGGGGCGTGACAATACCTTTGCTTGTTGGTCTAGGACCCATCAACCAGAAGCTCACCATGACTAAATCCCATGATTTGTTACTCCATACCACGACTCATAATGAGTCATTTAGAGACATTTTTTCAAACTTTTTCTGCTAATCATATTTTCGATCCTGAATCTATTCTTACGAACTTCTGGGGTATTATAATATCTCCCCTTTGGGAACATTCATCCTCGAATACAGTCCAAAAATACTGAAAGGCTAGGGAATGATATGAAATCTCAAAATTTGAAATATTAAAGCTGAAAATTGACGGAGTGACTGACTCTAGACTTACATGACTGGACTGAATTCATGAAACATATATACACATTAAACATGAAAGGAATTTAGAGACATAAACTTGAAATGAAACGGGATAGAGTACTAGGGAAGGAATTTATACCTCATGATGGAATGGAACTGGCAGGGAAAAGATGTGGGTATCTAGCTATCATATCTGCTTTGGCTTCCCAAGTAGCTTCGCAACAAGATGCTTCCTCCACAAAACCTTCACCGAGGCTACTTTCAGGTTTCTCAGCTTACAAACCTGACGATCAAGGATCTTAACCGGTACCTCCTCATAGGTAAGGCTATCCTTAACCCCAATGTTCTCCATCAGAACAACCAAGGCTAGATCACTGATGCATTTCTTTAACAAAGACACATGGAACACCGAATGCACCGAAGCTAACTCCGCTAGTAGCTCTAACTCATAGGCCACCTTGCCAACACGTCTCACAATCCTATATGGCCCTGCATAATGGGGACTAAGTTTCCCCTTCTTTTCGAACCTTATAACTCCTTTCATGAGAGACACCTTCAAAAATACCCAATCATCAACGACGAATTCAAGGTCTCTCCTCCTCGCATCTGCATAGAATTTTTGTCGATTCTGAGCTGTTTTAGTCTTTCTCTAATAAGCTGAACCTTCTCCATGGCCTCATAAACTAAATCTGACCCTATCAAGGTAGCCTCACCTACCTCAAACCAACCAATAGGCAATCTACACCTCCGCCTATAGAGAGCCTCAAACAGAGCCATATGAATGCTGGAGTGGTATCTGTTATTGTAGGCAAACTCGATGAGAGGAAAAGGATCACCCCAACTACCTTTGAAATCAATCACACACGCTATCAACATATACTCAAGAGTCTGAATGGTCCGCTTGGCTTGACCATCTGTTTGTGGGTGAAAAGTCGTGCTAAGCTTCACCTGGGTACCAAGACCCTTTTGAAACGACCTCCAAAACGAAGAGGTGAACTTAGTACCTCTGTCTGAAATAATGGATAACAACACTCTATGCAATCGAACTAACTCTCGAATGTACAATCTAGCATAATTCTCAGCTGAATCGGTAGTTTTGAGTGGTAAGAAATGAGCTGCTTTGGTCAACCTATCCACAACCACCCAAATAGAGTCATATTGTCGACGGGTATGAGGCAACCCTGTGATGAAGTTCATATTGATCTCTTCCAACTTCCAAGTAGGGATACTAATATCTTGTAACATTCCTCCAGGTCTTTGATGCTCAACTTTCACTTGTTGACAATTCAGACACTTAGCCACAAACTCCATTATGTCCTTTTTCATGTCATTCCACCAATAGACCTCCCATAAGTCACAATACATCTTGGTGGCACATGGATGGATAGAATATCAGAAACCATGACCCTTATACAACATCCGTTCTCTCAAATCATCAACACTCATAACATATAAATGACCCTGATATCGAAGTACACCATCTCCCCCTTGGGAGAAGACCTCCACCTTCTGATTCTAAATCGCTTCCTTCAACTTCACTAGGATTGGGTCTTCATTTTGCCTAGCCTTTACCTCAATCACCAATGAAGAATCGAACCCATTCTGAATAATGCCACCACTATTTGTCAAGGCAAACCCCTAACCGTGCAAGCCGATGCATATTCGTCACCAACTTCTTCCTCCTATCCTCAATGTGGGACACGCTCTCCAAGATAATCTACTAAGGGTATCCGCCACTACATTGGCCTTGTGGAGATGATAAAGAACACTCATATCGTAATCTTTGAGAAGCTCTAGCCATCTCCTTTGTCGCAAGTTCAAGTCCTTCTGAGTGAACACATACTGTAGGTTCTTGTCACAAGCATCGGACCTTTGAAACTTAGCCTTCTTCTAAGTCAACTTGGTCAAAAGTGCTGAAATGGAGGAAAAGCCCTCTACAAACCTCTGGTAATAGCTAGATAAACCCAAAAAGCTCCTAATATTTGTAGTATTGATAGGTCTAGGCCAATTCTTCACCGTCTCTATCTTTTGAGAGTCCACTTTCACACACTCACTAGACACCACATGACCTAAGAATGCAACTGAGTCCATCCGAAACTCACACTTGCAAAACTTAGCAAACAACTGGCGGTCCTTGAGAGTCTGCAATACAACCCTTAAGTGAGCGGCATGCTCCTTCTCACTCCAAGAGTATATGAGAATATCGTCTATGAAAACAATCATGAACATGTCTAAATAGTGCCTGAACACCCTGTTCAAGTTCATAAAAGTTGCAGGGGCATTCATTAGTCTAGAAAATATAACTACGAACTCATAGTGACCATACCGAGTCTTGAAGGCTATCTTTAGAATGTCACATTCCCTAACTCTAAGCTAGTGATAACTGGACCTGAGGTCTATCTTAGAAAACACTTAGCACCCTGAAGCTGGTCAAACAAGTCATCAATCCTGGGAAGGGATACTTATTCTTGATTAGGACCTTGTTCAACTATCAATAATTAATGCACATATGAAGGAAACCATCCTTCTTTGGAAAAAAGAGAACAGGTGCACCCATGGGGACTTACTAGGCCTGATAAACCCTTATCTAGGAGGTCCTTCAAGTGCTACTTCAACTCCTTTAGCTTGGTTGGAGTCATCCTGCAAGGAGGAATAGATATAAGTTGCGTATCGAGAAGAAGGTCAATACCAAAGTCAATCTCCCGCTGGGGAAGGACTCCTGGTAGATCATATGAAAACACCTCCAGATAATCGCATACAACAGGAACTAATTAAAGAGTCAGGGTCTCAAACATAGAATGCTTAACCAAAACTAGATGGTACACAAAACGCTTAGAAATCCTCTTTCTAGCCTTAAGATAGGAGACAAAATAACCTACAGGCACCGTTGAACTACCCTTCCACTCTAGGAATGGATCACCTAAAAATCGAAACTCTACCGTACAGGTTCTATAATCAACTGAAGCATAACATGCATGTAACCAATTCATACCGAATATGACATCGAAATTCTTCATGTCTAATTCTACTAGATCGGCTGAGGGGACTTTTCTGAAGGACTGTGATAGGGAAAGTTCTATATACCTGTTGAGCTATAACTGACTCACCGACTGTAGTAGAGACAGAGAAGGGTTCTGACAGGATTTCAGGACTGACACCGAAATGGACTACAACATAAGGAGTCATGAAGGATAATATGGTTCCAAGATCTAGTAATGCATACACATAAAGATGAAATACTCGCAACATCAGTAACCACATCGGGTAAAGTCTCCTGCTCCTAATGAGATGAGAGTGCATAAAATCTGTTATGGCGCTAACCACCAGCTGCACTAGTAGAAGCACCCTGCTAGAAAGGGCATGCTGCTGGAGCTGTTAAACTGGTGGCTGGAGCACGGCCTAGACTATCACCCCACCTAGCCAAAGGACACTCCATGCACATGTTCTTGGGCTTCTCACACCCAAAGAAAACATCTGATCTAACTACCATATTTACCGCAGACTGGGAATGCGTACTCTATCAACATGTTCCTCTGTCCCCTAAAACCTGACACCATGATCCTCTAATCAACCAGAGGTCTAAATGGAACACTGGCTGATGACGGCGTTGGGGTTGATAACCTCTGGTGGGGCAGGGGGCGATGTCTGCCATCAGACCTCTACTGGGAGAACCTAAAGTTGTATGTCCTGGCCCTCTTGGCCTATCTCCTTCTCCTTTATCTGATCTACCTCTATCTGTTGGGCGTATCTGACCAACCAAGAGAAGTCTAGGTCATTGTTCAGTATAGATGTCCTGCACTCCTTGACCAGTGAATCTGCTACTCCATTCAGAAACTGGCCCATACGATCCCTCTGATATATAACCATCTCCGGTGCATACTTAGACAGTCAGGTAAATTCCAAGGTATACTTTTGGATGGTCTTGTGGTTCTGCTTCAAGTTGATGAGCTCCACCACCTTTGCCTCCCTATACTTTCTAGGGAAGAACTTGTCTAAGAAGGCAGTTACGAACTCATCCCAGCTCATGGAAACTGCTCCCACTGCTCTACCCTCCTTTCATTGGCGGAACCATATGTTGGGAACCCCCTTTAGCTGATAAGAGGCTAAATATGCACTTTCCTCTCTGGTCACCCCATGATCTACGGGATCTTTTGCACATCCTCAATAAACTTATGGGGGACCTCATCCACCTTCGACCCAAGAAACTCAGGTGGGTTCATCTTGAGAAAGTCTCACACTCTAGCCGTCGTTGCATTCTCGTTATGGGGAACATGAGTCACTACCTGCTCGTTGACCTGAGTGGTCATGGTCTGTGCCAATATCTAAAAGGTTGTCCTAAACTTGGCATGAGTAACCTGCTTGGGCAAGGGATCCGCTAGAGTTGGTGGGGCCTGCTGCTGTCTCTCTCTATTGCCATTGCCATAGCTATTTTCATTGACATTTCTTCTAAAATTAACTCGGCGAAGAGGCATGATTTTGCAAATACATAAATCTAGAGTTAGAGGAATAAAGAGAGAGAGTTGGAGTCATAGCATGACGTAGAATCATGAAAGAAGGGAAGTTTCCTAAAATGTTTCTTAGCCTCTTCTTCATAAGTGTGGAGCTCTTCACACCCATTAAAAAGATTCCACTTAACGCGACTTTCTAACATCCAAGGATATCTAAAATCCTGGCTTTGATATCAAGTTTGTCATGACTCGAGCATGGATCCCGCTTGAGACATGGGACCTAGAGCCATGAATGACTCCAAGATAACTCATGGCACATGCATAATGAATCCAAGAGCATAATAAAAGCGAAAATTAAAGCAAAACATCTTTAAGACGAAGTCTAACATATATCAACAATCATAAATAGAGTCAACACTCAATAAAGTTAAAAGTCTACATAATATCTGATAAGCCTCTAAACTGTCTGATAAGCTAATAGGATAACACCCCCAACTAGCTCGCTAAAGTCAGAAACTGAAATAGCATAATCAAACTACTAAACTCAATGTCCTCGTAAGATGAGGACTCACTAACAACGGGGACTGAGCTGGATTGAGGTGGAAGCTGGACTGACGGTGAGACCGAGTTTGATTGCTTAGACCTATATTATGAAATGATACAACATAGAGTATACACTCAGTACTTGGAATGTGCTGAGTATGCGAGGTAAGTAAAGGACAATATATAAAAGCCATGAGAGTAGAACATTCCTGAAACATGATGTAATAAATCTTAATTTATACATGAGGGCTCAAGGTTTTCAAAACTGTTCATAAACTAGTCATAATTGTAATCATAAAAGAAATCTTGTAAATCATAACTCAGCCAAAGCTTCGTAAATATGATCATGCATAAAACATATGCAGTAATGGGAGGACTCGTCATAACCGACACCATCATGATAGAGCTTACATGATACCCCAACTATCTTGCTCAACTGGGCGAGCCATCCTAAGCCTTGCTAGGGAAAAGAATGATAACATGGCATGATCACTGAAGAGACTGATGAAGGGCATACTCACGCACTTCATAGACATATTTTTCCCGTACTTTACTATGTTTTGATAATAAATTATGTGTGTTTGCATGTGTTTATATTATATATTTTTGAAAATTAGCTAACACATGTGATTAGATATTTTTAGGGCTAAAAAGAATGGATTTGAATGTATTTGAGGCTTATGGAATGAAGATGAATAGAAGTTGAAGTCATGGGAAAAGGTTGAGTTTGGAAGATGCAGAAATAGTGTACCTGACGGGTTGACGTAATGACTCGTTACATCTAGTAATGAGTCTTGAAGTCGATTGTGGAGACTGAGAAGAGAAATTTTGAGAAAAATCCAGTGAAGGTAATGGAAGACATCATGAATCATCAAGTGTTGGCACGACTCATTGTGAGAGCACTGGTGGTGCACTGGAATTTTGGAGAGTTAGACCACGAGGGGCCTAATGACTCGTGCCCATGAACAAAGAGTCGTTAGGTGACCCGTTACCACAACCGGTGACACGGCAAGGCTTCCAAAATGGGAAAAAAGTGGATTTCCTACTTCAACTAGGAAAAAGAAAATTAAATCCCAAGCCAAATTCATCAGGGAATGAGGAAAGCATCTAAATACTATAAATACCCTTTATTTTCATGTAATAGCTATCAAGATTTTTAGTATCAAGCTTTAGATCAAGTTTCAAGTTCAAAAGTCTTCAAGTAGGATTAGAGTTTTAAAGTCTCAAGTTTTTAGATACAAGTTTGGTGTCTTACGTTTGGAACTTCGAGATGGTTGTTGAATTGTTCTTCTTTATTATTGCAATAATCATGAGAGTTTCTTCCTATCAACGTTGTAAGTATTAATTTTTTCTTTTATTTATGAATTCTATTAATCTACTTATAAACATGATAGGCTAAAACCACCACAACTACGGTTTTGGGAACCATGACAAATTAACACACATAGGTAAAATACTTAGTGATTCTTGAATGGAGTTTATGCATGTATTGTTTCATCCTTCGTTTTAATTGATTTTTAACCGTTGCAAATGTTAGAACTTGCCTTATTCTTACTTACCGGATCAAGGAGGTAGTGAATGGGAAAAGGGATTAACAACAGAGATTTGAGGCTACCAACCCTCATCTAATAGCTTGAACTTGTATGGGGATAGCTAATCCGATATTAAGGGTAAGGGTCAATTAAAGTACACTCATAGACGGACTAAGTTGCGTGGTGAAAATAATCTAGATACGGAATCAACTATTTAGGTGAACCTAACTTATCGATATTGCATGCTAAACACCAGAATAGATCACTAGTATAAAACGCCTTGTCGTTATGAGGTCATGGGGAACACTTACCCTAGTTAGTAGCATTAATTTGGAAACAACAAACAATTTCTCAACATTGTTATTTATTACTTTTACAAATTCTCCCCTCTTAGGAAATAATTAACTAAAATGATTAAGCACTAGCATTCTTCTACATTCTTCTGTATTCCTGTGGGACCGACCCTAACCTCTAGTTGGGCTCTTTATTGACAATGTCATCTTCATACTTCCGAAGGAGGTATGGTTTGAGCATTATCAAAAAGTGGTGTCGTTGCCGGGGAATACAGTTTAGGATTAGATTAATTGCTTGTGTTTAACTTTTAGTCTTTATTTCCTATTTTTTGTTTTTCTTTTATTTTCTGATGTGTCACAAGGCGGCGGTGTGGTAAAACAAGCGGCCAAGATGTGACTACTGTCTTAACAGGTATCTTGATGAAGTCTGAGTAATCAAGATACCTATGTCATGCCGCGACGCTAAATCAAGCGCTACTTGGGAGGCAACCCAAGATAAATCTTTTGTTCGTTTTTACGTGTTTGTTCAAGTGTGCAGGTGATATGTCATAATTTTCAATAAAGATTGAGTTTAAATATTGAAGACAAGGAGTAGAGGGCTAGGGAGTTCTTTTTGCACTCTATTATTTTATGCTTATTTGTTTTAGCACTAGGGATAGTGTAACCAATTAAATGTGTGGTGGGAGAAGTGAACTCTATAGTACCATGCATACCTTAAATGCTAAATTTTCACATGGTAGGCCTAGTTTTTTTGGGATTTATGATTTTTAATGCATGCTTGTTGGTTTGTAGTATTTTTTATTTTATTTTATTTTATTTTGGGTTCCTCCAGTTTTTGTTTTCGGTACTTTTCCGGTGGATAGTGTTACATCCCATAAATTCTCGACATGTAGATGGCCTATTTGCATGTTGATAAGAGTTTTTGAATGCCATACATGCTAGGAAAAGGCTCGGGGAAAGATCGGATAATTGACACGTCGAACCATCACAAGAGAAGGCTGGCAGACCTCCTCCGCGATGGCCAGAGTGTCACGGAGGCTCACCTCCATGATACACAGCGTGTCACGGAGGCTAGGCTCTGCGATACACAGCGTGTCACGGAGGTGAGGTGCAGCCCCAAGTATAAAAGCCTCCAACTTCGGTTTTTATCTTCATTTCATCATATAATTTCCAGAGAACACGAAGTAAAACAGGGAGAACGAGGATTTATTATAAAATTCATCTGATTACGCCATCAAACGCGGTCCAAACTCAAATTAACTCCAGATATCGAGGTATTAAGCAGTAAGGAGCATTCCTACGGATTTAGTTTCGTGAAATTCGGCCGGCGAATCATCGTGCTACCAAGCTAAGGTAAGTGAAATTGCTCCAAATTAGTGTCAATATACTCCTAGCCCTAAAGTGAGTATTTCTCCCTTCTGGAGTCTCGAGAAATAGCGAGTTTTTGACCGTCTTTCGATAAGCCAAAGTTTGGGCTATATATATATTGAAAGTGATATTTTCTTCCAGAATATTAGCGTATTTAGTTCTAATTGACATATATATGAATGCAGTTGGGAGAAATAGCAGAAGTACTGACCGAGCTATGCCAGTTAGTTAGGAAATCCGAAGCGAAGGTATGTAAAGCTAATTCCTTCGGCAAGTTTGTAATCCAGTATAGCAAATAGCGTGAACTATAGAAGAAAGAATTTTGAAGTCGAGAATTGAATCCAATATGAATCTAGCAAGCATGTTTTATAATATTATGATATATATATATATATATTCAGAATGAAAGTGAGTAAAGCAATATTAGACAGTCAGAAGATATCTCAGATACAGTATAGTTCAGTATGAGAATCAGTTCCAAGCAGAAAAGAGTTCAGAATAAGAAATCAGAATACAGATAGTATTTTCAGATCAAACATGCTTGCTATACCTGATTATTGTTTGTTGAGACCTGTTTGTGCTATGAGGGCACCCTTGGAGCGTCCTCGCTGCCCCTGGGTTGATAGATATGTTGACTCGCCCACTAGAGGGTGAGGATAAGTCACTCCAAGGAGTGGCATGCCGTCCGTAGTAGGACGAAGATGGGATGCAGCATTCCCCATATTAGGCTGATCAGCATAGCAGTCTAGCTTACCCTGTTGTGCGCTTGCACCCAGGGGGCAGAGTACAGATCCAGATACAGATTACAAATTACAGTACAGGAGTCCTCTGGACTCAGACACAGTTATAGTCAGAGGCCATAGCCCGAGCTGCAGACCCAAAGGGGCCTGTAGAGGTGCTCGTAGTTAGTAGGCGAGTGGAGTGATTTATTTTTGGATGGTTTTGACCCGGGTAGGGGTATATAGATTGTGTGTTGGTTGGCACATTCCGGCTTATGGGGGCTGGTATAGGTCCTTCTTTGTTATATATATGTGTATACCTGATATCTATTAGCTGATAAACAGCAGGTCGCTACGACGACAGGTATGCTCCTACCTTACTCTCAGTACAGATAAGCTTGTTTCAGATTTCATCAGTCCAGAAAGTTTCAGATATTTCCTACTATTCAGAAATTCTAGTTATGTTGCTTATATTCAGTTATGTTCAGTTTGCTTTTCATACTCAGTACCAGTGGTACTGACACCCATTTGGGGCGCTGCATTACTTGCCTGCAGGTACCTATAGACGAGGAGTCGATCCCTCGTGATCCTAGCCAGCGCAGAGTCATCAGCTCCTGTCATCCGTAGCTTGATATTCAGAGGTTTACATCATTTTCTTTAGTTGTATAATACGGGTAGGTCGGCCCTGTCCCGACCATCTTATCAGCATTCTTAGAGGCTTGCAGATTGTGTATATATATCTCCTTGTGGTTTAGTTGTGTCGGTCTTGTGGGGCCGTGCGTATGTTTAACTATTTAGTATTGTTGTTTATGTTGGTCATGTAGGGCCGTATCTAGTTAGTAGTGGTGACCTTGTCGGTCACGTAGTTGTTCATCATTTGTTATACTGATTTGGAGATAACTAGACAACATGGTGGCCTTGTCGGCCCTCATAGGTTTCCCTATATAAATGTGATTTGGGTTAGCTGATTTATAGTACAGGTGGCTATAGGCTTAGTCGGCCGGAGGCTGTGTTTACAGCCATTATATAGCCCGTTGTTTTCGTGAATTAGAGTTAGAGCCAGCCAGGCACTAGATGTGCTTAGGCTTAGTAGTCTAGCAGTTCAGATCCTAACAGGGCACCAGGTGCCAGTCATACCCCCCAAGGCGGGGCGTGACAAACTTGGTATCAGAGCAGGTCGTGTCCCAGGGAGTCTGCAAGTCGTGCTAAGTTGATTCTTGTCTATGGATGTGTTGTGCACCACATACTATAGGCAGGAGGCTGGAAGGCATGATAGGATGGTTACTCTTTCTTCCTATTCAATCATGCTGTAGAGTGGTACAATATAGGGTCGAGTTCTTAAAACTTACCATATTCTTTATCTACAGATAAAAATGGCAGACCAGGGACACCCTGCCACAGGTAGAAGGTTGGATACCGCAACAGGAGAAGGCACCAGCAGGATGCCTCAGCTTCATTTAGAATCAGCCTGATCTGAGAGCGATATAGAGGCATCATCACAGCCTTCTCAGCAGTCCCCATCTCACCAGGAGCCATTCGGAAGGACACCGCCTCCGATAATTCCTGTACCTACACCATCCGACCAGGAGGTTCGAAGTGCAGTTGTTATGTTGGCACAAATGATGGCCACTCAGCGCCAGTCAGTGCCACCTGTAACAGCAGAGCCATCAGGTGGATCTGGCAGTTCAAGGGTCAGGGAATTTTTGGCATTGGGTCCCCCATAGTTAACAGGGTTAGATCAGGCAGAGGACCCCCAGGATATCCTAGATCAGATGCAAAGAATCTTTCGGGTCATGCATGTGACACCTATAGAATCAGCTGAGTTAGCAGTATTCCGGTTGCGAGACGTAGCTGTATTATGGTACGAGAGCTGGGAAAGGTCTCGAGGGAGAGATGTTGCCCCTCCGACCTGGTCCAGCTTCTCGGAGGCCTTCCAGGATCATTATTTTCCACGGGAGATCCAGCAGGCCCGGATGGATCAGGTCTTGCACTTGGAGCAGGGGGCGAGGAGCGTACGAGAATATGCCTTACAGTTTGACTCCTTAGCCCGCTATGCTCCAGTTTTTGTGGACACCATGCCATCCAGAGTCCACTGGTTTTATTATGGGTCTGAACCCAGAATACATTGAGGCATGCATGATAACTATATTACGGGAAGATATGGACATTGCCCGGGTGCAGGCCTTTGCCCAGACTATTGAGGGCCTTAGACAGCGGCAACAGGACAGTAGACAGACAAATCAGGAGCAGCGCCGCAGGGATAGATCAGATGAAATACAGAGGGAGATCCCAGGCCCCGGTTGTCAGACAGTCCCCCTAGACCCCTACCTCCACCACAACAGTAGAGGGGTAGATTTATTCATCGAGGGCAGTTAGATTCTGGTGGCAGTTTTCGAACGATGGATTCGCCTCAGCAGAGGAGGGTAGAGCAGAGCAGATACATACCCCCGCCCTGCCCTATTTGCGGCCGACCTCACATCGGAGCTTGTAGATATGGCTCCTCAGGATGTTATATATGCAGGCAGGAGGGGCACATGATGAGAGATTGTTCGGCCAGGGGGCAAGGTAGTCGAGATAGCCAGGACAGGGGATCCGCAGAGCCACGAGCTCCAGCAGCCTCGGCAGGGCGTAGGCCCTCAGGTTCAGCAGGTAGAGGTCGAGGTAGATCAGGAGCCTCTAGTTCAGGTACGGGCTCAAGGCGTACCTATGCATTACCAGGGAGACAGGACTCAGAGGCGTCTCCAGATGTGGTAACAGGTATGATGACTATTTGCTCATGCGCTACTTATGTACTGATTGACCCAGGGTCCACTTTGTCCTATGTTACCCCATTTGTGGCTCGAAAGTTCAGTGTTGCACCAGAATTGTTACAGCAGCCCTTCTCAGTATCTACATCTGTCGGTGACTCCATTATAGCTAGCAGAATTTATCGAGGGTGTACAGTAGAGGTTGTTGATCATCAGACTAGAGTAGATCTGGTAGAACTAGAGATGATTGATTTCAATGCCATTATGGGTATGGATTGGTTGGTGTCGTGCTATGCCAACGTAGAGTGTTGGACCAAGATAGTCCGATTCCACTTTCTAGGGGAGGCAGTGCGAGAGTGGAAGGGCATCACAGCTACGCCAAAAGGTAGGTTTATTTCCTACCTTCAGGCGAGGAAATTGATAGCTAAGGGATGTATTTACCACCTAGTCACGGTTCAGGATGTTCGGGTAGAGTCTCCGACACTCCAGTATGTTCCAGTGGTGAATGAATTCCCTGATGTATTTCCAGATGAGTTACCTGGTATTCCCTAAGAAAGGGAAAAAGATTTTGCAATCGACTTACTACCAGGCACTCAGCCTATATCAATTCCTCTGTATCGCATGGCTCCTGTTGAACTCAGGGAATTAAAAGAGCAGATGAAGGACTTGTTTGATAAGGGATTTATTAGGCCGAGTACTTCACCGTGGGATGCGCCAGTCCTATTTATGAGAAAGAAGGATGGCTCGCTCCGCATGTGTATAGATTACCGGCAGTTGAATAAGGTTACAATCAAGAATAAGTATCCGCTTCCCAGAATAGATGATTTGTTTGATCAGTTACAGGGGGCCAGATATTTCTCCAAGATTGACTTACGAACCGGATATCATTAGGTTCGAGTTCGTAAAAGAGACATTCCCAAAACAGCCTTCAGGACCCGATATGGCCACTTTGAATTCTTAGTTATGTCCTATGGGTTGACGAATGCCCCAGCAGTATTTATGGACCTGATGAACAGCACCTTCAGAGCATATCTGGACCTGTTCGTGATAGTATTTATCGATGATATTCTGGTGTATTCTCGCTCTGAGGCAGACCAGCAGGCCTATCTACGGACAGTGCTCCAGATTCTTAGGGACCGCCAGTTATATGCTAAGTTCTCCAAATATGAATTTTGGTTGAACTTAGTAGCCTTCTTGGGGCATATTGTGTCAGATGCTGGTATACAGGTTGACACGCAGAAAATAGAAGCAATCAAAACATGGCCTAGACCTACCACTCCGACCGAAGTCCGCAGTTTTCTGGGGTTAGCGGGATATTACAGAAGATTTGTTGAGGGATTCTCCACTATAGCGACACCTTTGACTAAGCTGATGTAGAAAGCAGTAAAGTTTCAGTGGACAGAGGAATGTGAGCAGAGTTTCAAAGAATTAAAGGACAGATTAACCTCCGCTCCAGTGTTAGCATTACCGGAAGGTACAGAGGGTTATTCAGTGTATTATGATGCATCAGGTATTGGGTTGGGTTGTGTGTTGATGCAACATGGTAAAGTGATTTCCTATGCTTCCAGACAGCTGAGGAAACACGAAAAGAATTACCCTACCCAAGACCTAGAGTTAGCCACAGTGATCCACTCCTTAAAGATATGGATACATTACTTGTATGGCTTCCATGTGGATATTTTCATAGATCATAAGAGCCTACAGTATATCTTTACTCAGAGGGAGTTGAATTTGCGACAGTATCGCTGGTTGGAGTTATTGAAAGATTATGACATGGACATTCTGTTTCATCTGGGAAAAGCCAATGTAGTAGCAGATGCTCTCAGCCGTAAATCAATGGGAAGTTTGGCATATTTGAAGCCCGACCAGTGGGAGTTGGTCAGAGAAATACATCAATTAGCCAGCCTAGTTGTTCGTGTAGCAGAAACAGAGGACAACAGAGCGGTAATTCAAAACAATGTTGTGTCGTCATTAATGTTCGGTGCTTTTGGGTATATAGCTACACGCAAGTGCACGTGGTCGAACAAGTAGTAAAGTGGCTTAAGTAAGCCAAGTATCAATCCCACAGGGACTGGGCTAAGGTAGCAATCTAATCAAGTGTCAATAAACTTTAACTCTAAAAATGCAGACAACAATGTGAAGAAGAGTTTGATATTTTGGTTTCTAATTCTATACTAAGTCTAAAATGAATATACAATTTGAGTCTGAACTATAAGTATGAGCATGCTAAGGTTAAATGAACATGTAGAGAAATAAATTATCGATACAATTTGGTTAATCTTTCCTCCGGTTGCTAGTCAAGAATTATTGCCTATGGATTAAAACTCTCGTATTTAACCCAACTTAAGAATCATGAACCTTCCACCTACATCTCTGTGATAAAAATAAATTCATGTTCTAGCCATACAAAACCGATTCCTTAATTGACTAATACGACTTTCAGGTATATTTCTATCCCGAAGGTAAATCAATTCTCAATTTTCCCAAACTAAGAAAAGATCATATCCTATCAATTCACAACTTTTCAATTTCCTGCTCTCTCGAGTGAAACCGGACTTTTTAGATATACATTAACGTTGGCCACACATTAATGCAATAAGAACAAGAATCAATAGAACAACCATGGAAGGAAAGATGAAAAGCCAATTGATCAATAACAACATTTCAATACAATTGTTCTTAACCTCAGCAAGAAGACAAATTAGCCACTCATTTGTGGATTAAACATCGTTAAATGAGTGTTAATCATACAAGCATTTGAAATAAAGAAGAAGGAGATAGAGAAAAACCCTGAGATTTTCGTACCCTCAACTGCCTGTAACCCACGTTCTTGCTCCACCAAGTCAGAATGATTAAAAATGAACCTAAGTGTTCTATTTATACTAGTGGGAATTTTTTCCGAAATAACAAGCAACGTGTCACGGAGTGCATCGCGGAGCACTGCCTCCGTGACACGCCACTAACGCAGACCCTTACTGGAATTTGGTTGTCCAGGTATTAAGGCCCAACGTGGCACGGCGTGCAACGCGGGGCTAGGCCAACGTGCCACGGCCCCAACGTGCACCTTCACTGGAATTTGGCAAAAATTCCATATCCAGGCAGAAGGCATCCGCGATGGCAGCGTGACAAGGCTCCATCGCGGAGCCCCTTTAATTTATACCTTCAAGTGCTTTTTCCCTTATTAGCGTCCGAGTCCACTTCCGATCTCTCCCAACATGCATTTTAGCTTCCCAAAATTATATTTCACCTACAAAACAATGCTAATCATGTTAGTTAGTATAAATTCACATTTTATTACAAATCACATGAGAATGTATAACCATCGATAGAATAAACAAGGCAAAAATGACACATTTGAGTATCACTTGGGCATATAAATTTGCCCAAGATCACTTACCCCACACTTAAATCCTTGTTCGTCCCCGAACAAAAATCTTACACCTCATGCAATTGACACCCCATTCTGGCTACTTTGGTTCGACAATTCAAGCTACGATCATACCGATTATCTAATACAGCAAATCATCAAGAAAACACGCATGGTCCTATCAATACAATGACCTTCAACACATTAAGACCTCCTAGACTCAAGAATCGACTCTCGATATTGGCAAACTCATGCAAATCAGCTGATCAAGATATCCGACATGAAATTTAATTTCTCATCAAGCATGTTCCCTCACAACATAAGAGAATTTTCCCCTTTTTAATCACATGAACTCAAAAGATTACATGCAGGGGCATATAAACACAATTTTGCTCTCTCTCCCAAAAGAATTCACATGCATCATGTCATGAACCATAGGCTTGCCTTTAGTGTATTACTCCACTAATATAAGAAAATGTGATGTAGGATCACGTAGGACTTAACGAGTTGTAATGTAAGCTACGGAACTAGTAAATATTGGGCTAACCAATAATAGCCACTAGCATCCTTAAGCGCTTTTTCAATACATCCCATCACTTCATGGGCATTGTTTCTTCCTTCATCCTCCCATTCTTGAAGTAAGTCTTTATTTTGACCCATATCATTAAGCACACTTGACTCAATAACAAAGATTATTCATACATCTTCATTATATTTAATTTATAACGAGTGCACCTTCAACCTTTTCTTTCCTTTCATCACTCTGCTTTTCTTTTCTTTTCACCATTCTCACTCTTTGACACTTTGGGAAAATTATTTTCTTGTCTTAAGCGCTTAAGAGTTTTGGATCAAATTCACAGATAATGAAAAGAAGGGGTTAAGCTCGGTTTACACATTTTTGACAAAAGAAAAAATAATAGGCTAAAGGCTCAATGGGCTAACTAGGGTGTACATTCAAGGTGGGTACAATAATGAAAAAGAGAACTTTCGGTTAAGACAAAGAAATGCCTACATCCTTTCCTACAATACATGTCCTTCATTTTGTTTCGTACACACACCAGGCAAGTTCTAGACACTTCAAAATAGCATGGAATAAACAAAACCTCACCATAAACTTATTGCACATGCTCAATTAAAGACGTATTCACAGACTCTTCAACCAGCTAAATACAAGAATTCAAACATTAAGCCTCAATCACACTGAATCGACTCTATGGCCTAGGGATCTCAACATATTTACACAGTTGCATGCTTTCATACGAATCACCTTTGCATTACAAATATCATGTACAACACGCAACCCGAATTCCGCAACCATAAAGTAACTACAGGTTTTGGGATGCAACCCACAAAAGAAAAAAACTGAAAAATAAATGAAAAGATCTAGTCCTAACGACTACATTTCCCTTAAGATGGTCTTCATCCATCCATCATAGGAAACGGTCACTAACTAAGACTTCGGTTCAATGGGACTATTCTCGATAAAAGAACCGAAAACAAACGCCGAGAAACCCAAAAATTTAAAAATTCATGAAAAAATTTTAAAAATATCGATCATTTCGATAAAACAAAAATATGTACAAAGCCAGCTAACAACATTCAATAGCACACAACAGCTTCACATTAATTACAATACAAAACATACCCATCACAATCACAGGGTCACAATTTTATCACATGCACGACAACAGAACAGAAACATACATTAAAAACAACAGCAACCAACACCTAACTACGCCCACCCCACACTTAAATCAAACACTGTCCCCAGTGTTCACAAAAATTAGCATATCACAAGAGTGGGTGGTGAAACTCCCTGATCAATCAAAGTATTCCACTTCTTCATCAGGTGTTGCTGCCTCGTCTCCCATGTCTGAATAACCCCCATCATCATCAGCTGACTCCACATCGAAGTCGTCACGACGTGTCTCCTCATCTGTGGGGACATCATCATCCGTGGACTCCATGAAAGCTGGCCCCACTCGGCATAGAGCCCTAGCCTTTTTGCCAAAAGGGTAGTCTAGTTCGAGCTGCCACAGCTCCTCTTCTGTTGTCGGCCTCCTGCCTATTCGCAGCTGGAGCATCTGCATCCCGTACATGCAAGCCATGTACTGATCATCCCAAGTATGTTGCTCGACTAGTGTAAGAACTGGCCCATGAGTGGTGTCGGGTGCCTTAGTTTTGGTGACATCTAAGGCCCGCCGCTCCATCTGCGGGATGTAGTCAAGAGCCTCCTCCTCAATATCCAGGCCCCTCAGGAATTTGGTGAGTAATCCACCAAACCCGTACCGGTGCCCCTGATGCAAACGGGCTCTCTTCATGGTGGAGATAATCACCGCCCCCACATTGATCTCCAGCCCTTTCATCAGGGCGTATACCAAGCATACACGATCCCGGGTTACATCTGTCATATGCACCCCCATAATTAGGCAGGAACAAACAATCTTCAGCCATATCCTGGCTTCCCTGTTCATCTGTGAGTAGGGCAAGGTCTGATGGTAGCCCCTCTCCTTATGCCTGCTCCACCGAGCTGTCGACCGGGTTCCACACAAAGTGCATCTAATGTCCGCATATGGTAGAGTGATATTCAGCTGTCGAAGCACATGGGCGTCTGTGTCCTGCGCCCCTAAGATAGCATTAAGGTGGTGGGGCTCAAAAGTGACTATTTGCCCCCTTATCTTAGTGGTGTGACTTCTGAGAGTCGGGTTCCAGTTGGCATAGAATTCCCGAATCAAGTGCAAGTTGCATTCCTTGGGCTTTTCAAAGATGAAATTCAGCCCGGCTGCCTCGATCCTCCGGACAATCCTGGGGAACTCCTGTGCCAACGGTTCCCTGTCAATGTGTTCTTCGGGGAAGTATTTGCTTTCCTTGTGCTTTGCATACCATTTCTTCCCCTCCTCTATCACCCATCTGGTTCCGTATTGACGGCGTTGGCCACGTGGAACCACTGGTGCTGCTAGGACTGCAGTTCCCAGCCTAATTCTTTTTCTTCCGGCGCCTGATGTTGATGCGCCTTTTCCCTTGTCTTGCCTGCTTGCAATTGTTCCTGTCAAACCAAACAGACAAGTTCAATGTTAAGCCAATTAAAATTAGCTTCGACTAAGGTTGGTTTAAGCTAGGCTACCCCACACTTAGTCTTTAGCCAAAATCACACATTATGGCAAGATCGTACTTATTTCCCCAAACAAACAACAAAACATAACAAATATGCTTAGTGCATTCAGAGAATTCGACGGTATACATTCTATGTACTACTCAGACTTCGTATAGCTAGTCAGAATAATAACCATCGACAAAATTTCATCACATAGCACTAAGCAAGGAGAACAAAGAAACAAGAAAAGAATTTATCTACATGAATCCCTATAATTCATCCATTTCTTGCAATTTCCCCAATTTCCTTATTCCCGAAAATCCATCGGTCTTTTAGCATATTACAGTAAGCACAACCGACTCATCTCACCCAACATAAACAACCCAGCTAGAAATCCAAAGTTCAACTCAATTTTTTCGTTTCACACTCAAATTCAAGCCCTAGCTATGCTTTTATTAAAAATCCTATCAAGCTATGTAATTTTCGAGTTCATGCAATCACGATGATTCTACGAATGTCAATCAACAATAACTCAATCGAATTTAAGCTTAATTTCTACTTAGGGCAAGTTTTCTTCACTTCCTAAGCTAGAAATCGGAAAAATAAGGTAAGAAATGAGATGAAGTTAACAAACATACCTTAAATTAGATGATATCGAAGAAAAGTTGATAAAATTGAACTCCTAGGCCGTGTCACGTTGGGGAAGGGGGGAATTTCGGGTTGTTTGTCGCGGAGGAGGTGAGGAAATGGGAAAAAATGACAGAAAATCGAGGTTAAAAAGGGGGGTTTTTCGCGCGGGTCACCCGGCGACCCGGTGTGACCTGTCGCGATATACACCTTAACGTGTCAAGGAGGGTAACGCAGAGCATGCCCTTCGTGACACAGATCCATCGCGCAGGTGTTCTGGAATTTTTAAAAATTCCAAAATTACCTTCAACGTGTCACGGAGGGTAACGCGGAGGCCCTCCTCCGTGACACGGAGCCATCGCGTGGGCTCACTATTTTGCCACTTTTGATTATTTTTCATACCTCAATTTTTCCTTTGCGATTCTTTGCATATTTATCCTCTGTTCAACCTGAAATTCATCTCACAACAAGAAATTTGTTAGAATTATAGGTTTCACTAAAAATATATATATATATATATATATATATATAACAAACATAAAAATTTTTGTTTTTGATTATCTTTTCCTCTTTTCTTTTTTTATTTTTTCATTTTCCTTTTTCTACGAAATCTATTCACATTTTACAAAGAAAATTTCATGGGTTGCCTCCCATGCAGTGCCTGGTTTATCGTCGCGGCTTGACGTCCTTAAGCTCAGTCATCTTCTAGGGTGACAGACGTTTTCTCTCGACCACCGTCCTCACACCAGTAATGCTTACATCGCTCCGATGGTTTTCCCAATAACTCTCGTGACTCAACTATCTGTGCATCATCAGCTCGATCAATCACGTTGACCACCGAGAGTTCCTCGTCCACAGCCGGAAGCTTGGTGGCCTTGTATACATCAAACACTTCCACCTTGTCATATGCTTGCATGGTTAGCTGCCCTGCAGCTACATCAATCAGCACTTTCACAGTCGCCAAGAAAGGACGTCCCAAAATAAATGAGACTTTCGCGTCTGGCTCAAAATCCAGCACGGCGAAATCTACCAGGAAGATAAGGGAGCCCACTTGCACCAGCACGTCCACCACAATGCCATCAGGTCTGGCTAAGGACCGATCTGCTAGTTCCAAGATCACTGTTGTTGGTCTAGGACTCCCTAGACCCAACTTTTTGAATACCGATGACGGCATCAAATTAATGCTCGCTCCCAAATCACATAATCCATGAGCTCGGATACTCTGCCCAATTGTAATTTGTATAGTAAAGCTCCCAGGGTCTTTGAGCTTTGTGGGAACCAGTTTTGTATCCGGGAAGTGCACTCCTCCGTGAGAGCCACCGTAGCATACTCAGTCAACCGACTTTTGTTCGCCACGATGTCCTTAATATACATTGCGTACTTCGGCACTCCCTGCAAAACATCAACAAGAGGTAAGTTAATATGTACCTGTTTCAGCACCTCCATGAATTTCTTGAAACACGCCTCCTCCTTGTGTTTCTTTAATCTTTGAGGGAACGGGGGCGGTGGTCTTTCTGGTTCAGCCTCCTTTTTCTTCCCCCTCTTATCACTTTGCTCCCTCTCAACTTCCGCTGCTCCCGATTGTTGAGGTGGTCTTTCTGGTTCCACCTCTTTAAGCTGCAAACCACTCCTTGTGGTCACTGCATTCACTTGCCTGGGGTTGGGATCCGTGTCGCTCGGGAGTCCTCCTCTAGGCCTGGTGTTTTGGGCTCCAGAAAATTTCCCAAATTGATACTCCAGTGCCTTGGTAGCTAACTGGTTGTTCTTTACCTCGGCTGCCAATTTCACATAGCCAGCCTGTAATTGAGCTTAGTTAGCTATCATTGTCTTGAACATCTCGTTAATGCTGGGTGATGGTGGTGGAGGAGGTGCATTGTTGTTTCTATATTGTGCCTGATAGTTCTGCTGCCCTCTTTGATTCCTCTGCGCCCCCTGACTAGAACTTTGCCCTTGATGGTTGTTGCTACCCCAAGAGAAATCCGGGTGATTCCTCCAGTTGGAATTGTAGTTGTTGCCATACCGTAGATGGTTGTTCCTCTATACATTTCCCACAAAGTTCACCGAATCAGGATTTGCTCCACAACACTCAGCTGAGTGCTCACTACTCCCGCACCCTTCACACCAAATCTGCTGCACTACATTCACTGGGGCTTGAGTTTGGTTCATTGTCATGTTACTGAAGTGGGTGTTGAGTTGATTCTATAAAGCAGCTATATATGCAGCAATAGCTGTAAAACCATCCACTTCTAGGACTCCTTCTGCTTTCTTTGTTCCTCCTCTTTACGAATCAGCATTCCACTCTGGATTTCCCTGCGAAATACGATTTAACAAGGTATATAGCTCCTCATAAGTTTTCTCCAATGCTTGTCCCCCAGCTGCTGAGTCTAGCAATATTTTTGTGTGGGGTTCCAAACCCTCTATAAAAGTGTGCACCAGCACATCATTGGATTGATGATGATGAGGACAATCCCACAACATAGACTTGAATCTCTCCCAAGCCTGATACAGATTCTCTCCCTCTCTCTGTTTAACACTTAGAATTTGACTTCTAAGTCTTGCTGTTTTACCAGATGGAAAAAAATCATATCAAGAATTTCCTTGCAAGATCATCCCACATAGTAATAGAATTAGGTGGCTCAGCTTTCAACCACCTCTTGGCTTCTCCCAACAGTGAAAATGGGAACAATGTAAGCCTTACATAATCTGAGCCCATCCAGGCAGAAGGCATCCGCGATGGCAGCGTGACACGGCTCCATCGCGGAGCCCCTTTAATTTGTGCCTTCAAGTGCTTTTTCCCTTGCTAGCATCCGAGTCCAACCTCGATCTCTCCCAACATGCATTTTAGCTTCCCAAAATTATATTTCACCTGCAAAACAATGCTAATCATGTTGGTTAGTATAAATTCACATTTTATTACAAATCACATGAGAATGTATAACCATCGATAGATAAACAAGGCAAAAATGACACATTTAAGTATCACTTGGGGATATAAATTTGCCCAAGATCAATTAGTTGTGGAGGTAAAAGAATGGAAATATGAAGATCCTGACCTGGTCCAGCTTAAGGACAGAATTCAGCAAGAGAAAGCGCCAGATTTTCAGATAACTGAGGATGAAGTGTTGCGATGTAAGGGCCGCCTCTGTGTTCCAGATGTTTCAGGGCTCCGCCAGCAGATTATGAATGAGGTACATTACGCCCGCTATTCTCTCCACCCAGGCTCGACGAAAATGTACCACGATATCAAGGAAATCTACTGGTGGCCAAGTATGAAGAGGGAAATAGCAAAATTTGTAGCCTAATGTCCTAACTGCCAACAGGTAAAAGCAGAACACCAGAAACCGGGCGGATTGACTTAGGACATAGTTGTGCCTCTCTGGAAATGGGAAGCAGTGAACATGGACTTTGTAGCAGGATTACCCCGTACCGGACATAGACATGACTCCATTTGGGTAATAGTTGACAGACTGACGAAATCAGCCCACTTCCTGCCAGTGAAAGCTACTTTCTCTGCCGAGGATTATGCCGAATTGTATATCAGAGAAATAGTTAGATTGCATGGTGTTCCAGTATCTATTATCTCTGACAGAGGAGCACAATTCTACAGCTAGATTTTGGCAGTCATTTCAGAGAGGTCTGGGAACGTAGATTAATTTGAGCACAGCATTCCACCCTCAGACAGATGGACAAGCTGAACGCACTATTCAGACGCTCGAGGACATGCTACGGGCGTGTGTGCTAGATTTTGGAGGTAGCTGGGACGAGCATTTGCCGCTAATTGAGTTTGCTTAAAATAATAGCTATCACTCAGCTATCCAGATGGCACCCTTTGAGGCACTGTATGGGAAAAAATGCAGATCGCCAATTGGCTGGTTTGAAGTGGGAGAGTCAGCGCTGATTGGGCCATATATTATTCAACAGTCAGAGGAGAAGGTAAAGCTTATCAGGGAACGCCTACTGACTGCATAGAGCCGCCAGAAATCGTATGCTGATGTGCAACGCAGAGACCTGGAAATTGATGTGAATGACTGGGTATTTCTGAAAGTATCTCCGATAAAAGGGGTGATGAGATCCGGTAAGAGAGGTAAGCTTAGCCCGAGATTCGTTGGGCCTTATCAGATTCGGTGAAGAGTAGGCCGAGTGGCCTATGAATTGAACTTGCCTCCAGAATTAGAGTCTGTTCATCCAGTTTTCCACGTATCTATGCTAAGGAGGTGCATAGGAGACCCTCATAGAGTTGTCCCAGTCCAGGATGTCCAGGTTACGGAAGAGCTGGCCTATGAAGAGGTTCTAGTAGCTATCTTAGACAAACAGATTCGTAGATTAAGAACCAAAGATATTGCTTCTGTCAAGGTGTTGTGGCGTAATAGGAACCGAGAAGAGATGACCTGGGAAGCAGAGGAAGATATGAAAATCAGATATCCTCCACTTTTTTCGAGCCTAGTCAGTCAAGAGGTATGTTAGTATTATTATTTAATATAGTGTCTTATAGTATATGTATAAATGGGATAGTCGACTCTAGTCTTTTATGAGATGGATACTATAGTATTGTGTAGAGTACTTGTATTGGACTTCTCTGCATTTCAGGTTCTTGAGATAGTCTATATTACAGGGGAGACTCTGCCAAAATTTTTCTAAAAATAAGTTGAGTAAGTTGAGAAATCCTATAAAAAGAAGTTTAAATTTGAGGACGAATGTTCTTAAGGGGGGGAGAATGTTACATACCATAAATTCTCGACATGTAGATGGCCTATTCGCATGTTGATTAAGAGTTTTTGAATGCCATACATGCTAGGAAAAGGCCCGGGGAAAGATCGGATAAGTGACATGTCGAACCATCGCAAGAGAAGGCTGGCAGACCTCCTCCGTGATGGCCAGAGTGTCACGGAGGCTCACCTCTGCGATACACAGTGTGTCACGGAGGCTAGGCTCCATGATACACAGCGTGTCATGGAGGTGAGGTGCAGCCCCAAGTATAAAAGCCTCCAACTTTGGTTTTTATCTTCATTTCATCATATAATTTCCAGAGAACACGAAGTAAAATAGGGAGAACGAGGATTTCTTATAATATTCATCCGATTACACCGTCAAATGCGGTCCAAACTCAAATTAACTCCAGATATCGAGGTATTAAGCAGTAAGGAGCATTCCTACAGATTTAGTTTCGTGAAATTCGACCGGCGAATCGTCGTGCTACCGAGCTAAGGTAAGTGGAATTGCTCCAAATTAGTGTCAATATACTCCTAGCCCTAAAGTGAGTATTTCTCCCTTCTGGACTCTCGAGAAATAGTGAGTTTTTGACCGTCTTTCAATAAGCCAAAGTTTGGGCTATATATATATTGAAAGTGATATTTTCTTCAAGAATATTAGTGTATCTAGTTCTAATTGACATATATATGAATGCAGTTAGGAGAAATAGCAGAAGTGCTGACCGAGCTACGTCAGTTAGTCGGGAAATCCGAAGCGAAGGTATGTAAAGCTAATTCCTTCGGCAAGTTAGTAATCCAGTATAGCAAATAGCGTGAACTATAGAAGAAAGAATTTAGAAGTCGAGAATTGAGTCCAGTATGAATCCAGAAAGCATGTTTTATAATATTATGATATATATATATATATTCAGAACGAAATTGAGTAAAGCAATATTAGACAGTCAGAAGATATCTCAGATACATTATAGTTCAGTATGAGAATCAGTTCCAAGTAGAAAAGAGTTCAGAATAAGAAATCAGAATACAGATATTATTTTCAGATCAAACATGCTTTCTATACGTGATTATTATTTGTTGAGACCTGTTTGTGCTATGAGGGCGCCCTTGGAGCATCCTCGCCGCCCCTGGGTTAGTAGATGTGTTGACTCACCCGCCAGAGGGTGAGGATACGTCACTCCAAGGAGTGGCATGCCATCCGCAATAGGACGAAGATGGGATGCAGCATTCCCCATATCAGGTTGATCAGCATAGCAGTATAGCTTACCCTATTGTACGCTTGCGCCCAGGGGGCAGATTACAGATATAGATATAGATTATAGTTTATAGTATAGGAGTCCTTCGGACTCAGACACAGTTATAGTCAGAGGCCATAGCCCGAGCTGCAGACCCAAGGGGGCCGGTAGATGTGCTCGTAGTCAGTAGGCGAGTGGAGTGATTTATTTTTGGATGGTTTTGACCCGGGTAGGGGTATATAGATTGTGTGTTGGTTGGCACCTTCCGTCTTATGGGGGCTGGTATAGGTCCTTGTTTATTATATATATGTATATACTTGAAATCTATTAGCTGATAAACAGCAGGTCGCCATGACGACAGGTATGCTCCTACCTTACTCTCAGTACAGATAAGCTTGTTTCAGATTTCATAAGTCCAGACAGTTTCAGATATTTCCTACTGTTCGGAAATTCTAGTTATGTTGCTTATATTCAGTTATGTTCAGTTTTCTTTGCATACTCAATACCAGTGGTACTGACGCCCGTTTGGGGCGCTGCATTACTTGCCTGCAGGTACCTATAGACGAGGAGTCGATCCCTCGTGATCCTAGCCAGCGCAGAGTCATCAGCTCCTGTCATTCGGAGCTTGATATTCAGAGATTTACATCATTTTCTTTTGTTGTATAGTACGGGTAGGTCAGGGCCCTGTCCCGACCATCTTATCAGCATTCTTAGAGGCTTGCAGATTGTGTGTATATATCTCCCTGTGGTTAGTTATGTCGGTCGTGTTGGGCCGTGCGTATGTATAGCTATTTAGTATTGTTGTTTATGTTGGCCGTGTGGGGCCGTATCCAGTTAGTAGTGGTGACCTTGCCGGTCACGTAGTTGCTCAGCATTTGTTATACTGATTTGGAGATAACTAGACAGCATGGTGGCCTTGTTGACCCGCATAGGTTTCCCTATATAAATGTGATTTGGGTTAGCTGATGTTATAGTACAGGTGGCCATAGGCTTAGTCGGCCGGAGGCTGTGTTTACAGCCGTTATATAGCCTGTTGTTTCCGTAAATCAGAGTTAGAGCCAGCCAGGCACCAGATGTGCTTAGGCTTAGTAGTCTAGCAATTCAGATCCTAACAGGGCACCAGGCGCAAGTCATACCCCCCAAGGCGGGGCGTGACAGATAGTCCCTTAGAACCAACTAGAGAGTCTAGAATTTTTTTATATTTTTTTAGTCATTGAGTCATGACTTTGCCCGATGATGGATGGACGACGACCGTCTTAAGGGTAAACTAGTCATTAGGAAGAACTAAAACTTGGATCCTATGAATGCTAGGTGCTTCACTTTAGGTATCATTAAGACTTTATTTAATTCACTCAAAAATGCATGAAAAAGGAAGAAACACCTAGTCTTTTGAAAATTGACTCTTGGGCTTAACAAAAATTGGGCTTAATTATGTTATGCATACAATATGGATATATGTGTTTATGTGATCTTGATTTCCATTGTTAAACCATCTTGTGCCAATGTGTGAGGAACTATTTTTGATATACTCCATGCTTGTAAATTGATGTCTAGAACTTGCCCAGTGTGTGTGCAAAGAGAAATAAGAATGATGGATTTAGGAAGTGATATAGGCATTTCTTTGATAGCCCTATTTTTATCTTATTTTACCTACCTTGATTGTATTATCCTAGTTAGCCATGTTGAGCCTTAGCTTATTCTTTTGATAGTCATATTACAAGCTTAATCCCTTTTTGTTCTGTTGACTTGTATTTGATCCAAATGACTCCTGGAGCACTTTAATGAAAATTTTTTGTAGGAAAGGAGCATAATTGGAAAAAGTGAAGGGAAAAGCTAAAAAGTGTGGTGAATTGGAAGAAAAGAAAAAGGTGAAATTTTGCTAAACAAGGAGGGTGATTTTTCATAGGAAAAACAAAAAGAAAAAAGAGCTTTGAAAAATTGAAGATGAAAAAAATCATGATTTACCTATTAACCATACCCATTTGTTTACAATGAACCTATTTTGGCCTTGGTCCTTCCTTGGATATTATGAACCTCAACATAAGAAAACTTTTTAAGTTGAGGGTGGCTAGAGTAGGGGTGCGTAAAGGGTGGGAACAGAAGAAAGGAAAAGAAAAAGAGAAAAAAATGTGTGTGAATAAGCTCAATGAGGGGAAAAAAATCCCCACTAGTCACCTAAGTTGGAAAATTGAAAAATAAAAGGAGGTATAAGGAGAAAATTTGATAATTGAAGAATGTGCTTAAAAATCAAAGTGTTGTGAAGTATTAAAGTGCTTAGGGAGCTTAGTCACTATCGTGTCCAAATAGTTCCTACCCGTCCCTTAGCCTACATTACAACCAAATTAAAGTCCTAATTGATCCTTGATTCATAATTCTATATTAGCGGAGTATTACACTAAGTGCAAGCCTATGGGTCGTCGTTTTCATGTATGTTGAGTTCTTTTGTGAGAATAAGCGGAAATTATTTTATTTATGCCCAAGTTAATATTATTCTATATCTTGTGTGAAAACAAGCATCTCTCCAAATTGTGAGGGGCACAATGGTAAGACTTTGGTAAATCTTGATTGCTAAATTACATATAATTCATGTTGGCCCAAAATATGTCTTGATGAGTTAGTATTCAAAAGCTAAGTAATTTCAAACTTTGACATTTTAATGCTGATCCTACATGAATGCGAGTGAATTGTTTGAGCTTCATTAATTTGTCTCATGATCCTAAGTGTAAGTAGACCTAGTCGTAGGATGAATTTTGTGCTTAAATATAAGAAGGGAAGTAGTAGATTGTTCAAGGACGAACAATAGTTTAAAAGAAGTCTTGTAAATCATAACTCAACCAAAGTTTCGTAAATATGATCATGCATAAAACATATGCATCAATTGGAGGACTCGTCATAACTGACACCATCATGATAGAGCTTACATGATACCCCAACTATCTTGCTCAACTGGGGGACCCGTCCTAAGCCTTGCTAGGGAAAAGAACGATAACATGGCATGATCACTGAAGAGACCACGTAGGTTTAACATGAATATCAACCTACATTGGCATGTAGTTTTGAGACTCGGGGTTTTCTTGAACCCCGAGCCTACTCGATGCTAGATACTACTTCCAAAAACATGCACATGGATCATAATGAATATTGTGAAATCATACATGAAGTTCATAGGCTAGTTTAAAGCATAATAATCATGAACATGCTTGTAATACTTAAACTAGCCATGAAATAAGAGTCCTTGAGTCGGCCATAATCATAATCCTGATAATCATGAAAAGTCATACATACTTGAGAAAATCCTCATACTTGAAATTAATAAATTCATGTAGAGTGCTTGTAGGAAATCATGTATCACACATCATAAAACATAAATTAGGGCTTGAGTGAATTTCAATCATAAGAGGATCATAAAAATCTTATAAGAGGAATTTAGCCCTAAGAGTTCATAATAATACTTGTAACATAAGGGGCCATAATTTCATGAAAATTCAGAGGGAACATAAAACTCTATCATGGAAATCATAAATCCTTATCAATTTAGCTATACCCATAAGAGAATCATGGAGGAATTTCATAACCCAACATAAACCCTAGAATTTTGTGAATAGCGCTTGGGGAATAGATGGTCATGAATTTTTCTTGAAGAAAGGGCATGAGGGTGGAAGAACTCATCATCCATAACCCACATACCTGAAATTGATAATTAACAATTAGCCTTGAAACCCCAATTGAATTTAGGAGGAACTTGAGCAAGAACCCTAAAAAATCTTGAGAGGGTTTTAAGAGACTCCATTTCCAATTAAGAGTGTTAGGTGAGGAATGGATAATCTAGGGTGAATAATACCCTCAAAACACTCTTTTCCAAGCTTAAAAACGACGTAGTTTAGGACTTAGGAGCTTAGAATTTACAAAAATACCCTTAATGATTTTGCGAAAAAACTCACTGCCAGTCACAATGGTTCGTACCACTGGTCGTGCCTTGAAACAATGACCCATGGTTTCCTCGCATCGTTAGAGGGCCAAACTTCTGATTCCTCTTCTTCTTTCCACAGATGTGAACCACGACTCACTATTTCCTACAACAAATCGTACTATGGCTCATACTGTCCAACCTAGAACAAGGGACATACTATGACTCCTGATCACGACCCATCACTCCCAACAATGAGTCATAGCTTGACTCGTTGTTCCAAGATCTGGCAACCAGCAACTCATCATGATTCTTGATAATGGCCTGTGACAACAAACTACAAGTCGTACCTTGACTTGTTACACCAGGCCTTCCTTTGCAGATACAGACCACGGCTTATGACACGAGTTGTCACATCAACCAATAGGCCATACCTTGGCTCATTAGTCTAGGACCCATCAACCAGAAGCTCACCACGACTAAGTCCCACAACCCGTTACTCCATACCATGACTCATATGATGTGTCGTTCTAAGACATTTTTTCAAACTTTTTATGCTGATCATATTTTCGATCCGGAATCCATTCTTAGGAACATTCGGGGTATTACACTTAGCCATGGTTCTTTCTTAAGAGATTTATTTTCAGTTGAATATGGAAAAATAAATATAGTTAATATGTCGTAGTGTGTAGGCACAATGATATATTGCCAGGGGACATTCTTAAAAGTACCAACCTACTAATTGATTCATTTTCTATTGAATAAAATATTTTGACTTAGGTGGAGGTAGTGGCAATTGAGTTTATAGCACACTTATATCATTCTTCAAGAAAAAATGTCCCCTCAAAAATTTTTGCCACAACTATTTAGTATTGACATATGGACCTTTGTTTTTGACATCTAATCGTGTGGATTTTAACAATGAATCCCTAGTTGAAGTAAAGTGTTTAGTCCATTTGATATTAAAGTGCCATTGTATGGTGAGAAACATTTTGTTTGTTCACTTGTGTGGTCACACTCTAGAACTTGGTTGTCTACTCATGCTTGAGTTTAGGGTTGACTATGGATTGTAGAAATGAACTTAGGCCTTTTTTGTGCTTCACAAGCCACATTTTCCTAAATGAGCCTACTAAATCATGCATGTATCTCTAATCTCTCCTTTTGAGCCTTTGACCTTTTTCTTAATCAACCGAAATGAATGTCAAAATCAATTTTGACCTCCTTTGAAGTCATCCTCCTTTACACTATGAAATGTGATGAAAATAAGAAAAAAGGTGTAAATTGGGGGTGACAAGATGGAAAAAAGGACAGAAATAAGTGTTTGACCATATCCGAAGGTGTAGTAAGAAAAAAGCTAAAAAGAAGAAGAAAAAGAAAAAGAAAAAAAAACAAATGAGAAAATGAGAAAATAAAAATTGATCTCATAAAGGTGCATTGGGGTATAAAAAGTTGCTAAAGAAAGAAGGGAAGAAAAAGAATGGATCCTAAAATCAACAAGGTACTAAAAATGTGATATTGTATTCAAGAATGATAAATGAGCCACTAAAGATCATATTTATATCCTACCAGCTTTTTGACCATCATTACAAGCTTAGAAAAGCCCTTATATGATTTCAACCTAGATTTTCCAAAAAAAAAAAAGCATTAGAGTAGATAGGCAAGCATATGAAAGTTGTGACCTATCTTGTGAACTTCTTTGTAAGAGTTGAGTCCTTTTCTCTTCTCTCTGATTATCCTTGTAATGTGTATGATCATTGCTTCTGAAAATGGACACTTTCCTTGGTCTAATCGTGAGAGCACGTGAATGATAATGGCTGGAATGGTTTATTTCTCAAATGTCACGACCTGAACGTACACCCGGAACGTAGACACGGGACAAGGAGCCCCGAGAGACTCCAAGTCAACCCATGGTATGAGCATACATCTAACTCAATCACATAAGCGGAAGACTTAAAATAAGAGAACATAAACATGTCATAAATACGGAGAAAGGACAATACACAATCCATACATGACGGCTGAATACAACTTGTAGTCTGAAAAGCCTCTAATCATGAAAGATGGGTTGATAGGACAATAACCCAACTAACCCAACAATACTGAAACTGAAAGGAAATAATAGAGTTTGAACATATGGCCCTCGGAACATGAGGACTCACCGAGTACGCTGAAACCAATCTCTCAAGCACTACTGAGGAGGGTGAGCCTGAGAGCGGGGTCCTGTATCATGAAACGATACAGCATAGAAAGTATGCGGTCAGTACGTGGAATGTACTAAGTATACAAGGTAAGTAAAACAAACATTTAAAATACATAAATCTCATAAATGATCATAAGAGAAGGACACCATGATCATATCCTAAATCATCATAATATATCATAAGGCTCAAGGTTTTCAAACTTTCGTAATACAAACGTAATCATGATCGCAGGAGAAAAGATTTGCTTATCATGACTTGAGCCAAAATACATAATCATAACATGCATAAATCATGAGGAATAGTGGGAGATTCTCTTAACCGACATACCCCATATGAGCACACATGAAGCCCAACTTGTAACCCTAGTCGGGAGGGTGTACATACCTTGCCAAAGGTAGGACCATGAAAGTATGATATCACCATGAAAAGGGCCATTTGGGCCGGGGACAGTCACATAGGAGGTCCCAACACACCTACGGTGGCCGTAGTTTATGGGTTCTGGGACAGAACCTAGGCCCTGAACCCACTCTGTGTTCGATACTACTACGCAAACATATATAATGCTCATAGTATAACTTGCATGAATTCATGGGCTAGTTAAATTATGATAATCATAAACATGCTTGTACATACGTGAACTAACTATGAGACTAGGCCCGTGAGCCGGCTAAAACATAATTCATGATTAATAAGGTTCATACATGCTTGTAAATTATACTATATCTTGAAATTCATAAAATTATAATGGGTATTAGATTAAATGCATAATTTAACTCGTAATTCATGCTGGGCTTGCAAGTATCGATAATAGAAAAGTAGATCATAAATCGATAAATTATGGATCATGCATAATTAGGCTTAATTAGAAATCGAAATTGATAAAATTATAGATAAATTTAAATAATAAAATCTGATTAAAACCCATAGATTATGATGAGAATCTCAAATCACAAAACCATTTATCAAATCATTCGACTTTTATAAAAATCATCTTCAAAACCCCATGAGCTTTTAATAAGATTTACGTAAAAATCATAAAGGATGGGCATGGGTGTGGAATAAATCACCCATTGATAGCCTTACATACCTGAGAATAACCGTTTTTTAACTTCCCTAGATTTCCCAAGAGGAAATTGATGAATAACACCTTGAAATCACCTAGATCACCCTTCTATCACCTTCCCAAACCTTTGCATGCATGAATAAGGACTTAGGCTAATCTATTCCCTCTTAACCCACCCTTTCTGATGTTAAAACGACGTAGTATAGGCCCCTAAGACTTAGGAATTATGGAAAAACCCTTACTAAAATCGTAGAATTTTGCTGACTACCAGTCCCCATGAGGGACTGGACGACTTGTCACCAGGGCCCACGACTTGTGGCCTCGAGTCGTTATGTTCACTGCCAAAATTCATCATGGGACTCCACGATGGACCTCATGAATCATGGTGGCTGACCCCGACTCGTGGTCACCATCTGTGATCCCCACTGACCAAACTCCTTGCCAAGCATCCAGTCTAGGCCACGGGTGACCTCACGATTCATATGGTTTAATCACGACTCGTGGTCATACCCGTGGCCTCCCCCACACCATGCCGCCTCTTTTCTTGGCCATGAGTCACTTCACGACTCTTGGTCACTCCTGACGAGTCACTTCATGGGTCGTTTCGTGATCTGGTGCAAAATTTTAGTTTTTCACCGTTTTGACTCCCGAGTCTGATCCTTGGGTTCCCGGGATATAACAATATCTCCCCCTTGAGAACATTCATCCTCAAATGTTAGAAACACATAGAAAACTCAGAATCATACATTCATCATATGTAAATACTGATTATTTAAATTGAAGACTGAAGGAATGACTACCTCCGAAAAGAACTACATAGCGGAACAGAATTCAGACATCACATACATCTATCATAACATAAATCAAACTTGCGCACATGAACTGAACATGGAAATTGATTAGAGAATTAGGGCAAAACTGATACCTTAAACTGAAATTGTGCCGATAGGGAACAGGTGAGGGTATTTAGCCATCATATCTGCTTCGACTTCCCACGTAGCTCCCTCGACATGTTGATTTCTCCATAACACCTTTACTGAAGCTACTTATTTTTTCCTCAGCATCTGAATCTAACCATCCAAGATTGCAACTGGAATTTCCTCATAACTGAGCCTATCTCTCACACCAACACTTTCCACCAGGACAACTAAAGTTGGATCACCCAAGCACTTTTTCAAGAGTGATACATGAAAGATGGGATGAACTGAAGATAACTCTGATGGCAAGTCCAACTCATACGCTACCTTACCAACTCTTCTCATAACCCGGTAGGGACCAACATAGTGTGACTGAGTTTTGCTTTCTTTCCGAACCGCATGACTCCCTTCATCAGAGATACCTTCAGGAATACCCAATCGTCCACCTCGAACTCCAACTCTCTCCTTCTCACATCTGCATATGACTTTTGACGACTCTGAGTAGTTTTCAGCCTGTCCCTTATCAACTAAACCTTCACCATAGACTCATAAACCGAATCAGGCCCTATCATAGCTGCCTCACAAACCTCAAACCATCTAATGGGCGATCTACACCTTCGTCCATAAAGAACCTTGAACAGTGCCATTTGAGTGCTAGAGTAATAGCTGTTATTATAAGCAAATTCAATCAAGGGCAAATGATCATCCCAGCTACCTTTGAAATCAATCACACACGCTCTCAACATGTCCTCGAGAGTCTGGATCATTCGTTCGGCTTGACCATCCTTTTGTGGATGAAAGGTTGTGCTGACCTTAACTTGAGTCCCAAGCCCCTTTTGAAATGACCGCCAGTACTGGGAGGTAAACTGAGTACCTCGGTCTGAAATAATAGACAAGGGCACTCCATGTAACCAAAACAACTTCCGAATACACAACTTGGCATAATCATCCGCTGAATCTATGGTTTTCACTGGCAGAAAATGTGCCGCCTTGGTCAACCTGTTGACCACCACCCAAATAGAGTCATATTGCTGGTGAGTACGGGGAAACCCAGTTATGAAGTCCATATTTATTTATTCCCACTTCAAAGTAGGAATGATAATATGCTGAAGTATGCATCCTAACCTTTGGTGCTCAACCTTCACTTGCTGACAGTTCGGACACTTGGCTATGAATTCTGCAGTATCCCTCTTCATGTCATTCCACCAATATATTTTCCGCAAATCATGATACATTTTGGTGGCACCCGGATGGATAGAGTACCTGGATCCATGTGCCTCATGCAATATCCGATCCCTCAAATCATCTACGTCCGCAATAATGAGATGACCCTGGTACTGCAACACACCATCTCCCCCTTGGGAGAAAACATCCACCTTCTAACTCCGTACGGCTTCTTTCAACTTTACCAACATTGAATCCTCATCTTGTCTAGCCTTCACATCGGTCACCAAGGACGATTCAGATCCATTTTGCACCATAACGCCGCCATCGATTGAGTCGACCAATCTAACTCCCAACCTTGCAAGTTGATGGACATCTTTCACCAACTCCTTCTTTCCCTCATCCATATGGGACACACTCTCCATAGAGAGCCTACTAAGTGCGTCTGCTACCACATTAGCCTTACCCGGGTGGTAAAGAACACTCATATCATAGTCCTTAAGTAGCTCCAACCACCTTCTTTGTCGAAGTATGAGATCTCTCTGCATAAACACATATTGCAAGCTCTTGTGGTATATAAATACATCCACGTGGAACCCATACAAGTAGTGCTGCCATATCTTCAATGCAAACACCACCGCGGCTAACTCAAGATCATGGGTCGGGTAATTCTTCTCATGGATTTTCAACTGTCTTAAGGTATACGCTATCACTTTCCCATGATGCATCAACACACACTCAATTTTGATTCTCGAAGCATCACAATATACTACAAAACCATCGGTACCCTCGGGTAGGGTCAACACTGGTGCTGAAGTGAGTCGAGTCTTCAACTCTTAAAAGCTTTTCTCACAAGCCTCCGACCATTGGAACTTTACCTTTTTCTGAGTCAACCTGGTGAATGGTGCTGCAATTGATGAAAATCCTTCAACAAACCTCCGATAGTAGCCTTCTAGGCCCATGAAACTCCGAATTTCTGAAGGATTCACTGTTCTAGGCCAATTCTTTATCGCTTCAATCTTTTGAGAATCTACCTTTATGCCCTCACTCGATACCACATGGCCTAAAAATCCCACGAAGTCCAACCAAAATTCACATTTGTTGAACTTTGCATACAACTGGAGATCCTTAAGGGTCTGAAGCACTATTCTCAAGTGAGCGGCATGCTCCTCCTCGCTCCGAGAGTATATAAGGATATCATCGATGAACACGATCACAAACATGTCTAGATATTGCTTGAACACCCTATTCATCAAGTCCATGAAAGCTGCAGGGGCATTGGTTAGTCCAAAATACATAACACTAAATTCATAGTGACCATACCAAGTCCTGAAAGTTGTTTTTGGGATGTCACTCTCCCAAACCCTGAGCTGGTGATACCCGGACTTGAGATCTATCTTTGAGAAACACCTGGCACCCTAAAGCTAGTCAAACAAGTCATCGATCCTGGGTAAAGGGTACCTATTCTTGACGGTGACCTTGTTCAATTGTCGGTAATCAATACACATGCGAAGGGACCCATCCTTCTTTTGGACAAAGAAAATCGGTGCACCCCATGGAGAGTTGCTCGATCTAATTAAACTTTTATCCAGCAAGTCCTTCAACTTATCCTTCAACTCCTTTAGCGCAGCTGGACCCATCCTATACGGAGGAATGGAGATAGGTTGCATATCATGTAGAAGATCAATACCGAAATCAATTTCCCTCTCAAGAGGAACACCTGGAAAATCATTGGAAAACACCTCCGGATACTCACACACCACCAGAACTAACTAGATGTCGAGGTCTTGGATTCAACATCCTTAACCCTAACTAGGTGATACATGCAGCCCTTAGAAATCATCTTCTTGACCTTAAGATATGAAATAAACCAACCAACTGGTACAGCTGAATTTCCCTTCCAACCCAAGACTGGCTCACCCAGAAACCTGAACTCTACTGACCGGGTTTTACAATTAATCGAAGCGTAACATGCAAACAACTAATCCATGCCCAAAATAAGGTCAAAGTTAGTCATAACTAACTCTACTAAGTCTGCAAAGGTAACCTTATGCAACACTGTGATGGGGCAACCTCTATATACCCGCCTAGCTACAACTGATGCACTGACTGGGGTAGAGATCGAGAATGGTTCTGACAGAATTTCGGGGCTAACTCCAAAACTACTAGCAATAAAAGGGGTCACAAAAGATAAAGTAGCTCCTGGATCTAACAAGGCATAAGCATCAATATAGAAGACTTGCAACATACCAATGACCATATCTGGTGAAGCCTCTTGCTCCTGGCGGGGTACTAAAGTATAAAACCTGTTTTGGCGCTAACTGCCTGCTGAACTAGTAGAGGCACCCTACTGGGGGGATGTGCTACTGGAGTGGCAGAACTGGCCGCTGTCACATGGTCCCCACCGACCCCTGACCTGGCTCAGCGGTAATTCCTAAGTCTGTTCCCGGGTTTGCCACACCCGAAACACGCATCTGAGCCAACTAAGCACCTCTCAGGATGATTCTTGCCACACTTCACACAAGTTGGAAAAGTGCGCTCCACCTGCATGCTACCCCGATCCCTTGAGCCTGAAGCCCTGCTCCTCTGACCTCCTCTGAACCTAGATGGCGTGCTAGCCAATGATAGAGTTGGAGCGATAGACCTGTGCCAGGACTGCCAACTCTGTCCACCCCCTAACCTGACCTGAGAAACCCTATAGCTATCGGTCCTGGCCCTCTTGGACTCCCTATACCTCTGGTAGACCGACTCTTTTTGCTGAGCATGCAACACGATGCAGGGAAAGTTGATATCCTGATGTAGCATGGCGATCCTGCAATCGTTTTCCAAATAATCCACCACCCCATGCACAAAACGACTCACCCGAGCCCTCTGGTCCGCCACTAACTTTGGAGCATACTTAGATAATCTAGTGAACTATAATGCGTACTCTTGCACAAAATGACTCATCCTGCTTCAAATTAACAAACTCGGCCACCTTGAACTCCCTCATCTCCCAAGGGAAGAATCGCTCCATAAAGGCCATGTGGAACTCCTCCCAACCTATCGGGCTTGCACCCACTGCCCTAGCATCTCTACACTGCTTAAACCATATATGAGCCACCCCCTTTAGCTGATAGGAGGTTAAGTCAACACACTCCCCACTGTTCACCCCCATAACCTGGGTGATCTTCAGAATGTCCTCGATCAAATCATGTGGATCCTCGTCCACCCTCGACCCTGTGAACTCAGGAGGGCTCATCCTCAAGAAATCCATCACCTAGTTGCCGCCGCATTCCCATTCTGTGGGTAATGCGCCACTGTATGATTTTGGACCTGGGGCGTCATGGCCTGTGCCAGCATCTAAATTGCTTCCCTAAACTCAGCGTGGGCAGCTGGCTCTAGTGCATGCTCCTTGCGAACGGGTGGGGCTAGCTGATGTTCCTCACATTGGCACCCTCATGATCATTACTGTTACCATTTCTTCTGGTGTTCACTCGGCGTGGAGGCATAATGCTGCAAACGTCAATACCATGAATTATAAGGGTAGAGGACTTTCATCGCACGACATAGATCATGAAAGAAGGGAATATTTCCTAAGCGTCTAGTAGCCTCTTCATCATGAGTGTGGCGCTCTTCACATCCATGAAAAAGACTCTACTTATCGCGGCTTTCAGACACCCTAGGACACTTCAAACCTATGACTCTAATACCAATTTTGTCACGACCCAAACGTACACCCGGATCGTATACACGGGACAAGGAGCCCCAAGAGACCCCAAGTAAACACATGGCATGAGCATACATCTAACTCAATCACATAAGTGAAAGACTTAACATAAGAGAATGTAAACATGTCATAAATATTGAGAAAGGACAATACACAATCCATACATGACGGTTGAATACAACTTGTAGTCTGAAAAGCCTCTAATCATGAAAAACGGGTTGATGGGACAGTACCCCAACTAATCCAACAACACTGAAACTGAAAGGAAATAATAGAGTTTGAACATATGGCCCTCGGAACATGAGGACTCACTAAGTACGCTGATAGCAATTTCTGAAGCACTATTGAGGAGGGTGAGCCTGAGAGCTGGGTCTTGTATCACGAAACGATAAAGCATAGAAAGTATGCGGTCAGTATGTGGAATATACTGAGTATGAAAGGAAGTAAAACAGATATTTAGAATACATAAATCTCATAAATAATCATAAGAGCAGGACACCATGACATATCCTAAATCATCATAACATGTCATAAGGCTCAAGGTTTTCAAACTTTCGTAATACAAGCATAATCATGATCGCAGGAGAAAAGATTTGCTTAACATGACTTGAGCCAAAATACATAATCATAACATGCATAAATCATGAGGAACAGTGGGAGATTCTCTTAACCGACATACCCCATATGAGCACACATGAAGCCCAACATGTAACCCTAGTCGGGAGGGTGTCCGTACCTTGCCAAAGGTAGGACCATGAAAGTATGATATCACCATGAAAAGGGCCATTTGGGCTGGTGACAGTCACATAGGAGGTCCCAACATACCTACGGTGGCACGTAGTTTATGGGATCCGGGGTAGAACCTAGGCCCCGAACCCACTCGGTATTCGATACTACTCCCAAAATATATATAGTTCTCATAGTATAACTTGCATGAATTCATGGGCTAGTTAAATCATGATAATCATAAACATATTTGTACATACGTGAACCATCCATGAGACTAGGCCTGTGAGTCGGCCAAAACATAATTCATGATTTATAAGGTTCATACTTGCTTGTAAATTATACATATAGCTTGAAATTCATAAAATCATGATGGATATTAGATTAAATGCATAATTTAACTCATAATTGATTCCGGGCTTGCAAGTACCAATGATAGAAAAGTAGATTATAAATCGATAAATCATGGATCATGCATAATTAGGATTAATTTCATAGAAATCGATATCAATAAAATTATAGATAAATTTAAATAATAAAATCTGATTAAAACCCATATATTATAATGAGAATCTCAAATCACAAAACCCATTATCAAATCATTAGACTTTTATAAAAATCATCTTCAAAATCCCATGAGCTTTTAATAAGATTTTTGTAAAAATCATAGAGGATGGGCATGGGTATGGAAGAAATCACCCATTGATAGCCTTACATAACTGAAAATTACTGGTTCTTAACTTTTCTAGATTGCCCAAGAGAAAATTGATGAAGAACACCTTGAAATCACCTAGATCACTCTTCTATCACCTTCCCAAACCTTTGCATGCATAAATGAGGACTTAGGCTAGTCTATTCCCTGTTAACCCACCCTTTTTGATATTAAAACGACGTAGTATAGGCCCCTAGGACTTAGGAATTACAAAAAATTCCTTACTAAAATCATAAAATTTTACTGACTTCTAGTCCCCATGAGGGACTGGACGACTCGTCGCTAGGGCCCACAACTTGTGGCCTCGAGTCATCATGTTCACTACCAAAATTCATCACTCCATGAGGGCCCCATGAATCGTTGTGGATAACCACGACTTGTGGTCACCACCTGCGATCCCCACTGACCAAACTCTTTGCCATGCATCCAGTCTAGGCCACGGGTGACCTCACAAGTCGTGTGGTCTGACTACGACTCGTGGTCATGCTCGTGGACTCCCCAAACCATGCCACCTCTTTTCTTGACCACGAGTCACTTCATGACTCGTGGTCACTTCTCACGAGCCACTTCATAGGTCGTTCTGTGATCTGGTGCGAAATTTTATTTTTTTCACAATTTTGACTCTCGGGTCTGATCCTTGGGTTTCTGGGGTATAATATCAAATCTAAGTATGTGCATTTTGATATGATGTTATAAGTGGAGATTACATGCTTAGTCTAGATAGTTGTGAGCAAACTGATTTTGTTGGATAGAGGGGGTGACTGGCTCGAAAATTGTGTGCTTATAGCTGCTTGTCAAAACCACTCTAGTCATTACATTCTATGATGCCCGAACATTAGTTTAGGTCTAGGCTAGTTTTTCTTATTTTATTTGCTTGAAGACAAGCAAAACCTTTAAGTTGGAGGTGTTGATGTATCGGGAGTTTGCAACACATCTGTACTTTATTTTACAAAGTTTTGTTTGCCTTTAAGTACTAATTTAAGTCAAAACTAATCTATTATGGTATATTTTCGGAACCCAAATGAGATAAAAAAAGGAGGCATCAAAGTCATTGAATCTGCTAAAATCTGATGGAAAAGACGGACTGTCTCTTTAATGGACAATCCGTACATCCAGTAGTCAAGAGGTGCCTTTATTGTCCAGAAACCACTCCCAGGTGGTTAGTAACTAACGAGTCAAAGGACGAATCGTCTTTTCAAAAAGTGATCTGCCATTCAAAAGACAGATCACAACTGAAGAAATTCATGAGTTATTGGATGAAGCAAAGGACAGACCAGTTTTTCAAAAGCGGTCTATTAATCAAGAGAAGGACAGAGGCTAGGCAGAATCCAAATTCAAGTGAAGGATAAAAAAACTGGCCATCTTTCCAAAAGACATTCCATTTCTGCACATCTGGGACCCTCCGAATTTAAATGAAATTGGGGTTTTAGAGATCTAGTATAAATAGTCTTTTTTCTTCTCTTTCAAAGATAGTTAGTTGGATAGATAAAGAGAATTCTAGATAGAACAAGTAGATAATCTAGCTACTTTTCCATTAAATTTGTAATTGAAGAGTAAAGATCAAATTATCAATTCAAGTTTTCTTCTCTCATTTTTTATTCCATTGGTAAGAATGTTCAATTACTTTCTTTCTTCTTCTTCTTCTTCTTCTCTTGCTATGGGGTAACTAAACACAGATTTAGGGTTATAAACCCTAATGATCATAATTGAATAAAATTAATTGTAGGCTTAAGAATATTTGATTGATTTGGGGTTTGGGAAGTGTGATTGGTGATGAAAGTCATTCAATCTTGCCTAATAATTATTTTTTTTTGCTTGAAAAAGCCCATTTGGGTTGGGTTAGCATCAATCAACAATTACTCAAGGATCTAATCCTTGTTTCATTGATCCACCTAGACATATGTTGAATCCAATTAGTAAAATATAATCGGATAGAATGGAGTTTCAATTTGACAAAATTGATGAAGATTGACCCTATTAGTGTTGTTGAAAGACACCCATTGGTTTTCTAAGTGATTGGTTGCATACTTATCAAAAGTCCATTCTCAATTTTTTCATTTGAGTGATTCAGGGGGATCAACCCAAATTTGGGACATTTTCCTAGTTTTTCATTGATCAATCCTTAAGCATTTACTTTGTTAGTTATAGTTATAGTTTCTCTTACCCCTAATTTGAATAGAATCTCAACTTTCAAATTTGAAGTGAAAACTGCTAAATAGTCTAGGCCTACCAAAATCTCTATGGATACGATCTCGACTTCTGGTTGAATATTATATTTGCGTCGACCGCATATATTTTTGAATTGGAGTGAGTTTGGGTGATAGTTATTGTTCCTGCTGAGTCATTTTCGACATATTCTTTTTTCGACACATTTCTTCCTGATTCACTCCCTGTCATGCCCGATTTTTACATCATACAGAATTAACATTAATTTGTGTACTAAATAACAATTTTTTTTCTCACAAATTGATGGACCCAAATTTTAAACTTTTGGTGCACAAAATTTTTATTCATGCATATACAGATAAATACACTTGATGCTTCCTAGTTAAGACCTAATACTGTTCATGTGGATTTGCATGTGAGTTGTGACGGAGATTGACTTGTCAGACGCCTTGGACTGCGGATTCATGTGTAATATTACCAAAAAATAAGGCATTCTATTGGGGGTTGACAATTTGATTATTTCCTTTTGACTGTTTACCAAGTTATCCCATTCCATTCCCACCTTATGTTTTCTTCATATTTGCTTCACTCAACTACTCAAAGCCTTGCAATTAGCTAGTACTCCATCCTCCCTCCCACACAATTTTTTTCCCTTACAAGTTTAAGCAAACCCTTTATTTAGCTTACACTTTTTTAGTGAAATGAAATGATTATTGGAGTGGAATTATAAGTTTTTGAATTTACAAGTACCGCGTAAAGTAGGATTTATGCAAAAACATCTCCTAAAATCTAACTTCTTAGGTTTGTTTGCTAAGAAAAGAAGGTATAATTATACCACGCACTTTAGTTATTGGAGTATATTATTGAGTTTCCTTCTTAAAGAGATTTTTATTTTTATAAAAAAAAAATAATAATAAAAAAAAAAATAAAAGTAAAAATAAAAAAAAAAAACAGAAAAATGACTTAGGTCTTTAGGAGTGTGAGTCATTTGCCATACAATTTTCTTTGTTCGTATAATGCTTGATTTTCACAGCTTGCTGAAGGTAGGTGTTCGAGCAATTCATATTGGATATGAAAACTTTGATTCTAATTTTTGGTTTTCAAATTTAAGAAATTAAAATTAAAATTTAATCAAAACAAGTTTTAATTAGATCGATCTTTTAAATTTGGTGTCAAATTAATCGGTTTGATTATTTAGAATTTTTAATTTTGAGCCTAGAGTTGAGTTTTTTCTTCTTACAAAAATGAATATTCTAGTAAGATATTCATGTTAAATTGCCTAAATAATTTATTCCTACCATAATCATTAAATAAAATATTCATTCAAGCAATAAAATCATTACCAAGAAAATTTCATATCTAAACAAAAGTAAAGTAATGTATAGATAGATCATACTATTAATAGTTCATATTCAAATCACCCACTATTCAATTCCTATAAACTTTATGCGATTTAAATATCAATTAATATGTTTTCTTAGGACCTAGTGTAACAAAAATGACAGTGAGAAATACTATCCCAATGAATATATTTCAGTTTGTATTATTTATTAGCCTAATATTATATATTGACTGATACAATAAGATATTAGATTTAGTGTTAGATATATTGACTTATGTCAAATTGATAGGATAAATTTAAGGTATAAAAATTTTCAGATTTTAAAGTATCCAAAAATTTAAATTTCCAAATCCAAAATTTAATTAAAAAATTTATAAGATAAATTCAGAATTCAATCTATAATTCGAAAATTCAAATAAAGAATTCAAAATATTTGAATTTTGGTTTGGATTTCACTTTTGTCCAAATTATGTCTAGCCCTATTATTTGCTACTCACAATTATTACTCCATCTATTCCAATTTATGTATGATGCTACGAAGTTTATGAATGAAAAATAATAATAATTTAAATTTGTGGTATAGAACAAGTCATATATATTTATATAACTATAAATTATTTTATTAAGATAAAATAAGAAGTTTAAAGTTAAATTATTATTATTAAATATAAAAAGATATTTTTATGTTTAGATTGACTAGAAGTAGGAGTGGACATGGTACGATATTTAAAACTTCGGTACCGTAATTTCGGTATTCAGTTTTTAAAAATACTACATCATTACATACCAAATTAGTTCGGTATGGTTCGGTATTTCAAAAGTTCATCTTCGATATTCTACGATACGTTAAATTGGTAACCATAGTTTATTCAACTTCGACTTACATATACTTATACAAATAGAATTATGACTCCGATTTTTCAAAAAATATCACGATTATATCATACTAACATCTTACATTGTAAATATATTTAAAAAATGTATAAATAATTATCTTCTTGAATTTATTACACAAAAAAAATATTTCGGTCAAGATAGAGTAGTCAAAGTTCTGATGTCTAAATAACTAGTCTTGTACTAATACTATTTTATATATTTTCTAGTATTATAATATAATATGTATGAATTATATATGTACCTATAAACTTCGGTATGGTATTCGGTATTTTGATATTTTTTTTATAAATATCAAATACCATTCCAAATACCAAAGTATTTTTAAAATTATATCAAACACCATAACACATACCATAATGTCAAAACCACGGTATCAAAAATTTCGATATCAGTATGATTCTCAATATATAATATATGATGCCCACTCCTAACTAGAAGGAAAAAGTGTCGCATGAATTAATTAAGATTGAGCACAACAAACCATTGGATGTCCTAGCTACTATTACATGTCTCCGAATTTACCGTGAAATGAATTTTCAAAAGAAAATCACCAAATATTTAGCTCAATCAAATAATTTTATTTGACTCATACCGAAATACAGGCAAGAATAACATTTCCTGAGAAGGATCTCCATCAAAATCGTGTGATAAGCTTACTTAGGGTTCAATACATGTAAGGCCATTACTATATGTCCACAAGCAAAATATATATGTATATATATATATATATATATATATATATTGTAAAAAGGTGGAATTCTGGAATATAAATTAGAAGTGCTAGTGATATAGAGAAGTATAAACAAGAAGACATACAATTTAATTTAAAAGGTAGAATAATATCATGCATGAAAAATTTATAGATTTTCAAGTTCAAACTTGAGTAGTTATTTTTTTTTTCTCTTTATTTGGAAAAGGAAAAAAAATAACTAAAATTTGATAAACATCAGAAACGATGTAAAAAAAAAGGCGCATATATGGTATGGGAATGTTCCTATTGGAGGAAACTTTAGATGAAAGAGACGGTCAGTTTCCTTTGCGTATTATTTCATACCAAGGAGATTCAGCAACCTTTGTTTGTTTTGGTGCTTTATTTGGAAATTCAACAATTCTCACATGCTGAAAAATCATTGACAATGACAACGGAAGCAAAGCCAAAGCCTCTTTTCCACTGCTCACTAGAAAAGAACAAAGCAGAGAAGGTCTCATCACTTTTCATCTAAATCAATCGCTAACAAACATTTAAAAAGGATAATTTCTTGGAATTCCTGGAAGAAAAATAATCCAGATACCAACTAGTTGACATTAAGGGTGTGTCCTGTATGGAGGAAAACATTTTTTTTAAAAATATTTCCAGTTTTTCATGTTTGGTTCATCAAAATTTTAGAAAAATATTTGCTCACAAAAATAAGTTGAATTTTAGTTGTATTAGTGCGTTAACTTTAGATCCAGTTTTTGCTAGGACTCTATTAGTCTTCTAAGAAATTTATATGTGATAAAAAACATAGAGAATCTTTAATATTAAAGGAACTGTTTAGTTATTTTATTATACTAATGTTGTTTTTGTTCCTATTAAGCTAGACGAGCTTAAATGAATCAATATGTGTAGTGTAATTCATATAGCCCAGCCAATTTACGTGAAATTGAAGAAGCTTAAAGTGCCGTTGTTAATAGTCCGCTATTTCATCATATATGCTTTGCTTTTCATCCCTTAGATAATATAAACAAGTCTTATTAGGTCTTCCAATTCTTCCCAACAGTGAATTTACTATATATTTAAGGATAATATGAGGGTAAATACTCAGGGAAATTACATTTTTGGACCTCTCTAAAATGTAATAGACGGAAAATGTATAATTTATATATATATATATATATATATATATATATATATATATATATATATATATATATATATACACACAAACAAACACAGACATACATGATTAATATATATATCCAAATACCTTATTCACACCTAGTATTTATTTTAAATCAATTAATACAATTTACATATCTTGTGTTCAGGCATTTCTCATTTATTAGGATTAAAATGATATGTATTTTACAAAATGTTACAGCAAAATTATTTGACTTAGATGCAAATATTGAGTGCGAGTAATTGTATTAATGATTATTTTTAAATGTATATATATTAGTTGATTCTAACCTATTTGAGACTGATCTACAGTTAGAGTCGTCAATATGAGCTTGGATTGTTGGGTCTGCCCAGCCCAGCTCGTGATTTTATAAGATTGTGTTATGATTTTTAGAGTCCATTTACAAATGAGACTTTTAGCCTGGCCCACATAAGCCCACTGGTCCGTGGGGCTTGAGCAAAGTGAGTTGGATTCAGGGGCAGAGTTATAGCCAAGTAAGGGTAGTCAATCGAACACCCTTCGTCAGAAAATTACACCATAAACATAGGTAAAACATTCTCTATATGTTTATATAGATAGATAAATGCACGCTGTCTTAAAATAGCTAAAGGTGATGGTCAAGTGGTAAGAGACTCGTTTTAAGTGTTGAAGGTACTTGGTTCAATTCTCAGTAGCAGTTTTTTAACTTTTTGTTTTCATTTTTAAGGAAAATAAAATAAAACAAATAAAAGTTGTTGGGCCACACCTTTTTGTAGTCATTTTCAAGAAAAAAGAAATAAAACTTGTTGGGCCAGATTCTTCTTTTTTAGACTCTACCAATTTTTATTTTTTTTTAAAATATTAATATGAATTTTTTTTCTCTTTTTAAAATCGAAATGGAAGGATTATGTAATTTGATTTTAAATTTTAAATGCAACCACCCATTGAGCTTAAAAAAAATTCACTCCTTTAACATTTTAACACCCTTAACAAGATTTCTGGCTACGCCACTGGTTGGATTGGCCTGTGGTCTTAATAAAAATTAGTTAAAAAATATAAATAAAATAGAGTACTAAAAATAACTAGAGGGGTCAAAATTTAAGAGTCAAATTATATTTAAAGCATCGTATATTAATATTACAAAGTTCAAAAATCATTAATCATTTAGCTTTCATATTAATATCTCTATTTGATTCGAAGGATATCATGTCAAAAAATTTTCAATTTCACAGAAACTTTATGTCCATCAAGATCGTGTTCTTGTATAGTTGTACCCAAGATATTTGCATAAAATGACAATTGTTTCAGATTGAAGTTATATAATCAAATCATTACTTGAACCAAATTTAATAAATATTATTAGGATTATTTTATTTGTGAATTTAAGACTTGACTAGCAAGTAGTAACACCATGTAATATTTTCTTGTAAATATTTATGTTAATATTTTTAAAATTTAAATTTAAATTAATAAATTATTCTAAAAATACTTTTTAAAAAAAGTAGAATCCCAACACGGCCTACAACGAATGTATTGGTGGGGTAGGGTTATCGTTTTATGGCCCATCAAAATGACGGGCTAACCCAGCCCGACCCATCAAACTCCAAAGCACGTGTAAGCTAACCTGAATAGGTTGGGCTAACTCATATTGACAGCTCTATCTACAGTCTATGTTGTACCGGCCCGTCAAACTTCAAAACCCATGTTAGCTAACCCAAATAAGTTGGGTCAGCCTATATTGACAGCTCTTTCTACCTTTAATGTTGAATATATGGTTATATGTTAAACACATGCGTTGCCTCCAGCAAGGTTAGCCTCCTCCCAACATATACGTTGGGCAGCACATAGATTTCCCTGCACGTGGTACTTGTTCTCACATTGCTTCATTTGAACGAAAGTTCAGTCCAACATAAACGTTGATATCTCCATTTAATTTCATCAAAGTAGTGTCCTTTACATCTTCTTTCTTTCTTAGTACCAAAAGACTTGCGATTAGTTAATCCTTTTCTGTTCTTTTTCTATTCATTATGATAGAGTAGATAGTGGGTATCTTTTGTTAGGTTTTGCAATGCCATTATATGTGACATTTACTTCTTATTTCTATTTATTTTTTTTCTAGAATTATTACAAATTTTTTGAGTCATAAAAATAATAAACAACATAAGGTTACAAATCGCTATCTATGTTAGTACAAATTTTAACCTGAAAGAATATTAGGTCATAATTGGAATAGACACTTCTTGACTGGATTAAGGACTTGGAGAAAATGCAAGGCCAGGGGTCACTTAAATTTCATTCAAATTTAAATTTAGTTAAAGGGCCAATTGATTGGAATTTGTTGACCACTTCCTAGAACCAACATTTTATATTTCAAACTCTACCTACTTTGGCGTAGCATAATCAATTATATATAATAAAGAAAAGGTTATGATAAAGTAATGGTTAGCCTGAAAAGGTTAAATATAAAGAATTAGTTTTAGTAATTAGTAGTAGTAGGATTCATAAATGTGTCGATTACCTTATGATCATTGAGCTACACTTACATGAACATAATAACATTATTCAACTCAAAAACTCATCAAAGCCAAATGAAATTTTTTTTGATGCATTCTTTTAATCCACGAGGACTAAATCAAACAGAGAATTATATCTTTTTAAAATTAAATTTTGGACAAGTGCCTATTCTATTTATATAGCAAAGAAAACATGGTCCAGCAAAGAAATAAGAAAATGCATAAACAAGAAGAAACGACAAATCCTGAATTGACAATTGCCAAAACCAAAATTAAAAATGTGTAGTTGCTCTCCTCTTTGCCTTCTCCACTGTGTACTGCATTTCTCTCTATTCCTTCCTTCCTTCAGCTGATTTTGTGAAGGTGAGTGCTCCGTCCTTTACACCCTTTTTCCTTACTATATTCTTGTCGCTGAGTTGCTTTCCTCTCACTATTTTACACTTTTAATAGTAGTCCATGAAGACGCCAAGGATTGACACTCCCTTGATGTTGCTGTTAGAATATTGTTAGAATACAGGCATACGCAGCGAAAGCAATAATTCAGGATCAAACTTACACGTAATATAGACAATACATAAATAAAGATTTTAATCAAACATAAAATCAATACTTATCTCTTGAAGCGTGACAATGAATCAATCCTCTTGAAGCTTTGTACAAATTGTCCAATGCGTTCTCCAGGTCTGCAATCTTCTGTGATAGCCTAAAAAATCTCCCAGTAAGAAATACTTGTGTGGGCAAGTATTGCTTCTCAGAAAGGTAAAAAGTTCTTCATCCTCTTTCATGGAGGAAGAGAATCCTATTTATAACCACATTTTAAGGATATAAAACACTAGTCCCAAAACGTATAAGAATCTTTTTCTCCAAGTAATGTTAAACTTTCCTTCTAGAAGACTAGTTTATTTTTAACAAAAATCTTATAGGATTTTACTTTTTCTAGAAATTGATTTCTTCATTTCCAAGTTCATTAATTAATCAGGCATAGCGGAGACCATAGATTTAATTAGTGAGGCTTCCAATTATGGTATTAATTCGCAGAATGAATGAATTAACCTGCCATAATAAATTACAGATTAATCCACTAAAAATTTGTAATTGCACTCCTCGGTGTAATTTTAAAATAGTTCATTAAATCTTATTTAACTCCCCATGTTAAGATTACAAATATCAATCAATCGAATTAAATTTCTGACTATTTAATTCATTGATTAATTTAATCCTTTATTCAAACGTTTAACTTATTTCATGTGATAGATACTAAATCCACCTGTATGGTTTTCACATGAAAACTTATAAGCAATAATAAAGGAGTATCATCAATCTCAAGGCCGAGATATGGATTTCATCAACTAATTATTATTTCACAAATGTCATTTGTCATCATCCAACCTATCGAAAATATTTTAACTCACGAAAGATCTAATTTCACCCTTTGATAGATCAAAACAACAATCAAATTACATTGATCATAATAATTATATCAAGATTGAGAGTATAAGTACATTTAATGATCTAGAGAATTTATTTTATTAAGTCTAGTAAAATACTTATCTCTACTTGGTCCGTTCAATACATACAAAATGTACTAGCACAAGAAGTTGGAATTATACCATTCCCATAATCAAGATAAATTATATTTAATCTTGCGCTATAATCGTATCGATGAATTTGTTCAATTTTTATCTTAGATTGTAAACATATATAAACTTTATACTTATAAGAACCGATGATTTAATCTTTCTTGTATAAGCTAAACTCTATACACTAAATCATCTACTATATAAGTAAAGGACACATCGAATAATATATGATCTATTTAAACCTTTATTAAAATTGAATAAATAATTGTTCTATAATAAATACTATATCTAAACACATGGTTGACATTACATAACCCATGGTTAATAGTATATATCCCAACAATCTCCCACTTAGACTTTTAACCATTATAATTGTTAGAATATACCATATCTAAATGCATGGTTAATGGTATATACCCCAACAATCTCCCACTTAGACTCTTAACCATGCATCTAACTTTTAAAGGCATTCTTTTTACACAACTTTCAAAAGTTTTAGCGAATAAGCTCTTTGTAAAAGAAACTTGCTAAGTTATTTTCTAATGCAACTTTTTCTAATAGTAATTCGTTGTAACTGACTAGTTCTGTATTAGTATCTTCATGGATTCTATCATGAAACTCTCCCAATAGTATATACTGAATCGATCTAGGTTATCATTCTCCCACTACGACTAAGTACTATCACTACTATTGTCACACTATAATGTTCTTGAGTATTAACATTTTCTTTATTATCTTTTAGTATTGAAATATTAATGACTTCATATAGTGTTATTTGCTCAACTCACTCCCACTACTTTGAGGTAGTGAATTTCCTTACGTCTATTAATATATCTCCCATTATATAAATGCAATGGGATGTCAATTCTGACTTCTCGGTTAGATATTCTTGAACTTATAAATTTTAGATGACTCATTTGTTATTTCTTTGCTTAGTTCATGTAAAACTAGTTTACTTTTTGAAACATGGTTTATTAAATGGTTCTTTTTCTAGAAATCTGGCATTTCTATTAACAATTACCTTATTTTCTTTAGGAAAATAAAATAAACCTCCTTTGGATATCCAATAAACACTCACACATTCATTCTTAATTCCAACTTATCTGTTTTCTCTTTCAACACATATGCTGGACAACTACATATATGAACATGCCACAAACTGGACTTATGTCAAATCCACAATTCGTAAGTGTCAACAGTACCGACTTTGAAGGAATTAAATTAAGAATGTAACTTGAGTTTTTTCTTAAAAAAATATCCCAAGACGAAAAAAGCAAAATTGAATAAGTTAATCATTATCTTATCATCTCCATAAGACCCTTATTTGTTTCCTCTTCTACATCAACCTTTTGCAGAGTAGCTAATGTAGACAATTGATTGCAATCCCTTTATCTGATAAGTGATTAATGAACTCTCCAAAGAGGTACTTGCCACTATGATCAGATCACAATGACTTAATATATTTTTCATGATACTTTTTCATTTGCCTTAAATACCTTGACTGTTTCAAAGCATTCAGACTTATGGAGCATCAAATAAATATATTCATATTCTGAGTAATCTTCTGTGAGTAATCACACAGAATACTCAAAATCACCTCTTTCCTAGATGTTCATTTGACCACACTACTTGGAATGGATTAATTCAATCTTATCACTAACTTTATTTCCTTTTAAATGGAATATATATTAGTTCAGTTTTTCCTTCTAAACAAGAATCAAAAGTTGGTAGTGTCTTCACTTTCAATGAACCTTCAAGTGTCACGCCAGCCTACACTCTGGACATAACACGAAACTTGAAGCCACAAGTGGCCTCAAGTCAACCTCTAGTCTATCATTCACTTGCATTCTGAGTAAACATGCACAACGGAAGTTTTTAAAATAATAACATCAAAGCATTTTCTTTGAAAATTTAAAGACTGAAAATAGCGAGTTAAAATATCTGAAAACAAATCTGAAATCAAGTTTGGTCTGAAAGCCATCTAACTGAGGAGTTGTTGGGACAAACTCTCAGCTAACTCTAAGTCTAACTGAAACTAATAAATGACTGAAAGAAAGAAATAATGCCCTCAGATGATGAGGACTCACACTTCAACTGCTGAGGTGGAGAATCTAACTGTGGAGGCTAGTGTACTGAGTTTGAGAACCTACAGCTGTATCATGATACGATACAACATAAAAGTATGCGTCAGTACTTTGAATGTACTGAGTAAGTGAGATGAACATGAATAATATGATAGAACTAGTAACTGAACTAATACGACATGAAATGACCAACTGATATGCTGAACTAATACGACATGAAATGACCAACTGATATGCTGAAAACTAATACAACTAATATTATTCATGACCCTGGCTGATGGTCATAAACATGTCCTAAGTCTAAGATACTAATTCTAAAATACTGCACTAAACTGATCTGGACTGAAGAAACTAAGAGTAAACTGGACTAGTGGGAGAGTCTCTAACCGACATATAACCACGTGAGCTAGACATGGAGTCCGATGTATACACCCCACCAGTAGGACCCAATATACCTTGCCAAGGTATAAAGGCATGAACTGGTAGATCACAAAAGTCTGGGGTCATTCAGGCCAATAATGTGTAACTTAACCTATGTTGACAACGTAGTTTTGGGAACCTGGGTGCGCTGGAATCCCGGTCCACGTGGTGCTAAGTTCTACTCCCACTAGAAAATCTATACTGAACACTTGAACCTGCTTGGATTACATCTCAACAAATAGAAGAAGGACGACAAAACTAGTCAGGGACATATAACTGTAAGTACCCTGAAAGTCTTATCGGACCATATTCTGAAACTAGGTTCTAGATTGGTTAGAGTTGCTTATCTAGAAGCGTCGTAACCGTCTAAGAACAAACTGAAATCTGAACTGGGGTCCTGGGGCAAGTCAGAGCTACATATCTGAAATGTCATGACTGCCTAGTGGACCAATAACTAAATTTTGATTCTGATATCTAGGAAGTACTACTGGCACCTCGAGAAATTCAATAGTCAAACTGATCAGCTGACATTATTCTGGTCAACCTGGAGGTTGCTAAAATCTGACTGAGATTAGACTGACGTTTCTGACTAACACTGATTATCCTAGCACTTTGACTGAAGCTGAACTAACGATTTTGAGAAAATACAGAGTATATAGGTTTTCTGACTGAATCTCAATATCATACTAGTAACTGAGTTTTTAACACATACAAGCATTATAGAAGCCCCTAACTCTGAAAGATGCAAACAATTCTCAAGAATTCACAGCTTAAGCAGGATTCTAGTTTCTTACTTTTTCAAAAGTTAGGGCTGAATTTCTAAATTGATGGAACAAACATCATTTTGATCACAAGCTGTTGGAAATTAGCTACGATGAACATAAACTAGAGTTACACATGAGTTATTCAAGGTATGACAGCAATATCTTAACTTTCGATAAACTCAGGCATAGAACTGATAGTGAACAGGGAAAGAGTTTTAGGGGATACAAGGGGAAAACAATCTCGTTGTTGAATTTCCACATACCTGTAGAAGAAACTCTAGTGATAATCTCTAAGAAAACTGAGAAGATTTACATTTGCCCTAGCTTCTGCTCTGAACTCCCTGACTATTTCTACGCTCTAATTTTTGAGAGGATGAGTGAAAGTGAAGGGGGAATGTCATTCTATCCCTTTTTCTCCCTCCTAAGTGACCCTAAAACGACATGGTTTAGGGATTAAAAAGGTGAAAAATTACAAAAGTAACCCTGGGAACTGGAACTGAAATCTAGCCGACGGAACCAACGGGCCTCAGAACGGGTCGTTGGTTGAAATGACGACCCGTTGCATTTGGCCGTGGTTTCCAAGTTCAAAAACTAGGTTCACAAGGGTGACCCGCGGTTAGGTGCAGCGGTCCGTTGGAAGTTACAACAGGCCATTGATACCTCCCGTTGGAACTGGTAAGAAAATAGGTATAGGAACAACGAGTAATAACGATGACTATTGACTCTAACAACGGGCCATTGTATCCCCTCGTGGTTCACCCTGCTGGGTTTTGGAAATGAATGACGGGTGGTCACAACGGCTCATTGGAGGCTACCACGGGCCGTTGTTCGCTCCCATTGTTTTGGGGATGGGTCTGGTAGACCTTTGAGTTGGGATTCAATGGATGACAGGGTGGCCCATTGTTAGAATCAACGGGTCGTCCTATGACTAATTGTTTCCCCTCGAAGAAAGGCTTCTTCTAACTACAACCACTTACAACGGTACGTTGGTTCCACCAACGGTCCATTGTGGGGGTCGTCTGAGATTGAAATTTTTTTGGTTTCCTGTGGTTTTTCATGCGTCTGAATTTGTTCTAGAAAAGTTTCGGGGTGTTACAATATCTCCCCCTTGAGATCATTCGTCCTCGAATGAAGACCAAAACCAGGAAAAGAGCTGAGATTTCTGAAATTGAGGCTATGACTGATTTCTGAAGGAGTAACTGACTCCGAACTGACTTAACCATACTACCTGAGCTGATGCAACTAGAATGCACGCAGAAAATCTAAATAAGGCTGATGAGTACGGAACTGAGTGGAGTATTGAGAAGGAATTTAGTACCTGATTCTGGGTATGAACTGGAAGGGAACAAGTGAGGATATCTGGCCATCATGTCTGCTTCTGCTTCCCATGTGGCTCCCTTAACTTGCTGATTTCTCCATAACACATTGAATGAAGCTATCTCTTTATTCCTCAGCTTGCGAACCTGATGGTCAAGGATCTGGACTGGTACCTCCTCATACGAGAGACTATCTTTTATCTCCATACTTTCCAATGGCACTACTAAAGTTGGATCACTAATGCACTTCTTCAGAAGTGACACATGGAAAACTGGGTGTACTACTGCTAGTTCTGAAGGTAACTCTAGCTCATAGGCCACCTTACCAATCTGCCTCAGAATCTTATAGGGTCCCACATATCGTGGACTGAGATTTCCCTTTTTTCCAAACCTCATCACCCCTTTCATGGGTGAAATCTTCAAGTATACCCAGTCATCAACTGCAAACTCCAACTCTCTTCTCCGCACATCGACGTAAGATTTTTGACGGCTCTGAGCTGTTTTCAACCCTTCTCAAATGAGCTGAACTTTCTACATTGCCTCATGTACTGAGTCTGGCCCTATCAAGGTAGCTTCACCCACCTCAAACCACCCTATAGGGGATCTACACCTCCTGCCATATAATGCCTCAAATAGGGCCATCTGAATGCTAGAGTGATAGCTGCTGTTGTACGCAAACTCGATAAGAGGAAAATGGTCATCCCAATTACCCTTAAAATTAATTGTGCACACTTTTAGCATATCTTCTAGAGTATGAATGGTCCTCTCAGCTTGCCCATCGGTCTGCGGATGGAAAGCAGTGCTGAGTTTGACTTGAGTGCCTAGTCCCTTCTGAAAGGACTTCCAAAAGTGTGAGGTGAACTGTGTTTCCCTTTCTAAAATGATTGTCAAGGGCACCCCATGGAGTCTGACTAGCTCTCAGATGTAAAGTTTGGCACAATCCTCAGCCGAGTCTATGGTTTTGACTGGGAGGAAGTGAGCTGATTTAGTCATCCCATCTACTACCACCTAGATTGAATCATGTTGTCATCGAGTCCGGGGTAGACCTGTAATGAAATCCATATTTACTTCTTCCTACTTCCAAGTGGGTATACTAATATCTTGAGTCATGCCTCCAGGCCTCTGGCATTCTACCTTGACTTGCTGGCAGTTTGGGCACTATGCTACAAACTCAGCGATATCCCTTTTCATACTGTTCCACTAGTAAATATCCCGCAGGTCGCGGTACATTTTAGTTACACCAGGGTGAATAGAATATCTCAAAATGTGTGCCTGGTCCAGTATTTGTTGTCTCAACTTACCAACATCCGGTACACACAACCTGCCCTGGTAACGGAGCACCCCATCTCCCCCTTGGGAGAAAGCTTCTATGTCTTTCCTTATGACTGCTTCCTTAAGTTTAAGTAAAATTAGATCCTCATCCTGTCTGGATTTGACTTCAACTACCAAGGATGAATCTAACCCGCTTTGCATTACCATGCCACCTTTAGCTGAATCCACCAACTACACCCCTAACCAGGCTAGCCTGTGAACTTCTTTCGCTAGCTCCCTCTTGTCTTCCTCAATGTGAGCTACACTTCCCATAGACCGTCTTCTTAGGGTGTCAGCCACCACATTGGCCTTACCTGGGTGATACAACATACTCATATCATAATCCTTTAGCAGCTCCAACCACCGTCTCTTACGCAGGTTTAGGTCCTTCTAACTGAACACATACTGAAGGCGCTTGTAATTCGTGAACACATCCACGTGAACCCCATACAAGTAATGCCTCCATATTTTTAATGCGAATACCACCGCTGCCAACTCCAAGTCATGAGTTGGATAATTCTTCTCATGAATTTTGAGCTGTCTGGAGGCATAGGCTATCACTTTGCCCTGCTGCATCAGAGCGCAACCGAGTCCAACTCTGGAGGTGTCACAATAAACAACCAACCCATATGGTCCTTCCGGCAAGGTTAACATTAGAGCGGTAGTGAATTGAATCTTCAACTCTTGAAAACTCTTCTCACACTTGTCTGACCACTAAAATTTCACCTTCTTCTAGGTTAAATTGCTTAGGGGTGATGCTATGGAGGAGAAACCTTCCTCAAACCGTCGGTAATAACCCGCTAAGCCCGGGAAGCTCCTGATTTCAGTGGGAGAAGTAGGTCTGGACCAATCTTTACTGCTGCAATCTTGTGAGGATCTACTTGTATTCCCTCACCTGAGACCACATGACCCGAGAAAGTCATGGACTTTAACCAGAATTCATACTTGCTGAACTTGGCGAATAACTAGTGATCTTTGAGGGTCTGTAATGCTAGCCTTAAGTGATTGGCATGATCTTCCTCATTTCTAGAGTACACCAGAATGTCGTCGATAAATATAATGACAAACATATCCAAGTACTGTTTGAAGACCCTATTCATCAAATCCATAAAGGCTGCTGGGGCGTTCGTTAACCCAAAGGGCATCACCACAAATTCGTAGTGACCATACCAAGTTTTGAATGTTATTTTCGATATGTCACTCTCTCTAACTCTTAACTGATGGTACCCTGACCTGAGATCGATTTTTGAGAAACAACTGGCTCCCTGAAGTTGGTCAAAAAGATCGTCAATCCTGGGTAGAGGGAACTTGTTCATAACTGTGACCTTGTTCAGCTGATGGTAATCTATGCACATTCTGAGAGTACCGTCTTTCTTACACACGAATAGCACTGGAGCACCCCAGGGAGAGATGTTGGGTCTGATAAAACCCTTATCAAGAAGATCCTTTAACTGCTCCTTCAGCTCTTTAAGCTTAGCTGGAGCCATTCTGTAAGGAGGGATGGAGATGGTCTGAGTGTCTAGGAGGAGATCTATTCTGAAGTCTATTTCCCATTCAGGGGGAACTTCGGGAAAATCTTCAGGAAATACGTCTGGGAACTCATTGACAACTGGAACTGATTGAATGGTTGGGGTTTTAGAGTTGGAATCCTTGACCCGAACCAAATGATATAGACATCCTTTGAAAATAAGTTTCTGGGCCTTAAGGTAGGAAATAAACCTACCCTTAGGCATTGAACTACTGCCCGTCCATTCTAGTACTAGCTCATTTGGAAACCGAAACTTGATAACTCTATTTCTGCAATCAACTGAGGCATAGCAGGAGTGAAACTAATTCATGTCGAGAATAAGGTCGAAGTCAACAATGTCTAGCTCTACTAGATCAGCTGGAATTACTTTATTCAGGACTAAGACAGGGCAGTTCCTATACACTCGGCTGGCTCTAACTAACTTGCCAACTGGGGTGGAGACTGAGAAAAGTTCTGAGAGGACCTTTGGACTTATATTAAATTGAACCGCTATATATGGAGTCACGAACGAAGGAGTAGCTCCTGGATCTAATAGGGCATATATGTCTAGATGGAAGAGACGTAACATACCAGTAACTATGTCAGGGGAGCTCTCCTGATCCTGACAGGAAACAGAGCATAGAAACGGTTCTGGCACTGGCCGCCATCTGTACTTGATAAGTTGGCCTACTGAGCTGGTCAGCCTACTGGAGTTGTTGTGGTAGTGGATTGTGATCTTCCCCGTCCTGCTGACGGACATTCTTTAATCCAATGCCCGAGCTATCCACTACCGAAATAGCCCTCCTTGCCCTGTAGACACTCTCCAGGATGATTCTTGCCGCACTTGGGACAAACTGGATACCTTCTCCCTGCACTGTGAGCCTGATACTAAGTGCAAGATGACCTACCCCTTTGATCCTGGCGGAATCGGAAGGTTGGGGCACTGGATGAACTAGGTGCTGGGGCTCTCTATTGTTGTAGCTGCGAGCAGTTACCACCATTAGATCTCTGATGGCCGAAATATGAATTGTCAATTCTTTCCCGCTTGTTCTTTCTCTCCATGTCCTTTAGCTTTTCAGCCTCAATTTGCTGGGCATAAACAATCGGGCTAGAAAGGTCCATTTCCTTGATCAGCATCGCGGTCCTACACTCCTTGCGGACCAGATTAGATACCCCATTAACGAACTTCAGCATGCGAGCCCTTGGCTCAGCTATCATCTCTGTAGAATACTTTAATAACCTGGTAAACACCAGAGAATACTCTTCCACTATCCTGTTGCCCTGTCGCAAGTTCATAAACTCTGCCATCTTAGCCTCCCTCAGTTCCCGAGGGAAAAACCTATCCAGGAAAGCTGTATGAAACTCCTCCCACTCCACCAGTCCTGCTTTCGCTAGTCGCACCTCCTCCCACTGCTCATACCAAACCTGGGCTACCCCTTTAAGCTGGTAGGCAGCCAGGTTGGCACTCTCAGAGGAGCTGACACCCATAATATGGGTAATCTTCTTGACCTCATCTACAAACTCTTGGGGGTCCTCCCCCACTTTAGATCCCTGAAAAGATGGAGGGTTCATATTGGTGAAGTACCGCACCCTTGTAGCTGCTGCAGACCCGTTCATCGGATTCACCTGATTGGTCACAGTTTGGGCCAGTAATTGAATGGCCGCTTTAAATTCTACAGTAGAAACCAAATCATTTTTAGGAGCTGCTGGGGTTGGTAGGGCAGGTCTGTTGGCATTACTGGCCCTTCTTCCATTACTGCGTCTGAAAGACATGGTTCACTGAAATGAAATAGATCATGAATTAGAAGGCCATTTCTGGAATTGAACTTTGACGCATGATAAAGAATATGAACAAAAGGGTATTTTTCTACTAACATCTCGTAGTCTCCTCGTCATAAGTGTGGCACGCTTCACACCCATGAAAAGGACTTTACTCGATGTGGCTTTCAGACTTTCCGAGGATACTCTAAACCTAGCGCCCTAATACCATATTTGTCACACCTCGAGCCTACCCTGGACGTAACACAAAACTTGAACCCACAAGTGGCCCCAAGTCAATCCCTAGTCTATCACTAGTATTCTAAGTAAACATGCACAACAAAAATTTAAAATAATAACATCAAAGCATTTTCTTTGAAAATTTAAAGACTGAAAATAGCGAGATAAAATATCTGAAAACAAATCTGAGATCAAGTCTGGTCTGAAAGCCATCTAACTGAGGAGTTGCTGGGACAAACCCCCAGCTAACTCTAAGTCTAACTGAAACTAATAAATGACTAAAAGAAAGAAATAATGCCCCCAGATAATGAGGACTCACACTTCAACTGCTAAAGTGGAGAATCTGACTGTAGAGGCTAGCGGTGCTGAGTTTGAGAACCTGCAGCTATATCATGATATAATACAGCATAAAAGTATGTGTCAGTACTTTGAATGTACTGAGTAAGTGAGAGGAACGTGAATAATATGATAGAACTAGTAGCTGAACCGATACGACATGAAATAACCAACTGATATGTTGAAAACTGATACAACTAGTGTAAAACTAATATGGTCAAAAATGATCCTGGCTGATGGTCATAAACATGTCCTAAGTATGAGATACGGAGTCTAAAATACTGCACTGAACTGGTCTGGACTGAAGAACCTGAGAGTAAATTGTACCGACTAGTGGGAGAGTCTCTAACCGACATATAACCACGTGAGCTAGACGTGGAGTCCGATGTATACACCCCACCTGTAGGACCTAATATACCTTTCCAAGGTATAAAGGCATGAACTGGGTGATCACAAAAGTCTGGGGCCATTCAGGCCAATAATCTATAACTGTAACCTACACTAACAACATAGTTCTGGGAACCTGGGTGCGTTGGAACCCCAGTCCGCTTGGTGCTAAGTTCTACTCCCACTGGAAAAACCTATACTGAACTACTAGGCTGATAGCTCAAAACTGGGGTCCAAGACTAGTCAGGGACATATAACTATAAGTACCCTAAAAGTCTTATCAGACTAGATTCTGAAACTGGGTTCTAGACTGGTTAGAGCTGCTTATCTAGAAGCGTCGTAACCGTCTAAGAACAAACTGAAATCTGAACTGCGGTCCTGGGGCAAGTCAGAGCCACATATCTGAAATGTCATGACTGCCTAATGTACCAATAACTGAATTCTAATTCTGATATCTTGGAAGTACTACTGGCACCTTGAGAAATTCAATAGTCAAACTGATTAGCTGAAATTATTCTGGTCATCCTGGAGGTTGCTAAAATTTGACTGAGATTAGACTGACGTTTCTGACTAACATTGAATATCTTAGCACTTTGACTGAAGCTGAACTAACAATTCTGAGAAAATACAAAGTATATAGGTTTTCTGACTGAATCTGAATATCATACTAGTAACTGCGTTTTTAACACATACAAGCATTATAGAACCCCTAACTCTGAAAGATGCAAACAATTCTCAAGAATTCAAAGCTTAAGCAGGATTCTAATTTCTAACTTTTTAAAAAGTTAGGGCTAAATTTCTAAATTAATGGAACAAGCATCATTTTGATCACAAGCTAGTGGAAATTAGCTACAACGAACATAAATTTGAGTTCCACATGAATTTTTCAAGGTATGAAAACAATATCTTCACTTTCGATAAACTCAGGCATAGAACTGACAGTTAACAGGGAAAGAGTTTTAGGGGACACAAGGGAAAAAAATCTTGTTGTTGAATTTCCACATACCTATAGAAGAAACTCTGGTGATAATCTCTAAGAAAACTGAGAAGATTGACGTTTGCCCTAGCTTCTCCTCTGAACTCCCTGACTATTTCTAGGCTCTGATTTTTGAGAGAATGAGTGAAAGTAAAGGGGGAATGTCATTCTATCCCTTTTTGTCCCTCCTAAGTGACCCTAAAATGACATGGTTTAGGGATTAAAAAGGTGAAAAATTACAAAAGTAACCGTGGGAACTAGAATTGAAATCTGGCCGACGGAACCAACGCGCCTCAGAACGGGTCGTTAGTTGAAACGACGGACCGTTGCATTTGGCCGTGGTTTCTGGGTTCAGAAACTGGGTTCATAAGGGTGACCCACAGTTAGGTACAACGGTCTGTTGGAAGTTACAACGGGCCATTGATACCTCCCGTTGAAACTGGTAAGAAAATAGGTACGGGAACAACGAGTGATAACAACGACTCGTTGACTCTAACAACGGGCCGTTGTATCCCCTCGTGGTTCACCCTACTGGGTTCTGGAACTAAATGACGAGTGGTCACAATGGCTCATTGGAGGCTACCACGGGCCGTTGTTCGCTCCCGTTGCTTCGGGCAAGGGTCCGATAGACCCCTGAATTGGGATTCAATGGATGATAGGAAGGCCCATTGTTAGAATCAACGGGTCATTCTATGACTCGTTGTTTCCCCTAAAAGAAAGGTTTCTTCTAACCACAACCACTTACAACGGTTCGTTGGTTCCACCAATGGTCCGTTGTGAGGGTCATCTGAGATAGAAAATTTTCTTGTTTCCTGTGATTTTTCATGCAACGTCTGAATTTGGTCTAGGAAAGTTTCAAGGTGTTACATCAACTCCATTAGTTAAGCAACCTCGGAGTCCTATACAGAATAAATGACTTAAAAACTGGTGGACCACATAAGTTTCATTGAATATTAAAGAATATTTTCTCTTATGGGATAGATTAATATTACTCTGTTCAAGAGATATGTTAATAATAAAAAGGCCATGCATCTATGTACCACAAGAGATAAAAAGGTTTATCAAGTTCAATAGCACGAAAGTTATAAGAAGAATAAACTAAATATCCATCTCTTAACTGTTTAAAAACTGAAATTAAGTTCTTTCTAACAAAAGGTATATATACAATGCATTCTTTGAATTAATGTCATATCTTTAAGGGAAAAAATATATTCTCGAATAGTAGTAAGTGGACCGGATAAAGTCTGTTGAGAATCTGAGATATAACATATTAAATAGATCATAATAAGCCGATAAACTGAATCATTAAATTCAGACCGTATTCATCAATATATATACATACATGCATCTGAATAATAAATTTCGATGGTAAAATACTATTCATGCAATGTGTATATATATTATGCAAGATTAATATAATTCAAAAAGAAACAAAACCAACTCAGTTGGAGAGTAAATTGTTACTTTTAGTCAATTGTATATAATTATTGAACACTAGTTTCATTGATCCAACGTGTAACTCAGTTGGAGAGTTAATACACGTTATCAATAACTAGTGACGAAAACCACAGTAATTGACCGTAATGAGTCTATCCAATAGGGAAAGAAGACCAATGTCAACATGTAAACTCATTACTGTAATCAATACTAGTGATTTTACCTAGTGACAATCCATAATAAATTTATCCGATATGGAGGAGAACCTAAAGTCAACACGCAAATTTATTATCTAACTGGCCACATGAATTAATATCGACTACCACTTTACATATCCGTTTTAAAATTTCAAAATTGATTCAACATATAAACTCAAAAGGAGAGTTAATACATGCTATCAATTACTAGAAATTTTACCTAGTGAACTTGTGATAAACTTATCCATTATGGAGGAAGACCTAAAGTCAACACGTAAATTTATTATCTCACTTGTAATTAATAGCGGAGACAATAGAAATTGATTCATATTACCTATTGAACACGAACAATTTATATATGATACATTGAGAATATCAATAACTTAATCAAATAAATCGCTTGATGGAAGCTCTTTGTTAATCATAATTCTCAATCCATGCATAATATAATTTCACATTAAAATAAAATAAGAATCTTCAATGACTCTAAATAAATCGACCACTTTAACAGAAACTATTTATTAATCATGAATTCTTATTCAAATAATATAACATGCATATGAAATAAATCAAAGTAATGTATCATCAAATATTAAAATTCAAAATACACCACATGTATATCCATGCATCTTAAATAGTAAATTTCGATGGAAAAAGAACTACTCATGCAACATATATATGTGATGTTAGATTATTCACTCTAATAAATTAAAATTAGGGTTAACTCAGATGGAGAGTATACTATTAATTTAAGCTAAGTGAATATCATTATTATCATCTCTAGTTCCATTGATCCAACATGTAACTTAGTAGAGAGTTAATACAAATTATCAATAATTAGTGATGAAAAACACAGTAAATGACTGTAAGAGTCTATCCAATGCGGAAAGTAGACCAATGTCAACATGTAAACTCATTACATTACTGTTATATGCCAATGGAGACCATAGAGATTGAACCCTACCACCACTGGTTGAAAGAAAATAAACTTTTCTTAATTTTTAATTTTTAAAAAAATAGAAAAATGTCCAAAAATGACTCCGAATGGACAAAAATGACGTTATTCACTGTATAGCAGTGAGTATTGTCCAGTGGGTCATTTTCGATGAACCTATCAAATTTTAGGTCAATCAAAGTTCGTAAAATTTTCAATCTCCAAATCTATGACCAAATTCGGAAAAACAACCAATTCAGCTAAGGAAAAAATAATCTAATCTATATTCTTATCATATATCAATTCATGTTAAATCATCATGTGTAAGCATGTGCCAGATTTAACATAAATAAAATGATATAAAGAATAGTGTTTACAGACTTCACCAAATTTTAATCGAACAAACTGCCTAAAATCCATCTAAACTTACGACCTCATAATGAAGAATACGACATAGATACTATAAAGTCGTGAGAATCGTTCACTAGGTCATTTTCAATGGTCTTATCAAATTTCAGGTCAATCAACGATCATGAAATTCATTACCGCTAAACTATGACCAAATGTGAAATCATCGTTTTAGAAAAAGTTAAGGATTAAAATAGCTTGATTTAAGTTTTCATTCTCCTAATTATCCATTAGCACAAGGCATACAATGTGTGCTTTCTTCTGGCAAGAAACACAACATCACCTTACAACAAATTGTCCTCTCGATTAATACACCTGAGAATCCAAGACACTACGTTTTCTCCTTTTGGGTGAAAACCTCGATATCTTTTCTCATGAATTAATCATGTGTTAATGGTATCTAACGGTACATCTTGTACTAGTAGATAAAATACCACAACTGAAGTACGCATATTCATATTGACAATTTTCACAATACATTGAAAATATTTATCAACTCAAATAAATAGATCACTATATCGTAATAGATCCTATTTATTAATTATAACTTTCAATTCATGTATTACTATCATCTCACATGTATAAAACATTAAGAATTTTCAATGACTTCAAATAAATAAACCACTTTGATGATAACTATTTATTAATCACAAAATTCTTAATTTATAATATTTTTTATATACAAATGAGAGAGGAAAATAACAACAAATGCCCATGATTAAACCCTTTTATTTTATGGATCCACCGATTAACTAACTGGTGGTTCACAAACCAATAGTGAATGTTGAAACCTTAGGGTTTCTTTTGTACCAAATATGATCACCTATCAAAAACTTAGAAAAGCTGAATCAATTTCAAAAGACAATATTTTATTGCTGCCAACATGACAATAAACTTGATTTTTCCTTGGACAATACATGGGTTATTTAATATCCATATGACAATACAATTTGATTCACCATCGTCCAAATCCGCTAAGTACCTTATCATGCAATTTAGCAAGAAAATATTTCTTATAACTTTGCAATATACAAAGAGTAATATACTTCTTGAAACAAGGAACACAAATGAGTAAAACTCATTCACATGGGCAATAACAGCTTCATACCACGGTTCTCAACAATCATTAATTAAACAAAAGTGATTTTGTCTAAGAAACGAAGACAGGCATAAAAACGGTATATTCATGTATATATCAAACACATATATACAAATATATTTTAGGTATCTATTTAGATGCAAAGATGGCTCTTGATGCCAATTGTTAGAATACAGGCATACACAATGGAAGCAAATAATTCAGGATCAAACTTGCATGTAATATAGACAACACATAAACACAGATTTTAATCAAACATAAAATCAATACTTATCTCTTGAAGTGTGACCGCGAATCAATCCTCTTGAAGCTTTGTACAAATTATCCAATGCGTTCTCCAAGTCTACAATCTTTTGCTATAGCCTCAAAAATCTCCGAGTAGGAAATACTTGTGTGAGCAAGTACTGCTTCTCAGAAAGGTAAAAAGTTATTCATCCTCTTTCATGGAGGAAGAGAATCCTATTTATAACCACATTTTAAAGATATAAAACCCCAGTCCCAAAACATATAGGAATCTTTTTCTTCAAGTAATAGTCAAACTTTCCTTCTAGAAGACCAGTTTATTTTTAACCAAAATCTTCTAGGATTTTACTTATTCGAGAAGTTGATTTCTTCTTTTCCAAGTTCATTAATTAATCAGGCATAACAAGGACCACAGATTTAATTAGTGAGGCTTCTAATGATGGTGTTAATTCACAGAATGAATGAATTAACCTGCCATAATAAATTACAGATTAGTCCACTAAAAATCCGTAATTGCACTCCTCAGTATAATTTCAAAATCGTTCATTAAATTTTATTTAACTCCCCATGCTAAGATTATAGATACTAATCAATCGAATTAAATTTATGACTATTTAATTCATTGATTAATTTAATCCTTTATTCAAACGCTTAACTTATTTCATGTGACGGATATACTAAATCCACCTGCAGGATTTACACATGAAAACTTATAAGCAATCATAAAGGGGTATCATCAATATCAAGGGCGAGACATGGATTCCATCAACTAATTATTATTTCACAAATATCATTTGTCATCATCCAACCTATCCGGAATATTTTAAATCAGGAAAGATCGAGTTTCACCCTTTGATAGATCAAAACAACAAACAAATTACATTGATCATAATAATTATATCAAGATTAAAAGTATAAGTACATTTAATGATCTAGAGAATTTATTTTATTAAGTCAGATAAAATACTTATCTCTACTTGGTCCGTTCAATACATACAAAATGTACTAACACAAGAAGTTGAAATTATACCATTCCCTTAATCAAGATAAATTATATTTAATCTTGTGCTACAATCATACCGATGAATTTGTTCAATTTCCATCTTAGATTGTGAACATATATAAACTTTATACTTATAAGAATTGATCATTTAATTTTCCGTGTATAAGCTAAACTCTATACACTAGATCATCTACTATATAAGTAAAAGACACATCGACTAATATATGATCTATTTAAACCTTTATTAAAATTGAATAAATAATTATTCTATAATAAATACTATATCTAACCCCATGATTTATAGTATATAACCCATGGTTAATAGTATATATCCAAACAGTTGCAGATCTGCGACTGAGCGGTCATTCATTTGCATCTATAAAGGCTTCTCTTCGATTGTATTGTCTCTTTAGTGTCTGTAAAAATTAGGCTTCCGGTAGTATTTCTTTCCATATCCATACATTTCTTGTGCTTTTGCTTCAAAACCCCTGTTGCTCTTCGATAGTCTCAGTAATATAGGTAGATCGTGATTGAATTTTAGCTGCTCTGTTGCTATTCTGTGGTGTTCTTGGAGTAGATTGTATGATTCATTTTTTTGTATGTATATTTGTATGATCTATCTTCTATCCTCTTCAAGTTGTATTCATGATGTTATATGTCAATAATCTCATGTATATATTTTTGTGTGTATTCTTCCTGTGATACGTACCTCTGCTTTTCATTGTATCGTTTTCATTCTGATCAACAAATTTGGCATTTGTGTTTTATCTAGATTTAGAATCTTTCTCCCAATTATAAGAAATTTCAAGAATTGGGAGTATGATTTCCTTTCTTTTATTTCAAAAGCCCGATTTACCGAAAATCTGCTAGGACATAGTTTTCTTGTATATGTGATGCACTTTTGCTTAACAACATCACTTAAAGCTCTGAATATACTCTATAATTATGCTAATATGCCATGACGTGGTCCAACATCCTTTGAAAATCTACTTTATTACTAGTGAGTTTGTCTCAATAGTTACTTGCTGAAATCTTTCTGCCACATGATATGTCATAGCCTCTCTTATAGCCATTGATTATGGTTCTGTATTAGCCAACTCATGTAACGCCTCACATTGAGCATGTACTAGGTCTCCAATATGGTTTCTTAGAAAGAAACCATATGAGCTTCTACTGACTCCATCTGTATTGCACTTGATGTCTCCTTCTTTTAGAAGTTACCAATTCACTTTCTTGTAATACACAATGGGCTTATAGTACTCCAGAATCTGGATCATATCTGGACAAATTGTTGGTCTCTTCTTCATCCTTGGGTAAGTTACCCTAAATAGTTGTCGCACACCAATAGTGACCTCATGAACTAATCTTTGATCAGTAAGGGTTCCTCTGTCTTTGATCTTATTTCTCATTTTCCACAACTCCCACAGAATAATAGTTGGTAGTGCTATGTAAATAGGTTTCATTCTAAAGCAAACTAGAGCATTGTACTCCATTTGGTTGAATTCCTACGCAATCAGTAAACAATCTCCATAACTTTGATGCTGTTGGAGAGGTTAAACAAATATGAGACATGGTGTTCAATTGAGGATTTGTACAACAATAGCATTTGGATCCCAGACTTATGCTTATTCTTCTAATCACATCATCTATGGGTATTTGGAAGTTTCAGACTCTTCATAAGAAAAGATTCATCTTGAGAGGTAAACGCGTGGTCCAAATGTTGTTGTATATTCCTTGCTTTTCCTCCCTGAGTCTGATGTATTCCCATAAAGTTTTAACAGAGAAAATTCCATCCTTTTCCAACATCCACCAAGCCTTATCGAACTTGTTTGTGGCTCTAGGGTTGGGAATGTTCTGTATTATATGTTGCACATACTCCTCAGATAGTTGTTGTTTAGTTTGTCCCTATTCCAATCATCGGCATCATTGTATTCTTTAATATCTATATCCTTCTCATTGTCTGTTTCTAGTATGGTGTATTATAGGGCTCCAAGAGATATCTAATTATCCAAAAACTAGAGTCCCCACTCTTCACTTGCCACCAGATTTGGTGTTCCACCAGTTCCCTCACTATAATCATTTTCCTTCGAGTTATTGATGCCCTTGTGCCTTGTGCTAAAATTGACTACATCTTCTTGCAATACCTGTCCCTCCTGTGTAACGACCCGGGTTCACACCCTAGCCTTAACACAGGGCATGGAACCCCGAAAGGATCCAAGTCGATCCATGGCATAATCATAGAATACACTTAACATCAGACATAACTAACAACATGAGTAAGAGGAAGCTAATATCAAAAATTTAATATAAACCATAAGGACAATTTAACAACACTTAGATACAACGCTGAATCCGTCTAGACAAGTCTGAAAGCCTTCTACTAAAACTGACGAGTTGCTGGAACAAGCCCCCAACTAACTCTTAAAGTTTGAAAACTGAAACATAAGAAAATATATGAACATAATCATGTCCTCGGAAGATGAGGACTCAACACTAGTAGCTGAGACAGGGCGGAGCATATCTAACTACGAGGCTGAACCTGACGACCTGAATCTATATCATGAAACGATATAGCACAAGAGGCGTGCAGTCAGTACTTGGAATGTACTGACTATGCAGGAAGCGTAATCAACCAACTCATAAATATGTAGAAGAAGGAAGTAATATAAAACACAATAGTAGTAATGTAACTGAAATGAGATACGACAACCTTATATTAGATTCACATATTCATATCATCATAACTACATTATAAGAACATGCATTATTATAAGATCAACTGATACACAAAAGTAATAATAGGGAATAATACAGGGTAAGATGCCGTGACTGATATTAAGAGGGTCCTTGACTGTCTAAGGGAAGTTCCTGACTATCAAAGGGAGCATCCCTGACTATCAAAGGGAAACATTCTTATTAATGAGGATCCCTGACTGTCGGGGGGGGGGATGCTCTGATATAGAGAGTCACTGACTGGCTAGGGATGTTAGTCCCGACCGACTAAGGAGAATCATGCATAGCTAGTAGCTAGGGATGTGAGTCCCGACCGACTAGGGAAACATTCTTGCTGACGAGAATCCCGACTGACTAGGGAAACGTTCTTGCTAATGAAAATCCCGATTGACAAGGAAAATATTCTTGCTAACGAGAATACCGAATGACTAACACTAATCTAAATCGTAACAACTAATCAGAGACAAGAACATTTACTGATTTTCATCACACAACATTCTTTTCGACAGAATTGGGGATACTTTCCAATAACAACATGCCCAACAATTGAAATATCATTCAGATCATCATGCAGCATAAGGTCATGTATGATTAATAGATTTTACTCATACTTTATCAAAGATTCATGGCTTCATTTATTTCAAAATATACCACAAGCTAACATTTATAAAATTTGGGAGACTTCGCTCCAAAAATTGTGGTAAGCTTATTTCGGAAAAATTATCATTTAAAATCGACATGTGGGCATTACCCAAAGCTTTGTCATACTTGGATCTAAGCAACTCATTTTGAAAGCAACGAAATAATCATGGGTAGTTTTAGGAACATGCTTTTCAACATCAACCTCATCATCATCTCACATTTATCATGAATCACTTCTTTTACAAACTTGTCGTCCATGGGCGTTTTAGATTTCAAGATTTGAAAAAAATATATTTTTTGTAAAGAAAAACAATTTAGAATCCGCCCAAGCTTCATAATCCACCAATATAAATGCAATCTAATCATACCCAATCAATTCAATCAAAAACACAATTGCTCAAGCCCACAAACTCCAACTCATCCCAACATAGTCATAAATGTCATAATCGGTTCATTAGGGTTAATTATATAATATTTCCACAATTCCATCATGTTCGTGATTCACTACGATAATCAAGTGAGCAATAAACATATACCATTCAATACCCAAGCCAACTTATGAAGAACATGCTACACTCTTGTATTCCCAACATAAAATCCACAATTCAAGGCAATCCATCAATTTACATTCCAATTAAATTCATAATCTCAGATGGTTTTAGCATTTAAGAAGAACATACAAGAACTTTCTCATCATACAAGCCCTAGGTCATACTTTTCTAGATTAATTGGAATCGGATTTTTAATAATAATATTTTTGGGACACAAGGATGGAAGAATATCCTTGTTGAAAAACCCGCATACCTGGTAGAAGAAACCCTGCTTGAATTTCTCCTTGAAGCTTTGATGAACACCTTGGTGAAACCCTTGAACTTGAGAGAGGGAAGGAAGAAAGGTTTGAGAGAGTATTTTGAGAGAATGAGAGATTAGTCTTAGGAAAACCCTTAAAAACATGCAAGGTAGTACCCAAAACGGCGTAATTTAGAAGTTAAAAGTGTAGGAGTTTACGAAAATGCCCCTGAGAAAACTGGAAAAACTGCCGAACTGAATCCACGACTCACGTGATGAGTCGTTGTCACCTCAAACGACTCGTCATCACGCCCGTTATGTACATTGAATAACTTACACAGATTCAGCATTCTCCAAACCACAACCAACATAATGAGTCGTTGCTCCACCCAACGACTCGTTAGACCTACTCATCAAGTGCACTGGAACTTCCTTCATGGTCTTAGCTCCTTCCTCTTAACGACTGACATGACGAGTCATTGCCTCACCTAAAGACTTGTCACATCCTTCCGTCAACTACACTGCTTAAGGCTTAACTCAGGGACCTTGCCCTCCAGCCAAATCATCTGTCATCACCTGACTTAATCATACCTCAAAACTGTTTTCCCACGGGGCTAACCACGATCCGTTAGGCCTTCTAATGAGTCGTTCCCCGACTCGTTCTCCACAAAACTTCCCTTTTCAGTCTTATTTCTTTTCTTAAGCCCAGAATCTGATCTTGGAAACATCTAGGGTGTTACAATATCTCCCCCTTGGGAACATTCATCCTCGAATGTTGGCTGAACATACTAAAATATAAGAACGGAACCAAAATCCAAATTCAATCAATCACAGGTAACACCAATGGAGTATCTGACTCCAGACCATACACATACATCAACTGAATATCTACATAGAACACGCATACCATGGCACAAGGAGAAACCGAAGGACATGAAATCAACATAGAACTAGACAGAACACCGAAAAGAATCGATACGGACTAAACCTTCATTCTCAAATCGCTTCTCGTTATTAAGCTAGGATTCACAATATCTAATCTAGCTGAGGATAGGGAATTCATGAGAACGAGTTATTTCGACATCTAAAACAGAGCACATACATGAGATAATCTGACTCTACTGAGTTAATAAATGACTTCTAAAGACTGAGTACGATCTGACCACATAGGAAAACATGAATTAACACACATAACTATTTCATAACATGAAAATGTGCATAAAGGACTCATAGAGCAAGTCTAACATCACTGTCTGAAGCGGTTACCTCTAAACCTTGGGAATTTGCTCATAAGGTTAGACATAACATAACTTTAACCGCCGTACAAGGGGGGGGGGGGGTTTGAAACCTGAAGAGACCGACATACCACGACTGCTAAGGCTGGAACTCCCTTACTAGCATTCTCAAGGTCCGACTTACTTCACATACTCACTATCTCCCCCTTAGCTAAAGTCATCATTCTAAGGTTCTCGAATCTTCCTTCCAATTAGGCTGAATTACTAATTCTTAACTCCTCTTTCACTTCTAACCTTCACCACACCTTACATTAACAACTACTTCACATTACATATCTACAATCTCTTTCCACAATCACAATAGAGCTGCTAATTTGATACTGTGCTGACATGATATAAGGGGTAATACAAGATTTACAACATACCTGTGGCCACTATCGGAACCTTGCCCTTATATGCTGCTATGACATAGGGGCGATTTTGACGATGTCCGCCACTTGGATTAGAGGATGCACCCTGCTGAAATAGGCGGGCTATCGAAGCTACTGAAGAGCTGGCAGAGATTTTGCTATCACCTCACTTAGTCGCTGCCTAATCTCGGTGCATATGGCCCGTGTTGCCGCACCAAAAAAAAATATCTGAGCCAACCATGCATACTCCCAAGTGGTGCTTTCCACATCTCATACACAATGGGTACGTAATCTTTCTCACCCTGGGCTGATACGGAACATTTGCTATCGAAGATGCTAGGGCGGATGATTTCTGCTGGTAACGTGAGCGATATCCACCACTCGACCTCTATTGGGAGAACTCTAGATCTCTAGTCCTAGCCCTTTTTGCCTCTCCCTCTTTCTCTTTCACCTATTCTGCTTCCATATGCTGAGCAAATATCACCAAACGTAGGAAGTCTATGTCCTTGTGCAACATGGCAGTCCTGCATTCTTTGACCAAGGAGTCTGAAACTCAATTTACAATCACTCGAACCCGCTGATCGACTACTATTTTTGGCGCATACTTAGATAACCCAGTGAACTCCAACGCATACTCTTGGACAATCATGTCATTCTATTTCAAGTTAATGAACTCTGCCGCCTTCGCCTCCCTCAACTCCAGAGGGAAAAACCTTTTCCAAAAACGATGTCATAAATTCATCCCAACCTATGGGACCCACTCCAACTCCTCGACTGTCCCTCCACTAACAATACCAGATATAAGCAACTCCCTTTAACTTTTAGGAGGCTAAGTATGCGCTCTCATTTCCTGTCACTCCCATGATGTGAGTAATCTTCTGAATCTCTTCCAAGAAATCATACGGGTCCTCATCCACCTTTGACCCTAAGAATTCAGGTGGGTTCATTGAAAGAAAATATCTTATTCTTGCCGCCGCTTCATTTCCATTCTAAGGAGCACGGGGCACCGCCTGCTAGTTAATTTGAGTGGTCAGGGCCTGTACCAACATGTGAAAGGCTGCTCGAAACTCAGCATGAGTAACATGATCTTCCATTTGGTTCGCCTGGGTTGGTGGTACCTGTTGGCAGCCGTTACCACGTCTTTCTTCGTTCGCTCATCTGAGAGACATTATCTATGAGCGCGTAAAGCAAGAGTCAAGGAAAAGGACTGTTTAGAGATTCATACTCCGCTCATGATAAGAATAATGAAGAAAAAGGAACATTCCTATAACTTTTCATATCCTCTTCGTCATAAGTGTGGCATGCTTCAAACCCATGAAGAAGACTCTACGTAACACGACTTTCAGACACCCTAGGACACTCTAAACCTTGTCTCTGATACCAAGTTTTTCACGACCCAAGTTCACACCCTAGCCATAACACGGGGCAAGGAACCCCAAAAGGATCCAAGTCGACCCATGGCATAATCATAGCATACACTTAACATCAGACATGACTAACAACATGAGTAAGCGGAAGATAATATCAAAAGTTTAATATAAACCATAAGGAAAATTTAACAACACTTAGATACAATGATGAATCTGTCTAGACAAGTATGAAAGCCTTCTACTAAAACTAACGAGTTGTTGGGACAAGCCCCCAGCTAACTATTAAATTCTTAAAACTGAAACACAAGAAAATATATGAACATAATCATGTCCTCGGAAGATTAGGACTCACCACTAGTAGCTGAGAGAGGGTAAAGCATATCTAACCATAAGGCTAAACCTGGCGACCTGAATCTATATCATGAAACATATAGCACAAGAGGCGTGCGGTCAGTATTTGGAATGTATTGAGCATGAAGGAAGCGTAATCAACCAACTCATAAATATGTAGAAGAAGGAAGTAATATAAAACACAATAGTAGTAATGTAACTGAAATGAGATACGACAACCTTATATGAGATTCACATATTCAAATCATCATAACTACATTATAAGAACATGCATTATTATAAGATCAACTGAGACGCAAAAGTAATAATTGGGAATAATACAGGGGTAAGATGCCGTGACTGATATCAAGAGGGTCTCTGACTGTCCAAGAGAAGTTCCTGACTGTCAAAGGGAGCGTCCCTGACTATCAAAGGGAAACATTCTTACTAACGAGGATCCTTGACTGTCAAAAGGGGGGGGGGGAATGCTCTAATATAGAGAGTCACTGACTGGCTAGGGATGTTAGTACCGACCGATTAAGGAGAAACATGCATGGCTAGTAGCTAGGGATGTGAGTCCCGACCGACTAGGGAAACATTCTTGCTGACGAGAATCCCGACTTACTAGGGAAATGTTCTTGCTAACGAGAATCCCGACTAACTAGGGAAACATTCTTGCTAACGAGAATCCCTACTGACTAACACTAATCTAAATCATACATTTACTTATTTTCATCATACAACATTCTTCTCGACAGTATTTGGGCTAGTTTCCAATAACAACAAGCATAACAATTGCAATATTATTCACATCATCATGTAGCATAAGGTCATGCATGATTAATAGATTCTACTCATACTTTATCAAAGATGCATGACTTCATTTATTTCAAAACATACCACAAGCTAACATTTATAAAATTTGGGAGACTTCGCTCCAAACAATGTGGTAAGCTTATTTCAGAAAAATCATCATTTAAAATCGACATGTGGCATTACCCAAAACTTTGTCACACTTGGATCTAATCAACTCATTTTGAAAGCAACGACATAATCAAGGGTATTTTTAGAAACATGCTTTTCATCATCAACCTCATCATCATCTCACATTTATCATGAATCACTTATTTTACAAACTTTTCATCCATGGGCGTTTTGAGATTCCAAGATTTGGAAAAAACAATTTTTTTTGTAAGGAAAAATAATTTAGAATCCGCCCAAGCTTCATAATTCACCAATATAAATTCAATCTAATCACACCCAATCAATTCAATCAGAAACATGGCGATAATGCATACTTTACTTTCAATTTCTCAAGCCCACAAACTCCAGCTCATCCCAACATAGTCATAAATGTCATAATCGGGTCATTAGAGTTAATTATATAATATTTCCACAATACCATCATATTCATGATTCACTACGATAATCAAGTGAGAAATACACAGATACCATTCAATACCCAAGCCAATTAATGAAGAACATGCTACACTCTTGTACTCCCAACATAAAATCCTAAATTCAATGCAATCCATCAATTTACATTCCAATTAAATTCATATTTTTAGATGGTTTTACCATTTAAGAAGAATATAGAAGAACTTTCTCATCATACAAGCCCTAGGTCATGCTTTTATAGATTAATTGGAATCAGTTTTATATTTTTCGGACACAAGAATGGAAGAATATCCTTGTTGAAAGACCCGCATACCTGGTAGAAGAAACCCCGCTTGAAATTTGTCCTTGGAGCCTTGATGAACACCTTGGTGAAACCCTTGAACTTGAGAGAGGGAAGGAAGAAAGGTTTGAGAGAGTATTTTGAGAGAATGAGAGATTAGGATTAGGAAAACCCTTAAAAACGTGTAAGGTAGTACCCAAAACAACGTAGTTTAGAAGTTAAAAACATAGGAGCTTACAAAAATGCCCCTAGAGAAAACTGGCAAAACTGCCCGAACTGAAGCCACAACTTACGTGACGAGTTGTTGTCACCTCAAATGACTCGTCATCCTGCCCGTTAGGTACACTGAATAACTTACACAGATTCAGCATCCTACAAACCACAACCAACATAACGAGTCGTTACTCCACCCAACGACTCGTTAGACCCACTCATCAAGTGCACTAGAACTTCCTTCATGGTCTTAGCTCCTTCCTCCTAATGACTGACATGACAAGTCGTTGCCTCACCTAACGACTCATCACATCCTTCCATCAACTACACTACTTAAGGCTTAACTTGGGACCCTACCCTCCAGCCAACGACCAATCTGACGAGTTGTTGCCAGGCAAGACGACTCGTTGGGTCGTCTGGCATCACCTGACTTAACCATACCTCAAAACTATTTTCCCACGGGGCTAACCACGATCTTTTAGGCCTCCTAATGAGTCGTTCCCCGACTCTTTCTGCGCAAAACTTCCCTTTTTAGTCTGATTTCTTTCCTTAATCCCGAATCTAATCTTGAAAACATCCGGGGTGTTACAATGTGAAAGTACTCCATAGAGTTATTTTAACTCTAAAACTCCATCATAATTTATGGAAAAGGGTATTTTACATATCAAGTAAACACCTGAATCCTAAACCTCTTCCTTCTGTTGGTGGACACAAGTTATCCCATACCACCCGGCACCTAACTTTATTGTCTACCTTGTTTCTCCAAAAAAAAAAAATTTTGAATACGCCATGAAAAGATTTTGTTTGTTTTTTTTAGTTCTCTTGTAACAAAGTTAGGTTTTTAAGCGTGTCCCAAGTAATTTGTCTAGATAAGTAGTGATATTCTTCAATTTCTTATCCTTGCCTTCTTCAACTTCAGATTTTTTCTCCTAAAACTTGATTTCTTTTTCCTAATAAAATACCAATAGTGATGTTTTTATTATTACATTTCTTACTTCATCATTTACATCAATTTGATGAACTGATACCCAATGAACAAGGTTCTTCATCAGCCTCTTTTATCTTTTCTACTCTTCATCAATATTCGAGATTGAATATTGTGAATACCAACCATTTTATTTTGATTTCTCACCAATGTTCTTCATAATGGTAAACTTCCTCGGTTTCCATCACTATTTTTTTCTTGTAGTTTTGAGTTTTCTTCATCTTCATAGTCCCCCTTCCTTTATTTTCTCTCATGAATCACTATCATCCCTGTTTGTTTATCTTTTGGTTTTAAGATTTTGGAAAGTGCGGATTTTGAAAATTTAAAGTATGAGATTGTCAAGTTTTACTTGAATTAAATAAGGAGGAGTTTTAAGGGGTTAAAACTCTGTTGGAATAAGGTATGATCAATTATCTTGGTGATTGGTTCAAGATTAATGATGATGTAATTTTGGTAGGATGATATAAAAATATGGCTTAGCGGCCTGGATAATGGTATAGTAGTGTGAATAAGCTTATGCAACTGACTATTGGAAAAAGAGATGCATACCTAAATTTTCATAAGAACAAGATTTTTTAACTGTTGTTCTCTTTAGTGCATCTGACCAATCTATAAAAGAAAAACAACATCACTAGACTTTATCTAGAGTCCTTTATTATTCCATGTGTGCATACAAGTTATCGTATAAGACTGAGTTAGATTTTTATCTCAGATTCATCTACTATCACTATGACTAGAACATAGCCAAACATTAGGGAAATCAAGCATATTCTTATCTCATCTTCATAAAAACCAGAAGCTCCATTTTCAAAAGTTGTGATAAGCATCTTATAGATCATCTTCAAAGTGAAATGTTTTGTCCTTATCTCTTTTGTATTGGCATGTTTCCCTTAGCAAATATTCTTCATGCATAGATTTCAAAGATTTAGTTTCTTTATGTTGTTTCTTATAGTTTATTTGGAATCTTAGGAACTGCTTTATTTGATCTATTTCCACATGCTAATATATATAATTAATCATTATCAACATCCTCTTGCTATCTTCTTGAAACAAAATAAGTTTCTTGAAAATTTTCACCTCGGATTGTATTCCCACAAAAGGAATGGTTTCTCTTTATTTCTTAGTTTTGTTGAAGATCTCATTCGTCATCATATTTTTCTCTTGATAGTATTTGAGTGTTGCAATTTTAAACCTGGAAGTCTTTATGTTTTGGTCAGTTGATCCATAATTTCTATTCCATTTTGTGAACTCAAAAGTCTCAAAGGTTGAATATTTCAGAGGACTTATAACGCCTATTTTTATCATCACATCTGTGCCCAAATTATTAGAGAATCAGGTTTCTTAGTTCTGCAACACTTTAGAGTATGTTTCTTCATTATACACCTTTGGCACTTTTCTTCTGCAGGTCTTTAAATCTTTATCACCTGAGAGTGGAATTCATCAAATATTCTTTTATGTGCACCTACACTCCCTATTTATAAGCTTTCAGTAGGAGAAATTTTCTCTGTCCTTTGCCATGTGATAAAATATCAACACATGATCTTGCTTCAACCAATCTTGGTGCTTCCTTTAAAATTAGAGAGGCATTACAGGAATCCAGGCTGGTTTGGGTTCCTTTATGTAAATAAGGATATTTTGTTTCTTGAATTGGTTGTTGTGAGAAGCCAGGTTCTTTTCTTCAACTTTTTTCCATATTAAGATTATTATTTCTCTGAATAGACCAAATCCTGGTCTTACATGTCTTCTTTGTATGCTGATAGACTTCATAGTAGAAGCATTGATTTTGGAAGAGGTAGGGACTCCCATGCTTTTATTTTTGGTCCTTACCTCTCTGTATCCTAGTCCTTGTCAGCTCTGCTTTGTGTTTCAGGTAAGGATAAGCAGGTAATCAATACCACCAAATAAAAATATCAACTTCAGTCCTATCATAGACAATCAATGTGAAACTTATAATTTCTCAAAATCACATAGTAGGACATCTCAAGCTTATAATGTAAAGAAAATCAGAGCAATTCAGTGGAATCATGTGCAAAAATCGAGATACAACTATATAGCCTTGTATTTCCTCAGTCTCACTATGTATCAAACCTGATCACACATCTGCCACACAGCCTATACATATATGCCAATGGATCATATTTCTGCCCATCTAGTCATGACCTGCTGGGGATTCTAGAAATTCATGTACCAGTACCAGTGTGGCACCCGATCCTACTCATCTACTTTCAAATACTCATCTCTGAAACGAGTCACTCATATCATAACTGTTCATTCTCGAGGCTCTCTTCTTAGAATAATGGTAGTTATCAAATTATCACATAAACGCTCATCTAGATGCTCCCCTCGAGCACGAGCCACTCATATCATATTAGTGGAGTATCATTGTCACGCCCCGCCTTGGGAGGCATGTCTGACACCTGGTGCCCTACTAAGACCTGGACTGCTGTACTAATTGAGCCAGAGCACATCTGGTGCAAGACTGACTCTAACTCTGGAATCAAGGAAACGACGGGCTATATAGCGGCTGTAAATACAACCCCCAACCGACAAGGCCTATAGCCACCTGTAAAAGATAAACAACTAACTAGAACAACCAACTATAAGGAGTCCTATGCGGGCCAACAAGGCCATCATGCTGTCTAGTTATAATTGAAAAAAAATGAAATCTAATGCTAAACAGATCTGTGACCGACAAGGTCACCAACTAATAACTGAACAAGGCCCCACACGACCATCATATACAATCTAAAACACATATATGAACCCACACGGCCAATACATCTACCCACAAGGAATATAATACAATCTGCAAGCCTATGGGAGTACTAAGATGGTCGGCACAGGGCCACGACCTACCCATGCTGTACAACAAAAGGAAAGTAAGCTCCAACCACTCAAACTCCAGATGAAAGGAGCTGAAGACTCTGTACCACTGACTGGAACTGCGAGGGATCTGCTCCTCGTCTCTATGTATACCTGAAGGACAGTAATATAGTGCCCCGACGGGCGTCAGTACCACTGGTACTAAGTATGCAAAGAAATAACTGAAAATAATTGAAAGTAAGTAACAAAACTGATAGTAACTGAAGTAATAGGAAAACAGACTGAAACTGACTGAATTAGTGGAAATCTAGACTAACCTTAACTATTCTGAAAAGAGTAGGAGTCGTACTTGGTAACGTGGCAACCTACTGTCTATCTAACCATAACTAAAATAACATGACATAGCATAACACAACATAATCCTTAGCTGACCCCATAAGCCGGAAGGTACAATCATTACAATCTATTTACCCCTACCCAGGTCATACCACATCATCTAGTAACTATAAGCAACCTGCCGATCCCCCGGGTATGAAACTTGGGCCCGCTGGGCCCTTGACTATAACTGTACCTGAGTCCGGAGGACTCCTTAAATCAACACCCGGGCGCAAGCGCTCAATGGGGGTGTGTAAAAGCCGACCAAGGAAACATATGGGAAAACTGGCATCCTATCTTCGTCCCTAGCGGACGGCATGCCGCTCCGTAGAGCGATGTATCCTCGCCCTCTGGTGGACGAGTCGATGCATCTATTAACCCTGGGGCCGTCACGGAAGCTAGGTAATCCAGCCCAAAACAATAAAATCAAGTCTCAACTGATAGTATAACTACATACAATACATGCTGAATCTGATAATAACATAATCTCTGACATGTTGTACTGAGAGTCGTCCTGGATTACTATGCTGGAAAAACTGACAAATAAATATATCCGTATAGCGAGAGTGTATCTGGCCTTCTGGGCCTCCAGCTAATGCTACTCGCTTCTAGGATAATCTCTTTGACTGTCTACAGGCACATCATGGGCGCGTATCTGATCAGAGGATCTTGATAGTGATCATGATCTCTAATAATCTGGGTTGAATAGAATGAGGTCTGGAGTAGTCTAGAAATACTCTAAATGTCCTACTCGGACATCTGTAGTGCATGTATAACTATGGAGCTGCGAACAGCTGACTACTTCATTCTTCTCATTAAAGAACTATAGAGCTGGGCTTGGTCGAACTTGCTTCTAGGCGATCGGTCCCTGGTTCTACATAGGGAGCTTATCGATCTCCTTAACATGGTAAACACTATACTACTGATTCCTTAGACTTTGTCTGCATCTGTTCGGATTTATATTACTGTTCTGAGCGCTATGTTACTATTTTGGGCAATTCTTAATCTTATAGGAAAGTCTATATGGACTGACACTCTCCTGGCACTCTGTACCTGGGTAACTTACAAAAACTGGCTAGGGTGCTAACTCATCACTGACTGCTGATGTGGGCCCCTCGTTGGGGTACCCACGAGTTTACCTGACTTGGACAATTAGGATGGCTTGTTGAGCATTCTACATGGTAGCTGTTCAATTGACTAAGACTGACAATTACTGATAGAGCTGAAGGGATGACGTATGATTACTTAATATACTGGAAAACTCTGGTGTCGCTAATTCTAGGGTATACCTACTCTATCTCTATTTCGGGTTCTGGTACGTGCAATAACATCAATGACCTCTAGGGATACTTTCCTGCCACTACAGGCGCCAGCTGGTCGCTAAATTGCCTTACTGCGCGCATACTATTTAACCGACTAATTCAGGCTACTAACTCTTACGAGCCTCTGAAGTTTAGGTCTGGAAACAGACATATAAGTCTACCATTCCAAAAAGCTGTGGATAAAAGAGTTTCTATAGCATCATACGTGAATCACATTTAACCTGCTCCCTTTTTTACCGAGGGGTCCTGCCATTCGGTCTGTACGTGAATTTTAACAGCTAACTAGAATATATGTAACCGTAATCCCCGATGGTAGTCCCTCGCAATATATATAATATTTCTATATGTATATCTATAACTACATGTGATACATACTGAATATAATAATAATTTCTGACATACCTTACTGAGTTTAATACTGAGCTTGATATAATATTTCTGAAATACTTTACTTAGATTTATGCTGTTCTACTATATTGGAGAAACTAACTTGTCGAAAGAGACTGGCTTTACATACCTCAACTGCTGGTTTACTGATTAACTTGCGAGGTTCGACTTGTATTCACCTATTCTCCCCAACAGTAATCATATTCACGAAGGAATAGAAATAACTTCATTATTATACTGGAGAAAAACAATACTATATATAACTTACTGACTATTCTTCGACTTGTCGAAGAACGGTCGAAAACTCGTAATTTCTCAAAAGTCTAGAAGGGAGAAATACTTACTTTAGGCCTGGGAGTGTGTTAACACTAGTTTCGAGCAATTCCAATCAATTTGACTCGGTGGGTTGACGGTTCGCCGGACGAATTTCACGAAACTAACTGTAGGAATGCTCCCTGCAGCTTTATACTTTGGTACCCAAAGTTAATTTGAGTTTGGACTGCGTTTGACGACGTAATCGGAAGGAAATTTTTGAAAACCCTTCGTCTCCCCTGTTTTCTGGTCGTTCTCACTGAAATTAATATGAAAAATAACTTAAAACGAAGTGGGAGGCCTTTATATACTTGAAGCCTGAACTATGGAAACAAGGCACATTGGCTAACGCGCCAATCCAGCTCCGTGCCACATTGGCCATCGTGGAGGAGGGGCCTCCGTGCCACATTGCCCCTTTGGGCAGTGCGGTTCATCCTTCTCTTACGAAAATCTGACTTGGCACTCGTTCGACCTTTCCTCGGCCCCTTTTCTCGCACATATGGCATTCTAAAACTCCAAACCAACATGCGAATAGGCCAACTAAGTGCTAGAAACTTACGGGGTGTAACATCCTCCCCCCTTTAAGAACATTCGTCCTCGAATGTTAACTTCTACCTGCAAGAATCTTAACTTGCAATTACTTATTCTGGAAAATTTTCGGCAGAGTCTTCCCTATAATATGGACTATCCAAAAATCTTGAAACATAGAAAAGTCCAACACAGGTACTCCACACAATACTATAGCATTCATTCCACAATAAACTGAGGTCAACTACCTCACATATACATGAACATAAGGCAACTCATAAAACACAATAACAACATACCCCTGGCTGTATAATTGGACTAGGTCTGGAATAACTGAGGATATCTGGTTTTCATATCTTCTTCTGCTTCCCAAGTCATCTCCTCTTGGTTCCTGTTACGCCATAATAATTTGACAGAAGCAACATCTTTAGTTCTTAATCTACAAATCTGCCAGTCTAATATAGCTACTGGAACTTCTTCATTGGTTAACTCTGTTGTAACCTTAACATCTTGGACTGGGAAAATTCTGGAGGGATCTCCTATGCACTTTCTCAGCATTGATACGTGGAAAATTAGGTGGACAGATTCTAACTCTGGAGGTGAATCCAATTCATATGCCATCTGGCCTATTCTTCGGCGAATCTTATAAGACCCAATAAACCTTGGGTTGAGCTTGCCTTTCTTAGCCAATCTTGTCACCGTCCATTCCAATATCCATGCTTAAAATTTAGTCGTAGATTGCGATCCTCTGTCGGAGTTTTATCAAACACTGAGGCTCCATGCATCCCATCTACTTCTGAGGTATTTAACCTGACATAAGTCTTAATGGAAACATAATTTCCTCTGGCGAGGCCTGAATTGACCTCATTGGTCTTATTATACTGACTCAAATAAGGTCAGGCTATACCTGGTGTGAGATAACCCTGTAACTGTATTCATATTAACTACTCTTCATTCCCTTGCAGAGACGATCATCTCTTATACTGGATAACTCGATTCCTGCTATTCCACCCCTTCTGGCCTGTCACTGGGGCTCTGCTTCTATGATTTAATGATATCTCCTGTCCTCTCATACCATCTCATTACCCTTTTCATTAAATTCTGGGGGCAACGGACACATGTATCTTAGCTATGATCTGCTAGCTGAAGTTTTATTACCCTTGGAACGTGAGGTCAGCATCCGGACCTGGTGACCTTGCTTGTGGTTATATTAAAGGCTCGCAACTGTCCGCTGAGCCTTATTTCCAAGTTGCACTAGATTAGAGTCTCTGTGTCGGCACTCTCTTATCTTCCCCTTAGGCGGGCTTACCGCAACATTCTAGGCTACAATCTTACTGTCTCTTAACTATTATCCCGAGGCTTAGTCCTCAATATACGATATTCTATCAACCTGGAGTTGATTCTAATTTCCTCCCAAGGTTTGATATTCCTGCTTTTCCCCTTATCTTCCTCAGACTGAGCTCTGGGGTTCAATGGTTCATGGTACCTGTCTTACACTGTTAACAAGGTTACCGACCAGGTCTCAACCTATACTTCTTCTGGCTTGCAGTCGGACTCGCTTTATTCATATGACCTCCCTGTCTTTGGATATCACAACTAAGATTATGACCATTATCTTACAGGCATATCCTGCCATCATTAGCATGCTACAACGGATTCAGTCTTTTTCTCTGACTTGAACTCGACTATTACTGAAAATTTATCACTGATGGGTTTCTTACGCACACTTCAAGTAAGCTTCTAGCCTTACCCACTCTTCTGACTTTTTACTGTGAAGGTTTGGACAACTTACATAAACGTAAGGGCTCTCTGCCTTTTCTGACCACTTCCTAGAGCTAACAAACCCAACCTTCTCTTACTATTTACTCCGGGAAACAATTCCTCAACTCTTACGCCATTTGCTATACTGAAATCAAAACTAGAAGGTAGGAATAACCTTTTCTTACCGCAATGAAATGGGAAACGTAAAACTGTACAACATTCGCAAGGATGGAGGTGGGAATCCTGCATTTCCCTCTCCTTCTCACACCCATCAGGTAATCCAACATTAATTGTCATCTTATTCAGATCTTGTATATCCAATAGATAAGTTAACTCGTATATACGCTATACTCCTAACTTCGTACTCTGAGGTTAAAAAATGAACTGGGGTGATTCTGGTAGATGTATCACAATATGAGGTTCCTGGTACCTCGGGAGAGTATTAGGGAGATCAAGGACGTCCGCTCCCGTCCTTATTCTAACTATCTCCCAACTGTGGCATCTTAATGATACCTCCTCCTGCTGTTGTAGTTAGCTTGCAACTGGCTGGTGTCTATCTTATATTAAACGTTTCCCTAGACAGGCATAACAAAGAAAACTTAGGGACTTAACCCCATGTAAATTTGCTCTATAGCACGATCTGAGAAGAAGAAAGGGTAACCATCCTATCATGCCTTGCAGCCTCCTGCCTATAGTATGTGGTGCACAACACATCCATAGACAAGACTCTACTTAGCACGGCTTGCAGACTCCCTGGGATACAACCTGCTCTGATATCAAGTTTTTCACGCTCGCCTTGGGAGGCATGACTGGCACCTGGTGCCCTACTAAGACCTGGACTGCTGTACTAACTAAGCCTGAGCACATCTGGTGCAAGACTGGCTCTAACTCTGGAATCAAGGAAATGACGGGCTATATAGTGGTTGTAAATACAGCTCCCGACCGATAAGGCCTACAACCACCTGTAAAAGATAAACAACTAACCAGAACAACCAACTATAAGGAGTCCTATGCGGGCCAACAAGACCATCATGATATCTAGTTGTAACTGGAAAAAAATGAAATCTGATGCTAAACTGATCTGTGACCGACAATGTCACAAGCTAACAACTGAACAAGGCCCCACACGGCCATCACATGCAATCTGAAACACATATATGGCACCACACGGCCGATACATCTATCCACAGGGAATATAATACAATCTGCAAGCCTCTGGGAGTACTAAGATGGTCGGGAAAAGGCCCCGGCCTGCCCAAGTTGTACAACAAAAGGAAAGTAAGCTCCTTTCACTCAAGCTTCGGATGAAAGAAGCTGAAGACTCTGTACCACTGACTGGAACTGCGAGGGATCTGCTCCTCGTCTCTATGTATACCTGCAGACAAGTAATGCAGCGCCCCGAATGGGCGTCAATACCGCTGGTAGTGAGTATGCAAAGCAATAACTGAAAAATAACTGAAAGTAAGTAACAAAACTGATAGTAACTGAAGTAATAGGAAAATACACTAAAACTAACTGAAGTAGTGGAAATCTGGACTAACCTTAACTATTCTGAAAAGAGTAGGAGTCGTACCTGGTAACGTGGCGACCTACTGTCTATCTAACCATAACTAAAATAACATGACATAACATAACACAACATAAACCTTACTTGGCCCCCATAAGCCGGAAGGTACAATCATCACAATCTATTTACCCCTACCCAAGTCATACCACATCATCTAGTAACTATAAGCAACCTGCCAATCCCCTGGGTATGAAACTTGGGCCCGCTGGGCCCCTGACTATAATTGTACCTGAGTCCGGAGGACTCCTGAAATCAACACCTCGGGCGCAAGTGCTCGACGGGGGTGTATAAAAGCCGACCAAGGCAAAATATGGGGAAACTGGCATCCTATCTTCATCCCTAGCGGACGACATGCCACTCCATAGAGCGATGTATCCTCCCCCTCGGGCGAACGAGTCGATGCAGCTATTAACCCTAGGGCGGTCACGGAAGCTAGGTAATCCAGCCCAAAATAATAAAATCAAGTCTCAACTGATAGTATAACTACATACAATACATGCTGAATATGATAATAACGTAATCTCTGACATGCTGTACTGAGAGTCGTCCTAGATTACTATGCTGGAAAAACTAACAAATAAATATATCTATATAGCAAGAGCGTATCTGGCCTTCTGGGCCTCCAACTAATGCTACTCGCTTCTAGGATAATCTGTCTGACTGTCTACAGCCACACCATGTGCGCGTATCTGATCAGAGGATCCTGATAGTGACCATGATTCCTAATAATTTGGGTTGAATAGAATGAGGTCTGGAGTAGTCTAGAAATACTCTGAATGTCCTACTCGGACATCTGTAGCTCATGTATAACTATGGAGAACAGCTGACTACTTTATTCTTCTCATTAAACAACTATAGAGCTAGGCTTGGTCGAACTTTCTTCTAGACGATCGGTCCTTGGTTCTACATAGGGAGCTTACTGATCTCCTTAAGCTGGTAAACACTATACTACTGATTCCTTAGACTTTGTCTGCATCCATTCGGATTTATATTACTGTTCTGAGCATTACGTTACTGTTTTGGGCAATTCTTAATCTTATAGGAAAGTCTATATAGACTAGCACTTTCTACCTGAGTACCTTACAAAAATTGGCTAGGGTATTGACTCGTCACTGACTGCTGATGTGGGCCCCTCCTTGGGGTACCCACGAGTTTTCCTAACTTGGACAACTAGGCTGGCTTGTTGAGCATTCTACATGGTAGCTATTCAATTGACTAAGACTGACAATTACTGATAGAGCTGGAGGGATGACATACGATCACTTAATATACTGGAAAACTCTGGTGTCGCTAATTCTGGGGTATACCTACTCTATCTCTATTTTGGGTTCTGGTACGTGCAATAACATCAATGACCTCTAGGGATACTTTCCTACCACTACAGGCGCCGGATGGTCGCTAAACTGCCTAACTACGCCCATACTGTTTAACTGACTGATTCAGGCTACTAACTCTTACGAGCCTCTGAAGTTTAGGTCTGGCAACAAACATATAAGTCTACCATTCCAAAAAGTTGTGGATAAAGGAGTTTCTATAGCATCATACATGAATCATATTTAACCTGCTCCCTTTTTTATCGAGGGGTCCTGCCATTCAGTCTGTATGTGAATTTTAAAAGCTAACTAGAATATATGTAACCATAATCCCCGTTGGCAGTCACTCGCAATATATATAATATTTCTATATGTATATAAATAACTACATGTGATACATACTTAATATGATAACAATTTCTGACATGCCTTACTGAGTTTCATACTAAGCTTGATATAATATTTCTGAAATACTTTACTGAGATTTATGCTGTTCTACTATACTGGAGAAACTAACTTGCCGAAAGAGACTGGCTTTACATACCTCGACTGCTGGTTTACTGATTAACTTGTGAGGTTCGACTAGTATTTAGCTATTCTCCCCAACAGTAATCATATTCACGAAGGAATAGAAATAACTTCATTGTTATACTGGAGAAAAACAATACTATATATAACTTACTGACTATTCTTCGACTTGTCGAATAACGATCAAAAACTCGTAATTTCTCGAAAGTCTAGAAGGGAGAAATACTTACTTTAGGCCTGGGAGTGTGTTAACACTAGTTTCGAGCAATTCCAATCAATTTGACTCGGCGAGTTGACGGTTCGCCGGACGAATTTCACGAAACTAACTGTAGGAATGCTCCCTGCAGCTTTATACTTCGGTACCCGAAGTTAATTTGAGTTTGGACTGCGTTTGACGGCGTAATCGGAAGGAAATTTATGAAAACCCTTCATCTCCCTTGTTTTTTGGTCGTTCTCCCTGAAATTAATATGAAAAATAACTTAAAACGAAGTGGGAGGCCTTTATATACTTGAAGCCTGAACCATGACAACGTGCCACGCTGGCCAACGCACCAATACGGCTCCGTGCCACGTTGGCCATCATGGAGGAGGGGCCTCCATGCCACGTTGCCCCTTTGGGCAGCGCGGTTCAGCCTCCTCTTGCGAAAATCCAACTTGGCACTCGTTCGGCCTTTCCCCGGCCCCTTTTCTCACACGTATGACATTCTAAAACTCTCAACCAACATGCGAGTAGGCCAACTAAGTGCTAGAAACTTATAGGGTGTAACAATCATTCAATTATCATGCAAACATACAATCATCATAGGTACACAATATTATCACAATTGCACTTCAAAATCATGAATTATGTTCAGAGACACAATAGTTTCACAATCTATTCACATATTCTTGCTAAGTCTAATATTAGTCACAAATTATGTTCAAAGACAATTCAAGCATGCTCATCAATTTACGTCACATACGAGAGACTAAGAAAAATCTAACTCCCAACAAATCTTAACCTACCGCAATTTAAAACTTGAATGCATAAGCTACTTCACGAGAGCTTTGCCTTTTCTCAGTGCTTCGAAATGCTCAAATTCTAGAGTATTTAATCATCTACTCTTCAACCATAAGTTTAGAAATTCAAACCCACCCCATGTGTAACACCCCAAAGTTTTCCAAAACTATATTCGGGAAGTTAAATATGTTCAACAGAGGAGTTTGCAATTTTCTCTCAGTACAATTGCTGATACTGGTTGTAGGAAGACTCGTTCTAAATTCAAAGGCTCATTCCCCAGAACAAGAGTCCACATCACGAGTTGTGGTTTGGTGGTACGACTCGTGGTCATGGAGTCATAACATGCTATTAGATTACTAGGTGCTGGTCATGTGAGTGATTGTATGACTCGTAGGAAGGAACTACGAGTTGTGGTAGGTGCCCGTGGAAATAATCAGAGTGTTGGAGAAATTGGACTTGCTAGCTATGGGAGGAAACCACGAGTCGTAGGTTGGTGGTACAACTCGTGGTATGGGTCGTCTGACTGGCAGTGGATATTTTTTCAGATGAATCATTAAGGGTATTTTCATAATTTCTAAGCTTCTAACTTCCTAATGACATTATTTAAGTCCTGAAAGGAGTGTTTTAAGAGGGTTTAGCCTACACTAAGTTATTAGACTCCCATGCATCAAGATATTGAGATTCCTCTTCAAGATCAAGCTAGAATTCTCCCCAATTTCTTCCCCAATTCTCTTGGGCTTTCAAGGCTAGTCTGGAAATAAGCTTAACCAGATATGTAGGGCTATGAATGATAGTTTTCTTCCACTCTCAAGCCCAAATTCCTCCCCAAATTCATGAATTCAATTTCTTAATCAAGTGTATTGATTTTAAGGTTTTTAACTCAATTTTGTGAAATTCTCTATGATATGTTTATGGGTCTAATCCCCTCATATTTTAAAGTATGTTTAAGTCTAATGGGAAGATTTTATACAAAATTTGATTATAAATTCATGATTTCTAGTTATTAGAAATTATGCCCTATTATGCAAGTTTTATGAAAAGTCAAGCTTATGATTCATGATATCAAGTATGATAAGATATCTAACTTGAAAGAATGTTTATGAACTCCCTACTTATGATTCCATGATTATGATTTATGAAGTCTATTTCAAGTATGCATGATTTTATAATTTGGACAAGCCCATACAAATTAAGTATATTTTTATGATTTAGCCAAGGCTAATAAGATCAGTTTATCATATGGTTTGGAGTCAAGACTCCCAATGCAGCTTATGATATGTTTTGGAGTCAAGATTCCCAATGTTTAGATTTCAAGCTATGTATAAATTATGATTTCAACTTTGTTGAAAAATGATGTGAGCACTATGAACGTGATTATGATTTCAGCTTCGTTAAAAAATGATGTGAGCACTATACATAGTTTTGGGAGTGGTGTCTAGCACCGAGTAGGCTTGGGGTTTGATGTTTCCCGATGTCAAAACTATGCACCAACGTAGGCAATGTATGCATGTTTGGGGACCTCTCAAGAGAGTTTTCCCCTACCCTAAGGGGCTCAGCTTGATATCGATAACATAGTTTATCATCCTTAGCCCTAGAAAGATCTTAGACGACTGCCCATTGAGTGTGACAATTGGCACATCACGTAAGCTCTATCGTGATGGTGTCGGTTATGATGAGTCTCCTATTGTAGTTTATGATTTTAGGTACTCATGTTCATGATTTATGATATTATGCTTTACAGTAGATTTGAACCAATGATCAGTTTATGAGCTTTTACTTACGGTTTCAACTATGAAGAGTCATATGATTTCTATTCCTAAATCTTAGGTCACTATGTTCAGTTGTGATAACTAGCTTATGACTATGTATTTCTCAGATACAGTTTTCAGCATGCAGTCCTTACTCTTCTAATCTATTTGGTTTATATTTATATGCATGATTTCAATTAACATTCACTAAGCATGTTTTATGCACCTTGCATACTCAGCACAATTCAAGTATTGACCGCATACTCATTGCTATATTTTGTCATGATATAGGTTCAGGTGATCCAGCTCAGTCTCGTCGATAGTTCGCTTCCCTATCAGTCCAGTTAGCCCCTGTTGGGTGAGTCCTTATCTCTCAAGGACGTTCATTTAGTTATGTTGATCATGTCAGTTTAGTTTCATACTTGGAGATAACTAAGGGCTTGTCCCAGTATCTCATCAGATAGTAGCGGCTTTTCAGACATAGACTAGTATGTTCAGCTTGAGATTTAACGTCATGATGTATTCTCTTGATATACTCTTTATGATATTCAGTCTTCCCCGAAGGTTTAAGTGTGTCCATGGGAGTGAAGTGCGCCACACTTATGGGAAGAGGCCACAAGACATTTTAGGAAATTTCCCTTCTTTCATGATCTATGTCGTGTGATGAAGTAGCTCTCTATTCCTCTAACTTGTGCTATATGCATTTGTAGAAATATGCCTCCATACCGAGTTAATGGTAGAAGAAATGACAATGGAAATAGCCATGACAATGGAAATGGAGATTTGCATCAGCAAGCCCCTTCAGCACCAGCGGATCCTTTGCCCGAGCAGGTTACTCATGTCGAGTTCAGAGCGGCATTTCAGATGTTGGCATAGTCCATGACCGTTCAGGTCAACCAGCAGGTGGTGGCCCATGTTCCCCAGATTGAGAACACAGTAGCGGTGAGAGTGCGAGACTTCCTCAGGATGAATGCATCTAAGTTTCTGGGGTCGAAAGTGGATGAGAACCCGCATGAGTTCATTGAGAAAGTGCAGAAGATCACCCAGATTATGGGGGTGACTGGAGAGGAGAGTGCGGACTTAGCCTCCTATTAGTTGAAGGGGTCGGAACTTACCCGGCAGGGAATTTCGCTACCTTAGGACCATTATAGTTGTGACCACCATTCACCGGGGCTTCGGTAGCCGGCTCCCCTGTCATCAGGTCACCAACTTCCTTGACCTTCCGGCACTGGGCAGGTGTTATCCCTCATACATGGTCTTACGACTTTGCGGAGACTTGTGTTTTTGGTAAATAGTTGCCCGGGCTTGGTCACTGTGACCCCCTTTGTGAGGAGGCACCCCTTCTCCCGAAGTTACGGGGCTATTTTGCCGAGTTCCTTAGAGAGAGTTGTCTCGCACCCCTAGGTATTCTCTACCTACCCACCTGTGTCGGTTTCGAGTACAGGTACCCTCTTGCTTAAAGTCATTCGAGCTTTTCTTGCGAGTATGGAATGGGTTATTTTAGCGTCGTAACGCCTGGTATTCGAACATTAGCTCGAGGCATTTTCTCTACCCCTTCTTACCCTGAAAAAGTAGGGACACCTTACGTTCTTGAACCCATAACCATCTTTCGGCTAACCTAGCCTCCTCCGTCCCTCGGGAACAATAAGGGGTAGTACAATATTCACCTGTTGTCCGTTGACTACGCCTTTCGGCCTGATCTTAGGCCCTGACTCACCCACCTGTAGTAGTTCCCGTGAATTGGAATGAGTTTGTGACTACCTTTTTTGACAGGTGTCACGACCCGAACATATGCCCTAACCGAGACACGAAACCTAGAACCATGAATGGCTCCAAGTCGATCAATGGAATGAATATGATAGCTAAAACACATACTTCAAGTGAAAATTGATAACTAAAAACGCGAATAATCGAAAGTCTGAAATACATAATTATCATACAAAGTCAACACTAACAAAACTGAAGTTTTACATATTGCCTGAAAAACCTCTAACATAACGGAAGAGCTGATAGGACAACATCCCCAACTAGCTCAATAAAAGTCTGAAAATTGAAAGTAACACAACTCAACAATCTGAAGGTCCTCGAAGGATTTGGACTCACCAACAAGAGAACTGGACTAAGCTATGGAGACTGGCTAATGACAAAAGTGAGTCTGAGCATCTGAATCTGTATTATGAAACGATACAACATAGAGTATGCAATTAGTACTTGGAATGTACTGAGTATGTAAGGTAAGTAAAACATGCTGAGTAAGTATGAACTGAAATCAGGCATATAAACATAAATCAAAGGATCATGAGAATAAGGACTACATGCTGATATTTGAAACCATGAGTAATCATAAACTGAATCTCATATCTGAATCAAATGACCCAAAGCTGAAAATAGGATCATATGGATTGCCATGACTGAAATCACAAGTAAAAGCTTATAAACTGATCATTGGGTCAAACCTATTGAAAATATAATATCATAAGTCATAAACATGCATAACTGAAATCATGAGGAACAATGGGAGACTCGTCACAACTGACACCATCATGATAGAGCTTACGTAATTCCCCAACTATCACACTCAAGTAGGTAGAGTCATCAAAAGCCTTGTCAGGGCTAAGGACACTACCATGTTATCGATATCAAGATGAAGGCCCCTTAGGGGGAGAGGAAGCTCACAAGGGAGGTCCCAATCTAAATATATAAACCTATGTTGGCGTATAGTTTTGAGACCCGGGGTTTACATGAAACCCTAACCTACTCAGTGCTAGACACTACTCCCATGCGAAGTGCTCTCTGTCATTTTTCAGCGAAGCTGATAATGTAATTACATGCACAGTCTGAAATCTAAATATGGGGAGTCCTAGATCCAAGCATAGCATAAGCTGAAAATAGGGATTATCACTCCAAACCATATGGTAAGCTGATATTGTAAAACTAAACTAAATCATGAAAACATACTTAACATGTTTGGGCTTGCCCAAATCTTAAAATGCTGCATATTTTAAATAGACTTCATAAGTCAAAATCATGGATTCATACATGGGTAATTCATAAACATTCAACCATGCTAGATATCAGCTCATACTTGGAACCATAAATCATAAACTTGACTTTTCATTAACTTGCATAATTGGGAATAATTTTCTATAACTTGAAATCATGAATTATTGTCAAAATAGGTATAAAATCTACCCATGAATCTTAAAACATACTTTGGAACATGAAGGGGATTGACCCATAAGTAAATCATAGAGAATTTTATAAAATTGGATTAAAACCACATAAGATCGTGAACTAGATTTAGAACTTGAATTCATGGAATTGAGGAGAATCTTAAGCGTGAGAGTAAAAGAAACTCTCATTCATAGCCCTACATACTTGAGAGGACTGAATCTTTACTTGTATTAGAAAGCCCAAGAGATCTGGAGAAGAGCTTAACGAATTCTAGGCTTGATCTTCAAGGATAATTTTCTAGTCTTACATGCATGGAAGGGGAATGATTTAGAATAGGTTAAACCCCCTTATAACCTTCCTAATAGAGCTCAAAATGACGTAGTTTAGGACTTAAGAGCTTAAAAACTATAAAAATACCCTTACTGATTCACAGAAAAAAAATGATACTGCCAAACCCCATGAGGGATATAACAAGTCGTTCGGTACTCTGACGACTCGTTGTCTCCCCTCGTCACCACCATTGGAAATTTCCAATATCCCAACCTTCTCATCCTCATGATTAACTTAACGAGTTGTTAGGGATACCGAAGACTTGTTCTCTCGATCCGTTACCAACACTGCAATCTCACCCTTTATCCATTTGACGGGTCATACCACGATTCATTGGGAGTCACGACAACTCATTGTCCCATACGTTGTCATTGCCCAATAATGAAATCTCCTCAAAACTGCACACCACCTGATGGGTCACTTAACAACCCCTTAGGTCACACCACGAGTCACTGGATGAGTCGTTCTGTGACCTGGTGCAGATTTTCCTGCTTTCTCCTTTTCAACCCTTGGTTTGATCTTAGGGATTTTTGGGGTATTACAATATCTCCCTCTTGGGAACATTCTTCATCGAATATTGGTTAAACATACTGAAAAGGGGAAAGGAAATGCAATCCCAAATACTGAACATCTGAAGCTAAAACTGACAGAGTGACTGACTCCGGACTGAGATACATGACGGAACTGAATTCATGAATTATACGTACACACTAAAACATGAAACTTAGTAGAGTATTAGGGAGGAAACTGATATCTCAAACTAAAATGAATCTAGAAGGAAATAAATGCAGGTATCTAGCCATTGTATCTACTATGGCCTCCCATGAAGCTCCCTTAACAAGCTGATTCCTCCATAAGACTTTCACTGAAACTACTTCTTTATTTCTCAACTTCTGAACCTGAAGATTAAGGATCTTAACTGAAACCTCCTCATAGTTCAGGCTACCTTCACACCTATTCTCTCCACTAGTACAACCAAAGTTGGGCCACCGATACTTCTTTAACAGCGATACTTGAAAAAAGGAATGCACCGAAGCTAACTCCAATGGTTACTCTAGCTCATAGGCCACCTTACCAATACGTCTCAAAATCCTGTATAGGCCAACATACTAGGGACTAAGTTTTCCTTTCTTTCCAAACCTCATCACTCCCTTCATGGGAGACACCTTCAAGAACACCTAATCATCGACTTCAAACTTGAGTTCGTTCCGCCTAACATCCGCATATGACTTTTGACGACTGAGTTGTTTTCAGCCTTTCCCTAATAAGCTAAACTTTCTCCATAGCCTCATGAATTGAATATGGTCATATCAATATGGCTTCTCCTACCTTGAACCAACCAATGGGAAACCTACACCTCCGCCTATAAAGAGCTTCAAACAGAGCCATCTGGATGCTAGAGTGATAACTATTGTTGTAAGAAAACTCGATGACAGGTAAATGATCATCCCAACTACCCTTGAAGTCAATAACACAAGATATCAACATATCCTCAAGAGTCTAAATAGTCCACTCGGTCTGACCATCTGTTTGCGGATGAAAAGTTGTATTAAGCTTGACCTGAGTACCGAGTCGCTTCTAAAATGATCTCCAAAACTGCAAGATAAACTGAGTACCTCTATCTGAAATGATGGAAAAGGGAACTCCATGAAACTGAACTAACTCTCGAATATATAATCGAGCATAGTCCTCAGCTAAATCGATAGTTTTGACTAATGAGAAATGAGTTGCTTTGGTCAACCTGTGTTCCACCACCCAAAGAGGTTCATACTGTCAGCGAGTGCAAGGAAACCTTGTGATGAAGTCCATATGTATCTCTTTCCATTTTCAAGTGGAGATACTATTGTCTTGTAGCATACCTCCTGGTCTTTGATGCTCACCTTTCACCTGTTGACAATTCAGACAGTTAGCCACAAACTCTGCTATGTCCCTCTTCATGCTATTCCACGAATAGACTTTCCGTAGGTCATGGTACATCTTGGTGGAACCTTGATGTATAGAATATCGGGAACTATGATCCTCATGAAACATCTTTCCTCTCAAATCATTGACATCCGAAATACATAAACGATCTTGATATCGAAGCACACCATCCCCCCCTTGGGAGAAGACTTCCACCTTTTGATTTTGAACCGCTTCTTTCAACTTCACCAAAATAGGAACCTCATCTTTCCTAGCTTTGAATTCAGTCACCAAAGAATATTCTACCCATTCTGAACAATGACACCACCATCTGTCAATTTCACAAGGTGAACCACTAATCGTTCTAGCCGATGCACATCCTTCACCAACTCTTTCCTTCTATCTTCCACATGAGAAACACTCTCCATGGATAGTCTGCTAATGGCATCCACCACATTGGCCTTGCCTGGATGATAAAAGGAAACTCATGTCATAGTCCTTGAGAAGCTCTAACCATCTTTTTTGTTGCAAATTCAAATCCCTCTAGGTGAACACATACTGTAGGCTTTTGTGGTCCATAAAACCATCCACATGGATTGCATACAAATAGTGTCTCCAAATCTTAAATGTGAACGATGCTGTTGCTAGTTCCAAGTCATGCATCGGGTAATTCTTATCATGAGTCTTAAGCTGTCTAGAGGCATATGCAATGACCTTACCATGATACATCAACACACACCCAAGACCAACCCTGGAGGCATCACAATACACAACGAATCCATCCGTACCCTCAGGTAGGGTCAATACTTGGGCAAAAGTGAGTCAAGTCTTTAACTCCTAAAAACTCTTCTCATAGGCATCCGACCACTAAAATTTGACTTTCTTCTAGGTCAACTTAGTCTACGATGCTACAATGGATGAAAAATCCCCCCACAAACCTCCTATGAAAGCCAGCTAAACCGTAGAAACTCCTAATATCTGAAGGATTAATCAATCTAGGCCAATTCTTCACCTCTTCTCTTTTGAGAGTCAACCTGCACACCTCAACTTGACACCACATGGCCCAAAAATTCTATTGAGTTTAATCAAAACTCACACTTGCTGAATTTGGCAAACTACTGGAAATCCTTGAGAGTTTGTAGCACCACCCTTAAATGAGCGATATGTTCCTCCTTGCAATGAGAGTATATGAGGATATGGTCTATAAAGACAATCACGAACATGTCCATATATGGCTTGAACACCCAGGTCATCAAATCCACAAAAGCTGCAAGAGCATTCAAGGGGAAATTACAAGTGTTCCCAGGTATGTAGGGTTTAGAATGAGTGAATCCTTTCACACCCATGCCCAAACTTCATTTTATATCATGAACTCTCCTATTAAAGTCTATGGGGTTTTACCCAAATGCATGAAAATGTAATTTCTCTTTATGGGTATGATTTAATTGAGTTTTATTATAGAATTATGAATGATGAGCAGGTCTTATATTATTTTCTTTAAAATCATGTTTCAAGCGATTTAAATCTAAAATTCCCATTGATGCAAGTTCATGAGAGCTATGATTTATGATGAGTATTTAATATTTTGAGTTTATTGATGATGGAAAAGCATGATTTCAAGTTCCCATGTTTATGAGCACATTTTTGAAAATAATTGAGTATGTTAAAGTATTGGGAAATACCCACACATTGAAGAATGATTTATGATTTATGAAACAAATTACATGATTTATCGATCTATAATGTCGGCCGATGAAAAGGGCTTTGGATTCTTGGCTAAGCATGTTTTAAAGGGGATAAATGATGATAAATTTTATATTTTAGCCAATGAATTTTAATGCATGATGTTATTGATTTATGTATGAGCCTATATGCATGTTTTTGGGAGCCGTGTCTAGCACCGAGCAACCCGATGTTCAAAGGACTAGGCCGGTGTCTCATAACCACGTGCCACCGGGGGTTCTAATATTATATATTTTATTGATACCTATCCCCTTAAATGTGATATCAATCCTAATGCACGACCCTCGCTTGGCAAGCCAGGGTTGGCTCTTCCCACTTGAGTGAGATAGTTGGGGCATCATGAAAGGCTCTACCATGATGGTGCCGGTTAAGACGAGTCCTCCCATTGTTCCGCATGTTTTATGCATTGCTATATTTATGTTTTTGGCTCAAGTTATGTTTTAATGAAGTTTACATATGATTATGATAAAGAATGATTTATGAATGTTTTGAATGTTTTGAGCCTTATGTGTACTTATGAAATTTATGATACAAGCATGATATCCTTCTCCTATGTTTATTTATGAGTTTATTTTACTTTTAAATATACATTTTACTTACCTTGCATATTCTGTATATTCCACGTACTGACCGCATACTTTCTATGATGTATCATTTCATGATACAGGGTCCGGATCTCAGGCTCATCCTCATCCTTATTTCACCTTAGTTCTTGCTATCAGCATATTGGTGAGTCGACTCATGAAGGAAAGCCCACCGAATGTTGGTAACTCAAGTGTGGTTGGGAAGTATAGAGGGGGCAGGAGGGAGAACAAGAGGCCCAGGGCCGGTGACCTTGAGGGGTCATAACAAGGGTCGAGTAGGGGGAGTCACTCTCAAATCCGTCAGAAGTCTCAAGCCCAGGCTCGGGGATACAAGCCTCGAATGAAGAAAATTACTTACCTAACTTGTGGGCATTGCGGGAAGCACCACCGAGGAGAATGCTGGAAGGTTCAGATATTTGCTTTTATTGTGGCCAACTCGATCATAAACACAAGGATTGCGCTATAGCCAAGTGAGATGGTTGGAAAGGCCGTGCTCTGAATCCCTCTCCGTCAGTTCCAGCAAGTCTCCCACCTCCACAACATAGGGTGTCAAGAGGGAGTGGTGGTCGACCTCAGATGTATGTCTCAGGTATGTTATAAGCTTTTGCATCGAACCTACCCCGATTTCTAGTTCCAAGAGCCTACTGTACAAGGTACGGGATTCCTGTATGCACCTTAGCATGAGATCTTTTTTGTGGGAGGTAGGCAAATGCTAAAAGTATGAAGTACTCAACGATAGCTTTGGAGGTGAATGGGCAGTCTGGAGCTAGTGATATTAGTGCAATTGTAACAAAGGGTCCAGAGCCCTAGAATGGTAGCTCTAATCTAAGAGAGAGATGGTAAATGAAGGGTCATGTTGGGTCTTAGGTTTTAGAAAAGAAGTTCTAGGGATGGTACTTAGGGATAATTAACCCCTTCTCATTTAGATGTTTCTCTCGTATGTCGCTTGATGTTTCCTCAACCCATGCTTACGTTCAGAACTCTAAGATGATGGGTAACCCCCTCAGTCAACGATCCCAACATTACTCCATGACTCCATAAATTTGAGTTCATTTCATGACCCTCGTTGCGTAAGTGGGCTCATATCCCTTAGTACACTCAACTTTATAAACTCAGTCCTTAAGATCTGCCTTATCGGCTCATGAGAATCGTGTTATATCAGGTACATGCCCAACTTGGATTCCTTGAATAATTCGTGCTCATGATTTCCTTACTCCAGGCTCTATGGGAGGTCCCGACGATGTAAATGATAGTTAATATGTGTATGTCTAGGATAACTCCCTACCCCTACTATAGGTTCCAGGCATGTATAAGTTCAGAAAGTGCAATGATTAGCCAAAACTTGGAAGTCCAACAACCCACATGGTCATTTTGTGATTTTGACCTGTTTCCCTAGCTTGAACCTTTCCGTATCTTTAGGTTGCTATTTATGACTTGTGGAGATGGATGACATAATTTCCAAGATGATCCAATGAAGATTGGATAAGTTTCTCGGTTTTTAGGAGGTCTAAAGTTTGAGAGGTTTGACCAAGGTCAACATTTTAGGTTAACAAGCTCGAATTTGGGTTTTGAAAGTTCTATTAGTACCGGATGGTGATTTATGACTTAGGGGGGTAGTTGTGTGGGTCCCAAGGTGATTCGAGAGTAATTTGAACTTTTTGGTTAAGTCGGGAACTTTAAGGAGGTTGAGTTGACCATGGTCGACTTTCGATAAAACAACCTAATATCGGTGGTTGACGATTCCAACAGGCCTATAATATACGGTTGAATTGCATATTTGGGTTGTGTCCGGAGGATTCTGAATGAGCTTCGGGTGGATTTGAACGTTTTGTATGTTTAGCATGATTCTAAGTATAAGGTGTGGTGTCATGGTTCAAGATGGATTGGAATTTCTCTTGATGACCAGGGGCAAAGCTAGATAAGGTCAGGATCCTATCTTAGTGAGGTCGAAGGTGGTTGTTCAGATCAGAAGGTAGAGGTTGTTCAAAAGAGGGAGATTGGGTACTTCAATAACAGGGTAGTTGGGGTTTGATCATTGCTTCTTATTGAGTTTGCCGACAATAACAGTTACCATGCTAGCTTTGGGATGGCTCTGTTTGAGGCTCTTTACGGCAGAGATGAAGATCGCCCGTCGGATGGTTCGAGGTTGGTGAGGCAGCAGTGATAGGGCCAAATTTTGTTCATGAAGCTACAAAGAAGGTTCAAATAATAAGGGAAGGATTGGAAATAGCGCCTAGTTGCCAAAAGTCTCATACGAATACGAGGAGAAGGGATCTTGAGTTGAGGTTGAAGGTATTCTCCCATGAAGGGAGTGATGCAATTTGGAAAAAAAGGGAAATTCAGTTCCTGATATATTGGTCCCAACCAAGTTGTGAGAGGAGTTGGTAAAGTGGCATATGGGACTTTCCATCGGAGTTACCTTCAGTTCATCCCATCATTCTTGTGTCGCTTTTGGAAAAAGTGTTTGGATGATCCTGCCTTGGTAGTCCTGGTAGAAAGCATCAGGGAAAAAAAAGACAGCCTTGGTTATGAAAAAATTCCTGTTGAAATCTTGAATCGTCAAATTCGGATGCTGAGGAAAAAAAGAAGTAGCTTCAGTTAAAGTATTATGGAGAAATCAACATGTTGAAGGAGCTACGTGGGAAGCCGAAGTGGATATGATGGCTAGGTACCCATACCAGTTCCCTACTGGCTCAGTTTCAGTTTGAGGTATTAATTTTTTCCCTAAACCTTTAATCAGTTTTCATGTTTCGTTCATGCGTACAAGTTTGTTTTATGATGTGCTAAATGTAAGAGATGTCTGAATTCAGCTCAGCTATGTTGTTCTTTTCGGAGGTAGTAAATCCTCTAGTTTCCAGCTTAAATGATCAGTATTTGTATATGGTGATAGCTTGTTTCTAAGTTTTCTGTTTGTTTCTAGCATTCAAGGACGAAAGTTCCCAAGGGTGAGATATTATTATACCCCGAAACCCAAGGATCAGACCCAGGAGTCAAATGGGGAAAATATGGAAAAATGTTGCAACTGTGTAGGACGAGTCGTTAGACGACTCAAGAGGAGACCCCATGAGTCTTCAGGTGGCTTATGGGAAGGCTGGACTGGGCTGAGAATTTGAGGTCCGCACGGGCATGGGAACGACTCATGGTTAGCTACCACGAGTTGTCAGGTCAACCGTGGGATGAGGTTGGGGATTAAATAGGGGATCTGACCAGTGTACTTAAGGATGGGACCCCACGAGTCGTGTTCAGTCCAAACACTTGTGAGGTGGGTCATGAGCAAGCCTATGGAATTTTAATTGAGGCTGAGGCAGTGTACTTGACGGGGTACACAACGAGTTGTTGCCCGTCCTGACGAGTCGTCAGGTCACCTGGCAGTTATTTTCTGCGAATTAGTAAGGGCCTTCTCTTAATTTTCTAAACTCCTAAGGCCTAAACTATGTCGTTTTATGGTCGGAATAGGGTCTTTTAAGGGGGGTTAGTCCATGTTAAGCATCATTTGTGCATGCAAGAGTTAGAGAGGGGAGTAGAAGGTGATTCAAGTGTTCTTCCTCAAAATTCTCCAAATTCCATCTTGGGCTTTCAAGGGGAAATTAAGAACCAAGTGTTCCTTGGTATGTAGGGTTTAGAATGGGTGAATCCTTTCACACCCATGCCCAAACTTCATTTTAAATCATGAACTCTCCTATTCAAGTCTATGAGGTTTACCCAAATGCATGAAAATGTGATTTCTCTTTATGGGTATGATTTAATTGAGTTTTAATTATGGAATTATGAATGATGGGTAGGTCTTATATAATTTTCTTTAAAATCATGTTTCAAGCTATTTAAATCTAAAATGCCCATTGATGCAAGTTCATGAGAGTTATGATTTATGATGAGTATTCAATATTTTGAGTTTATTGATGATGGAAAAGCATGATTTAAAGTTCCCATGTTTATGAGCACATTTTTGAAAAGAATTTTGTATGTTAAAGTATTGGGCAATGCCAACACGTTGAAGAATGATCTACGATTTATGAAACGAATTACGTGATTTATTGATCTATAATGTCAGCTGATGAAAAGGGCCTTTGATTCTTGGCTAAGCATGTTTTAAAGGGGATCAATGATGATAAATGTTATATTTTAGCCAATGAATTTTAATGCATGATGTTATTGATTTATGTATGAGCCTATATGCATGTTTTTGGGAGCCGTGTCTAGCACTGAGCAGCCCGACGTTCAAAGGACTACGTTGATGTCTCGTAACCACGTGCCACCGTGGGTTCTAATGTTATATATTGTATTGATATCGATCCCCTCAAATTTGATATCATGCCTAATGCACGACCCTCGCCCGGCAAGCCAGGGTTGGCTCTGCCCACTTGAGTGAGATAGTTGGGGCATCATGAAAGGCTCTATCATGATGGTGTAGGTTAAGACGAGTCCTCCCATTGTTCCGCATGTTTTATGGATTGTTATATTTATATTATTGGCTCAAGATATGTTTTGATAAAGTTTACATACGATTATGATAATGCATGATTTATGAACGATCTGAAAGTCTTGAGCCTTATGTTTACTTACGAAATTTATGATACAAGCATGATATCCTTCTCCTATGTTTATTTATGAGTTTATTTTACTTAAATGTCCGTTTTAATTACCTTGCATACTCGGTACATTCCATGTACTGACCATATACTTTCTATGCTGCATTGTTTCATGATACAGGGTCCAGATCTCAGGCTCATCCTCATCCTTAGTTCACCTTAGTTCTCGCTCTTGGCATATTGGTGAGTCCTCATGTTTCAAGGGCTGTTTGATTGAATTTTATGTTATTTATGTTTCAGTATTGGTCGGTTTAGTTGGGGATGTTGTCCCATCAACCCATCTTATGTAGTAGAGGCTTTCAGACAGGATGTAGAACTCAGCTTATGTAAATGCCTAGTACTTCCAGTTGTTACGCTATGCTTACGTTTCCGTTATGTTTTATTCTAAGTATCCACTTTATTAAATGAGTTTAGATGTATGCATGTTCCATGGGTTGACTTGGGGTCTCTCGGCGTCTCTTGTCCCATGTCTATGATCCAGGTGTACATTTGGGTCATGACAACTTAGTACCCTGAAGTTGGTGGAACAAGTCATCAATTCTTCGAAGGGGATACTTATTGTAGATTGTAACCTTGTTCAACTATCGATAGTTAATGTACATACAAAGAGACCCATCCTTTATTTGAACAAAGAGAACTGGTGCACCCTATGGGGACTTGTTAGGTCTGATGATGCATTTATCTAGAAGATCCTTCCACTGCTCTTTCAACTCCTTTAGCTCAACTAGAGCCATTATGTAAGAAGGAATAGATATAGGTTGCATATCGGGAAAAAGGTCAATACGAAAGTCAATCTCCCGCTCGGGAGGGATTGTTGGTAGATCATCCGGGAAAACCTCTGGATAATCACATACTACAGGGACAAACTGAAGAGTTGGGGTCTCGGATGTAGCATCCTTGACCCGAACCATATGGTACACGTAACCCTTGCAAATCACTTTTATGGCCTTAATTTAGGAAACAAAGTGACCTACAAGCACAGTTAAGCTACCTTTCCATTGTAGGACTGGCTCACCCAAAAATTGAAACTATACCGTTTGGGTTCTACAATTCACTAAGGCATAACATGCATGCAACCAATCCATACCAAAGATAACATCAAAATCAGTCATGTTTAACTCTCCTAAATCGATTGAAGTGACTCTTTAAAGGACTGTGACAAGGCAATTTCTGTATACCCCTCAAGTTATAACTGAGTCACCGACTGGGATAGAGATTGAGAAGGGTTCTGATAGGATTTTGGGACTGACTCTGAAACTAATAGCAACATAAGGAGTCACAAAAGATATAGTAACCCCTAGATCTTACATTGCATACATATCAATACGAAATACTCGCAACATACCCGTGACCATATCTGGAGAGACCTCCTAGTCCTAACAAGATGAGAGGGCATAAAACCTGTTCTGACACTGACTACCACCTGCACTAGTGGATGCACCCTGCTGAACTGAGCATGCTGGTAGAGCTGCTGAACTGGTGACCAGGTTTACGACCTCTACTATGACCCTGTCTGGTTGAAGGGCAGTCTCTGAGCATGTGTCCAGGATTCCCGCACCAAATACATTCACCTGAACCTTCTAAGCACTCTCCGGTGTGCCTCCTACCACACCTTCCACAAACTGAAATACTGGGCTCAATTGACATGCTCCCATGACCCCGAGAACCCGATGTCCATGCCCTCTGATCACGCCTAGATCTTGATGGCACACTAGCTAATGAAGACACAAGGACTGATGATCTATGGTGGGACTGCTAGCGATGTACGCCATTGGACGTCTGTTGGGAAAACCTAAAGCTTCCTGTTCTGACCCTCTTAGCCTCTCACACTCCCTTTCCTTCATCTGATCCGCCTCTATCTGCTGGGCATATATAACCAATCAAGAGAAGTTTAGATCACTGTTCAGCATTGCAGTCCTACACTCCTTGACCAGCGAATCTGACACTACATTCACAAATCTGTTTATACAGGCTCTCTGATCCGCAACCATCTCTGGTGTATACTTGGACAGCCGGGTGAACTCTAAGGTGTACTATTGCACAGTCATATTGTTCTGCCTCAAGTTAACAAATTCTGCCACCTTTGCTTCCCTCAATTCCCTAGGGAAGAATTTATCTAAGAAGGCAGTTATGAACTCATCCCAGCCTACGGGAACAATACCCATTACTCTACCATCCCTCCACTAACGGTACCAAATATAAGCAACCCCCTTCAGCTGATACGAAGCTAAGTTTGCACTCTCTTCTCACATCACCCCTATAATCTGAGTGATCTTCTGTACCTTCTCAACAAACTCATGCGGGTCCTCACTCACTCTTGGCCCAAGGAACTTAGGTGGATTCATCATGAGAAAGTCCCAAACTTGAGTCGCCACTGTGTTCCCATTTTGAGGAACATAGGCCACCACCTGTTGGTTGACCTGAGCGGTCAAAGCCTGAGTCAACATCTAAAAAGCCACTCTAAACTCGGCATGAGAGACTTGCTCGGGCAAAGGACCTGCTGGTGCTAGCGGGGCTTGCTGGTGCCTATCTCCATTGCCATCTTCATGGCCATTTCCATTTCTGTTCCTTCTACTATTTACTCAGCATGGAGGCATGATTCTGCAAACGCGTATAGCAAAAGTTAGAGGGATAGAGATGTACTTCGTCGCACGACATAAATCATTAAAGAGGGGAAATTACCCAAAACGTCTTGTAGCCTCTCTCTCATAAGTGTGGCGCACTTCACACCCATGGGAAAGACTCTAATCAACGTGGCGTTTAGACACCCTAGGACATTCTAAACCTTTGCTATGATACCATGTTTGTTACGACCCGAACATAGACCCCGACTGAGACACGAAACCTAGAACCACGAATCACTCCAAGTTGACCCATGACATCATCATGATAGCTAAAACACATATATCAAGTGAAAGCTGATAACTGAAAACATGAATAAGTGGAAGTCTGAAATACATAACAACCATACAAAGTCAACACTGACAAAACTGAACTTCTACATAATGTTTGGAAAAGCCTCTAACATAACTGAAGAGCTAAAGGGAAAACATCCCCAACTAGCTCACTAAAAGTTTGAAAATTGAAAGTAACAAAACTCAACAATCTGAAGGTCCTCGAAGGATGAGGACTCACCAACAGGAGAACTGGACAAAGCTGTGAAGACTGGCTAACGGTGAAATTGAGTCTGAGCATCTGATCATGTATCATTAAATGATACAACATAGAGTATGTGTTCAGTACTTGGAAGGTACTAGGTACGTAAGGTAAGTAAAACATGCTGAGTAAGTATGAACTGAAATTAGGCATATAAACATAAATAATAGGATCATAAGAGTGAGGACTGCATGTTTATATCTGAAAACATGAATAATCATAAACTGAATCTCATATCTTAATTGAATGACCCAAAGCTGAAAATAGAATCATATGGCATGCCATAACTGAAATCATAAGTAAAAGCTTATAAACTGATCATTGGGCCAAACCTGCTAAATTTATAATAACATAAGTCATAAACATGCATAACTAAAATCTTGAGGAACAATGGGAGATTCGTCACAACCGACACCATCTTGATAGAGCTTGCGTGATGCCATAACTATCACACTAAGTGGGCAGAGTCGTCCAAGCCTTGACATGGCTATGGACGCTACCATGATATCGATATCAAGCTGAAGGCCCCTTTGGGGAAGGTAAAGCTCACAAGGGAGGCCCCAATGTAAATATATAAACCTACATTATTGCGTAGTTCTGTGATCCGGGGTTTACATGTACCCCTAGCCTAGTCAGTGCTAGATACTACTCCCAAAAATATTCAAAAGTGTTCTCTATCATTTTTCAACAAAGCTGAAACTATCATTTTTAAATAAAGCTGATAATGCAATTACATGCATAGTCTAAAATTTGAATATTGGGAGTCCTAGCTCCAAACATACCATAAGCTAGGAGGAGAACTTAATTTAGAACTTGAATTCATGGAATTTAGGAGAATTTTGAGCATGATAGTGAAAAGAACTCTCATTCATAGCCCTACATACCTAGGAAGATTGAATTTTCAATTGTCTTAGGAAGCCCAAAAGATTTGGGGAAGAATTTAAAGAATTCTAGGCTTGATCTTCAAGGAGAATTTTCTAGTCTTGCATGCATAGGAAGGGAATGATTTAGAATAGGTTAAATACCCTTAAATACCTCCTAACAGTGCTCAAAATGACATAATTAAGGGATTAACAACTTAGGAATTATGAAAATGCCCTTACAAATTCACAAAAAAATATGATATTGCTAGACCCTATGAGGGACATAACGAGTCGTTAGGTCCTCTCATCACCAGCATTGGAAATTTCTAATCTCCCAACCTTCTCATCCCTATGACCAACTTAACAAGTTGTTAGGGATGCCGACGACTCGTTCCCTTGACCTATTACCAATACTACAGTCTCACCCTTTATCCACTTGACGGGTCATACCACAATTCATTGGGAGTCACGAAGACTCATCATCCCATCTATTGCCACTATCCAAGAATGACATCTCCTTAAAACTGGGCACCACCTTACGAGTCACTTAATGACCTGTTACGTCACACCATGAGTCACTGGATGACTCGTACTGTGACCTGGTGCAAAATTTTGTACTTTCTCTATTTCAACCCTCGGGTTTGATCTTAGGAATTATTGGGGTACTACAACAGGTTCATCTCTAGAGATTTGAGGGAGGAAAAAACGACGGAGTTTATCAACTTGAAAAAGAACCACAGGACTGTGCAAGAGTATGCCTTTATGTTTACTAGCTATCTAGGTATGCGCCAGAGATGGTTGCGGATTAGAGGGATCATATGAGCAAGTTTGTGAACAAAGTTGCAGATATGCTAGCCAAGGAGTGCAAAATTGTTATGCTGAATAGTGATCTAGATTTCTCTCGGTTGGTCATATACGCCCTACAGATAGAGGCAAAGTAGATGAAATAGAAGGTGAGAGAGGCCAAGAGGGACAAGGCAAAGATCCATGAGCACTTCCAACTGAGTCCCAGTGGTGGACATCGACCTCAATTTCACAAGAGGTCATCATCCCCAGCTCTCTCATTAGCCAGCTTTCCATCCAAACTGAAAGGAGATCAGAGGAGCAGAGTGTCAGGCTCTAAGGGGCATAGGAGCATGTCAGGGTAGAAGGCTTGTAGGAAGTGTGTCAGGAAGCACCCTGGTGAGTGCATGGTTGGTACTGATGGTTGTCTTGAGTGTGGAAAGCCCGAACATATGCTCAGAGACTGCCTTTTAATGAAATTGGGCCATGGTAGAAGCCGTGACCCATCCACCAATTCAGCAGCTCCACCAGCATGTTCAGCTCAGTAGGGAGCATCCACTAATGTAGGTGGTGGCTAGCATGAAAATAGATTTTATGCACTATTATCTCATTAGGAGCAGGAGGTCTCTCCCGATGTGGTCACTGGTATGTTACGAGTATTCCATTTTAATATGTATGCATTGTTATATCTAGGGGCTACATTATATTTTGTGATTCCTTATGTTACTATTAGTTTTGGAGTTAGTCCAAAGATCTTGTTATAACCCTTCTTAGTATCTACTCCAGTTAGTGAGTCAGTTATAGCTCGATGGGTATACAGAAACTACCTTGTCACGGTCCTTCAAAAAGTCACCTTAGTTGACCTAGTAGAGCTAGACATGACTGATTTTGATGTTATCTTTGGCATGGACTAGTTACATGCATGTTATGCCTCAGTCAATTGTAGAACCCGTACGGTAGAGTTTCGATTTCTAGGTGAGCCAGTCCTAGAATGGAAAGGTAGTTCAACTTACTGATAGGTCGCTTTGTTTCCTATCTCAAGGTTAAGAAGATGATCTTTAGGGCTGTGTGTATCATCTATCTCAAGTTAAGGATGCTACATTCGAGACCCTGACTCTTCAGTCAGTTCCTATAGTATGCAAATGTCCGGAGTTGTTTCTAGATGATCTGCTAGGGATCCCTCCCGAGCGGGAGATTGACTTTCGTATAGACCTTCTCCCTAATGCGCAACCTATATCCATTCCTTCTTATAGAATGGCTCCAACTGAGTTAAAGGAGTTAAAAGAGTAGTTGAAAGAGCTCGTAAATAAGCGTTTCATTAGGCCTAGTAAATCCCCACGGGGTGCTCCAATTCTCTTTGTTCGAAAAAAGGATTGTTCCCTTAGAATGTACATTGACTATTGATAGTTGGACAAGGTCACAATCAAGAATAAGAATCCCCTCCCCAGGATTGATGACTTGTTTGAGTAGCTTTAGGGTGCTAGGTGCTTCTCAAGGATAGACCTAATATCCGACTATCATCAACTTAGAGTTAAAGAGAGTGAAAATCCGTAGACAACTTTCAAGACTCGATATGATCACTATGAGTTCGTAGTTATATCTTTTGGACTAATGAATGCTCTATGATATGTTTATGGGTCTAATCTCCTCATGTTCTAAAGTATGCTTTAAGTCAAATGGGCATATTCTATACGCAATTTGATTTTAAATTCATGAATTCCAGTTATTAGAAATTATGCGTTATTTTGCAAGTTTTTTGAAAAGTCAAGCTTATGATTCATGAAATCAAGTATGATGAGATATCTAGCATGAATGAATATTTATGAACTCCCCACTTATGATTCCATGATTATGATTTATGAAGTCTAATTCAAGTATGCATGATTTTATGATATGGGCAAGCCTACACAAGTTAAGTATGATTTTTATGATTTAGCCAAGGCTAATAAGATCAGCTTATCATATAGTTTGGAGTCAAGAATCCTAATGCAACTTATGATATGTTTTGGAGTTAAGATTTTAAATGTTCAGATATCGAGCTATGTATAAATTATGATTTCAGCTTCATTGAAAAATGATCTGAGCACTATGCATGTGATTATGATTTCAGATTCATAGAAAAATGATGTGAGCATTACACATATTTTTGGGAGTATAGCACCGACTAGGCTTGGGGTCCGATATTCCTCGGACTCAGAACTACGCGCCAATGTAGGTATATATATACATGTTTAGGGACCTCTCAAGAGAGTTTTCCCCTGCCTCAAGTGGCTCAGCTTGATATCGATATCATGGTTTAGCGTACTTAGCCTTGCCAAGGTTTTGGACAGCTCTGATCACTTGAGTGTGATAGTTGGGGCATTACGTAAGCTCTATCATGATGGTGTCGGTTATGATGAATCTCCCATTGTTCCTCATGATTTTAGTTACTCAAGTTCATGACTTATGATATTATGTTTTACAGCAGATTTGACCCAATGATCAGTTTATGAGCTTTTACTTACAATTTCAGATATGACAAGTCATATGATTTCTATTCCTAAATCTTGGGTCACTACGTTCAATTATGATAATCATCTTATGACTATGTATGTCTCAGATATAGTTTTCAGCATGTAGTCCTTACTCTCATGATCTATTTGATTTATATTTATATGCATGATATCAATTAACATTTACTAAGCATGTTTTACGTACCTTACATACTCAGTACATTACAAATACTGACTGCATACTCTATGCTATATCATTTCATGATATAGGTTCAGGTGATCCAGCTCAGTCTCATCGATAGTTCGCCTTCCTATCCGTCCAGTTAACCCATGTTGGGTGAGTCCTCATATGCCCGGGACATTCATTTAGTTATTTTGATCATATTATTTTAGTTTCATACATGGATATAGCTGGGGGTTTGTCCCAGCATCTCATCAGATAGTAGAGGCTTTTCAGATATAGACTAGTATGTTCAGCTTGAGATTCAGTGTTATAATATGTTCGCTTCATATGCGCTTTATGATATTCAGTCTTCCGCTTATTAATGCTCATGTATTTTTTCTGCTTAATTATGCTTTAAGTCATGCTATGTATGTGCCATGGGTTGGCTTGGAGCCAATTGTAGTTTTAGATCTCGTGTCTTGATCCGGGGTCTCAACTTGGGTCATGATACCATGCTACCCATTTTCAAGGTTAAGTGCATCACCCACGGGTCGAGTTACCATAATCTAGTCCCACCATGATCACATTGTCCTACTTCATGGAGTTTCTACTCCTTCAATTCCCTTTGAAGTAATTTTTGATGCCAAACATCTCAACTTTATTGAGTTCTAGGTCTCAAGTTATCACTATAATGAACTAGCATATTCCATTTCACCCTAGAAAGTGTTATTTAAGAACCTAGAAGGTTAGAATTCACTAACTACCACCACCCATGAAATTTACCCTAACTTCCATAGTTCTAGGGTTCTAATCATCATTCCACCATTAATGACCCTTAAATGATTTTAGGGAATTAGGGTGAATGATAGGTGGAAGGATTGAGGGAGAGTTCTTATTTTAAAGAGGAAATTCACCCTTGCCTTGTAAAAATTTCCCTTAGCATTCTCAGTTCGTGCAATAGAATAATTAGGAAAAAACCTTGAAATAACTTATCACGCCCCACCTTGGGAGGGATGACTGGAACCTGGTGCCCGTCTAGGACCTGAACTACTGAGCTGATTGAGCCTAAGCACCTTTGGTGCAGGGCTGACTCTAACTCTGGAATCAAGAAAACAACGGGCTATATAGAGGTTGTAAATACAACCCCCGGCCGACAAGGCCTATAACCACCTGTGAAATTAAATAGCTAATGAGAGACAAACAAACATAGGGAGTCCTATGGGGGCCGACAAGGCCACCATTATATCTAGTTATAACTGGAAAGCGAAATCAGATGCTAAACTAAGCTATGACCAACAAGGCCACCAATCAACAGCTAAACAGGGCCTCACACGGCCAACACACATAGTCTAAAACACATATGGACCCCATAGGGCCGATATCATCTAACCACAGGGAAGTAATGCAATCTGCAAGCCTTTAGGAGTAATAAGATGGTTGGGACAGGGCCCTGGCGTACCCATACTGTACAAACAAAATAAATAAACCTCTATCACTCAAGCTATGGAAGAAGGGAGCTGACGATTTTGTACGGCTGACTGGAACTACAAGGGACCTACTCTTCGTCTATGTGTACCTGCAAGCAAGTAATGCAGCGCCCTAGAAGAGGGCGTCGTGTCCAGGTACTGAGATGTAAAGCAATAACTTTAAATGACTAAAAGTAAGAAATAGAACTGACAATAATTGAAGTAAAGAAAACGGACTAAAGCTGACTATGCTAGTGAAATTAGGACTAAACATAACTGTAATAAGGAAGGTAGGGTTCATACGTGGCAAATGAGGCGTCTTACTGTCTAACTATCAATAGCTAAAACAAGCATAAACCTTACCTGGCCCCCATAAGCGGGAAGGTACAATCAGCACAAAATAACCCACCTGTGCCCCCATTAGCCCTAGTGACTACACCTCAATCTATATACCCCTATCCAGGTCATACTGAGTATACAACCAGCTATAAGCGTCCTACCGATCCCCTGGGTCTGCAACTGGGCCTGCTCAGCCCCTGACTGTAGTTGTGTCCAAGTTCGGACGATTTCTGATATCTACTTCCCGGGCGTAAATGCTCAGAGGGGGTGTGTATAAGGCCAACCACGACAATATGATGATCTGGATCCCCATCTTCATCCCTTGTGGATGGCATGCCGCTCCATAGAGCGACGTATCCTCGCCCCTGGTGGGCGGCGACACAACTATTAACCCTGGAATGGTCACGGAAGCTATACAGGTATAATCCATCCCAAAACAATATAATTTATGAGTCTAAACTGACGACAACAACTAAACATGATAACATACTTCTGACATGCTTTACTGGGATAAATACTGGATTACTATGATGAAGAAACTAACTTGCCGAAAGAAAATGCCTTAACATACCTCATTCGTTGTTTACTGATTGACTGGCGAGTTCCAATTAGTATTCAATAGCTCTTTCCAACTGAAATCGTGTTACTGGAAAGATAGGACTAGTTTTAACACTAAATTCGGCAAAAAGGAAAACTTTATATATAAATATTAACTATATTCCAACTTAATGGAACACGGTCTAAACCTCATTATTTCTCGAAAGTATAGAAGAGAGAAATGCTTACTTTAAGCCTGGGATCGTATTGACACTAGTTTGGAGCAATTCCCACAACTTTGGCTCGGCGGGTCGACGATTCGCCGGGCGAGTGAAACTAACTCCGTAGAAATGCTCCCTGTAGCCTTATACTTTGATACCGAAAGTTTATTTGGATTTGGATGGCGTTTAGCGATTTAATCGAATTAAAATTTAATGTTTTCCTTCGTCCCTATTCTCTGCTGGTCGTGATTTATGATTTATAATCTCATTTCTAAGTGTGAGACCCTTATATACTTGAGGAAGTAGACAAGGCAACATGGCACGTTGCCCAACGCGCTGATTCTGCTCCGTGCCACGTTGGCTAATGCGGAGGATTAGCTCCGTGCCATTTTGCCCCTCTAGGCAGCTTGGTTCGGCCTCCTCCCATTAAATCCCGACTTGGCACTCGTTCGACCTTTACCCGGGCCCTTTCCTCATATGTATGACACTCTAAAACACTTAACCAACATACGAATAGGCCGATTAAACGTTAAAAACTTACGGGGTGTAACATCCTCCCCTCCTTAAGAACATTCATCCTCGAATGTTAACTCCTACTTACAAGTACCTTAACCTTGCAATTATATACTCTGGAAAAATTTCGGCAGAGTCTCCCCTGTAATATGGACTATCCAAAAACCCTGCAACGAAGAAAAGTCCAATACAGGTACTCCACACAATAATATGCCATTCATTTCACAATAGACTGAAGTCAATTATCTCACATATACATGTATGTAATGCAACTTATGAAACAACAACAACAACATACCTATAGATGCACAATCTGACTAAGTCTGAAATAACTGAGGATATTTGGTTTTCATATCTTCTTCTGCCTCCCAGGTCATCTCCTTTCGGTTCTTATTTCTCCATAACACCTTAATGGAAGCAACATCTTTAGTTCTTAGTCTACGAATCTGCCGATCTAATATGGCTACTGGAGCTTCTTCATAAGCTAACTCCTCAGTGATTTGGACGTCTTTACTAGGACAATCTAGGAGGGATCTCCTATACACTTCCTTAGCATTGATATGTGAAAAACTGAGTGAACAGATTCTAGTTCGGGAGGTAAATCCAATTCATAAGTTACTTGGCCTATCCTTCGGCGAATCTTATAAGGCCCAATAAACCTCGAGCTGAGCTTGCCTTTCTTACCAAATCTCATCACACACTTCATCGGTGAAACCTTCAGGAATACCCAATCACGCACATTAAATTCTAGGTTTCTTTGCTGCACATCAGCATAAGATCTGGTGGCTCTGAGCTGTCAGCAGATGTTCCTTAATAAGCTTTACTTTCTCTTCTGACTGATGAATAATATCTGGCCCAATCAATGCTGATTCTCCTACCTCAAACCAACCAGCTGGAGACCTACACTTCCGCCCATACAAAGCTTCATAAGGCGCCGTCTGAATTGCTGAATGATAACTGTTATTATTGGAAAATTGAATAAGCGGTAGATGTTCATTCCAGCTGCCTCCAAAGTCTAGCACACACGCTCGTAACATATCCTCGAGTGTCTGGATGGTACGTTCTGCCTGTCTGTCTGTCTAAGGATGGAAGGTTGTGCTTAGGTTAACCCTGCGTCCCCAGGCCTCTCTGAAAAGACTGCCAAAATTTAGCTGTAAACTGCTTCCCTCTGTCAGAGATAATTGACAGCAGAACACCTGCAATCAGACTATTTCTCTAATATACAGATCAACATAATCTTCGGCTGAAAAGGTAGCCCTTACTGGCAGAAAGTGAGCTGATTTTGTCAACCTGTCAACAATTACCCAGATAGAATCATATTTACGCCTAGTACGAGGTAACCCTACTACGAAATCCATATTAACTGCCTCCCATTTCCATAAAGGCACGACTATATCCTGTGTCAGTCCGCCTGGTTTCTGATGTTCATCTTTCACCTGTTGGCAATTGGGACATTGAGATACGAATTCTGCTATCCCCTTTTTCATTCCCGACCACCAGTAAATCTCTTTCACATCATGGTACATTTTTGTCGAACTTGTATGGAGAGAGTAACGGGCATAGTGTACCTCACCCATAATTTGCTGGCGAAGCCCTGCCACGTCTGGAACGCAGAGGCGATCCTATATCTTAAAACTCCGTCCTTGGTTACCTGGGAAACTGTAACTTCCCCTCCCTGGACCCTATTCCTGAGCTGAACCAGGCTAGGATCTTCATACTGTCGTTCTTTCACTTCCACAACCAATGATGACACTGCGATATTCTGGATTACCACTCCATTGTATCCTGATTCTTCTATACGAATGGCTAAACTAGCCAGCTGATGCAATTCCCGGGCTAATTCCTGCTGCTCGGGCTGTAAATATGCCAGGCTTCCCATGGATTTACGGCTAAGGGCATCTGCTACAACATTGTCCCTTCCAGGGTGATATAAAATATTCACATCATAATCCTTTAACAGCTCCAACCAGCGACGCTACCGCAAATTCAACTCTTTCTGGGTGAAAATATACTACAGACTTCTGTGATCAGTGAAAATATCTACATGGACACCATACAGGTAGTGTCTCTATATTTTCAAGGCATGAATCACCGTGGCTTACTCCAGGTCATGGGTAGGGTAGTTCTTCTCATGCTTCCTCAGCTTCCTGGAAGCATAGGAAATCACCTCACCATGCTGCATCAAAACACATCCTAACCCAACACCCGAAGCATCACAATAGACTGCATAACCCTCTGTTCCTTCTGGCAACACTAGCACCGGTGCCGATGTCAATCTGTTTCTCAGTTCCTGAAAGCTCTGCTCACATGCCTCAGTCCAATGAATTTTTGTTGTCTTCTACGTCAGTTTGGTTAAAGGTGCAACTAAAGTGGAAAATCCTTCCATGAACCTTCTATAACACCCAGCTAACCCCAGGAAACTACGTACCTCGGTCGTAGTGGTAGGTCTAGGCCATGTTTTCACTGCCTCTATCTTTTGTGTATCTACCTATATACCAGCATCTGACACAATATGGCCCAAGAAGGCTACTGAATTCAGCCAAAATTCACATTTAGAAAATTCTTTATATAGCTGGCGATCTCTTAGAATTTGGAGCACTATCCGTAGATGATTCTGGTGATCTTCGTCTTAGTGAGAATACACCAGAATATCATCGATAAATACTATCACGAACAAGTCCAGGTATGGTCTGAAAATGTTGTTCATCAGGTCCATGAACACTGCTGGGGCATTTGTCAGTCCGAAGGACATGATTAGAAATTCAAAGTGGTTGTATCTGGTCCTGAAGGCAGTCTTTGGAATATCTCTTTCACGAACCCGGACCTGATGATATCCTGATCTTAAGTCAATTTTTGAAAAATACCTCGCTCCCTGTACCTGATTAAACAAATCGTCTATTCTAGGAAGCGGGTACTTATTTTTGATAGTGAATTTATTCAGCTGCAGATAATCTACACACATACAGAGGGATCCATCCTTTTTCCTCGCGAACAAAACTGGCGCACCCTATGGTGAGGTACTCGGCCTGATTAAGCCCTTGTCTAGCAAATCCTTCAATTGTTCCTTTAGTTCTCTGAGGTCAGCAGGAACCATCCAATATGGAGGAATAAATATAGGCTGAGTGTCTGGTAATAGATCGATTGCAAAATCAATTTCCCTTTCGAGGGGAATACCAGGAAGCTCATCTGGAAATACTTCAGGAAATTCATTAACCACTGGAATAGACTGAAGGGTCGGAGGCTCTGCCCGAACATCCCGAACTCTGACAATATGATAAATGCACCCTTTTTCTATCAATATTTTTGCTCGAAGATAGGAAATAAACCTACCTTTTGGCGTGGCTGTACTAACTTTCCACTCACGTACTGCCTCCCCAGGAAAGTGGAATCGGACAATCTTGGTCCAACATTCGACATTGGCATAACATGGAGCTAGCCAGTCCATACCCATAAAAACATCAAAATCAACCATTTCTAGTTCAATCAAGTCTGTCGTAGTCTGACAACTTGCAACCTCTACTATACACCCCCGATAGACCCTTCTGGCTATAATAGAGTCGCCAATAGGTGTAGACACTGAGAAAGGTCGCCGAAGAAATTCCGGCGTAATACTAAACTTCTGAGCCACTAACGGTGTAACATAGGACAAGGTGGATCCTTGATCTATCAACACATAAGCAGGATGAGAGCAAATGTTCAGCATACCTGTCACAACATGTGGTGACGACTCTAAATCCTGTCGCCCCGATAGTGAATAAGTACCATCTGGGCCGGCACCTGAACTGGAGGCCCCTGATCTGCCTCAGCCTCTGCCGGCTGAAATTGAGGGCCTATGCCCTGCCCTGGATGCTGGAGCTCGTGATCCTGCCAGGGACCTATCCTTTCGATTTCGCTCACCCTAACCCCTAGCCGGACAATTCCTCTTCTGGTGACCCTTCTGTCCATAAATGTAGCGGTGGAACCATACCTTCATGCTCCAGAGTGGCGTCGATTTCAAATATGGCAAAGTGGTATTATAAACCCACTCTGCTCCACTCCTCTCTGCTGCTGTGAACCTACTGCTCGCGAACCTTTGCCGGGCTCTGGCTGCCCTCGGCGACTAGACCTGCTCCTCTGCCGCTGTGGCGGAGGCGGGGGTCTAGGTGGCCTATCTGATAACCGTGGCCTAGGTCCTCCCCTTGACTCATCCTGTAATTCACCTGGTTTGTCCCTGCGGTGCTACTCCTGACTTATCCTCCTAATCTCCCGTTGCCGCTGTCTTATACCCTCAATATTCTGAGCAAAAGCCTGCACACGGGTGATATCCATATCCTTTCGCACTGTGGCTATGATGCAGGTCTCAACATATTCCGGGTTAAGCCCCATAATAAAGTGGTGTACCCTGGCTGGCATTGTGTCCACAAAAGCTGGCGCATAACAGACCAAGGAATCAAATCGCATGGCATATTCCCGAACACTTATCGACCCCTACTCCAAGTGTAGGAACTGATCGACCTGGGCCTATCAAATCTCCCGCGGTAGGTAATGATACAAGAAAGCCTCTGAGAAGCTGGGCCACGTCGGAGGGGAAACATCTCTCCCTTGGTACCTCTCCCAACTCTCATACCACAATACAATGATATCTCGTAGCTGGAATACCGCCAACTCAACTGACTCTATGGGTTTAGCATGCATCACCTTAAAAATCCTCTACATCTAGTCTAAGAAGTCCTGAGGGTCCTCGTTCCGATCTGTACCTGTGAATTGCGGGGGACTTAGTGCTAGGAACTCTCGGACCCTCGAGCTACCAGGCCCTCCTACGGATTTTGCAACTGTAGGTGGCACTGGCTGGCGCTGAGCAACCATCTTCTGGGCTAGCATAACCACCGCGCTCCTAACCTCCTGGTCGGACGGTACGGGTATGGAAAATGCCGGAGGAGGTGCCATCACATCGGCTGTCCCGAGCAGTTCCTGACACGGTGGAGACTGCTGGGGAGGTCAAGATGATACCTCTGTATTGTCCTTAGATCGGGCCAATTTTGACCGAGGCTAGGGCACCCTGCTGGTGCCCTCTCCTGCTGCTACATCTAGCCTCTTGCCTGTCGTAGGGTGTCACTGGTTTGACATTTCTCTGTAAGAAAAAGAGTATAATGAGCTTAGGGACTAAACCCTATACTGTATCGCTCTATAGCATGACTGAATAAGAAGAAAGAATAACCATCCTATCATGCCTTGCAGCCTCCTGCCTATAGTATGTGGTGCACAACACATCCATAGACTAGACTCTACTTAGCACGGCTTGGAGACTCCCTGAGATATGACCTGCTCTGATACCAAGTTTGTCACGCCCCACCTTGGGAGGCATGACGTGCACTTGATGCCTATCTAACTCTGGAATCAAGAAAACAACGGGCTATATAGCGGCTGTAAATACAACCCCCGGCCGACAAGGCCTATAGCCACCTGAGAGAATAAACAGCTAACCATAGACAAACAAACATAGGGAGTTCAATGCGGGCCGACAACGCCACCATGATATGTAGTTATAACTGAAAAGCGAAATCAGATGCTAAACTGAGCTATGACCGACAAGGCCACCAATCAACAGCTAAACAGGGCCCCACGCGGCCAACACATAGTCTAAAACATATATGGGCCCCACACGGCTGATATAATCTAACCACAGGGAAGTAATGCAATCTGCAAGCCTCTAGGAGTAATAAGATAGTTGGGACAGAGCCCCGGCCTACCCATACTGTACAAACAAAAGAAATAAACCTCTATCACTCAAGCTCCGGAAGAAGGGAGCTGATGGTTCTGTATGGCTGACTGGAACTACGAGGGACCTGCTCCTCTTCTATGTGTACCTACAGGCAAGTAATGCAGTGCCCCAGAAGAGGGCTTCAGTACCACAGGTATTGAGTATGTAAAGCAATAACTTTAAATGACTGAAAGTAAGAAATAGAACTGACAATAACTGAAGTAAAGAAAACGGACTGAAGCTAACTGCGGTAGTGAAATCAGGACTAAACATAACTGTAATAATGAAGGTAGGGTTCATACTCGGCAAATGAGGTGTCTTACTATCTAACTATCAATAGCTAAAACAAGCATAAACCTTACCTGGACGCCATAAGCCGGAGGTACAATCAGCACAAAATAACCCATCTAGGCCCCCATTATCCCTAGTAAGTACACCTCAATCTATATACCCCTATCCAGGTCATATTGAGTTAACTACCATCTATAAGCGTCCTACCGATCCCCTGGGTCTACAATTAGGCCCGCTCAGCCCCTGACTATAGCTGTTTCTGAGTCTGGAGGACTCTTGATATCTTCACCCCAGGCGTAAACGCTCGACGGGGGTGTGTATAAGGCCAACCACGGCAATATGAGGATCTGGATCCCCATCTTCGTCCCTTGCGGACGGCATGCCGCTCTGTAGAGCGACGTATCCTCACCCCCAGCGGGCGGCGACACAGCTATTAACCTTGGGGTGGTCACAGAAGCTATACAGGTATAATCCAGCCCAAAACAATACAATTTATGAGTTTCAACTGACAACAACAACTAAACCTGATAACATACTCATGCCGTGCTTTACTGGGATTCATACTAGATTACTATGCTAAAGAAACTAACTTGCCGAAAGAAAATTCCTTAACCTACCTCGTTCACTTTTTACTGATTAACTGGGCGAGTTCCAATTAGTATTCAATAGCTCTTCCCAACTGAAATTTTGTTACTGGAGAGATAGGACTAGTTTTAACACTAACTTCGGCAAAAAGGAAAACTTTATATATAAATATTAACTATATTCCAACTTAATGGAACACGGTCGAAAACTCGTTATTTCTCGAAAGTCTAGAAGGGAGATGTTATACCCCGTAGGATTCCCGGCACCTAGATGACCTATTCGCACGTTGGTTAAGCATATTTGAAGGCCATACGTGCTAGAGAAAGACCCGGGGAAAAGATCAGACGAGAAACCTGTCGAACCATCGCGGAAGGAGCCGAGGCAGAGCCCCTCAGCGATGGCAGCATGTAACGGAGGTGAAGCCACCGCGTTGGCTCCGTGACACGTTGGCCTTGTCCAGGCCCAAGTATATAAAGCCCCACATTGGTTTATTTTGGAATTAAATCATAAAAACTTCAGAAAATAGAGAGGAAACGGCAGAGAAGGAAAAAGGAACGAAGAGGTAATATAATTTTCGTCCGATTACACTGCTAAACGTTGTCCAAACTCAAATTAACCTCAGATACCGAGGTATTTAGCAGCAGAGAGCATTCCTAAGAATTTAGTTTCGTGAAATACGGCCAACGAATCGTCGAGCTACCGAGCTAAGGTAAGTGGAATTGCTCTAAACTAGTGTCTATGTGTTCCTAGCTGTGAAGTGAATATTTCTCCCTTCTGGAGCTCTGAAAAATAGCGAGTTTTTGACCGTCTTTCGATAAGCCTAAGTTTAGGCTATAAACTATATCGAAAGTGACGTTGCTCTTTAAAATAAAGCTGTATTTAGTATTAATTGACATATTTATGAATGCAGTTGGGAGAAAATAGTTGAAGTACCGGCCGAGCCTCGTCCGACAGACGGATAGTTCGAGGATAAGGTATGTAAAGCTAGTTTCCTCGGCAAGTTAAGTAATCTCGGTACAGTACAGTAATTTAAAGGCCAGTAGAATGTTCAGAAGTCATGTGTTATGTTTATTACAAATGTTGGTACGATATTAGAAGCATCGAGTTATAACTTGTGTGAAACTTTCTAGCACGATATAGATTCTAATACAAGTGTTAGAAACTGCACAGCATGCTCAGTACGTGATGTGACACAGAATGTTAGGATATCATTGTATTCAGTTGAAAACTAGTAAAGCAATGTAATATATGTAAGACATCTCATAAATAGAATGATAAGTTAAAATGAAGTTAGGAAGCATTTTAGGAATAATAAATCATGTTACTACAGAAACTCAGTATACAACAGAGTTTTAAGCAGAAACACTATATCTTGTCCAGCATTAGACTCAGTACGGTATGGTAGAAGATTATATATTATACATGCATACTATTGTCAGTCTCAGCATGTGTTAAGTATGTACATATTACTATTACTAGCTCAACATATAGTAGGTACAGATACTTCACTACTATTAGCTTCAGTATATGGGATACGCAAATAGTATTACCAATTGAGACCGTTGTATTGTTTTGGAGTTGGATTACCTAGCATCCATGATCGCCCCAGGATAAAAAGCTGTATCGACTCATCCGCAGGAGGACGAGGATACGTCGCTCTACGGAGTGGCATGCCGTCCCACAGGGGACGAATATGGGATGCCAGTTTTCCCCATATTGTGCCTTGGTCGACCCTTACACACCCCTGTCGAGCGGATACGCCCGGGTGTTGATTCAGGAGTCCTCTGGACTCAGATGCAGTTATAGTCAGGGGCTCAGCGAGCCTAAGTGCATACCCAGGGGACCGGTAGGATGCTTACAGCGATTATAGGAGATGGGATGACCGGGGTAGGGGTATAGATTCTGTGCTGGTTGTACCTCCCGGCTTATGGGGGCCGGGTAAGGTTTGTGTGTGCTATGCATGTTATGATATGTTGTGTCGTGTTATAGTAGATACGAGTAGATCGACAGTAGAATGATAAATCCTCAGGTATGACTCCTGCTCCTTCCAGTATAATTAAGAGAAGGTATGGTTTACATTATCAGACAGTTAATCTATTCTTCCTACTTCAGTTTCATCAGTTATATTGTTGTTTTCAAATATTTCTTTCAGTCATTGCTTTACATACTCAGTACCAGCGGTACTGACACCCGGTGGGGCACTGCATTACTTGCCTGCATGTACTCATAGACGAGGAGGCGATACCTCGTGATTCCTGTCAACGACCGAGTATTCAGCTCCTGTCATCCGGAGACTGAATCCCAGAGGTGTATTTCGTTTCCTTTTGTTGTACAGTACGGGTAGGTCGGGGCCCTGTCCCCATCATTTTTATGGTTATTCCTAGAGGCTTGCAGTCTGTATATATTTTCCTATGGTTAGATAAGCCGGTCGTGTGAGGCCATGCAGTTGTATAGCTGTTAGTACTTGTGTTTCCTTTATGTTGGCCGTGTGGGGCCATAGTTCGACAGTAGTGGTGACCTTACCGGTCACGTAGCTATCCAGTACTTCATGGTTAAGTTATAGATAACTAGACAGCATGGTGGCCTTGTCGGCCCGCATAGGTTTCCCTATATTGATATGTTTCTGGTCAGCTGTTAGTACAGGTACAGAAGGCTATAGGCCAATGGGCCAGGGGCTGTGTTTACAACCGTTATATAGCCCTTTGTTTCCAGAAATATGGGTTAGAGCCAGCCAGGCACCAGATGTGGCCAGGCTTAGCAGTCTAGTAGTTCAGGTCCTAGTAGGGCACCAGGTGCCAGTCATAACCCCCAAGGCGGGGTATGACAAACTTGGTATCGGAGCCGGTCGTGTCCCAGGGAGTCTGCAAGCCAGAGTCTTGTCTATGGATGTGTTGTGCACCACATACTATAGGCAGGAGGCTGCGAGGCATGATAGGATGGTTACCCTTCCTTCTTAGTCAGTCGTGCTTTAGAGCGGTACAGTATAGGGTTGAGTCCCTAAAAACTTACTGTATTCTTTGATTACAGATACAAAGGTAGATCAGCATTACCCTACTACAGGCAGAAGATCAGATATAACAACAGAAGAAGGCATTAGCCAGTTACAAGGTAACTACAGCAGCAGGAGGAGGTAACAGGGACCTCCCAATGTTATCTCTTTTATTGGTACCGTCCCCAGTATATGTTGATAACTTCAGAATAGGAAGTCATAAGCATAACGTATAAATGAGTCGATTTATTTGTTAGATATATATATATATATATAAGACCTGATTAAGATAGTAGACAATATAAGATTATCAGATAAGTGTTAGAAAGAGTAAGGAGCCCTTATGATTATGTAAGTTGTGCAGACCCTCACAGTAATAAGTCAGAAGAGCAAGCAAGACTGCTAGCTTACTCGAAGTGGGTGAAGGAGATCTGTCAATGATGGACTCCCAGTGAGAGTCAAGTTCAAGTCAGGAAAGGGTTGAATCTGCCGTGGCATGCTAACGACGGCAGGGTATGTCTGCAAGATAATAGTTATATCCTTAACTGTGATATCAAAGGATAGGGGGATTATATGAATAAGATGGGTCCGACTGCAAGTCAGAAGAAGTATAGGTTGGAACTTGACCGGCAACCTTATTGGCAGCGTAAGGCAGGTACCTTGAACCCCATAGCCCAGTTTGAGGAAGATGAAGGTGAAGAGAATTGAATACTAGATTTTGAGGGAAAATCAGAATCACCTCTAGATTGATAGAACATTGTGTATTAAGGACTAAACCTTAGACGAACAGTTAAGAGATAGTAAGGTTGTAGTTTAGAATGTTGCAGAATGTCCGCCCAAGGAGAAGGTAGGAGGGTACCGAACCAGAGACTCCAATCTAGTGTGGCCCGGAGACAAGGTCCAACAAACAGTCATGGGCCTTAATATAATGCCAAGTAAGGCCACAATGTTCGAATGTTGACCCCACATTGTAAGAGTGGCGAAATTTCAAATAGCAGATCATAGCTAAAGTACATGTGTGTGTTGCTTTCAGAATGGTATGAAAACAAAATCCCATGTAATGATACGAGAGGGCAGGAGATATTGTTAGGTCGTAGAAGCGGTGTATCATGTACGGTATGAGACTCAGCAGTGCATGTCAGAGATTATGTATTACCGCAGAATTCAGTACATATTGTACATAGCTATTGATATATATATGTATACAGATAATAGATATGCTGTGAGTGGCTGCCTATAAGGGGTACAATCACAGATGTTGATTAGTAATAGAAAGCATGTACAAATTGCATTGCAGGACCCCCCCCCCCTTGCCAAAAAAAAAGAGGGAGAAGAAAGAAAGAAAAGGAGAGAAGAAAGGAGAAAGGGAAAGGAGAAGAGAAAGGGCAGATTAAGTGTGAATTACGTATGAAGTCATAGAAACTATCTCAATTCTCAGTTATTAAGTTAATAAACTTATGTGTTGTTGCCAGATCTAGGCTCTAGGAGCTTACCAGAGTTAATGGCCTAAACCAGATGGCTAGATGATAAGGGCGCAGTTAGACGGTCTACCGACCAGCTGGCGCCTGCATTAGCAGGAAAGCATCCCTGAAGATCGGTAACATTAGTGCGTGTGCTAGAACTAGGATTAGAGGCCGAATAGGCAAATTTCAGAGATTAGCAATACCAGAATTGTTCTAGTATGTTAAGTGGTCGTACGTCATTTTCCCAGCCTTGTAGGTGAGAGTCGGCCTTAGTCAACCTAGCAGTTATTATGTGGAACACCCCTAAGTCAGCCGGACGTCCCAGTCAGAATACCCGTGGGTACCCCAAGGAAGGGTCCACATCAGTAGTCAGCGACAGACTAGTACTTCAGCTGGTTCTCGTAAGATATTCAGATACAGAGCCCTAGCAGAAGGCCAGTATTTACAGAATAGCTCATAAGACCGAGAATTCCCCAGAATAGCAGTATAAATCCAAGTGGATACACACAAGGCATAAGAAATTGATAGTACCCTGCTAGCACAGTGTTTATTAAGACCAGGGGATTAGTAGACTCCCCGTGAAGATCCAGAGATTGATCACCGGGGAGTAAGTTTGATTAAGCCCAGCCTTACAGTGGTTCAAGCAAAATAACAAAGTAATTAGATGCCCACAAGTCTGCAGTTATGCATGAACTATAAATACTCAAGTAGAACAGTTAGAGCATTGTTAGACTACTGCCACATTCGGGTCATTCAACCCGACTATCCAGTTATTTAAGGTTATTCAGCCAGATCATTAGAGGTCATGGTCAATATCAGGATCCCCTGATCAGATACGGGCACATGGTGTGCAGATAGTCGTTCAAGGTTACCTTAGCAACAAGTAGCCTTAGCACGCGGCCAGAAGGCCAGATAAGCTCTAGCTATACCGGTAGATTACTTGTCAGATTCTCCGGTATAATAAACCAGTATGACTGTTAGTTATATGTCAACTTTTGTAAATGTGAATTTTGGTTGAGTTCAGTAGCCTTTTTGGTCACATTGTGTCGGAGGCTGGTGTACAGATAGATACACAGAAAATCGAAGTAGTGAAGACATAGCCTAGACCTACCACTCCGATCGAAGTACGCAATCCCTGCGGTTAGCCGGGTACTACAGAGGGTTTGTGGAAGGATTTTCCACCTTAGCAGCACCTCTGACTAAATTGACACAGACGGCAGCAAAGTCCCAGTAGACTGAGGCGTGTGAGCAGAACTTCCAAGAGTTAAAAGCCAGGTTAACATCAACTCCAGTGTTAGTATCGCCAGAAGGTACAGAGGGTTGATGCAGCATGGTAAAGTAATAGCTTATGCTTTCAGGCAGTTGAAGAAACGTGAAAAGAATTATCTTACCCATGACCTGGAGTTAGCTGGAGTAGTTTATGCCTTAAAGAGTGAATATTTTGTATCACCCAGGAAGGGCTAATGTGGTAGCAGATGCCCTTAGCCGTAAATCTATGGGGAGTTGGCATACTTGCAGCCTGAACAGCGAGAATAGGCCCGAGAATTACACCAGTTAGCTAGTTTAGCCGTTCACACAGCAGAAATAAAGGATAACAGAGCGATAATACAGAATGTCGCAGTGTTGTCATTAGTGGTGGAAGTAAAGGAACGGCAGTATGGAGACCCTAGCTCGGTTCAACTTGAACACAAGGTTCAGTAAGGAGAGGTGACATATTTTCAGATAACCGGGGATGAAGTGTTGTGATATAAAGGCCGCATTTGTGTTCCAGATATTTTGGGGCATCGTCAGCAGCTTATGAGCGAGGCGCATTACGCCCTCTATTCTCTCCACCCAGGCACGATGAAAATGTACCATGATATCAAAGAAAACTACTGGTGGCCAGGTACAAAAAGAGAAATTGCTGAATTTGTAGTCCAGTGTCCTAACTGCCAACAGGTGAAAGCAGAACATCAGAAACCAGGCGGGTTAACTCAGGACATAGCTGTGCCTCTCTGGAAATGGGAAGCAGTGAATATGGATTTTGTGGCAGGATTACCTCGTACCAGATGCGGAAATGATTCTATTTGGGTAATAGTTGACAGGCTGACAAAATCAGCTCATTTCCTGCCAGTGAGGGCTACCTTCTCGGCTGAGGATTATGCCAAATTATATATCAGAGAAATAGTTAGATTGCATGGAGTGCCGGTATCTATCATTTCTGACAGGGGAGCATAGTTTACAACTAGATTTTGGCAGTCGTTCCAGAGGGGTTTGGGAACGCAGATTAATCTGAGCATAGCTTCCCACCCTCAGACAGATGGACAGGCTGAGCGCACTATTCAGATGCTCGAGGATATGCTGCGAGCGGGTGTGCTAGATTATGGTGGTAGCTGGGACGAGCCTTTGCCGCTGATAGAATTTGCTTATAGTAATAGCTATCACTCGGCTATTCAGATGACACCTTTTGAGGCTTTATACGGTGAAAGTGCAGATCGCCGGTTGGCTAGTTTGAAGTAGGAGAATCAGCGATGATTAGGCCAGACCTTGTTCAGCAGTCAGGAGGGAAAGTAGAGCTTATCAGAGAACGCCTATTGACTGCACAGAGTCGTCAGAAATTATATGCAGATGTACGGCGCAGAGATCTGGAGTTTAATGTGAATGACTGGGTATTTTTGAAAGTATCTCCGATGAAAGGGGTGATGAGATTCAGCAAGAAGGGTAAGCTCAGTCCAAGATTTGTTGGACCCTATCAAATTCGTCGAAGGATAGGCCGAGTAGCATATGAGTTGAACTTGCCTCCAGAGCTAGAATCCGTTCATCCCGTCTTTCATGTGTCCATACTGAGGAAATGCATGGGAGACCCATCCAGAGCAGTTCCAGTCCAGGATATCTAGGTTACCGAAGAGCTGGCCTATGAAGAGATTCCAGTAACTATTCTAGATAGACAGATTCGTAGATTGAGAACTAAGGATATTGCATCTGTCAAAGTACTGTGACGTAACATGAACCGAGAGGAGATGACGTGGGAGGCTAAAGAAGATATGAAAGCTAGATACCCTCACCTATTCCAGGTCTAGTCAGGCGACAGGTATGTCCGTATTATTACTTATGTAGTACCTTATGATTGTATATGTATAAATGAGAAAGATTGACACTTAGCTATCCAGTGAATTTTAAAGTGTTGCGTACAGTACCTGTGTTGGACTTTTCTGCATTTCAGGTTTTTGCTATAGTCCATATTACAGGGGAAACTCTGCCGAAATTTTCCTAGATAGTAAGTTGAGAAGTCCTCTAAATAAAAGTTTACATTCGAGGACGAATGTTCTTAAGGGGGGGAGAATGTTATACCCCGTAGGATTCCCGGCACCTAGATGACCTATTCGCACGTTGGTTAAGCATATTTGAAGGCCATACGTGCTAGAGAAAGGCCCGGGGAAAAGATCAGAGGAGAAACCTGTCGAATCATCGCGGAAGGAGCCGAGGCAGAGCCCCTCCGCGATGGCAGCGTGTCACGGAGGTGAAGCCTCCACGTTGGCTCCGTGACACATTGACCTTGTCCAGGACCAAGTATATAAAGCCCCACTTCGGTTTATTTTGGAATTAAATCATAAAAACTTCAGAAAATAGAGAGGAAACGGCAGAGAAGGAAAAAGGAACGAAGAGGTAATATAATTTTCATCCGATTACGCTGCTAAACATTGTCCAAACTCAAATTAACCTCAGATACCGAGGTATTTAGCAGCAGAGAGCATTCCTACGGATTTAGTTTCATTAAATACGGCCAACGAATCGTCGAGCTACCGAGATAAGGTAAGTGGAATTGCTCTAAACTAGTGTCTATGTGTTCCTAGCTGTGAAGTGAATATTTCTCCCTTCTGGACCTCTGAAAAATAGCGAGTTTTCGTCCGTCTTTTGATAAGCCTAAGTTTAGGCTATAAACTATATCGAAAGTGACGTTCCTCTTTAAAATAAAGCTGTATTTAGTATTAATTGACATATTTATGAATGCAGTTGGGAGAAAATAGTTGAAGTACCGGCCGAGCCTCGTCCGACAGACGGATAGTTCGAGGATAAGGTATGTAAAGCTAGTTTCCTCGGCAAGTTAAGTAATCTCGGTACAGTACAGTAATTTAAAGGCCAGTAGAATGTTCAGAAGTCATGTGTTATGTTTATTACAAATGTTGGTACGATATTAGAAGCATCGAGTTATAACTTGCGTGAAACTTTCTAGCACGATATAGATTCTAATACAAGTGTTAGAAACTGCACAACATGCTCAGTACGTGATGTGACACAAAATGTTAGGATATCATTGTATTCAGTTGAAAACCAGTAAAGCAATGTAATATCTGTAAGACATCTCAGAAATAGAATGATAAGTTAAAATGAAGTTAGAAAGCATTTTAGGAATAGTAAATCATGTTACTACAGAAACTCAGTATACAACATAGTTTTCAGCAGAAACACTATATCTTGTCCAGCATTAGACTCAGTACGGTATGGCAAAAGATTATATATTATACATGCATACTATTGTCAGTCTCAGAATGTGTTAAGTATGTACATATTACTATTACTAGCTCAGCATATAGTAGGTACAAATACTTCACTACTATTAGCTTCAGTATATGGGATACGCATATAGTATTACCAGTTGAGACTATTGTATTGTTTTGGGGTTGGATTACCTAACATCCATGACCGCCCCAGGGTTAATAGTTGTATCGACTCGTCCGCCAGAGGACGAGGATACGTCGCTCTACGGAGTGGTATGCCGTCCCACAGGGGACAAAGATGGGATGCCAGTTTTCCCCATATTGTGCCTTGGTCGGCCCTTACACACCCCTATCGTGCGGATACACCCGGGTGTTGATTCAGGAGTCCTCCGGACTCAGATGCAGTTATAGTCAGGGGATCGGCAGGATGCTTACAGCGATTATAGGAGATGGGATGACCAGGGTAGGGGTATAGATTCTATGCTGGTTGTACCTCCCGGCTTATGGGGGCCGGGTAAGGTTTGTGTGTGCTATGCATGTTATGACATGTTGTGTCGTGTTATAGTAGATACGAGTAGATCGACAGTAGAACGATAAATCCTCAGGTATGACTCCTGCTCTTTCCAGTATAATTAAGAGAAGGTATGATTTACATTATCAGACAGTTAATCTATTCCTTCCTACTTCAGTTTCATCAGTTATATTGTTGTTTTCAGATATTTCTTTCAGTCATTGCTTTACATACTCAGTACCAGCGGTACTAACGCCCGGTGGGGCGCTGCATTACTTGCCTGCAGGTACTCATAGACGAGGAGGCGATACCTCGTGATTCCTGTTAGCGACCGAGTATGCAGCTCCTGTCATCCGGAGACTGAATCCCAGAGGTGTATTTCGTTTCCTTTTGTTGTACAGTACGGGTAGGTCGGGGCCCTGTCCTGATCATTTTTATGGTTATTCCTAGAGGCTTGCAGTCTGTATATATTTCCCTGTGGTCAGATGAGCCGGTCGTGTGAGGCCGTGCAGTTGTATAGCTGTTAGTACTTGTGTTTCCTTTATGTTGGCCCTGTGTGGCCATAGTTCGACAGTAGTGGTGACCTTACCGGTCACGTAGCTATCCAGTACTTCATGGTTAAGTTATAGATAACTAGACAGCATGGTGGCCTTGTCGGCCCGCATAGGTTTCCCTATATTGATATGTTTCTGGTCAGCTGTTAGTACAGGTACAGGAGGCTATAGGCCAATGGGCCGGGGGCTGTGTTTACTGTCGTTATATAGCCCTTTGTTTCCAGAAATATGGGTTAGAGCCAGCCAGGCACCAGATGTGCCTAGGCTTAGCAGTCTAGCAGTTCAGGTCCTAGTAGGGCACCAGGTGCCAGTCATACCCCCCAAGGCGGGGTGTGACAGGAGAAATGCTTACTCTAAGCCTGGGATCGTATTGACACTAGTTTGGAGCAATTCCAACAACTTTGGCTCGTTGGGATGATGATTCGCCAGGCGAATTTCATAAAACTAATTCCGTAGAAATTCTCCCTGCAGCCTTATACTTCAATACCCGAAGTTAATTTGGATTTGGACGGCGTTTAGTGGCGTAATCGGATGAAAATTAAATGTTTTCCTTCATCCTTATTCCCTGCTAGTCATGATTTATGATTTATAATCTCATTTCTAAGTGTGATACCCTTATATACTTGAGGCAGCAGACAAGGCAACGTGTAACATTGCCCAACACGCTGATTCTGCTCCGTGCCACGTTGGCTAACGTGGAGGATCAGCTCCATGCCACTTTGCCCCTCTGGGTAGCTTGGTTCGGCCTCCTCCCGCGAAATCCCGACTTGGCACTCGTTCGACCTTTCCCTGGGCCCTTTCCTCGTACATATGGCACTCTAAAACATGTAACCAACATACGAATAGGCCGATTAAATGTTAAAAACTTACAGGGTGTAACATAACTGACTTATATAGGTATTCTACCTCGTATTATCCGTTGAAGTGGTCACTTTATCATTGTAGTAGATCCGCTATAGCGACCAAGCTTCTCTAAGGCAAGCTTTGACACTTCACCAACTATAGCTATAGAGGAACTTCAACCACTACAGTGTTCTTGCTTCCCTGCTGCAGCGAACATCCTACCGCTACAGTGTATCCTATTAACAAATAGCTTGGTAAAACTGCATATTTTTCATCCCAAAATACAAGTCTTTTATCAAGACATCACATCACCTTCCAAATGTGTACTTAGTTGTAAAATAATGCTATGAATCAACTCATAGTCATAGAATTCCCTACAGAAGTCTAGTTCACTAGTTTACCTCCTAATAGAATACAACACACAACAACCAACATCAAGATTAGACACAATTAAGTTTTTAACCACCCCGCTTTTGAGTTTTTATTAGCTCACTTTCACTATAGGGACTCTAATAGCTATGGACCTTGCCATCCCATAATGACGGGATAGGTCATTACATCTAGAGATATACAAGAGATCTAATTAGAGTATCGACAAAATAAAAAAGAAGACATAGCTTCGTCTGAGAATAAAAGTGCAGAAGCTGATGCTGAATACTACCACCTTAACCATGAAACTTCAATATTCTATCATAAACCTACACATATTGGTAAGAATTATTGGTCAACTAAGATTAGTTTACACAACATAGTATAAAATTGCCAGCATTAGATAATTAATTAACATTCAACAACTTATGATACTTAATCATGCTCCGCTGATTCTTTTAGTAAGTTATTAACGGGCCAATAATTTCCCTACTATACTTAGTATGTCCTTAACTATAAGTCTTAGACATTTGGTGCAACGGTCCTTTGATCACTATGCAGTCTCACAGCAGCGGCAACCTTACCCCTGCATCGGTGCCACATTAGCCAGTAGCTCGGCTATACAACTGAGTCCTCTTCCATTTCAATACAATTCAAACATGCAAGCACACCAATAGTAAATACTTACACTCCCAATATTACTCCTGTCTATTTCAAGTTACCGATAATTTACTCATCATCATGTATGAATATTGAAACGACTATTATTTATTTAATAGTATATCACCACTAACCAGGATCAACCTAGCAGCAAAAGTATAATAAAGTCACTCACTCTCAGGATTTCATACAGTCAATAATAATTAGGTAACTAAACCATATCCAGACAAAATCATGTAAATTAGTACAAAACAGATATTTATCTGAAACAGACATAAAAGCCAAAAATAATCAATGGTGATTTGCCATCACAACCTAATCATGGAATTGTATCCATACTAGATCAAAATTGTATATCCGTTGTATCTCATTAGTTCACTCTATATCATATCTGATCACATCTTTATTGTTTATCTGTACACACATTCCAGAGGAGCTTATATTTGCCCATCCAGTCATAAACTAAAGGGGGCTCTAGAAATCCATGTACTGTATCGACTTAATACCCGCTCCTGCTCAACTACTCGTCTAGATGCTCCCATCGAACTTGAGCCCTCATATCATAACTAATCATCTGGATGCTCACCTTGGACACAAGCCACACATATCATAATCATTCATCTAGATGCTAACCTCGGACATGAGCCACTCATATCATAACTTCTCATCTAGATGCTCACCTCGGATACAAGGTACTCATTTCAGAAGAATGGTGTATTCCTCAACTATCATTCAACTGCTCATTCGGATGCTTGCCTCGGACATGAGCCACTCATCTCAGAAGAATGGTGTATTCCTCAATTATCATACAATCGCTTGTCCAGATGCTCACCTTAGACACGAGCCTCTTATATTAGAATAATAATGTATTATTCAATCATCATCATCATCATTATATCTTAGTATGCTCTCTACTCAGTCATCACACAAGATAATAATAACAGGTAATATTGGTTATCACAAGTGCACACCAAAATCATAAACTATATTCACAAACTTAAACAGTCTCGTAGTTTATTCAAATAACATTATCAAATCAAAATTCTCAATCATATATATATATAAACACACACACACACACAACATGACCCTATAATTTATCAGTTCAATCATTGCAACCCATCCGTATAAAGACTTAACAATTGATAACAATATTCATCATAAATTCTCACACTTGCATTACGAATTTCGTTTTAAGGGTGGACTTACGCATGGAAAGATATAGTACCTATCATAACTATTATCTCACTATCAATTCTCGCAACTTTACAACAACTATTCTATCCTAAACTCTCTTTAAGTTCATGAATAATTAACAACAGTCTACATTAGTACTTGCTTCTTTCTTCCCTTTGGGTTCCCCTTTAGGATAAATTTATCTCTACTGCTACTCATCCTTTCATTAAGGCTACAAGAGTGAATTTTCTACCAAGAATATACAACATTGATACTTCACATAAAATAAGACTTACCACCCTTGCCTCTTTTCCACTATTAATTTAATTTAATCTTGCTGTATAGTCAATTTACGACTTAGGAATCCACTTTTCTTATATTAATATCTTTCAAATTGTAATCTTGTATGTATATGCATATACCCTTCTATTTTACATGTGTATATGATTTACTAATCAAAGTCTAAACTCAGAATAAATCATCACCTACCTAGGTGCCAAGCTGCTCCCAAGAAATCAATAGAATTTTATTTCTTCATCTCAATCCGGAGTTCTTGATAGAGGATGTGGGAAGGATGGTGGAGTCTTGTTCTTTGAGAGGTATACTCCTTACCTCATGGTTAGAATGTCTGAAATTTTACTTCAAAGAATTTTTAATAATGAATCCTTTTTAGAATATAAACTAGGTATTAAAATAAACTGAAACACAAACTTCTACTTCTCATCTTTTGCTGCAGCAGTCCCTGCTCTGCTACAGCAGTCTCGCTATAGCGATGCCCTATTTGCTATAGTGGTTTCATTTGCCTAGCCCACTTTAGTTTAACCCTGTCTTTCTCAGTATTCTTCTAGTTTCAAACTTATTATCCAGTAAATTAAAATTCATACCAATAAAAGTTCTAATTTTTACACCTGAGTTTCCAAGATAAAAATCAAATGGGTTGTTATAATTACTACGACCTCGATTTACAAGATGGATTTGAAGTTTCAAACTAAGTTCTAGTGGAATATCATGACCAGTCGCATTTGCTGAATAAAAAGCAATTATACTCTTACACTTGATCAAGCTTTGGTGATAGCGACCACCATTAACAGGAGAAGAGTACATATTGGTTGTTTTTTAGACATTAAGCTGAAGGAGAGGGCACTACAAATGGCTATTTCACTACCTTGCCTTGTATTATAACTAGTTTATGTAATAGGGTAGGGGTTCCAGTGCTACCTAGGGAGGATCATTTCATTGAGGCCAGGCAGGTGGTGGACTTTGCTAAAATGAGAAATGATGCTCTTTTCTAAGTGCAGTGCCATATTAGTTTTCCTATGTCAGTTCGTGGAGAACCAAATATTGACAGAGTCCATCCAGAGATCCCACTGAATGCTACTGAGCATAACTCTTTCATGCCCCCACCTTCTGTTACTTCAGAGGCACCTCTAGCTGAGCCCGCTCCTCAAGGAGCTAGATATTCTACTTCCGCTCCATGCCTTGCACCTGCTGGGCCTAGTAGGGCCACTTCCACTTCTATAACACTAGGTGAGACATTGATCCTCATCCGTGAGAACTTTCAGCCAAATTGGAGAGGGAGAAGAAACAACTGGCTAGACTATTTGAAAAGCTGCCTATGTTTGTGTCCAAATCCATTAAGAAGACACTATAGTTGATGAAGTACTCATTTCTAATCTACCAGTAGACCACGATTTTCAGGATAGATTCTCTATAGACTAGAGTGACTTAGTTGGAGAGGAGCTCCAGTCATTCTGGGTAGTGCACCTCCGAACAGATCTTGATGAGACAATCGAGGCAGTTAATGAATTTCATGAGAGAGGTACTCTAATAGAGGATATTTTATAAGATTTGCCAACTGAAAATATGCAAAGGCCCCTTGTGAGTCTATTGGACTCATCACTACCTAAATCTTCACTATCTAGAGACCTTACTCATCTACGCGACCTAGACAAGAGGAAATTAGAGGAAGAGGACCATGAGAAGGAGGGCGATCTGGATATGGATCCTAAGGAGGCCATCCAAATTTAGGCTATCAAAATTGGAGTCTTTGATGTAGAAAAGAAATCGACCTCATATTAATAAAGAGGTGGGAACCTCAGTTATAGCCATTCTAACCATCCCCATAGTGATTCTTGATATCATTGTTCCCCTACCAGAATAGTGTGCCAAGTGCACCATTAGGAGTTCTTATCCTTGATCTTATAGTCTACATGCACTGGGGACATTATATATTTTCAACTTGGGGATGAGGCTTGTGTTTTTCAAGTATGATCTTAATGATGATGTGGGCGGTTAATTTTGCTTTTATAGATAGTATAGATATAGTTCTTGTTTTTCATTTGTAGAATGTTGATGTCCTCCCAGGTTTACTTAGTTGTGATTCTTTTTTGGGAGGCTTAATTTCTATTGAATTAGGCATAATAATGTAGTTTAAGTGTTGTAGTGATTGGTCCCGATGATAGATTGCTAGGAGACAATATTAAGGATACCAGTCTATGTTCGTATTGTTTTTGGTTAAATAAAGTATATATTACTTATATGATGGTGGCAAATTAGCTTGACACATGTATGTGATAACACTCAAATTACACTCTTCTTTGCGAAGGAGCGTAAACGGTCATTGTATCAAAATAAATATCCCTGACGAGTGTCGGGGTCGAATTCCATAGAGACTAACAAGTGATATACGGAAAGTGTTATTTGAAAATTTTAAGTTAGTTCGCACCACTCCAAAGAAACAAAGCAGTAAATATGTTGGGGAAACTTGACGTTAACAAAATGGTTAAGATTCTAACTAAGCTAATTAGAATAGCAAAATAACCAAAGTTGTAGACAATGATTAGAGAGACTAGAGGTGTGGTGTAGATGATGTGCTAATTAAACAAGGCTATGCTAGATCATCTCATCATTGAAAATTGTGTAAATAACTTTGGACAGGTGGGCATTCTATGTTTTTCAACCTCATGAATGCCTCTTTCTAGAGTTCTCTCGAATCACTAGACACAATTAAATCAGCCCAATCAAGATTGGATTAATAGCTGCACTATCTCTAGCTATTAGCTATTAATTAGGAGCGTGAGCATGGATTTTGGCTATGTCTAGCCTAACTCCATAACATCATATCCATTTCCCCCATCAAATTCTCTCCCAATACTCAACTCTTTTTTTTCAAGAAGAAATCAAGAAAGAAAAGTAGACCCACATTAGCAACTATAGATCTTCAATTATAAATTGGAGAGAACTGAACAGATTTACACTAATTAAGCAATATTGAGATGAATCTAGCAATACCAATCTAATTAAACACTCATCAGCACAAACCTCTAGTTGATGATTTAGCTACTCATGGTTAAGAAAATAACAAGCATATTTAATAACAAACTCATTGATTTCATTAACAAGAGCAGCAAAATCAAATTCAAAAAATATTTCTGTAACAATGGTGGTACCTTGCTAAGGAAGAAGATGAAGAAAATAAAATAAATATGCAACAATTTACACCAATAGAATTCTACTTTCTTCCTAAGCAAAAATAATGTTTTAAAAAGCTAAAGTTAAGATATGATACCTACAGAGTACTTCTTTCTAGAATATATATAAAGATAGGGCAATCAGTCCCTTCTTTTTCAGTGTTGGATGCAATTGCCCCAGCTCAGGCGTTTTGGCACTTGCAAAAGTACCAGCAGTTTGCCGGTTACATTCCGCGAACTACTTTCTGTCATCTCCTGCTTCTTCAGTGATTTTTAGTACCATTCGATGATACCTTTGGCGATTCGTTGTCCTTCAACCGCGCTATGCCGATTTCTTTTCTCTTTGATCCAGCAAGTTCAGGTGCCTGTAGGTGAGTTAATCGGTGAGTCGCTGGTTGACATCCGCGAACGCCGGTTGCTTTAGTTCCTTAAAGAAGTGGCCATCTGCATTTGGCCAGCGTTTTGCCAGTGTTCTCTGGTGGAGCGCCAGTTTTCACCTGATCTCTTTCTTTTAATCCACTTCTTGCTCTTTTTCTTCAAATCAGATATCTACACATAAAAAGGCAAAAGGGCATAAATTAATATAAATGACTTGAGAACTAAGCTAAAGCTCATGGTTAAGAGCCTAATGAGTTGGTACATTACCGACTCATCAAATTCATAAACTTGAACTACTGCTTGTCCTCAAGTAATGCAGTACTTATCAGTTAAGAAACATCCCACTCCATACGAGTTTATACATCAATGACCACTTAATTCATGAAAACCCAAAAATTCTCACCAACTCACAGAAAAAGAGAAGCAAATTCGCCCCCCCCCCAAGAAAAAAAAAACAAAAATGGAAAACTTTCAAGAGGCCACCACAATTTAAAAACATGATTCACTAGAGCTTTCATTTTACAAAATGAGGGCATAGCTTATCCACGAGGTACACATAGCATCTCAATTCATAATCATTACACATTCAAAGTTTTCCTTTAATCTTGCACTTTTCATGCCTTATGCACACGTTTACCTTAATGCAATTGTGTCTTCAAAAGGAATGATGCCACTCACGGAAGAGAGAATCCTATTATTTATCATGGAATCAATGCATACACAAAAGGGATTGTAAAAAGAGATGATCATGCTCACTCTCTCAAAAGAAATTTTCATACACACAACTCGACCCATAGGCTTTCCCTTCGTGTAATTTGCCTCTAATGTAGAGCAACTGTATTCAAAATCACTTAGGACTTATGGGTCGAAATGAAGGCTAGGGATAAGGGTAGGATACATGTTTGACTTTAGTGACTAAGACCTCCCTAATGCCTTTACAAATTCCTGTAGTATCCCAACTTCTTGTTTAGATAACTCCACCTTATTTCTCCTTGTTCATCATCTTCATCTTTTGTGTAACACGAGCCACCCTTATAACATCTATGAATTTCAAATGTATCCTTAACTATGCAAGAGATAGCACCTTTAACTATTCTTCCTCTTTTGATGATTCGAGGTTTTTCACCCCATTGATTCACTCATCTCACCAAAATTTTGGTGCTACCTCAATTTTAGGCTTCTCATTTCCCCCCTACTTTTACTAACCTCCAAATTTAGGCTTTTGCCTTATTTCACATTCATTCCCTTCTTGCTCCCATTTCTTGGGCTTCAAGCCCCATTTTTCATTGTTTCATCACTAGCAATTAGGGAGGATGGGTGCCAATGAGAACTATTAAAAATTGTAATTAGGCTTGTAATGTGTTTTTCAAAGAAAGGGTCCAAGGCTCAAACGTTGGCTATCAACGGTTAATGTTCAATGTGGTCATTTTGGATAAAGTGACTTAAGAAAAGAGAGCCTAAGATCATGTACTAAGTGTAGCTACATCTAGGATTTCTCCTTGAGTCACACTTAGGGAAAGTTATAGACAAGAAGCTATGTATGAGATTCACAAAAATCCATACTACACAAGGCATCACACATAAAGAGTCCACAAAAGTCATTATCAATACAATATCTTAATTCAAGAGATTAGAACATGCAAAATCATAAGCCAAACAAGGAATCTATAATGTATGATAAAGAGTGCTACATTCTAATTTCAAATGCCCATTCTTCCTTTCCCATTATCATTCCATATTTCAAAATTTCATTTCTAAAATTTTTTTTGGTGGTAGCACTCAAAAAGGCTCCACAAAAGACTCAAGAGCGACATGACATTTTTTCTTAAGAGAGTCACCTCACAATCTATCATTGGGAAGTTCCAACCCGATTCGACCACAAAGAGAAAAGAAAAAGACAAATGCTCCTTGGGAAAGAACCGTGGTATGAAGAAAACCCTTGGAGTTTGATTACTATTCTACTATTTACACAGGCGAACAAAAGATTTGGGTCATAATGTAATATTTAACAATTCGAAACAAGGACCCAATTTTCATCACTAGCACACTAACATCCAACAACTCATCCATTTCATTCATTCAGATTTTATCAACATAACTAGCCTGGCAAGGGAAATCATCAATAATACTAAAAATGAGCCCGATAAAGGCTCACAACTCTTCATAAAAAAATAAAAACCAAAAGCCCGAAAAAGGCTACTTCAAATAATCGCCAAATAAAACACGATTAACTCCCCCAAAAATCACTCATCCTACCCCCAACTAAAAGACTACATTATCCCAAATGTATGCATGCAAAATAAAAGGGCGAGAGACTCTTGAGTGGGCCACTCCATATCATCCATGTCATAATCCACACCTACTCATGCCTCACCCTCCATACCTGCATCACCTGGATCTTTGAAGTAATCTCCCAAGCCCTCAAAAAAGTCATCTATGGGGCCTCGAACTATAGAAGGGGAAGCCATTGCGGCATCAAGAGCACTCAGGTTAGGCACCTCCATGGATGTACGACTTTTTCACTCCCTCACTTTAGTCCAGAGAGAGGTGACAACCCCCTCCACTGCATCCACTCATTTGCGCAATGTTGTAAGACTCTTATACATAAGCTTAAGCTTTCTTTTTACTGCTTGAACGATAGACGTAGGGAGGCTCCTAGACAACTTTTGAAGTTGGCTCTCTTGATAGTTGGTCATTTCCACAAGTTTGTGGAGACCACTCAGTTGGGAGAATGTTGGAGGGGGTGATTCTCCCTAAAGAGGTATATCACCAGAGGCTTGGCCCAAAGCTTCTTAGTGGGGCATGTTCAAATCTGGGGCCTGTAGAGACTCATCTGAAACATGATAGAGAACCCTCTGCAGCCCAAAAGCCTGCATCCGCTTTTCGCTTGACTGCGGTGCCTCAACATCTCTTTTCCATTCTAATGTGATGACGCCTGAAGCAGGAACATGGGTCTCATCCGGAAATAATGGTACTCTCGCTTGCAAGAACAACTGCAAAATGAGCACGGGGTATGGCATGGAGATGCTGGCCTATCAGTATTTCCTCTTCATTTATTGAGCTACAATATGTAATACCTCGGGAAGTACTAAAAATAGACTAGGGAGTTGAATTTGAAAAGTGAAGAAAACTAGCAAAAAGTGCAAAAAACTGGCAAAAACATCACAGAACGAGCCACAGAACGACTCGTAGTTTCAAACCATGATTGTTGTATGCTGTTGTTGGTTGGGGAAAGGATAGTGGCAGTGGAGACAATGAGAGGTATGATGACCCTTTGTGGGATACAATGGGCTATCCTTTGTAGTCGTGGTTAGGGTCAGGCTGGGCAGTAGTGTAAACAAAAAGAGACCCAACGACCCGTTAGGAGAAGCCACGGGTCGTTGGTTGTGGTCATTATTGGAGGGTAAGAATTTCCAGTGTGGGTGACGGGTTGAGACCATGACTCGTTGGATGGAACCACGAGTCGTGGTGAGGCTTATGGTAGGGGGTTTAGTTTTTTTTTATGATCAAAAAATAGATGGAATAACGAGTCATGGATTGAAGGCACGGATCATCCTGTCGACCCATTGTTCGGATCCTAGACTAGGTCATTCAGTAGCCCATTCAACGAGGGACACGACGGGTCGTTGGTGGTTCCCACGACCCGTTGGTACCACTCGTGGGTTCCATCTGGCTAGTTTTTAGGGTAGGTTCATTAAGGGTATTTTTGATTTTTCATGATATAAGGCCCTAAACTACAACATTTTGGCTTGGGAAAAGATAGGTTTTAAGAGGATGACCTATTCTAAACTCCCATTCATACATGCAAGAACTTTGAGAGGTGATTCAAGGGGAGATTTCAAGCTTTTCACCTCAATTCCTTCAATTTCATTCTTGGGATTTTAAGGAGGGTTAGAAGTTGATAATCCCACGTATGTAAGGTCTTCAATGGGTGGATTCTTCCACACCCATTATCCTTCTATATTAATTACTCAAAATTTATTTGAAAACTCATGGGGTTTTATATTCGGTTTATATAAAATTTAATGATTTAATCACGGGTCTTGTGATTTTGAAACTCTATCATTATCTACTGAGTTTGATCATCTTTTGATCTCTAAATTGATATTAGTATGGCTGATTTCAAATTTCTAATCATTTAAAACCAATTATGCATGCCCACGATAAACCAATTTATGATCCATTGATCCATTGATGTTTTTGATAAGCCCAACATGTATTATAAATTAAATAATTAATGTATTATGTTATCTATTATGCTCTTATGGGAATTTAAACTATATGCATGATCTACAAGTAAGCATGAATTTTATCAATCATGAATTATGTTTTTGGCCGACCTACGAGCCTCAAGTAATCGCTAGTTCACGTATATTGAAGCATGTTTATGATTATCATGATTTGACTAGCCCATGAACTCATGTATGTATTATTATGAGCACTATATATGTTTTAAGAGTAGTATCGAACACTGAGTAGGTCCGGGGTCCATGTTAAGTCCCGGATCTCATGAACTATGTGCCACCGTAGGTATGTTGGGACCCTTTCATGCTTTTCCCTTGATGAATTGGCCCTTTTCATGTGTGATCACGCCCTTCATGGTTCCTACCCTTAGCAAGGTATGAACACCCTCCCGACTAGGGTTACAAGTCGGGCTTCATGTGTGCTCATATGGGGTATGTCGGTTAAGAGAATCTCCCACTGTTCCTCATGATTTATGCATGTTTATGATTATTAATGTAGGCTCAAGTTATGTTAAGTAAGGCTCTTCTATTATGATTTTGACTATCTTTACGTTACGAATGTATCGAAAACCTTGAGCCTTATGTTATATTACGATAATTATGTTATGAGCATGTTGTCCTATCCTTATGATCACTTATGAGTTTTATACATGTTTTGAATGTCTGTTTTACTTACCTTGCATACTTAGTACATTTCATGTATTGACCGCATACTTCCTATGTTATATCGTCTCATGATACAGGTCCCAGTTCTCAGGGGTATCCTTATCCGTAGACAAACTCAGACTTGCTCTCTATGTATTTGGTGAGTCCTCATATTCTGAGGGCTACATATTCACACTCTATGTTATTCCTTCAGTTTTTGGATGTTGGATTAGTTGGAGAATTGTCCCATTAATCCGCCTTTCATGTTTAGTGGCTTATCAGACTAAAAGTTATATTCTGCCGTATTGTATTAGTATTGTACTGTTTTCCCTCATGTTATGTTATGATAACTTTCTCTATGCTAAGTCTTTCGCTCGTGATATTGAATTAGATGTATGCTTATGCCATGGGTCGACTTGGGGTCTCTTGGGGCTCTTTGTCCCATATCTATGATTTGGGTGTATGTTTGGGTCGTGGCAAACTTAGTATCAGAGCCATAAGTTTATGTTTCCTAGGGAGTATGAAAGCTGTTTTAAGTAAAGTCCTTTTGAAGGGTGTGAAGCACGCCACACTTATGACGAAGAGGCTACTAGACTTTTAGGAATGTTCCCTTCTTTCATGATCTATGTCGTGCAATGAGCGTCCTGTACTCCTCTAATTCATGCTATTCGTGTTTGCAGAATCATGCCTCCACACCGAGTAAATGCTAGGAGGAACAGTAATGGTGATGATCATGAGGGCGCTCACGATGGAGAGCATCAGCCAGCTCCACCTGGTCATGAAGAGCACGTACTAGAGCTAGCCACCCACGCCGAGTTTAGGGCGGTGATCCAGATGTTGGCACATGCCATGATAGCTCAGGTCCAGAACCATAGGGTGGCCCATTATTTGCAAAATGGGAAATGCGGCAGCTGCTAGGGTCAGGGACTTTCTGAGGATGAGCCCTCCGGAGTTCATAGGGTCGAAAGTAGATGAGGAACCACATGAATTTATTGAGGAAATTCTGAAGATCACCCAGGTTATGGGGGTGAATAATGGGGAATGTGTTGATTTGACCTCCTATCAGCTCAAGGGGGTAGCACATATATGGTTCAAGTAATGGAGAGGTGCTAGGGCAGCGGGTGCAGGCCCGATAGGTTGGGATGAGTTCCACCGTATTCATGGATCGGTTCTTCCCTCGGGAAATAAGGGAGCTCAAGGCGGCTGAGTTTGTGAATTTAAAGTAGGGAAACATGTTAGTCCAGGAGTATGCCTTGGAGTTCACTCGGCTATCTAAATATGCTCTGGAGTTGGTGGCAGATTAGCGGGCTCGGGTGAGCCGCTTTGTGCATGGAGCAACAGATTACTTGGACAAGGATTGCTGGATTTCCATGATACACCGTGATATCAACTTTCCTCGTATTATATTGCATGCCCAGTAGATGGATTTGGTCTATAGGAGGCAGAGAAAGGCAAAGAGGGCTAGGATCGATAGCTATGGGGTTTCTCAAGCCAGGTCAAGAGGTGGATCACGGCAGTAGTCCCAACACAGGTCCACTGCTCCTTCTCCATCATTGTCTAGCACTCCGTCCAGGTTCAGAGGAGACTAGAGGAGCAGGGATACAGGCTCGAGGGATCATGGTATCATGTAGTTGGAGCGCACTTTCCGAGCTTGTGTGTGATGTGGAAAAAATCATCCTAGGAGGTGCCTAGTTGGTGCGGATGCTTGTTTCAGGTGTGGCAAACCCGGGCATAGGATCAGAGATTGACTCTCATCCAGTTCTACTGCTCTAGCATCACGAACCCCTCAGCAGGGTGCCTCCAGTAGTTCAGTTGGTGGTTAGTTCTGGAATAGGTTTTATGCTCTAGTGCCTCGCCAGGAGAAGGAGACTTCGCCAGATGTGGTCACGGGTATTTTGCAAGTCTTCCATATTGATGCTTATGCTTTGTTAGATACAGGAGCTACCTTGTCTTTTGTGACCCCTTACATTGTTAGTAGTTTTGGAGTTAGTCCTGAAATTCTGTCAGAACCATTCTCCATATTTACTCCAGTCGGTGAATCAGTTGTAGCTAGGCGAGTATATAGAGGTTGCCCATTACGGTGTTGCATAAGGTTACCTCCACAGACCTTGTAGAGTTAGCCATGATTGACTTTGACATTATTCTTGTCATGGATTTGTTGTTTGTGTGTCATGCTTCGATTAATTATAGGACCCGTACGGTGGAATTTCGTTTTCCGGGTGAGTCAGTGTTGGAGTGGAAGGGTAAGGCAGCACCAGAAGGTCAGTTCATTTCCTATCTTAAGTCCAAGAAGATGATCTCTAAGGGTTGCGTGTACCACCTAGTTAGGGTTAAGGATGTGGAGTCTGAGACCCGACTATTCAGTCAGTTCCGGTGGTGTGCGAATATCCAAAGGTTCTTCCTGATGATTTGCCAGGTGTTCCTCCGGAGAGGGAAATTGATTTCGGTATTGATCTAATGCCCGATACACAGCCTATTTCTATCCCTTCTTATAGGATGGCTCCAGCCGATCTAAAGGAGTTAAAGTATTAGTTAAAGGACTTGTTGGATAAGGGTTTCATTAGACCAAGAAAGTCTCCATGGGGTGCACTGGTTCTATTTGTTCGAAAGAAGGATGGTTCCCTTCGGATGTGTATTGATTATCGGTAACTTAATAAGGTCACCTTCAAGAACAGGTACCCTTGCCCAAGATTGATGATTTATTTGATCAGCTCTAGGGTGCCAGGTGTTTCTTGAAGATAGATCTCAGGTCTGGGTATCACCAGCTGATTGTTCAGGAGTGTGATATTCCAAAGAAAGCCTTCAGAACCCGGTATGGCCACTATGAGTTTGTAGTTATGTCTTTTGGACTAATCAATGCTCCTGCAGTTTTTATGGACCTGATGAATAGGGTCTTCAAGTCATATTTGGACATGTTCGTGATTGTGTTCATTGATGACATCCTTGTATACTCGCGGAGCGAGGAGGAGCATGCCGCTCACCTGAGGGTAGTACTTCAGACCCTCAAGGATCATCAACTATATGAAAAGTTTAGCAAGTGTCAATTTTGGCTGGACTCGGTGGCATTTCTAGGCCATGTGGTGTCTAGTGAGGGAATAAGGGTGGATTCTTAGAAAATTGAAGCTGTGAAGAATTAGCCTAGACCAATGAATCCTTCAGAAATTCAGAGTTTCTTGGGCCTAGCAGAATACTACCAGAGGTTTCTTGAGGGTTTCTCATCTATTGAGGCACCTTTGACCAGGTTGACTCAGAAAAAGGTGAATTTCAAATGGTCAGAGGATTGTGAGAAACGCTTCCAGGAATTGAAGACCCGACTCACTTTAGCACCAGTGTTGAGTTTATCCGAGGGTACCGATGGCTTTATTTTATATTGTGATTCTTCGAGAGTCGGACTAGGATGTGTGTTGATGCAACATGGGAAGGTGATAGCATATGCCTCACGACATTTAAAGGTTCACGAAAAGAATTACCCAACCCATGATCTTGAGTTGGCTGTGGTGGTGTTTGCATTGAAGATATGCATTACTTGTATGGGGCCCACATGGATGTATTTATGGATCACAAGAGCTTGCAATATGTGTTCACACAAAAGATCAAAATCTTTGGCAAAGGAGGTGGTTGGAGTTGCTAAAGGACTATGACATGAGTTTCCTCTACCTCCCGAGCAAGGCAAATGTGGTTGCGGATGCTCTTAGTAGACTCTCCATGGAGAGTGTGTCCCACGTGGATGAGGGAAAGAAGGAGTTGGTGAAGGATGTCCACCGACTTGCAAGGTTGGGGGTTAGATTGGTCGACTCGACTGATGGCGGCGTTGTTGTGCAGAGTGGGTCATAATCTTCTTTGGTAGTCGATGTAAAATCTAAGCAAGATGAGGATCCGATTTTGAGAAGGCTGAAGGAAGCGGTGCGGAGTCAAAAGGTGGAGGTTTTCTCCCAAGGGGGAGATGGTGTCCTTCGATACCAGGGTTGGCTATGTGTTCCGGACGTTGATAATTTGAAAGTCCAAATATTACATGAGGCACATGGTACCAGATATTCCATCTATCCGGGATCAACAAAGATGTATCGGGACTTGAGGGAAACCTATTGGTGGGATGGTATGAAGAAGGATATCGCAGAGTTCGTAGCCAAGTGTCCAAATTGTCAACAAGTGAAGCTCGAGCACCAGAGGCCGGGAGGTGTACTTCAAGATATTAGCATTCCCACTTGGAAGTGGGAAGAGATTAATATGGATTTTATTACAGGCCTACCTCGTACTCGCCGACACTATGATTCCGTTTGGGTGGTGGTAGACAGGTTAACAAAGGCTCCACACTTCCTACTAGTCAAGACTACGGATTCAGTGGATGATTATGCCAAGTTATATATTCGGGAAATGGTTTGACTTCATGGAGTTCCCTTGTCTATTATTTCAGAACGAGGTACTCAATTTACCTCCCAGTTCTGGCGGTCTTTTCAGAAGGGACTTGGGACTCAGATTAAGCTCAGCACAGCATCCCATTCGCAAATGAATGGCCATGCAGAATGAACCATTCATACCCTCGAGGATATGTTGAGGGAATGTATTATGGATTTCAATGGTAGTTGGGATGATCATTTGCCCTTGATAAAGTTTGCCTATAATAACAATTATCACTCTAGTATCCAGATGGCACCGTTCGAGGCCCTCTATGGGCGGAGGTGTAGATCTCCCATCAGATGGTTTGAGTTGGTGAGGCAGCTATAATAGGACCTGATTCGGTTCATGAGGCCCTGGTAAAGGTCCATATGATAAGGGACCGGTTGAAAACCGCTCAAAGTCATCAGAAATTGTATGCTGATGTGAGGAGAAGGGATTTGGAGTTTGAGGTGGATGACTGGGTATTTCTTAAGATATCTCCTATGAAGGGAGTTATGCGGTTCGGAAAGAAAGGTAAACTCAGTCCCCGCTATGTTGGTCCCTACCAGGTTATGAGAAGAGTTGGTAAGGTGGCGTATGAGTTGGACTTGCCATCGGAGTTATCTTCAATTCATCCTGTATTCCATGTGTCACTTTTGAAGAATTGTTTGGGTGATCCAGCCTTGGTAGTTCCGGTAGACAACATTGGTGTGAAAGTTAGCCTCAGTTATGAAGAAATTCCCGTTGAAATCTTTGATCATTAGGTTCGGAAGTTGAGAAACAAAGAAGTAGCTTTGGTTAAAGTTTTATGGAGAAATCAGCATGTTGAGGGAGCTACGTGGGAAGACGAAGCGGATATGATGGTGAGATACCCACAATTGTTCTCTACTGGCTTAATTCCAACTTGAGGTATTAGTTCTACTCTATGATTTGATTTAATTTTCATGTTCATTTGATGTGTTCAAGTTTGTTTCATGTGTATGTGTGTATGTAAAGAATGAGATCAGTTCAGCTATGTGGTTTGGTTAGGAGGTAGTCACTCCGTGAAAATTTCAGTTAAAATAGTCAGAATTTGAGTATGATAATTATATGTTTATGTTTGTTACATGTTTCCTACATTCGAGGATGAATGTTTCCAAGGGGGAGATATTGTAATACCCCGACAAGGCCTAAGAATAGACCTAGGAGTTGAATTTGAAAAGTGTAGAGAACTGGCAAAAACATCATAGAATAGACCACAGAACGACTCGTGGTATCAAACCACGAGTCGTTGTATATTGTCGTTGGTTGGGGAAAGGACTGTGGCAATGGAGACAATGAGAAGTATGACGACCCACTGTGGGATACAATGGGCCGTCCTTTGTAGTCGTGGTTAGGGTCATGCTAGGCAGTAGTGTAAATAGCGGGAGACCCAACGACCCGTTAGGAGAAGCTATGGGTTATTTGTTGTAGTCGTTGTTGGAGGGTAAGAATTTCCAGTGTGGGTGACGGTTTGAGACTACGACTTATTGGATGGAACCACGAGTCATGGTGAGGCTCGTGGTAGGGGTTTCAATTTTTTGTGATGAGCAAACAACGGATGGTATAATGAGTCGTGGGTTGAAGGCACGGGTCGTCCTGTTGATCCGTTGTTTGGATCTAAGACTAAGTCATTCAGCAACCCATTCAACGAGGGACACGATGGGTCATTGGTGGTTCCCATGACCCGTTGGTACCACTTGTGGGTTCCATCCAGCCAACTTTCAGGACAGGTTCATTAAGGGTATTTTTGATTTTTCACGATATAAGGCACTAAACTATGTCATTTTGGCTTGGGAAAAGCTGGGTTTTAAGAGGATGACCTATTCTAAACTCCCATTCATGCATGCAAGAAACTTTAGAGGTGATTCAAGGGGAGATTTCAAGCTTTTCACCTCAATTCCTTCAATTTCATTCTTGGGCTTTTAAGGAGGGTTAGGAATTGATAATCCCAGGTATGTAAGGTCTTCAATGAGTGGATTCTTCCACACCCATGCTCCTTTTATATTAATTACTCAAAATTTATTTGAAAACTCATGGGGTTTTATATTCGGTTTGTATAAAATTTAATGATTTAATCATAGGTATTGTGATTTTGAAACCCTATCATTATCTACTCATTTTGATCATCTTTTGAGCTCTAAATTGATATTAGCATGGCAAATTCCGAATTTCTAATCATTTAAAATCGATTATGCATGCCTATGATAAACCGATTTATGATCCATTGATGTTTTTGATAAGCCCAACATGTATTATAAATTAAATCATGAATATATTATGTTATCTATTATGCTCTTACGGGAATTTAAACTATATGCATGATCTATAAGTAAGCTTGAATTTTATCAATCATGAATTATATTTTTGGTCGACCCACGGGCCTCAAGTCATGGTTAGTTCACATATGTTCAAGCATGTTTACGATTATCATAATTTGACTAGCCCATGAACTCATGTATGTATTATTATGAGCACTATATATGTTTTAGGGGTAGTATCGAACACCGAGTAGGTTCGGGGCCTATGTTAAGCCCTTGATCTCATGAACTACATGCCACCATAGGTATGTTGGGACCCTTTCGTGCTTGTCCCTGGCCCAATTGGCCCTTTTAATATGTGATCATGCCCTTCATGGCTTCTACCCTTAGCAAGGTAAGAACACCCTCCCGACTAGGGTTAAAAGTCGGGCTTCATATGTGCTCATATAGGGTATGTCGGTTAAAAGAATCTTCTACTGTTCCTCATGATTTATGCATGTTTATGATTATGAATGTTGGCTCAAGTTATTTTAAGTTAGACTCTTGTTTACGTTACGACTATGTTTACGTTACGAATGTTTCGAAAACCTTGAGCCTTATGTTATATTACGATAATTATGTTATGAGCATGTTGTCCTACCCTTATAATCACTTATGAGTTTTATACATGTTTTGAATATCCGTTTTAGTTACCTTGCATACTCAGTACATTCCACATACTAACCGCATACTTCCTATGCTGTATTGTCTCATGATATAGGTCCCAGTTCTTAGGTGCATCCTCACCCATAAATAGACTCGGACTTGCTCTATGTGTATTTGGTGAGTCCTCATGTTTGGAGGGCTAAATATTCACACTCTATGTTATTCCTTCAGTTTCTGGATGTTGGATTAGTTGGGGAGTTGTCCCATCAATCCACCTTTCATGTTTAGAGGCTTATCAGACTAAAAGTTGTATTCCGCCGTATTGTATCAATATTGTACTGTTTTCCCTCATGTTATGTTATGATTACTTTCTCTATGCTAAGTCTTTTTCTCATGTGATTGAATTAAATGTATGCTTAGTCCATGGGTCGACTTGGGGTATCTTGGGGCTCCTTGTCCCGTGTCTACGATCCGGGTGTATGTTTGGGTCATGACACAATCTCCCCAAAGTTAATGGGGACTCCTGACATTATGCAGGCTATAAGAATAGCCATCTCCAAGTTGACCTATTTTTCATTTTTAGAAAGGATCATGCATCCACAAATGAAATTCATCCACAATTTATCCTCAAATTTCAGATGATGTTGAGAAATTTCTCCACTCGTAGTAGCCACCAAAGAGGTGTGTCAACCGCAATGATAGGGGCTATTCAAGTGAATTGGCTCTTCATGTCATCAATTCTAGCAATGTATTGTGAGCTAGTGTCAATCTTGTCCTCCTAGAATATATAGTGGATGGCTGCTGGAGTGACGTCCACATCCACCGCTCGTACCATAACTGAAGGCAGGCAGGGGAATTCATCGACCTTGCCTCTGTGGTTCATACTTTCCTGCCTAGCCTGGTACGAAGTATAGAACTCCGACACCAAACATGGATAATAGTCTAGGAGAGGGTTGGCAAAAGTGTGTCATTGTCTGTCCGTGAAATGAGCGGTGATATTGGGGAGGTCACTTTGTAGCCCCACCATGTCAAACCACTTTTTTACTGTGATTGAGTGGCCCTTGCGAATGGCGTAATGCTCCTTCATGTCGGGCACACAAAACATGATAGAGCTTCCCAGATTTGGCGAGCTCTGCAGAGGCCTTTCCCTTTCCCTTGCCATTTATTGAAGAAGAACCTGAGGCTTTGCCCTTACCGATGTTCCTGGATGAGGTCATTTTCTGCAAATATGATGTTAATAATAAAAAGGAAACAACAAACAACTACTCTTAAAGTTTTAAAGGAGAAACAAAGTTGAAGAATTAACATTCAAAGCACTGGCAGCATCAGCAAAACACCGGCGAATCGTAGAAGGGTATCCACAGACCTCCGCTGAACCACTAGTGAGAAAAAAAAAGCTAGGGGAGCAGATATTTAATCGGTGACAGAGCGGTGATTCGCCGGTCCCGATCCATGAACCTCCAATGTAATGCCGGATCAAGGTAGTGGCCTGAAGCCAATATTAGCCCGAACTGGCGTTCCATCGGTGTTTTGTTGGACGCAACCGGAAAATTGCCGATAGGCATCATCCCCAATGCATCACCCTAAACTCCAATCTCACAATATTTCAAACACTCACACGCAACATATCAAAGCAGAACCTCCACACATAAAAAAAGTTTAAAGGATGACTTACCCTTAAGAATGGTGTGACCCAATCTATCATAGGGCAAAGTATGTCTTTTTAATCCTTTGTTGGGCTACTCAGACTTCACCACATTCAACTATACACATTTATAACGAATTCCCCCACACCCAATTCAGCATGAAACTTCTATTATCCCACTAATTTCATATAACACAAGGATAGTATCAATCATGAAAATATTGGGGAGAATGACAGTAAAAAGGAGGGGAATATATGTCATCACAACATCGATAAGCAACAATATTACCATTGATGAGAAGCAAAGGAAGTTGAGGGTACATTACCACTCTGAAGAGAATGGTTGGCAAAAATTAGTTGTGGAAGATTAATAATACTCAACAATGGCATACTCTTGGGACTTGTTTAGTAGAGAGAAAGATTGTGAGTGTAGTGAGAATTTGGTAGAAAGGGTAGGGGATTTTATAGGTGTGAAGGTGAGAATGTGGTTGGTTGAGGAGGGGGTGGATGATTAATAGTGTGTTAATTGTGTAGAAAGTGGAAAAGAGTGAGTCGTGAGAATATGGAAAGGTGGGTGTTGGGAAAATAAAAAGGAGTGTGGGAAAATGTTAAAAAGGTAAAAAGGGAAGTCTAAGGGGTGTTTTTGCAGAGTAGGGAGGCTACCACCATATTTTGGGTCAGGTAGGGCTGACATATGATTAAGCTTTGAAAAGAAAACCCGTACCTTCATCGGCAATACACCGACGATCGCCGGTTGGATCCGGCAGTTCGCCGCCTTACCATCTTAACCTTGAATTTGTGCCCAGTTCACTGTCTTGCAACTAGCGGTTCGCGGAATAGGTTTTGCATTTCACTGGTGGATTGCCGCTTGGGCACCACTGCTCAAGTATGCTGGCTTGCATTGGAGACAAAGGGGTGGTACGCGACTTTGCATCGGCGTTCCGCTGGCTCATTCACTAGTCCCTCAGTTATGTCCCTGCTTGCTTGCCCCCAGTTCTGACGGTTCATGCATCTAGTTCGGGGATTCGTCGATCCAGTGCATTGTCTACCTTGTTTTTGTGCTTCCTCTCCTTGATTCTCCCCTAATTAGTCCTACAAAACCAAAAACAACAATGACATCAAAATATTCAAAATAAGACACTTGGGTTGCCTCCCAAGAAGCGCTTTAGTTAATGTCATGGAACGATGTATTTCTCATTTAGAATTCGTTCCTTGAAGGATTATCCTCTGACTCAGCCTCCTCCATATCGACTCCTCGATACTTACTCTCCTCATGTAGTACTCCAATTACTTTTCATTCATCGGGAGGTTCAATGGATAGGCACACCTTGAAGGTAACCTCTTCACTTCCAACACGGAACTTGAGCTCTCCTAGTTCCACATCTACCAAAGCTTTACCTATGGCGAGCAATGGTATTTCTAGAATGATTTGACACTTCTAAATCCATTTCACAATCAAGAACCATGAAATCAGCTGGCAGAATCAATATTCAACAATTTCCTCCAATAGAATTCTACTTTCTTCCTCAGCAAAAAGAATGTTTTAAAAAGCTAAAGTTAAGATTTGATATCTGCAGAGTACTTCCTTCTAGAATATATATAATGATTTGGCAACCAATCCCCTCTATTTCAGTGTTGGACGCAATTGCCCCTACTCAGGTGTTTTTGGCATTTGCAAAAGTACCAGCGGTTCGCCGATTACATTCCATGAACCGCTGTCTGTCATTTCCTGCTCCTTCAGTGATTGTCAGTGCCATTCGGCGGTACCTTCGGCGATTCACCGGCCTCCAATCGCACTACATCTATTTCTTTCCTCCTTGATCCAGCAAGTTCAGGCTCCTTTAGGAGAGTTAACCTGTCACACCCCATAACTGGGGGAATGGCGCGACTGGCTCCCCATACCTGACTGACTGGAAAGCCATCTATATGACCTCTGTAACTGTAACACTTACGCCGTCCAGGCCACCTGTCAGGATCAACTAGAGCACAAACCGGTCCCACAACGTCTCAACAATACAGGGTAAACAACTGAAATACAAACAAGGCTATGAGTATTCTAAACTAAACAACTAAAAGCCGACAAGGCCACAAACTGAATACCATTGTACACACTAAATCCACAAAGCCTCTAAAGAGTAAACTGACTGATGGTCGGAACAAGGCTCCGACCTACTCATAACTGCATCTCAAAACTCTAACTAAAACAAAACCAGTCTTAGCTCTAGAAAGAAAGGAGCATACCAACACATCCACTAATCTCACGAACTGCTACTGCAACTGGCAATCCCGACCTCTACCTGCACCTGTGGCACGAACGCAGGTCCCCAAGTGAAGGGACGTCAGTACGAATGAAATGTACTGGTATGTAAGGCAGAAAATTGTAAACATGTAAGATAGCAATGATAATTGAGCCATAAATAAGGAATAACAACAACCTGGAATCCTGGAAACTGAAACCTGGCAATAAGTCAATACTAAAGTGCAAATGCAACCAAGTAATGCACGAGAAAAACTATAACTGTAATGCCAACAGCCAACCAACCATAAATCCATATATAGAATTCGTCCAGCCGGTGTACCATACCAAGGAAACATAAAAGTATCTTCAGTTGATGTATCACACCAGGGTCAAACAAAAATATCTCCAGCCGATGTACCACACCGGGGTAAAATAAAAATATCTCGAGCTGATGTACCACACCGGGGTAACATATATCTCCAGCCAATGTACCACACCGGGGTAAAATATAAATATCTCCAGCCGATGTACCACACCAGGGTAAAATAAAAATAATTCTCAATCATATTCATAAATAGGTTCGATATGGCTTATATTGAGTCAATTTAACAAGTATGGTATATAAAGTACAAATGTTAAATCTGTGGATGGAATAGGCCTCTTTCGTAACCCATAAATGCAAGTGAGTACCCATATCATGTAAAGCTAGAAAATATGTATATATATATATCACCTAAAGTTGTCAAATTATACATGAACATGTCGACGCAGTTACTTGAAGGACCTTCAAGAGGTTTAGACAACATAAGAATTTTTGTAGGCTTACAAACAATGTCTTACAAATAATCCTACCAATTTAACATATTACTTGGATAGAAACACATAGAGCTCATTTCTACACAATTCTTTAACATCTGGGAACTACAAATATATACTACCTACCAGGTGGTTCCTTTAACCTGTATCGACAACTATACATTGGAATTTCATTGCCAAATTTATCGTGCAGATAAGTACATATAGTTCTTAATTCATTTGGCTTATTTGCAGGAAAACATGGAAATTAAAACTAGGAACTTGGAGTTATTTGTCATATACATAGAGTTGAGAACTAAACTAGAAACAGACAACATATAAGACTTCTATATAATGTATAACTCGTATTTAGTTTACTAAGTGACCTCCAGGAGACTTGCTGGGTATTCAAAGTTCTGAGCTTAACTAATCATTATCATAGCCTGAACTTATACTTAGACATTAGGAACATTGGTACCTTTGAGAATATCTCCTCTAAATTTAGGAAATTCAACTGATAACTCAACAAGAGCTAAACATAAAGATGCATGACTTGAATATAATTGAAAGAATTCAATTGTATGTTTTAACATGAAAATCATACACATTAAGACTTCTTACTGGGAAGACATATAAAGACTTGAGTTCTTAGACTTGTATACAACATCAGATACTTGACCGAGACATTAGCATAATTCTCGAAATATGATCTCTCAAAAGCTTCTTAGATCAGCTAGCATATTTCAACATAAGTTAGGGACATAAAGACATAACTTAAGGATCTGAGACTTGGAGCTCTATAACTTGGGAACTCGTGAGTAACTCTCTAAGTGAGGCCTTATAGGTAAATAAATATATATAGCCGTAATTCGGGTGATGCTGGATTGACTTAAATAACTTTGCAATTATCTGTGGAGCTTAAGAAAGCTGACATAATCATAAGTGACATAGAAGATCCTAGGATTACCCTTTTCAGACATGGTAGAAAATTTCAACACTTAGAATAGATAACTTAACATAATCGTTTAGGGGTATAACAGAGAGCTTCACAACTTAAGTTACTATTTTGCAGATGTTCAACTCTAATTATTTTGTAGAAGGTTAACACTTTAGTGGTTATTCATCAACGTAACACATACTGAATATAAACAACTTAATTTATAACACTCTAAACGTCTTTAGAACAGGGTTAATCTTCTTAGCTGTTTCCTACCTCATTCACAATCGTAACCCGTATCGTCTAATTTAGCAATATTTAGCTCTACTTCCTTATTCATCTTAACTTCTTTGCCAAAAATTATTCACTCTACACTCAAGTATTTACCCTCGTGTTCACTATTCCATCAATTCTTGTACACACTTACCTCTTTGCCTAATTGACAACTTAGCCACGCTTTCCCCGTTAACATGTATCGATTTAGCTTATTCGCTACGTGCCGCTTGCTTAGCTTTAAAGATGAAAAATATAAAACCTACTTTTTATCTTAAGCACGTTAAAACATAAACATATAGGATGGATTAACAATATTATTAAAAATGTCATTTCAATAAGCTCGTTTACCCTCAATTGTCTTAGCGTTATCTTCTTAGATTAAGTTCAATTACATGTCGTCGTCTTAGCATTTCGTACCAATTTCACTAAGTGACCAGATCTTAACATATATTCAACATCACATATACAGTATACTAAAAAGGACCAGCTCACGGTGCCCACGTTAAGGGGACTTCAGACTCGATTTAGTACTACGACAACAATCGTATAAAAATTACTCCTTCGCTTCATGTTTGTTCGCTTCAACCATTCTTAACGATTCAAGATTTATGCCTAGTAATTCCAACCCTTTGGAAAGGATCATACATGCCTCAATATGTTTTTAAGATCAGAGGAATATTGATCCATTCAATATTGAAAAACAAGGAAAGGGACGCCTTTACATACCTCACTTCATCGCGTCTTTTTAGCCAATTTCTTCCGCTTGCTAGAAACTCCGACACCTTCAACTTTTTTAATTACACTACATGGAATAAGTACTGTTTATGCAGTTCCCAGTCACAATTCATGTCCCAAAATGTACAACCAAATAGCCACATCATAATATAATTTTTAGCAATCCTACATACCTTAGGCGTCTTAAACTTGAGGCAATTCAAGAGAGTTTCGCTTACGTGCTTTTGGTGTTTAACCTCCACAAAGGTGTGGTGTATTCCTTCCATCTTTTGGATAAATTTCAGCATCTATACAATTGTAACAACCTTTTACTTATGTATAACCCCTGCCCATATGAGGTTCCTCTTCAGCTAAATTCCGTTCCAAAAATGTAGCAACCATGCTACTGCCAAAAAATGCAGCATATTGGCAGCCAAAAACACAACAACTCGACGATTAGAATCTCATGACATAAGAAACCCTTTCAAGGCTTGGATTATAAGGAAATTTGACCTATCCATACAATTTATTACCTGGAATTTGTTTTCACCATTGGATAGAGCTTTTTATTCTGCGAATTTTTAAAAATAAATGAGGTGAAATGGAGTAGAAATGAGCTTTGTTGTTCAAAATTGCTTCATATAGGCAGGCTGGGTGGTTCCCACATGCGGCGCCCATGTGACGTGCCCTCGCGCGCGAGCGCATGCTGCCTGCCTGTCTCGGCGCCCGCGTGCATGGACGTTTTTCCAGCCGATAGTGCTTACTTCAAACGAGCATAACTTTTTACTCCAAACTATGATTAACGAGAGGTTTGTTTCACTGTAAACTACACTCAAATATCTTTCATTTGATAGGCTATAGGACCTCTGAATCATTATATATTTGTAGATATGTCCATTTAAAGTTGACCCTTATTTACAAACTTCACATACTCTTCTCTTTTCCCTTTGCACATGTTTCCCTCCTCACCTACGGACAACATACGACCCATAATTACCTTAATATGCCATATAACCATCAAATAATCATCAAAAAAAAATCTGGGGTGTAACATCCTCCCCCCCTTAAAATCATTTGTCCTCGAATGAGGGTTATACCTCGGTAGCCGTAACTTTAGCCATAATATCTTTAACTTTTCCTTTCCTTGTGTCATAAAAATACATTCTATTTTTCGTAAGCACATCCTCTTTCTATTGCCGCTTCTTATCAAACTGTACTTACTCAACTCCATCTATTTGTCTGACGTATGATAGACATGCTTTAGTACCATAAAATCGGCAACTTTTCTAACCCTAAGCAAATTAATAAACTACCATGGGAGTTATGACTTACTCCAATACCGCTTTTCCATTCATACCATTAGGAAATATCATAGAAAAAAGTGAAAATCACAACTTAACCACTTAACATATGGAATTAGTGTCAAACTTGAAGTTGCTCTTTTACCTTTGCTTTTACCACAACCTGTCACTTCCTAGCTTGGAAACGGGGGCTAAAAGAAATTGTAGTCTAATCTAGGGAAAAAGTAGAGATTGAATCTTAAGGAGAAACTGAATGTCTGGCTGGCCGGGGTCTCCAAGCACTACGAGGGTCCTTAAATAGTCTTATCGACCTGGTTTCCTTACTCTGTTCCACTACCTTGTCATTACTTGGGAGATGGTGAATAAGATCGTCCGTCTTTTGAGCAAATACTAGTAGCATCCAAGCAGTAGATAATTTTGTCAGGGTAGACATTCCCAAACACTTTCGGCCGAAATGGGGTCCCAAACCTATTACAATCGATATACTCTACCCCTCATATTCCGCACCCTATCTGAAACATATTGGGCCAAAGGATTAAACTCGAGACTATATTCGCGAATACTCATGCTGCCCTGCTCTCGGTACAAAACCTTATTAGCTCGAACCCATCGAAGTTCCCATGGTAAGTACTGATTCGTGAAGGCTAGGGGATTTAGGCTCAAAACCTATAGGCACTAGAGCTCTCAAAAGTTCCCTTGGACCCTACCATTAATTTTAACTATTTATTTTGAAACGTCACTGCTCGGGCTAGCATTTGAAATGCTTTCTCAAAATTTCATCCCCTTGATATACATGAAGGTACAACAGGTGGTGAAGGATTAATAACTCTACATTCTCTTAGCTCTATCGAATCTGAAATAATAGGAGGGGCTGAATCCCTTCCCATAGTAATTTCGACTGGAACTTGGAGGAGCTATGGTACGAGGAATAGGAAACTGGCTTTGAGCCTCTAATCTATTTCTCGGATCGGCAGGAGGGCGATTAGGACCCTTTCAAAAATCAGTACCAATAAATCTCATAGTAATTTGCCTTAGTCCAGGAGAATTTTAAAACATAAGCACGATATAGATTTAACACACCTCTTACATCTTTGCTATAGAACGATCTATTAATAAACAAAGTGAAACAACTCCTAAATGCCCTGTAGCTTCCTGATTATAAGTATGGTGCACAACATACCTATAAGAAAGACTCTACTAGACACAGCTCGTGGACTCGCTAGGATACGACTTCGCTCTGATACCAAGTCTGTCACGCCCCATAATTGGGGGGAGGGCATGACTGGCTCCCCGTACCTGACTGACTGGAAAGCCGGCTATATGACATCTGTAACTGTAACACTTAGGGCACAAACTGGTCCTATAATGTCTCAACAATACAGGGTAAACAACTGAAATGTAAACAAGGCTATGAGTATGCTAAACTAAACAACAAAAAGTCGACAAGGCCACAAACTGAATACCATTGTACACACTAAGTCCACAAAGCCTCTAAACAGTAAACTGACTGATGGTTGGATCAAGGCTTCGACCTACCCAAAACAGCATCTCAAAACTCTAACTGAAACAAACCAGTCTTAGCTCCAGAAAGAAAGGAGCATACCAACACATCCACTAATCTCACGAACTGCTACTGCAACTGGCAATCCCGACCTCTACTTGCACCTGCGGCACGAATGCAGGTCCCAAGACGAAGGTACGTCAGTATGAATGAAATGTACTGGTATGTAAGGCAGAAAATTGTAAACATTTAAGATAGCAATGATAACTGAGCCAGAAATAAGGAATAACAACAACCTGGAATCCTGGAAACTGAAACCTGGCAATAAGTCAATATTGAAGTACAAATGCAACCAAGTAATGCACAAGGAAAACTATAACTGTAATGCCAACAACCAACCAAGTAATGCACAAGAAAAACTATAACTGTAATGCCAACAACCAACCAACCATAAATCCATATATAAAATTCGTCTAGCCGGTGTACCATACAAAGGAAAAATAAAAGTATCTTCAGTTGATGTATCACACCGGGGTAAAATAAAAATATCTCCAGCCAATGTACCACACCGGGGTATAATAAAAACATCTCCAGCTGATCTACCGCACTGGGGTAAAATAAAAATATCTTCAGCCGATGTACCACACCGGGGTAAAATAAAATCTCGAGCCGATGTACCACACCGGGGTAACATAAAAATATCTCCAGCCGATGTACCACATTGAGGTAAAATAAAAATATCTCCAGTCGATGTACCACACCGGGGTAAAATATAATTATCTCCAGCCGATGTACCACACCGGATAAAATAAAAATAATTCTCAATCATAATCATAAATAGGGTTGATATGGCTTATATTGAGTCAATTTAACACGTATGGCATATAAATGACAAATGTTAAATCTGTGGCTTGAATAGGCCTCTTTCATAACCCATAAATTCAAGTGAGCACCCATATCATGTAAAACTAGAAAATATGTATATATATATGTATCACCTAAAGTTGTCAAATTATACATGAACATGTCGACTCAGTTACTCGAAGGACCTTCAAGAGGTTTAGACAACATAAGAACTTTTGTAGGGTTACAAACAATGTCTTACAAATAATCTTACCAATTTAACATATTACTTGGATAGAAACACATAGAGCTCATTTCTACACAATTCTTTAACATCTCGGAACTACAAATATATACTACCTACTAGGTGGTCCCTTTAACCTATATCGGCAATTATACATTGGAATTTCATTGCCAAATTAATCATGTAGATAGGTACATATAGTTCTTAATTCATTTGACTTATTTGTAGGAAAACATGGAAATTATAACTAGGAACTTGGAGTTATTTGTCATATACATAGAGTTGAGAACTGAACTACAAATAGACAACGTATAAGACTTCTATATAATGTATAACTCGTATCTAGTTAACTAGGTGACCTCCAGGAGACTTCCTGGTATTCAAAGTTCTGAGCTTAACTGATCATTATCATAGCCTGCACTTATACTTACTTAGACATTAGGAACATTGGTACCTGGGAGAATCTCCCCTCTGAATTTAGGAAATTCAACTGATAACTCAACAAGAGCTAAACATAAAGATGCATGACTTTAATATAATTGAAAGAATTCAACTGTATGTTATAACATGAAAATCATACACATTAAGACTTCTTACTGGGAAGACATATAAAGACTTGACCGAGACATTAGCATAATTCTCGAAATATGATCTCTCAAAAACTTCTTAGATCAGCTAACACATTTCAACATAAGTTAGGGACGTAAAGACATAACTTAAGGATCTGAGAATTGGAGCTCTATAACTCGGGAACTCATGAGTAACTCTCTAAGTGATGCCTTATAGGTAAATAAAGATATATAGCCATAATTCGGGTGATGTTGGATTGACTTACATAACTTTTCAATTATCTGCGGAGCTTAAGAAAGCTTACATAATCATAAGTGACTTAGAAGATCCTAGGATTACCCTTTTCAGACATGGTAGAAAATATCAACACTTAGAATAGATAACTTAACATAATCATTTAGGGGTATAACAGAGAGCTTCTCAACTTAAATTACTATTTTGCAAACGTTCAACTCTAATTATTTCGTAGAAGCTTAACACTTTAGTGGTTATTCTTCAACATAACACATAATGAACATAAACAACTTAATTTATAACTCTTTTGCTAAACGTCTTTAGAACAGGGTTAATCTTCCTAGTTGTTGCCTACCTCGTTCCAAATCGTAACCCGTATCGTCTAATTTAACAATATTTAGCTCTACTTTCCTTATTCATCTTAACTTCTTTGCCAAAAATTATTCACTCTACACTCAAGTCTTTACCGTCGTGTTCACTATTCCATCAATTCTTATACACACTTACCTCCTTGCCTAATTGACAACTTAGCCACGCTTTCCCCGTTAACATGTATCGATTTAGCTTGTTCGCTACGTGTCACTTGGTTAGCTTTAAAGAGGAAAAACATAAAATCTACTTTTTATCTTAAGCACTTTAAAACATAAACATATAGGAGGGATTAACAATATTATTAAAACGTCATTTCAATAAGCTCGTTTACCCTCAATCGTCTTAGCGTCATCTTCTTAGCTTAAGTTCAATTACATGTCGTCGTCTTAGCATTCCGTACCTATTTCACTAAGTTACCAGATCTTAGCATATATTCAACATCACATGTACAATATACTGTAAAGGACCAGCTCACGGTGCCCACGTTAAGGGGACTTCAGACTCGATTTAGAACCACGACAAAAATCGTATAAAAATTACGCCTTTCGCTTCACGTTTGTTCGCTTCAACCATTCTTAACGATTCAAGCTTTATGCCAAGTAATTCCAACCCTTTGGAAAGGATCATGTATGCCTCAATATGATTATAAAAACATAGGAATATTGATACTTTCAATAACTTAGTTTCGTACTTGAAAAAAAAGGAAAGAGACGCCTTACATACCTCACTTCATCGTGTCTTTTTAGCCAATTTATTCTGCTTGCTAGAAACTCCGACACCTTCAACTTCCTTAATTAAACTACATGGAATAAGTACTGTTTATGCAGTTCCCAGTCACAATTCATGTCCCAAAACGTACAACCAAACAGCCACATCATAATATAATTTTCAGCAATCCTACATACCTTAGGCGTCTTAAACTTGAGTCAGTTCAAGAGAGCTTCGCTTACGTGCTTTTGGTGTTTAACCTCCACAAAGGTGTGGTGTATTCCTTCCATCTTTTGGATAAATTCCAGCATCTATACAGCTGTAACAACCTTTAACTTGTTTATAACCCCTGCCCATATGGGGTTCCTCTTCAGCTAAATTCCGTTCCAAAAATGTTGCAACCATGCTACTGCCAAAAAATGCAGCATCTTTGCAGCCAAAAACGCAGCAACTCGAAAATTAGAAGATCACGACATAAGAAACCCTTTCCAAGCTTGGAATATAAGGAAATTTGACCTATCCATATAATTTATTACCTGGAATTTGTTTTCACCATTTGATATAGCTCTTAATTCTGCTAATTTTGAAAAAAAATGAGGTGAAACGGAGTAGAAATGAGCTTTTTAGCTCAAAATTACTTCATATAGGCAGGTTGGGTGGTTCCCGCATGCGGCGCCCGTGTGACGTGCCCTCTCGCACGCATGCTTGCTTCCTGCCTGTCTCGGCGCCCGCATGCATGGGCGCTTTTCCAGCCGACAGTGCTGTCTTCAAACGAGCATAACTTTTTACTCTAAACTCTGATTAACGAGCGTTTTTTTCACTGTAAATTAGACTCAAATATATTTCATTTGATAGGATGTAGGACCTATGAATCATTATATATTTGAAGATATGTCCATTTAAAGTTGACCCTTATTTACAAACTTCACATACTCTTCTCTTTTTCCCTTTGCACATGTTTCCCTCCTCACCTACGGACAACATACGACCCATAATTCCCTTAATATGACATATAACCATCAAATAATCATTAAAAAAAAAAATCCGGGGTGTAACATAACCGGTGAGTCGCCAATTGACATCAGCGACTACCGGTTGCTTTAGTTCCTCAAAGTAGTGGTCATCTGCATTTGGCCGGCGTTTCGCCGTTGTTCTCCAGTGGAATGCCGATTTTCACCTGATTTCCTTCTTTTTACTCCACTTCTTGCTCTTTTTCTTCACATTAGATATCTGCACGTAAAAAGGCAAAAAGGGAATAAAATTCATCTAAATGGATTGAAAACTAAGCTAAAGATCATGCTTAAAAGCCGAATGAGTTGGTAAATTACCAACTCATAAGCATGTGTGATTACTTGTGAACCCCCCCCCCCCCCCACACACACAAATTTTTTCCTCAACTATTTTGTATTGACATTTTAACCTCTATTTGTGAAATTTGATTATGCTAACTATTCCATCAATTGCCAAGATGGGAGTAAAAATAATTAGTCCGTTTAACATCCATGTGCTAATATGTGGTGAGGATGATAGTTATGTTCACTTGTTATTATCACACTCTAGAACTTGTCTGGTTACTCATACATTAACTTAGGATTAATTGTATTATAGAGATGAACTTAGACCTTTTTTGAGTTTACAAAGCCCTATTTGTATAAATGATTGTCACGACCCGAGCATAGAGCCCGGACCTCGACACGGGACCTAGAACCACGAATGGCTCCAAGCAAACCCATGACAAAAGTATAGCATAATCAAGAGCATAAAACTAAATAAAAGTAAGAATGAATCAAAACATGAGTGAAAGTCTAAATATCATAAGGACCTAAGAAGGACTATAAATTACCATTACTGAACATCTACACATAACTGTTTGAAAAGCCTCTAACCATAAGATGAGTTGACGGGACAACATCTCCAACTAGCTCGATTAAGTATGAAACTGAAAAACATAACAAAACATAATAAGCTATGACTTGTCCTCGAAAGAATAGGACTCACTCAAATTGGGGCTAAGCTAGACTGAAGCGGGAGCGGAGCTAACATCTGGGCTGAGTCTAACCACCCGAACCTATATCATGAGATGATATAGCATAGAGTATATGGTCAGTACTTTGAATGCACTAAGTATGTTGAGTAAGTAAAACACGATAGTTAAATTGTAAAATAAGATCTAGAGTACAAGATAAGCTAAAAGATAGGAGTAGTGACAACGTGATAAAATCATGATTGTGAGATAGTCATAAACATGTGTTATTCATCATAAGCTATAGCATAATGACCCAAGGGTTTTAAAGTAAAGTATTTGGTTTAACATGGTTGAAAACATAAGCAAAAGCTCATAATCTGATCAATGGGTCAATCATACTATAAAACATAGGATAATAAGTCATGAACATGAATAACTTAAAACATGAAGAGCAAGGGGAGATTCTCATAATCGGCACCATCATGAATGAGCATATGGTGCCTCAATTATCTCGATCAAGTAGCAGAGCCTTCCTAATCCTTACTAGGACAGAGGAAAATTAAAGTGTGATATCACTCATGAGCGCAATCAGGCGGGGGTACACTCTTTGCGAGGCCCCAAAAATGAGTATGTACCTATGGTGACACGTAGTTATGAGACTTGGGTTCCCAGAACCTCTGGCCTATTCAGTGTTAAATACTACTCCAAAAATATGCATATCCCTCATACCTAATCATGAAAACATACTTGGTTTTACAAGCACTAGTTAGAAAATATGAAAATCATAACATACTTGACATATGTGAACTAGCCATGAAAATACTGATGCTGATTCGACCATGATTCTTAAGCTTGAAATTCATGAAATCATGCATTATTGAGTAAAACCATCATAGCTTAAAAATCATATATTCATGAGATATTATTATAGAAAACAGATAGTCCTAGTCATAAAACATGAATTGAATCATAAGAGAAGTGAAAACATAAGAGATCATGAGAGATTCATCAATATTGGGCCTAACCCTAGAAATTAATAGAATCATGCTTGGAGACTTGAATTCAAGAGATTAACTTGACAATGGCCATGAGGGTGGAATAAATTTGCCATTCATATCCCCACATACCTTATCTTTGGCCTCACAACAAACAACACGAAGCCACAATCCTTTTATAATGTCAAACCTACATTAATTATATGTATAAGAACTACAATCAATAGCTTAATGATAAAATCCAAGTCATAGAGGCATTTCATTAAACACCCGAAGGTCATAGGAAATTCAAGCCTCTTATTAGTGGGGTGTCCTAATGTCACGCCCCACCTTGGGGGGCATGAATGACACCTGATGCCATACTGAGATCTGAGCTGACCTGGCTGGGCTTATGCACTCCCGGTGCTTACCCTCTCTTCAAATCAAGAAAACAACGAGCTATATCTCGGCTGTAAAAATAGCCTCCGGCCGACAACACTGCATAGCCACCTGTAAAAGGAAAACAACTAACCAAACACAAGGAAACAAGGGGAATCCTATGTGGGCTGACAAGACCACCATGCTATCAAGTTATAATAGAATGAAAATAGGCAGTCACAATAAGCTATAGCCGACAAGGCTATTATCTAATAACTAAACTAGGCCCCACATGACCATCACACGAGAAAAAATATAAACAGGCCCCACATGGACAACAACAACAACCAACAATGGAGAAACTGTAGCCTGCAAGTCTCTAGGAGTGGAACAATGGTCGGGAGAGGGCCTCGACCTACCCAAAAGCTATACAACAAAAGAACAAATCTCCTCTAACTATCAGCTCCGAAGTAAAGGAGCTGGAGGGACTGTGGACTCTGGATGGTGACTAGTAAGGTCCTGAACTGCGTCTATCGCACCTGCAGGCAAGTAATGCAGTGCCCCAAAGATGGTGTCAGTACAATATGTACCAAATACGTAAGGTAGTAATGAAATGACTGAATAATACTGATAAAAAAACTGAAAACAATCAAATAAGAAGGATAAGGGATACAACCTGAATAGCCTCACAACCTTCTATATAACTGACAATAAGTAATGCAAACAAGAACCTTACCTAACCCCCATAAGCCTGGAAGGAAAAACCAGCACAGAATAACCCGCCCAAGCCCCCCATAAGCCCCGACGAGCACACTCCAATCTATATACCCCTAACATGGTCAATATGAGTCAATGAGAAGCTATAGCCAACCTTCCAGTCCTCTAGGTCTACAACTAAGCCCGCTAGGCTCCTGTAGCTATGTCTGAGTCCGATGGACTCCTGTAATTGCACACAAGGCTCGACGAAGGGTCAGTGATGTCGATATGACATAAAAATAGAAGCCCATTTGTGGATGGACTGTAATATGGCCCTTGGACCTAAATATAGTCCCTTGGTACAACATATAGCTCCTTGGAGTAATCCATATAGACTTATAGGCGATGCCAGAGCTAGTAACCCTGTGGTTGGTCAATGAAAGGCTATATAAGGTAAGATCAGTCTCAATATAAATAGAAAATGCTAATCTCAAGCTAACGGTAGCAGCTAATCACAACATATATGCTTCTGGCTTTATTACAAGGACATAAGTCGTATTACTATACGACAGGAATAACTTGCCGAAGGGATTAGCCTTAACATACCTCGAATGCTGATTCTCACTTAACCATTGAGTTTCAACTTGTAACTGGCGGATCCACTCAACTGCAGCCCTTACACTGAGGGAATAGGGCTATTTACAATACTAAATTCGGCAAACAATGACATCTTTCGATAATAATAACAACTATAATTCAACTCTATTTAACTCGAACGAAAACCCATAATTTCTTGAGACTTTAGAAGGGAAAAATGCTTACCTATTATCTGTGGCCGTTTAGGATTCAATTTGGAGTAATTCCAACAGCCTTTATTCGGTGAGATTCCAATATGCTGAGCAAATTTTCAAGAAATAACTCCGTAGAAATGCTTCCCATAGGACTAGAACTTGTTACCCGAAGTTAATTTGCGTTTGGACGGCGTTTGGACGGCGTTTGATAGCATAATTTAATGAAAATTTGATGAACTCCCTGTGCCTTCTCTGTTCTGGGTCGAGTTTTTTTTTGAAAATGATTCAAAATTCACTTAAGGATGATTTACATAGGCACAAGCAGTGGCAGGGGGTGGCGCCCCGGATGCCCAATGCGCCAAGGTGCCGGCTCCCTGCACTACCCATCGCACAAGTAGGCTGGCGCGCTGCGCTGCCCCTTGCGCAAGCAGGGCTGGCGCATTGAGCTGGACCTCGTACCTGGCCTTGTCCAACCTTGCTAATTCGCTCGATGATGTCCTCACTCGTCCTCCCTCCGAGGCTCTTCCCGCATGCGTCAAGATTTCATTGCTCACCACAAGCCCACGCGCACACACACTAGCCGCTAACATCCTACGGGGTGTAACATCCTCCCCCCTTAAGAACATTCATCCTCGAATGTGATCTTCAGGCTTAAAAGACTTAACTCTTGTAGCTTAATAATAGAAAAATTTTGGCAGAGTGTCCTCTGTATTATGGACTATCCGAAAACCTGAAACACAGAATAGTCCAACATAGGCGTCTCACGGGATACTATAAACAGCTACTCCACCACATAGAGATAACCAACTAAACAATGCTAATAATATAAGCAGTAAAATAACAGCTAAACAACAATCTCACCTCAAACTGCATAACATAGGTCAATAGTGGAACAAGTGAGGATATCTCGACCTCATGTCGTACTAAACTTTCCAAGTCATCTCTTCTTTATTTATGTTCCTCCATAGAACTTTAACGGAGGTCACATCTTTAGTCCTTAACCTACGAACCTACCGATCTAGTATAGCAACTAGAACCTCTTCATAGGATAACTCTTCAGTAACTTGAACATCATCAATGGGAACCACCCGGGACGGGTCCCCCATGCACTTTCGCAACATTGACATGTGGAAGACTTGATGAATAGATTCTATCTCTGGAGGTAGTTCTATCTCATATACCACTCGGCCTATCCTTTAGAGGATCCGATATGGGCCAATGAACCTAGGGCTAAGCTTGTCCTTCTTACCCAACCTCATCATGCCCTTCATCGGCGAAACTTTGAGGAATACCCAATCATCAACCTCAAATTCCAACTCTCTATGTCGCACATTGGAATAGGACTTCTAATGACTCTGGGTTGTTAAAAAGAGTTCTCTAATGAGTTTTGCTTTTCTTATGATTGGTGGATCATATCAGGTCCGATTAACCCCGACTCCCCTACTTTGAACCATCTGATAGGGGACCTGCATTTTCACCTGTATAAGGCCTCATAAGGCGCCATTTGGATTACAGAATTATAACTGTTATTGTACGTAAATTCAATAAGGGGTAGATGCTCGTCCCAACTTCCTATGAAGTCTAGTACACACACCCGTAAAATATCCTAGAGTGTTTGAATTGTGCGCTCTGTCTGACTTTCTGTTTGAGGATGGAATGTTGTACTTAGATTAGCCCGTTTCCCTAATCCCTTCTAAAATGACTGCCAGTACCTAGCTGTGAATTGTGCCCCTCTGTCAGAAATAATAAATGTGGGAGCACCATATGGGCAAACTGTCTCCTTGATATACAACTCAGCATAGTCTTCGGTGGAGAAGGTAGTCCTGACTGGCAAGAAATGGGCTGACTTCGTTAATCTATCGACAATGACCCAAATAAAATTAAATATACGCCTGATAGGGGTAACCCTATCACGAAGTCCATATTGATCGGTTCCCATTTCCAAATAGGCACCGCTATCTCTTGAATTAATCTGCCAGGTTTCTGATGTTCAGTCTTTACCTGCTGGCAATAAGGACACTGTGCCAGTATATCTCCTTTATGTCATGGTACATCTTTGTTGAGCCTGGATGAAGAGAGTAATGAGAATAATGTACCTCTTCCATGATCTTTTGGTAGAGCCCTGCTACATATAAAATGCAGAGGCGACCCCTGAATCTCAAGACTCCATCTTCTATCAATCCGAAGGTCATAAATTCACCTTGTTGAACCTTACTTCTGAGTTGTACTATATTAGGGTCCTCATACTGCCTTTTACTTCCATAACTAGGGATGATACTGCTGTATTCTGAATCATAACCCTACTATCTTCTGAATCTATTACCCAGATTGCTAAATTGGCTAGCCAGTGCAACTCTCGAGCCATTTCCCGTTGTTTTGGCCTCAAATATGCTAAGCTTCCCAGAGATCTGTGACTAAGGGCATCTGCTACAATATTAGCCTTCCCTTGGTGATACAAAATGTTCACATAGTAGTCTTTTAGTAATTCTAGCCAATGATGCTATCGTAAATTCAATTCCTTTTTCGTGAAGATGTACCAGAGGCTCTTATGATCTGTAAAAATATCCACGTGCACCCATACAAGTAATGCCTCTATATTTTAAAGGAGTGAAACACTGTAGCTAACTACAGATTGTGGGTGGGATAGTTCTTTTCATGCTTCCTGAGCTGCCTTGAAGCATAAGAAATTACCTTACCGTGCTGCATGAGGATGTAGCCTAGCCCAATGCCTAAAGCGTCACAGTACACAGCATAACCCTCTGAACCTTCTGGCAAGGCTGTAATACTCAAAAATTCCTAAGATTAGACCCGAGATTTAAACATGGGAGTTGGATGATTTTGGGAAATACCCCACAGAACGGACGACCCAACAGATCCTTTGTCCAACAACGATTCGTGAGAAGTAGTCGAGGGAACGATGTTGGCCTGGTAGTAGTGCGTACTGACGAGTGAAGTAACAACCATTGTTTGATACAATGAGTCATTACTGGGAGTCATAGTGAGAACTGGTCCTCAACTTAAGGGGAAGTAACAGGTCATCCCACGACTCATCGTGAGAAGTAACAGGTCGTGGTCACCAGTCATTGGAAAAAATTCTTATAATTTCCAGTCTATATAACAGAAGCAAACCATGACTCATTGGAGGAAGTAACGAGTCTTGGTGAGGCTCAAGGGAACGACTAGTGCAAGAATTGAAGGAGGAAACCACGGACGATACAACGACCTATTATTAGAAGCAACAACTCATCCTGTCGAGTCCTGAGAAGGAATCTAAAAGTGTGAAATGAGGCAGTGGATCCAACGGCTCGATACCACGAGTCGTGGTATCATGTAACGACTCATGGGATCGTTCGTTGGTTCACCCAGGGTGCATATTTTTCATGGATTTCATTGGACATTTTTGTCATTCCTAAGTCCTAGGGTCCTAAACTACATCGTGTAAGGCTAAAAAATCAGTGTTTGTTGAGGGTAAAACCCATCATAGGTTTATTCAATTTCATGCATGCAACGTTAAGGGATTGAGGAGGTGATCAAAATTGTTCTTCAAGGTTTTCTTCAAATTTTCCATTGGGCTTTCAAGGAGTGGTGAGATTTGATCTTCCCCAGGTATGTAGGTTTATGAATGGGTGAATCCTTTCACACCCATGCCCAATCTCTTTTAATTCATGAAATTTCCTATCCACATGGGCTTGATCTAATTGAGTTACTATTATTGAATTACGAATTATGGCCAAATTTTATGTTGTTTTTCATTAAACATGTTCAAGTTTTACAAATTAAAATGCCCATTTATGAAAAGTTCATGAAAGTCAAGGTTTATGATGAATGTTCATGTACGATGAATTATTGATGATGAAAAGCATATCTTCAAGTTACTCATGTTTATAACCATGTTTACCAATAAATTGAGTATTTTCAAGCATGGTAAAGTATTGGGCAATGCCCACATGTTCAAGAATGATTTACAACTTATGAAATAGATCTTATGATTTATCGATTAATGATATTGGCTGACTAAAGGGCCCTTGATTCTTGGCTAATCATGTATATATTGGGGATCAGTGATGATAATGTTTATTTGGCCATGAATCTCAATGAATGATGTTATTTATTTATATACGAGCCTAATGTGCATGTTTTGGGAAGCAATGTCTAGCACCGAGCAGCTCGACATTCAAAGGACTACGCCGGTGTCTTATAACTACGGGCCACCGTAGGTTTATAATAATACATTACGAAGTTAATGATCCCCTCTTTCGTGATATCACATAATGCATGTCCCCTGCCTGGCAAGCGAAGGGAGACTCTACCCACTTGAGTGAGATAGTTGGGGCATCATGTAAGGCTCTATCATGATGGTGTCGGTTATGACGAGTCCTGCCACTGTTCCGCATGTTTTATGCATTGTTTTGTTTATGTATTTAGCTCAAGTGATGATTTAATGAAGTTTATCTTATGACTATGATAATGAATGGTTTATGAATTATTTGAAAACTTTGAGCCTTATGTTATCTTATGATATTTATGATACAAGAACCTTGTCTTGTCTTATGATTATTTATAAGCTTTTATGTATTTTTAAATGTCCGTTTTACTTACCTTGCATACTCGGTATATTCCACGTACTGACCGCATACTTAATCTTGTATCCTTTTATGATACAGGCCCCGAACTTTAGATTTAGCACCATCAGTAGTCTATCTCAGAGATTAGCATCCAGCTTCTTGGTGAGTCCTTATTCTTCGAGGACCATATGTTTCAGATACTAATGTTCCTTTTAGTTTTCAGTTTTGTTGGGTTAGTTGGGGATGTTGTCCCATCAACCCATCTGATATGGTAGAGGCTTTCAGACTATATGTAGTACTCAGCTGTTATGTATTTATTACGTATAGCTTATTATGCTATGCTATGTTATGTTGATTCTTTCGCTATATCGTTATGTTAAGTATTCAGCTTTAAATGATATGGGTTAGATGAATGTTCATTCCATGGGTCGTCTTGGAGTCTCTCGAGGCTCCTTGTCCCGTGTTATGATCCGGGTATACATTTGGGTCATGACAAACTTGGTATCACAACAATAGGTTTGAAGTGTCCTAGGGTGTCTGAAAGACACGTTAAGTAGAGTCTTTTTCATGGGTGTGAAGCATGCCACACCTATGAAGAACAGGATATGAGACGTTTAGGAAATGTTTCCTTCTTTCATGATCCATGTCGTGCGAAAAAAATGTCTCTCTATCCTTCTAATTCGTGCTATTCGCGATTACAGAATCATGGCTCCCGAAGAATGAATGGTAGGAGAATGGAAACGGAGATGGCCACGAGGATGGCAATGGTAATGGGCCCTAGCAGGCCCCACTAGTTCAGGAGCACCAGGGACCAGAGCCAGTTGCCCATGTTGAGTTTAAGGTAGCTATTAAGATGCTTGCGCCGGCCTTGATCGCTCAGATCAATCAGCAGGCGGTTGCGCATGTTCTGCAAAATGGCAATGCAGCGATGGCTCGAGTGAGGGACTTTTTGAAAATGAACCCGCCAGAGTTCCTCAGGTCAAAAGTAGATGAGGACTCGCACGAGTTCATAAATGAAATTGTGAAGATCACCAAGTCATGGGAATGAATGGAGTTGAGTGCACGGAGTTGGCCTCTTACCAGTTGAAAGGGGTCACTCACATCTGGTTTCGATAATGGAAAGATAGTAGGACCGTTGGGGCAGACCTGGTCACTTGGGAGGAGTTCCATATTGCATTCTTGGATCGGTTCTTCCCTCGTGAGATGAGGGAGCTCTTCACACCCCAAACCCAAGGAGGCGTGACTGGCACCTGGTGCCACCCCTGATATGAGCATACCCGATGTCCAAATCATAAAACAAAGGCCAGAACCAATGAGGTTCAACAACACAACAACTATAAACTCAGAATAATATGATAGACTATGGTGGAAGCTGGCTCACCTAACCAACAAAAAATAAATAAATACCATATGCCGTCAAGGACACGGAAAGGAAAACAACACAACATGGCTCACCTGGCCTACAACAACATACTAAAACCACAGTAATGTCTATGAGCCTCTATGAATACATTAGTAATCAAATGATCAGGACAGGGCCCCGAACTACCCTTAGCTCAAACATCTGGCGACTCGGAAAGACCTGGAGTGCACCAACTCAGTTGGAACTCCACTAATCACCCAAGAACTCAATCTAACAGTCCACCATCACCTACAGGCATGAATGCAGCGCCATGACTAGGACTCAGTACAATAGTGTATCGAGCATGAAAGGCAGAAACAACTGGAATACATTGATTAGAGATCAACAGATATACCAAATATTGCAGAAGGAGAATTGAAATTAGGTAAACACATAAAACCTATATGGCCCCCATAAGCCTGGAAAGTAAAAGAAAACATACAGCAGAACCTACCAGGCCCCCATAAGCCCGGCAAGTCCAAAAGAAAATAACAATACAACGGCACTTAGCTGACCCATCTCACCTGTCATCACCTCTAGACCTCTCAATGGCCTCAGCTAACACCAGCCAACATCTAGCATCCACTGCTATCAGATAACAAATAACATAAGAAAAAACCACAATATAATGCCAAATAAATCACAAGTATACACCAGTTAATCAACATCATCAATCAAGCACTGCCGGACACCCTCTCAACTATACATAGTTAGCGGAGCTCAATCCATATGGGAGAACCAATTGCGATCCCAGGTAGGCTCAGACATGTCGGACCACTCTCGAATCATGTCTCAACTCGACTCTATAGATGACATCATTCTTAACCATGTAGGTCATTCACTCCTTGGGCTCAACCCCTCAGTCAGAAACACTCTTGTGCGTCGAGTATCCACAAGCCACAAGGCACCTCGGTCTCGACCCCTAGCCGGAACAACTCTCATGCATCGAGTATCCCCAAGCCACAAGGCCTCAACAAAACACACACACAAGAAACAACAATAATAATACATGCTCAAACAGCCTACCAATCGGCTCTCAAACCCCATAACCCGACTATTAAAACACAATACTATTATTTCACGTCTAGCTATCCACCGATGACCCACTAACCAAACTAAGGATTTCCATCCTAACCCATCTATCCTCAATATTTACAAACAGCCCACACACCACTCTACTTACCTCTAACATCAAGGGACATAATCAAATCAGCCCAAGTGTCACCACAACCATCACATGTCATCAACACAATCGCCGATTCGAACATAGCAAAAGATCGTCGCAATCATCGATCTTAACTTCTCTAATACCCCATTCACTTGTAAATATGATTACCTAATCTCATTCACTGAAACATCCCAAAACTTTCTATAAGAACCACATGCCTCATACACGGCCTCTCAACACGAGCCTAACAATTTTTCATGATTACAATTTTCTACACTCAAGCCCGAGCCACCAACAAAACCAGTACCTTATACACACATTTACCACCATATAAATAGCAGAATAAGATTTCAATAATAGCAACAATACAAGCCATCTCAAAACAGCCAACACACACGTCAACACGAACGAGAACGACTAAGGAATTCATGCCGACAAAGGGAGGGACAAGCCTAACATACCTTAGCTTCAAGACTAGCCGAACTTGAGCCTTCAAAACAATGAAACTACTGCCTAAAGGAAGTACAATATTCTGCCAAAAAACTGCCAACATAACTCAATAAGAAAACAAGACAAACGAAGCTTACCCAATAAGATTCATAAGAATTCAACGGTAGAAACACTGAGACAATAATCTACTGGCGTTAACACACCTATAAGAAACTTAAAAACTAAGGAGAACAAAATAAAGAAGTCTTACCAACAGATTTACCACGAAACAGACACCAAAAGCCCGGAAAAGACACCAAACCACGGACTACACCAAGCTCCCGACTTCCCGACACCAAAATCATGTTGAGCCATGGCTTCTAGCCTCAAAACCCAAAGGAAACCATGGGGAGAACCTTGAAAGAGGTTCTGGACGTGAGAAGTTCTGGAAAATAGGAAAATAAGGCAACCAACCTACCAAGGGGCTTTTTATAGTCCTCCACCGCCTTAGACCCTTGTGAGGTGCTTGCTTGCGCGGTCTCGCGAAAATGCAAATATCTCTCTACTCTAAAGTTGGATTGGAAAACGGTTTGATGTGATGGAAACTATACTCATAGATAGTTAATTTGATAGGTCGCACACCCCCTAGCTCCTTATATATTGGGAGAAACACTTCGATACATTTGACCTAAATTTCAAGGAATCTCAAGAAAGAAATTTTGAGATAACTATTTCTGAATTTTGTTCTACAACTTGATCTACGTCCAATATTAAATATGATCATAGAGTGATTCAAGTAACCCATAATACTTCCTTTTTAGCCTATTTATTACTCTTATTCCTACCTCGAAAGCACAATTTTATCGCTTAAATTATCTAAGGTGTTACAGAGCTGAAGGCAGCTGAGTTTGTAAATCTGAAGTAGGGGAGGATGATGGTGCAGGAGTATGCTCTTGAGCTCACTCGCTTGTAAAAGTATTCCCCAGAGTTAGTGGTTGATCAGAGGGCGCAGGTGAGCCGATTTGTTCATGGCGTGGCGGGCTATTTGGACAAAGATTGTAGGACCACTATGGTCCACTAGGATATGGATTTCCCTCAGATAGTTTTCTATGCCCAGCAGATGGAGGTGGCTCAAACAAGGGAGAGAGAGGACAAAAGAGACAGATAGCCATGGGTTTACTCATCAAAGGTCCGACGGTGGTCACTGCCCTCAGTTTCAGCAGAGGTCACTAGCTCCAGCACCATAATCAGCTAGCGTTCAATCTAGATCTAAGGGTGATCAGAGGAGCAGGGCTTCATGATCGACGACACGTAGGTAGGTTCCCTTTCTAGTCTACAGGAAGTACGGCAAGATTCATGCTGGGGAGTGCTTTCTCGGCTCAGATATTTGCTATGGGTGTGGTAGATTCGGCCACATGCACCGAGCGTGTCCATTTTCTAGACAGGATGATGATAGAGGCCGTGCACAAACTACTAGGTTAGTAGAAGCTCGAACACGTTTCAGCTCCGCAGGGGGAATCTATTAGTGGGGGTGGAGGATAATGCCAAAATAGATTCTATGCCCTCGCCTTGCATCAGGAGTAAGAGACTTCACCGGATGTGGTTACTGGTACATTACGAGTGTTTCACCTTGATGCTTATGCTTTGTTTGATCCAAGGGTTACCTTATCTTTTGTGACATCTTATATTGCTAGTAGCTTTGGAGTTAGTCTTGAAATTCTGTTAGAGCCATTTTTTTGTTTCTACTCCTGTTAGGGATTTGATTGCAGCCAGGCGAGTGTATAGAAGATATCCGATCACTATGTTGCATGAAGTCACCTCCGCAGACCTTGTAGAGTTAGCCATGACTGACTTTGATATTATTCTTGGCATGGATTGGTTGTATGCGTGTTATGCTTCTGTTAATTGTAGAACCTGTCTGGCGGAGTTCAACTTTCTAGGTGAGTCAGTCTTGGAGTAGAAGAATAGTTTGGTCGTGCCTGTAGGTCATTTTATTTCCTATATTAAGGCCAGGAAGATGATTTCCAAGGGTTGTATGTATCATATAGTTAGGATTAAGGATGTTGAGTCCGAGATCCCTTTTATCCAGTCAGTTTTAACTGTGCATAAGTACCTAGAAGTATTCCCTGGTGATTTACCGGGTGTTCCTCCCGAGAGGGAAATTGATTTTGGTATTGAACTTCTTTCTGACACGTAGCCTATATCTATCCCTCCCTACAAAATGGCTCCAGTTGAGCTAAAAGAGTTGAAGGAGTAGTTGAAGGACCTATTAGATAAGGGTTTCATCAGACCAAGAAAGTCTCCATGGGGTGGACTAGTCTTATTTGTCCGAAAGAAGTATGGTTCCCTTCGGATGTACATTGATTATCGGCAATTAAACAAAGTCATTATCAAGAACAGGTATTCTCTGCCCAAGATTATTGATTTATTTGACCAGATTCAATGTGTCAAGTGCTTTTTGAAGAGAGATCTAAGATCCGTGTACCATCAGTTGGGAGTTCGGGAGAGCGATATCTGAAGACAGCCTTTAGGACACGGTATGGTCATTATGAATTTGTAGTTATGTCTTTCGAACTAACCAACGCTCCTGCATCTTTTATGGACATGATGAACAAGGTGTTCAAGCCTTACCTGAACATGTTCGTGATTGTTTTTATTGATGACATCTTGATATACTCTCGGAGCAAGGAGGAGCATGTCGCTCTTTTGAGGGTGGTGCTACAGACTCTCAAGGATCACCAATTATATGCTAAATTCAGCAGGTGTGAGTTTTTATTGGACTCCGTGGCACTTTTGGGCCATGTGGTATCAAGTGAGGGTATACAGGTGGACTCTCAAAAAATAGAAGCGGTGAAGAATTGGCCTAGACTGGTGAATCGTTCCGATATCTGGAGCTTTTTGGGTTTAGATGGCTGCTATTGGAGATTTGTTGAAGGTTTCTCATCTATTGCAGCACCCTTGACCAAATTGACCCAAAAGAAGGTGAAATTCCAATGGTCGGAGGCTTGTGAGAAGAGCTTCCAAGAGTTGAAGACTCTACCTACTTCAACACCAGTGTTACCTCTATCATAGGGTATTGATAGGTTCGTGGTGTATTGTGATACTTCAAGGATCGAACTTGGGTGTGTATTGATGCAGCATGAGAAAGTTATAGCATATTCCTCCAGACAGTTAAAAAATCATAAGAAGAATTACTGGACCCATGATCTTGAATTGGTGGTGGTGGTATTCGCCTTGAAGATATGGCGGCATTATTTGTATGGGGTCCACGTGGATGTGTTTACAATTCATAAGAGAATACAATATGTGTTTACTCAGAAGGAACTCAATCTTTGGAAAAGGAGGTGGTTGGAGTTACTCAAGGACTACGATATGAGTGTGCTATACCATCCGAGCAAGGCTAATGTAGTAGCGGATGCACTTAGTAGACTCCCTATGGAGAGTGTGTCCCATGTGGATGAGGGGAAAAAATAGCTAGTGAAGGATGTGCATTGACTCGCAAGGTTGGGAGTTAGGTCGGTTGACTCAACCAATGGCGATGTTGTTGTTCATAACGAATCAAAATCATCCTTGGTGACTGATGTAAAATCTAGATAAGATGAGGACCCAATTTTGGTAAAGTTAAAGGAAGCCGTTCAGAATCAGAAGGTGGAGGTCTTCTCAAAAAGCGGACATGGTGTGCTTCAGTACTAGGGTCGCCTATGTGTTCCGGATGTCAATGATTTGAGGAGTCGAATGTTGCATGAGGCTCATGGATCTATGTATTCTAACCATCTAGGTGCCACCAAGATGTATTGTGACTTACAAGAAATCTACTGCTGGAACGACATGAAGGAGGATATTGCAGAATTCGTAGCTATGTGTACGAACTGTCAACAAGTAAAGGTTGAGCATCAGAGACCGGGGGGTGTGCTTTAGGAAATTATTATTCCTACTCTTAAGTGGGATGAAATTAATATGGATTTCATACAGGTTTACCTCGTACTCGCCGACAGTATGACTCTATTTGGGTTATGGTAGATAGATTGACCAAGGCTACCCATTTTCTGCCAGTCAAAACTATGGGTTCAGCGGAAGATTGTGACAAACTATATATTCATGAGCTAGTTCAATTTCATGGAGTGCCCTTATCCATCATTTTAGACAGGGGTACCTAATTTACCTTTCAGTTTTGGAAGTTATTCCAAAAAGGGCTTGGTACTCAGGTTAAGTTCAGCACAACATTTCACCCGCAAACAGATGGCCAAGTGGAGCGGACAATTTAGACTCTCGAGGATATGTTTAGATCATGCGTAATTGACTTCAAAGGTAGTTGAGATGATCATTTGCCTCTTATCGAGTTTTCATAAAATAATAACTATCAGTCAGCATCCAGATGGCTCCATTTGAGGCTCTCTATGGGCGGAGATGTAGATCGCCCATTGGTTGGTTTGAGGTTAGTGAAGCGGCGACGGTAGGACCAGATTCGGTTCATGGGGCTATGGAGAAGGTTGAATTGATAAGGGATAGGTTAAAAACCACCCAGAGTCGCCAAAAGTGCTATATTGATGTGAGAAGGAGAGAATTAGAATTTGAAATTGATGGTTGGGTGTTTCTGAAGGTATCTCCCATAAATAGGGTAATGCAATTTGGAAAGAATGGTAAACTCAGCCCCTGTTATGTTGTCCCCTACCAGATAGTGAAATGGGTTGGCAAGGTGGCATATGAATAGGATTTGCCCTTAGAATTAGCTTCTGTGCATCTTGTTTTCCATGTGTCACTTTTAAAGAAGTGTTTGGGTGATCCAGCTCTAGTTGTCCCAGTGGACAGGTTTGGTGTGGAAGACAGCCTTAGTTATGAGGAGGTCCCAATGGAAATATTGGATCGTCAGGTTCGAAGGCTAAGGAACAAGGAAGTAGCTTCAGTTAAAGTGTTATGGAGGAATCAGCTTGTTAAGGGAGCTACTTGGGAAGCCGAAGTAGATATGATGGCTAGATTCCCACATTTATTCTCTACCAGCTCAGTTCCAACTTTAGGTATTAGTTTTTGCCCTAAAACTCTATTCAGTTTTCATGTTCAGTTCATGTGTTCAAGTTTCTTTTACGTATATGGATGTGTATGTGAATCATGAATTCAGTTCAGCTATGTAGTTTGAAATGGAGATAGTCATTCCGTCAATTTTTAGTTTAAATGATCAGTATTTGAATATGATAATTGCATTTCTCTGTTTTTTGTACGTTTCCCACATTCGAGGACAAATGTTCCTAAGGGAGAGATATTGTAATACGTCGGAAGTGCCTAAGATTAGAACCGAGATTTAAAAATGGGAGTTGGCTGAAATTGAGAAAAATCCCACAAAACGAATGACCCAATGGATCGTTGGTCCAGCCAATGACCCATGAGAAGCAGTCATAGGAAGATGTTGGACTGGTAGCAATGGGTAGTGACAAGTGAAGTAATGATCCATTGTTTGATACAACGAGTCGGTACTGGGAGTTGTGGTGAGAACTAGTCCTCAGCTTAAAGGGAAGTAACGGGTCATCCCAAGACCCATCGTGAGAAGTAATGGGTCGTGGTCACCAGTCATGGGAATGAATGCTTATAATATCCAGTCTATATAACGGAAGCAAACCACGACTCATTGGAGGAAGTAATGAGTCATGGTAAGTCTCATGGGAAGGACTAGTACAGGACTTCAAGGAGGAAACCACAGACGATACAACGACCCGTCATTTGAAGCAATGACTCATCCTGTTGATTCGTGGGAAGGAATCTGAAACTGTGAAATAAGGCAGTGGATCCAACGGCTCGATACCACAAGTCGTGGTATCATGTAACGACTCGTGGGATCATCTGTTGGTTAACCCGATGCAGATTTTTCAGGGATTTTATTAAGGGCATTTTCATCATTTCTAAGTCCTAGGGTCCTAGACTATGTCATTTAAGGCTCGAAAATCAGTGTTTATTGAGGATAAAACCCACCCTAGGCTTATTCATTTTCATGCATGCAAAGTTAAGGGATTGAGGAGATGATCAAGCTTGTTCTTCAAGGTTTTCTTCAAATTTTCCATTGGACTTTCAAGGAGTGGTGAGATTTTATTTTCCCCAGGTATGTAGCGTTATGAATGGGTGAATCCTTTCACACCCATGCCCAATCTCTTTTAATTCATGAAATTTCCCATCTATATTCTATGGGGCTTTACCCAATGCATGAAATTTTGATCTCTCTACACGGGCTTGATAATTGAGTTACTATTATTGAATTACGAATTATGGGCAAGTTTTATGTTGTTTTTCATTAAAAATCATGTTTCAAGTTTTACAAATTAAAATTCCCATTTATGAAAAGTTCATGAAAGTGAAGGTTTATGATGAATGTTCATGTACGATGAATTATTGATGATGAAAATCATGTTTTCAAGTTACCCATTTTTATAATCATGTTTACTAATGAATTGAGTATTTTCAAGCATGGTAAAGTATTGGGCAATGCCCACATGCTCAAGAATGATTTACAATTTATGAAATGGACCTTATGATTTATCGATTTATGATGTTGGCCGACTGAAGGGCCCTTGATTCATGGCTAATCATGTATTTGTTGGGGATCAATGATGATAATGTTTATTTGGCCATGAATCTCAATGAATGATGTTGTTGATTTACATATGAGCCTAATGTGCACGTTTTTGGGAGTAGTGTTTAGCACCGAGAAGTCCAGCGTTCAAAGGACTATGCCGGTGTCTCATAACTACATGCCACCGTAGGTTTATAATGATATGTTACAAAGTTAATGATCCCCTCTTTTGTCATATCACATAATGCACGTCCTTCGCATTGCAAGACAGGGGCGACTCATCCCACTTGAATGAGATAGTTGGGGCATCATGTAAGGCACTATCATGATGGTGTCGGTTATCACGAGTCCTCCTATTGTTCCGCAAGTTTTATGCATTGTTATGTTTATGTATTTGGCTCAAGTGATGATGCAATGAAGTTTCTCTTATGACTATTGTAATGAATGTTTTACGAACGATTTGAAAACCTTGAGCCTTATTTGATCTTATGATATTTATGATACAAGCATGTTGTCCCTCTCTTATGATCATTTATGAGCTTTTATGTATTTTTTTAAATATCCTCTTTACTTATCTTGCATACTCAGTACATTCCACGTACGCATACTTTATGTTGTATCCTTTTATGATACAGGCCCTGATATTCAGACCCAGCACCGTCAGTAGTCCATTCAGAGATTAACATCTAGCTTCTTGGTGAGAACTCATTCTCCGAGGACCATATGTTTCAGGTACTGATTTTCCTTTTAGTTTTTGGTTTTGCCGGGTTAGTTGGAGATGTTGTCCCATTAACCAATCTGATACGATAGAGGCTTTCAGACTATATGTAGTACTCACCTTTTATATATTTAGTACGTACCACTTATTATGTTGTGCTATGTTATGTTGATGCATCCACTATATTGTTATGTTAAGTATTCCTCTTTAAATGATATGGAGTTAGATGAATATTCATTCCGTGGGTCGACTTGGAGTCTCTCCGGGCTCCTTGTCCCGTGTTACGATCCGGGTAAACGTTAGGTCGTGACAAAGGCTAACACTAGTGCTAATGTCAATATGTTTTTCAACTTTTGAAAGCTTTGCTCACAGGCCTCGGTCTAGTGGAACTTTGCTTCTTTCTACGTCAATTTGGTTAAAGGCGCTAATAGGGTAGAAAATCCTTCCACAAACCTTCTGTAATACCCAGTTAACCCCAGGAAATTGCAAACCTCAGTTGGAGTTGTAGGTCTAGGCTAGGTCTTTACTGCCTTAATTTTCTATGAATCAACCTAAATACTAGCCTCTGATACAATATGGCCCATGAAAGCTATGTAATCCAACCAAAACTCACATTTAGAAAATTTCGCATATAATTGGCGGTCTCTGTGGATTTGGAGTACTATCGACAAATGATCTCTATGCTCCACTTCTGAACGGGAATACACCAGAATATCATCAATGAACACTATCACAAACAGATATAAATATGGCCTGAAGATGTTGTTCATCAGATCTATGAACACTACTGGGGTGTTCTCAACCCGTAGGACATAACTAATAATTCAAAATGACTATACCTGGTCCTGAAAGTTGTCTTTGGGATATCTTTCTCCCAAACCCACACCTGATGATATCCTGACCTAAGTCAATCTTAGAAAAATATTTTTCCCCTTGCAATTGATCAAACAAGTCATCTATCTTGGGAAGATGGTGTTTATTCTTAATAGTAACCTTGTTTAACTGCCAATAATCTATACACATGCAGAGGGAGCCATCTTTCTTTCTTACAAACAGAACTGGCTCACCCCACGTTGAAGTACTCGGCCTGATAAAGCCCTTGTCTAACAAGTCTTTCAACTGTTCTTTCAATTCTTTCAATTCAGCAGGAGCCATTCAATACGGAGGGACAAATATAGGCTGAGTACATAGTAGCAAGCCATAGAGAAATCAATTTCCCGTTCTGGGGGAATACCAGGAAGTTCATCTGGAAACACATCTAGAAACTTATTAACCACTTGAATGGACTGTGAGTCAGGGATTCTGCTTGCACATCTCGAACCTTGAAAATATAATAAATACAGCCCTTTGCTATCAACGTTTTCACCCAAACATAGGATATGAACCCACCTTTTGGCGTAGCTGCACTGCCTTCCACTCTCGCACTACATCCCCTGTAAAGTGAAATCAGACAGTCTTGGTGCAACACTCTACATTGGCATAACATGACGCCAGCCAATCCATACCCATAATTGCATCAAAATCCACCATTTCTAGTTCCACTAAATCTGCTAAAGTTTGGCAACCGACGATCTCTACTGTGCAACCCCCATAAATCATTTTTGTAACAATAGAATCACTGACAGGTGTAGACACCAAGAAGGGTCGCTGAAGCAATTCCGGCGTTATACCAAACTTTCGGGCCACTAGTGGAGTAACATAGGAAAGAGTGGAACCTAGGTCTATCAAAGCATTAACTGAGTGACAGCAAATGCCCAGCATACCTGTCACAACATCCGCCGATGACTCTGACTCCTGTCGCCCTGGTAAAGCATAGGTGCGATCCGAACCACTGCTCGAGCTAGATGCCCCTGATCTGCCTCGGCCTCTACCAGTAGGAGCTGAGGGCTTGGGACCTACTGAAGGTATTAGGGCATGTGACCCTGTTGAAGATCTATCTTGACGGTCCCGATCACCCTAACCTCTAGCTGGACAATCTCTCATCATATGACCCTGTTGTCCACAGGTGTAACAAGCCAGTAGAACCATACCTGCACGCCACAAAATGACGTCGACTGCAAATAGTATAATGTGGCACAGTGAACCTTCTTGGATCTGATCCCCTCTACTGCTGAGATCCTGATGCCCGTGAGCTCTCGCCAAGTCCTGACTATCCCCAGCGGTCTGGTCTGCCACTCTACTACTGCGGAGGTGGGGTTCTGGGTGGCCTACCTAATATTCGTGGCTTGGGTCCACCATGGAATTCTACCTTCATAACACAGGGCCTGGCCTTGCGGCGCTGTTCTTGGTTTGTCCTTTCAACCTCCCGCTGTCGCTGCCTGATCCCTTCAATATTCTAAGCGAAAGCCTGAATGCGGGCAGTGTCCATGTCCTCCCGTAAAGTAGCTATAACACAAGTTTCCACATACTCTGGGAGCATCCCCATAATAAACTGATGTACTCTGGATGGCATGGTATCTACAAAGGCTGGCGCGTTTTTGTCCAAGGAACCAAACCTTATTGCATATTCCTAGACAGTCATCCAGCCCTCTTCCAGGTGCAAAACCTGATCCACTCGGGCCTATCAAATTTCTCGTGGCAAGTAATGATCTATGAAGGACTCTAAAAAGCTATACAAAGTCAGAAGGGGAGCGTCTCTACCTCGGGACCTTTCCCAGGTCTCATACCACAACACTGCTATGTCCCGTAATCAAAACACTACTAACTCAACCGACTCCGCGGGCGTGGCATGCATCACCATGAAAATCCGTTGTAGCTGGTCCAAAAAGTCCTGAGGGTCCTCTCCCCGGTCTGTCCCTATTATACCCCATAGAATTCCCGGCACCTAAACAACCTATTCGCACGTTGGTTAAGCATATTTGAAGGCCATACGTGCTGAAGAAAGGCCCGGGAAAAGATCGGACGAGAAACCTGTCGAACCATCACGGAAGGAGCCGAGGCAGAGCCCCTTCGCGATGGCAGCGTGTCACGGAGGTGAGGCCTCCGCGTTGGCTCCGTGACACGTTGGCCTTGTCCAGGCCCAAGTATATAAAGCCCCACTTCGGTTTTAAATGATAAAAACATTTATAAACTTCCAGAAAACAAAGCAAGCCAGCAGAGGGAGAAAAGAAACGAAGGAGATAATATAATTTTCGTCCGATTACGCTGCTAAACGTTGTCCAAACTCAATTAACCTTAGATACTGAGGTATTTAGCAGCAGAGAGCATTCCTACGGATTCAGTTTCGTGAAATACGGCCGACGAATCGTCGAGCCACCGAGCTAAGGTAAGTGGAATTTCTCTAAATTAGTGTCTATGTGTTCCTAGCTGTGAAGTGAGTATTTCTCCCTTCTGGACCTCTGAAAAATAGCAAGTTTTCGACCGTCTTTCGATAAGCCTAAGTTTAGGCTATAAACTATATTGAAAGTGATGTTGCCCTTTAAAATAAAGTTGTATTTAGTATTGATTGACATATTTGTGAATGCAGTTGGGAGAAAATAGTTGAAGTACCGGCCGAGCCTCGTCCGACAGACGAATAGTTCGAGGATAAGGTATGTAAAGTTAAGTTTCCTCGGCAAGTTAGCAAGTTCGGCATAGTAAAGTAAATTAAAGGCCCGTAGAATATTCAGAAGTTATATGTTGTGCTTATTACGAATGTTGGTACGATATTAGGAGTATCATATTATGATTAGCACGATATAGATTCCAATATAAGTATTAGGAACTGCACAACATGCTCAGTATGTGATGTAGTATAGAATGTTAGGATATCATCGTATTTAGTTGAAACCTAGTAAAGCAATGCAATACCTGTAAGACATCTCAGAACTAGAACGATGAGTGAAAATGAAGTTAGAAAGCATGTTAGGAATAGTAAATCATGTTACTATAGACACTCAGTATACAACATAGTTTTCAGCAGAAACACTATATCCTGTTCAGTATTAGCCCCAGTACAGCCTGGCAGAAGACTATATTTATACATATATATTATTACCAGCCTCAGCATGCATTAAGTACGTACATATTACTATCACTAGTCCAGCATATAGTGTATACAATACTTTACCACTATTAGCCTCAGTATGTGAGACATGCAGATAGTATTACTAGTTGAGACCGTTGTATTGTTGGGGTTGGACTACCTAGCATCCATGACCGCCCCAGGGTTGATAGCTGTATCGACTCGTCTGCCAGAGGACGAGGATACGTCGCTCTACGGAGTGGCATGCCGTCCCACAAGGGACGAAGATGGGATGCCAGTTTTCCCCATATTATGCCTTGGTCGGCTTTTACACACCCCTGTCGAGCAGATACGCCTGGGTGTTGATTCAGGAGTCCTCCGGACTCAGATGCAGTTATAGTCAGGGGCTCAGCGAGCCCAAGTGCCTACCCAGGGGACCGGCAGGATACTTACAGGGTTATAGGAGATGGGATGATCGGGGTAGGGGTGTAGATTCTGTGCTGGTTGTACCTCCGGGCTTATGGGGGTCGGGTAAGGTTTCTGCGTGCTATGTTATGTTATGATATGTTATACCGTATTACAGTAGATACGAGTAGATCGACAGTAGAATGATAAATCCTCAGGTATGACTCCTACTCCTTCCAGTATAATTAAGAAAAGGTATGACTTACATTATCAGACAGTTAATCTATTTCTTCCTACTTCAGTTTCATCAGTTACATTATTGATGTCAGATATTTCTTTCAGTTATTACTTTACATACTCAGTACCAGTGGTACTGACGCCCGGTGGGGCGCTGCATTACTTGCCTGCAGGTACTCATAGACGAGCAGGCGATACCACGTGATTCCTGTCAGCGATCGAGTATTCAGCTCCTGTCGTCCGGAGACTGAATTCCAGAGGCGTACTTCATTTTCTTTTGTTGTATAGTATGGGTAGGTCGGGGCCCTGTCCTGATCATTTCTATTGCTATTCCTAGAGGCTTGCAGTCTGTATGTTTCCCTATGGTCAGATGAGCCGGTCGCGCGAGGCTGTGCAGTTGTTAGCTGTTAGTACTTCTGTTTCTTTCATGTTGGCCGTGTGGGCCATAGTTTGCCAGTAGTGGTGACCTTGCTGGTCACGTAGCTTCCTAGTATTTCATGATTGAGTTATAGATAATTAGACAGCATGGTGGCCTTGTCGGCCCGCATAGGATTCCCTAAATTGATATGTTTCTGGTCAGCTGTTAGTACAGGTACAGAAGGCTATAGGCAAATGGGCCGGGGGGCTGTGTTTACAGCCATTATATAGCCCTTTGTTTCCAGAAATGTGAGTTAGAGCCAGCCAGGCACCAGATGTGCCCAGGCTTGGCAGTCCAGCAGTTCAGGTCCTAGTGGGGCACCAGGTTCCAGTCATACCCCCCAAGGCGGGGTCTGACAGTCCCTGTGAATTGCGGGGGACTTAGGGCAAGGAACTCTCGGACCCTCAAACTTCCAGGTCCTCCTAAAGATTCAGCAACCACTAGTACCACGGTCTGGCATTGAGTGGCCATCATCTGAGCTAGCATATAAATAGTGCTTCTAACCTCCTGATTTGATGGTATAGGTATAGGAACCACTGGGGTGGTGTTGACACGCCTGCTACCTTGGAGGACTCCTGGCGTGGCAGAGACTGCTGGTGGGTCCGAGATGAAGTCTCCCTATCGCCCTCAAATTAGACAGCCTCTGACTGAGGCACCCTGCTAGTGCCTTCTCCTGCCGTGGCGTCCAACTCTAGACCTATCGTGGTTTGTTGTGCGTCCAACATTTCATATGAAAATAACTAGAATAATATAAGCCTACGGATTTACCCTATACAACATAGCTCTACAGCACGACTGAAGAAAAAAGGAGGGTAACCACGCTATTATGCCCCGTAGCCTCCAGCCTATGGAATGTGGTGTATAACACACCCATAGATAAGACTCTACTAGACATGGCTTGTAGACTCCCTAGGATACAACCTGCTCTGATACGAAGTTTTTCACGCCCCACCTTGGGGGGAATGACTGGCACCTGATGCCATACTGAGATCTGAGCTGACCTGGCTGGGCTTATGCAGTCTTGGTGCTTATATGAACTAGATTTATAAGAACCATAAAGTACTTTCTTTTGAGTTCAAAATGAATCATTTAGAGCTCCCGCTCTTCAAATCAAGAAATCAACAAGCTATATCTTGGATGTAAACACAGCTTCCGGCTGACAAGGCCGCATAGCCACCTGTAAAAGGAAAATAGCTAACCAACCACAAGGCAATAAGGGGAATCTTATGCGGGCTGACAAGACCTTCATGTTGTCTAGTTATAACAAAATGAAAACAGGCAGTCACAACAAGCTATAGCTGACAAGGCTGCTAACTATTAACTAGACTAAGCCCCACACGACCATCACATGTGATAAAATATACACGGATCCCCCTCTCCGCCAACAACAACAACCAACAACAACGTAGAAACTGTAGCCTGCAAGCCTTTAGGAGTGGAACAATGGTTTGGACAGGGCCCCTACCTACCCAAAAGCTATACAACAAAATAACAAACCTCCTCTAACTATCAACTCTGGAGTAACAGAGCAAGCGGGACTGCGGACTCTTGATGGTGACTAGGAAAGTCCTAAACCGAGTCTATCCACACCTGCAGGCAAGTAATGCAGCATCCCAAAGATGGGCATTAATACAATATGTACCGAATATGTAAGGTAGTAATGAAATGACTTAATAATATTGATAATAAAACTGGAAACGATCCAATAGGAAGGATAAGGGATATAACCTAAATAGCCTCACAACCTGCTGTATAACTAACAATAAGTAATGCAAATAAGAACCTTACCTAGCCCTCATAAGCCCGGAAGGTATAATCAGCACAGAATAACACGCTTGGGACTTCCATAAGCCCTGGCGAGCACACTCTAATCTATATACCCCTAACATGGTCAATATGAGTCAACGGGAAGCTATAGCCAAACTACCGGTCCTCTGGGTCTACAACTGAGCCTGCTGGGCTCCTGTAGCTGTGTCTAAGTCTGGTGGACTCCTGTAACTGCACCCTAGGCACACAAGGCTTGAAGGAGGGTCAATGATGCCGATACGACATAAAAATAGAAGCGCATCCATGGATAGACTGTAATATGGCCCTTGGGCCTGAATATAGTCCCTTGGGACAATATATATCTCCTTGGAGCGATCCATATAGCCCCTTAGGTGATGACACAGCCAGTAACCTTGAGGTTGGTCGACTGAAGGCTATATAGGGTAAGATCAGTCTCAATCTAAATAGAAAATGCTAGTCTCAAATTAATGGTAGCAGCTAATCACAACATACATGCTTTTGGCTTTCTTACAAGGACATAAGTCATGTTACTATATGACAGGAATAACTTGCCAAAGGGATTAACCTTAACATACCTCGAATTCCGATTCTCTCTTAACCGAAGAGTTTCAACTTGTAACTGGCGGTCCCACTCAACTACATCCCTATGCTGAGAGAATAGGGCTATTTTAATACTAAATTTGGCAAAAAACGATATCTTTCAATAATAATAACAACTATAATTCAACTCTATTTAACTCGGCCGAAAACCCACAATTTCTCGAAAGTTTAGAAGGGAGAAATTCTTATCTATTGCCTATGGCCATTTAGGATTCAATTTGGAGTAATTTTGAAAACCTTTACTCGGCGAGGTTCTGGTATGCTGAGAGAATTTTCAAGAAATAACTCCTTAGAAATGTTTCCGATAGACCTAGAACTTGTTACCTAGAGTTAATTTGCATTTGGATGACATTTGATAGCGTAATTTAACAAAAATTTGATGAACTCCTGATGCCTTCTCTTTTTTGGGTCGTGGTTTTTTTTGAAAAAAATTTAAATTCACTTAAGGATGACTTATATAGGCACAGACGGTCGCAGGGGGGTGGTGCCCCATGCTGCCCATCGCACAAGAAGGATGGCGCGCCGCACTGCCCCTTGCTCAAGTAGGGCTGGCGCGTTGTGCGGGCCCTCGTGCTCTAGCCTCACCCGACCTTTCTAATTAGCTCAATGATGTCCTTGCTTGTCATGCCTCTGAGGCTGTTCCCTCATGCATTAAGCTTTCATTGCTCACTACAAACCCACGCACACGCACACTAGCCGCTAACATCCTATGGGTGTAACACCTAACATCCACTTCTTTATATAGCCCCTTAACAATAATCATAACTATTACAAGCCAAACAAAAGCAACCACATCCATCATCAACACTAAATAGTCCTATAAACCCTAACCCGAGGTCATCACATGAACTCATGGCTTTCTAGCCCCGTCCCATGAGTCTTGACCTTAGAACATCCCTAAGGAGTAGAAAATAATACTCATGTGAGGTGTTTGGAGAGTTACTTACATTGGAGGAAGGATGAGCGTTCAGGATTTCAAGTCTTGGAACTCAAAGGTTGTTCTTGACCTTCTTAGAGATAAGAAGATTATTTTTATGTTAGAATCATGAAAAAATTTCATGGATTTGTGTTGTAATGGGAGGGAGAATGCTTAACTAGCCTTATGAGGGTCGAAGAGAGCTTTTGGAACCGATAGGGTTGATCTTGAGCCAAAACAGTATAAAAAAATTTGTTTAAGGTGACTTTTAAAAGCCCTGAAACCCCATGTGATGCCCCAAGTAACGGGTGTCAGTCCTCCGATGGACCATAAACTTTCCTGTCACTTTTGGGTGGAAATACGCAGCTTCTGGTTAAGATTGACAGAGCCTGATAGTGCTCCACTAAATTTCTCATAACATTTTACTCCAAACCCCGATTGATGCAAGGTTAGATATGTCAAAAAGAAGACTCAAAGGGCTTCAATTTAAAGGTTAAGTCACCCAAATATTACTTCATAAGTTAGGGGTTATGATCGTTTGAAATTTATCCATGTAAAAGCTTTTATGAAAACTCAATCGATAAGAAGACTCTCAACTCAACTTTGTGCTAGAGGTTCCTTAGACCTTAATTCGCATCCAATGCACTTCTCACATTTAAGACTTGATATTAACACAAAATTTCCATAAATGTTTAGTCATTTTTGGGTCTATCTACATACCTATATGGCTTCAAACTTAGTCTGAAAGTCTGAGGCGTTATATTATCTCCTCCTTGAGATTATTCATCCTTGAATGAAGACTAATTAAACACAAAAGATAGGGAAAGAGTTGTGGCCCCAATACTAAATGTTAAACACTTAATATTGATGGAGTGATTGACTCCAGACTTAGTTATATACATCTAAACTGATTTCATGAACATGCATGCATACTAAGACATGAGAATAACTAAGGGACATGAAACTGAGTGCAATATGAAGGAGGAAACTATTATCTCATGCTGGAAATGAGCTGGAAGGAAAGAGGTGAGGGAATTGAGGTCTTCATATTTGTTTTTGGCTTTCATGTAGCCCCCTACTACAAGCTGACTCCTCCAAAAGGGATTTGGTCATCATATATGTTTTTGGCTTCCCATATAGCCCTCACTACAAGCTGACTCCTCCAAAAGGACTTTCACTGAACGACCTCATTACTCCTCAGGTATACAACTTCTTGTATTTATCATAAAAATGACTCAACTTCGAACTCTAATCAAGGAGTTACTAGCCACACCATACTATGATCCACCCATACATCACCATATCATTCAAGCCTATCAGTTATAATTATCCCCTGGCTCTTCTATAGCTTATACTATCCAAGAATTTCCCTATCTCCCTAGTATGGCTAAAATTTGCACTTTAGGAACTTCTGCATACTGGGCACCTAAGGCATGAGTAGAGAGTTAGTATGAATGTACACACTATAATCATCATTTATGTCATGGGTGAACATACACAGGGTTTAGAGTAAGGAAATAGTAAGCATGAATCATTCAAGAACTCTAAATAGAGCACATACATAAGGTAGCATGGTCTACTGAGTCGTTAAGGAATATTCTAAGGACTGATTTCATAGAGTTGCACATACTGGGAGGCATGAATTTACATATGTAATTGGTTTCATGACATGAGGCTGAGATTCGTGGAATCATGGAGTAAGACTGGGATTGCTATCAGAAATGGTTGCTTCTTATTTTGAAAATCTAAGTACGGGCATGGGCATAGAGTACTTGTGTCTTGTACATGCTCATGGAATGATTACATACAACATGACTAGAGTGCTATGTTGACTGAAGTACAAGAGAAACCGCTGAATAAGAATGGATCGAACTCCCATAGTTACTGCTCTTAAACCTTTCACAATTGGAAACTCAAGAGTTGTCTTGGTCCTTCACCTTGTTACCTCCCCCTTATCTTAATAATAATCATTCTAAGGACCTTGAATCCTTTCTTAAAACTAGGCTAACATCACTAACTCTTAACATTCCATATGTTTAAAAAGCTATCACCGAAGGTTTCATACTTATAACCATTCCATATTACCCCCGGGTTAAATCTCATACTAGAATACTAAAAGGGATGTCATACCTTATACTGTGGCTCTTAGGCCTAACACATGCAAGGATCAATCATGAAAATCTCATAACATACCTGTGACTACTCCTGGTGAGTTTCTTCAATCTTAGCATGATGACTGGGCGTAGAAGTGATCCTAATATGGTACACTACCTGTACTAGCTGATATGCCCTACTGAGGTGGGCAAGTTGCCGAAGATACTGAAGAGGAGGCTAGAGCTCTACCTTCTCCTCATTTGGCTACTGGGCAATATTTGAGCTTATAGCCCGGCTTGCCGCACCAGGATCAAGCATCTGAACTAGCCATGCATTCTCTTAGGTAGTTCTTTCTATAACTCTTGCAAACTGGATATGTAACTATAACACCCCAAAAATTCCAATGATCAAGACCTAGACTTGTGGCAGAATCAGCAGAAAAATCAGTACTTTTCCTCAGAATGACCCATCGTACGAGTCGTAGTATGAAGTGACGGGCCGTGGGAGTAGTCGTGGTAAGCAACACTTCCTCCTAGCCTAGTGATGACGACTCGTGGTACAAGTCGTAAGAGGTAGTGATGAGTCATGGTGTCATTCACCTTGAGGAAGCACAAAAATAGACGGAAGGTGTATTGGCCCATACCATGAGTCATGGTTGGATGGTACAACTCATGGTTAGGGGTTGTGGTTTGGATCTGCTAAGGGAAAGCCAATAGTGAGTCATGGTATGACTCATTGTAGGAAACAATGAGTTGTGATGAGTGCCTTTGGTTTGAGAATCATAGAACCAGAAAATAAGAATGGCAAGTAATGAAAGGAAACCATGAGTCGGGGTAAGGTGGTACGACTCGTGGTGACTGGTAGTCAATGTTTTAATTACGTTTTTCCAGGGACATTTTCGTAACTTCCTAATCTTTTACCCCAAAGTGACGTAGTTTTATGTTTCTTAAAGAGTGTAATAAGGGGTTTAACCTAGCCTAAGTTATTATCTTTCAAACAATACTATATTAAATGTTCTCTCAAGATCAAGGCTAGGGTTCTCCATCAAATCTCTTCAAATCTTTCTTGGGTTTTGAAGACAAGTTTAGGAGTCAATTATCCAAGTATGTAGGGTTATGAATGGGGGAAATTCTTCTTCCATCATGCCCAATTTCATACTTACTCTATGATTTCAAGTCTCTAAGCATATTATGCTGAAATTCTAGGGTTTAACCCAACTCCATGCAATTATTCGTGATATCTCTATGGGTTCAATCTTCTCATGTTCCAATTGATAAAATATAGTTATTTGGTCAAATTTTACCCTAAAATTCCTCGTGAATTGATGATTTCAAGCCTATGATTATTTTTCCCTAATATTCATGATTTATGAACTTCCATCATATGAACTTATTGTTTTAAGTATGATGAATTATTAAAGTATGCATTAATGTTTACGAATTCTTAAACCTATGATTCCATGATTTTGAGATATGAAGTATTTTTCATGTATGATTTCAAGTTTTGGGAAAACCCATATAAAGTCAAGTTTTTGTATCAGCGCCAATTGTGGCACTATCTCTGATGTTGGGCATATTTCTATGCTAATTTGCCATGTTTTTGCCCATCTTTTACCTTGTTTTGAGTTCATAATCCTCGGAAAATGCATAAATTCATGTGTTTGTGTGTTTTGTAAGCTAACAAATGATTTTAGTTTTTTTGAGCAGGAAACCAATAAAAAAGGACCCAAATTAGTCCAAGATGTGAAGATTTGAGAATGTGAGAAGAAGGACCCAAGACTACAACTAGCACCGAGCGCCAGGTCCCAAACTTCAAAGAATTTTGCATCAAAGCTGGGGCTATGGCTGGCACCAGGCACTAGGTTCTAAATGTCAGAAGATGTTTCATTCAACACCTTGGTGAGATAAGAGGCGCGGAGCCCTAAAACATTTAAGACTTAGAGAAATTTCCCAAAATTCTGGTGCTATGGATGGGGCTAGGCACTAGAGAGGTTCTAGAGACAAGAAATTTGACTAACACTCAGAGGCTATGAGTGGCGTGGGGCGCCCGAATGATCTAGAAGTATTGAAATTTGGCTAAATCCTTGGCGATATGGATGGGGTTAGGCGCCCGGAGCTAAATTTTAGAGGAAACTTTAGCCCAACTTCGGGCTATAGTGGGGGTAGCACGCCAAACCCATTCCAAGATGAAATCTACCGATTTCAAAGCAAGTATTTGAGGGCAGAAGTGCCATTTGAAGGCTCAACTATAAATATAGCTTCTAGGTCATTTGTTATGATTCTTTGGATCACTTTAACACTACGTATTTCATTTGTGGAGGGTTGTAACACAACTTGATAGGAGAAACAAGTTTCTACTTAGTTTTTTTCTTTTGTTTTTTATTTTACTTTGAATGATGATGATTAAATCTTTGTGTTTCCATTTGTCTATGAGTGGCTAAACTCATACTCTAGGGTTTTGGCTATGGTGGATGGTTGAAGTTTGAAAGACTGATTTATGCTAGTTTTGATTCATCTTTAACAGTTGTTTATATTTATTTGTTATAATTTCTTATTTACTAGATTGATCACCTTGTAAGTAAATGTGTTAGTTTTAAGTTGAACATGGAAAAGGGAACCAAAAGGGTTAAAGGTAAATATAAAATAGGAATTCAAAGAACCTTGAACCCATTGATGAGAAGATAGAACTTGTTGTTGAGAATAAGGATATACCCTTCAACCCCGTTTAGGTGAAATACAAGTAGGCATAACCATCGTTTCTTTTTTCTCCTGCGACCATAGGGATATAGGCATTAGGATTCATGAGATAGTTCTTAGATGCTCAGGAGAGTGGCAAGGAATGGGATAGTATCTTGCAATGAGCAACCATAGGGAGAATCGTTATAGCGTAATCACGTCTTGAAAACTCAACTTAAAGCAAATTGTCATTTCCCTAGATTATCTTAAGTAAACCAAGTTTGCAACTGTACTTAGTTAATTTCATATTTAAAGTTTTAGTAGTTTAATTATCTAAACCATTCACCATTTCAAGAGTTTGATAGAATAGTGAAATAAAGAAGTAATCTTAAACGATTTAGCTAACAAGATTGATAATCGAGACTTCTACTCCTATATTACTGGACGACCACTTGCACTTGCATGCGCTTGGGCGCCATCAAGTTTTTGGAACCATTTTTGGGGAATTGAATATTCTTTGATTGTTTGTAGGTTAGGATTTTATTCCGCTATCCTATATTTTATGTTTGTTTCTTGATTTTTTTAAGTTTACAGGGTTGTGTGCTTAATGTATGCCAAGTACAAGAAGTCAAGAATCACTTTTGGCTTCTTTTGATTCTAAAATTAAGAGAACCTTTCGAAGGTTAATCATGAAGAATATCAAGAAGGCATAGGGCAACAATCAGGAGAGAGTTCCAGTGTTGAACTTGGCTAGGCTGAACTTAGAGAATGCTTCTAAAGCGATCATCAAGCCAGCCACCACCGGAAACTTCAACTTGAAGGAAGGGACCATGTGATTGGTCCAAAACATTTTCCAATATCAGGGTAAGTCGCACGAGGACCCCTATAGGCATTTGATGTTGTTCGTGGAGTTGAGTTCGAATTTCAACTACCAAAACGTGTTAGATGAATATGTTAAACTGACATTTTTTTCGTTCTCACTGATTGGTGAAGCCGAGTGGCTTCAAAATGAGCCAGCAGGTTCCGTCACCGTGTGGGAGGCTCTTTTCAACAAATTTATCAATAGGTTTTTCTTTTCGAGGAGAACTAAGGAGTTGAGAGGGAAGATCTTTTGGTTTGTGCAGAAAGATGGTGAAACCTTAACTCAGGAGTGGGAACATTACAAGGGTTATTTGAGAGATTGTCCACACCACATACATCCTAAGGAGAAATTAGGCATAACTGTATAGAGGGTCTGAAACTCGAGTCAAAGATCTTGCTTGAGGAAACCACACAAGGATAGATCTTGTCCAAGAGTTGATCAAATAGAGGCTTTTTTAAACCTAATGTCGGCAAGGAGTCAAGATTATCAAGACTCGGGTAGAGGATTCACAACAGCTAAAGTGCGAAAGAAGCTCGAGGTAGATGGTGTTGCAACAACCAGAGAAGACATTAGCCAGCTGGTGAATGTGATTAGCAAGCTTGTGACCATACTAGCAGGAAGCCAAGTACAATGTGTACATCAGGTTTAGACTCCACCACCATCATGTGAAGCATGTAGAAAAGGCCATGCATAATCTGGTTGTCCACTAAACCTTGAATTTGTATATTTTATTGGAAAACAAGGTTGTGGTGGAGGTTTTCCAAGTAATAGTTATATCTAAGGGTACCAGAATGTAGCCAATCCCTCATGGGGAGGGAATCAGAACTTCCAAAGGCCCCAGAATAATTATACAAGGCCTTAGGGCTAGCAACCAAGCAGTTCCCCTGAGGAAACAATGAACCAGTGGATGGTTGAGTAAACTCAGGTGGTTATTGAGATGCAGAAGTCAATCCACGAGCTTGAGAGACGATTGGGGCAATTCATGTTGCAACATACTAACAGACCGCAAAGGACACTTCCGAGTGGCACTAAGAAGAATCCCAAGGAAAATATGAGTGCAATCTCTTTGTGAAGTGGTAAAGAGCTGGGTGAGGTGATCCCTAGAGAAAAGGAAGTTAATGATGAGCAGGTTGTGAAGTCCAAGAGTGAGATCGGTGAGTCAAGAAACTCACAAACAAAAATTGTAGTAGCAAGATCACCTCCCCCATTTCCATAAAGGTTTAAGAAGCAGAAGGAGGACTCAGCCTGCCAGAAATATCTTGATGTGTTGAAGCAGGTATATGTTAATTTACAATTAGTGGAGTTTTTGCAAGCAGTTCCAATATATGCTAAGTACCTAAAGAACATTGTGTCCAATAAGAGGAGGTTAGTGAAGTTTGAAACTGTGGATCTCACGCAATACTATAGTTCTCGAGTTCAAAAAAAAATTCCTAAAAAGCTGAAGGACCTCGGGAGCTTCACTTTTTTCAGTGGTGATTGGAAATAAGGAAGTAGGTTCTGCGTTGTGTGACTTGGGTGCAAGAATTAATCTGATGCCTACGTCCCTATTCAGAACTTTGGGTTTAGGTGAACCACGTCCTACCAAAATAACTTTGCAGCTTGTAGACTGATCTCTTTCCTATCCTGATGGAATAATAGAGGACGTCTTAATAAATATGGGACCTTTTATCCTACCGTGGACTTCATAATCCTAGATTATGAAGCAGATATAGCAGTTCACCTTATTTTAAGGAGAGGAGTTTTAGCTTTGTTGATGCTGTCATACAGGTAATATCGGACAAGATGTCTATGAGGGTGGATGGTCAGGAAATAGTTTTTGAGGTGTTTAGAGCAACAAGGATGCCTCCTCATTATGAGGAATTCAGAGTTAAGTCGATGGTACATCCTGGAGGGTGCAATCAGTTAGTTGAGCAGCATGGGATGCATGAGAGTTTATCAGATTATCGGTTTGGTCAATGTTTCACTCAAATGAATGAGTGAAAGTGATCATAGTCGTTCCGCGATGTTAAATCAGGAGCTGCATAGGAGAAAAACCTACGAATGTCGTGCCACGAATATAACTAAGGCACTTGGTAGGAGGCAACCCATCTTTCTAATATTTTTTAAAACTTCTTCTTTGATTTGTAGAGACGAACAGAGCTTTGGAGGCAAAAACAGTTGGGAAAATGAGCTAAAAATATTAAAGTCTGGGGTAAGATAATTGGCATGGGGTGCTAGGTGTTAAACTCCAACAGAAAAAAAATCTATTAGGTTGGTGCTACGGGTGGCGCGTCGCGCCAGCTCCAGGCCTCAAAGAAATTTTTTTTCAAAGTATGTGGGGCTATAGAGGGGGCGGTGCGCCAGTGGTGTTGTGGTAAAAAAATTCTTTGGTCAAATGGGTCAATATTGATCCAAATACCTTTAAATTACCAAAAACGCATTCCCTACACCTTTATTTAAAGTTCCCATTCATCCGTTTTCACTTAAAGCTAAAAAATAAAAAGCCAAAAATTCTCTCTCATCTCCCTTAACCCGTAACTCCCTTCCCCTTTTCCCTCCAATGTTGTCTTCTCCAAGGTCTAGTAAAGTTCATTTCTCTCCAACTCTAGCAAGTATTTCTCTTCTCTCTTGCTTAAGTAATGTTAAAAGCATGCTCCCACATCCTTCTTCCCTAAGATTAAAGACCCAAATCTCCATTGTTGGTGAAAAAAATAAGTTTCATATTGTGGGTTTCATGAGATTTAATTTCTTAAATTCTTCAATGATAATGTGCTATCCTTGTTGGATTAAATTATTCTTGGTTGAACATAGTGATTTGAAGTTGTGGGGATGAATGTGGATGGTGAATTGGAATTTATTGATTTGGTGAGCAGATGCATTGATTGAAGAGAGAGAAGAGAGTACATAGTTTTTAAATTCTTGAATACGAGGAATCTTGAGTTGTTGACAATTCATGTCAATTCATTATGGATGGTAGTAAATTGGTTGTTGGTTGTTGAATGAACTTAATATAGCTACTTCCATGTATGAGTATTTGAATTATGAATTGAAGGAGAGAAAATGAGATGGATGGCCAAAGTGAGGCATTCTTGGAAAGCTAAAAGCTAAGGGATAGTTGAAAAACAATTTGATGAACTTAGTTTTAGTGTAGATTTAGTGAATGAATTAGAATTTTTGATATTTGATGATAATGGGAAAAGTCTTGAGTACCCTATTAGACAAAGTCTCACCAGTATGCTAGAGAATTAAGTGTGGGGTCAATTTTGCACCTTTAACACCTAATTATTTAGCTTTGTTATTCACTAACTAATCTTGTAAAGTTCTTGATTTTTGATTGGCAAGTTCATGGCATCGAAGGGAAAGGAAATGGTGATTGCCAACTCAAGCCTCAAAAGGCTTTGAAAAGGAACAAAGGGAGCTAGTTCATCAGCATCCAAGACTAGCCCAGCTAGACTTCTTGGAACAAAGTCAATAGAGCCTCATGGACTTACATGGTTCAACATACAAAAGGAGGCCAAGTATGCTCCTGAAAATTGGATTAACGAGGGGCACTGTCACGACCTGAGCGTACATTCGGATCGTAGACACGGGACAAGGGACCCTAAGAGACCCCAAGTCAACCCATGACATAAGCATTCACTAACTCATTCAATAAACATGAAGAAACATACTCATAAACTCAGCAGAAATCTAACGTGACATAACAATAGAAAGAACGACTGAAGCTGAATACATGCCTAAGTCCGATAAGCCTCTAATTTGGACGAGCTGATGGGACAACGCCCCCAACTAGCTCAACAATACTGAAACTGATATATCCAAGATAACTGAAAGTCTAGTCCTCGAAAGATGAGGACTCACTAACCAAGCAGGTGGTAATTCTGATAAGCGGCTACGAACGAGGCTGAACCTGTGATACGGATCCTGCATCATGAAACGATGCAGCATAAAAGGTATGCAGTCAGTACGTGGAATGTACCGACTATGCAAGGTAAGTAAAACTGCTTTGATAACATCAATCATTTAATACCATTCATACGTATAATAAGCTTTTTAGAGTAAGTAGAAGACCATATGCATTCATTCTGAAATCGTACTCTTATCATAACGTGTTCATGCATGGCTTTAGAACCTCACAACTAACTCGAATGACTCAAAGCTAACACATAACATTTATATTAGAAGCTGAACAATGAGTCAAAAACCTTTCTTCTTGAACATGCATGCATAAGATAATTATCATGAGTAATGGATATGCAAGTTCGAATGCTATAGATAGTGGGAGACTCGTCACTTAACCGACATACCACAATAGAGCTTACGTGGTCCCGACTATTATACTCAAGTGGGCAGAGCTGTCCAAAACCTTTCCAAGGATAGAGATGCTACCATGATATTGAGTCAAGCTGAAAGGGGCCGTTGGTGTCGGGGATAACTCACAAGGGAGGTCCCAATAATATAATTGAATCAACCTACATTAGCGCGAGTTTTGGGGCGTAGGGTTATCGACCCTTAGCCCGCTCGGTGCTAGACTATTCTCCCAAAACATGCAATGCTCTACATCGTATAAATACGAAGCTCAACATCGTCTAGTGACGAAGCTCAACATGAATTCATGCATAAACTCAACATCGTATGAAATAAAGCTCAACATTGTCTGTTGACAAAGCTCATTATGAAATCATGCATTTACTAGACATCAAATAAATATGAAGCTCAACAATGTCATTTCAACAAAGTTAAGAATAAAATCATTCTTAGACTCAACATCATGTGAAATGAAGAGTAATGACAAGATACATCTCAATTATGAATTCATGCATATGAGAAGCTTTACTTTGACACATACCACAAGCTCAAAGAATAGTGGGAGACCTTACTCCAAAATCATGTGGTAAGCCTACTTTAGAAATAACATTTCATCATCATCAATATAACGGCCTTTCCCAAAACCTTATCATGCTTGAACTCATACAATTAATTTTAAAACATTATGATTTGGGAGATTTCACTCAAAAATGAGGTAATAAAGTCAGTTCAAGAAAACTCATCAGTCATACTCATCATTGGGCACTACCCAAAGCTTCATCATACTTGGGTCTATTTAATCTTTTTTGAAAGCATCATCAAAATCATGAGTAAGGTGGAAAACATGCCTTTCATCATCTACTCCATAATCATCACATTCTATATGAACTATCCACACATGGTCATTTTAGATTCAATTTTGGAAAGACAATTTTGTAAAGGAAATTAAGTTAGAATCCGCCCAAGCTCAGTAAATCCCCAATATCAACTAAATTTAATCGTACCCATGAGTAGAGATACAAGAATCATACAATTGAATGAAAACCCATACTTGATCATCACAAACCAATCACAAATTAATAAGGAATGGGCATGGGTGTGGAAGGAAGCACCCACTCATAGCCTTACATACCTAGGATTGAAGAATTTTAACTCTTACTAATTGCCTAGCTGAGATTCCCCTTGAAGACCTTGAGAATTTACCTTGATTCTTCCCTTCAAGCCTCAAACCTTGCATGCATGAGAAAAATTGCGTAAGATAGGTTTTTCTCTGCTAAAAATCCTTTATTACGTTCTTGAAACGACGTAGTATAGGCCCTTAAAACTTAGAAATTACGGAAAAGCCCTCACTAAATTCTCTAAAAATAACTGTCGGGGGACTCTAACGGACAAACTGACGACTCGTCACTTAGGCTCACGATCCGTGGGTTCTCCCGTTAAGTTCACTGGATAATTGATCTGTCGGGGCTCCTAACGAGCGACATGACAACTCGTCCCCAAAGACCACGACTCGTGGTGGTTGACCATGAGTCATTACGTCTCCCGTGGGGACCTCGAGTCCCTCATTCTCCCAGGACTTCCCAGAGTCACTTAACGACTTGTGGGTTCCCCTAACAAGTCTTCTAACGACCCATCCTGCACTGCTGCAGCATTTTTCCTGTGTTTCTCCGTTTCAACTTTCGGGTCTATTTCTTGAATTCTCGGGGTATAACAATAACTCCCCCTTGGGGACATTCGTCCCTGAATGTTAGAAACAAGTAGAAAGAAGAAACATGAAATTATCATATTCCAATACTGATTATTTTAACCGAGATCTCACGGAAAGACAACATCCGAAAAGAACCATACAGCTGAACTAAATTCAGACATCAAATACATTTATCATAACATAATTCAAACTTTCGCACATGAACTGAACATTGAAACTGTTTAGAGAATTAGGGCAAAAGCTAATACCTCATGTCGGAACTAAGACAGTAGAGAACAAATGTGGGTATCTAGCCATCATGTCCGCTTCGACAGGCTCCCTTAACCTGCTGATTCCTCCATAAAACATTAACTGAAGCTACCTCTTTTTTCCTTAACCTCTGAACTTGTCGATCTAAAATTTCAACTGGAATTTCTTCATAACCGTGGTTGTCTTTCACACCAACGCTGTCTACCAGAACCACCAAGGCTGGATCACCCAAGCACTTCTTCAAAAGAGATACATAGAACACGGGATGAAATGAAGCCAATTCTGAAGGCAAGTCCAAGTCATGCGCCACCTTCCCAACTCTTCTCACAACCCTATAGGGGCCAACATAGCGGGGACTGAGTTTACCTTTCTTTCCGAACCGCATGACTCCCTTCATGGGAGATACCTTTAGAAACACCCAGTCGTCCACATCAATCTCCAATTCTTTTCTCCTCACATCAGCATATGATTTCTGATGACTCTGAGTAGTTTTCAGTCGGTCCCTTATCAACTGCACCTTCACCATCACCTCATGAACCGAATCTGGTCCCACCATAGCTGCCTCACCAACCTCGAACCTTCCGATGGGAGATCTGCACCTCGCCCGCAGAGAGCCTCGAACGTTGCCATCTGGATACTAGAAGGGTAACTATAATTATAAGTAAACTTGATCAAGGGAAAATGATCATGTCAACTACCTTTAAAATTCATAACACATTCCCTCAACATATCCTCAAAAGTCTGAATGGTTCATTCTTCTTGGCCTTCTGTCTGAGGATGAAAAGTTGTGCTTAGCTTAACCTGAGTCCCGAGCCCCTTTTAAAATGATAGCCAGAATTGAGAAGTAAATTGAGTACCTCGGTCCCGAATAATTGACAAGGGAACTCCATGAAGCCGAACCAACTCCTGAATATACAACTTAGCGTAATCGTCTGCTGAATCCATGGTCTTGACCGGTAAAAAGTGTAAAGCCTTGGTAAACCTGTCCACCACTACCCAAATGGAGTCGTATTGCCGGCAAGTACGAGGTAGACTTGTAATGAAGTCCATATTGATTTCTTCCCACTTCCAAGTGGAGATGGTAATATCCTAAAGTACACCTCCAGGTCTTTGATGCTCGACTTTCACTTGCTGACAGTTTGGACATTTTTCTACGAACTCCACATTATCCTTCTTCATACCATCCCCCCTATAGATTTCTCGTAAATCCCGATACATTTTTGTGGATCCTGGATGAATAGAATATTTGGTACCATGTGCCTCATGCAATATCCAAACTCTCAAATTATCAACATCCGAAACACATAGTTGACCTTGTATCGTAGAACACCATCTCCTCCTTGGGAGAAGACCTCTACCTTTTGACTCTACGCTGCCTCCATCAGCTTCCTCAATATTAGATCCTCATCTTTCCTGGATTTAACATTAACTACCAAGGATGATTCTAACCCGTTATGCACAACAACACTGCCATCGGTCGTGTCGATCAATCTAACTCCCAGCTTTGCAAGCCGGTGAACATCTTTCACCAATTCCTTCTTCCCCTCATCCACATGGGACACACTCTCCATTGAGAGCCTACTAAGCTCATTCACAACCACATTAGTCTTGCCCTTGTGGTAGAGGATGCTCATTTCATAATCCTTAAGTAACTCCAACCACCTTCTTGGCCGAAGATTTAGATCTTTTTGTGTGAACACATATTGCAAGCTCTTGTGATCCGTAAATACATCCACGTGGATCCTATACAAGTAATTCCTCCATTTCTTCAACGCAAACACCACCGCGGCCAATTCAAAATCATGGGTCGAGTAATTCTTCTCATGCACCTTTATCTGCCGAGAGGCATAAGCTATCACCCTCCCACACTGCATCAACACACACTCAAGTCCAGCTTTGGACGCATCACAATACACCACGAAACCATCATTACCCTCGGGTTGGGTCAACACTGCTGCCGAAGTAAGTTGAGCATTACACTCTTGGAAGCTTTTCTCACAAGCCTCTGACCACTGAAACTTCACCTTCTTCTAAGTCAACTAGGTCAAAGGCGCTGCAATGGATGAGAAACCCTCCACAAACCACCGATAGTAGCCAGCTAAGACTAAGAAACTCTGAATTTTCGTAGGATTCACCGGTCTGAGCCAATTTTTCACTGCCTCGATTTTCTGCGAATCTACTTTTATGCCTTCACTAGACACCACATGGCCCAAGAATGCCACAGAGTCCAAGCAAAACTCACACTTGCTGAAATTTGTACACAATTGGAGATCCTTGAGGGTCTGAAGCACTACTCTTAGGTGAGCGGCATGCCCCTCTCTCTCCGAGAGTATACCAAGATGTCATCAATGAACACGATCACGAACATGTCCAAATATGGATTGAACACTCTGTTCATCAGGTCCATAAAAGTTGCAGGAGCATTCATCAGTCCAAAAGACATAAATACAAACTCGTAATGACCATACAGTGTCCTGAATGCTTTCTTTGGGATATCACTCTCCCGAACTCTGAGGTGATGATACCCAGATCTGAGATCTATCTTCGATAAATACTTAGCACCCTGTAGCTAATCGAACAAATCATCAATCCTGGGTAAGGGATACCTTTTCTTGACAGTGACTTTGTTCAATTATCGACAATCAATACACATACAAAGGGAACTATCTTTCTTCTAAATAAATAATACGAGTGCTCCCCATAGAGGTTGGCTCAATCTAATGAAACCCTTATCTAGAAAATCCTTTAACTGATCCTTCAACTCTTTTAGCTCGGCTGCAGCAATCCTGTAGGGAGGAATAGATATAGGCTGCATATTGGGAAGGAGGTCAATACTGAAGTCAATCTCCCGCTCGGGAGGAATACCTGGCAAATCATCAGGGAAGACCTCTGGATACTCACGTACTATTGGTACAGACTGGATAGTCGGGGTTTCGGACTCCATGTCCTTAACCCTAACTAGATGGTACAAACAACCCTTAGAAATTATCTTCATGTCCGTAAGGTAGGAAATAAATCGACCTATAAGCACAACTAAACTACCCTCCCATTCTAAGACAAGCTCACGTAGAAATCTAAACTCTACTGACGAGGTCCTACAATTAACTGAAGCATAATAAGCATACAACCAATCCATGCCGAGAATAATATCAAAATAGGTCATGGCTAACTCTATCAAATCTGCTGAAGTGACCTTATGAATAACCAAGACCGGGCAATTTCTATACACTCGTCTAGCTATAACTGAGTCACCTACTGGAGTAGAAACTGAGAAGGATTCCGACAAGACATCAGGACTGACTCCGAGGCTACTGGCTACATAAGGTGTCACAAAGGACAGGGTGGCCCTTGGATTTAACAATGCATAAACATCAACATGAAAGACTTGTAACATACCAGTAACCATGTCCGAGGGGACCTCCTACTCCTGACGGGATGCTAGGGCATAGAATCTGTTCTGGCGCTAACCGCCAGCTGCACTGGTAGATGCCCCCTGATGTGCTGAGCGAGAGGGTGGGGCTGCTGAGCTAGAAGCTAGGCCACGGCTCCCAACCTGATCCTGTCTAGCTGTTGGACAATCTCTAAGCATGTGTCCGGGTTTCCTGCACCCGAAACACGCACCCAAACCTACCAAGCACTGGCCTGTATGCCCTCGGCCATATCTGCGATAAGATGGAACAGCTGAATCTGCGGGCCTGCTGCTCTGACCCCTAGAGCCTGATGCTCTCTCTCTCTGATCACGACTAGGCCGAGATGGAACACTCAAGGCTGATGAAGCTAGGGCAGATGATCTCTGGTGGGCTTGTTGATGGTGCCCACCGCCGGACCCCTGCTGGGAGAATATATGGCCCTCTGTCCTGGCCCTCTTGGCCTCTCTCTCTCTCGAATGTGCCGCCTCCATCTGTTGGGCGTACAACACAATCCGAGGGAAGTTCATATCCTAATGGAGCATAGCAATCCTGCATTCCTTATCCAAGTAACCTGCTATCCCATGCACAAACCTGCTCACTCACGCCCTCTGGTCAACCACTAACTCAAGAGCATATTTCGATAGACGGGTGAAATCAAGGGAATACTCTAGTACTATCGTCCTTCCTTGCTTTAGATTTACAAACTCAACTGCCTTCAGCTCCCTCGGCTCTCAAGGGAAGAACGATTCAGGAATGCAACATGGAATTCTTCCCAAGTGATCGGACCTGCTCCAACGACCCTACTATCCTTCCATTGACTGAACCAGATATGTGCAACACCCTTCAACTGATAGGAGGACAACTTTGCGCACTCAAAACTACACACCCCCATGACCTGGGTAATCTTGATAACCTCATCCACGAACTCATTTGGGTCTTCATCTACCTTGGACCTAAGAAATTCCAGCTGGTTCATCCTCAAGAAGTCCCTGACTCGAGCCGTCACTGCACTTCCATTCTGCGAAACATGCGCAACAACCTGCTGATTGACCTGAGCGGTCAAGGCATGCTCAAGCATCTGGATAGCGGTCCGAAACTTAGCGTGGGCAGCTGGCTCTGATGCTTGAGGCTCCTGAACCGGTGGGACCTGTTAATTCCCATGACCCATTCCATCCTCGTGGCCTTCACCGTCTCCATTTCTCCTTCCATTCATCCTTCAAAGGAGCCATGATTCTGCAATAACGAATAGCATAAATTAGAGGGATAGAAAGACTCTTCATCACACGACATATATCATGAAAGATGGGAATATTTCCTAGAACATTTTGTAGCCTCTTCTTCATAAGTGTGGCGCACTTCACACTTATGAAAAAGACTCTACTTAACGCGGCTTTCAGACTCCCTAGAACACTTCAAACCTATGGCTCTGATACCAAGTTTGTCATGACTCGAGCATAGACCCAGATCATAGACACGGGACAAGGGACCCTAAGAGACCCCAAGTCAACCCATGGCATAAGCATTCACTAACTCATTCAATAAACATGAATAAACATACTCATAAACTCAGCGGAAATCTAACGTGACATAACAATAGAAAGAACGACTGAAGCTGAATACATGCCTAAGTCCGATAAGCCTCTAATTTGGACGAGCTGATAGGACAACGCCCACAACTAGCTCAACAATACTGAAACTTAAAATACATCCAAGATAATTGAAAGTCTAGTATTCGAAAGATGAGGACTCACTAACCAAGCATGTGGTAATTTTGAGAAGCGGCTATGAACAGGGCTGAACCTGTGATACAGATCCTGCATCACGAAACGATGCAGCATAGTAGGTATGCAGTCAGTCGTGGAATGTACCGACTATGAAAGGTAAGTAAAACCGCTTTGATAACATCAATCATTTAAAACCATTCATACATATAATAAGCTTTTAAGAGTAAGTAGAAGACCAGATGCATTCATTCTGAAATCGTACTCTTATCATAACGTGTTTATGCATGGCTTTAGAACCTCATAACTAACTCGAATGACTCAAAGCTAACACATAACATTTATATCAGAAGCTGAACAATGAGTCAAACCTTTCTTGTTGAACATGCATGCATAAGATAATTATCATGAGTAATGGATATGCAAATTCGAATGATATAGATAGTGGGAGACTCGTCACTTAACTGACATACCACGATAGAGCTTACATGGTCCCGACTATTACACTCAAGGGGGCAGAGCAATCCAAAACCTTTTCAGGGCTAGGGACACTACCATGGATATCAATATCAACCTAAAAGGGGTCGTTCGGGTCGGGGATAGCTCACAAGGGAGGTCCCAATAATATAATAAAATCAACCTACGTTGGCACGTAGTTTTGGGGCATAGGGTTATCGACCCTTAGCCCACTCGGTGCTAGACTATTCTCCCAAAACATGCAATGCTCTACATCGTATAAATACGAAGCTCAACATCGTCTAGTGATGTAGCTCAACATGAATTAATGCATAAACTCAACATCGTATGAAGCAAAGCTCAACATTGTCTATTGAGAAAGCTCATTATTAAATCATGCATTTACTAGACATCATACATATATGAAGCTCAACAATGTCATCTCAACAAAGCTTAGAATGAATCATGCTTAGACTTAACATCATATGAAATGAAGCTTGATGACAACATACATCTCAATTACGAATTAATGCATATGAGAAGCTTTACTTTGACACATAGCACAAGCTCAAAGAATAGTGGGAGACCTTACTCCAAAATCATGTGGTAAGCCTACTTTAGAAATATCATTTCATCATCATCATCAATATAAGGGCCTTTCCCAAAACCTTATCATGCTTGAACTTATACAATTCATTTTAAAACATTATGATTTGGGATATTTTACTCCAAAATGAGGTAATAAAGTCAGTTCAAGAAAAATCATCAAAATCATGAGTAAGGTGGGAAACATGCCTTTCATCATCTACTCCATCATCATCACATTCTATATGAACTATCCACACATGGGCATTTTAGATTCAATTTTAGAAAGACAATTTTGTAAAAGAAATTAAGTTAGAATCCGCCCAAGCTCAGTAAATCCCCAATATCAACTCAATTTAATCATACCCATGAGTAGAGATACAAGAATCATACAATTGAATGGAAATTCATACTTGATCATCACAAACCAATCACAAATTGATAGGGAATGGGCATGGGTGTGGAAAGAAGCACCCATTCATAGCCTTACATACTTGGGATTGAAGAATTCTAACTCTTCCTAATTGCCCAGCTGAGATTCCCCTTGAAGACCTTGAGAATGCACCTTGATTCTTCCCTTCAAGCCTCAAACCTTGCATGCATGAGAGAAATGGATTAAGATAGGTTTTTCTTAGCTAAAAAACCTCTAATAAGAGCTTGAAACGACGTATTATACGCCCTTAGAATGTAGGAATTACGAAAAAGCCCTTACTGAATTCGTTGAAAATAACTGTCAGGGGAATCCTAATGGACAACCTGAAGACTCGGCACCTGGGCTCACAATCCGTTGGTTCTCTCATCAGGTTCACTGGATAATTGATCTGTCGGGGCTCCTAATGAGCGACATGATGACTCGTCCCCAGAGACCATGACTTGTGGTCACCTCCCGTCAAGTACACTGGGTCAATTTCACAATCTCCCTCTAGAACCACCCCACGACTGACATTACGACTCGTGGTGGTTGGCCACGAGTTGTTACGTCTTCCATGGAGACCTCATATGCCTGTTGGGTAAGGGATCACTAGGGCGCTCACTCCACACTTGCATTCTCCTACTTGAACAAGGAGGCGAAAGTTTAGGTGATGTTAGTTTGTGCTGTGTTTCTCCCTGGGACACACATGTTGAATGTCACTAGAGAGAGGATTGTGATGGTATACATGCTTATGAAAGGGATACCAATCAACTTTGGTGTGGTTCTTGGGGACAATATGAGGAGATTGAGGGACAATTGTAGGTGGAAATATTGCTATAGAAGTCCCTTGACCCAATTTTTGTGAGAGGAAAGCATCGAGGAGTAGGAGCCAAACCTTCGTGTACATTTAGTAGGGCACCTAGAAAGCAAGATGATGGATATTGTGAAGGTGAAAGAGACCATCACTTCCACAACTCCAATCCTCATTATAGCTGATCGGTAGGCTCGTGATGAAAGCTGGTAAGGTCGTATATTTGGGATGCTATATTTGTAGCTAAGTTAGGAAGTTGACCTACAACAAATAAGGGGATGTCCGCCCTCGAGGTGAGGTACCCACTCACGGAGAGTGCTATGTTGATGTGTTGAGTGGGCCCAATCTTTGAGGAGCCTTTGGATGATGATGAGTCCACGGTACTGATTGATGGAGTTGATGATTAGGACATGGATGAGGAGGAGGATGCTACTACAAGCTCCATGCAGGTTGATGGCGAGGATGATGAGGATGAGGATCAGGATTACAATCCCGATGATGACGATGGTTGTAGTTAGCAGCCCAGAAAGTTCCTTCTCTCTAGCTACTTGTTATATTTTCTTATGCACTGGGGATAGTGCACTTTTTAAGTGTGGGGTGGAGGAAAGAGTTTTTTTTTCTATCTTTGCTAAATGTGTAGCTGTAGCATGAGTTATTAGTCCTTGTGGTAGTAGCTCCATTATTGTTAGGCTTGGTTTGTAATAGCTAATATTGATGATGAAGGCTGGATGATATCTTGTGATGTAGTTACTATTGTTCATCATGAGTTGTATATTGTTTGCTTTATTTTAGAGTCAACTTTAGTGACCCTTCCCTATGATTGATAGATGATGACAGTCTTAAGGGAAATTAGTCACTATTTTTTTTTATTTTTTAGGATTGAGTCACAAATTATTAACTTTGTGCTTGTTGATCAAACCTAGGGCTATGGCTTGCGCCAGGCATTAGGTCCCAAACTTCATAAGATGTTTTATTCAACACCTTGGCGAGATGAGAGGCGTGGAGCCTAAAGCATTCAAGACATAGAAAAATTTCCCAAACTTCTAGTGCTATGGATGGGGATAGGCACCAAAGAGGTTCTAGAGACAAGAAATTTGACTAACACTATATGGCTACGAGTGGTGCAGGGCACCCGAATGATCTAAAAGTATTTAAATTTGTCTAACTCCTTAGTGTTATGGATGGGCTGGGCGCCCGAAGCTAAATTTTAGAGGAAACTTTAGCCCAACTTGGGGCTATTGTGGGGGTAGCATGCTAGACCCATTTCGGGATGAAATTTGCTGATTTTAAAGCAATGTATTTGAGGGCAGAAGTGTCATTTGAAGGCTCGACTATAAATATAGCGACTAGGTAATTTGTTATGAATCTTGGGATCACTTTTGCATTACGTATTTCATTTGTGGAGGGTTGTAACACAGATTGGAAGGAGAGACAAGTTTCTACTTAGTTTTACTCTTTTCTTTATCCTTTTACTTTGCATGATGATGATTAAATTTTATTTTTTTTCACTTGTCTATTAGTGGCTAAACTCATACTCTAGGGTTTTGGCCATAGTGGATGGTTAACGTTTGAAAAACTAATTTACGCTAGTTTTGATTCTTTTTTGATGGTTGTTTATATTTACTTGTTATAATTGCTTATTTTCTAGACTGATCACCTTGTAAGTAAATTTATTGTCTTTCGGTTAAACTTGAGAAAGGGAACCGAAAGGATTAAAGGTAAATATAGAATAGGAATTCAAATACCCTTGAACCCATTGGTGGAGGATAGAAGTTGTTGTTGAGGAAAGGGATATACCCTTCAACCCTATTTAGTTGAAATACAAGTGGGCATAACCGTTATTTCATGTTTCTGATGCGACAATAGGGATATAGGCATTAGGGTTCCTAAGATAGTTCTTTGATGCTCAAGAGAGTGGCAAGGAATGGGATAATAACTTGCAAAAGCAACCATAGGAATAATCATTATAGCGTAATCACGTCTTGAAAACTCAACTTGAAGCAAAAGTACCATTTTCCAAGATTTTCATCATCATCTGAAGTAAAACCAAATTTGCAACAATCCTTAGTTAATTTCATATTTAAAGTTTTAGTAGTTTAATTATGTAAATCATTCCCCATTTCAACTGTTTGATAGAATAGCAAAATAAATAAGTAACCTTAAACGATTGAGCTGACAAGTCTCTGAGGGATCAATAATCGGGACTTCCATTCCAATATTAATTGACGACTACGTGCACTTGCGTGCGCTTGGGTGACATCAATTTCCATTTCTAGTTCACATATGTCAAGTATGATTATGATTTTAGGATTTTAAACTAGCCCATGCAAGATCAAATATTCTTTCACGATGTTGATTATGAGCCATGTGCTTATTTTTGGTAGTATTTTCTAGCATTGAGTAGGCTAGGGGTTAAGAAAACCCCCGAGTCTCAGAACTACGCACCATCATAGGTATTTATTCATGTTAAACCCACCCCACATGGACTCACAAGTGATATCATGCCTTAATCGTTCCTTGCATTAACAAGCTTGGGATGACTCTTCCCACTTGAGTGAGATAGTTGGGGCATCATATAAGCTCTATCATGATGGTGTCGGTTATGACAAAGCCTCCCATTGTTGCTCATGTTTTCAGTTACTTATGTTCATATCTTATTATATTATGTTTTATAGCATATTTGACCCATTGACCAGTTTATGAGTTTTCACTTATGATTTCAAGTATGGTACATTGCATGATTTCTATTTCTAAACCTTTGGTAATTATTCAACTTGTGATGAATATCTAATGATTATGATTACTTCAGGATATGATTTTTAGCATGTTGCCCTTATTCTCATGTTCTAACTTGTTTTATACTCATGATTTCAGACTATCACCTTACTAACATGTTTTACTTTCTCTACATACTTAGAACATTTCAAGTACTGACCGCATACTCTATGTTATATCGTCTTATGATATAGGTTCGGGTGATCTATCACAGTCTCGTCATTAGCTCGCACTCACTCAGTCCAGCTCAATCCCAGTTTTGGTAAGTCATTATGATCTGAGGATGTTAATTTTTCTTAATATCTCTTTTTATGTCTTTTAGTTTCAGACTTAGCAAGCTAGTTAGGGTTGTTGTCCCATCAGCTCATCAGATGTTTAGAGGCTTTTTAGACAGTTATGTATAGATGGTTCAGCGATGTTGGCTCATGTTTACGTTCATTTAGTTATATTATGCAGACTTCTTATATTATATTTATACTTTGTTTCTATGTAACAATGCTCCTATTCATTCAATGTATGTGTCATGGATTAGCATGGAGGTATTCATGGTTCTAGGTCTCGTGTCACGGTCCGAGGTCCCAGCTCGAGTCATGATAGTAATCTCCCTTACCCTGAATCTGAACGGAGGCAGTTGATGGTGTTCGGACTAATGAACCCTGATGGGACTATGATCTGTCTCCACCACTTGTCCTCCATTGAGGAACCTCAAAGTTACCTATCCTGGATCTCTTTTTCCACTTTTCTCTTTCCTTAAACTTCCCATCCGCTTTTGAATGGTGGAACTTAGACATGCCCTTCCTTGTACAGTCTCGAACCCGAGTAGCTGCTGCCTCTCCATTAGAGTTCATAGGTGTGATTTCCTGTTGGTTAAGTTGTGGTCTTGGCCTGCATCAATGTTCTAAATAAGGCCCCGAGCTCCACATTGGTAACTTGCCCACAAAGGGGGCCTACTGGAGTTGGTAGGGCTGGCAGATTTAGGTTGTCGTTTCCTTTTTCATGGTCTCTTCTGGGAGGTATTCTCTATGAATGCGTATAACATGAGTTAGAACAATAAGAGAGTTGGACTTCATCGCATGATATAGAATCATGAAAGAAGGAAAGTTTCCTAAAACATCTTGTCACCTCTTCCTCATAAGTGTGTCATATGATGTTGCCCAAGCACACGCAAGCGCAATTGGTCATCAAGTAATATAGGATTGTTAAGTCCATATATCATACCCATAGGGACTTGTCAATTTAATCATTATAAGATTGGTCTTTGATTTCACTAATCTATGAACCAAGTAAAATGAAGATTGGTTTGGAAAATTAGACTACTAAAACTTCAAACATAAAAATTAACTAAACTAAATGCAAGCTCGATTGTATTTAGATAATGATGACAGACTAGGGCAATGGACCTTGGTTGGTTTTAGGTTGAGTTTTCTAGACGTAATTAAACTAGCATGATTCTTCCTATGGTTGTTAGTTGCAAATTACTATCCCATTTCTTGCCACTATCCCTAGCATCCAAGAACTATTTCATGACCCTAATGCCTATATTCCTATAGTCGCAGGAGAACAATGAAATGACGATTATGCCTTCTTGTATTTCAACTAAACGAGGTTGAAGAGTATATTCCTATCCTCAACAACAACTTCTATCGTATCACCAATGGGTTCAAGGGTCTTTGAATTCCCATTCTATATTAATTTTTAACCCTTGCGATTCACTTTCCCAAGTTCAATCGAAAGTCAACGGATTACTTACAAGGTGATCTATCTCATAAATAATAAATTAACACAAATAAATACAAACAACCATAAAAGAAGAATCAAAACCAAATTTATTTAGTCCATCAAACAATCAACCATTCACTGTAGCCACAACCCTAGAATATGAGTTTAGCCACTCATACACAAGCAGACAAATAAATACTTAGTCATCATCATGCGAAAATACGAAGTAAAGAAAAGAAAACCTAGTTGTAGAACCTTTTCTTCCTTCCAAACGGCTTACAAGCTCTCATGAATGAACTACGAAATAAGAATGAGTAAAGACCACTTCAAAGTAGTCCAAAACTACGTAACAAATGACCTAAGGCTTATATTTATAGATGATCCTTCAAATGACCTTTCTACCCTTCAATACTTGGCTTTAAAATCAATATTTTTCGTCATGGAAAGGCTTTGGCACGCTGCCCTCCTATCTCTCTATAGACTTAGTCAAATTTCTAGCAATTTCAGCTCCAGATAGGGTATGGCACCCCCTTCATCTCGCCAAGGTCTTCGTCAAGTTTCTCTAAGTCTGGACATCTTTGGTGCGGGGAACCACTCATCTCGCTAAATTTTTGAAGTGCAATTCTCTGAAGTTTGAGGCTTTGTGCGGGGTGCTATTCATAGCACCAAACCCTTCAACTCCTCAAATCTTTATACCTTGCATCATTTTGACCCTATTTTGCTTAGTTTCCTGTTAAAATCAACTCAAATCATTTGTCAGCGCATAAAACACACGCACAAACATAAATTTAATAATAAATTAAAGATTATGAACTCAAAACATGATCAAATATGGGTAAAAGCATGTCAAATGGGCATCAAAATACGCCCAACATCACCACCCCACACTTAAACCATTGTTTGTCCTCGAACAATCTTTAAAACATACCTAAAATCATATTTCACCGTCACACTTGATATCTCTATCAACTCATACTCAACCAACTAGCATAGAACATACATAAAGTGGTTTATTATCATACAACAATTCTCAACAAAGCACATATAGAGATTTCACAGTCAAGGACACACAACCTCTATAAATGATTCATCTTTTTAATACAAAGGACCAACATTATTAAGTGTGGCACCTGCAACAACTAGTACACCGAATTAGACCTCTTAGGCCCCTCACTTTTAGTAATGTTCCTATCTCAACTTCATCAATATAAGACATGGAACACAATACGTAAGGCACACTTACACTCACAAATGATGTAATGCACATATGCAACATACCATAGGCTTGCCCTTCATGTATGTTAAGACTAGCTAATTGCTTCAAGAGATTAAAATCACAAGGACTATTCTTGGTTGTAATGTCGGATAAGGGATGGGTAGGATTGATATTATATTTTATATTGACTACCACCCTAAGAACTTTTAAGACATATTTCTCTTTACTTGTCCACCACCTCTTTCCTTGCTTGTTCACCTTTCCTCTACTCACCCTTGTCTTTTCTTTTCATGCCCTATTTTTCACTACTTGACTGCTAGTTTTCTAATCATAGAATAACTAGGGATTTTGCAATTAGATCTCTCTTTTTCAATTCCCTAGCAGCAAGTAGACAACACAATTTATGGGCACCCCTTCTTCTCAGTTTTCTTTTCTTTCCACAACTTTTTCTTTTTCCCTCAACATTGTACTTTGGTGGACCTTTCCTTTCAAGTCTCAAAGTGCCTAAGAATACTTTGGATCAATAAGTTTGAGGTTTCACAAAAAGAGGAATTAAGCTACTATTGAGGCTAAGAAAGAACAAGACTTTTAGGCTCAAAAGGGGTTAACTAGAGAGAATGACTAGGAAGGTAAAACAACTATAGAAAAAAATGGCATCATCTCTCGACTCCCTATCAACTAGTTGTCCTACATATGCTAAGGCAAGTTCTAGATGCTATGATATATACATACAAAATAATTCAACCAACATCTCATGGCAACAAGAATCTGATCAGTTTCTACAGCCACACATTTACACAATCATATTGAATGACAAGTTTATTCACAATTAAGCCCTAAGGATATGCTGAGCCAAATTAAAGAGATATATGCGCCTTTCATGGATCCTCACTCATGAAATCTAGTTGACCACTCTATTTACTCAAGCATAGAAGCTAAAAAAAGTATCAATAAGCATACAAACGGATGACCTATGACTCAATCCTAAAAAATAAAAACAATGTGATGAGACTTCCCTTAAGATAATCGCCATCCATCTATCATAGAGAAACATCATTACTCTACAACTACAATGACTCAAACAAAATAAAAAATTATCCGGTTCAAAGGACTCCCGTTCGGAAAAGAACCGAGGCCATAAGAAAAATGAAGGTTGGGTGAGATATACAAATTTTTAAATTTTTTGAATGAAGCTCACTAGACATGCTCACCCTTAACTAAAAATATTTTGGGGGACACACCCTCACCCCACACTTAAAATCATGATCTATCCTCAGAGCATCTAAAATTAAAGATCAGATTAGAGTGAGAAATTACCCCTTGAGGCCCTCTAGGACCTAGCTAGCAGCATCTCTCTTTGACCCATAGGTCACACAACCCCATACTTAAGCTCCAAACGTGCTCCTTAGCTTTTATTTTTGGTACTCAAAATTTCCCTTCTCCACACAGAAAACAAAAAACACAAAAGTGACACTATATAGAAAAATAATAAAAACTACAGTGTTACAAGTTGGGTTGCCTCCCAACAAGCACCTCATTTTACGTCACGGCATGACGCCATCAAGTTTAACCACTTTTTCTTCAACTTTGAGCTTATAAATTTCACCCCTAGTTTCTTTTCCAATTTTTTGTTATGCTCAAGGGACGGTGGTATAAACATGAAGGGAGCAAGTAAGAGATGTTGCATCTTTCCCTTCTTGGCCCTTAAGTGAGGGATGTTGTTGTGTGTCTTTGGCATAATAAATTTTAGAATATATGGGAATTGTTCCTCATCTACACCTCTCTCTATAGGTTTGGAAGGCTCTATTTCTAGGTTGCCCCCTAAACACAATGTCGAGAAGTGTTTAGAATGAGGACCAATATGCCCTAACTCTAAGATTTCATTATGCTTGACATCCTCATTTTTATCCACCTCCTCAACATCTACATCTACCAATAGAGAGTGGCCTAGTGGTTGGGATTCTTCTTCTTGTTCCATGCATTGGCTAGTATCCACAACACTCTATAGTTGGGCCTTAGACGCCTCAACCTTTTCATTCAAAATACCCTGTAGGTCATGGATACTTGAGCCAAATTGATCCATCTCTTGTCTGAGCCCTATTCTCCCTTCCACTTGAGGTTCCTCTTGAGTATTGGCTAAGACCATGACTTGCAAGTAGTTACAAGTTGTAGTCTCATCCATCATCTCCGTGATCTTGACACTCAACCTTTTTAAGGCTCCTCCCTATTTAGTAAGCTTCTCCCTCATTACTTCCATATGCTTCAGGATCATTTTTTCCATATTGCCTATTTGAGCATGATGTTCCTCCTCTTGTTTATTCCGATAAACATCAAAAACCACAGGAGGATCATAAAAGGGGCTTGGGAAAGGGGAATAAAAATGTGGGCAACTACTCCAATAGCCAATTAAACCACCACATACACTGCAAGTATGATAGTTTTGCCACAAGTGGGGTCCTCCACAATTCAGACAAGAATCACCTAGATATGAATACCCATCATTCGACCAATTTATATACCAAGATGTCATTTTAAGAAGAGTGGTAAAATACTAAAAAATGAAAAATAAAAATCTATAAAATATATATTGAATAATGGAATAAACTCCTAACCCACAAACAATTAAACATATTCAAGTCCCCGACAATGGCGCCAAAAACATGATGTCGCCTAAGCAAACGCAAGCACATGTGGTTGTCAATTAATATAGGATTGTTATGTCCAGATATCATACCCACAGGGACTCGTCAATTTAATCGTTATAAGGTTGTACTTTGATTTCACTAATCTACGAAACAAGTAATATGAAGATTGGTTTGAAAAATTAAATTATTAAAACTTCAAATGTAAAAATTAACTAAAAGGAATGCAAGCTTGATTGTATTTCGATAATGATGACAAACTAGGGCAATGGCACTTGGTTGGTTTCAGGTTGAGTTTTCCAGACGTAATGAAACTAGCATGATTCTTCCTACGGTTGTTAGTTGTAAGTTACTATCCCATTTCTTGCAACTATCTCTAGCATCAAGAACTATTTCATGAACCTTAATGCCAATAACCCTATCGTCACTGGAGATCAATGAAACAAAGATTATTCCTACTTGCATTTCAACTAAACGGGTTGAAGGGTATATCCCTATCCTCAATAACAACTTTTGTCCTATCATCAATGGGTTAAAGGGTTGTTGAATTCCTGTTCTGTAATTATTTTTAACCCTTTCGATTCCCCTTCTCAAGTTCAACCTAAAGCCAACAGATCACTTACAAGGTGATTAATCTCATAAATAATAAATTACACAAATAAATACAAAAAATCATAAAAGAGGAATCAAAATCAAGTTTATTTCGCCTGTCAAACAATCAACCCTTCACCATGGACGCAATCCTAGAATATGAGTTTAGCCACTCATACGCAAGAGGGAAAACAAATACTTAGTCATCATCATACGAAAATAAGAAGTAAAGAAGAGAAAACCTAGTTGTAGAACCTTGTCTTCCTTCCAAACGGCATACAATCTTTTATGAATGAACTACGAAACAAAACATAAGTAAAGACTGCTTCGAAGAAGTCCAAAACTACGTAAAAAATGACCTAAGGCTTATATTTATAGATGAGCCTTCAAATGACCTTTCTGCCCTTCAAGACTTGGCTTTAAAATCAGCATTTTTCATCATGGAATGGCTCTAGCGTCTCGCCCTCCTATCCCACCACAGACTTTGTAAAAATTTCAAGCAATTTCAGCTCCAGATAGGGTCTTGTGCGCCACCCCCTTCATCTCGCCAAGGTCTTCATCAAATTTCTCTAAGATTGGACACATTTGGCGCAGGGCGCCACTCATCTCGCCAAATTTGTGACGTGCAATTCTTTGAAGTTTGAGGCTTGGTGTGCAGTGCCAGCCATAGCACCAAACCCTTTAGCTCCTCAAATCCTCATTCCTTGCATCATTTTGAGCCCATTTTACTTAGTTTCCTATTAAAATCAACTCAAATCATTTGTTAGCACGTAAAACATAGACACACATGAATTTAATCATAAATTAAGGACTATGAACTCAAAACATGATCAAATATGGGTAAAAGCATGTTAAATGGGCATGAAAATATGCCCAACATCAGCGTGCTTCACTCCCATGAAAAAGACTATACTAAACGCGACTTTCAGACACCCTAGGATATTCCAAAACCTAATTCTTTGATACCAAGTTTGTCAAGACCTGAGCATAGACCCCGAACCGCGACACGAGACCTAAAACCACGCATGGCTCCAAGCTAACTCATGGTGCATGCATAGCATAATCAAGAGCATTAAACTAAGCGAAAGTAAAGCATAAAGCAAAACATGAGCAAAAGTCTAAATATCATAAGGAAATAAGTGGGAACAAGTTAACATCGCTGAACATCTAAACATCATTGTTTGTAAAGCCTCTAACCATAAGATGAGCTCAACTAAGTCTAAAACAAATATACATAACAAAACATAACAAGCTATCAAGAGTCCTCGGAAGATGAGGACTCACCCAAACTGGGGCTAAACTGGATTGAAGCGGGAGGGGAGCTAATGTCTGGGCTGAGTCTAACCACCCTAACCAATATCATGAGACGATATAGCATAGCGTATGCAGTCAGTACTTTGAATGTACTCAATATGTAGAGTAAGTAAAACATGATAGTAAGACCTTAAAATAAGATCAAGAGTATAGGATAAGCTAAAACATAGAAGTTGGGACAACGTGCTAAAATCATGATCATGAGATAGTCGTAAATATGAGTTATTCATCATAAGCTATAGCATAATGATCCAAGGTTTTAAAAGTAAAGAATTTGGTTTAACTTGGTTGAAAACATAAGTAAAAGCTCATAATCTGATGAATGGGTAAATCATACTATAAGACATAGTATTATAGTCATGAACATGAATAACTTAAAACATGAGGAACAATGGGAGATTCTCATAACCAACACCATCATGAATAAGCACATGATTCCCCAACTATCTCGCTCGAGTGGGCAGAGCGATCCTATGCCTTGCCAGGGTAGAGGATGATTAAGGCATGATATCACTCATGAGCCCCATCAGAGGAGGGGGGAACACTCTTTGCGAGTCCGAAACATGAATATATACCTATGGTAGCACGTAGTTATGAGAGTTGGGTTCCCGAAATAACCAACCTACTCAGTGCTAAGTACCACTCCCAAAACATGCATATCGCTCATAGTCATAATCATGAAAATGTACTTGGTTTTACATGGTCTAGTTAGAAAACATGAAAATCATAACATACTTGACATACGTGAATTAGCCTTAAAAATAGTGTTGCCGTGATTCTTAAGCTTGAAATTCATGAAATCATTCAATACTGAGTAAAACCATCATAACTTGAAAATCATATATTCATGCGAGATTCTTGTAGAAAACATGTAGTCCTAGTCATAAAATATGGATTGAATCATAAGAGAAGTAAAAATACAAGAGATCATGAGAGACTCATCAATATTGGGCCTAACCCTAGAAATTCATACAATCATGCTTGGAGACTTGAATTCATGAGATTAACTTGAGAATGGGCATGAGGATGGAAGAAATACCCCATTCATATCCCTACATACCTTATCTTTGGCCTCACAACTAACAACATGAAGACACAATCATTTTATAGTATCAATCTATATCAATTATATGTATAGGAACTATAATCAATAGCTTAATGATGAAATCCAAGTCATAGAGTGATTTCATCAAACACCGGAGGGCATAGGAAATTTAAGCGTCTTAAGAGTGGGGTGTCCTAACACTCACTTCTTTCTACAGCCCCTTAACAACAAGTATAACCATTACAAGTACAACCACAGCAACCACATCCATCCTCAATACCAACACAATCCTATAAATCCTAACCCTAGGTCATCACATGAACTCATGGCTTCATAGCCTCATCTCATGAGTCCTGACCTTAGAATATCCCCAAGGAGTAGAAAATAATACTCATGCAAGGTTATTGGAAAGTTACAGTAACACCTAAAAGATCCTTAGACCAAATCCTAAACTTGGAATAAAAAACCAGAAAGAAACCAGAAAATTTTTGCCTCAAAGTGACTCAACCACCGAGTCGTTGTTGGTAACAACAACCCGCTACCTGAGTGGTTGACAACCTATGTAGTTTTCATTCCCCACACCAATGAGTGATATAATGACCCATTGTTGGAAGTAATGAGTCATCATTCAGCCTGTTCTTGCAATACCCGAAAACCTGTCAGAATCCTTCTCCTAAACCACAAGCAAGATGATGAGTCGTTGTTTGATGTAACGACTCATCCCATGAAGCCATTGAAAGAAATCTAAAAAAATTCTAAACTTTCCCCAATGAAAAAGTTTGGAAACAATGACCCGTTGTTTTAATTAACGGGTCATTCTATTCGTTCGTTGGGGGAAGATCCAGAACTTGTTTAAACTTCCCCTAGTGGAAACGAGTGGAACCAATGGACCGTTGTTCCATCTAATGAGTCGTTGTTCCTATCAGTTGGTCAAGTCTAGAAACTAGATTTTCAAGACCCAGGACCAATGACTGGTCCCAAAGATTCGTGCTAACCACCAACGACTTGTTGTGTGACCCATTGAGTTGGTATAGGAAATTTTTTGAACCTTTTCTCAGGAGCATTTTGTATATTCACATTATTTTAAATCCTAAGCTACATAGTTTTGGGGTATATTATCAGGGGATTAAGGAGGTTAGTCGATCCTCCTCCCTTATTTCTCACTTAGCTCTCAAGACCAGCACGTAAAAATGCACACAAGGCTTACAGGGCAAGAGTTAGGGTTTTGCTTCTTCTCCAGATTTCCAAGAGCTTCCTCAGAGAATTCTTCTACATGTATGTGGGATTTCAACAAGGGTATCCTTTCTCCTTTGTGCCCAAAATATACAGTGAAACCTACCTTTTTTTCGAGTTCTCTAGAAATCATGTCTTAGGTTTTTATTCAGTTATGAATTCCCTTATTACTTCAATGTTGTCAAGTCTCCTGTGGTTTCTAGTATGTGATATTCATGATTTTACAAAACCAATTATAAATGATACATTTTTGAAAGATTTCCACATGATTTAAGTTCAATATATAAAAATGTATTTTTCTTCTATATGGCTTTGAGTTAGCGTGAATCCATATTTCAGTCTTTATGTTTCTATCATGATTGCAGTATACAGATGTTGACAACATAATCAGTATTTTCAGGTTCTTTAGGCTCTCAAAATGCTATTAGATAAAGTTTCTAACTTAGCTTTAAGAACATAAGTTTTGGGGCTATCTAAAAATTATCAGTAAGCTTATCAATTGGGTGTAGTTCTTAGCACCGACCTGGTCCAGGGTTCAGCAGACCCAGGACCCAAAACTACATGCCACCAAAGGTTATTAGCCCGAATGGGCATCAGTTTTAGTGGTCACATCAACCATACCTTTATACCATTGCAAGGTATATTGCATCCTATCAATATGGCATGTACATCAAACTCCACGATTATCTCCCGTGGTTATATGTCAGTTAATAGACTCTCATATCATTCAGTACAGTTAGAGTTGATGTGTTGTGAATTTACAACACTTTCAACACTTAAAACTAGGAAAACAACATGGACTTAGTTGTGTTTATATGGATATGAGGTGTTTTTACTTTGTTTTCAGGGAAAAAAGGTGTTGGAGTGAAAATGCTCAAAAGTTGCAGAAAAGTGTAGAAAAGAGGCTAAGTACTAATCTTAATACGAGTCCTACCAAGATTATACGAGTCTTACTAAGACTAGTGGAAAAACTTAGAAGAATGGTACAAGGAAAAGTCAAAGTATGACTCTCAGTATGAGTCGTACCAATCTGGTAAGAGCCGTAACTTGAGTCATATAATACTTCAGAGGAACTTGCACAATTAAGTCTCCTGATAAGGGTAGCACCTACGGATCGTAGCATCTACTTATGACCCATACTAGGAGCCGGGGAAAGCTTCAGTGATTTTTGGGACTTGCAGATCTCATGATACGATAAGTTTTTACGAGCCATAGGAGCAAGGTATGAGGCGTACTAAGACACTCGTAGAAATCTTTAGAAGTTGCCAAAGTTCTCAGAGCCAAACCACGACTCGATTGTACGACTCATGGGATCAAGTTATGAGTCATACCAGATGCCAACATTTAGAAAATTCTGCAGAAGCCAAGGGATGTACGAGACAAGGAATGACCCGTATAATCCTGTTCAGGTCGTGTGATGAGTCGTAGAATATGTAGGTACAAGATTTGGTTATTTCCCTATTAACTTAGGAAAAGGATATTATCATCTGTATAACTACTTTTTGGGTTTCTTTTACTGCAGAAGAGTTCAGTTTCGGTCAGAATTAGTTAGAGGTCAATTATTATCAAGTTTGTCATTAGTTTTAAAAAATATTGGAGAGCAATTCTTGAGATCATAACTTGGATTTCTCAATGGTTCTTGAATTTGTTCATCATATTTTCATGCAATATTCAAAGCAGGCTTTCTTTCAATCATCGTTGTAAGTATTTAATTATGTATTTTTCTATGAATACTAATACAAATCTTACAATCATCAGAGGCTAAAACCTCCACAACTAAGGTTATGGAAACCATGGTGATTAATGAACTAGGGTTACACAAAGTGATTCAAAACCAATGCTAAACTCTTGTATTGTATTCTCTTCATCTTGAATGTTTTTTAATTAAGTGAAACTTTAGGACTTGCCTGAATTCTTTACTTTGCTTGAACATAAAGAAGTAGAGATTAGGAAAAGAGAATTACAACAAAGCCTTGATTCTTATGATCATTATATAACTTGAGTTGCGGTTGCAGGATAGTTAATTTGGAACAAATTGATAACGATTTAATTGAAATCATTCATGAGACCAGCCTAATGATTTCGTATATTCATCCAATAGGGACGAAACAGTCATTTGGATGAACCCTAGTTATCAGTTCTACAAGTAAGCATTGGGATAGATCACGAGTGTAAACCCAAAGTAATTATGAATCAATGGGGAAATTTTACGCTAGTTAATTGCAAATATTGATAAATAACAACTGATCTTCATTCTTGTTTTACAATTGTTTTTCTATAAACCTCAAATTTGGAGATAACACACCAAAAAGCTTAAATACCGGCATGAGACTAGTTCTTACCATATTCCCTAAGGGTTCGACTCCAACCTCTTTGTTGGGTTCTTTATTGACAACGTCTGCTTCATACTTTGTCAGGAGTGTGAGTTTGAGCATTATCAAAAAGTGGCACCGTTGTCGTGGAATATGTCTAAGATTAGATTAAATTTTGGTTGTTAATTCCTCATTTAAGTTTTCTTTTTATTTTTGAAACCCACATGTTGTCTCTTGGTGAATGCCAAGTACTCAATGGAGTGGAAAGCCCCTGATTCCATTAGATCTTGAAATTGAAAGAACACTACGAAGAATGGAGAACCAAGAGCAAAGAGATGCCCATCTTGCTGAAGAAGCTAGGCAAGCCGAGCTAGCTTGGCAAGCTGCACTTAAGGAAGTTGATGATGCTTGGAATGAAGTTGTAAATGCTGGCCTCCATGGAAGAGGCAACAGAGGCTAGAGATATGCCCCTCAATTCTTTGATAAGGATGACTTGGATATTGATGAAGTCGGGTCAAACCGGAGCTATCATTCCACCACCTTTGCCTGCTGGAGCAAAGTTTGACATCACTAGCACCATGATACAGTTGTTGAATATGAAAGGGTTGTTTAGTGGTCATGAAGTTGATGATGCCAACCTGCACATAATGAACTTCGTAGAAATATGCAAGGCATACAGGTTGCCTGGAGTCAGTCAGGATGCAATAAGGCTGAGACTCTTCCCATTCTCTCTGTCTGGGGAGGACACTTTATGGTTATCGGAGTTGCCCATCAACTTCATTACTAACTGGAGGGAGCTTAAATAGGCTTTCCTTGAAAGGGTTTTCCTACCCTCTAGGATGCTACAGCTCAAGGATAAGATATACAATTTCCGATAACTGAAATTGGAGGCACTTCATGAAACCTGGTTGGAATTTAAGAAGAAGTTGACCAAGAGACCAAACCATAAAATACTTGATGACGGTTTGTTGGAGATTTTTTACAGTTCATTGAGCAACAGTACAAAAATTGTGTCAGATACTGTGGCGGGAGGAGCACTGAGGAGTCACACGTGAGAACAAGTCACCACTATTCTTGACAGAGTGAGTAAAATCAATAGGGCCTGGCACACTAGGGAAGCGGAAGCAGCTGCTGGTACATATGATATTGGTATGATGGCAGACCAATGAAAGAAGGAGGAGGAATGTGATCAGGAATTGGCCCATATGCATAGATCATTAGACTTTCTCATGAAGAATATAATGGGCGCTGGGGTAAGAAAAGTTAATGCAGTGCGAACATAGGGACAAGAACCAAGGTCGGAGAACTCAAATTTTGAGGAGGAAGCAAACTTCTTGCAGAACTATGTGGTGGGTTTTGGGGTCGACGCCCAAGGGTCTAGATAGGACGCTTGGTGCCAAGGTTCGGGAAATCAAGGTCGAAACTAATACCAAGAAAACTACAATCCAAATGGGTACAGAGACAGAAGCTGAGCTCATGAGCGATAGGGAGAATGGAGAAGGAATGATGATTACTGCAGCGACCGAGTAGGATTGTATGTGTAACCTAATGCACGAGAGGGGGAGGCTGGACAGTCAAAATTGGAGAGCATGATGGCTGAGATTCTAAAGAAGGTAAGATCCACTGAGGAGCAGCTAAAATACATCCATGGAGATATATTTAGCATGGGCCAGAGAGTTGAGTTGCATGCCATAGCCATCAAGTAAATAGAGCAGCAGCCAGGTCAATTGTGGACATCCCTAAACCCTAGGCAAAAGGGAACATTACCTAACAACATAGTCCAAAATCAAAAGAATGAAAGTCACTGTATGGATGTGATGTCTAGGAGTGGAAAGACCATAGTTGATCCCCCTCTGCCGGTTGTAGTTAAAATGCAAAAGAAGAAAGAGATCATAATTGATGATAATTAAGAGGTTGCTGAGCAAGAGCTTAAGGAAGAGGCTGAATTGACTGAGGCTCTAGTTGGTGAAAAGGAGTCTGAAGTTGAGAAGGGTAAGAAATAAGGGGACACATAGATATATAAGGCTATTCCACGACCATCGCCACATTCCCTTAAAGAATGAAGAAGAAGGCGGAAGATGGTAAGTTTAAGAAATTTTTGTCTATGCTTAAGCAATTATCTGTAAACATACCATTGGATGAGGTATTAGAGCAATACCTGGATACACCAAGTTTATGAAGGACCTTGTTACTAAGAAAAGGTTTGTGAGCTATGAGACAATGGGTAACTTGCATCATTGCAGTGCCATAGCCTTACGGGTCCTTTCCTAGAAAAAGAAGGATCCAGGTGCCTTCACCATTCCATGTAATATTGGTGACATTTAGTTCGCGAAGGCACTCTACGACTTGGGAGCAAACATCAATCTAATTCCATTAGTTATGTTCAAGCAGCTGGGCTTGAGAGCCCCACACAGTCTACTATGCAGCTATTGATGGCAGACCAAACTGTCAAAAAGCCTGTAGGGATCCAATTTGATGTGCTTGTCAAGGTGGACAGATTCATACTCCCGGTGGACTTCGTGATCCCTTGATTTTGAGGATGATTTTGAAGTCACCATCATTTTGGGGTGACCATTCCTTGCCACTGAGAGGGCTTTAGAAGATGTTGAGGTTGGTCAATTGTAATTCAGGATTAATAAAGAGGAGGTCACTTTCAATGTCTACCGGTCAATGAAGCTGCCAAATAAGTTTAGAGTGGTCTCAACAATCGAGGATGAGTCTAAGTTTCTTGACAAAGTCTGAATAGTCAAGAGACTTGGTTCGTGTCGCAATGTTAAATCAGGCGCTTCTTCGGAGGCAACCCAAGAGGTGGCTCGGTGAAGTCTGAGTAACTGAACCACCTATGTCGTGCCATGACATTAAATCAAGCACTTATTGAGAGGCAACCTAAGTTTATTGACTTATGTGTACTTAGTGTGTAGGTGAAACAAAAATAGGTTACAGAAAAAAATTACAGTACAGACTAGTACTACGAGCCTCAGTACGACTCGTAAGAGCATTGTATGGGCCATAGTATGAGTCATGGTGAGAAGTAGAGACATGGCCTAGTGCATGAAGTCATGGTACGACTGGTCCTACAACTCGTGACTCTATTATATGGGTCATAGTACTCACTGTAGTTATGAACTATGCAAAGTATAGAACTCCAGTTCAGAGTTACCTATAAGTCGTGGTACGGTTCGTACCTCTATGGTATGAGTCATATAATGTGCTCGTAGGTCCATAAGTATGTTTTCTTATACCTCTATTACGAGTCCTAGGGATGAGTCGTAGGTCCAACCTATGACTCGTGGTACGAGTTGTGACGGGCCAAATAATTTAAGTCGACCCGACTCGACCTGAATTTTTTAAATTTGCCCTAACATATTTAAATTTCAAGTCCTTCAAACCCATCTCCCATGCAAACACAACACTGAGCTCTCGAATACCTCTCATGATTCTCTCACACCTGTAACTCAAGAAAGACAATCGATTGAGAAAAATTTGTTCTAGATTACCACTGCTCAAATCGAATTCCTAATCACTGAAGTTGAACAAGATTTTGCAACATTCAAGTAAGTTTTATGCTTTGAGTTGGGAAAAAAGACCTATGTGCTCATGTGAACTTGTTTAACAACTAGTAATCCTGAAAATACATGAAAATAGATAAGGATAATTATCAGTAACTTGCAATATGATTGTGTTGATTGGGTAGGAATTCGAACATGCTGAGAATCAAATTAAATTATAAAGAACTGAGTTACGGGTTGTGAATCAAAAAGGGACAACTGGGTAGTTGTAAAAATGTGAAAATGCATGCCTGGAATTGGGGAATTCTGAGTACACAACATAAATTGAATGTACCTGCACAACTGACATGAACAAAGGTAAGGACAGGCTTCACAAGCTTTCCTACGACTTGCGGTTTCATATTACGACTCTTAGGATGGATCGTTGGAACTGTCCTAAGACAAATGTATGAAAATTAATCGGTACAGAACCTAGTATGGCCCATGGTATCCTACTATGAGTTGTACTTGGCAAGTGTACCAAAAATCTGAAAAGGGTTAAGTCTAAAGGAAACTGTACGATCCTTACAACAACTTGTTGGATCAGCTTGCGGGTGTACCATGAGTCATGGAAAAATATAGAATAATGTTTCCAAGGAGTATCCTCATATGACTTGTGGTATGGATCATACCTTCATGGTACGAGTCGTACCTCTGAGTCCTGATTGTGGCCTGAGACGCTACGAGTCTTAGTACAGATCATACCTTCTAGGTACGACTCATACTAAAGATCGGTGGAAAATTTAAGAGGATATTTTCTTATTTTATTTTTCTAAATATGTAGTTCTAATCCTCTTTCTCCATAGGTACAATGACTTTGAAGAAGAAAGCAACCAAAGCCGCCAAAGACAAAATCGCCAAGGCAGCGATAGTTGCGCAGAGGGCATTGAGAGATGAGCCCTCTAACACTGAACATGCAGAAAACTCTTCTAGTGGTTCAATGGAGAAGTACAGGGTCGATATATCTGTCACACCCCACCTTGGGGGGTATGACTGGCACCTAGTGCCCTGCTGGGACCTGAACTGCTGAACTGCTAAGCCTGGGCACATCTGGTACCTGGCTGGCACTAACTCATATTTCTGGACACAAAGGGCTATATAACGGCTGTAAACACAGCCCCCGGCCCATTGGCCTATAGCCTCCTGTACCTGTAATAATAGCTGACCAGAACATGCAACTATAGGGAACCCTATGTGGGCCGACAAGGCCACCCTACTGTCTAGTTATCTGCAACTCAGCAATGAAATACTAGAAAGCTACGTGACCGGCAAGGTCACCACTACTGTCAAACTTATGGCCCCACACGGCCAACATAAAAGAAGCAAAAGTACTAACAGCTAACAACTGCACGGCCCCACACGACCGGCTCAACTGACCATAGGGAAATATACAGACTGCAAGCCTCTAGGAATAGCAATAGAAATGATCGGGACAGGGCCCCGACCTACCCGTACTATACAACAAAAGAAAACAAAATACACCTCTGGAATTCAGACTCCGGATGACAGGAGCTGAATACTCTATAGCTGGCTGGAATCACGAGGGATCGCCTCCTCGTCTATGAGTACCTGCAGGCAAGTAATGCAGCGCCCCACTGGGCGTCAGTACCACTGGTACTGAGTATGCAAAGCAACTAAAGTAATACAACTGAAAACAACTAAATATAGATAGCATAACTAGCATTTTTGTATAGAAGGAGATAGTTGAATCTGAAGAAGCTGATATAAACTGACTCAAGCTTTCTGTACTGATAAGGCAGAGGCGTACCTGTAGACGCGACGGCCTACTGTCTAGTAGCTTGTATACAATATATAGAGCACATAAATAGATATACAAGTAGCAAACAAGAGCCAATACCAACCCCCATAAGCCGGATGGCGCCAAGCAAGTAAACAATCTATATACCCCTACCCGGGTCAAAACCAACCAAAAATAAGTCACAGCACTCATCTGAAAACTGTGAGCTCCTCCTACCGGCCCCCTTGGGTACGCAGCTCAGGACTTGGCCTCTAACAATAAACTGTGTCTGAGTCCGAGGACTCCTGCCTCTGGGCACAGGTGTGCACACAGAGTGGTCTACCCCTGTAAACAGGGTGTGCTACCTCTGCACAGAGTAAACTGAACTACCCCTGCAAGCAGGGTGGTCTGGACCGTATTATCATGGTGGTCGGCCATCATCGTCCTCTAGGCGGACGACATCGCCCAGCTGGTGGCGGTATCTGGATCTGGTATCGACACAGCTATAACCCAGGGGCGGTGGGGATGCTAAAAGGGTGCCCACATGCCACAACAAGTCTCAACAAACAAATAGCACATAGAAATAGCAAGCATGTATAACTGAAAAGACTATCTGGAATCTAACTTCTTATTCTGATCTGTTTCTATACTGAACTGATTCTTTACTGATTATACTGATTCTGAAATTTCTGTTTAACTGTATGGCTAATCTGTAGCCATAACTGTCTGTCTATCTGATCTTTCTTTACTGACTTTTATTATGAAAATCTGTTCCTTTTTTTATTCTACAATATGCTTGCTATACACATAATAGGCTATACTGAATCTGAAATACTAACTTGTCCTTGGGCACATGCTTTTCTAACTTTCAGACTGAATACGATATAACAAAGCAAACTAGGTTTACTGAACTTTGCACAATACTTAACATTCAACTCCGAGAATTCTACTACAGAGTCTATCGTACTATACAGGGCTAAAACTACTAGCTTGCCAAAGGAACTAGCTTTACATAACCTTAACCTTGAGTTATCCGTCTTTCGGACGAGGCTCGGCCGATACTTCAACTGTTTTCTCCCAACTGCATTCATAAATATGTCAATCAATACTAAATACAACTTTATTTCAAAAGGCAATGTCACTTTCGATATAGTTTATAGCCTAAACTTAGGCTTATCGAAAGACGGCCAGAAACTCGCTATTTTTCAGAGGTCCAGAAGGGAGAAATATTCACTTCACAGCTAGGAACACATAGACACTAGTTTAGAGCAATTCCACTTACCTTAGCTCGGTGGCTCGACGATTCGTCGGTCGTATTTTATGAAACTGAATCCGTGGAAATGCTCTCTGCTGCTAAATACTTCGGTAACTGGGATTAATTTGAGTTTGGCAGCGTTTAGCACCGTAATCGGACGAAAACTATTTAATTTCCTTCGTTCCTTTTCTCCCTCTGCCGGTTTTCTCTGTTCTCTGGAAAATATAATATGTTTTTACAATTTAAAACCGAAGTGGGGCTTATATACTTGGGCCTGAACCTGGGCAACGTGTCACGGAGCCATCGCGGAGGCCTCACCTCCGTGACACGCTGCCATCGCGGAGGGGCTCTGCCTCGGCTCCTCCCGCGATGGTTCGACGGGTTTCTCATCCGATATTTCTCTAGCACGTATGGCCTTCTAATATGCTTAACCAATGTGCAAATAGGTCGTCTAGGTGCCGGGAATTCTACGGTGTATAACATTCTCCCCCCCTTAAGAACATTCGTCCTCGAATGTACACTGTTATCTAGAGGACTACTTACTTTACTTTCTAGAAAAATTTCGGCAGAGTTTCCCCTGTAATATGGACTATAGCAAAACCTGAAATGCAGAAAAGTCCAACACAGGCACTGCACATAATATTCTAGGATCCACTGGATAACTAAATATCAATCTTTCTCATTCACCGACATACAACCATAAGGTACTGCATAAGTAATATACGGACATACCTGTCGCCTGGCTAGGCCTGGAATAGGTGAGGGTATCTGGTTTTCATATCTTCTTCAGCCTCCCACGTCATTTCCTCACGATTTCTGTTACTCCACAACACTTTGACAGATACAACATCTTTAATCCTCAATCTGCGAATCTGTCTGTCTATGATAGCACTGGAACCTCTTCATAGGCCATCTTTTCTGTAACCTGAATATCCTGGACTGGAATTGCTCTGGATGGGTCTCCTATGCATTTCCTCAGCATAGATGCATGGAAGACCGGATGAACGGATTCTAGTTCTGGAGGCAAGTTCAACTCATATGCTACTCGGCCTATCCTTCGATGAATCTGATAAGGCCCAACAAATCTTGGACTGAGCTTACCTTTCTTGCCGAATTTTATCACCCCTTTCATCAGTGATGCTTTTAAAAATACCCAGTCGTCCACCTCGAATTCCAGGTTTCTGCGCTGCACATCTGCATATGACTTCTGGCGACTCTTGTGCAGTCAGTAGGCGTTCCCTAATAAGCTTTACCTTCTTTTCTGACTGCTGAACAATGTCTGGCCCAATCAACGCCGGTTCTCCTATTTCAAACCAGCCAACCGGCGATCGACACTTCCGCCCGTATAAATCCTCGAAAGGCGTCATCTGGATAGCTGAATGATAGCTATTATTGTAGACAAATCCAATTACGGTAAATGCTCACTTTGGCTACTACCGAAATCTAGCACACCCGCTCGCAACATGTCTTCGAGCGTCTGAATTGTGCGCTCTGCCTGCTCATCTGTCTAAGGGTGGGAAGCTGTGCTTAGATTAATCTACGTTTCCAAACCTTTCTGAAACGACTGCCAGAATCTAGCTGCGAACTGTGCTCCCCTATCTGAAATAATGGGTACTGGTATTCCATATAACCTGACTATCTTTCTGATATACAACTCAGCATAAGCTTCGGCCGAGAAAGTAGTTCTTACTGGCAAGAAATGAGCTGATTTTTGTCAATCTATGAACTATTACCCATATAGAGTCATGTCTCTGTTTAGTACGGGGTAATCCTGTTACAAAATCCATATCCACTGCTTCCCATTTCCAGAGAGGCACAGCTATGTCCTAAGTTAACCCGCCTGGTTTCTGATGTTCTGCTTTCACCTATTGGCGGTTAGGGCACTGGGCTACCAATTCAGCAATTTCTCTTTTCATACTTGGCCACCAGTAGTTTTCTTTGATATCATGGCACATTTTCGTCGCGCCTGGGTGAAGAGAATAGCGGGCGTAACGCGCCTCGCTCATAAGCTGCTAGCGTTGCCCCAAAATATCTAGAACACAAATGCGGCCTTTATATCGCAACACTTAATCCCCGGTTATCTGAAAGTATGTCACCTCTCCTTACTGGACCTTGTGTCCAAATTGAACCTAGCTAGGGTTTCCATACTGCCGTTCCTTTACTTCCACCGCTAGCGACAACACTGTGACATTCTGTATTATCGCTCTGTTATCTTTTATTTCTGCTATGTGACTGGCTAACTAGCTAACTCGTGTAATCCTCGAGTCTATTCTCGCTGTTCAAGCTGTTCAGGCTAAGGGCATCTGCTACCACATTAGACCTTCCTGGGTGATACAAAATATTCACTTTTTAAAGCATACACTAGTGCAGCTAACTCCAGGTCACGGGTAAGATAATTCTTTTCACGTTTCTTCAACTGCCTGAAAGCATAAGCTATTACTTTACCATGCTGCATCAACCCTCTATATCTCCTGGCGATACTAACACTGGGGCTGATGTTAACCTGGCTTTTAACTCTTGGAAGTTCTGCTCACACGTCTCAGCCTACTAGAACTTTACTGCCTCCTGTGTCAATTTAGTCAGAGGTGCTGCTAAGGTGGAAAATCCTTCAACAAACCCTCTGCAGTACCCGGCTAACCGCAGGGACTACGTACTTCGATCGGAGTGGTAGGTCCAGGCTAGGTCTTCATTACTTCAATTTTCTGTATATCTATCTGTACACCAGCCTCCGACACAATGTGACCAAAAGGCTACTAAACTCAACCAAAATTCACATTTACAAAGTTTGACATATAACTGACGGTCTTACTGGTTTATTATACCGGAGAATCTGACAAGTAATCTACCGGTATAGCTAGAGCTTTATCTGGCCTTCTGACCGCATGCTAAGGCCACTTGTTGCTAAGGTAACCTTGAACGACTATCTGCACACCATGTGCCCGTATCTGATCAGGGGGTCCGGATATTGACCATGACCTCTAATGATCTGGCTGCATAACCTTAAGTAACTGAATAGTCGGGTTGAATGACCCGGATGTGGCAGTAGTCTAATAATGCTCTAACTGTTCTACTTAAATACTTATAGTTCATGCATGACTGCAGACTTGTGGACATCTAATTGCTTTGTTATTTCGCTTGAGCCACTATAAGGCTGGGCTTAATCAAACTTACTCCCAGGCGATCAATCTCTGGGTCTCCATGGGGGGTCTACTGATCCCCTGGTCTTAGTAAACACTGTGCTAGCAGGGTACTATCAATCTCTTACGCCTTGTGTGTATCCACTTGGATTTATACTACTATTTTGGGGAATTCTCGGTCTTATGAACTATTCTGTAAATACTGGCCTTCTGCTAGGGCTCTATATCTAAATATCTTACGAGAACCAGCTAAAGTACTAGTCTGTCGCTGACTACTGATGTGGACCCTTCTTTGGGGTACCCACGAGTATTCTGACTGGGACGGCCGGCTAACTTATGGGGTATTCCACATAATGACTGCTAGGTTAGCTAAGGCCGACTCTCACCTACAAAGCTGGGAAAATGGCGTACAACCACTTGACATACTAGAACAATTCTGGTATTGCTAATCTCTAAAATTTGCCTATTCGGCCTCTAATCCTGGTTCTAGCACACGCACTAATGTTACCGATCTTCAGGGATGCTTCTCTGCTAATGTAGGCGCCAGCTGGTCGGTAGACCATCTAACTGCGCCCTTATCATCTAGCCATCTGTTTTAGGCAATTAACTCTGGTAAGCTCCTAGAGCCTAGATCTGATAACAACATATAAGTTTCTTAACTTAATAACTGAAAACTGAGATAGTTTCTATGACTTCATACATAATTCACACTTAATCTACCCTTTCCCTTCTCCTTTTCTTTCTTTCTTCTCCCTCTTTCTTTTTTTGGCAAGGGGGGGGTGTCCTGCAATGCAATTTATACATGCTTTCTATTATTAATCAGCATCTGTGATTGTAGCCCTTATAGGCAGCCACTTACAACATATCTATTATCTGTATACATATATATCGCTAGCTACATACAATATGTACTGAATTCTGCGGTAATTCATAATCTCTGACATGTTCTGCTGAGTCTCATACCGTACATGATACACCGCTTCTACAGCCTAATACTATCTCTTGCCCTGACTTATCATTTCGTTGTATTGCCACCCCATTCTAAGAGTAACAAACATACACACCTTAGTTATTGTCTGCTATTTGAAATTCCGCCACTCTTGCGATGTGGGGTCAACGTTCGAATCTTGTAGCCTTACGTAGGCATATATTAAGAGCCCATGACTGTCTGTTGTGCCTTAGCTCTAGGCTACACTAGATTAGAATTGCTGTATCGGTAACTTTTTAACTTTTCCATAGTGGACATACTGCGGTATTCTGAACCGCAATCCTACTGTTAGCCCGAAGCTTAATCCTTAAAACGATACTCTATTAATCTGGGGGGGGTAACCCTGATTTCCCCATCAAATCTGGCATTCCTGCTTCTTCCCCTTATCTTACTTAAACTGAACTCTGGGGTTCAAGGTACCTGCCTTTCGTTGCTAATGAGATCACTGATCAAGCCTCGGCCTATACTTCTTCTGGCATATATTCAAGCCCATCTGATTCACATGACCTTTATATCTTTCGATGTCACAACTAGATCATAACTATAATCTTACCGGTATATCTTGCTATCTGTTAGCATATATGGTGGACTTGGCCCTTTTCTGACTCAAACTCGACTATTATTAGGCATTCATCACTAGCAGGTCTGTTACCCCTACTTCGGGTAGGCTAACAGTCTTACTTTCTTTACTGGCTTGTTATTATAAGGGTCTGCTCAGCCTACGTAATCATAAGGGCTCTTTATACCTTCTAATACTTACTAGGATCAATCAGCCCATCTTTACTTACTGCTTGATTTAGCAACCCCATCTCAAGTCTTCTGCCTCTTTACTATACTGGCATCAAAACCAATGGGTGGGAATAGCCCTTTTCTTATTGCAACAAGCAAAAGCATTTGACTGTACCATATCCGAAAAGAGGTATTTGGGATTCCTGCATTTCCCTCTCTTTTTCATACTTACCTGGTGGTCTGACCTCGTCTATAATCTTAATCAGATCTTATATAACTAATAAGTAAATCAACTCATATGTACATTATACTTCTGACTTCCTATTCTAACGTTATCAACGTATACTGGGAATAGTGCCAATAAAGGTATCACGCTGGGAGGTCTCTGATACCTCCTCCTGCTGCTGTAGCTATCATGTAACTGACTAATGCTCTCTTCCGTTTCTATCTCTGATCTTCTGCCTGTGATAGGGTAATGCTGATCTGCCTTTGTATCTATAATCAAAGAATACGGTAAGTTCTCAGGGACTCAACCCTATACTGTACCGGTCTAAAGCACGACTGACTGAGAAGAAAGGGTAACCATCATATCATGCCTCGCAGCCTCCTGCCTATAGTATGTGGTGCACAACACATCCATAGACAAGACTCTACTTAGCACGGCTTGGAGACTCCCTAGGACACGACCTGCTCTGATACCAAGTTTGTCACACCGCACCTTGGGGGGTATGACTGGCACCTAGTGCCCTACTGGGACCTGAACTGCTGAACTGCTAAGCCTGGGCACATCTGGTGCCTGGCTGGCACTAACTCATATTTCTGGACACAAAGGGCTATATAACGGCTGTAAACACAGCCCCCAGCCCATTGGCCTATAGCCTCCTGTACCTGTAATAACAGCTGACCAGAACATGCAACTATAGGGAACCCTATGTGGGCCGACAAGGCCACCCTACTATCTAGTTATCTGCAACTCAGCAATGAAATACTAGAAAGCTACGTGACCGGCAAGGTCACCACTACTGTCAAACTTATGGCCCCACACGGCCAACATAAAATAAGCAAAAGTACTAACAACTAACAACTGCACGGCCCCACACGACCGGCTCAACTGACCACAGGGAAATATACAGACTGCAAGCCTCTAGGAATAGCAATAGAAATGATCGGGACAGGGCCCCGACCTACCCGTACTGTACAACAAAAGAAAAAAAAATACACCTCTGGAATTCAGACTCCGGATGACAGGAGCTAAATACTCTATAGCTGGCTGGAATCACGAGGGATCGCCTCCTCGTCTATGAGTACCTGCAGGCAAGTAATGCAGCGCCCCACTGGGCGTCAATACCACTGGTACTGAGTATGCAAAGCAACTGAAGTAATACAACTGAAAACAACTAAATATAGATAGCATAACTAGCATTTCTGTATAGCAGGAGATAGCTAAATCTGAAGAAGTTGATATAAAATGACTCAAGCTTTCTTTACTGATAAGGCAGAGGGGTACCTGTAGACGCGACGGCCTACTGTCTAGTAGCTAGTATACAATATATAGAGCACATAAATAGATATATAAGTAGCAAACAAGAGCCAATACCAACCCCCATAAGCCGGATGGCGCCAAGCAAGCAAACAATCTATATACCCCTACCCGGGTCAAAACCAACCAAAAATAAGTCACACCACTCATCTGATAACTGTGAGCTCCTCCTACCGGCCCCCTTGGGTACGTAGCTCAGGCCTTGGCCTCTGACAATAAACTGTGTCTGAGTCCGAAGACTCCTGCCTCTGGGCACAGGTGTGCACACAAAGTGGTCTACCCCTGTAAACAGGGTGTGCTAGCTCTGCGCAGAGTAAACTGAACTACCCCTGCAAGCAGGGTGGTCTGGACCGTATTATCATGGTGGTCGGCCATCATAGTCCTCTAGGCGGACGGCATCGCCCAGCTGGTGGCGGTATCTGGATCTGGTATCAACACAGCTATAACCCAGGGGCGGTGGGGATGCTAAAAGGGTGCCCACATGCCACAACAACTCTCAACAAACATATAGCACATAGAAATAGCAAGCATGTATAACTGAAAAGACTATCTGGAATCTAACTTCTTATTCTGATCTATTTCTATACTGAACTGATTCTTTACTGATTATACTGATTCTGAAATTTCTGTTTAACTGTATGGCTAATCTGTAGCCATAACTGTCTATCTATCTGATCTTTCTTTACTGACTTTTATTATGAAAATCTGTTCCTTTTTTTATTCTACAATATGCTTGCTATACACATAATAGCCTATACTGAATCTGAAATACTAACTTGCCCTTCGGCACATGCTTTTCTAACTTTCAGACTGAATACGATATAACAACACAAACTAGGTTTACTGAACTTTGCACAATACTTAACATTCAATTTCGGGAATTCTACTACAGAGTCTATCGTACTATACAAGGCTAAAACTACTAGCTTGCCAAAGGAACTAGCTTCACATACCTTAACCTCGAGTTATCCGTCTGTCGGATGGGGCTCGGCTGATACTTCAACTGTTTTCTCCCAACTGCATTCATAAATATGTCAATCAATACTAAATACAACTTTATTTCAAAAGGCAACGTCACTTTCGATATAGTTTATAGCCTAAACTTAGGCTTATCGAAAGACGGCCAGAAACTCGCTATTTTTCAGAGGTCCAGAAGGGAGAATTATTCACTTCACAGCTAGGAACACATAGACACTAGTTTAGAGCAATTCCACTTACCTTAGCTCGGTGGCTCGACGATTCGTCGGCCGTATTTTACGAAACTGAATCCGTGGAAATGCTCTCTGCTGCTAAATACTTCGGTATCTGGGATTAATTTGAGTTTGGCAGCGTTTAGCAGCATAATCGGATGAAAATTATTTAATTTCCTTCGTTCCTTTTCTCCCTCTGCCGGTTTGCTCTGTTCTCTGGAAAATATAATATGTTTTTACCATTTAAAACCGAAGTGGGGCTTATATACTTGGGCCTAAACCTGGGCAACGTGTCATGGAGCCATCGCGGAGGCCTCACCTCCGTGACACGCTGCCATCGTGGAGGGGCTCTGCCTCGGCTCCTCCCACGATGGTTCGACGGGTTTCTCATCCGATCTTTTTCCCAGTCTTTCTCTAGCACGTATGGCCTTCTAATATTCTTAACAAACGTGCTAATAGGTCGTCTAGGTACCGGGAATTCTATGGGGTATAACAATATCTAACACCGATGGAACACGAACCACTAGGGAAAACGCTAAAGCCCAGGCCGAGGCTGCCACTGCCACATCTACCGACACTCCCTAGTTTTAGGTGGGGCTGAGTAACAAGTCCAAGAATTCGGGAGTGGCTCTAATAATGATGAGGCATCCAAGGAGGCCCAATCCGGAGATGGAGATAGTGATTCTGGATCTAAGGATGAGGCAGCCAATGATGATGGTGAGCAAACTCCGCATAGGGAGAACCGCACTATTTGGTGGAGAGTACCTCGGGTGCATGAGACCTATGAGCAGGGTCTCTCTCTCACTACCAAGAATCACCATGGGAAGAGTTTTCAAGAAGAGCCGAGGATCCTCACCAATGCATTGAATGATGTGGAGGAGATAAAGCGGATATTCAGCTTCTACGTGTTCGGGTGGGCTAGAACCCCGAATCGATACACTTCAGAGATTATCAGGGAGTTTTATGCCAATTATTTGGCTACTATGGAGAAGAAAGCAAAATATAGGCAGAAGTTGAAAGATCAGCCCAAGTTGGAGAGCATAATGGTGCGAGGCTACACTGTTAACATAACCAAGCGTACTATTGCTCCGGTATTATATGGGCCTCAGTTCATACCACCACATGATACACCAGAGTTTGACTATCAAGTGGACACCATGAAGAAGATCAAGAAGTTAGGTATCGAGGAGAGGAAGAATCAGATAAAGTGGTTGTCTGGGGTCATTGCCGAGGATAAGAAGAATGAAGAATGGGTGACTAGTGGAAAACAGGTCTCCAAAAGTTCACTGAATTTCATAGAGAAGGCCTGATGGATGCTAGTTTGCAATAGGTTGGCACCGACCGTAAATGATAACACCCTTAGTACAGACAGTGCAGCATTGGTAGCGTGTATCATGTCAAGATCCGAGATCGGGCTATGGGATTGAATACTACTATCCCATTCCCAAGTCTTGTATTCAGGTTATGTATGGAGGTAGGTCTCAAGGTGCATCCTAATGAAGAGAAGTTGATTGAAGGGTAGAGGACAACATACATAGGGTTGATCCAAGATGAAATGAACCCATTGAGCTGAGTACAACTTCCTACCGCAGTCCCGGTACCGTGGGTAGTTGGGGGCGAGCAGATTAATTCCCCCACCTCACAGGAGAAGGAAGAGACACTGACTACAGAGGCTGGTCATGCGGAGGCAGCTCCTAGTACCTCTGTTGCACCACCTATGGGCCTTCTGAGCCAGACCCCAGTAGGATACATGCTAGTGCCTCAGGACTTTCTGCAAAAGATGGCAAAGTGACTGATCGTGACTGAGATAAACGTGTAGTCTATAATGGAGAATGTGAAGCCTCCGATAAAGGTGGAGATTGAGGTGGCCGCACGGGTCTTACATGCTAGATTTGACAGCTTTTAGAGCTGCTTTAATGAGCGCATGGCAGAGCAGACTGACATCGGTAGTCTCCGTGAGGAGTTGGGTGCTCTTCATAGCCAAGTGGCCGAACTTTCATCTCGACAGCCGATAGTTCTAGCAGGCCCCACTCTTCCTTACCTCAATATTAGGATGGACGATGAGATTGACTTGGCGGAATATTGAGAGCCAACTGGAGTAGAGGGAGGAAAAGGGAAGAAGAGGGTCTCAAAGGATATTGGAGATGAGACTCTAAAGAAGATGAAAAATAGGAAAAGAAAGAATGCAAGAGGGCAAGATTGGAGGGTCAGAAGATTCATGACAAGCATAGGTCGGAGTTTCTTGAGAGAGCTAGAGGAGCGGGTAGCTCTACCATTGCCCATGCAAAGATTGCACATGGCCAAGACCCTTCGGGAGAGCCACATTCAGCCTCAGTTTTTACCAAGGTCGCAGAGGCGACCACTACTGCTGAGGGGGTGACCATTTCCCACGTAGAGGTACCATGTCGTGCACCGGCCACCACTAGCACCATGGATGCAGAAGAGGTACCACCTCCACGAGATGGTAGGAGTGCTTAGTGCACCACAAGTATGTTTGTTTCCCTTATGTTTTTATATTCTATGCTTCAGGGACAAAGCATGCTTTCAAAAGGGGAGGGGGTGTACTTGTATTTTTTGGGATTTTTGATTCGTTCAAGGATTTTTCTTGTCGTGTTCTTTTCCCTCGAGCATGCTATCTAATAGAACCGACATGTTTAGGATGTTTTTGTTTGATTAGAAAGTAGCTTAGGATCACTCAGCCAATAAAATGCACTAGTTTTGATGTTTTGAAAAAATGATCCTGTTTAAAATTTTTTGGATGTTAGTTGTGTACTTGTCGAACCGCAAAGCATGATCTCTATGGATCTCTTTGTATCATTTAGTGTATTAGCATGAGTAGTTATAGTTAGCCATGCATGAATCAGATTGATAGATTGATAGATTGATAGATTGACAGATTGATAGATTGATAGCCATGTACTCTGAGTGAGTGAGGTCATATACTTAGTTCAATGCTGCATAAAGGATCTAGAACTTGCCCGATTGGTCTTTACATATGTTTTAGGATGGTTGGTTAGGAAAGGATCATAGGACGTTTTTGGTTAGCCCATTTTAGCCTAAAATACCCTATCAAAATGATATGATTATCTTGATCCCGATTTTGAGCCTTTATTGGACAATTTTTCTTTAATTAACCGATTAACCTTACCCATTTTCTATAATGAACCTGTTTTGGCCTTGGTCCCTGCTTGGACATTGTGAACCTCAACCCAGGCAAAATGCCTAAGTTGAAGGAGGCTAGAGTAGGGGTGCATAGATCGTGGGGACGTGAAAAAGAAAAAGAAAAGAAAAAGGATTAAAAATGAGGTGTGGTGTGACAAGAAAAGAAAAGAGATATGAAAAAGAAAAATTGAAAGGAAAATACAAAATAAAAAAAATAAATAAAAAAGTTGAAAACACACCACACCCACATATTGCATAAAAATGGAGAAAATGGAGGAAAATGTTAAAAAAGCAAAAGGATGAAATAAGTGAAAAGTGGATATATATGTATGTAGTGCCAAGGAGAGTCTAGTCATTAAAATTCCATATTTACCATACCCATCCCAAAGCCTACATTACAAGCAATAAAGTCCTATAGTGATTCTAGCCTTATTGTCTAAAAAGCCAAAGTGGAGAAAATAAGGGCAAGCCTATGGTATCTGATGTGCAGTATTTGAAACTTTCTTGTGAGAGTGAGAGTCTTACTTGTTTTGTCCTAAGTTTTATATTTTCATATAGTTGAAAGTTGGGGACTTCATTTGCTATAGGGGTACAAGGTTTGTGTTTTATTTTGCCAGTTTTTATGTGAGAAGCGTTGGTAATAACTTGATTCTCTGTTAATAACTAGCTGCATATCTTGATCGTTGTTTATCATGGTTTGTGGTTACTTGATGTGCATAGCTGATTTGGTTTACATGGAGAAGGATCAAAAGTTGTTTATGTTCATAGTGCAAGTTTTGATTGGTGTTGGCTATAGTATCCTAGGTTCATTTTCTAGTTTAGCATCATTTTTAGTTTCTGTTTTCTTTGCCTAAGGACATGCAAAAGTCTTAAGTTGAGGGTGTTGATGTGCTATGAGTTTACAACACTTTCAACGCTTAAAACTATGAAAATAGCATGGACTTAGGTGTGTTTATATGGATATGTGGTGTTTTTGCTTTGTTTTCAGGGAAAATAGGTGTTGGAGTAAAAATGTGCAAATATTGCAGAAAAGTGCAGAAAAGAGGCTAAGTACTTATCTTAGCACGAGCTGTACCGAGACTGGTGGAAAGCTTAGAAAAGTGGTACAAGGCAAAGGCAAAGTACAACTCTCAGTACAAGCCGTAACTTGACTTGTAGAATACTTTAGATAAATTTGCACAATTAAAGTATCCTGATATGGGTAGCACCTATGGATCATAGCATCTACTTACGACCCATACCAGGAACCATGGAAAGCTTTAGTTATTTTTGGGGACTTGGCAGATCTCATGATACGACAAGCTGTTATGAGCCGTAGAAGAAAGGTATGAGGGATACCAAGAAGATGCCAAAGTTCTCAAAGCCAAACCACGACTTAATTGTATGACTTGTGGGATCATGTTACAAGTTGTACCAGGTGCTAACACTTAGCAAATTCTGCAGAATCCAATGGATGTACGAGACAAGGCATGACCCATACAATCTTGATACGGGTCATATGATGAGTCCTAAGATGTGTCGGTGTCAGATTTGGTTATTTCTCTGTAAAGTTAGGAAAAGAATTTTATCATCTGTATAAATATTTTTTGGGTTTCTTTTAGTTTAGAAGAGTTTAGTTTCGGTCAGAATTAGTTAGAGGACAATTAATATAAAGTTTGTAATTAGTTTTTGACAATATTGGAGAGCAATTCTTAGGATCATAACTTAGATTTCGCAATTGTTCTTGAATTAGTTCATCATATTTTCATGCAATATTCAAAGAAGGTTTTCTTTTAATCATCGTTGTAAGTATTTAGTTATGTGTTTGTCTATGAATACTAATCATAATTTTATAATCATGAAAGGCTAAAACCTCCACAACTAGGGTTGTGGGAACCATGGTGGATGAACGAACTAGGGTTACACAAAGTGATTCCAAACCAATGCTAAATTCTTATATTGTATTCTCTTCATCTTGAATGTTTCTTAACGAAGTGCAACGTTAGGACTTGCCCAAATTCTTTACTTGCTTGAATGTAGAGAAGTTGAGATTAGGGAAAGAGAATTACAACAAAGTAATTGTATTTTTATGATCATTATATAACTTGAGCTGCGGTCACAGGATAGTTAACTTAGAATAAATTGATAACGAATTAATTGAAATTGCTCATGAGACCTAGCCCAGTGATTGAGTATAGTCATCCAATAGGGATGAACTAGTCGTTTGGATTTACCCTAGTTATCAATTCTACAATTAAGCATTGGGATTGATCACGAGTGTAAACCAAAAGTAGTTATCAACCCATGTGAAACACTTACCCTAGTTAATTGCAAATCTTGATAAATAACAACCGATCTTCACTCTAGTTTTATAATTGTTTTTCTATAAACCCCCAATTTGGACATAATACATTAAAAATCCTAAATACCAACATTAGTCTAGTTCTTACCATATTCCCTGTGGGTTTGACCCAAACCTCTTTGTTGGATTCTTTATTGAAAACATCTGCTTCATACTTTATGAGGAGTGTAAGTTTGAGCATTATCAACAGTCTCTGTCACATTTACAAACTCAGTTTTTAGTACATGCACATGACTCTTAAATCCGTTTTACTTGTACTTTTATTACGTATTTTTCAAGCTACTATTTCATAGAAATATTTATGTATCATATTAACCGTCATGGTTCTTCAGTTCAGTTATGCATTTTACACAACTTTTCAGACTATAAGTATGTTCTATTTGTATTCTAGTTACATATCCTATATACTCAGTACATTCAAAGTATTGACCCTATATTTTGTGTGCTACATCGTTTTATCATATAGGCTCAGGATCTCAGTCTTAGAATCAGGGTTAGCTTCTCCTTCAGACTTATTACAGTAGAGTTCTATTGGTAAGTCCTCATCTTTCAAGGATTGGAATCTTTATCTCCAGTATTTGTCATTCTCAGTTTTTAGTTTTAGACATTAGCGTTAGTTGAGAGTTTATCCAGTAACTCATCAGTTTCTTTTATAAGGATTTCAGGAAAAGTATGTTAATTTAGCTTGAGTTCAGTGTTTTGATTAAATTCCAGTATCTTATTAGATGTTCCCTATTTACACAAGTATTTGCATATTTGCTTAGTGATAGCTTCTGCTTAATATTCTTTTACAGTAGTTCAGTCATTATAGACTCATGTTATGCCATGGATTTTCTTAGGGTCACTTGTGATCCTAAGTACTGTGTCACGTCCAGGGTGCAGACTCGGGTTGTAACAAACTTGGTATCAGAGCATAAGGTTTAGAGTGTCCTAGGATGTCTGAAAGCCTGATGTGCTGTGAGTTTACAACACTTTCGATGCTTAAAACTGAGAAAATAGCATGGACTTAGATATGTTTATATGGATATGAGGCGTTTTTACTTTGATTTTAGGGAAAATAAGTGTTGGAGAAAAGATATCCAAAAGAAGCCTTAAAATGTAGAAAATCAACCAAAGTACCAGTCTCAGTGCGAGCCGTACCTTGATTGTACGAGTCGTACTGAGAATCATGATGAAAGTCAGAAGGCCAAAGTGGGAAGAAGGAAACATACGACTCTCAGTATGAGCTGTAACTGGAGTCGTGGAAATATTCAGAAGAAATTTCACAAAGGCAGACTCCTGGTATGGATGGACTCAGCAACCGTGGCATCAATATATGAATCATACCAGGAGCCATGTGAACTACAGAAGATTTTTTAGTACTTGTAAAAATTTCATACATTATAGACAGTACAAGTCATGGAAAGAAGGTACGAGTCGTACGACAACACTCGTGAAGAATTCCAGAAGATATCAGAGTTGTCAGGGCCAAAGCACGGAAGCAATATACGACTCGTAGGATAAAGGTACGAGTCATACCAGAATGCCAACACTTAGCCAAATCTATAGCAGCAAAGAACTTATGGAAAGCAGGTATAACGCATACAATCCTGCTACGGGTCGTAGGTCCAGTTGTGACAGAGTTGGCTCCAAATATGGATAACTCCCTATTAGCTTAGGAAAAGGTTTCTAATGTCTGTATAAATAGACTTTTATGTTTTATTTTAGTTAGAGAAGGATAGAATTGAGTTAGAAGACGTGTGAAGAATTATTTTCGTGAATTTTTATCAAGTTTTGAGGAGCAATTCTTGAGATAAAAAATTCTTCATTTCATACATTGTTCTTGAGGTTGCTCTTTGATAATCAAATCTGATTTCCTTCCAATTGTTGTTGTAAGTATTTAATTATGTGTTTGTATATGAATGAGAATTATAATCTTACAACCATGAGAGGCTAAAACCTCCACAACTAGGGGTTGTAGGAACCATGGCAGATTAACGAATTAGGGTTGCACAAAAGTTATTCAAAAACCAATGCGAAAAGCTTGTATTGTATTCTCTTCATGTTTAAATGTTTATTAATGGTGTACAACGTTAGAACTTGCCCAAATTCATTACTTGCTTGAACCTAGAGTAGTAGAGATTAGGAAAAGAGAAATACAATAAAACTTTGATCTTTACGATCATTGTATTAACTTGAGTTGTGGTCGCAGGATAGTTAAATTTGAAACATATTAATAACGGTTAGTTTGAAATCGCTTTTGAGACCTGACCTGCTGATTGAGTATAGTCATCCAATAGGGATGAAGCAGTCATTTCGATGAACCCTAGTTATCAGTTCTACAAGTAAGTATTGGGATTGATCACGTGTGTATACTCGAAGTAGTTATGAACCCACGGGGAACACTTATCCTAGTTATTTGCAAATCTTGATTTAAATCACAAACTTAATCTTGTTTTGAGATTGTTTTCTTTAAAACCCCCCAATCTGGAGATAACTCACCAATAAGTTCACTTACTGGCCTTAGTCTAGATCATACCCTATTCCTTGTGGCTTCGACCCTAACCTATTAGTTGGGTTCTTTATTGACAACGACCATTTCACACTTTATCAGGAACTGTGAGTTTGAGCTTTATCAAAATGTGGTGCCATTGCTAGGGAATATGACTAAGATTAGATTAATTACTTATACTTGACTTTTGGTTGTTATTTCGTGAATTATGTTTTCTTTTTGTTTTTGGATATCCACAGGTTGTTGCTTGGTTAATGCCAAGTACTCCTCGGAGTGGAAACCCACTGATTCTGTTGGATATCAAACTTGAATGAACACTGCATAGGATGGAAAACTAGGAGCAAAGAGATTCCTACATTGCTGAAGAAGCTAGGCAAGCCGAGATAGCTTGGCAAGATTCACTTCAGGATGCAGAGGATGCTCGAGATGAGGTCATGAATGTTTGTCGACATAGGAGAGGCAACAGAGGTCAAAGATATGCCCCTCAATTCTTTATATGAAGATGACCCGGACATCGATGAGGTCGGGTCAACTGGAGCCATTGTACCACCACCACTGCCTACTGGGACAAAATTTCATATCACTAGCACCATGATTCAGTTATTAAACATGAAAAGGGTGTTTAGTGGTCATGCAGCTCACGATGCCAATCTGCACATGATGAACTTCGTGGGAATATGCAATGTGTACAGGTTGTCCGGAGTCAGCCAAGATGTTATAAGCTAAGACTCTTCCCCTTCACTCTATCTGGAGAGGCCAAATTATGGTTATCGGAGTAGCCCAATGATGCCATTACCAACCGGAGAAAGCTCAAGAAAGCCTTCTCAGAGAGATTCTTTCCACCCTCCAGAATGTTGCAACTTAAGGATGAGATCTGTAATTTTCGACAATGGAAGATTGAGGCACTTCATGAGACTTGGTTGAGGTTCAAAAAGATGTTGACCAAGTGCACAAACCACAAAGTCCCTTATGAGAGTCTGTTGGAGATTTTCTATAGATCGTTGAACAACAGTACAAAAGCAGTAGCAGGCACAGTGGCAGGAGGAGCACTGATAAGCTGCACATGAGAGCAAGCCACAACTATTCTTGATAGGGTGACAGAAACAAATAGAGCATGGCACTCCTAGAAAGTAGACGTAGCGTCCAGTACATACGTTGTTGGTTTGACTGCAAATCAATGTAGGGAAAAAGAAGAGCGTGATTAAGAATTGGCTTATATGCCCACATTATTGGATTATCTTAATAAGCACATCATGGGAGCTAGAGCCAGAAAGGTGAACGCAGTTGGGACATAGGGACAGGAGCAGAGGCTAGACCACTCAGGTTTTAAGGAGGAGGAAAACTACTTGGACAACCAGGTGGCGAGTTTCCAAGCCAACGCCTAAGGTTCTAGACAAGACACTTAGCGCCAATGTTTTGGAAACCAAGGTTAGAACCAATAAAGAGACAATTATAACTGGAACGGGTACAGGGAGAGAAATCGAGGTTGTGAGCACGAGGGAGAATGGAGAAGGAATGATTGTTACTGCAACGACTGAGCTGGATTGTGCATGCCTCCTAATGCATGAGAGAGGGAGGCTGGATAGTCAAAATTGGAGAGCATGATGGCTAAGATGTCAAAGAAAGTGTACTCCACAGATGATCAGTTAAAAGACATCCGTAGCAATCTGTCAAGCATGGGTCAGAGAGTGGAGTCACATGCAATGGCTATCAAGAAGATCGAACAACAACTAGGGCAACTGTCAGCATCTATGAGCCCTAGGCAGAAGGGTACACTACCTAGAAACACAGTCCAAAATCCAAAGAATGATGGTTTGTATGGCTGTGATGACAAGGAGTAGAAAGACCATGGTTGATCCCCTTCTATCCATTGTAGTCGAAAATAGGAATGAAAGCGTAAGCGGCGAAGAAAATGATGTTGCTAAGAAGGAATGTAGTGAGGATGCTTATTTGACTGAGGCCCCAAATGTTGAAAATGGGTCTGAACCTAAATAAGGAGTCACATAAACGTACAAGGATATTCCATGACCACCGCCACCGTTTCCCCAAAGGATGAAGAAGAAGGCGGAGAATGGTAGGTTTCAAAAATTCTTATCCATGCTCAAATAGTTATCTGTAAACATACCATTGGTCGAGGCATTGGAACAAATGTCGGGATACACCAAGTTCATGAAGGACCTTGTGACGAAGAAGAGGTCTATGAGCTATGAGCCCGTTGATAATGTTCACCATTGTAATGCTATAGCTTCACGGGTCCTGGCTCAAAAGAAGGAAGATCGAGGTGCCTTCAGTATTTCATGCACAATTGGTGATGTTGAGTTCACAAGGGCACTCTGTGATTTGAGAGAAAACATCAATCTAATGCCATTGGTTGTGTTTAAATAGTTGGGCTAGGGAGCCCCACACCAGCAACCATGCAGCTGGTAATGGTCGATAAAAATATGAAGAAGCCCGTGGGGATCCAGTTCGATGTGCTTCTCAAAGTTGATAAATTTATATTCCCGGCGAACTTCATGATTCTTGATCGCGAGGTTGATTTCGAGGTCCCCATCATGTTGTGGCATCCATTCCTTGCCACTAGGAGGGATTTAGTAGATGTGGAGGTTGTCCAGTTGAAGTTCAGACTCAATAAAGAAGAGGATACCTTCAATGTCTGTCGGTCAATGAAGCAACCGAAAGAATATAGAGTGTTCTCAATAATAGAAGATGAATTCGTGTTCCTTGACGAAGCCTGAGTAGTCAAGAGACTTGTGTCGTGTCACAACATTAAATTAGTCGATTCTTCGGAGGCAACCCAAGTGGTGGTTTGGTGAATTTTGAGTAACCAAGCCGCCTGCATTGTGTCGTGACATTAAATGAAATTCATCTTAGGAGGCAACCCAAGTTAATTAACAAATGTGTGTTTCGTGTGTTGGGGAAACAAAAAAATAGGTGGCAAAAATATTGTTGAACAGGCAGGTGCTACGGTTGTTAGTACGACTTGTAAGAGGGTTGTACGAGTCGTGGTGAGAATCAAAGATGCATTTCGGTGCATGAGTTTAGGGTACGGTTGGTCCTATGAATCATAACTTCATTGTATGGATCGTAGTACTCACTCTGCCTATGAACGATGCAATGCATAGACCAAATAAATGGCAAAGACCTATGAGCCATATTACGAATCGTACCCCTTTTGTACAAATCATAAGATGTGCTCATAGGTCCATAGGTAAGTCCCTAAATTTCTCTAAGTACGAGTCCAAGGGATGAGTCATGGGATAGTCCTACGACTCATGGTAGGAGTCGTGATGGGTCAAAACTTTAAATTAACCCGACTCAGCCCAGATTTTTAAAAATCGGCCCTAGGACCTATAAAAGCCTAAATAAATCGTACTACACTCCCACACTCACTAAACCTAAAATCACGACTCCCTCACACCCGTAACTCACCACCAAGAATAATCGAACAAGTTCTAGCTCAGATACCGTACCACAAACCCTAGTCTTGATTCAGGAGTGAAGCATCAATATTCAAGTAAGTGTATTCCTTCAAAATTGATCGTTATAACTTGTCTGTTTGATGTAAATGTGCAAAACCCCCTAGGAGTCCTCTCATTTCTTAAAAAATTAGAAAAGGACAATGAACAGGTATGTAACTAAGTTGTGTGCGACTGGGTTAAAGCTCGAACTTGATTAAATTTTGCATTGGACTGTTAAAAGTTGAGTTACCGGTCGTGATTAAAAAGGGAGGAAAGAGTAATGGTAAATTTGGTTTGAGGCAAGGACAGGCTTCACAAGCCTTCCTATGACTCGTGGTTCATACTATGACTCGTAGGATGGCTCATTGGGACTCTCCCAAGATAAATTTGAAAAAATTCACAAGGTACGAATCTTAGTACAGCTCATGGTTTACTACTACGAATCATACTTGACAGTTATACCAAAAATCTTGAAAGGGTCAAGTCCACAAGTGACAGTACGATCCTTCTTATGACTCATGGAATCGACTTACGAGTCATACCATGAGTCATGGAAAAATATAGAAAAATTATTAAACAGGAGTATCCTCATACGAATCATGGTACAGGCCATACCTTCATGGTACGGGTCGTACCTCAGAGACATAGCATTGACCTAAGATATTATGGGTCTCAATACGAATCATACCTCCAAGGTACGACCCATATTGTTGACCTGTGATAAACTACAAAGGAATTTGTTCTTGCTTTCTTTTTCACAGATATAGAATTATAACCCTTATTCTCTATAGGTACAATGACGGTGAAGCGTAAAGCATCAAAGGCAACTGCATGGAGGACATTACTTGAGGAAACCTCTAAATCTGATCAAGCGGGAAGCTCCCCTAGTGGTTTAGTAGAGGAGTACAGAGTTGATACATCGGACACTGATGCGACCCAAACCACTAGGGAGAAGGATAAAGCCCAAGTCGTGGTGGCTATTGCCACATCTACCAGTGCTCCCTAGTCTGAGGAGGGAGCTGAGGAAAGAGCTCAGGGGTCGGTAAATGGCTCTAATGAAGAGGAGGGGTTCGAGGAGACCCAATTCGTAGATGCAAGCAGTGGTGCTGGTTCGGAGGAGAAGGCCGCAAACACTGAGCAAGAGCAGACTCTGCCTAGGGAGAACCGCACTATCCAGTGGAGAGTGCCAGGAGCCCAAGAAATATATAAGCAGGGCATTGCTCTCACCGCCAAAAACAACCTAGGCGGAGAATTCAAGAAGAGTCGCAGATCCTCACAAATTCATTGAACGAGGTGGAGGAGATGAAGCGGACATTTAGCTTCTACAGCTTCGAATGGATGGCTAGGGCTCCAGACCAGTACACTCCAATAATTATCGGGGAGTTCTATGCCAGCTATTCGGCAACCATGGAGCAGAAGGCTAAAGAGGGGTAGAAGTTGAAAGATCAGCCCAAGCTGGAGAGCCTCCTAGTTAGAGGCCGAGAGGTTGACATATTTGAGCGCATCATTGCTCAGATATTATATGGTCCCCAGTTCATACCTCCACATGCTATGCCAGAATATGAATACCAAGTGGAGGCATTGAAATAGATCAAGCAGTTGGGCTTTGATGAGAAGAGGAGGTTTATCAATATTCAAAGAAGGTTCATCGATATTCAAAGAAGGTTTTCTTTCAATTATTGTTGTAAGTACTTAATTATGTATTTGTCAATAAATACTAATTGCAATCTTACAATCATGAGAGGCTAAAACCTCCACTGTGGGAACCATGGTGAATTAACGAAATAAGGTTACACAAAGTGATTCAAAACCAATGCTAAACGCTTATATTGTATTCTCTTCATCTTTAAACGTGTCTTAACAGTGCGCAATGTTAGGATTTGCACGACTTCTTTACTTGCTTGAACCTAAAGAAGTAGAGATTAGGAAAAGAGAATTACAATAAATCCTTGATTTTTATGATCATTGTATGACTTGAGTGCGGTCGCAGGAATGTTAATTTGGGACATATTTATAACGGTTAGTTTGAAATCACTCATGAGACCTAATCCGATGATTGAGTACAGCCATCCAATAGGGGGATGAACCCTAGTTGTCAGTTCTACAAGTAAACATTGGGATTGATCATGTGTGTATACCTGAAGTAGTTATGAACCCATGGAGAACACTTACCCTAGTTATTTTCAAATCTTGATAACAACCACAATTGAGATCTTGTTTTATTATTATTTTTCTTTAAACCCCCAAATTTGGAGACAAAATACCAACAATTTTAAGTATTGGCATTAGTCTAGATCTTACCTTATTCGTTGTGGGTTAGACCCCAACTTCTTTGTTGGGTTATTTATTGACAACGTCCGTTTCATTCTTTTCCAAATAGTGCGAGTTTGAGTGTTATCACTACAGATGGTTCGTAGAAGGGTTATCCTCCATTGCTTCTCCTTTGTCCAGACTAACTCAAAAGAAGGTGAAGTTTCAGTGGTCTGATGCATGTGAGAAGAGTTTTGAGGAGTTGAATACTTGACTCACTATAGCCCAGTTTTGACTCTGCTAGAAGGGTCAGACGGGTTCTTGATCTATTGTGATGCCTCCAAAGTTGTCCTTGGTTATGATCTAATACAGCATCGTAAAGTCATATCTTATGTTTCCAGATAACTCAAGGTTCATGAGATGAAATATCCAACTCACAATCTTGAACTGGCAGTGGTAGTATTTGCCTTGATGATTTGGAGGCACTACATTTATAGGGTTCATGTGGATGTTTGTATTGACCACAAGAGCCTATAGTATGTGTTTAGTTAGAAGGACCTAAATATACATCAGAGAAGGTAGTTGGAGTTGCTAAAAGATGATATGACAGTGTTGTATCACCGGGGCAAGACCAACGTAGTGGCTGATGCCCTCAATAGAATGTCTATGGGGAGTGTTGCTCATGTAGAGGAGAATAAAAAGGAACTGGCAAAGGATATTCACAAATTGGCTCAGCAGGGGTGCAGTTGGTTGTTTAGAAAAAGGTGGAGTTATAGTCCATAACGGGTCAGAATCCTCCCTGGTGGTGGAGGTTAGGTCAAAGCAGGATGAAGACCCAATTACACTCAAGTTGAAGGAAATAGTCCTAAAAAAGAGGTGGAAGCATTCTCCAAAGAGGGATATGGTGTGCTCCGTTACCAGGGAAGGTTGTGTGATCCCAATGTAGATGATTTGAGACAGTGAATACTAATGGAAACTCATAGTACCAGGTACTCTATCCACCCAGGTGCCACCAAGATGTACCGTGATCTATGAGAAGTCTACTGGTGGAATGGCATAAAGAAGGCAATTTCAGAATTTGTGGCTAAGTGTCCAAATTTCCAACAAGTCATGGTTGAACATTAGAGGCTTGGGAGTATGACTCAGGATATTAGTATTCCTACTTGGAAGTGGGAAGAAGTGAATATGGATTTCATTAGAGGTCTACCTCATACGCGCTGACAGCATGACTCAAGTTGGGTGGTTGTAGATCGGATGACTAAGTCAGCATATTTCCTACCAGTTAAGACCACAAATTCAGTAGAGGATTATTCTATACTATACATCTAGGAGTTACTCAGACTGCATGGAGTTCCTTTGTCCATCATATTAGATAGGTGTACTTAGTTCACCTCCCATTTCTGGAAGTCATTTTAGAAAGGACTTGGTACTCAGTTCAAGCTTAACATTGCTTTTCACCCATAGACAGATGGCCAGGCTGAGCGGACTATTCAACCTCTGAAGGATATATTGAGGGCTTGTGTGATCGATTTCAAGGGCATTTGGGATAATCACCTACCTCTAATCGAGTTTGCATATAACAGCTACCACTCCAATATTCAGATAGCCCCATTCGAGGCATTATATGGTAGGAGGTGTAGATCTCTTACCATATATTAAGTAGTGCCTTTAGAGAGTGTTGGTGTAAAGGATAGTCTCTCTTACGAAAAAGTTCCTATTCAGATCCTAGACCATCAGGTTCGTATACTGAGGAATAAGAAGGTTGCTTCAATAAAAGTTTTATGGAGGAACTAGCTAGTTCAGGGAGCTACATGGGAAGAAGAAGTAGATATGTTTGTTAAATACCTTCACCAATTCCCTTCCAGTTTAGTTTCAACATCAAGTACTAAATTCCTCCTCAGTACTCCACTCAGTTCCATACTCATCAGCTCTATTCATGTTTTTCAATGCGCTAGTTGCATGAATTTAGTTAGTATGTCTATCTCAGTTCAGAGTTAGTCACTCCTTCAGTAATCAGTTTATAGTGTTCAGTTCGGGATTGCTTCTCTTTCCCTAGTCTTTCAGCTTACTTAGCCTTCATTCGAGGACAAATGTTCCCAAGGGGGAGATATTGTGATACCCCAAAAGTTTCTTAGACCAAACCCTAGACTTGGAATTAAGAACCAAAAAGAAATCAAAAACTTTTGCCTCAAAGCATCTCAACCAACGATTCATTGTCAGCCTCTACAGTTTTCATTCCCTAGACTAATAAGTGATACAAAGACCCACTTTTGGAAGTAACGATTTGTCATTCAGTCCGCTCTTGCAATACCCAGAAACCTGTCAAAATCCTTCTCCCATACCACGAGCCAGACGACAAGTCGTTGTTGGATGTAAAAACTCATCCCATAAAGACATTGGAAGAAATCCAGAAAAGAATGCTAAACATCCCCCAGTGACAACAGTTGGACACAACGACCCATTATTTCAGTTAACGAGTCATTCTGTCTGTCTGTTGGGAGAAGATCCAGAACCTGTTTAAACTTTCCCCAGTGGAAACGAGTGGAACGAACAACCCATTGTTCCTTCTAAGGAGTCATTGTTCCCATCCATTGTTCAAGTCCAGAAACTAGATTTTCAAGACCCAGGACCAACAACTGGTCCCAATGAGTCATGGTCACCATCAATGACTCATTGTGTGACCCATTGGGTTAGTACGGGTAGTTTTTCAGACCTTTTCTCAGGGGCATTTTTGTAACTTTTTATTAATTTATATCCTAAGGTACATCACCTTGAGTTATATTATCATGGGATTAAGGGGGTTAGTCAATCTTCCTCCCTCATTTCTCACTTTGCTTTCAAGATCAGTACATAAAAACTCAGACAAGGCTTCTCAGGACAAGAGTTAGGTTCTGCTTCTTCTCCTGATTTCCAAGAGCTTCCTCAGAGAATTCTTCTATAGGTATGTGGGATTTCAACAAGGGTATCCTTTTTCCCTTGTGCCCAAAATATCCAGTGAAACCTAGCTTTCTTTCAAGTTCCCTAGAAATCATGTCTAAGTGTTTTATTCAATTATGAATTCCCTTATTACTTCAATGTTCTCAAGTCTCCTGTGATTTTTAGTATGTGATATTCATGATTTTACAAATTCAGTTATAAATGACACTTTTATGTCAAATTTCAACATGATTCAAGTTCAGTATATAAACATGTATTTTGCTTCTATATGGATTTGAGTTAGCATGAATTTATATTTTAGTCTTTGTAATTTTATCATGATTTTAGTATACTGATGTTGACAGCATAATCAGTATTTTTAGGTTCTTTAGGCTCTAATATCATATAAAGTTTTTGACTTAGCTTTAAGAACACTAGTTTTTGAGCTATCTATAAATTATCAGTAAACTTATCAATTGGGAGTAGTTATTAGCACCGAGCTGGTCCAGGGATCAGTGTACCAAGTACCCAAAACTATGTCCCATCATATGTTATTAGCCCAAATTGGCATCAATCTTAATGATCACATCAGCATGCCTTTATACCTTGGAAAGGTATATTGTGTCCTATCGAAGGAATGTATATATCGAACTCCGTGATTAGCTCCCGTGGTTATATACCGGTTAATAGACTCTCCCATTATTGAATACAGTTACAATCTCTGTCACAATTACAAACTCAGTTTTTAGTACATGCACATGACTCTTAAATCAATTTTACTTATACTTTTATTATGTATTTTTCATACTACTATTTCAGCGCAATATTTATGTATCTGAGTAAGGGTCATGGTTCTTCAGTTCAATTATGCATTTTAGCACAGCTTTCCAGACTATCAGTATGTTCTATTTGTATTCCAGTTTCATATCCATATACACAGTATATTCAAAGTACTGACCACATATTTCATGTGCTATATCATTTTATGATATAGGCTCAGGCTCTCAGGCTCAGCAGAGGGGTTAGCTTCTCCTTTAGACTTATTGCAGCAGAGTTCTAATTGTGAGTCCTCATCTTCTGAGGCCAGAGCCTTCCTCTCCAGTATTTGTCATTCTCAGTTTTTAGTTTCAGACATTAGAGTTAGCTGGGGATTTGTCCCAGCAACTCATCAGTTTTTTTAGAAGGCTTTCAGACAAAGTATGTTAGTTTCAGCTTGAGTTTAGTGTTTTTATTAAATTCCATTATCTTATTAGATGTTCCTTGTTTATGTAAGTATTTGTTTAATTTCTTTGTAATAGCTTCCACTTAATATTCTTTTACAGTAGTTCAGTCATTATAGAGTTATGCTATGACATGGGTTGCTTGGGGTCACTTGTGATTTTAAGTACCGTATCACATCTAGGATGCTAACTCGGGTCATGAAGGTTACTAACCCTAGAGGAAGGAGGAGTGCTCAAGATTTCATGTCTTGTAATTCAAAGGTTGTTCTTGGCCTTGCTAGAGATAGGAAGATGATTTTGATGTTAGAATTATGACGAAATTCATGGATTTATGTTGTAATGGGTTGGAGAATGCTTACTTAGCCTTAGAAGGGTTGAAGAGAGCTCTTGGAACTGATAGGGTTGATTTGTAGGCGGAACAATACCAAAAAACTCGTTTAAGGCGACTTTTAAAAGCCTTGAAACCCCCATATGACGCCCCAAATGATGGGGCCATCAGTCCACTAATGGACCATCAACTTGCCCGTCACTTTGGGGTGGAAATTTGCAACTTCTGTTTAATTTTGACAGACCTATCTTGATGGAACATTGGGTGGTTATCAAACCGTCACTCTTCCCATCACACCTGACAATGCTCCACTGAATTTCTCATAACTTTTTACTATGAACTTCGCTTGATGCAAGGTTGGATATGTTGGAAAGAATACTCTAAGGGATTCAATTTGAAGGGTTGAATCACCAAAAAATACTATATAAATTAGGGTTATGGTCGTTTAAAGTTGACCCATATAATAACTTATATGAAAACTCAATCGGTAGGAAGACTCTCAACTCAACTTTGTGCTAGAGGTTCCTTATGACCTTAATTTGCATTTAATGCACTTCCCACACTTAAGAATTGATATTAACACCTAATTTTCATAAACATTTAGTCGGGTTCGGGTCTATCTATATACCTAGATGGCTTCAAACTTAGCCCAAAAGTTTGTGGCATTACAATGAGCCTACTAAATGATGAATATATACCGAGTATACACTTTTGAGCTGATGACTCTTTTTCTTGATCAACCACAATAAAATTGAAGCCAATTCTTAATTATTCCTATTTTGAACCTATCCTCCTTGACACTAGAAAATAATTTGATGATGTAAAAAGGTGTAACTTGGGGGTGAATTAGTGAAAAATAAAGTAGAGGTCAAAATGGGTATTTAAACCACTTCCCAAGGTATAATAAGCAAGTAAAAGTGTGAAGAAAAAGAAATATAAAAAAAGAGGGAGAAAAAGAAAAGAGAGATGGACTAAGCTCACAAAAGCACTTTGGCTTATGGAAATGCTAATGAAGATGAGGGAAGAAAAAGAAGGGAACAAAAGAAAGAGAGAAATAGAAAGGTGATGTAGTGTTCAAGGATGATACCAAGCTACTAAAATCGCATATATGTATCCTACTTGCCCTTTGAACCAACATTAGAAGCTTAGAAAAACTCTTATATGATCTCAACCCCCTATTTCCAAAAGTGGAGGCATTTGAGAATATCTTTGTGAGAGTTGAGTACCTTTCTCTTCTATTTTGATCTTTGTCCTTGTATCAAGTGTAAGTCTTATTACAAATAATGGATAACTTCTTTGATCTAAAGTGAGGGCATATGGATGGAATTGGCTAACATAAGTTGCTTCTCAATTCAAGTGTCTTATATTTTGATATGATATCATAAGTAGAGATTGCATATTTTGTCTAAGTGATTATGAGAAATTATGTTTTATATAATATAGGGGTGGCTTATTTGAGAAATGAATGCTTGTAGATACTTTTCAAAACCATTATAGACATTGCACTTTGTGAAATCGAAATCGAGTCTAGGTTAGATTTTTTTATTTTAGTTTCTTGAGGATATCCAAAGGCTTTAACGTAGGTGTGTTGATGTGTCTAGATTTTATGACACTTTTGTACTTATTTTGATAGAATTTTGCATGCCTTAATGTACTAATCTAAGTAAATGCTAATGTTATTTACTAAGTTTCAGGAATCCCGATATATTAGAGCAAAGATGCATCAATCCCAGAAAATCCGCCAAAAAGAGAAAATAGACAAGCTGCAGATTTAATGTGTGTTTTGTGGATTCAACCATGCATCAACTTTAGGGAAGTTGCATGTTTGAGAGAAACATATGAAGCCATGTATGATCTATAAATGCAATTGATGAATCGTAAATGACCATCCCAGAGTGAGATTCAGAGAGATTACAACACGGAACTCCAACATACGGGAGTAGATATGGTTCATAGACTTAAAATACGAACCATAAATAAAGTCGCCGAATAAAGATTAGAGAGTTTTCATTCTAGAGATTCAATCCACGAGGGGAAGATACGGATGGCATATCCAAAGTACAGGCCACATATTGATTCATGGTTCCTGGTGATCACATAGAGTCCAACTTATGATGCAATATATGAACCGTGAATCCAATATACGGTCCATAAATGATAACTAGATAGGACAAAATTAAATTAGGCTTGGAGTTTTGACCCTAGTATAAATAGCATTTTTAGTCTTTCTTTAGGAGGTCAGAACACTATCATAGAGAATAGATTTTTAGGAGAATACCAATTGTAATTGAAGCTATTTTTGGATTTTCATTAAGGCTTTGGAATTCTCTCTCTTCTACTCTATGGTAAGTTGATTATGATCAATTAAGTATTTTCTTATTCATCTCCAATCATGAGCAGCTAATTCTAATCTAAGGTTGCGAACCCAATTGGGTTGTGAAACCTAAAGATCTCAATTATGATAAATTAATATTGGGCTTTAATATATTTGATTGATTTTTGATTTTCTAGTTAAAATTGGTGGTTGAAAATATTAATTTGCCCAAATTGTGCTTGAAGGAGAAAATTAGAGTTCGCGTAGCATCTATCAATAATAACTCAATGCATAATCCTTATTTAATGATTCTCTTAGAAATATGTTGAATCTAATTGGTAACTGACAATCAGTTTGTATTGAATTCCTTTGAATTTGAAAGAATTAATTACAATAAACATTGCTTGATTGTTGAAAGACATTGAGTGATTATTTATTGATTTTTTTATATATTATACAAAGCCCATTATCCATGAATCTAATTGAGTGATCTTGGTGGATCAATCCTAAGTTGGGACACATCCTTACTTTTATATCTCTTTGATTTACCTCTTTGCATTTAGATCTAAATTTTAGTTTATTTCTCTCTCTATCAATTAACATGAGTTGTATCTTAAAGCACCAAATCAAAATTTCTCTTATCTTAGCAGTTTAAATCAATGCTAAGCACCCTGTAGATTCGATCCCAACTCCTAGTTGGGTTAATTATATTGCTAACGATCATGTACACTTACTCAAAGAAGATTGGATTTAAACGTTCACCATTTAAAAAGTGTAAAGCTTATTGAACTGCAGTCCAAACATTAAAAGAATGATGCATTTTGATAAATGTAAAGCTTATTGGAGATCCAGTATAGACACCAGAAGATGTCATGCTAATGCTTGTTGTCATTTAATAAAATTTATAAGAAAAATCACAAAGGATTCAAAATGCCAAAAACATTTATAAATTCTAAAAAACTTGTTCAGAATTCTTATATGGAGTAACTCCAGTAAAGGGAATGTGACTTAATCATCTTAATAAATATTCATTGACAAAGGGTACAAATTACTTTTTTTTATCTTTGTAGTTTCATGAAAATAATAATCTTTCATATTATTGTGCATGTTTATAACTTGAATTGGAACTCTTATAACCTTTCTGAAAGCAATAGATTATCTGTAAAAGAGATTAAAATGAGAAACTTGCAGAATTTGATTCATCCTGAAGTATTAAATTTTTGAGCAATTTATGCATTTATATATCTCGCTATAACTATGATCATGACATAGTTTTACTCATACTTCGAGATTTGAAATAAGATCAATTGCATATTACAAATGAAAGCCTCATATGAATGTGTTTATCCAAATAAATATTGTCAAGATTTTGCTGATGTATAAGGCATTTATTTGATCGACAAAAATGTATGGCCCAAACATGTTATCTATTATCATGAGAGATTATTAAATACCATGTTGTTCTGCATGAAGTCAAATAAAAAAAAGATAACAATATTTTATGAAGCAAGTTAGAAATGTACTTGGTGTGATCCCAAAAATATTAAATGATAATGATGTAACTTTACCAAGAGAATGAAGATGTGGATGATCTTTTAGTTCATCAAATAATAAATCGACGGATCTAATTTCAAAAGTGTTGTCGATCTCAACATATGATAAGTTGATATACAAGATCTAGCTACATCATCTTGAAGAATTATCTGATGCTTTAATCAGGAGGAATAAAGTACATATTATACTTTTTGTCTTAACAAATATTTTATCCCATTAGATGTTTTTGATAAGGTTCTTTTGTTATACCCCAAATTCGTGGAGGCAAAATCAGCACCCGGTTCCTCACTTGATTAAGTGAATCTTGCAGCTAACCAACCATAACAAGCTAGAGCCTACAAGGCTCGGTATCACAACAACAACACATAATCATAGTAAATAATAAATATGAGAAAACACGGCCCTTAATCCAACCACTATACATACGAGGCTGGCAAGGACACACCTATACTAAAAGTTCTATACAATAGGGCCAACAAAGTCTACAACAACAGAACAAGCCAAAAATAAAACCCTACGAGCCTCTACTAAATCAATAAGATAATAAACAATCTGGATAGGGTCCTGACCTACCTAATATGTACACAAAACTCCAAAACAGCCAACAAGAAAACTCTAAAAAACTTGAAGCATACCAATAGTCAAGAACTCTCCTCAGCTATGTAGGCCTCGATCTTCATGTCAATCAACACCTGCAGGCATGCCCCTAGGCTCAGAGCGCCAGTATGGAGATATATCGATTATGTCAGGCAATAAAAGATAAGATACAAATATACAAAATAACAAAAATAAGGGTAAGAGTATACTAATAGATTAGCCTGAAACATATGAAAATAACAACAAATTACAAAATAATACCTGGCCATAATCCAAGATACTCAACAATCTCAACAACCTCAGCAGCCATGAGCTCACCTATTCAATTCACAGCTAACCAGAAAAATATTAATACAAGTAACACAACATATATAACTATCAATAGTAATACAAAACTAACTGTAATCCAACCTTGCCAACATGCCTCACGGTCTTACAAGTTTAACGATATGTACAAACCCAAGTGCGTCGGAGTAGATGTCACAATCATACACTTGCAAGTATAATCTCCATTGCGCTAGAGGAGTATACATCATAGACATACACTAGTCTCAACATGGACTAGAATCAATCCCAAAGACAATCACAGGCTTGACAATTTTGGAGTAGACATCACATATCACTCTAGTTAGCTAAGCCACAGGCTTAACACCTTTGCCAGAGTAAACATCATAATCATGGGTATTGCTAAGCCCTGAAGACAACCAAGATCAACACAACAAACAACACACAAGCATACAAATATAAGTCTACCAAAAAAAATAGACCATAATTCCAACAAACAAGGCCACCATTCGATAACACATTGCAATCTAAGTTCTATATATCCTATCATCCCACCGACCTACCACAATAACCTAAAACGATACTTGAAAATACTATTATATTTTGACTCCAAATTAATACCAAATAGCAGCCCTATAAGGAGGTTATTAGCATGATTTCAAGGCTACAAAATAGCCTATATGCACGACGATAATGTCGAATCAGAATTCACGAAAAACATGCCAAAAAAAGAAAAGTAAGGCCTTAACATACCTTACAGATGACAACAACAAGTTTAGTCGAACTCTGTTCTATAAACCACCAAGGTACTACCACGAAAAGTAGCTCACTATAACACCCAACATAAGTCAACATACAAATATATACAAACAACTCATAACCTGACTAATAAAGCCACCAACCAATATTAACAATGCGACTCAAGTCTTACGTAGTCGACTAATTCACTAACATATCTCAAGAAGCCTATAACAACACCTTAAACCCAACTATATTATTGACCCAAACATACCACACACAGCAGCCTAACAATATGATATAACACGAATAAAAGATTACAAAACAACCAACACACACAATATACTGATAATTACGAATTCCACAAAAAATATGTCGAAAGAGAAAGGAATGGACTTAAAATACCTTGAATTCAACAATCATGAATCTAGCCAAATCTTCACTTTCTAAAAACACACAAACTTCCATGAACATCTCCTTGGGTAATGCACATGAAACCACCGGTAATCTAACAAAGAAAACACATACAAAAATGCATATAATAAGATTTTTATAGATTCAACTATAGAAACTCCAAACTAATAATCTAATAATACATACAAATATAAAACTATGATTAAAAGATAGTCAGGGTAGAAGAGTGTTTATCTCTCCAACTCCTATGAAACATTCACTAAAATCATGACAACATGACAATAGTAAGAGTCATACAATAGCTACAATGATCTATCCTTAGAAATAGACTTGGATCTTCAACTTCAATATTATGATCACCAAGAACATTAAGAACAGCTATGGAGGAGAGTTTCCATTCTCTTGAGTTCAGTAAAAATGAATTGGATAAGTCAAAACCGACCAAGGAACTTAATATAGTCCTACATCGACTTGTCCCCGCTTTGACTTGACTGTTTGTGTAGTCTCGCGAAAATGCAAATATTTGTTTATTCCAAAGTCATATTCAAGGATATTTTGATGCATTGGAAACTTAACATGTTGATAACGCTCAAATTACACTCCTATAAAAGTATGACGGGACAATATTAATAAAGAATCCAACAAAGGCTTGGGTCGATCCCATAAAGAATATGGTCAAGATGTAGAATAATACTACTATTTATGCTTTTAGTGCAATTATTTCCTATTGGGGGGTTTCAATGAAGTAATTGAGTAAGAGTATTGTAAATAGAATGTCACGACCCAAGTCTATACCCTGGACAAGACACAGTACTTGGTGCCATAAGTGACTCCAAGCTAACCCATGGTCTAACATCACACTGGTAAACTAAGTAAACATAAGCAGAAGCTTTATAAAAATGATTATCCAACAAATACTAAATTGAAAAGAGTAAACACATCTAGGAAGAATACTGAACACTTTGTCTGAAAGTTAACTACTAACTGATGAGTTGTTGGGACAAGCCCCCAGCTAACTCTAAAATCTATCTAAATAAGAACTAACTGAAAAGCAAATATCATCTTCGCAAGATAAGGACTCACCAATGGACTGTTGTTGCTAAAATAGTCGAAGGGAACTACTAATGATGCTGAGATTGAGAACCTGCGACCGTATTAAATACGATACAACATAGAAAGTATGCGTCAGTACTTTGAATGTACTGAGTAAGTGAGATATACAATAAGCATGGAAAAATAAGCACTAAACTAAAATAACATAAAATGACCAACTGATACTGAATATTGATAAAAGATGAGCTATAACTGATAAGGCCAATAATGACCCGAACTGACAGTCATAAACATGTCCTGGAATTGAGTGACTGAACTGAGCTAAAATGAACTGAAACTATACTGACAAGTGGGAGATTATATAACCGACACATAACCACGTGACCTAAACATGGAGTCCAATGTATACACCCCATCGGAGAAAGCTCACTGTACCTTGCCAGGGTATAGTGGTTGAGCTGGGTGATCACAAGTCAGGGGTCCGTTGGGCCAATAACCTATGGTGGCAACATAGTTTTGGGAACCTAGCTACGCCAGAACCCCCGTATGCTTAGTGCTAAGTACTACTCTCATTGGATAGTCCTAACTTGACTACTAAGCTGATATCTCAAAGATGGGGTCCTAGACTAAGTCCGGAATACTTATCTCGGAGTGACTTGAGAGTTTGTAGGATCGGATAATTGAAACCTGGTGTTATAAGACTGGTCAGAGCCACTTATCTAGAAGCATCGTAACCGTCTAGAGAACTAACTGGCAACTAAAACAAGGGAGTATTAATGAACTTAACTCCTCAAAGAGCTAACTATCGTCAAACTAATCAGCTGACTTACTGGAAGATATTGAAAAAGGCAAATGGCTAACTGAGATTGAACTAGCATTCAAACTGACTGCGAAAACACAAAATGGTAATAACATGGAAATTCAAGAACTAATAGAGCCAAGCAATATTTGTATCTGGACAATTATGCAAGACCTTGTTTACTATTTGCAAAACTAGGGCTAAATAATATTTCATGAACAGAACAACAACATCCATGTTAAATGATTAAAATATTGCAAGAGTTCGCAAGGATTTCAAATTCATAAGAATATTCATAATCTGGCTGAAGCTAACTTTATTTTTGATACTCAGGACTAAGAGTGAGAAGCAATTATAGAAAGGTTTGAGGGAAAAAAGGAAGAACAATTCCCTTGTTGAATTTTCACATACCTGGAGTCAAATTTCCTGGAAAGGATCTGGAGAATCTGAGGAGAAAACTTGAAACCTTTGATCTTACTCTGAGTCCCCTTTCTAAGGTTTCTATGTTATGAGCATGAGAGAATGAAAGGAATGAAGAGGGAACGTCGATTACCTCCCTAAATCCCCTGAATATAACCCAAAAATGACATAGTTTAGGGATTAAAAGGTGGGAAGTTACAAAAATGTCCCCAAAAGAAAATCTAAAAAACTGCCCGATAGGAACCAACGGGTCACACAACGAGTCGTTGGTTGACACAACGACTCGCTAGGACCGGTCGTTGGTCTTGGGCCTGAGATCTATGCTCACTAGAAATTGGCCACGGAAGGGAACCACGACTCATTGGATAGACCAACGGGTAGTTGGTTCCTATCGTGGTCACTGACATGAAAAACTTGGTCCCTCTACTAAAGGATGACACAAAGACTCATTAGTATAACTAATGGGTCATTGTGTCTGCTCACGATCACCAATGCCTTGACCCAAAGGGTTTCTGGATCTGGCGATGGGTGGAATTAATGACTTGTTGGAGGTGATAACGAGTCGTGGGTTCCATTAGTGGCTTCTGAGGGAAAATTTAAACCTTTATTGGAATTCAACCAACAAGTGTCAACCACGAGTCGTTGTAGCCAACGACAGTTTGTTGGATGGCTCATTGTTTCTCGGAAATGTCAGGGCTGGGTTTTGAGCTGGGAATACCACAGATAATAGGACGACCCATTACTCCTCACAATGGGTCGTTCCAGGTCTCGTTGGTTCTCGGAAGGCAACTGGCAGGCTGATAATGACTCAAACAATGAATCATTACTTTTGACAATGATTTGTTGTCTCGATCATTCTAAGACAAAATCTTCTGGTTCTTTCATGTAAAGTCTGAGTTTGGTCTTGAAAAGTTTTGGGGTATAACAATATCTCTCCCTTGAGATCATTCTTCCTCGAATGAAGGCTAAAGTTGCTGGAAAACTGGGAAAAGAGCTGCAATCCTCAGACTGAAACTATAAACTGATTTTTGAAGGGGTAACTAGCTCCGAACTGGAACAGGCATACTAACTGAGTTGATGCAACTAACATGCACACTGAAAACATGAATAGAGCTAATGGGTGCAATACTGAATAGAGTACTGAGGAGGAATTTAATACCTAATGCTGAAACTGAACTAGAAAGGAACAAATGGGGATATTCAACCATCATGTCTGCTTCTGCTTCCCATGTGGCCCCCTCAACTAGATGCTTCCTCCACAAGACTTTTACTAAAGCAACTTCCTTGTTTCTCAGCTTACGAACCTGGCGGTCTAGGATCTGAACTAGGACTTCCCCGTAAGAGAGACTATCCTTCACACCCACACTGTCCAGTGGCACAACAGAGGTTGGATCACCGATGCACTTCTTCAATAGTGATACATGGAAGACTGGGTGCACATATTCTAACTCCGAAGGTAATTCTAACTCATAGGCCACATTGCTAATTTGCCTCAGAATCCTGTAGGTTCCTACATACCTTGGACTGAGTTTCCGATTCTTTCCAAACCTCATCACCCCTTTAATGGTTGAAATTTTTAGATAAACCCAATCATCTACAACAAATCCTAACTCTCTCCTTCTCACATCAGCATATGATTTCTGGCGACTCTGAGCTATTTTCAACCTTTCTCTGATGAGCTGCAGTTTCTGCATAGCCTCGTGAACTAAATTTGGTCCTATCAAAGTGGCTTCACCAACTTGAAACCACCATATAAGAGACCTAGACCTCATACCATATAATGTCTCAAACGGGGCCATTTGAATACTGGAGTGATAGTTGTTGTTGTATGAAAATAAGATGAAAGGTAGGTGATCATCCTAACTGCCCTTGAAGTTGATCATATAAGCTCTCAGCATATCTTCTAAGGTCTAAATAGTCCACTCAGCTTGTCCATCTATCTGAGGGTGAAAAGTCATGCTGAGCTTGACCTAAGTACCGAGTCCTTTCTGAAATGACTTTCAAAAATGCAAGGTGAACTGGGTACCTCTATTTGAAATGATGAACAAGGGAACCCCATGCAGTCTGACTAACTCCGGAGTGTACAGCCTAGCATAATCCTCAACTGAGTTTGTAGTTTTAATTAGGAGGAAGTGTGCTGACTTGGTCATCTGATCTACTATCACCCAAATTGAATCATGTTGCAGGCGAATACGAGGTAGACATGTAATGAAGTCCATATTCACTACTTCACATTTCCATGTGGGTATGCTAATATCCTGAGTCATTCCCTTAGGTCTCTGATGCTCAACTTTAACCTACTGGTAGTTCGGGCACTTAACCACAAATTCTGAAATATCCCTTTTCATGTCGTTCCACCAGTAGATTTCCCGTAGGTCTTGGTACATCTTTGTGGCACCTAGGTGGATAGAATATCTAGAGCTGTGTGCTTCTATTAGTATTCTCTATCTCAAATCACCTACGTTCGAAACACATATTCTGCCCTGTTAACAAAGCACACCATCTAACCCTTTGGAGAAAGCCTCACCGTCTTTTCTTAGAACTGCTTCTTTCAGCTTAATCAGTATGGGATCTTCATCCTTCTTTGACTTAAACTCAACAACTAATGAGGATTCTGACCCACTTTGTAATACTACTCCACCGTCAGCTGAATCCACCAACTGCACTCCCAATCGAGCTAACCTGTGAATATCTTTTGCTAGCTCTTTTTTGCCCTCTTCAACATGAGAAACGCTACCCATGGACATCCTGCTCAAGGCATCTGCCACCACATTTACATTACCCGGGTGGTAGAACACACTCATATCGTAATCCTTCAATACCTCTAACCACCTTCTCTGACGAAGGTTCAGATCCTTTTGACTGAAGACTCTTATGGTCGATGAAAACATCCACGGGAACCCCATAAATGTAATGTCTCCTTATCTTCAAAGAAAACACCACTGCTGCCAATTCAAGATCATGAGTTGGATAGTTCTTCTCATAAACCTTGAGCTACTTGGAGGCATAATCTATCACCTTACCCTGCTGCATCAAAATGCAACTGAGGCCAACTCTGCAAGCATCACAATAGACTATGAACCTATCCGTTCCATCAAGTAAGGTTAAAACTGGAGCTATAGTGAGTCGAGTCTTCAGCTCTTGGAAGCTCTTCTCACATACATCTGATCACAGAAAATTCACCTTTTTCTCAGTTAGCTTAGTCAGAGGAGACGCAATAGAAGAAAATCCTTCTACATACCATCGATAATAACTGGCTAGACCCAGGAAACTCCTGATATCTGTTGGGAAAGTGGGTTTTGGCCAGTCTTTCACCGCTACTATGTTTTGAAGATCTACCTAAATACCCTCACCTGATACCACATGACCAAGGAAAGCCATAGACTTCAGCCAGAATTCACATTTGCTGAATTTAGCAAACAGATGGCGATCTCTAAGAGTCTACAACACTATCCTCAAATGGTTAGCATGCTCTCCTCATTTATGGAGTATACCAAAATGTCATCTATGAACACAATGACGAACATGTCTAGATACTGTTTGAATACCCTGTTCATCAGGTCAATGAAAGTTGCAGGGGTGTTAGTTAGTCCAAAGGACATAACCACAAATTCATAGTGATCATATCAGGTTCTGAAGGCTGTTTTTGATATGACACATTCCCTGACCCTAAGCTGATGATACCCCGACCTGAGATCCACCTTGGAAAAACAACTAGCTCTCTGAAGCTGATTGAGTAGTGGTACCTGTTCTTAATTGTAACTTTGTTCAGTTGAAGGTATGAGAGTACCATCCTACTTTCGCACGAACAACACTGGAGCACCCCGTGGAGAGATGCCAGGCCTGATGAAACTTTTATCTAGAAAGTCATTTAACTGTTCCTTCAACTCCTTAAGCTCAGCTGGAGCCATTCCGTAAGGAGGAATAGAGATGGGCTAAGTGTCTAGAAGAAGGTATATACCGAAGTCTATTTCCTGCTTAGGAGGGACTCCAACAAGATCTTCGGGAAACAAGTTAGGGAATTCGCTGAGAACTGGAACCAACTGAATAGTTAGGGTCTCAGAGCTAGAATCTTTGACCTGAAATAGGTGATAGATGCACCTTTTAGAAATGAGCTTCATATCCTTAAGGTAGGAAATAAACTGACCCTTAGGTGCTAAAACACTATCCTTCCATTCTAAGACTGGCTCATTGAGAAACTGAAATCTAACGACTCTAGTTCTATATTCAGATGAGGCATAACCGGGATGTAATCAATCCATGCCAAGAATGAGGTCAAAATTGACCATGTTTAGCTCTACTAGATCAACTAGAATAACTTTACTCAATCCAGAGACTGGGCAGTTTCTATATACCCGGTTGACTCTAACTGACTGACCAACTGGGGTGGAGACTGAGAATGGTTTTGAGAGGACTTAACGATTGATGTCAAACTGAACAGCTACATAAGGAGTCATGAATGATAGTGTGGATCCTGGAGCTAGTAGGGCATATACATCTAGGTGGAAAATACGTAACATACCCATGACCACATCAGGTGAGCTCTCCTAATCCTAAAGGGAGGACAAAGCATAAAAATGGTTTTGGCAAAGACCACCACCCGTACCTGAAGTATTACCCTACTAAGTTGGACAGCCTGCTGGGGCTGCTGAAGTGGTAGACTGAGTTTTCATCTGTCCTGCTGACGGACACTCCTTTAGCCTATGACCCAAATGCTCACATTCGAAGCAACCCTCTTTACCCATGTGGCATTCACCTGGATGGTTCTTGCCACACTTAGGGAAAGATGGGTAACAGTTCTTGGCACTGTAACTTTGGGACTGGGAGATAGATGCTCCACCCTTTTAATCTTTGAGAGATCGAAAAGAAGGGGCAATGGTTGAGGTAGACGCTGGTGTTCTCTGTTGCTACTACTATGGGCATCTACTGCCACTGGACCTCTAATGGCCATAATCCGACTGACATGTTCTAGCCCGCTTGTTCTCTTGCTCCATATCCTTCAATTTCTCTACCTCAATCTGCTAGGCATGAATGATGAGGTTGGAGGAGTCAATGTCCTTGATAAGCATAGAGGTTCTGCACTCCTTAAGTACCAAGGCTGACACTCCATTGACGAATTTGAGCATGCGAACTCTTGGCTCAGCAACCATATCCAGAGTATACCTCGACAACCGAGTGAACTCCAACACATACTCTTCCACTGTCATGTTACCCTGTCTATGATTCATGAACTCTGCCACCTTAGCCTCCCTCAGTTCCCGAGGAAAGAATCGGTCTAGAAATGCTATAGTGAACTCGTCCCACTCTACTAATCCTACTTCTTCTCACCTTCCTTCCTTCAACTAATCATACCAAATTTGAGCCACCCCTTTCAACTGGTAGGCATCCAGATCAGCACTCTTCATGGAACTAACACCCATGATCCGGGTGATCTTCCGCACCTCATCCACAAAATCCTACGGGTCCTCTCCCACTTTAGATCCATGAAAAGATGGAGGGTTCATTTGGGTGAAATCCCGAATCCTAGCAGCTGCTACAAACCCATTTACATTCACTGGAACCACCAGTTGGTTCACTTGGTTTGGTCACTGTCTGAGCCAACGGTTGAATTGTAGCCCAAAATTCTACTAAGGACAATTGATCGTCCTGAGGGGCTGCTAGAGCTGGAGGCATAGTTTCACTAAAATGAATATAACACAAGTTAGGAGGATATTTCTGGGATTAAACTTCACAGCATGATAAGGAGTATGAACAAAAGGGAGTTTTCCTAATAATGTCTTATAGGCTCCACATCATAAGTCTGGCGCGCTTCACACCCATGAAAAGGACTCTACTTGATGCGGCTTTCAGACATCCTAGGATATTTTAAACCTAGTTCTATGATACCAAGTTTGTCATGACCCGAGTCTACATGTAGATGAGACATGGTACTTGGTGCAACAAGTGACCCCAAGCTAACCCATGGTCTAACATCACACTGGTAAACTAAGTAAACATAAGCGAAAGCTTTATAAAATAATTATCCAAGAAATACTAAATTGAAAAGAGTAAACACATTTGAAAAGAATACTAAACACTGTATTTGAAAGCCAACTACTAACTGATAAGTTGCTGGGACAAGCCCCCAGCTAACTCTAAAATCTATCTAAATAAGAACTAACTAAAAAGCAAATATCATCGTCAGAGGAAACTACTAACAATTCTGAGACTTAAAACCTACGCCTATATCATAATACGATACAACATAGAAAGTATACGTCAGTACTTTGAATGTATTAAGTAAGTGAGATATACAATAAGCATTGAAAAATAAGCACTGAACTTAAATTAACATGAAATGACCAAGTAATACTAAATGCTGATAAAAGCTGAGCTATAACTTATATAGTCAATAATGACCCTAACTGACGGTCATAAACATGCCTGGAACTGAGTGACTAAACTGAGCTAAACTAAACTAAAACTGTACTAACAAGAGGGAGAGTCTATAACTGACATATAACCACGTGGACTCTGATAATACACCCCCATTAGAGAAAGTTCATTGTACCTTGCCAGGGTATAGTGGTTGAGCTGGATGATCATAAGTCTGGGGCCCGTTGGGCCAATAACATATAGTGGCAATGTAGTTCCGGGAACCTGGGTGTGCCGGAACCCCAGTCTGCTGGGTGTTAAGTACTACTCCCACTAGATAGTCCTAACTTAACTACTAAGTTGATAACTCGAAGCTGGGGTCCTGAACTAAGTCATGACTACTTATTTGGAAGTAACCTGAGGGTCTATAGGACCGAATAACTAAAAACTAGTATTCTAAGACTGGTCAGAGCTGCTTATTTAGAAGCATCGTAACCGTCTAAAGAACTAACTGATAACTTATACTGGTGGTTCTAAGACTAGTAAGAGGTGCTTATTTGAAAGCATCGTAACCATCTACAGAACTAACTGATAACTGAAACTACGGAGTATTACTGAACTAAACTCCTCAAAGAACTAACAATCGTCAAAGATCAGCTAACTTATTGTAAGATATTGAAAAAGGCAATTGCTAACTGAGAATAAACTAGCATTCAAACTGACTGTGAATCCACAAAATGGTAATAACATGAAAATTCAAGAACTAATAGAGTCAAGTAGTATTTGTATCTAGATAATTATACAAGACCTGATTTACTGTATTCGCAAAACTAGGGATAAACAATAGTTTATGAAGAGAACAACAACATGCGTGATAAATGATGAAAACATTGCAAGAGTTCACAAGGATTTTAAATTCAAAAGTAAATTCATCATCTGATTGAAGCTAACCCTATTTTTGATATTCAGGGCTATGAGCGACAAGCATTTACATAAGGATTTTGGATCTGGCGACGGGTGGAAAAGACGACTCGTTAGAGGTGATAATGAGTCGTGGGTTCCACTCGTGGCTTCTGAGGGAAAATTTCACCCTTTACTAGAATTCAACCAACGAGTGTCAACCACGAGTAGTCGCCAATGATGGTTCATTGGATGACTCATTGTTTTTGGGAAATATTACGGTTGGTTTCTGAGCTGGGAATACCACGGATGATAGGACGACCCGTTACTCCTCCAACGGGTCGTTCTAGGTCTTGTTGGTTCTCAAAAGGAAACTGGCAGGCTGACAAGGACTCAGACAACAGGTTATTACTTCTGACAATGACTTGCTGTCGCGATCGGTCTAAGACAAAATTTTCTGGTTCTTTCATGCAAAGTCTGAGTTTGGTCTAGAAAAGTTTTGGGGTGTTACATCAAAATTTATACAATTAACTAAGGAGGTGTTCCCCATTGATTCATAACTACTTTGGGTTTTACACTTGTGACCTATTAAAATACTTAGCTTGTAGAGCGGATAACATTGGTTTATCCAAATGACCGATTCGTACATATTGGATGACTATACTCAATTACCGAATTAGTTCTCTTGAGTAATTTCACTTTAACCATTATAAATTTATTTTAAATTAACTATTCTGCGACCGCAGCTCAAGTTATAAAATGAACTATAAAGTTCAAGGCTTTATTGTTCTTCTCTTTTCTTAATCTCTACCTCTCTAGGTTCAAGCAAGTAGAAATTCAGGTAAGTCCTTATGTTGCACTCCGTTAAGAAATATCTAAGATGAAGAGAAAAAAATACAAGCATCCATATTGGTTTAGAATCCCTTTATGCAAACCCTAGTTAGTTAATTCACCATGGTTCCCACAATACTAGTTGTGGAGGTTTAAGCCTCTCATGGTTGTAAGAGAAGAATTAGAATTCATAGATGAAATCATAATTAAAAACTTACAATGATAATTGAAATAAAACCCAATTGATTATTGTAAATATTCAACTAAGAAACAATCCAAGAACAATGAATAAATCTCCAAGAATATTGGAAACTCAAGAAGAATCTCCCAAGTATTCGTTCTCTATCAATAATTCTATCTAAAAACATGATACCTTATAAAAATAACCTAGAAAAGTATTTATATAAATATTTATAAACCTTTTCTAAATTAATAGGAAAACTAATTAAACTATCGCCTCCTTCTCCTATGACTCATACCATGATCACACGAGTCATAGTTGTTGCTCATATGATGCTTGGCGGCCTATTTATGGTTAAATGCTGGGAGTTGGTATGACTGTACAATGCCCTTATGAGTTGTACATCTCTTCGTGATCTGATCCTATGATTTCTGGCATCCTCTGAATATTTCCACGAGTGCTCTAGTATGACTCGTATCTTGCTCTTATGACTCGTGGTTGCCTATCGTGCCATAGAATCTTTCATTCAACATTCTTTGTGACATTCACCACGGCTCCTTGGTACGGGTCGTAGATAGTCATCACGTATCGTGGTTTCTACCAGTACCAGGAGATTAGTCAAGTGCAAGACCTTCTAAAGATTTTCACAATTGCTCTGGTACAACTCATATCAGGATGATATGACTGGTACCACCAAGGTACGACTCGTACTGAGGCCTGTACTTAGCCTATTTTCTGCACTCTTTTCTCTTCTTTTATAGATTTCAACTCCAACACCTGATTTCCTTAAAAATAAAGTAAAAGTGCATTTGTATAAACACACCTAAAACCATGCATATTTTCTCAGTTTTAAATATTGAAAGTGTTGTAAACCCATTGAACATCAACACTCTCAACTTAAGACTTTTGCATGTCCTCAGGCAATTAAAACAAAACTATAAATGTTGCTTTAAGTAGAAAGTAAAATCGAAGACCTACAGCCAACATAACAAAATTTGCACAAAGGACCATTATCAAATACTGACCCTTTTTCATTCAAACCAAATCATATATGCATACATGCAACTACAAATCATGACATACAAGGATCTAGATATGTCATCCAATTGTTAGCAGAGAATAAAGCTACCACCAATGCTATTTACACGGACAACTAGCTGAATGAAACATAAACCATGTACCCTTATAGTAAATAAAGCCCCCAACACTCATATATATGTATATATATATATATATATATATATATATATATATATATATATATATATACATATATATAAATGACTCCTGGGACTAGTAAAGTAGACTCTTACTCTAAAAAAGAAGTTCCAAATACTGCACAGTGGATACCATAGGCTTGCCCTTATTTTCTCTACTTTGACTTTTCAGACAGCTAAGCTAGGATCACTATAGGACTTTCATCATCTTGTAATGTAGGCTTCGAGTTTGGGTATGGTAGATATGGAAATAGTGACTAACCCTCCTTGGCACTACACAACTTTACTCAACTGTTCACTTTTTACCCCTGTTTTCCTTTTTTCACTTGTTTCTTCCTTTTACTCCATTCAACTATCATTTATGGATGTGGTGAATTTTCTCTTCTTTTCTTCAACTTTATTTCTTGCATTTTTCTTTTTTATTTTTATTTTTCTCTTGGCATTTCAGCTCTTGTTTTACTTTATTTTATTTTTACACCACACCCTACTTTTATTTTCTTTTTCTTTCTTTCTCACCCCAACCGGTTTACACACTCCTACTGTAGTCACCCTCAACTTAGGCATTTTGCCTGAGTTGAGGTTCACATGTCTAAGGAGGGACTGGGGGAAAACAAGTTCATTATAAACATGGGAAAGGTAAATGGGTAATCAAAGAAAAATGGTCATCTTTTAGGCTCAAATACAGGATCAAGGGATTCATTTTATTTGGTAGGGATATAAGCTAAAGTGGGAAAAATCAAAAACGGCTTATGATCCTTTCCTAACCAAGCGAACAAGTTCTAGATCCTCCACGCAGTATTGAACTAGATAAGAATTCTCACTCACACACTGTATAGGTTTATATTTATTCTACCTATCTAGTTCATGCACAACTAAGCTACAATTACACATGCCAATCTATCAAATCCCATATAGAGATCCACAGTAGTCACACTTCATAGTCAACATACACAACTAGACACAAAAATTTTAAGAAAGGGTCATTTTGTTTATCAAAACATGTGCATTTATCGACTGTAAAGTACTCTTAAGATACTTCGAATTACACAAACAACAACAACATCCTAAATATGACGGTTCTAATAGATAGCATGTCCGAGAGAAAAGAAATACGGCAACAAACACCTTGGAATGAAAATCATAAACAAGGACAAATACACCCCCCTTAACAAATATTTTTTGTCCCCAAAGCAGTAAAAATGTAAGAACTAGGAGAGGGACATACCTGTAGCACTCTAAGCGCTCCTATCATGCTGCGGTCCATACTGAGGCTCGTCATACAGTCCTGTTTTGCAAATTTTTCACCCGCCAGTTTTTGTTTCACCTACACACTAGACACACATAAGTCAAGATACTTAGGTTTCCTCTCAAGAAGCGCCTGATTTAACATTTCATTATAACGCAGGTGGTTCGATTGCTCAGACTTTACCAAACCACCACATTGGTTGCCTCCCAAAAAGCATCTGACTTAACATCGTGGCCCGACGCAAGTCTCTTACTAAGAATTCACCAAGAACCTCAAACTCATCCTCAATTACTGAAACAATCTAAGCTCATTAAGCTGCTTCATTGAGCTACAGACATTGAAGGTGAGCTCCTCCTTGTTCATCCTAAACTTCACCTGGCCAGCCTCAATGTCCACTAAAGCTCTTCCATTGGCAAGGAATGGTTACCCTAAAATGATAGGGACCTTAAAATTGACCTCATAATTTAGGATCATGAAATCATCTTGGAAGATAAATATGTCCACCTTGACTAGCACATCAAAAAGGATCCCTACTGGATTCTTAACTGTGCGGTTCGCCATTAATAGTTACATCATAGTCAGTGTGGGGGCTCCCTAGCCCAGCTACTTGAACACAACTAATGACATCAATTGGATGCTAGCACCTAGGTCACACAGGGACTTTGCAAACTCAAAATCACCAATCTTGCATGAAATGGTGAAGGCACTTGGATCTTCCTTTTCTGAGTAAGGACCCATGAGGCTATGGCACTGTAATGATGCAAGTTACCCATTGGCTCATAGCTCACGGACCTCTTTCTAGTCACCAGGTCCTTTATAAAATTTTCATACCAAGGCATCTATTTCAATTCCTCGACCAATAGGATGTTCACAGACAATTATTTCAGCATTGCTATGAACTTCTGGAACTTCTCATCTTCTGCCTTCTTCTTCATTCTCCGGGGGAATGGTGGTGGTGGTCGAGGGATAAGCTTGTAAATCTGTTGGCCTTTTTTTCCGTCCCTTCATCAGCCTTAGAACCATTTGCATCACTTGGAGCCTTAGTTAAATCAGTATCACCTGTAATATCTTGTTCAACAATCTCATCCTCCTCATTCAGCTTAATATCCTTCCACCTCTCCATATCAACTACAACTCGTAAGGGCGGTTCAATGGTGGTCTTTTTACTCCTACTGATCACAATCATACAATGATTGTCATTTTTTGGATTTTGGACTGTGTTTCTAGGAAGTGTACCCTTCTGCCTTTGGTTCAGGGATGCCGACATCGTTCCTAGCTGCTACTCAATCTTCTTGATCGTTATGGCATGCAATTCAACTTTCTGGCTCATGCTAGATATGTCTCCCCAAATGTCCTTTAGCTGATCATCAATGAATTTTTCCTTCTTAAGCAACTCAGCCATCATGCTCTCCAACTTCAAAGATCTGCATCGCCTTCACGAGCCCTAGGATGAACATAAACACCAGCGCAGTCATTGCGGTAGCCATAATTCTTTCTCCATTCACCTTCTCGCTCATGAACGCTTCTCATATCCCTGTACCCATTCCTGTTGGAGTTGTCTTTCAACTAGTTCCAACCTTAATTTCTAGAACCTTGGCACTAAGTGTCCTATCCAGACCCTTGGGATTTGACCCAAAAATCCACCACCTGGTTATCTAAAACGTTTGCCTCCTCCTTGGAATCCGACTGTTCATGCCCTGGTTCCTGACCTTGAGCTCCCATTGCATTTAGCTTTTGAGCTCTAAAACCCATAATATGTTTAGTGAGCAGGTATAAAGATGCTCTCATATGGGCTAACTCCTGATCATGCTCCTCCTTTTTTCTATGTTGATCCGCAGTCATCGCTATATCATATGTACCTGGCAGTTGCTTCAGCTTCCATTGTGTGCTAGGCTCTATTGGTTTTGGTCTTAAGAATGACTCATCAACGCTCCTCCTACAACTGCATCTGCTACAACTTTTGTGTTATTGTGCAAAGACCTATAAAAAAATGCTAACAAACTGTCACTAGGAATTTTGTGGTTCAAGCACTTTGTTAGCTTTTTCTGGAATGTCAACCAAATCTCATGAAGTGCCTCTGTCTTCAACTGTCGGAAATTATAGATCTCATCTATTAGCTATAGCATCTTGGAAGGTGGAAAGAACCTTTCCAGAAGGCTTGTTTAATTCCCTCCAGTTGGTGATAGAGTCGTTAGGCAACTCTGACAATAATAAAGTGACCTCTCCAGATAGAGAGAATGGGAAGAGTCTCATCCTAATAGCATCCTGGCTCACACCTAGCAACCTGTATGCCTTGCAAATCCCCACAAGTTCATCAGGTGCAGATTCACATCATCAGTTGCATGACCATTAAACTCCCCTTTCATGTTGAGCAACTGGATCATGGTGCTAGTGATATCAAACTTTGCTTCAGCAGGCAAAGGTGGTGGCACAATGGCTCCGATGACCCGGCTTCATCAATATCAAAGTCCTCATTGTCATCAAATTGAGAAACATATCTATGGCCTCTGTTGCACCATTTGTATTTCATCATTATCCACCACTCCCTGGGGATCTCCTACTCCCTGAAGAGAAGCTTGTCGTGCTAACTCTGCTTGACGATCCTTAGCGACTATTCTGGCTTGCATATGATCGAGGGTTTTATTTCACTTCGTAATTCGCAGTATCCTTTCAAGCTATGGATCAAGTGGTATTAAGAGGTTTTCGTTTCTTCGAGTACTTGGCATTCACCAAGTGGCAACTTATGGGTGTCAAAAATAAAATAAAAACATACATAAGGAAATAAAGACAAAAAGTTAAACACAAGTAATTAATCTAATCTTAAGTCTTATTCCCTAGCAACGGAGCCACTTTTGATAACTCTCAAATCACACTCATATAAAAGAATGATGTAAACATTGTTAATAAACAACCCAACAAAGGTTGTGGTCCATCCCACGAGGAATATGATCAAGATGTAGAATAACGCTAGTATTTATGCTTTTAGTGCAATGATGTCCTAATGGGGGATTTCAATGAACTAATTAAGTAAGAGTATTGTAAATCGAAGTTGTTGTCAAATTTATGCAATTAAATAGGAAGGTGTTCCCCATGGATTCATAAGTATTTCAGGTTTTATACTTGTGATTTATTCGAATACTTAGCTTGTAGAACTAATAACATGGGGTCATCCAAACGACTGATTCGTCTCTATTGGATGACTATACTCAATTATCGGATTAGGTCTATTTAGTGATTTAACTTTAACCATTATTAATTTATTTCAGATTAACTATCCTTCGACCGCAGCTCAAGTTATATATTGAACCATAAAGTTCAACACTTTTTTGTTCTTCTATTTTCCTAATCTCCACCTCTCTAGGTTCAAGCAAGGCTTTGTTATTCTTCTCTTTTCCTAATTCATACCTCGCTAGGTTCAAGCAAGTAGAGAATTAGGGCAAGTCCTTACATTGCGTTCCATTAAGAAATGTTTAAGATGAAGAGAAGACAATACAAGCATCCATATTGGTTTAGAATATTTTTGTGTAAACTCTAATTAGTTAATTCACCATGATTCCCACAATCCTAGTTGTGGAGTTTTTAGCCTCTCATAATTGTAAGAGAAAAATTAGAATTCATAGAAGAATTCATAATTAAAGACTTAAATGATGATTGAAATAAAATCCAATTGATTATTGCAAAAATTCAACTAAAAACAATCCATGAATAATGAATAAATCTCCAAGAATATTGAAAAACTCGAGAAGAATCTCCCAAGTATTCGTTCTATATCAATAACTCTGTCTAAAAGCGTGATTCCTTACAAAAAATAATCTAGAAAAGTATCTATACAAATAATCAGAAATATTTCCTAAATTAACAGGAAAACTGATTAAACCGTCATCATCTTCTCCTACGACTCGTACCATGATTATAAGAGTCATAGTTGCTGCTCGTATGATGCTTGGCAACCCTGATTTTTGTTAAGTGCTGGGAGTTGGTATCACTCATACAGTGCTCCTTTGAGTCATACATCTCTATCATGGTCTGATCTTGTGATTTCTGGCATCATTTGAATATTTCCACTAGTGCTCTGATACGACTTGTACCTTGATCTTATAACTTGTGGTTGCCTATCGTACCATAGAATCTGCCATTCAATATTCTTTCTGATGTTCACTATGGCTCCTTGGTATGGGTCATAGGTAGTCATCACGTATTGTGATTTCTACTCGTATCAGAAGATTATTCAAGTGTAGGACCTTCTGAAGATTTTCACGACTACTCTGGTATGACTCATACCAAGATGGTATTGCTCGTACCAACCGTCATAATTGGCCATTGCCTTAAGCAGGTCATCTGAAGTCTATCACGAATCACAGTGCGGGTCGTACCACCAAAGTATGGCTCATACTGAGACCTGTATTTAACCTATTTTCTGCACTCTTTTCCCTTCTTTTATAGATTTCAACTCCAACACCTGATTTTCCTGAAAACAAAGTAAAAGTGCATCATACCTGTATAAACACACCTAAGACCATGCATATTTTATCAGTTTTAAGCGTCGAAAGTTTTGTAAACCCACAGTACATCACTCATATACCTTTAATTTAAGAGATAGTAGGCCCTTTAATACATTAAATTGATAGATAATCTCTAACACAACTGACCCAAATTTCAGAGAATTTAAGAAAGTAATTTGCGACAACTTTTGCCAACTTTTAATTTACAACTTGCTTGACTTCAAATATTAACGTACGACTATAGTGTGATTTGATCACCTCATAACACATCCTTCATAGCAAATTATTCACTTTTATTTCTACCTCAAAAGAACGGATTGATTGCTTACGTTATACTCGGCATTATATCCTTTCTCTTTTAGGAGCATTCATCCTCGAATGTTAACAACACACATGAATAAGTTCTAAGAGTTCGTGCACCACAAGAATACTCAGATACTCAATTAGATTCTACGGGTGTACAATAAAATGACTCCAAACAAGACAACCCTACACCTACTGAGGTACAAACACAACATCTACGAGTAACAAGATAAAGTATCATACTTACTGCCACATTTAACCATTAATTTGCTAGAGTCTTTCGGGTCACAAGCATCCTCTTCACAAATTAGCAAATATAATTCTAAACCCTATTCCTATGACATCGGAGTTATCAGATGATTTCCAAAAAAAGAAGTGTAACAATCCTAAATGACTTGTAGCTTCCTTGTTATATGTCTGTAGTGCAATGTACACATAAGTAAGACTCTATTAGACACGACTCATAAATTTTCTAGGATACAATCTGCTCTGATACTAAGTTTGTCACACTCAAAATTCGGAGAGGTGTGACCAGCATCCGGTAACTCACTTGACCGAGCGCATCCTACATCATCACAACAACATCACTACAAGAAATTTAACTTTTATCGGTTACATCTTAACAAAGAAAAATAATTTGGACATTATAAGTATATTTAAAACAACTAATTTTTTTCGATCGTTAGAGTTAATTTTTAGTTCAACACTAACAACTGATAATATACTGTCATTAAAAATTAAAATATCCAATCGTTTGTAATGTTTTGGCAGAAAAAGAGAACACTTTCATTGTTCTTGCAAAATTTCAGCATTCAAAACTAATTGTAAAAATCTCTAAGTAATTAGAAAGAAAAAACAAGGGGAGCCGAACTCTTTCCTCTTGTACCAGGGCTATGTGAAGCGATTTTCTCCGACTTCACTTTCTCCTCAATCTTAGGATCAGAGTCTCTTCTTCTAAAAATAGTCAAGGTTCTAAGAGGATTTGCGAATTTAAGGGTAATTATATTCAAATTTATTTTTTATGGTTTAGAATCATGCACAATTTCATACTGAAATTATATGGTTCTTTCAATTCTATTTTTATTTTATTTAAAACCAATCGTCGTGTTATATTCTGCTTCTTATTTCCATTTATTTAACTGTTAATATGAGCACAATCTTTTAACATGTATTCTGATTGTTGAAGGCTTAGATTCACAAAGTCGACAGTTTTACATTCATTGTTGGCTGCTTAAATTTGTCTATTTGTGTTTTGTATTTTCTTGCTTCACTTTTTTTTCTGATGGGGGTTGTCTTTGGTGGCTGCGAAATCGACATGCTTATGCATTTTATCTCTTACGTTTATCCTTGCCGTCATCCTTTATGTGACCTCATATTGCTTAGGTTCTCAAATTCTCATCACTCTCTGTACTTTTCAATAGTGCTTGATTTGTGACTTGTAGTTTCCAATTCTTGGTTATAAGGGGAGGATGTACTTGATTTTCTATTGGGTGGAAGTATAACTGTGCCCTTTCATAAATGTTAAATATCAAATAAATAAAAATAGGTAAATGCAACAAAAGATCTATTGTGTAAATATGATTCTTATTTTTACATTTGGGTAAATTAGGAAGTATAACTGTGCCCTTTCATAAATGTTGAATATCAAATAAATAAAAATAGGTAAATGCAACAAAAGATCTATTGTGTAAATATGATTCTTATTTTTACATTTGGGTGAATTATTTTCAATTTAAGACCAAAAAGTGTCAAAGTGTCAGACATCTTGTTGAGCACAATTGGTATGTCATCAGGTTCACATGTATTTAGTTCACATACTTCAATTATAAAAAAATTAAAAGACTAATTATTTGAGTAAGTTATTTGGATATTGGCATATGAATGATAACATGATTTGTCTTTCTCTCAGAATTTTTTCAAGTGAGAAACAATTTCATATAAAATTGTAGAGAATGAAAGGACGGTATTCTAGTAAATGCTAGCACCAAATCATTATTCTAGATTGAAAACATTAGTCCTTGAATTTACTTTTTGAGTTTACTGGATAACTTTGTCATTGTGTTACATTTCTCTTTCTTATTTGTATAGAAAATGCTCCTTTGAATCTCATATAATTATATGCTAAGCCGCAAAGGATAATATTTCATTTGCATAGTGAGTTTATTTGATATATCTCGCTTTTACGTCTTCAACAAATTATTTCTCTGGAAAATAATTTTTTTTTACTTCTTGCTCCAATATCCTGTTCATTTGCTCATAATTAAATACATTCTGCAATATACAACATTAGTGTCAAATAGAGAGGCGCCAGTAAGACAACTATTTCCAAGAGAACTTCTCAATCCATTTATCAAGAATCACTAGGCAAAGAAATTTAAGTAATCACAATTTAGGATTATTTTCATTTTTTTATATAAATCTAAAAAGCGAGGTCTGCCATAATTCTTTTGATGAAAATATTAGATGACGAGATTTTGAAGTGTTCAACAAATTCGAGAGAACCTAATTCAATGCTAACATTAAAGTTTATTATGCCTATTTTAATTTTCTAGTGCCTCATTAATATTTGTGTTAATAAAATTACATATTCACAAGAAACTTCAAGCTTATCTTGTAACCTTCAAGAGTATGTTACAATATCAAGTGGAATTTCTTTTTTACATAACTATTAGTTTTCTTCTCATTTTTCTACCAGCTTATAGCTCTCCTCATTATGCACTGTTCAAGAAGTATAACCACCTTGGAAATGTACAAAGATTTCATTAAATTCATTATGAGCTCTTCCCTCCGTTAGCTAGCTAGGTTGTTCCCAACCATTCAAAATGTTATCTTCAATTCTAAATAAGCTTAATATTTTACAGATGAAAATAATTTACATTAAATGCATATACTCGAGTGTTGCTTATTAGCTGCTATTCTTTTAGCAGGAGCAAAGTAGCCAAGAGGAGATGTTCTATCTTTATTTTCACTTCTTTTAAAATCCGTCGAGGATCAAGAGGTTCTGTAAATGTATGTTAGGGGTGCATATTACTTTATAAGTTCTTATATGCAAATTTTCCTTTGAGCAAGAATTTTTCTGGTGTTTTCAGCTTCTTCTGTTATATAATTATGATGTGCTAATATTAGCACCATGAACATTTTATATTGGTGTTACTAAATAAATAAATTATTAGTTTTTCAAGAATAGAAGTTTCCAAATGTTGTCTTCTTTATTTGGTGGTGGCGGCAAATTTCATGCTTTCATATAAAAATATTTTATTACATGTAGGTAAAATAGGCATATGCTACTTGAAGTTGTATAAATTGGAAAAAAAAAAGATAAGAAGAAGAGTTGCACAGGGATATAACATGCTTCCTAAAGACATCAGAAATCAAGCCAAATGATAATAATTTTTGTCAGAGATCATGCTCTATTGCTCAGAGACACAATCATGTTTGTTAGAGATAATATCATTGTTGCAGAAGGATATTGTCCCTGCAGTGTCCACTATACATCTACTTTTGTAGAAGTTTTCTTATTAAACTAACATCTATTTTATGCTTATAACAGTTAAGAAATTGAAGTCATGAAGAATTTTTCTTGAAGATAGTGACGAGCAAATTGAAGCAGTTGAAGGTGTTACGGAACAAGTTGAAGAGTAACAGGAACCTACTTTGTTTTGTTAAGGGTTGTTGTTTGTACATGTTACAATTCGATCCATTTTTTCTTTTCTTTTTAGAAGTAGGAAAAAATCTTACAATTTGAATGGATATATTTTTGGTAGTGCACGTGACTCTAGCAATAATGTTTCGTACAAGTATTGACTAATTTATATATCTTTTGATGTGTGTATATATGTGAAAGCATATGAAAGAAATATTACTACTTGGGAACCCTAGAGAAAAAAATATAGACTTGTATCTAATTTCATTTATCAAATATAACATTAGCAAAAGAGAATTTGGCAATCAAAATTATTTTTGACGAAAGTAACACACACCTAATGAAAGGAATTTTCCATTGCTAAAAATATCTATAAAGATAGAGAAATGAGAATTATCAAAGGAAAAATTCAGTTGCTAAAGGAGGCATAACAATCGGAATTCATTATGTTTTGCTAAAAAATCTTTAATGATCGGTCTTTAAATTCGATCATTAACTTTTAATGTCTAGGCTTTTAACGATCAGTAAAGATAGATTTTTGTATGGTCATTGTTGACTTATAACGATCGAATTTAGACTTTTAACTATCGAATTTTCCTTACTAAAGATTCTTTTTCTTGTAATGCCACATAATTAGAGTAAATAATGAATAAGCGGAATCACGGCCGTCAAGCCAACCCAAAAGAAAAAGCCTATGAGCCTCTATTAAGTCAACGGGATAATAAATGATTGGGACAGGGCCCTGAACTATTTAATATGTACACAAAACTCCAAAATAGCCAACAAGTTAACTTCGAACAAGCTGGAGCTTACCAACAGTTAGGAACTCTCCTCAGCTATGTGGGTCTCGAACTGTATGTCGATCAACACCTACAAGCGTGTATGCAGAGCTCCAGGCTCGGAGCATCAATATGGAGACACACCAAGTATGTAATATAATAAAAGATAAGATACATATATACATAACAAAGAGAAGGAAGGATAAGAGGATACCAACATATTAGCTCAAAACACAGGTCAATAATAACATATTACAGAATGATACCTGACCACAATCTAAGCTACCTAGAAACCATAATAATTGCGGCCAATGCCAGCTCATGTACAATATCAATATAAGACGATATATATAATCATCAATAGTAATACAAAACAAACCACAATCCAACGTTGTCGCAGACATGCCTCACGGTCTTACAAGTTTAACAATAAGTACAAGCCCAAGTGCACCGCAGTAGACATCATAGTCATACACTCGCAAATACAATCTCTAGTGCACCGGAGTAGATGTTGCAGCCATATACTAGTCTCAACATGAGTTGAAATTAATCCCTCAGCCAATCACAAGTTGGATCATTTCGGAGTAGACCTCACATGCCACTTTGATTAGCTAATCCCTAAGCTCAACCCCTTTTGCCAGAGCAAACATCATAGTTGTGGGTATCGTTGAGGCTTGAAGGCAATCAACATCAACACAACAACCAACATACAAGTATACAATATAAGTACACCAACAAACATCCCACAATTTCATAAAACAAGGCCACCAATCTATATCATGTCACAACCTAATTTCTACGTATCCTATCATCCCACTGACCTACCATAATCACCTAAAATGATACTCGAAAATACCATTATATTCCGGCTCTAAAACCACACCAAACTAGCCTAATAAGGAGGTTATTCTCACAATTTCAAGTCTACCAAATAGCTTATATGCACAACAAAAACAATGCCAAATGAAATTCACAAAAAATATGCCGAAAGGAGAAAAGAAAAGCCTTAACACACCTTGCCCACGACAACAAGAAGCTTAGACAATTCCTGATCTAGAACCACCAAGGTTACTGCCATGAAACAGTATCTCACCACAACACCCAACACTACAAAACAGCTCACAATTCGACTAGCAAATCCACCAACTGATATTCACAACGCAACTCAAGTCTTACGTTTTCAACTGTTCTACGACGTATCACAAAATGCCTATAACAATACTCTAATACTGACCATATTATTGACTCCAATATCACCAGGAATAAACAACCCAACAAGAGGATAATAACACGAATGGAAGACTACCAAAAATAGCCAATATGCAAGACATACCGACAATTACAGATTTCACAATTAACATGCGAAAAGAGAAAGGAAAAGCCTTAACATACCTTGAATTTAACAACCACAAACCTAGCAGAACTTTCACTTTCTAACACCATACCAGATGCGTAATGTAAGGCGTAGTTACGGACTTATTTGGCATATTTTTCCCATACTTAACTATGTTTTGAGAACAAATTATATGGGTTTTCTTTGGATTTATATGATATTTGTGAGAGAGAGCTAACGTACATGATTATACATTTGCAGGGATAAAAATAATGGATTTGGACTTATTTGAGGCTTAAAAGGGAAAGAGTTTCTAAGACAAACTCAAAAGGAGCAAGTGTTATACCATAACAGAAGATGGCAACGCGTAGGAACATCTGTGCAAGGACCAGTGCGACGCGCAAGCAGATCTGTGCACCAAGAGGCGTGACGTGATGCTAGTATGGAGCGATGAGTGCCGTGATACTGAGCTATGTTTGCCAACTCAAAACCTGTAACATCCAATCCCAGTCCAAGTAGGAACAGATGCAGATTAATTCTACTTCTATATATACCCCTTCTTAGGACATTTTAGGTGTCGAATATCGTCAAATAGTGTAGAATCTTGTTAGAAAGTTGAATTCAACACTTATTCTTTGATCATAATTTTTGTAAGTGTGGAAATCATTATTTCAATCTAGTGTTGGAGAAAACATCATGTTCTTGCAATTCTATTTAGCTTTAGAAATTTGGCAAATTATTTCATATCATTGTAAGTATTTCATTATGGCTTCTTATAAATATTATGTTATTATTTCTTAAATATGATCGGCTAAATCTTTTGAGCTAGGGTTGCGGGAACTATGATAAATTAATTGAAGTAAGCAAAAAAAAATAGTGATTCTTGAATGGTGAATTGAATGGATTGTTATTCTCTTTATTTTAATGAGTTTTAGCGGTTGCAAATGTTGAAACGTGCTTGTCTCATCAACTTGCATGACCAGAGAGGTTGAAGTTAAGAAAAGAGAATAACAATGGAAATTTGAAGCTACCAACCCTCATCTAATTACCTTGAGCTCTAATCGAGGATATTAATCCAAGACCTATGGCGAGGGCATAATATAAACACCTAAAGTCTAAGAGGATTTAGGTGAAATTCATATATATAGGTCAAGAGATTGTTATACCCCGAGAATTCAAGAATAGGACTCGGAAGTGAATCGGAGAAAAACTGAAAAATGTTGCAGCACTTGCAGAATGAGTCACTGAACGACTCGTGAGGAGACCCCATGAGTCATCAGGTGACCCGTGGGAAGGCCTGGAGTGATCAAGGGATCGAGGTCCCCACGAGTGAATCAACGACTCGTGGTCAGCCAACACGAGTTGTCACATCAATCGTGGGGTAGAGTTGAAATGTTAAAGGAGGATATATCCAGTGTACTAAACGGATGGGACCCCATGAGTCGTGGTCATTCCGAATGACTCGTGAGGAGATTCGTGAGAAATCATGTGGATTATTATTAGGAATTAAGGCTGTGTACTTGACGAAAGGTGATCACGAGTCATGGTCTCGAGGCACGAGTCGTTATTTTCCCCGTTACGAGCCCTAGCAGATCAGTTGACCAGTGTATTTGATGGGCGACTCGACGAGTCATTGCCCATCCTGACGAATCATCAGGTAACCCGTTAGGGTCACTTGATAGTGTTTTCCTGCGAATTTAGTAAGGGTATTTTTATAATTTTGAAGTTCCTAAAACCCATACTACATCGTTTAAGGCACGTTTTAATAGGGTTTTAGCAGGGGAAAACCTATCTAAGCCATTAATCTCGTGCATGCCAGTTTGAAGGTGTGAAGGGAAGGTTCAAGGTGAAATCTCAAGGTTTCCAATTGGAATCTCAGCTGGGCAATTAAGAAGGGTTAGAATCCTTCAATCCCAGGTATGTAAGACTATGAGTGGGTGCTTCCTTCCACACCAGTACCCATTCCCTATCAATTTGTGATTTGTTTGTAATGATCAAGTTTGGGGTTTCCTTCAATTGCATGATTCTTACATCTCCATTCATGGGTATGATTAAATTCAGTTGATATTGATGATTTACCAAGCTTGGGCAGATTCTACCTTAATTTCTTTTACAAAAATTATTTTTCTATAAATTGAATCTAAAATGCCCATGTGTGGATAGTTCAAAATAGAAGTGATTGTGGAAGAGTGTGATGATGATGGAATAGATAATGAGAGGCATGTTTCCAACCTTACCCATGATTTTGATGATGTTTTCAAAGAAGATTAAATAAACCCAAGTATGATGAAGAGTGAGAGGCATGTTTCCAACCTTACCCATGATTTTGATGATGTTTTCAAAGAAGATTAAATAAACCCAAGTATGATGAAGCTTTGGGGAGTGCCCAATGATGAGTATGAATGATGATTTTTCTTGACTTGACTTTATTACCTCATTTTGGAGTGAAATCTTCCAAATTATAATATTTTCAAATGAATTGTATGAGTTCAAGCATGATAAGGTTTTGGGCAAGGCCCTTATATTGATGATGATGAAGTGATATTTCTAAAGTAGGCTTACCACATGATTTTGGAGTAAAGGCTCCCACTATTCTTTGAGCTTGTGGTATGTGTCATAGTAAAGCTTCTCATATGCATGAATTCGTAATTGAGATGTATGTTGTCATTAAGATTCATTTAACATAATGTTGAGTCTAAGCATGATTTCATAATGAGCTTTGTCGAAAGATAATGCTGAGCTTCGTTTCATACGATGTTGACTTTATGCATGATTTCATGTTAAGCTTCATCACTAGACGACATTCAGCTTCATATTTATACGATGTATAGCATTGCATGTTTTGGGAGAAGAATATAGCAACCGAGCGGGCTAAGGGTCAATAACCCTATGCCCTAGAACAACGCGCCAACGTAGGTTGATAGTATTATATTATTGGGACCTCCCTTGTGAGCTATCCCCATCCCAATTGGCCCTTCATATTGATATCAATATCATGGTAGCGTCCCTATCTCTGGCAAGGTTTTGGATGGCTCTGCCCTCTTGAGTATAATAGTCGGGACCACATAAGCTCTATCGTGGTATGTCGGTTAAGTGACGAGTCTCCCACTGTTTATATCATTCAAATTTGCATATCCATCACTCATGACGATTATCTTATGCATGCATGTTTAAAAAGCAAGGTTTGACTCATTGTTCAGCCTTTGATATAAATGTTATGATTTAGCTTTGAGTCATTCGAGTTAGTCATGATGTTCTAAAGCCGTGCATGACCCCGTATAAAATAAGAATGATTTCACAATGAATGCTTGTGATCTTCTTCTTATCCTTAAAGGCTATTATATATGTATGACTTGTTTTAAAAGATTTATATTGCTCTAGAGGTTTTACTTACCTTGCATACTCGATACATTCCACGTACTGACCGCATACTTTCTATGCTGCATCATTTCATGATGCAGGATTCATTTCTCAAGTTCAACCCCGCTCATAGTCGCTTACCAGAGTCAGTACCTTCTTGGTGGGTGAGTCCTCATCTTTCGAGGACTAGAATTTTAGTTATCTTGGTTGTATTTTCAGTTTCAGTATTGTTGAGCTAGTTGGGGCGTTGTCCCATCAGTCGTCTAGATTAGAGGCTTATCAGACTTAGGCATGTATTCAGCTTCAGACGTTCATTCAGTTGTTATGTTAAGTTAGACTTCCGTTGATATTATGATTGTGTTCCTTCATGTTTATTGAATGAGTAGTGAATTCTTATACCATGGGTTGAATTAGGGTCTCTCGGGGTCCCTTGTCCCGTGTCTAGGATCTGAGTCTATGCTCGGGTACTGACAAACTTGGTATCAGAGACATAGGTTTGAAGTGTCCTAGGGAGTCTAAAAGCCGCATTAAGTAGAGTCTTTTTCATGGGTGTGAAGCGCGCCAAACTTATGACGAAGAGGCTATGAAACGTTATAGGAAATGTTCCCATCTTTCATGATCTTTGTTGTGCGATGAAAAGCCTTTCTATCCCTCTAAATCATACTATTCACGATTGCAAAATCATGGCTCCTCGAAGGATGAATGAAAGGAGGAATGGAGACGGTGAAGGCCACGAGGATGGCATGGGTCGTGGGCATCAGCAGGTCCCACCGGTTTAGGAGCCTCAGGCACTAGAGCCAGCTGACAATGCTGAGTTTCGGGCCGCTATCCAGATGCTTGTGCAGGCCTTGACTGCTCAGGTCAATCAGCAGGCCGTTGCACATGTTCCGTAGAATGGCAGAGCAGCGGTGGCTCGAGTTAGGGACTTCTTTAGAATGAACCCACTAGAGTTTCTTGGGTCCAAGGTAGATGAGGACCCGCACGAGTTCGTGGATGAGGTTATCAAGATCACCCAGGTTATGGGGGTGAGCAGTGTAAAGTGCACAGAGTTGGCCTCCTACCAATTGAAGGGGGTTGCGCATATTTGGTTCCGCCAGTGGAAAGACAGCAGGGTTGCTGGAGAAGGTTCGATCACTTGGGAAGAGTTCCATGTTGCATTCCTAGATCGGATCTTCCCTCGGGAGATGGAGCTAAAGGCAGATGAGTTTGTAAATCTGAAGCAAGGGAGGATGACAGTACTAGAGTATTCCCTTGAGTTCACCTGCCTATCGAAGTATGCTTCTGAGTTAGTGGCTGACCAGAGGGCGCGAGTGAGCAGGTTTGTGCATGGAATAATAGGTTACTTGGATAAGGAATGCAGGATTGCTACGCTCCATAAGGATATGGACTTCCCTGGGATGGAGTTGTACGCTTAGCAGATGGAGGCGGCACATTCAAAAGAGAGAGGCCAAGAGAGCCAGGACTGAGGACCACAGATTCTTCCAGCAGAGGTATGGAGGTGGGCATGGACAGCAGACCCAATAGAGATCGTCAGCCCCTGCATCATCAGCTTTGAGTGTGCCATCTCGGCCTAGGCACAATCAGAGAGGGCGAGCATCAGGCTCGAGGGGTTAGAGAAGCAACCCCACAAATTCAAGTGTCTCAGCTTATCACAGATGTGGCCGAGGGCATGCAAGCCAGTGCTTGGCAGGTTTGGGTGCATGTTTCGGGTGCGGACAACCTGGAAACTTGCTTAGGGATTGTACAGGAGCGAGACAGGATCATGTTGGGGGTCGTGGCCCAGCTTCTAGCTCAGCAGCCCCACCCCCTCGCTCAGCACATCAGGGGGCATCTACAGTGCAACTGGCGGTCAGCGCCTGAACAGATTCTATGCCCTAGCATCCCGTCAGGAGCAAGAGGTCTCCCCAGACGTGGTTACTGATATGCTACGAGTCTTCCATGTTGATGTTTATTCTCTGTTAGATCCAGCGGCTACCTTGTCCTTTGTGACACCTTATGTAGCCAGTGGCTTTGGACTCAGTCCCGATGACTTATCAGAATCCTTCTCAGTTTCTACTATAGTAGGTGAATTAGTTATAGCTAGACGGGTCTATAGAAATTGCACGGTCTTGGTCCGCCATAAGGTCACTTCAGCAGATCTGATAGATTTAGCCATGATTGATTTCGATGTTATTCTCGACATGGATTGGTTGTATGCTTGTTATGCTTCCATTAATTGCAGGACCCGGTCAGTAGAATTCAGATTCCCGGGTGAGCCAGTCTTAGGATGGAAGGGTAGTTCAGTTGTGCCTGTAGATTGCTTCGTTTCCTACCTCAAGGCCAGGAAGATGATTTCCAAGGGTTACATGTATCATTTGGTTAGGGTCAAGGATTTGAGTCCGAGACCCTGTTCGAGCCAAACTACACACAAGTGCACGTGGTCGTACAAGTAGTAATGTTGCTTTATTTCAAGCCAAGTATCGATCCCACAACGACTGAACTACGGTAGTAATTAACCTAAGTGTTAGTGAACGATATCTCTATGAATGTAGACAATCAAAAAATCAATGTTTTGAGTCAAGATTACTAAGTAATAAGAACCTAAGTAAAGATTATAATTTGAAGTCTGAACAATAGCAATGAACAAGCTGAGGTTAAGGCAAGCATGCAGGGATGTAATTTCTTAATTCAAATCCGTCAATCTTCTCTTCGGTTGCTAGTCAGGAATTAATTGCCTATGGATTGGATCTTTCGACTCCTATCCAATTAAAGAATCATGAGACCTTATTCTACATTTCTGTGATATAAGAACCTCATGCTCTATCCATACATATCCATAAATGACTAATACGACTTTCAGATATATTTCTATTCTGAACGTAAATCTATTCTCAATTTTCTCAACTAAGAAAAGATCATATCTTACCAATTCACATCTGTCCAATTACTTTCCTTTTCAGAATCAAAATTGGATTTCTAAGATATACATTAACATTGGCCAAACATTAATTCAGTAAAAACAAGAATTGATAGAACAACCATTGAAGAAAAGATGAAAACTGAAATGATTAATGATTACATTCCTCTACAATTATCCTTAACCTCAACAAGAGGTGAATTAGCCACTCATTTGTGGATTAAACATCTTCAAATAGGTAGAATTCATACAAACAATTGAAATTAAAGAGAAAAAGGAAGAGAATTAACCCTAGAATTTTCGTCCTCTCAACTGCTTGCTACCCACGTTCTTGCTCAAAAAAGTCAGAATGTTTAAAATAAAATCTAAGTGCGGTATTTATACTAGTGGGAATTTTTCCCGGAATAACAAGCAACGTGGCACGGAGTGTATCACGGGGCACTACCTCCGTGCCACGGTGCTATCGCGCACCTTCACTGGAACTTGAGGTTCCAGATAAACACACTCAACGTGACATGGAGTGCATCGCGGAGCACTGCCTCCGTGCCACTGAGGTAACACACACCTCCACTGGAATTTGACATAATTCTTCCTACCAAGAAGAATGCCTCCGCAATGGTAGCGTGACACGGCGCCATCGCAGAGCCCCTATTTTTGCCAACTTCCCTTGTCAACTTCCACTTCACCAACTTGTAGATTAACTTCCAAAAATTCCTTCTGCCTGCAAAACAACACTAATCATGTTGATTAGTATAAATTCACATTTATCTAAGAATCACATGAGAATGTACACATAACAATAGATAAACAAGTAGAAATGAAGCATTTGAGTATCACTTGGGCATGAAATTCTGCCCAAGATCACTTACCCCACTCGTAAAACCTTGTTCGTCCTCGAACAATACTCTCACATCTCATGCAATTGAAACCTACGCATAGCTAATTTGGCTCGACCATTCAAGCTACGACTATACAGATTATTTAAGATAGCAAATCATCAAGAAAGCATGCATGGCTTCATCAATACAATGAAGTACACCATATTAAGACCTCCTAACCTCAAGAATCGATTCTCGATCTTGGCAAACTTGTGCAAACCAACTGATCCAGACATTCGCACGAATTTTTATCTCTCGTCAAGCATGTGCCCTCGCAACAAAAGAGAATTACCCCATTTTCACTCATAAGATTTCAAAAACACTGCATGTAGGGGTATATGAATACGATTTCGCTCGCTCTCCCAAACAATTCGCATGCATCATGTCGTGAACCATAAGCTTGCCTCTAGTGTTTTGCTCCACTAATATAAGGATGCGTGATGTAAGATCACGTAGGACCTAATGGGTTGTAATGTAAGCTAAGGAACTAGTAAATACTTGGCTAACCAATAATAGCAACTAGCTTCCCTAAGCGCTTTTCAATACATCCCACCTTCATTACAGACATTGCTTCTTCCTCCATCCTCTCATTCTTGAATTTTCTTCTTTGTTTTTGTTCCCATTTGTTTAAGCACACTCGACTTACTAGCAAAGAGTATTTATGCATCTTATTTTTTTTGTTTCTCATTCATTGATTTTCTTACACTCTACTATTAATTAATCAATTTCAACAAGTGCACCTTTGACCTTTTATTTAGCTTTCACAACTTCCGTTTTCCTTCCGTTTCACACTTCTCACTCCTTTACACTTTGGGAAAATTGTTTTTCTTAAGCGCTTAAGAGTTTTGGATCAAATTCACGGCTAATGAAAAGAAGGGATTAACCTCGGTTTGTACCTCTCAAAGAATAGGCTAAAGGCTCAATGGGGCTAACTAGGATGTAACATTCAAGGTAGGTATGATAAGGGAGACAATTTCGGTTTCATTCAAAAAAAATGCCTACATCCTTTCCTACAATCCACATCCTTCATTTTGTTTAGTATACACACCAGGCAAGTTCTAGACACTTCACAATAGCATGGAATAGTTGAAACCTCACCTCACACTCACTGCACATGCTCAACTTAAGACATATTCACAGACTCTTCAATCAGCTAAACAAGAATTCACTATTAAGCCTCAATCACACCGAATCTAATTCTATGGCCTAGGCATCTCAACATTTTTAACAAATTTGCATGCTTTCATACGAATCACACTTGCATCATACAATCATGTGTAACACGTAATAAGAATTCCGAACCGTTAATTAGCTACACGATTGGAAACAAACAAAAGAAAGAAGAAAATAAAGAAAAAAACTACTCCTATCGACTACATTTCCCTTAAGACGGTCGTCATCCATCCATCATAGGGAACAATCGCTATCTACGACATTGGTTCAATGGGACTATTCTCGGGAAAAGCACCAAAAACAAAAATCGAGAAACCCAACGTAAAAAAAAGTTCAACAAAAAGTTTTGATAGAAAAAGATAAAAATATAATTAAAAAATATTTACACATCACACACAACAATAGCTAAAGATTCATTACAACACCAACATCAGTTACAGAACATTGAAACACAGAGTCACAGGGTCACAATTAGTACAATCACAACAAACATAAACAAAACAGCTAGCACCTAACTACTCCCACCCCACACTTAATCGGAACAATGTCCCCAGTGTTCACATAATTGCAAATTAACACAAAGTTTGGGTGGTGAAACTCCCTGTTCAATCAAACTATTCAATTTCCTCATCGGGTGCCAGCGCTTCATCTCCAAGATCAGAATTGCCCCCGCCGTCCTCGTCTGACTCAACATCTGAGTCCTCCCGGAGTGTCTCCTCATCAGTAGGGACGTCATCATCCACGGGATCCACAAATACGGGCCCCACTCGGCATAGAGCTCGGGCATTCTCATTGAATGGATAATCCAACTCGAGCTGCCACAACTCATCCTCCGTTGCGGGCCTTCCACCGATGCGCAGCTGCAACATTCGCATCCCATACATGCGGGCCATGTATTAATCATCCCGAGCATGTAGCTCGGCTAGTGTAAGCATAGGCCCATAAGTAGTGTCAGGTGCCTTGGTTTTGGTCACATCCAAGGAACGCCTGTCAATTTGAGGGATGTAATCTAAAGCCTTCTCCTCAATACCGTGGCCCCTCAGGAAAGTGGTAAGTAGACCACCAAACCCATATTTATGCCCCTGATGCAGTCGGCCTCTCTTCATGGCGGAGATGATTACCGCCCCAACATTTATTTCTATCCCCATCATCAGCGCATACACCAGACAAACTCTATCTCGGGTGACATCAGTCATGTGCAGCCCCGGGATCAGGCACGAACAAACAATTTTCAACCAAATCCGAGCCTCCCTATTTATTTGAGAATAGGAAAATGTCTGATGGTAGCCCCTTTCCTTGTGCCTACCCCACCTGGCTGTTGATCGGGCTCCACATAAGGTGCGTCTCATATCCGCGTAAGGTGGAGTGATGTTTAGTTGACGGAGGACATGAGCGTCTGTGTCCCGCGCCCCCAAGATTGCATTCAAATGGTAGGGCTCAAAGGTGACCACCTGCCCTCCAATTTTGATTGTGTGGCTATGCAAGGTCAGGTTCCAGTTAGCATAGAATTCCCAGATAAGATGGAGATTGCACTCTCTGGGTTCTTCAAAAATGAAGTTTATCCCAGCAGTGTCAATCCTGTGTAGAATCCGCAGGAATTCTTGTGCCAGTGGTTCCTGTGCTATCTGCTCCTCCGGGAAGTACTTGGTTTCCTTGTGTTTAGCATACCATTTCTTCCCCTCATCTGTCACCCATCTGGTTCCATATTGTCGGCGTTGCCCTCGCGGAACCGCTGGTGCTGCTGGTACTGCTGCCCCTAATCTCACTCTCTTTCTGCTGGCGCCAGATGTGGATGCGCCCTTGCCTTTGTCCTATCTTCTTGACATTGTTCCTATACATTCAAAAATACAGTTCCAATGTTATTCAAGCCATAGCTGGCTACGACTAAGGTTGGGTGTAATTTAATCACCCCACACTTAGTCTTTAGCCGCAGTTAGCACAATTCGACAAGACAATCAAGTTTTTTCAATTCTTAATTCTCAACATGCTCAGTGCATTCATACAAGTTGATGGAACAATAACTTTGTACTACTCAGACTTCATACAATGAATTAAAAAAATTACTCCATCGATTCAATTATATCATCATGAGCACGTTGTAATTTTAGCACAACAACCTATGTTGATTCTCTATTTACATTCTCCCGAAAATCCATCTTCCCCCATAGCATAATCAACTTCAATCACAATATATTTCACTTCAACAACATGCACAACCCAAATTATCCACATTTTAATGCATTTTGTCTTCTTCCTATTCAATCCTCAACCCTAGTTATCAATATCGTAAGAATTTCAACAATCATGCACCCATTAAGTTAATCTACTCACAACAATACTATGAACATCATTTAATCATAACTCAATTGATTACAAGCTTATTACTCACTTAGGGCAAGGTTTCATCCCAAAAATATGTTCAAGAATCGAAAAATTGAGCAATAATAAGAAGAAATTCAAGAACATACCTTAACTTTGATGAAATTGAAGAAAACTCATAGAAATTTGATCACTAGGTCCGTGTCACGTTGGAGAAGAAGGGATTTTAGGGTATGGGTCGCGGAGAAAATGAAAGAATGGGGAAAAAATGAAAGGATTTGGGTTAATAAGGAGGTTTTTCGCGCGGGTACCCAGTTATCCGAGGTGACTCGACGCGAAATACACCTCAACGTGTCACGGAGGGTAACGCGGAGCACTGCCTCCGTGACACGGAGCCATCGCGTAGGTGTTCTGGATTTTTAAAAAAAAATCCGGAATACACTTCAACGTGTCACGGAGGGTAACGCGGAGGCCCTCCTCCATGACATGGAGCCATCGCGTAGGCTCACTAAAATGTCCCAAAGTTTATTTTCTTACCTTGATTTTTTCCTTTGCGCTTTTTTGTATTTTTGCCCTCCATTCCACTTGAAAATCATCCGACCACAAGAAATTCGTTAGAAATCATAGGTTGCCACTCAACTATTTTATTTTTTATTTTTTTTCTTTTTCTTTGTTTTTCTCTTTTTTTTCTTTTTCTTTTGTTTTTTCAAATAATCCTACTCTTCTATTACACACATTCACGGGTTGCCTCCCGTGCAGTGTCTGGTTTACCGTCGCGGCTCGACGCTATTCATTCTCAATCATCCTCTAGAGTGATGGACGTCTTCTCTAGAATAATGTCCTCACCCTAATAATGCTTACATCGTTGCCCGTTCACCAAAACTGTGGCACTTCTATCTTCTTGCCACAATTCCACTACCCCGTGTGGGGTCATTCTCACCACTTTAGACGGCCCTGACCACTTGGACCGCAACTTTCCTAGAAAAAGCTTCAACCTTGAATTAAACAACAACATTTTCTGCCCCGGCTCAAAGATCCGATGCACCATATGCCTGTCGTGCCACCTTTTAGTTTTCTCCTTGTAGCATTTGGCACTTTCATAGGCATGCCATTGAAACTCATCTAATTCCTTGAGTTGCAACAACCTCTTCTTCCCTGCTAGCTCTGGATCCATGTTTAGCTTTCTCACGGCCCAAAAAGCTCGATGCTCCAACTCCACAAGTAAATGACATGCCTTCCCATAAAACACGGAGAAGTGCCAATGGGTGTCTTGTATGCAGTTCTGTAAGCCCACAACGCATCGTCAAGTTTGCTTGCCCAATCAATTTGTTGTGCATTCACTGTCTTCTGTAGAATTTGCTTTATCTCTTTGTTTGACACCTCCACTTGCCCACTAGTTTGGGGATGATACGCTTTCACTACCTTGTGCCGCACCCCATACTTAGCTAGCAAGTTCCTGAAACTTGCATCCACAAAATGAGCCTCTTCGTCACTGATAATAGCTCGAGGCGTCCCGAACCTGGTCAAAATTTGCTTTTCAACAAATTTCGTCACCACCTTGTTGTTGTTCCTGGGACAAGCTACTGCCTCGACCAACTTAGACACATATTCAACCGCTACCAAGATGTAACGATTACCAAATGATGGTCGAAATGGGCCCATGAAGTCTATTCGACATACATCAAAAACCTCAACTTCTAATATTTGCTGCAGTGGCATCTCCTGTCTTCTTCCAATTGTGCCTGTTCTTTGACATCTATCACACATTTTTACATATGCATCGAATCTCTGAACAGTGTAGGCCAAAAGAAACCTGATTGTAGCACCTTGTGAACTGTCCGCTCTCCTCCATGGTGCCCTCCATACAACGATGAGTGACAACTCCTCAATACTTCTGCAATCTGGCTCTCTGGGATGCATCGTCTCATCACTTGATCCGGTCCATGCTTGAACAGATACGGCTCATCCCATATGTAATATCTGCAATCATGTCTCAACTTCTTTCTTTGCTGAGCCGTAGCCTCCGGTGAGTAGACTCCACTTACCAGCAAGTTCACAATATCTGCATACCAAGGGATTTCAGCTTCCCCTATTGCTAAGAGTTGCTCATTTGGGAACTCTTCTTTGATGCTATCACCTTCCTTTACATGCAACCAGCTTTCTAATCGCGATAGGTGATCTGCCACTTGATTCTCGCTCCCCTTTCTGTCTTGAATCTCTAGGTCAAACTCTTGTAGCAACAATATCCATCTGATTAGTCTGGGCTTTGCATCCTTCTTTCCAAACAAATACCGAATTGCTGCATGATCAATATATACCACTACTTTCGAACCCACCAGGTATGACCTGAATTTATCAAATGCGAGCACCAATGCTAGCATCTCCTTTTCCGTGATTGTATAATTGACTTAGGCCGCGTCAAGTGTTTTTCTTGCATAATAAATGGAATGAAAAATTTTATTCCTCCTCCACCCAAATACAACTCCTACAGCCACATCACTTGCATCACACATTAATTCAAACGGTTGTTCCCAATCCAGAGAGATGAGAATAGGCGCTTCTACCAGCTTCTATTTTAGCTCCTCAAATGCTTTAACACAATCCTCGTCAAGCTCGAACTGCACCTCTTTTTCTAGCAACTGGCATATCGATCTAGAAATTTTAGAGAAGTTCTTGATGAACCGTCTGTAGAACCCCGCATGTACGAGAAAACTGCAAACACCATTCACTGACACTGGTGGTGGTAGCTTTTCGATCACTTCAATCTTTGCAGGATCGACTTCCAACCCTTTTCATGACACCTTATGGCCAAGGACGATACCCTCCTTGACTAAAAATTGACATTTCTCCCAATTGAGTACAAGGTTAGAGTCTTCACATCGAGCTAGCACCCTGTCAAGATTCTGCAAACATGTAGCAAATGAGTTACCGAAAACAGAAAAGTCATCCATAAATACCTCGACAAAATCTACCACCATATCATGAAAGATCACCATCATGCATCTTTGGAATGTGGCTGGTGCATTGCATAGACCAAATGACATCCGCCTGAAAGCATATGTCCCATATGAACATGTAAAAGTGGTCTTCTCCTGATCCTCCGGTGCTATGGCTATTTGATTATAGCCAGAATATCCATCAAGAAAACAATAATACTCTTGACCTGCCAACCTGTCCAAAATCTGATCAATAAATGGGATAGGATAATGATCTTTCCTCGTGGCCTCATTAAGCTTCCTGTAATCCATGCAGATTCGCCAGCCTGTGACTGTGCATGTGGGAATCAGCTCATTCTTTTCGATGGTGACCACGGTCATCCCTCCTTTCTTTCGAACACACTGAACTAGGCTAACCCATTCACTGTCTGAAATGGGATATACCACACCTGCATCAAGCCACTTGATCACTTCCTTCCTGACTACATCCTTCATCACCGGATTCAACCTCCACTGATGTTGCACAGTTGGCTTGGATCCTTCTTCCATAAAAATCCTGTGTGTGCAAAAAGCTGTACTAATTCCTCTAATGTCCGACATTTTCCATCCCATTGCTTTCTTCCACCTCTTGAGGACCACCAATGCATCTTTCACTTGTGCCTCTGTCAGTTCTGCAGAAATGATAACTGGCAAGGTGTCATCTTCCCCCAAAAATACATACTTCAGATGTGGAGGCAATGTCTTCAACTCCAATTTCAGTGCCTCCTCAATTGATGGTTTTGGCAATGGTTCCAAGGACCTCATCGATGGCTCAAAGTCTTGCTTCCTGGGAAACCATTTTGGCTCGTTCAGCGTCTGCACCATGTCATATGTAGCACTGTCTCCAACATGATCGGAGCCCATCAAGGCTCTCTCCAATGGTCCGGTGAGTTAACAATCTGAAGAGTTGATTCCTGATTTAGCACATTGATTGCTGATAGCTCCTCATAAATGGCTGGTAGCTTCATGGCCTTGTACACATCAAAAACCTCTACTTTTTCATGTGCTCACATGGTTAGCTACCCAGCAGCCACATCAATCAAAGCTCGCCCGATTTCCAAGAAAGGTCATCCAGAAATAAATGGGACTTCCGCATCAGGCTCGAAATCCAAGATAGTAAAATCCACTGGGAAAATGAGGGAGCCCACTTGCACTAGCACATCCTCCACAATACCATCTGGTCTGGCCAATGAACGGTCAGCTAGCTGCAAGATCACAGTAGTTGGTCTAGGGCTGCCCAGCCCTAACTTCTTGAACACCGATGTCGGCATCAAGTTTATGCTTGCTCCGAAATCACATAATCCATGAGCTCGAATACATTGCCCAATTGTAATTTGAATGGTAAAGCTCCCAGGATCCTTGAGCTTTGTCGGCAACCTGTTTTGTATTCGGGAGGTGCACTCCTCAGTAAGCGCCACCGTAGCATACTCCGTTAATCTGCTTTTGTTTGCTACGATGTCCTTGATGTACTTGGCATATTTCGGTACTCCCTGCAAAACATCAACTAAAGATAAATTAACATGTACCTGTTTCAGCGCTTCCATGAATTTCTTAAAGCAAGCTTCTTACTTGTGCTTCTTTAATGTCTGAGGAAACGGGGGTGGTGGTCTTTCTATCTCAGCTGCCTTTTCCTTCCCCCTCACATCATCATGTTCCCCATCTTTTCCCGCTGCTCCAGATTGCTGAGATGGCCTTTCTGGTTCCACCTCCTTAAGTTGAAGTCCACTCCTTGTTGTAACTGCATTGACCTGCTTGGGATTTGGGTCAGCATCACTTGGTAGTCCTCCCCTTGGCCAGGTGTTTTGAGCTCCAGCTAATTGTCCAAACTGATGCTCCAACGCCTTTGTAGCTAACTGCTGATTCTTCATGTCAGCTGCTAATTTCACATAATCAGCCTGCATCTGCGCTTGGTTAGCCATTATTGTCTTGAACATATCCTCAATGTTGCTGTGTGGTGGAGGAGGTGCATTGTTTCCTCTATATTGCGACTGAAAATTTTTATGCCCCCCTTGATTTCTCCGCACGCCCTGATTCGAACTCTGTCCTTTATGGCTATTACTCCCCCAAGAAAAATTCGGATGGTTCCTCCAATTTAGATTGTAACTGTTGCCATATTGTTGATTATTGTTCCTCTGGATGTTCCCAACAAAATTTACAGAGTCTGGATTGGCACCACAACACTCAGCTGAGTGTTCACTACTCCCACATACTTCACACCATACCTGATGAACTGCATTGACTGGGGCTTGTGCTTGATTCAAGCTCATACTGCTGAAGTGGTGTTGAGTTGATTTTGCAACGCAGCTATCTGCGCAGCAATAACTGTAAAACCATCCACCTCAAAGACTCCTACAGCTTTCCTTGTTCCTCCTCGTGTTGAATCCGCATTCCGTTTTGGATTTCCCTGTGAAATACAGTTTAACAAAGTCTAGAGCTCCTCATAAGTCTTCTCCAATGCCTGCGCACCGACTGCTGAATCTAAAAAAATCTTAGTATATGGTTCCAAACCCTCAATGAATATATGCACCAACACATCATTAGACTAGTGATGATGAGGACAATTCCTTAACATTGAGTTGAACCTCTCCCAAGCCTGATACAAATTCTTACCCTCTCTCTGTTTGAAACTTAGAACCTGACTTCTAAGTCTAGCTGTCTTCCCTGATGGAAAGAATTGTATCAAAAACTTCTTTGCGAGATCATCCCAAGTAGTGATAGAGTTAGGTGGTTCAGCTTTCAACCACCTCTTTGCTTCCCCCAACAGTGAGAACGGGAATAATGTAAGCCTCACATAGTCAGATGATACTCCAGCGGGGATGTAGGTGTCACTTATCTCCAAAAAGTTTTGAACATGTTGTTGTGGATCTTCATGAGGGAGACCTGTGAACTGTCCGCTGGTGTGCAACAACTGCACCATATTCTACTTAAGCTCGAACCTCCCTCCTGGATCTGGTCTGCGAATACTGGATGTATCATTATTTGCATGTGGGATTGCCACTTCGCGGACCGGTCTTGCTGCCATCTCTTCGGGCACTAAAATTGCCCTCACTATCGGTGGATTCTGTTGCTGCTCCAGAATTGCCTATCTTAGCAAATGCAACTTCTTCTCTAGAGCTTCCCTTCTTTGGCGATGAAATTGTCTCTCTAGCTCTATAAATGAATCCACCAACTCCTTGTCTCTTGCCAGCGTTCAGAAAAATTCAGTACCTGCAAGAGAAAGGCTAAGACCAAATTGTCAACACTTATATTGAACTTGTAAACTAACACTAAGAAAATAAATTTACCAATTGCCAGTCCCCGGCAACAGCGCCAAGAACTTGTTCGAGCCAAACTACACGCAAGTGCACGTGGTCGTACAAGTAGTAAAGTGGTTTTATTTAAAGCCAAGTATTAATCCCATATGGACTGAACTACGGTAGTAATTAACCTAAGTGTTAGTGAATGATATCTCTATGAATGTAGACAATCAAAAAAACAATGTTTTATGAGTCAAGATTACTAAGTAATAAGAACCTAAGTAAAGATTATAATTTGAAGTCTGAACAATAGCAATGAATAAGCTGAGGTTAAGGAAAGCATGCAGGGATGTAATTTATAAATTCAAATCCGTCAATCTTCTCTTCGGTTGCTAGTCAGGAATTAATTGCCTATGGATTGGATCTTTCGACTCCTATCCAATTAAAGAATCATGAGACCTTCATGCTCTAGCCATACATAACTGATTCCATAAATGACTAATACGACTTTCTGACATATTTCTATTTGGAAAGTAAATCTATTCTCAATTTTCTCAACTAAGAAAAGATCATATCCTACCAATTCACATCTGTCCAATTACTTTCCTTTTCAGAATCAAAATTGGATTTCTAAGATATACATTAACATTGGCCAAACATTAATGCTGTAAAAACAAGAATTGATAGAACAACTATTGAAGAAAAGATGAAAACTGAAATGATTAATGATTACATTCCTCTACAATTATCCTTAACCTAAGAAAGAGGTGAATTAGCCACTCATTTGTGGATTAAACATCTTCAAATAAGTAGAATTCATACAAACAATTGAAATTAAAGAGAAAAAGGAAGAGAATTAACCCTAGAATTTTCGTCCTCTCAACTACCTGCTACCCATGTTCTTGCTCAAAAAAGTGAGAATGTTTAAAATAAAACCTAAGTGTGCTATTTATACTAGTGGGAATTTTTCCCAGAATAACAAGCAACGTGGCACGGAGTGTATCGCGGAGCACTGCCTCCGTGCCACGGTGCTATCGCGCACCTTCACTGGAACTTGAGGTTCCAGATAAATACACTCAACGAGACACAGAGTGCATTGCAGAGCACTGCCTCCGTGCCACGGAGGTAACGCGCACCTCCACTGGAATTTGACATAATTCTTCCTCCCAGGCAGAATGCCTCCGCGATGGTAGCGTGACACGACGCCATTGCGGACCCCCTATTTTTGCTAACTTCCCTTTTCAACTTCCACTTCTTGCTTTCGAGTCCATCCCTGCACTTCACCAACTTGTAGATTAACTTCCAAAAATTCCTTCTACTTACAAAACAACACTAATCATGTTGGTTAGTATAAATTCAAATTTATCTAAGAATCACATGAGAATGTACACATAACAATAGATAAACAAGTAGAAATGAAGCATTTGAGTATTACTTGGACATGAAATTATGCCCAAGATTAGATCCCGACTATCCAGTCAGTTCCAGTAGTACGTGAGTATCTTGAGGTCTTTCCGGATAATTTGCCAGGTATTCCTCCCGAGCAGGAGATTGACTTGGGTATTGACCTCTTCCCGATATGCAGCCTATATCTAGTCCTCCCTACTGGATGGATACAGCTGAGCTAAAAGAGTTGAAGTATCATTTAACGGATTTGCTAGATAAGGGCCTCATTAGACCGAGCCAGTCTCCATGGGGTGCACCAATATTATTTGTTTGGAAGAAAGATGGTTCTCTTTGTATATGCATTGATTATCGACAGTTGAACAAGGTCAATATCAAGAAATGGTATCCCTTACCCAAGATCGATGATTTATTCGATCAGCTTCAGGGTGCTAAGTGTTTCTTAAAGATAGATCTCAGATCCGAGTATCATCAGTCCGAGAGACTGATATCCCAAAGACGGCATTCAGAACACGGTATGGTCATTACGAGTTTGTAGTTATATCTTTTGGACTAATGAATGCCCCTGCAACTTTTATGGACCAGATGAACAGAGTGTTCAAGCCATATTTGGACATGTTCGTGATCGTGTTCATTAATGACATCTTGATGTACTCTCGGAGCAAGGAGGAGCATGCCGCTCACTTGAGAGTAGTGCTCCAGACCCTTAAAGACCACCAATTGTATGCGAAGTTCAGCAAGTGTGAGTTTTGGTTGGACTCCGTGGCATTCTTGGGCCATGTGGTGTCTAGCGAAGGCATAAAAGTAGACTCACAAAAAATGGAGGCAGTGAAGGATTGGCCCAGACCGGTGAGCCCTTCGGATATTTGGAGTTTCTTGGGCTTAGCTGGATACTATCGGAGGTTTGTTGATGGTTTCTCATCCATTGCAGTGCCTTTGACTAAGTTGACTCAGAAGAAGGTGAAGTTTTAGTGGTCGGAGGCTTGCGAGAAAAGCTTCCAAGAGTTGAAGGGTTGACTTACTTCGGCACCTGAGCTGACCCTACCCGAGGGTAATGATGGTTTTGTGATGTATTGTGATGGTTCCAGAGTTGGACTTGGGTGTGTTTTGATGCAGCGTGGGAGGGTGATAGCTTATGCCTCTCGATAGCTGAAGGTGCATGAGAGCAAATACCCGACCCATGATCTTGAATTGGCCGCGGTGGTGTTCGTATTGAAGATATGGCAGCATTACTTATATGGGGTCCATATAGATGTATTCACGGATCATAAGATCTTGCAATATGTGTTCACACAGAAGGATCTAAATCTTCGGTAAAGGAGGTGGTTGGAGTTACTTAAGGATTATGACATGAGTGTCCTTTACCACCCGGGCATAGCCAATGTGGTTGCAGATGCGCTTAGTAGACTCTCAATGGAGAGTGTGTTCCATGTGGATGAGGGGAAGAAGGAATTGGTGAAAGATGTTCACTGGCTTGCTAGGCTGGGAGTTAGATTGATCGATTCAACCGATGGCGATGTTGTTGTGCATAACGGGTTGGAATCGTCCTTGGTGGTTGATGTTAAATCTAGTCAAGATGAGGATCCAATATTGAGGAAGCTTAAGGAGGCGGTGCGGGGTTAGAAAGTGGAGGTTTTCTCCCAAGTGGAAGATGGTGTGCTACGATACCAGGCTCAACTATATGTTCCAGATGTTGATAATTTGAGAGTTCAGATATTGCATGAGGCACATGGTACCATATATTCTATTCATCCCGGATACACGAAAATGTATCGGGATTTGCAAGAAATCTATTGGTGGGATGGTATGAAGAAGGATATTGCGGAGTTCGTAGCAAAATGTCCAAACTGCCAGCAAGTGAAAGTCGATCATCAAAGACCGGGAGGCGTACTTCAGGATATTACCATTCCCACTTGGAAGTGGAAAGAAATCAATATGGACTTCATTACAGGTCTACCTCATGCTCATCGGGAATACGACTTCATTTGGGTAGTGGTGGACAGGTTGACCAAGGCTGCACACTTCCTACCGGTCAAGACCACGGATTCAGCAGACGATTATGCCAAGTTGTATATTTGGGAGTTGGTTCGGCTTCATGGAGTGCCCGTTTCTATTATTTCCGACTGAGGTACTCAGTTTACTTCTCAATTCTGGTATTCGTTTCAAAAGGTGCTCGGGACTCAGGTTAAGCTAAGCACAGCTTTTCATCCTCAGATGGACAGCCAAGCAGAACGAATGATTCAGACCCTTGAGGATATGTTGAGGGCATGTGTTATGGATTTTAAAGGTAGTTGGGATGATCATTTGCCCTTGATCGAGTTTGCTTATAATAATAGTTACCACTCTAGCATCCAGATGGCACGTTCGAGGCTCTCTATGGGATGAGGTGTAGACCTCCCATCGGATGGTTCGAGGTTGGTGAGGCAGCTATGGTAGGACCAGATTCAGTTCATGAGGCGATGGTGAAGGTTCAGTTGATAAGGGACCGGTTGAAAATCGCTCAGAGTCGTCAAAAATCATATGCTGATGTGAGGAGAAAAGTTTTCGAGTTTGATGTGGACGACTGGGTGTTTCTAAAGGTATCTCCAATGAAGGGAGTCATGCGGTTCGAAAAGAAAGGTAAACTCAGGCCCCGCTATGGTGGCCCCTACCGGGTTGTGAGAAGAGTTGGTAAGGTGGCGTATGAGTGGTCTTGCCTTCAGAATAGGCTTTAGTTCATCCTGTGTTCCATGTATCATTTTTGAAGAAACGCTTGGGTGATCCAGCCTTGGTGGTTTCGGTAGGCAGCGTTGATGTGAAAGACAGCCTTAGTATGAAGAAATTCCGATTGAAATTTTGGATTGACAAGTTCAATGGCTGAGGAACTAAGAGGCAGCTTCAGTTAAGGTTTTATGGAGGAATCAAAATGTTGAGGGAGCTACGTGGGAGGCCAAAGCGGACATGATGGCTAAATATCCACATTTGTTCTATATCGGCTCAGTTCCGACTTGAGGTATCAATTTTTGCCCTAATTCTATAATCAGTTTCCATGTTCAGTTCATGTGCGCAAGTTTGAATTATGTTATGATAAATGTATGCGATGCCTGAATTTATTTCAACTATGTGGTTCTTTTCGGAGGTAGTCATTCTGTGAAATTTCGGTTAAAATAATCAGTATGGGAGTATGAAAATTGCTTGTTTCTGTTTTCTTCTTGTTTCTAATATTCGAGGATGAATGTTCCTAAGAGGGAGATATTGTTATAACCTGAGAATTCAAGAATCGGACCCGGAAATGAGTCGGAGAAAAATTGGAAAATATTGCAACAGTTACAGAACGAGTCACTGAACGACTCGTGAGGAGACCCCACGAGTCGTCAGGTGACCCATGGGAAGGTCTAGAGTGATCAAGGGATCGGGGTCCCCACGAGTGAATCAACGACACGTGGTCATCCACCACGAGTGATCATGTCAATCGTGGGGTAGAGTGGAAATGTTAAAGGAGGATTTATCCAGTGTACTTAATAGACGGGACCCCACGAGTGTGGTCAGTCCCAACAACTCGTGAGGAGAGTCTTGAGAAAGCATGTGGATTATTATTGGGAATTAAGTCAGTGTACTTGATGGAAGGTGACCACAAGTCATTGTCTCGAGGCACGACTCGTTATCTTCCTCATTACGAGCCCCAGCAGATCAGTTGACCAGTGTATTTGACGAGCGACTCTACGAGTCATTGCCCGTCTTGACGATTCATCAGGTCACCTAGCAGTGTTTTCCTGCGAATTTAGTAAGGGTTTTTTCATAATTCCAAGGTTTCTAAGACCCATACTACATCGTTTAAGGAACATTTTAATGGGTTTTTAGCAGGGGAAAATCTATTCTAAGCCATTACTCTCATGCATGAAGTTTGAAGGTGTGAAGGGAAGGTTCAATGTGAAATCTCAAGGTTTCCCATTGGAATCTCAGCTGGGCAATTAAGAAGAGTTAGAATTCTTCAATCCCAAGTATGTAAGGCTATGAGTGGGTGCTTCCTTCCACACCCATGCCCATTCCCTATCAATTTATGATATGTTTGTAATGATCAAGTTGGGATTTCCTTCAATTGCATGATTCTTACATCTCCGTTCATGGGTATGATTAAATTGAGTTGATATTGATGATTTACCAATCTTGGGCAGATTCTACCTTAATTTCTTTTACAAAAATTGTATTTCTATAAATCAAATCTAAAAAACACCCATGTGTGGATAGTTTAAAATAGAAGTGATTGTGGAAGAATGTGATGATGATGGAATAGATTATGAGAGGTATGTTTCCAACCTTACCCATGATTTTGATGACGTTTTCAAAGAAGATTAAATAAACCCAAGTATTATAAAGCTTTGGGGAGTGCCCAATGATGAGTATGAATGATGATTTTTCTTGAATTGACTTTATTACCTCATTTTGGAGTGAAATCTCCCAAATTGTAATGTTTTCAAATGAATTGTATGATTTCAAGCATGATAAGGTTTTGGGAAAGGCCCTTATATTGATGATGATGAAGTGATATTTCTAAAGTAGGCTTACCACATGATTTTTGAGTAAAGGCTCCCTCTATTCTTTGAGCTTGTGGTATGTGTCATAGTAAAGCTTCTCATATGCATGAATTCGTAATTGAGATGTATGTTGTCATTAATCTCATTTCACATGATGTTGAGTCTAAGCATGAGTTCATTCTAAGCTTTGTCGGAACGACATTGTTGAGCTTCATATTTATATGATGTCTAGCATATGCATAATTTCATAATGAGCTTTTTCAATAGACAATGTTGAGCTTCATTTCATACGATGTTGAGTTTATGCATGAATTCATGTTGAGCTTCATCACTAGACGATGTTGACTTCGTATTTATACAATATAGAGCATTGCATGTTTTGGAAGAAGAGTCTAGCACCGAGCGGGCTAAGGGTCGATAACCCTATGCCCCAGAACAACGCGCCAACGTAGGTTGATACTATTATATTATTGGGACCTCCCTAGTGAGCTATCCCCGGCCCAATTGGCCCTTCAGCTTGATATCGATATCTTGGCAGCGTCCTTAGCCCTGGCAAGGTTTTGGACGGCTCTGCCCCCTTGAGTATAATAGTCGGGACCACACAAGCTCTATCGTGGTATGTCGGCTAAGTGACGAGTCTCCCACTATTTATATCATTCGAATTTGCATATCCATCACTCATGACGATTATCTTATGCATGCATATTTAAAAAGCAAGGTTTGACTCATTTTTCAGCCTTTGATATAAATGTTATGATTTATCTTTGAGTTATTCGAGTCAGTCATGATGTTCTAAAGCCGTGCTTGACCACGTATAAAATAAGAATAATTTCATAATGAATGCTTGTGATCTTCTTCTTATCCTTAAAGGATATTATATATGTATGACTTGTTTTAAAATATTTATATTTCTTTAGCGGTTTTACTTACCTTGCATACTCGGTACATTACACATACTGACCGCATACTTTCTATGCTGCCTCATTTCATGATGCAGGATCCGATTCTCAGGTTCAGCCCCGTTCGTAGTCGCTTACCAAAGTCAGTACCTTCTTGGTGGGTTAGTCCTCATCTTTCGAGGACTAGACTTTCAGTTATCTTGGTTGTATTTTCAGTTTCAATATTGTTGAGCTAGTTGGGGGCGTTGTACCATCAGCTTGTCCATATTAGAGGCTTATCAGACTTAGACATGTATTCAGCTTTAGATGTTCATTCTGTTGTTATGTTAAGTTAGACTTCCGTTTATATTATGATTTTGTTCCTTCATGTTTATTGAATGAGTACTGAATGCTTATACCATAGGTTGAATTGGGGTCTCTCGAGGTCTCTTGTCCCATGCCTACGATTCAGGTCTATGCTCGGGTCGTGACAGAGATGTTAGATGAACTTAATCATTGATTTATAAAAAAAAATTCACCAGGATAGATCACTAATAAAATAAGCCTACTACGTAATGAAATCATGAAAAATACAATTCTAATTTTTTCTCATTAATTTGATAACAATTTAATCACTGTCTAGAATTATTTTTTTATTTGCAACCCCATTTTAGAAATATTGACTATCAGTTGATTCATTCATTAGTACCATATTGTTTCTACCCTATTCCTTATGGAATCAACCTAAACCTAGTTGGATTACTAATTTGATAACGAAGTTTGATGTCATAAGTACAATGATGCAATTGTTAGGCATGAAGGGGTTGTTCAATAGATTATCTGGTAAAGATTCGTATAAGCACTTGATCAATTTCTCTGGGATCTGCAATTCCTATAGACTACCAGGAGTTACGCAAGAGGCCATTAGACTTAGGTTATTTCCTTTCTCACTAATAGGGAAGCTACTTTGCGGTTGAATGAGCTTCCTAATGAGTCTATCACATTTGAGCAGAGTTGACTGCAACTTTCTTGGAGAGTTTTTTCCCACTCTCACGGATGATTCAATTGAGGAATGAATAATTTTAGACAATTACCTGGGGAAGCCATACATGAGGCATGACTAAAATTCCGAAAGAAGCTAAAGTTGTGTCGTAATAACAAGCTTCCAGAGGAAGTTCTTTTGGAGATATTTTACAGGTCACTGAGCGTCTCAAATAAAGCTATAACAGATGGGATAGCAGAGGGGTCCAAGATGGACCACACTTTTTGCAGAAGCTAGTGAAATATTGGATAAGATGACAAATAGCAATAGGGCGTGGCACACTAGAGAATCTGCGGCTGCTGTAATAAACTATTCTAGAGGCATGACAGCAGAGCAGCAGAAGAAAGCATAAGAACGTGATAAAGATATGACCCATCTCAAAAACCAGTTAGAACTTATCACTAAGCATCTAACAACAATAAGTACAAAAAAGGTGAATGCTCAAGAAAAAGGGCCTAGTTATGACGATTACTATCCTAATGTGGAAGAGGAGGCTACTTTTGAAAACAATTAGGGTGATTCCCGGGACAACACCCAAAGGGTCAAACCAAGACTCTTGACTTCAAGGTCAAGGAAATCAAGGTCGGAATTACTATGGAAACAACAACTATGACAGGTCTAGGTTTAGAGATAGGGACCAAGGTGCATGGAGAAATAGAGATGCCCTCAAAAATAATATAAATGGAGTCTATGTACCTCAAAGAGCTAGAGAGAGCTGCAAATGACTCTAGCATAACAAGGTTGAAGGACATGATGAGTCAAAGGATGAAAAAGGTTGATTCTACTAAGACAGGAGTCAAAGATATGAGGGTGAGCTATTAAGCTTGTGTCTGCTGGTAAATTCAAATTCGACCTCAATAGCAACTAGAGCAACAGATAGGACAAATCTCTATAGCACTTAATTAGAGACATAAGGGCACCTTCCCTAGCGTCACCATTCCTAACCCTTGGAATGAGGATCATTACATGTGAACATGATCCAAACAATTATCTTGATGAAGTCTGAGTAATCAAGATACCTACATGGTGCCACGACATTAAATCAAGAATTGTTTGGGAGGCAACACAAGTTATTTTAATTTTTTGTTTTTAGAGTTAATTTATTTCTTCAAATGTGCAGGAATTAAGCCATAAACTACGAAAGGATTTTTAAGCATAATAGTTGAAAATGGGGTGTGACAAGGAGGCCCTGCATCGCACGAACAGGCCTGGCCAGTGCATGAGGTGGTGTGACGTGCAGGCCTTGCAGCGCATGAGGAGGTGCAACATGTAGGCCTTAAGCTGCACACACTAGCGAGATGGGAAGGCAAGCCTACATAGACACTGTCACGATGTGGAGAGGTGGTCCAGACACGAAAAATAACCAGCAGACGGGGGTTGACCCAAATTTTTTTTGTAATTTTAAGTGTTAAAAAATAAATTTTTCCCACTTTTCTTCGACACCTCGCGTCGCGCACCCCCATAGTCTATCAAACATCTCAACAAAATCTTCTTCCCAAATCCTTCCAAATTTCTTCACCCAAACCATAAGAAACTTCATTATTTTGAGATTTCACTAAAAATGGCTCCAAAATCTAGCAAAGGGAAAGGTGTGGTTTCGTCAAGACAAGGCACAAAAAGGTCAAGAATGGGTCAAGAATCAGAAAATAAGGATGACAGTATGCCACAAAAACCACCACGGCAATATGGTCTCCATTGAGTCACGGAGCAAGAAGGTAAAAAATGGTTTAAAGAGCATAAAGAATGAAAATATTCTCATGAATTATATGTTGATAGAGATAGCTTAGCAACCAAATTTCCTCACATGATTGATAAAATACATACTCTTGGGTTGGATTTTGTGTTTAATGATTGGGGGGAATATAATTTAAAAATGGTGAGGGAATTTTTGACAAATTAAGAGCCTACAGAGCGGACGAACCAAGTGAAGATTAGAGGGAAAATTGTGAATTTATTTCCGATACTTTAAATAGATTTCTTGGTACTCCTAATGTTGATCCAGATGGAACGAAAGACCTTCACTTGAGACCTCTTAAAGAGAGATACAACATACACTTAGTGGCCCGAATTTGGTAGCAAGGTAGGCCTGAGACCAGCAGTACGGGTATCATGTGTCTTTTCCTTATGCACATATGAGAATGGAGGCTAGAATGTGGTAAAAAATTATTTGTGCTTGTTTCATGTCTGGGAAGCATGTGATGCATATGTCTAGGGAGAGAGTTTTCCTTGTTTTTACTTTAACGACTGGGAGGCTGATAAATGTTGGGGTGATTATTAAGGATATCTTTAGGAGAAAGAGGGTGAAGAAGAGATAGAGATTTTGTTTTGGGGGTCTTTTGACCCAATTTATGAGAGAGCAGTAGATTAAGGAGGAGGTAGTCAACTATATACCATGATATGACATAAAGGGGCTAGATGTGACAAAGACAAAGGAGCCCGAGGGTATACATGGTCCTGTACTGTCTATCAGTGAGCGCAATGTGTGCATTGATAATGTTAGTCACTTATATGGCATGCAAATGCTTTAGTTGAGGATGAGCGGGGTGACGGATGAGCAGCTACAACAGCTGAGTATTGACTACCATTTGAGTGAGCATTCTAGAATTCTCTGCAGAGTTGAACCAAGTTTTGAGGAGACCTTTAATAATGATGATCTACTAATGAGGAGCAGGCTCGAGTTGACTCCGATTTGGAGTCTAATGATGATGATGGAGATGACTCAGAGATGGGGGGAGTTGCTTATGCCTCCACAGACAACGTGGATTACGCCCAGGGAGTTCTTGTTTCACTCTATTACTTATGCATTATTGTTATAGTACTGAGGACAGTGTTATTGATTAAATGTGGGGTGGGAGAAGTAAACTTCCTTATACCATATATGTCTTGATTGCTAAATTCTTTCATGGTGGGCCTAGATTTTTTTTGATGTATGACTTGTTCTTACTAGCTTGTAGTATTTTTGTGATGTTTTTTGTTTTATTTTAATTTGGATTCCTTCTATTTTTATTTTCAGTACTTTTTCGGTAGATAGTCCCTTAGAACCGATTAAAGGATCTAGATTTTTTTAGTCATAATCATGGTTGTTCCGAAATGATTGATGGATGATAGCCGTCTTAAGGAAAAATTAGTCATTGTTAAGAGAGCAAGAACTTGAGACCTTATGAATGCTAGGTGCTTCACTTAGGGTAACATTAAGACTTTGTATAATTTACTCAAAAATGCATGAAAAGGTAGAAACACTTTGACTTTTGGAACTTGAATCCAATGCTTGAAAAATTGGGCTTAATAGTATGAAAAATTCAATATAGATATATGTGTTTATGTAATCTTGATTACCATTATTGAACAATTTATGCCATTGTGTGTGTGAGATATTTTTGCCCACTCCATGCTTGCAATTTGATGTCTAAAACTTGACCAGTATGTGTGCGAAGCACAATGAGAATGTGTCACGACCCAAATAAGCGGTCTTGTGGGAAACTACACCGACACTACTCGATAGGAGAATCCTTGCGGAACATTACAATCAATACCCAAGAATTTCCATTAGATTACACAATTGAATAATAACTCACAATAAAAATAAAATACCAACTTTCCAAAACCAAGACTCTCCCAAGATCTAGTCTGAACAAGTACAAGAGCTCTAATCGAATACATGACAAGACAAAAAAGATACAGCTTCGCCTGAGGAGAAGAACACGGAAGCTAATTGCTGGGTACTCCACGCCAATCAAGGAACTTCAAACCTGCCACAACCTACACCAAAAAGGTGTATCAAGGTAGTATAGTACACCACACATACCAGTAGGCATCATCGGTCTACTAAGGTTAGTTAACACAACAACATAATAATTAACATACAATTAATGTTACTAAATTCACTAATTATTCCACTTATACAACCACTCAATAACTTATAATACTACATTATATTTTCTTAAGTTTAGTCAAGGTTTGTGAAATTACTCTACCATCCTAGCCATTGGCTTATCTCAAATCTGCCTCTCTCTCAATTTCTGCTGCAGCGAAGACTCAAGCCGCTACAGCAATCCTGTTTTCGCGGCAATGTACTCACTGTAGCACTATTACAATCAGTCAGTAGCCGATTTTTTCCGATCCAGTCCCGTTCTATTCTACCATATAGTTTTGTAACACATCTAACTTCTTTTATCACTTCTCTATGATTAGCTAAGTCCATCCATTACAACTTTATTAACCTATTCAATAACTTACAGCATTTTTAGACCTTTCCCAATCTAGTAGATTAATTAACAAGGTCTACTTTCTCTCTCGCGATAATTCTCTACCTTTTGTTAAACCCATCATGTTACTTTCCGTAATCCACAAAATCAATTAAAATAAAATTTAATCACAAATATAGATTAACTAATTCAAGTACACACAAGTAATCATCAGCACATGTCGAGGGAGTCAACTTTCCAAATATGAAAGTACATGCACACACCTGTCTCTATACCACGAAAATGCCATAAACTGTCATACCTGGACCGCATAGCCATTTTCGTTATTCCAAACATGTTTCTCACCTCAACCCCGAATCAGGTCAGTATATTCCGTATCACACTTATGCCTGTAACTTTATGTCTCTACAACCATATGTAACCATACCCGTACAATCTCTATCTCATAATCATCCACTCAGTGATATGTCGGGCACATGCCTCTGTCACATCACTGTATACACATGCCCGAGGATCTTGTGCTTGCCCTTCCAGTTATGACATGCAGGGGACTTTAAAAATCTATGTACTGTACACTCAGCCATATGAGTCCTTTATCATACCTATCTGTGTACTCGCATTTGTACACCCATCCGCATGGTCTTTTATCCATACCTGTCTGTATACTCCCTCATATCGCTCGCTCGGATGCTCACTTCAGGCATGAGCCACTCAAGTATCCAATCCTAATTCAGAGTCTGATCGTACTAACCTGTTCATTCGAGTTCCTTACCTTTGGCCCCAGGCCTCACATTCATCATCATATCAATGATTTCCCTTTCATATCATCCATCATCTTAGTCACATGTTCATCTGATACCAATTCGCTCCTCAATCTCGAGATGCACAACATAGCACAAAAAATAATAAATCACACACGACACAAGTTACATATACATATCAATGAGTACAATCATATGTGTTATATTGAACCCTATCTCATACCCAAATAGTAATAATATCAGTTACATTAATACATTACAAGGAATTACAAGTTTGCCGGTTCACTAGATTGGGCTCCACCGCAGTGATATTTCTACCGCCATGACGATCTCGCTATAGTGGTACAAATAACCGCTGCAGTGGTACTGTTGGCAGTACTATGACCAGTCTTCTTCCCAGCATCTTCCACAATTTGTTTCTTCCCTATCTAATGACTCATTCTCTGTCATGCCATTCACAAGGATGGCAACATCTTATCAAATTTATTTCAATAGTTAACAATTTCACAGTCCAACCATCAACACGAACAATATTCACTAATCCAAAAAAAATGCAATATTGACTGCAACACATTCAAGTCCTTACCTAAAGTATAATTACCCTAATTCATGGGCTTCAACTCAAGTTCTGTAATAATTATAATTTATTAATCATTTGTTTATCGCATTTTCTAAACGTGATCTACCTGACTAACCGTCCAAGATTTCAATTCCAAAAGAATGACCCTATAAATCTATACATAGGAAAATATATTTAACAACAACGCCCGAAGGTCGATCTACACACAATCGATTCGGTCCCACATACACACTTAAGCATGGGCTAATTATTATTGCACTCTCTCCTCTAGAGGTCTTCTCTTTACAGGGATATCACTCCCCTTTTTTAATTCGTTCATCCTTAGGATCACACCGATCTCAATTAATCGAAAATGAGTTATCTAAGTTTTGATCCTACCCATCAAAAGCATATCAATCATATGCACGTATATGTTTAGCTAATCAAAGTCTAACACAAGAGTGAGTAAACTATAGCCTACCTGGACGCCAAGCTATCTTTGAGATGTTCCCAATTGCATGTTTGCATCAATTTCTTGAGTTCTTGTAGGAGTCCCTAGCTATGGAGGTTGAGTCTTTACCTCTTAAGCCTTCTTATTTTTCCCAAATATCTATTTTCTATTTTTTGGGGCATTTTTATTAAGACCTTCTAGAGACTAGGTTTTTAAAATCCTAAATGGAATAGGATTGTGAAATTCTGGTCCACGTCACCCGTTGTAGCAAGCAACTTCACTCCTGCAGCAGTTCCACTATGGCGGGAAATGTCCAGCCGTGGTGGACACACACCTCGCTCACCCTACCGTGACTCAGCTCATTCAAACTTGTTCATCTCGTGCCCTTCATTTTTCAAGGATTTCATTTCAAATTTATAAAAATTTAAATTCACCTGCTCTTAGATGGTCGGGGTGCTATAACAGCCGAGCTGATCGTCACATCATGTACTAATAAAAAATTTATTCATACCCAAACGAAACTATGATATAAAGGCGGGGTTTTCGGCCACCCCAGGTTGATTCTAACATCGGTTGTAGATTTTTGAACTTTTAGCCGGCACCAGGGATTATTGATTCTGTGTCTTGGTCCTCGGACTGATCATTGTAGGACCCCTCTATTACCCTTTGATGTAAGATTTTCCCATGTAGGTCTAATAATTTCTAGTGGAGCTATAAATCTTTATCTGGGGTTAACCAAGACTCGAGCACTAATTTATGCAATTACCCCTCTTTCGGGTGTTTTAGATTCTTATTCGTAACTGGGGTATCCTAGGCATTCTCAATTTTGTCGAACTTCTCATACCGATTGATTTGAAATGGTAGAGGTCTGCAATGCAATTCTAACCATCACTGTTTTAGCCTTCTGTTGTAGCAAGTGGATGTTCTGCTATAGCGGTTCCACTGTAGCGGAAAAATAGTCTGTTGCAGCAAAACACTAAGTAAATAAAAGGGCAAATTTGACGGTTTTGAGTTCATTCTAACTTTTCCTTACTCAAATTTTGCAACTTCTCTCGATCTCCCCGGAAAGTCTCTCCATTTCTTAGGTAATTCCCTCACCAATGGCTCCCTTCATTTTCTAAAGCATACCTGCGATACATTATCTATTTGCTTTTGTTTTTGGCTAGTTATATGGAGATATGGGTATGTTCTATTATTTTGGTTTCATGGCTAGATTGTCATAGCATGTTGCTTATATTTACGTTCTCAAATGATCTCTACTGTACTCTGCGTGTTTTGGATCAGTTTCATGGGATTTGGGGTTGATAATGAGGGAGTTTGGGTGGGGTGGTGGTTTAACTTCCTTGAAGCTTTTGGTCTTAAATTTGTACCCTATCGGGTTGGCTAGTAGTTACTAACGCTTGGACAAGTCTTCCCCTAGCCCAATCTGTAGTTAATTTGAAGAAATATGGAGGTTGAAAATTCAACCTCCATTGATGGGGTTTGGAGGTCTGGGGAAGGTGATGTCCACTGCGGCAGGACCATGCTCGCTGCAGTGGTATCATGACAGCGGACCTCCCTCAACTGTGGCGAACTCGCTGCGGCGGACACACGCCTGCTGCAGTGGTTCTCCTAGGCAGTGGCCCTTCCTCAATCCTGATTTTTCTTTTCTTTCATACTTGTTATCCTAGTCATTCAGTCCCTCTTCTAATAATTTTTATCAATGCATTATCAGCATGGCCGTCTTTAGCAGCAGAATTCACACCGAGAACTATATCCACTTCATCAACGACCAGTGTCAGTTCCGAAATAATGAACAGGACATGAAGGACTTATTGAATTAGAGGGGATTTATTACGCATGATGTAGATGAGAAAGCATCAGAGTTCTATGCCCTCCTCCAGGAGATCGGCTGGGGCCCATTAGTGGAGGACCCGGGTAAGGCTAATGACACTGGGTGAGGGAGTTTTATGTTAACCTTCAAATGGTGACCTAGTTTCGGTACGAGCCAGTTGCTTATGTCAGGGGTATGCAGATCACCTTGACCCCCGTTGCCATAAATGACGCTTGGGTTTGTGAAACCCTCCCGAGCATGAGCTGAAGGCTTGGGATGTAGATGAAAATGGGCAATGGCTGGTGGATACGCTGGTGGTGGAGGAGCATAGGGCTTCGACCAACTCGGGCATCACTCGGATGGGCATTCACAGTACTCACTTTTCTATGGAGGGCAAGAGGTAGCTCCACTAGGTGTCCCAGAGGATTCGTACATCCTCCAATGACATAGATGTGACCTATCCTCGGGCCCTAGTGGTGTCCTATATTTTGAATAGGGTGAGGGTGAACATGCTGGCTCAGATTATTAAGGAGTGGAGTATTTCTTTGTGAAGCCCATCACCGGCCTGCCATTTCATTTTCTTATTACTAGACTCTAAAAGAGGGCCGACATTCATCAGGAGACCTAGGATGTTATTGTGGACTACGACAGGACCTTTGATCCCTTGATGGTGAAGGAGGCACTAGGGAGTGGTAGAAAGAGAAGGAACTCTATGTCAGCTGAGGGAGATGGTGGAGCCAGTGCTCACGTGATTTGTGGGGTATAAAACGATACGCAAGTGCACGTGGTCGAACAAGTAGTAAGTGGCTTTAGTAAGCCAAGTATCGATCCCACAGAGACTTGGATGAAGTGCAATTTTCTCAAGTGTACTATATTTTACTTCTAAAAATGCAGACAACAGTGTAACCAAAAGTTTGATAGTTTGTTTTAGAATTTTTATACTAAAGCTAAGAACAATTATCTACTTTGAATCTGAACTATGAATGAGAGCATGCTGAGGTTAAACAAACATGTAATGAAATTAATTATCATCATACTTTGGTTAATCTTTTCCTCTAGTTGCTAGCCAAGAACATTTGCCAAGAGATTAAAACTCTCGTATTTAACCTCACTTAAGAATCATGAACCATCCGTCTACATTTCTGTGATCAAATGCAATTCATGTTCTAGCCATACAATTCCGGTTCCTAAATTGACTAATACGACTTTCAGGTATATTTCTATCCTGAAAGCAAATCAAGACTCAATTTTCCCAAACCAAGTAAAGAACATATCCTATTAATTCACAACTTTCCAATTTCTTACTCTCTCGAGTGAAACCGGACTTTTTAGATGTACATTAACGTAGGCCACACATTAATGCAGTAAAAACAAGAATTAATATAACAACATGGAAGAAAAGATGAAAAACCAAATAATTAATGATCAAATTTCATCACAATTGTTCATAACCTCAGCAAGGAGAGGAATTAGCCACTCATTTGTGGATTAAACATCTTAAAATGAGTGTTAATCATACAAGTAATTGAATTAAAGAAGAAAGAAAGAGAGAAAAAACCCTGATATTTTCGTCCCTCAACTGCCTGTAACCCACGTCCTTGCTCCACCAAGTCAGAATATTAAAAAATGAACCTAAGTGTTCTATTTATACTGCTGGGAATTTTTCCCGGAATAACGAGCAACGTGTCACGGAGTGCATCGCGGAGCACTGCCTCCGTGACACGCTACTAACGCGGACCCTCACTGAAACTGGGGGTCCGAGAATTAAAGCTCAACGTGGCACGACGTGCAATGCGGAGCACTGCCTCCGTGCCACGGACTAGACGCGGACCCTCTCTGGAATTTGGTCGAATTTTCCCTATCCAGGCAGAATGCCTCCGCGATGGCAGCGTGACACGACTCCATCACGGAGCCCCTTTATTTCATGCTGTCCAATGCCTTTTCCCTTGCTCGCATCCAAGTCCAACTCCGATATCATCCAACATGCATTTAAGCTTCCCGAAATCACATTTTACCTGCAAAACCATGCTAATCATGTTGGTTAGTATAAATTCACATTTTATTACTAATCACATGAGAATGTATACACATTGATAGATAAACAAGGCGAAAATGGTACTTTTGAGTATCACTTGGGCATATAAATTTGCCCAAGATCACTTACCCCACACTTAAATCCTTGTTCGTCCTCGAACAACAAACATACAATTCATGCAATTTACATCCCAACCTCGCTACTTTGGTTCGACAATTTAAGCTACGGTCATACCGATTATTCAATACAGCAAATCATCAAGAAAACATGCATGGTCTTATCAATGCAATGACCTTCAATACATTAAGACCTCCTAGACTTTTAAGAATCGACTCTCGATATTGGCAAACTCATGCAAATCAGCTGATCAAGATATCCGCCACGAAAATTAATCTTTCATCAAGCATGTGCCCTCACAACACAAGAGAATCTTCCCCTTTTTGCTCATATACTCACAAACATTCAAGCAGGGGCATGTAAAAACAATTTCGCTCTCTCTCTCCCAAAAGAATTCACATGCATCATGTCATGACCCATAAGCTTGCCCTTAGTGTATTACTCCACTAATATAAAGAAGTGCTATGTAAGATCACGTAGGACTTGAACGGGTTGTAATGGAAGCTACGGAACTAGTAAGTATTGGATTAGCCAATAATAGCCACTAGCATCCTTAAGCGCCTTTTCGACACATCCCATCAACTCATGGACATTATTTTTTTTTTTTTTCATCATCCCATTCTTGATGATTTTCTTTAGTATGGCCCATTGCATTAAGCACACTTGACACAACAACAAAGATTATTCATGCACCTTCATTATCATTTATTTATAGCAAGTGAACCTCCAACCTTTTCTTTTATTCTCTCACTCTGCTTTTCTTTTTCTTTTCACCATTCTCACTCTTTGACACTTCGGGAAAATGATTTTCTTTTCTTAAGCGCTTAAGAGTTTTGTATAGACTTTACGGCTAATGAAAAGAAGGGATTAAGCCCGGTTTACACTTTATGACAAAAGAAAAAAATAATAGGCTAAAGGCTCAACGGGCTGACTAGGGTATACAATCAAGGTGTGTACGACAAGGAAAAAAAATAGAAACTCTCGGTTAAAACAAAGAAATGCCTACATCCTTTCCTACAATACACCTCCGTCATTTCGTTTTGTACACACACTAGGCAAGTTCTAGACACTTCACAAGAATATCAACACCTCACTTCACACTTTTTGCACATGCTCAATTTAAGATGTATTCACAGACTCTTCAATTAGCTAATTACATGAATTCAAACATTAAGCCTCAATCACACTGAATCGAACTCTACAGCCTAGGTATCTCAAACATATTTACAAAGTTACATGCTTTAATACGAATCACCTTTGCATTTTGAATATCATGTACAACACACAACCAGAATTTCGCAACCATCCAGTAAGTACAGGTTCCGGGATGCAATCCACCAAAGAAAACTGAAAAATTGAAAAATAATTGAAAAAATCTACTCCTAACGACTACATTTCCCTTAAGACGGTCGTCATCCATCCATCATAGGGAACGGTCACTAACTATGACTTCGGTTCAATGGGACCATTCTCGGTAAAAGAACCGAAAACAAACGCCGAGAAACCCAAGAAGTAAAAAAATGTTGAAAATATCGATCATTTCGATAGAAAAATTATTTACAAAATATTTTAAAAAATATGTACAGAATCAGAATCAGCTAGCAACATTCAACAACACACATCAATTTAACAAACATTTACAAATACAGAACAACTTAACAATTCACACTCACAGGGACAAACAACATACACGACAACAGAAAAGAGCATACAAACAAAACAGCCCAACCCAGCACCTAACTACTCCCACCCCACACTTAGTTCGAACACTGTCCCCAGTGTTCACAAAAATTAAAATTGCACAAAATCGGGTGGTGGATTTCCCTGATCAGTCAAAGTATTCCACTTCTTCGTTGGGTGTTGCTGCTTCATCTCCCATGTTCGAGTTGCCTCCGTCGTCATCATCGGACTCCACATCGGAGTTCTCCCGACGTGTCTCCTCGTCTGTGGGGACATCATCGTCTGTGGGCTCTACAAATGTTGGCCCCACTCGGCATAGAGCCCTGGCGTTTTCGCCGAAGGGGTAATCTAGCTCGAGTTGCCATAGATCCTCCTCTGTCGCCGGCTTCCCACCTATCCTCAGCTGGTGCATCTGCATCCCATACATCCGAGCCATATACTGGTCATCACGAGCATGTCGCTCGCCAAGTGTAAGCACTGGCCCGTGGGTGGTGTCGGGAGCCTTAGTTTTAGTAACGTCTAAGGCCCACCGCTCCAACTGCGGGATATAGTCAAGGGCCTCCTCCTCAACATCGAGGCCCCTGAGGAAGGTGGTCAGTAGTCCACCAAAGCCATACCTGTGCCCTTGGTGCAACCGGGCTCTCTTCATGGCGGAGATAATTACCGCCCCTACATTGATCTCCAACCCTTTCATCAGGGCGTACACCAGGCATACACGATCCCGGGTTACATCTGTCATATGTACCCCCGGGATTAGGCATGAGCAGACTATCTTCAGCCAGATTCGGGCTTCCCTGTTCATCTGTGAATATGGCAAAGTCTGGTGGTAGCCCCTCTCTTTGTGTCTGCTCCATCTAGCTATTGATCGGGTCCCACACAACGTGCGTCTGATGTCCGCATACGGTGGGGTAATGTTCAGCTGTCAGAGTACGTGGGCGTCTGTGTCCCGTGCTCCTATGATGGCATTGAGGTGGTGGGGCTCCAGAGTGACTATTTGCCCTCTGATCTTGATGGTGTGGCTTCTGATAGTCGAGTTCCAATTGGCGTAGAACTCCCGAACCAAGTGCAGATCGCATTCCTTGGGCTCTTCAAAGATGAACTTGAGCCCAGCTGCCTCGATCCGGTGGACCATTCTAGGGAACTCCTGTGCCAATGGTTCCCGTTCTATGTGCTCCTCTGGGAAATATTTGTTTTCTTTGTGCTTTGCGTACCACTTTTTCCCTTCATCGGTCACCCATCTCGTTTCGAATTGGCGGCGCTGGCCGCGTGGAACTGCTGGTGCAGCTGGGACTGTTGTGCCCAGTCTGATTCGTTTCCTTCCGGCGTCTGAAGTTGATGCGCCTTTTCCTTTATCTTGCCGGCTTGCCATTTTACCTGTCAACCCAAGTAAACAAGATCAATGTTAAGCTAACGGATATTAACTTCGACTAAGGTCGGGTTACGCTAGGTTACACCACACTTAGTCCTTAGCTACAGTTACAACACTACGGCAAGATTATTTTTATTTACACACAATAAACAACTATACAATCATGCTTAGTGCGTTCGAAAAATTCGACGGTATAACTTCTGCGTACTGCTCAGACTTCGTACAGCTAATCACAATCATTACTATCGCTAACATTTGACCCATCACACTTAGCAATGAAAAACAAAGAAATAAAAACAACAACCAAAAATAAATCTACACGAACCTATACAACCAACTAATTCTTACAAATTTCAACATTTCCCCAACCCGAGAATCAGTCGTTCTATTAACATCCTAACAATTTGTACATCGACTCATCTCATTCAACACATCCATCCCAGCATAAAATTCACAATTTCAATACATTTTCAACTCCAAATTCAACATACAAGCCCTAGAATTGATATTATCAATCAAATTCGATTAATTTATGCAATCGACAAGTTCAAGCAATCATAACGACATTCCGAACATTCATCAACAACAATTAACTCGAATTCATGATTAATTACTACGTAGGGCAATTTAGCTCACCTCCCATGCTCAAAATCGAAGAAAATCGACAAGAATTTGAGAGGAAATCGGAAAACATACCTTGACTTTGAAGAATCGAAGAAAAATCATTGAATTTCTTGCCTTACTCCGTGTCACGTTGATAGGGGATGGGTTTTAGGGGGTTTGGTCACGGAGAGATTAAAAAATAAGGGAAAAGGGAAGGTTTTCGGGGTTAAAAAGTAAGGAAATCGCGCGGGTCACCTGGCGACCCGGTGTAACCCGTCGCGATATACAAGGCAACGTGTCACGGAGTGCATCGCGGTGCACTACCTCCGCGACACGGAGCCATCGCGAGACTGTTCTGGAAATTTTTAAAATTTCTGGATTATACCTCAACGTGTCACGGAGGGTAACGCGGAGGTCCACCTCCGTGACACGGAGCTATCGCCCCAGCTCACTGTTTTCCACTTTTTATTAATTTTTCATACCTTGACTTTTCCTTCGTGATTCCGTGCATATTTTTCTCCGTTTGACCTGAAATTCATCTCACTATACAAAATTAGTTAGAATTATAGGTTTCACTCAAAATAAAAATAAAAATAAAAATAAAAACTAAAAATTTAGTTGTTAATCAAGAAAAAAGAAAAAGAAAAATCTATTCACAATTTACAAAGAAAAATTTTTCATGGGTTGCCTCCCGTGCAGCGCCTGGTTTTACGTCGCGGCACGACGTACCAAGTTTCACCACTTTTTCCTCCACCTTGAGGATATGAATCTCACCCCTAATTTCTTCTCTAATTTCCTCTTATGCTCCAAGGGTGGTGGTGAAAATTTGTAAGGACCAAGCTGTAGATGTTGCCTTTTGAACTTATTGGCCCTTAAGTAAGCGAAGTCATTTTGTCTCTCCGAGTCAGCATATTTCAAAATATACGGGGCCTGGTCCTCCTCTAGACATTTCTCTATAAGCTTGGAAGACTCTATTTCTATGTTGTCAACCAAACTTAATGTCGAAAAATGCTTCGAGTGTGGTCCAATAAACCTCAACTCTGAAACTGCATTGTGCTTGACCTCCTTACTTGTAAACACCTTCTCAACATCGACATCTATCTCTCCATTAATGTCAACTGGGGGATACTCTATCTCTTCTTCCATGAATGGATTTTCCATAAGTGTGAGCCCATCACGGGGACACTCAAGAGATTCTAATTGTTGGGCTTTATCCAAAAATTCACCCTTGTCTTCCTCTTGTAGTTCCTCTTGAATATCGGCTAAAACTGTTACCTGCAATTTATCACAAGCTTCAGCTTCAGCAATCATCTCCGTGACTTTGATGCTCATCCTTTCTAGAGTCTCTGCATTCTCTTCTTGCTGAATTCTCAATATTGCCATCGCCTCCTTCATTGCTTCTAATTGCTCCAGGAGTTGTTTCAGCATGTCTTCTATTTGAGCTTGGCGTCCCAAGTCCGCATTTTCAGCATGCCTATATTCAGCAAAAACAACAGAAGGATCATAGTAGGGGCTTGGGGGAGGGGAATATGCATTCGGACAGCCATCCCAATGGCCATCTAGACCACCACATATATTACACGTGTTACAGTGTTGCCACGAGTGGTGTCCTCCGCAATTCAGACAAGATTCGCTAAAATATGAGTATCCACCATTTATACCATTTGTATTCCACGATGTCATGTCAATAAGGGTATCCGAAAAAGAAAAAAATAAAATGAAAAAGAATTAAAACAAACACTAAGACCAAGTTGTCAGCACTAGAAAAAAAATATAGTAAATTTACACTTAAGAAAAATTCACCAATTGCCAGTCCCCGGCAACGGCGCCAAAAACTTGCTCGCGTGATTTGTGGGGAATAAAACGACACGCAAGTGCACATGGTCGAACAAGTAGTAAGTGGCTTTAGTAAGCCAAGTATCGATCCCACAGAGACTTGGATGAAGTGCAATTTGCTCAAGTGTACAATATTTTACTTCTAAAAATGCAGACAACAGTGTAACCAAAAGTTTGATAGTTTGTTTTAGAATTTTTATACTAAAGCTAAGAACAATTATCTACTTTGAATCTCAACTATGAAGGAGAGCATGCTGAGGTTAAACAAACATGTAATGAAATTAATTATCATCATACTTTGGTTAATCTTTTCCGCCAGTTGCTAGCCAAGAACATTTGCCAAGAGATTAAAACTCTCGTATTTAACCTCACTTAAGAATCATGAACCATCCGTCTACATTTCTGTGATCAAATGCAATTCATGTTCTAGCCATACAATTCCGGTTCCTAAATTGACTAATACGACTTTCAGGTATATTTCTATCCTGAAATCAAATCAAGACTCAATTTTCCCAAACCAAGTAAAGAACATATCCTATTAATTCACAACTTTCCAATTTCTTGCTCTCTCGAGTGAAACTGGACTTTTTAGATGTACATTAACGTAGGCCACACATTAATGCAGTAAGAACAAGAATTAATAGAATAACATGGAAGAAAAGATGAAAAACCAAATAATTAATGATCAAATTTCATCACAATTGTTCATAACCTCAGCAAGGAGAGGAATTAGCCACTCATTTGTGGATTAAACATCTTAAAATGAGTGTTAATCATACAAGCAATTGAATTAAAGAAGAAAGAAAGAGAGAAAAAACCCTGATATTTTCGTCCCTCAACTGCCTGTAACCCACGTCCTTGCTCCACCAAGTCAGAATATTAAAAAATGAACCTAAGTGTTCCATTTATACTGATGGGAATATTTCCCGGAATAACGAGCAACGTGTCACGGAGTGCATCGCGGAGCACTGCCTCCGTGACACGCTACTAACGCGGACCCTCACTGAAACTGGGGGTCCGGGAATTAAAGCTCAACGTGGCACGGCGTGCAACGCGGAGCACTGCCTCCGTGCCACGGACCAGACGCGGACCCTCTCTGGAATTTGGTCGAATTTTCCCTATCCAGGCAGAATGCCTCCGCGATGGCAGCGTGACACGGCTCCATCGCGGAGCCCCTTTATTTCATGCTGTCCAATGCCTTTTCCCTTGCTCGCATCCAAGTCCAACTCCGATATCATCCAACATGCATTTAAGCTTCCCGAAATCACATTTTACCTGCAGAACCATGCTAATCATGTTGGTTAGTATAAATTCACATTTTATTACCAATCACATGAGAATGTATACACATTGATAGATAAACAAGGCTAAAATGGTACTTTTGAGTATCACTTGGGCATATAAATTTGCCCAAGATCAGCCAGCATCTCCAGACTCTTGGGCCATTTGATTGGATCAAGGCCGAGATGGCGGCTATGCGGGAGCTCCTTAGAGGGTTGCCCGAACCTCCCTCTCCCAGCAGTCCCTCCTCTAGCAGACCCTCCACTATCCAGCTCTCTGGTGCAGCAGCTACCGACTCAAGAGAGATGCAGGGGGTGATTGCCGCTCTAGCCCAAGATCATGTTGAGCTGTGGAAGGAATTGGAGAGGGAGAGGAGAAGGCGGCATTCTTGAGACAAACTGCTGGTCAGGATGTGGAAGGGGATCAAGAAGATCTTGAAGACCCTCTCTCCTAGTTCCAGGAGACCTCGATTAACCCCGCAGGAAAGCTCAAAGTTCTCCTTTCTCAGTGGGTTCGAGGAGGGAGCGGACGAGAACGGAGACAATGGTAGTGACAAGGCCTCCGACTAGATAGGTTACAGTACCCCCCCCCTCTTGTTTTCAGCTTTTATAACTGTGTTTTGGGTAGCCCCCCTTTGGGACTTGTAAGACAATATTAGTTTCTTTCTTATTTTTTCTTGTTGAATTTTTATACCGGTTTCTCCGAATGCCCATATGGCATTCGCTGACATTGGCCATGGTTTTTCCCCCTTATGATATTGTAGTAGTTTCCTTATATTCGCTTTGCCTGTCCATTTTCACAATGTTCTATCTATCGTCTGATGTTCGTAATAGGGGATATTGGAATTCTGGAACCTGGCATTCTGCCTGATCATGTCCATTGCGGTAGTTACTTTACCGCGACAGCGGACTCGCTACAGTGGGGATTCGTCGCTTGAGCGAGTCCATTGCAACGAGACAGACCGCACTGCAGCAAAAACTTGCTAAGCCAAATTCCGTAGGGTCTTCATTTCCCCCAAGTCACACAAGACAACCCCGCCCACCAATTTATCTAGTTGACTCCTGGCATGTTGAATAGTGATATTTTAGCCATTGAAAGGGCACCCAATGTAATCTCATACTCATACATGGTCAGATACCACACAAGCCTGTCGATATACCAATTAGAATCTTTCAGATACCAATTGGACCCAACCCGATGATTGAAATATTCGGATGACACGATGGGGAAGAAACAAAGTGAAAACTTCCTAAATGCCTTATAACTTCCAGAAGATTATATGTGGACGTCTACATACCAATCTGCAGGAGTCTACTCAACATTGCTCTTGTACTTGTAAGATCGGTAACCTAGATGCTCTGATACCAGAATGTCACGACCCAAATAAGCGGTCGTATGGGCGCCTACATCAACATACTCGATAGGAGAACCCTTGCAGAACATTACAATCAATACCCAAGAATTTCCATTAACTTACACAATTCATAAAAACTCACAATAAAAATAAAATACAAACTTTCCAAAACTACGACTCTCCCAAGATCTAGTCTGTAAAGGTACAAGAGCTCTAATCGAATACATGGCAAGACCAAAAAGACACAGCTTTGCCTAAGGAGAAGAACACGAAAGCTGATGCTAAGTACTCCACTCCAACCAAGGAACTTAAAATATGCCACAACCTACACCAAAAAGGTGTATCAAGGTAGTATCAGTACACCATGCATACTGGTAGGCATCATCGGGCGACTAAGGTTAGTTAACACAATAGCATAATAATCAACATACATTAAGTGTTACTAAATTCAACAATTATTTCACTTGATTCAACCACTCAATTACTTTTAATACTACATTATCTTTGTCTTGTCAAGGTTTGTGAAATTACCTTACCATCCTAGCCATCGGCTTGTCTTAAATCTACCTCTCTTTATTTCCACTGCAGCAAAGACTCAAGACGCTACAGCAATCCCGTTGCCGCAGCAATGTACCCACTATAGCGCTATTCCAATCAGTCAGTAGATGATTTTTCCCTATCCAGTTCCGTTCTATTCCTCCATATAGTTTTGTAACATATCTACCTCTTTTATCACTTTTCTATGATCGTCTAAGTTCGTCCATTACCACTTATTAACCTACTCAATTACTTACAACTTTTTTAGAGCTTTTAAAATCTAGTACATTAATTAACAAGGTCTACTTGCTAACTCTCAGTAATTCTCTACCTTATATTAAACCATCATGTTACTTTTCGTAATCCACTAAATCAATTAAAACAACATTCAATCACAAATGTTGATTAACTAATTCAAGTACACACAAGTAACCATCAACACATGTTAAGGGAGCTTTCCAAATATTAATGTACATGCACATATCTATATCCATACCATAAAAATGCCATAAAATATCAAATCCGGACTGTATAGCCATATACAACATTCCAAACATATTTCTCACCTCAAAGACGAATCATGTCAGTATATTCTATATCACACTCTTATACATGTACCTTTTTATCTCTGCAGTCGTGTATATAATTAAATTATACCCGCACAATATATGTCTCATAATCATCCACTCGATGATATGCTAGGCATATGCCTCCATCAAATCACATTACACACATGTTATAGGGTCTTATGCTTTCCCTTTTAGTCATGACCTGCAGGGGACTCCAGAAATCTATGTACTATACACACAGCCGTATGAGTCCTTTATCATACCTATCTGTGTACTCATATCCGTACACCCAGCTGCATGGTCTTTTAGCGAAACCTATCTGTGTACTCTATCATACTACTCGCCCGAATTCTCACTTCAGGCACGAGCCATTCAAGCATTCAATCCTAATTCAGAGTCTGATCGTACTAACATGTTCATCCGAGTTCCTTACCTTTGGCCCTAGGCCTCATATTCATCATCATATCAATGATTTCCCTTCCGTATCATCCATCATCTCAGTCAGATATTCATTGAATACCAACTCGCCCCTTAATCTCGGGACACATGATATAGCACAACAAGTAATAAATCACACACGATAAAAGTTACATATACATATCAATGAGTACAATCACAAGTGTAATACTGAACCAATCTTTTATATTAATACATTACAAGGAATTACAAGTTGGCCTGCTTACTAGTTTGGGCTCCGCCACAGCGACATTTCTGCCACCAAGATGGTCTCGCTGCAGTAATACGAATACCACTACGGCGGTACTATTAATAGTATACAGTTAGTCTTCTTCCCAGCGTCTTCAACAAATTATTTCTTCCCCATCTAGTGTCTCATTCTCTATCATGCCCATCACAAGGATGGCAGCATTATATCAAACTTATTTCAATAGTTAACAATTTCACAGTACAACCATTAACATGAACAATATTCCCCAATCCATACAATGCAATATTAACCGCAACACATTCAGATCCTTACGTAAAGTATAATTATCTTAATACACGGGCTTCAACTCATGTTCTTTAATTATTATAACTTGTTAATCATTCGTTTATCGCATATTCTAAACGTGATCTACTTGATTAATCGTCCAAGATTTAAATCCAAAAGAATGACCCTATAATTCTACACATGGGAAAATATATTTAACAACAATGCCCGAAGGTCGATCTACACATAATCGATTCGGTCCCACATACACCCTTAAGCATGGGCTAATTATTATTTCACTCTCTCCTCTAGGGGTTTTCTCATTTCAGGGATATCACTCCCCTTTTCTAGTTTGTTCATCCTCAGGATCACACCGATCTCAACTAACCGACGATGAGTTATCTAAGTATCAATCCTACCCATCACATGTATATCAACTATATGCACGTATATGTTTAGCTAATCAGAGTCTAACACAAGAGTGAGTAAATGATAGACTACCTGAACACCAAGCTATCGTCGAGATGTTTCCAATTGTATGTTTGCATCAATTTCTTGAGTTCTTGATGGAGTTCCGAGCTATGGAGGTTGAGTCTTTACCTCTTAGCCTTTCTTATTTTTTCCCCAAATTCTATTTTCTGTTTTTGGGGCTATTTTATTAAGCCCTTCTAGAGACTATATTTAAAATCTAAAATAAAATAGGATTGCGGAATTCTGGTCCACATCACCCCTGCAATGAGCAACTTTACCGTTGCAGTAGTTTCCCTATGGCGGAAAATGCCCCACTGTGGAGGACACACGCCTGGCCCACCCTACCATGACTCAGCCAGTTCGAACTTATTCATCTCGCGCCCTTCATTTTTCTGGAATTTCATTTCAAATTTATAGAAATTTTAAATTCACCTATTGTTAGGCGGTCGGGGTGCTATAACGGTCGGGTGGGTCATTACAGAATGTTGAATATAGGAAGCAATATGGGCATTTCTTTTATAGCTTATTTGTATCCCAATTTTCCCTACCTTGATTTTGATTATTCTAATTAGCCATTTTGAGCCTCAGCGTATTCTTTTTCGCCATATTACAAGCTTAATCCCTTTTTTTCTATTGACCTTTGTTTGATCCAAATGACTCCTAGAGTACTTTAATTGAGAATTTTGCAAAAGGAGACAAGTAAAGAGAAGAAGGAAAAAGCTAAAGTGTGAAAATTAGAAGAAAAGTAAAGGATGAAAATGCAAAACAAGGAGGGTGATATAGTGGGGAATGAAAAAGAGAAAAAGTTTGAAAAATGAAAAGAATGAAAAGAAAAAAGTGAATTAGCTCAAAGTTAAGAATTCCTCACTAGTCACCTATGTTGCAAAATTAAAAAATAAAGGGTGTATAAGGAGAAAATAGGAGATTGAAGAATGTGCTAAAAGGTCAAAGAGTTGTGAAGTATTAAAGTACTTAGGCAGAATAGTCACTATCTTGGCCAAATAGTTCCTACCCATTCCTTAGACTACAGTACAACCATCTTACGTCTTAATTGATCTTAGATTTGTTGTTCTATATTAGTGGAGTATTTACACAAAGGAAAAGCCTATGGGTCGTCTTTTGCATATATGTTGAGTTCTTTGGGAGAGTGAGTGATTTTGTTCTATATATGCCCAAGTCCAAATTGTTATATATCATGTGAGTGAAAGGGTATCTCTCCAAATAGTGAGGGTCACATAATGGTGAGATTTTTGGTGTATCTTGATTGCTAAATTACATATAATTCATGTTGGTCCACATATATCTTGTTGAGTTGGTTCTACAAGCTAAGTGATTTCAATTTGTGACTTTTAAATGTTATCTTATATGAATATTGAGTGGATTGTTGGAACTTGATAAACTTGTCTAATGACCTTGAGCATAAGTAGACTTGTTTATAAGGTGAATTGTGGTTGAACTTGAGTGGGGAAATAGAAAATTGCTTGAGGATAAACAATAGTTTAAGTGTGGATGGTGACGTAAGGCATATTTATGCACTTATTTGACATATTTTGCCCATAGTTAACTTTATTTTGAGAACAAATTATGTGTGTTTTATTTGGTTTAATGTGATATTTGTGAAAATGAGCTAATGCATATGACTAGATATTTGTAAAGATTAAAGTGATGGATTTGGACTTATTTGAGGCTTAAAAGAGCAAGAGTTGCCAAGATAAACACAAAAAGAGCACATGCAATAGCATAGTAGAAGATGGAACCGCGCAAGCACATCTGTGCAAGGACCTGCGCAATGCACAGGAAAATCTGTGCACTAAAAGGCTCGATGTGGCATGAGTATGGCGTGATGAGGGCCGCAACGTGGAGCTATGCTTGCTAACTCAAAACATGCAAAGTCCAATCCCATTCCAAGTAGGAACAAAGGCAGATTAATACTACTACTATATATATACATTCTTGGGACGTTTTAGGTGTCGAATATAGTTGAATAGTGTGAAATCTTGTTAAAAAGTTGAATTCACCACTTATTCTTTGATCATAATTGTTGTAAGTGTGGAAAAGCAATATTACATACTAGTGTTGGAGAAAACATCATATTCTTGCAATTCTATTTAGCTTTTGATTTTCGGCAAACAACTTTATATCATTGTAAGTATTTCATTATGACTTCTTATAAATCTTATGTTATTATTTTTCAAACATGAGTGGATAAATCTCTTGAGCTAGAGTTGTGGGAACCATGATGAATTAACCGAAGTAGGCAAAATAAAATAGTGATTCTTGAATGATGAATTGAGTGGATTGTTATTCTTTTCGTTTTAATGAATTTTAGCGGTTGTAAATGTTCAAACGTGTATGTATCATCAACTTGCTTGACCAAAGAGGTTGAAGTTAGAAAAGAGAATAACAATGAAAATTTGAGGGTACTAACCCTTATCTAATTAACTTGAGCTCTATCCGAGGATAATTAATTCAAGACTTATGGCGAGGGAAGAATGTACACACCTAAAGTTTGAGAGCATTTAAGTGAAATTCATCTATGTAGGTCAAGAGACATTAGATGAACTTAATTGTCAGTTTTACACAAAATTCAACAGGATAGATCACTAATAAAATAAGCCTATTACGTTATAACATCATGAAAAACACAATCCTAGTTTTGTATTATTAAATTATAACAACTTAATTATTGTCTAGAATTACTTTTTCGTTTATTTTCTACTGGTTGATTTACTTATCATTAATATATAATATCTATCATATTCCCTGTGGGATCGACCCCAACTTAGTTGGGTTACAATATTTGACAATGAATGCGTTATACTTTATTGTGAGGTGTAATTGGGCTTGATCAATGCCACGAACAACTCCTTAGATAATCCACATAAAACCATGACTAATCTGACAATAAAACACATACAAAGATATATATATATATATATATGATAAGATTTCTATGGATTCAATTATAGAAACTCCAAACCAATAATCTAACAATACTTACAGATATAAAACTATTATTAAAAGATCAGTATCACGACCTGAGCTGATACCATGGATCGAGATACAGAGCCTAGAACCACGAATGTCTCCAAGCTAACCCTTTACACATGCATAGCAATTTAAAAGCATAACTAAAGCAGAAATGAAGACAACATGAATAAGAGAAATCTAAAATACAACATAGGCCAAAACTATAGTCAATACTCGATAAATTGAATCATCTACATAATATCTTAAAAGCCTCTAAAATATCTGATGAGCTGATGGGACAACTTCCCTAACTAGCTCGATAGAATATGACAACTGAAATAACACGCAAAGCATAACTACTAACTGTCCTTGATAAATGAGGACTCACCCAAAACAGGGGCAAGACTGGACTGAAGAGAAATCAACTATCGGCAAGACTGAGCTGGATCACCCGAACCTATATCATGAAATGATATAGCATAGAGTATGTGATCAATACTTGGAATATACTAAGTATGTTAGGAAAGTAAAACATGCTTAACAAATCATTAGTTGAAAACATGCTTACAAATCAAAAGATTATAAAAGTAAGGACTACATACCTAAACTATACTTGAGACATACATAAGCATAAGTTGGCTATTATAACTGAACATAGTGATCCAAGACTTAGAAATAGAAATCATATGACTTGCCATAGCTGAAAAGTAGGTAAAATCTCATAAACTGATTATTGGGTCAAATCTACTGTAAAACATAATCTCAAAAGTCAAGAACATGAATAACTGAAATCATGAGGAACAATGGGAGACTCATCATAACCGACACCATCACGATAGAGCTTATATGATGCCCCAACTATCACACTCAAGTGGGTAGAGCCATCCAAAACATTGCCAGGGCTAAGCATGCTAAATCATGATATCTATATCAAGATGAGCCCCTTAGGGCGGGGAAAAAACTCTCTTGAGAGGTCCCAAACATGTATACATATACCTACATTGATGCGTAGTTCTGAGATCGGGGAACATCGGACCCCAAGCCCACTCAGTGCTAGACACTACTCCCAAAAACATGCATATTACTCACATCAACGAATCTGAAATCATAATTTTATACATAGCTTGAAATATGAACAGTAGGAGTCTTGGCTCCAAATATATCATTAGTTGTATAAGGAGTATTGACTCTAAATCATATGATAAGCTGATCTTTTTATCCTTGGCTAAATCATTAAAAACATACTTAATTTGTATGGGCTTTCCCTAAATCATAAAATCATGAATACTTGAAATAGACTTCATAAATCATAATCATGGAATCATAAGTTGGAAGTTCATAAACATTCATGCATACTAGATATCTCATTATACTTGAAATCATGAATTATAAGTTTGACTTTTCATAAAACTTGCATAATAGCGCATAATTTCTAATAACCTAAAATCATGAATTTATAATCAAATTGAGGATAAAAATCTGCCAATTAGACTTAAAACATACTTTAGACATGAGGGGATTGGACCCATAGACATAGCATAGATAGTTTCATAAAATTGGGTCAAAGCCCTGGAATTCAATATACTTGATTAAGAACTTGAATTCATGAACTTGAGATTAATTTTGGGCCTGAGGTGGAAGAAATGCCCCATTTATAGCCCTAAATACCTGGGTAAATTGTTTTCGCAACTAGCCTTGAAAGTCCAAGAGAATTGGTGAAGAAATTAGGGAGAATTTTAACTTGATCTTGAAAGGGAATCTTAATACGCTACATGCATGGGAGCCTAATGACTTGGGATAGGCTAAAACCTCTTAAAAAACTACTTTCGGGGCTTAAAAGACGTCATTAGGAAGTTAGGAGCTCGAGAATTTATGGAACTACCCCCAAGAATTTACATAAAGAAACTATCAGTTGGCTCAACGACCACTCCAACGAGTCGTCGTAGGATACTATGGGTCGTTGAATCGTCCGTTGTATCTGAAGTACTTTTGATGCACTACTAAAGTTCTGACCAATGGTCATCAGAACGAGCTATCGTACAAAACAATGACTCGTCACTCCATCCATTGCTTCTAGGGAAAATTATGTTACTCTTCTAATTCTCCAACCAAGACATGATAGGAAAAGTCATTACTTGAAACAATGACTCATCATATCCTCTTGTCTTCACCTCTGCCACCCTATCATAATTTTTAAAGTCCTTCTAACGGACCGTTACCAAGATTTGTTACTCGCCACCATGGGTCATTGTACCCTTTTTTGTCACTGACTCAGATCTGGGCCTTTTTTGAACTCTATTCAATGATCGCCCAGGACAACCTGTTGGATCTTCCAATAAGGTTTTGCTAGGCTCATTGTTTGCTGAGAATCCTGATCGGGGACTTATGATGAGGGACACAATGGGTCGTTGCTCCCTACAACGACTCATCCCTTGAGTCTTCTTCTGACTCTGATGAAATTTTTCTGCTTTTCTCTGGTTCAACCGCCGAATTAGATTTTAGGAACTTTTGGAGTGCTACATTATCTCTCCTTGGGAATGTTCGTCCTCGAATGTAGATTAAGCATACTGAAAGGCTAGGGAAGGAACTACCATCCCAAAACTAAACAACTGAAGCTAAAAACTGATGGAGTGACTGATTGCGGACTGAGATACATAACTGAACTGAATTCATGAAACATACATACATGCTATGACATGAAAGAAACCTAGAGACATGAACTTTACATGAAACTGGATAGAGTACTAAGGAGAAAACTAATACCTTATGTTGGAACTGAGCTGGAAGAGAAAAATGTGGATATCTAGCCATTATATCTATTTCGTCTTCCACGTCGCTCCTTCAACAAGTTGATTTCTCCAAAAGACCTTCACCGAAGCTACTTCCTTGTTTCTCAACTTCCGGACTTGGCAATCAAGGATCCCAATCGAGACCTCCTCATAGGTAAGGCTATCCTTCACACCTATGCTATCCACTAAAACAACTAAGGCTATGTCATATATGCACTTCTTCAACAGAGAAACATGGAAAAATTAATGTACCGAAGCTAACTCTGCTGGCAGCTCCAACTCATACGCCACCTTGCCAACTCGTCCTAAAACCCTTTAAGGAATAATATATCGAGGACTGAGCTTCCCTTTATTCTTGAACCTCATCACTCCCTTCATGGGAGATACCTTTAGAAATGGCAAATCATCAACCTCAAACTCTAGCTCTCTCTGTCTAGCATCCGCATACGTTTTGTGATGACTCTGAGCTGTTTTCAAACTTTCTCTAATAAGCTAAACCTTTTCCATGGCCTCATGAACTGAATTTGGCCCTATCAATGAAGCCTCACCTACCTCAAACAATCCAATAGGTGATCAACACCTCCGCCCGTTAAGAGCCTCATATGGAGCCATCTGAATGCTGGAGTGATAATTATTGTTGTAGCCAAACATGATGAGAGGAAAGTGATCCTTCCAACTACCCTGAAATCAATCACACATGCTCTCGACATATCCTCAAGAGTCTAAATGTTCTGAGTACCAAGTCTTTTATGAAATGATCTCCAAAATTAAGAGGTGAACTGAATACCTCTTGATAACACTCAAACCATACCTCCTACCGAAGTATGAAGCAGACGTTGTCAATAAAGAATCGAACTAGAGGTTGGGGTACATCCCACAGGGAATGCGGAAGAGCTAGACTAAAGCCGGTAAGTGAACTTATTAGGTAGTTACTCTAAATAGGGGGTTCTAAAGAAAACAATAATTAAAAACACAGTTAAAGCTTTAGTTGAAATCAAGAATGAAAGATAACTAGGGTTTTGTGTTCCCCATGGGTCCATAACTATTTCGGGTATACGTATGTGATCATCACCAATGCTTACTTGTAGAATTGATAATCTAGGTTCGTTCAAACGACTGACCAGTCCCTATTGAAAGACTACACTCAATCACCAGACCAGGTCTCATGAGCGATTAAAAATTAACCATTATCAATATGTCCCAAATTTAACAATCCTGTGACCATATCTCAAGTTAATACAATGAACATCAAGATCAAGGCTATGTTGTAGTTCTCTTTTCCTAATCTCTACCTCTCTAGACTCAAGGAAGTAAAGAATTCAGGCATGTCCTAATGTTGTACACCGTTAAGAAATGTTTAAGCATGAAGAGAATACAATACAAGTGTTTTGCATTGGTTTTGAATCACTTTTATGTAACTCTAGCTTGTTAATCCACCATGGTTCCCACAACCCTAGCTATGGAGGTTTTAGCCTCTCATAGTTGCAAGACTGTGATTTGCATTCATGTTTAAATACATAAATCAATACTTACAATTATGGATGAGAGAGAAACTTCTTTGCATTAATCAGCGAAATCCTCAAGAACAATATGAAGAATAAGAAAAGGTTGATCACAAGTTGAACAACTCAATTCTCACATCTAAGTCTCCTCAATTTCTTTGCTAATCAATTCTAATCACTCCTAATTGCCTCTATTTATGAAAATAAAACATAAAATATATTTATACAGACATAAAAATCCTTTTTGGCTAACAGGGTGTATTTCCATAACTGAACCCGCCTGCAACATGACTCATCCTACGACCTGTAGCAGGTATGTACGGGTCGTACCTACTTCCCATAGGTCATCGGCTGGCTGAAATTTGGCTAAGTGTTGGATCCTGGTACCACTCGTACATTCTTCCTACGATTCGTAAAATGCTTCCGTGGTTTGAATCTAAGACTTTGCAACTTTTCTGATGTTATTCACGAGTGCTTTGGTACGACCCATACCTTCATTCCATGACTCATACTGTCTATCAATAGCAGGAGTTAGCCTCTTGTACAAATTTTCTGAATCTTTTCACGACTTCTTCACCACGACCCGTACAAGCTTTGTACGACTCGTACTGAGAGTCGTATGATGCACTCTTAATCCTTAGCCTTCTGAAACTTCTTACGACCAGCAGTACGACTCGTACTATGAACTGTGAGTTGAGCCTATTTTGTATACTTTCAGGCTATCTTTTGCATATTTTTGCTCCAACACCAATTTATCCTATAACCAAAGGAAAATTGCCTTATATCCATAAAAACATACCTATGTCCATGCTATTTTCTTAGTTTTGAGCATCGAGAGTGTTGTAATCTCACAGCACATCACCCCCATTTGACAATATGGACAAAGGAACTTCATGCAACCGAACTAACTCCTAAATGTACAATATATCATAATCTTCAACTGAATCGGTAGTTTTGACTGGTAAGAAATGGGCTAAGTGGTCAACTGTCCACAATCACCCATATAAAGTCACACTGTCGATATGTACGAGGCAAATCGATAATGAAGTCCATATTTATCTTTTTCCACTTCCAAGTGGGCATACTAATATCCTGAAGCATACCTTAGGTCTTTGATTCTCAACTTTCACCTACTAACAGTTCAAACACTTAACCACAAACTTCTATGTCCTTCTTCATGCCATTCCACCAATAGACTTCCCGTAGATCACAATACATTTTGATGGCACCTAAGTGGATAGAATACCGAGAGCCATGTGCCTTGCTCAACATTCGCTCTCTCAAGTCATCAATAGCTGGCACACACAATCGGCCCTGATACTGAAGTACACCATCTGCCCCTTGGGAGAAAACCTCGACCTTCTGATCCTGGATAGCTTCCTTTAGCTTCACTAGAATAGGATCCTCATCTTGCCTAGCCTTGACCTCGGTCACCAATAATGATTCTGGCCTATTCTGAACAATGAAACCACTATCTGTCGAGTCAATAAGGCAAACCCTTAAATGAGCAAGCCTGTGGACATTCTTTGCTAACTTCTTACTCCCATCCTCAACATGAGATACACTCTCCATGGACAGCCTACTAAAAGAATGCCACTACATTGGCCTTGCTCGGATGATAAACGACACTCATGTCATAGTCCTTGAGAAGATCTAGCCATCTCCTTTATCATAAATTCAAGTCGTTCTGAGTGAACACATACTAAATGCTCTTGTGGTATGTGAACACATCCACATGCACCCAATAAAAGTAGTGTCTCCGAATCTTTAAAGCAAACACCACGGCAACCAGCTCTAGGTCATGCGTAGGGTAATTCTTCTCATGAGTCTTAAGTTGTATAGAGGCACATGAAGTGAACTTACCATGTTGCATCAATACACAAATTAGACCAATCCTAGAGGCTTCACAATACACAACAACAACATCCGTGCCCTTTGGTAAGGTCAACATTAGAGCTGAAGTGAGTCGATTCTTTAACTCCAGAAAACTCTTCTCAAAAGCGTCTGACCACTCAAATTTGAACTTCTTCTGAGTCAACTTAGTCAACAATGCTGCAATAGATGAGAATCCATCAACAAACCTCCTATAGTAGCCAGCTAAACCCAAAAAGCTCCTGATATCCAAAGGACTAACTAGTCTAGGCTAATTCTTCACTGCTTCTATCTTTTCAGAGTCACCTACACACCCTTGCTAGAAACTACATGGCCCAAAATGCCACTAAATTCAAAAAAAAACCACACTTGCTGAATTTAGCAAACAGCTGGCGATCCTTGAGAGTCTGCAACACAATCCTCAAATGATCAGCATGCTCCTCCTCGCTTCGAGAGTATATGAGAATACCATCTATGAAGACAATCTCGAACATATCCAAATACTTTTTGAACACCCTGTTCATCAAATCCATAATAGCTGCAGGGGCATTCGTTAGTCCAAAAGACCTAACTACAAACTCAGAGTGACCATACCGAGTCCTAAAGGTTGTTTTTGGAATGTCACTCTCCGTAACTCTGAGCTGATGATATCTAGATCTGAGGTCTACCTTTGAGAAGCACTTAGCACCCTGAAGCTGGTCAAACAAGACATTAATCCTAGGGAGGGGATATTTATTCTTAATTGTGACCTTGTTTAACTGTCTATAACTAATGGACATTTTAAGGGAACTATCCTTCTTTCGAACAAAGAGAACTGGAGCACCCCATGGAGATTTACTAGACTTGATGAAACCCTATCTAGTAGATCTTTCAACTTCTCTTTCAACTCCTTTAGCTCAGCTGCAGCCATTCTGTAAGAATAGATATAGGCTGCATATCCGGGAGAAGATCAATACCAAAGTTAATCTCCTACTCGGGAGGGACTCTTGGTAGATCATCTAGAAATACCTTCGGATACTCACATACTATAGGAACTAATTGAAAAGTCAAGGTCTCGGACGATGCATCCTTAACCCAAACTAGATGGTACACACAGATCTTAGAGATCATCTTCCTAGCCTAAGATGAGAAACAAAGCAACCTACAGGCAGAACTGAACTACCCTTATACTCTAGAGCTGATCTAATAGTAAATTGGAACTCTACCATTCAAGTTCTACAATTGACGGAGGCATAACATGCATGTAACTTGTAATGCCCCGAAAATCCTAAGTTCATACCCAGGAGTTGAAATGGAGAAAATAGGATTTTCTGTACCAGGTCACAAAACGAGTCGTCTTGTGACCCGGTGGGTACACCACAAGTCGTGAAGTGACTCGTGGTGAGGTTCATTGATTAAGTTGGAAATTTTTGAGTTTTGAGTGACCATGAGTCGTGGTCAGCACCACGACTCATTGAGTAACTCGTGGTCGAGGATGGGGTTAAGGAAGAGGACTCTTGGGCAGTGAAGACCACGAGTCCTACTCACCAGTAATGACTCGTAGGGTCCCCCGTGGTGAGCCTCAGGTGAATTCTAGATAGTGTAAGTAATGAGTCCTAACCATGAGTCACGGTCCATGGGGACGACTCGTCCAGTCCCTCTTTGGGACTGGCAATCTATTTTCCCGTGCGAGTTTACCAAGGGTTTTTCCGTAATTTCTATGTTCCTAAGTCCTAAACTATGTTTTTTAAAGCTCAGTTATGAGGGTTTTAAGAGAGTTAAACCTATCCTAAGAAGTTATACCCCATAAAAATTAATGATTAGTAAGTGTACATGTGGACTTTTGATGAATAAAGAGAGTGTGACGTGTGTTGAAAAAGCCTCGAAAATAGGGTCGAATTGAACCAGATAGCACAGGGACTGCACGATGCACCAGCCCGCAGTGCACTGGCCAACGCAGCACACCAGGCCTGCTGGGGCCTTGAGAAACGCGGCACGACACTGGGGTTTCCGCGATGGATGGCGCAAGGTGCCCCCCAGGCCACCGCCCCCAATATATATAAAGGCCCTCCTTCCAATTACAAATCACTATCAACATTTCCCATTCGGCTAGAGAGAGTGAAACTCGAACAAATCAATCATTTTTCATCCGATTACGAGGCCAAACGCCGTCCAAACTCAAATTAACTTTAGGTATCGAGTTCTAAGCCTACATGGAGCATTATTATGGAGTTATTTTGTCGAAATTCACCCACCAAACCGGAATGCTGCCAAGCAAAAGTTGTTAGAATTGCTCCAACCTGATTCCTAAACGATCACAGACGTTAGGTAAGAATTTCTCCCTTCTGAACTCTCGAGAAATTATAGGTTTTCGGCCGTATTTTACATAGTTGAATTATAGTTTCTATTAGTATTAAAAGTTATCATTTTAAGACGAATTTGATATTGAAACTAGTCTCTTTCTCCCAGTATTACGGTTATAGTTGGAAAGAGCTGTTGAATACAAGTTGAAACTCGCCAGTTATTTGGGAAACGACAATCGAGGTATGTTAAGGTGAATTCCTTCAGCAAGTTAGTTTCTATAGAAATGTAGTACAGTTTGAATCCCAATAAAGGAGCCAAAAGTATTGTTATTGATACATTAGACAGTAGGAAGTTAAGTTATTCAAGTTATGCCCCTATCCCTTCTACTCAGTTACTTTCAGTTTCATTTCAAGTTTATTCAGTTACTCTCTGTTACTGCCTTACATATTCTGTACATATTATATTGACGCCCATCTTGCGGTGCTGCATTACTTGCCTGTAGGTGTGGATAGACATGGATAAGGACCTTCTTCGCTTTCAGCCAGAGTCAGCAGTACAGTCAGCTCCCCTCATCCGGAGCTGATTAGTTAGAAGGCTTGCTCTTTTGATTGTACAGTATGGGTAGGTCGGGGCCCTGTCTCGACCATTATTCCACTCATAGAAGCTTGCAGATTTACAGTTTCCCTATGGTTAATTTTTTGTTGGTTTTGTGGGGCCTATATATGTTTTATTTCATGTGATGGTTGTGTGGGGCCTTGTTTAGCTATTAGATAGTGGCCTTGTCGGCTATAGCATAGTTATAGTTGCCTGATTTTCATTTCAGTTATAACTAGATAGAATGGTGGTCTTGTCGGCCCGCATAGGATCCCCTATGATTGCTTGTTGATTATTAGTTGTTTTCATTTACAGATGGCTATATGGCCTTGTCGGTTGGAGGCTGTATTTACATCGAGATATTGCTCGTTGTTTTCCTGAAATTAAATTGTAGCCAGGTTAGTCAGATTCTAGTGTGGCACTAGATGCCAGTCATGCCTCCAAGGGTGGGGCGTGACAAAGTTGGTATCAGAGTAGGCGTATCCTAGGGAATCTGCAAGCCGTGTCAAGCAAAGTCTTGTCGATGGATGTGTTATGCACTACATTCTATTGACAGGAGGTTGTGAGGCATGTTAGGGTGGTTATTCTTCTTTCTCTTCCAGTCGTGCCATAGACCTGTATTGTATAGGGATGAGTCGATAACACTCAAACCACACTTCCAACTGATGTGTGAAGCGGACGTTGTCAATAAAGAACCTAACTAAGAGGTTGGGGTCGAACCCACAGGGAATATGAAAGATCTAGATTACAGCCGATAGATGAACTTGTATGGTAATTACTTCACAATGGAGGGAATCTAATACAAAGCAATAATAAAAATAAAAACCAGTCAAGATTATATTTGTGAATCAATAATTGAAGGATAACTAGGATATGTGTTTCTCATGGGTTCATAACAACTTTGGATATACACTCGTGATCTTTACCAATACCTACTTACAGAACTAATAACTTAGATTCATTCAAACGATCTACCAATCCCTATTGAATGACTATCCTCAATTACTTGACCAAGTCTCATGAGTTTTACAAACTAACTATTATCACTAAGTTCCATATATAACTATCCTGCGACCACAGCTCAAGTTAATACAATGATCATCAAGATCAAGAGTTCGTTGTAATTCTCTTTCCTAATCTCTACCTCTTCGACCAAAGCAAGTAAAGAATTCAGGCACTTCCTAACATTTTACACCCCTAAGAATCATTAAATAGAAGAGAATATAATATAAGTATTTAGTATTGGTTTTAGACTCACTTTGTGCAACCCTAACTAGTTAATCCACCATGGTTCCCACAACCCTAGCTATGGAGATTTTAGCCGCTCATAGTTGCAAGGTTGTGATTTGTGTTCATGATTGAAGACATAAAATAATACTTACAAAGATGATTGAGAAAAACAATCCCTTCAATTAAACCACGAAGTCTTGATTAACAAGTAGCAAGAACAAGATGAATTAAGGAAAAGGTTGATCACAAGGTTGAACCAACTCAATTCTCTCTTCCAATGATGTAAAATTTCTTGCTACAATGTTTTCCTACTAGAATTCAGTCTATTCGTCGTCCTCCATTAAAAATAAAACATAAAAAGTATTTATAGAGACACAAGAATCCTTTTCCTAAACTAACAGGACTGCTTTCCATATCTGTAGCCGATCTCATCACGGGTCCATCTACGACTCGTAGGGGCTTCTCATGGATCGTGACATCCACTCATGGCTTGGAGTGTTGGCTTAATTTTGGCAAAGTGTTGGGCCAAGGTACGATTCGTACCAATATGCTACAACTCGTACATTAACATCCAAGGCTTGATCCTGATCTTTTAAACTTTTTCTGAACTTCACCATGACCGGTATGGTATGACTCGTACCTTTATCTCACAAGTCATAGGGTGCTCTCATACTGAGAATCAGCTTTCTGTGCAATTCTTCTGTATTTCATCACGACTGGCTTACCATGACTCATTCCACCATGGTATGATCCGTGACAAGTCTCATAAGTTTAATCTTCCATGTTAAACTTTCAGCTATTGATCAAGGCCCTCAGTACGACACGCAGGTCCATCCCACGGATCGTACTGTGGTCTACACTTTTTGCCCTTTTTTGCACACTTTTAGTTTCCTTTAGCAATTTATTGTTCCAACACCCATTTATCCTGAAATCAAAGGAAAAGTGCCTCATATCCACATAAATACACCTAAGTCCATGTTATTTTCTTAGTTTTGAGAGTCAATAGTGCTGTAAATTCAGAGCACATCAACACCTTCAACTTAAGAATTCTGCATGTCCTCAGGCAAAGAGAAAGAAAAACTTAACACGAAGCTCAACTAGAAAACAAACTTAAGATACTACAGCCAAAACTCAAACAAATTTGTGCACTTTATATACAAACTTTATTGACCCTTCCTCTTGAAATATCACCAATTAATGTATTGCAAGCAACCTCAAAACATCATATTCAGGGATCAAGACATGTCATCTACCTATCAACAAGCAATCAAGTCATCACCTATGTGTTTCACACAGACCAATGGTAAAAGCAAACATAATCCATGTACCCTCAAAAAAAATGAAGTCCCACTCTAGTATGAGGTATCAAATGAAACATGAGACTACGCAAATGAAGCACTCACTCTCTCAAAGAACTGCAAGTATTATGCATCAGATACCATAGGATTGCCCTTATTTTCTCTGCTTTAGTTTGTTAGATGGTCAAATTAAGATAACTATAGGACTTGATATGGCTTGTAATGTAGGCTTAGGGCTGGACATGATAAAGATTAAAGATTTTATTAGTGACTATCCCTTCCTTAGCACTACATTCATTGGCTACACCATTCTCCTATTTCACCCTTCATTCTTTTTGTCTCCTTTGCTTCCCATTTTTCCATTTTAAGAATATTTGTATGGGTGAGGTGATTTTTCACATTTTTCAAAAATTTCAAGCTCTTTTGAATTTCTTTCTTTTTCAGTATTCTCAAGTTTTTAGCTTTTGACTTTTTCACCTCACCGCACCTTATTTTTCACCATTCTTTTTTTCCCTTCTTTTTCTTTTCTTTCCTTTTCTCCCGTTCCCACCATTTATGCACCCCTACTTTAGCCACCCTCAACTTAAGCATTTTGCTTATGTTGAGGTTCACAATATCCAAGGAAGGACCAGCACCAAACAGGTTCATTATAAACAAATGGGAACGGTTAGCAGGTAAATCAAAGAAATATGATAAATTAAGGCTCAAACTTGGGATCAAGGGATTTATGACACTTTGGTAGGGAAATATAGGCAAAAAGTGAGCTAACACAAAAATGGCCTATGATCATCTCCTAACCAACCATCCTCAACCTATGCAGAGACCAACCAGGCAAGTTCTAGATCTTCAACAACAAACCGCAACAAATACTAAGACCTCACTCACACATGGTACATGAACTATTTTCACTTTACCTGTCTGGTTCATATATGGCTTAACAAGACTAGCACTATTAATAGCTAAATGACACAAAATGATCCACAGAATCATGCATTGTTGTCACAAATACATAGAAAAAATTTTTTAAACAGGATCAACTTTACAAAAACAACAAAAGTAGTGCATATTCATTGGCTGAGTATTCCTAAGTTATTTTCTAATCAAACAAAAATCACAACTAAAAAAAAATTCTAACACATGCCGATTTTACTAAATCACATGTTTGAGGAAAAAGAAACACGGCAAGAGAAACCCTCAGGCGAACAAAAATATCCCAAAAATACAAGTACACCCCCCCCCCCCCGCCTTTTTAAAAAAATTAGCTTCGTCCCCGAAGCATAAAATATAATCAAACAAGGGAGAAGGACATACCTGTGGCTACTCAGACTTCGCCTCTGTCATCTCATGAAGGTGGTACCTCCGCGGTAATAGTGGTGCTAGCTGATCTTGGGCAAATTTATATGCCCAAGTGATACTCAAAGGTGTCATTTTAGCCTTGTTTATCTATCAATGTTTATACATTCTCATGTGATTGATAATAAAATGTGAATTTATACTAACCAACATGATTAGCGTTGTTTTGCAGGTTAAATATAATTTTGGGAAGCTAAAATGCGTGTTGGGAGAGATTGGGGTTGGACTCGGATGTCAACAAAAAAAATGCAAAATTTGGCCTGTAGTGGAACAGCAACGTGTCACGGAGGCAGTGCTCCGCGATACACACCGTGTCACGGAGGCAGTGTTCCGCGATACACAACGTGTCACGGAGGCAGTGCTCTGCGATACACTCCATGACACGTTGCTTGATTCCAGGAAAAATTCCCACCAGTATAAATAGAACACTTAGGTTCATTTTTAATATGATGACTTGGTGGAGCAAGAACGTGGGTTACAGGCAGTTGAAGGGACGAAAATCTCAGGGTTTTCTCTATCTCCTTCTTCTTTAATTCAATTGCGTGTATGTTTAACACTCATTTAACGATGTTTAATCCACAAATGAGTGGCTAATTCCTCTTCTTGCTGAGGTTAAGAACAATTGTATTGAAATGTGATTGTTGATCAATTTGGTTTTTAATCTTTTCTTCCATGGTTGTTCTATTGATTATTGTTCTTACTGCATTAATGTGTGGCCTATATTAATGTACATCTAAAAAGTCCGGTTTCACTCGAGAGAGCAAGAAATTGGAAAGTTGTGAATTAATAGGATATGATCTTTTCTTGGTTTGGGAAAATTGAGAATTGATTTATCTTCAGGATAGAAATATACCTGAAGGTCATATTAGTCAATTAAGGAACCGATTTTGTATGGCTAGAACATGAATTTCGTTTAATCATAGAAATATAGGTAGACGGTTCATGAATCTTAAGTTGGGTTAAATACGAGAGTTTTAATCCATTGGCAATCGTTCTTGACTAGCAACCGGAGGAAAATTTAACCAAATTATATCAATCATTTATTTTCTTACATGTTCGTTTAACCCCACCATGCTCACATTCATAGCTCAGACTCAATTTATATAATCTTTGTAGACTTAGGATAAAATTAGAAATCAAAATATATCAACTCTTTGTTGCACTGTTGTCTTCATTTTTAGAATCAATATAGTAGCACTTAAGTAATTTGTTACCTCATCCCAGTCCCTGTGGGATCGATACTTGGCTTACTTAAGCCACTTTACTACTTGTTCGACCACGTCCACTTGCGTGTAGTTATACACCCATATAACAAACAGACGAACAAGTTTTTGGCGCCGTTGCCGGGGACTGGCAATTGGTGAATTTTTCTTAAGTGTAAATTTACTATATTTTTTTTCTTAGTGCTGACAACTTGGTCTTAGTGTTTGTTTTAATTCTTTTTCATTTTATTTTTTTCTTTTTTGGATACCCTTATTGACATGATATCGTGGAATACAAATGGTATAAATGGTGGATACTCATATTTTAGCGAATCTTGTCTGAATTGCGGAGGACACCACTCGTGGCAACACTGTAACACGTGCAATATATGTGGTGGTCAAGATGGACATTGGGATGGCTGTCTGAATGCATATTCCCCTCCCCCAAGCCCCTACTATGATCCTTCTGTTGTTTTTGCTGAATATAGGCATGCTAAAAATGAGGACTTGGGACGCCAAGCTTAAATAGAAGACATGCTGAAACAACTCCTGGAGCAATCAGAAGCAATGAAGGAGGCGATGGCAGTATTAAGAATTCAGCAAGAAGAGAATGCAGAGGCTCTAGAAAGGATGAGCGTCAAACTCACGCAGATGATTGCTGAGGCTGAAGCTTGTGATAAATTGCAGGTGACAGTTTTAGCCGATATTCAAGAGGAACTACAAGAGGAAGACAAGGGTGAATTTTTGGATGAAGCCCAACAATTAGAATCTCTTGAGTGTCCCTGTGATGGGCTCACACTTATGGAAAATCCATTCATGGAAGAAGAGATAGAGTATCCCCCAGTTGACATTAATGGAGAGATAGATGTCGATGCTGAGAAGGTGTATACAAGTAAAGAGGTCAAGCACAATGCATTTTCAGAGTTGAGGTTTATTGGACCACACTCGAAGCATTTTTTGACATTAAGTTTGGTTGAAAACATAGAAATAGAGTCTTCCAAGCTTATAGAGAAATGTCTAGAGGAGGACCAAGCCCCGTATATTTTGAAATTTGCTAACTCGGAGAGACAAAATGACTTCACTTACTTAAGGGCCAATAAGTTCAAAAGGCAACATCTACTGCTTGGTCCTTATAATTTTTCACCACCACCCCTAGAGCATAAGAGGAAATTAGAGAAGAAATTAGGGGTGAGATTCATATCCTCAAGGTGGAGGAAAAAGCGGTGAAACTTGATACGTCGTGCCGCGATGAAAAATTAGGCGCTGCTTGGGAGGCAACCCAAGGTTACCATGGGTACCATTTTAATTTCTTGCATTTAAGTTTATTTTATTTATTTTTCATCTTGTGTTGTTTTGGTGGAAAGTTAAGCACAGATGGAGGGGAAGTCTGAGTACCCGTGGAGGAGGAAGCTAACAAGCATGGAAGAGAAAAAGTGTGGGGTCGAACACCCACTTGTGCAAAGTTGAAGAAAAGCATGCTGTTAGCTAGGCCTCAAGGCCTCAGGGAGTATTTCTCACCCTCTTTAAATGTTAAGTTGATGCTATGGGGACATAGCATGATTGAAGTGTGGGGTGAGGAAAATTTTAAAATTTTTGTGCTTAACGATTTTTGGTGAATGTAATGCTTGTGAGAAATATTTGAAAAAAAAAGAATTTTTTTTTGTGAGTCAAGCATGACTTCATCACCTGTTGGTTTTTCTTTTCGGTTCTTTCCCGACGGGGGGTCTTTGAACCGAAGAATAAAAAATTTTCTTTGTCTGTATATAATATTTTTAGTCATAGTTAGAGACTGTTTCCAACGACGGATGGATGACGACCGTCTTGAGGAAAATTAGTCAGTAGGTTGGTTTTTGAACCAGTAGCTAATTGATGGCTTGATATTCTTTTTATGTGTTATAAATGATTGTAAGATGCAAGTATGTTTAGTGTTGAAGCATGCAAGTGGTATACCTATGTTTGAGACACCTAGGCTCTTGAATTTGACTTGATATGATTGAAGCTTAATTTTGAATTCTTGTGATTAGCTGAGTTAAGAGTCTGCGGAATGTGTCTTGAATTGAGAATGTGTTGTGAGTGTAAGTTTTTCGAATATTCCTTGCTATTGTGGAATGTCTAGAACTTGCCTGGTGTGTATATAAAACGAAATGAAGGATGTGAATTGTAGGAGATGATTTAGGCATTTCTTTGAATGAACATAAATGTTATCCCTCACTTTACCTACCTTGAATATTTAATCCTAGTTAGCCCTAGAGCCTTGAGCCTATTCTTTGATAGCTACAACATAAGCTTAATCCTTTTTCTTTCATTAACCTTGAATTTGATCCAAAACTCCTAAGCACTTAAGTGAAAAAATTCCAAAGAATGAGGGAGTAAGAAGCGTGAAAAAGAAGGAAAAGTAGAAGTTGTGAAAGTTGAGAAAAGGACAAAGGTGCACTTGTGTAAAAATGGTTGATTATTAGTAGGGAGTAAGAAAATAAATGAATGAAAAAAAATTGCTTAAGTACTCCTTACTACTAAGCTGAGTGTGCTTAAAGAAATGGGAACAAGAAGAGAAAATTCAGGATTGAAAAGAATGAGGGTGTAGTAAGGGAAGAGATATCCTTAATGAAGGTTGAAGTTATTAAAAGCGCTTGGGGGAAGATAGTCACTATTACAGGCCAGAATAGTACCTACCCGTCCATTAGCTTACATTACAACCCATTAAGTCCTACTTGATCTTACATTCAAACATCCTTAAATTAGTGGAGCAAAACACTAAGGGCAAGCTTATGGGTCATTACATGATGCATGTGAATTCTTTGTGAGAGTGAGCGTAATTCTATTCATTTACCCATACATGTTGTGATTTAAAAATTTGCATGTGAAAATGGGTAACTCTCTTGTTGTGAGGGCACATGTTTAATGAAGGATATAATTCATGTTGGATTTTTTGATCAGTTGATTTGCATGAGTTTGCTAAGATAGAGAGTCAATTCTTGAGGTTAGGGAGTCTTAACATAATTGTATTCTATTTCAATGATTAAATCGTGCATGCTCTATTTTTAGCTTGCTATCTTAAACAGTCATTGTAGCTGTAGCTTGAATTGTCTTGCTAAAATTAGCTATGTGTAAGTCTTCATGTGCATGAGATGTAAAAGGTTTGTTCGAGGACGAACAAGACTTTAAGTGTGGGGTAAGTGATCTTGGGCAAATTTATATGCCCAGGTGATACTCAAAGGTGTCATTTTAGCCTTGTTTATCTATCAATGTTTATACATTCTCATGTGATTGATAATAAAATGTGAATTTATACTAACCAACATGATTAGCGTTGTTTTGCAGGTGAAATATAATTTTGGGAAGCTAAAATGCGTGTTGGGAGAGATTGGGGTTGGACTCGAATGTCAACAAGAAAAAATGCAAAATTTGGCCTGTGGTGGAACAACAACGTGTCACAGAGGCAGTGCTCCGCGATACACACCGTGTCATGGAGGCAGTGCTCCGCGATACACAACGTGTCACGGAGGCAGTGCTCCGCGATACACAACGTGTCACGGAGGCGGTGCTCTGCGATACACTCCGTGACACGTTGCTTGTTATTCCGGGAAAAATACCCACCAGTATAAATAGAACACTTAGGTTCATTTTTAATATGCTGACTTGGTGGAGCAAGAACGTGGGTTACAAGCAGTTGAGGGGACGAAAATCTCAGGGTTTTCTCTATCTCCTTCTTCTTTAATTCAATTGCGTGTATGTTTAACACTCATTTAACGATGTTTAATCCACAAATGAGTGGCTAATTCCTCTTCTTGCTGAGGTTAAGAACAATTGTATTGAAATGTGATTGTTGATCAATTTGGTTTTTAATCTTTTCTTCCATGGTTGTTCTATTGATTCTTGTTCTTACTGCATTAATGTGTGGCCTATATTAATGTACATCTAAAAAGTCCGGTTTCACTCGGGAGAGCAAGAAATTGGAAAGTTGTGAATTAATAGGATATGATCTTTTCTTGGTTTGGGAAAATTGAGAATTGATTTATCTTCAGGATAGAAATATACCTGAAGGTCATATTAGTCAATTAAGGAACCGGTTTTGTATGGCTAGAACATGAATTTCGTTTAATCACAAAAATGTAGGTGGACGGTTCATGAATCTTAAGTTGGGTTAAATACGAGAGTTTTAATCCATTGGCAATCTTTCTTGACTAGCAACCGGAGGAAAAGTTAACCAAATTATATCGATCATTTATTTTCTTACATGTTCGTTTAACTTCAGCATGCTCACATTCATAGCTCAGACTCAATTTATATAATCTTTGTAGACTTAGGATAAAATTAGAAATAAAAATATATCAACTCTTTGTTGCACTGTTGTCTTCATTTTTAGAATCAATATAGTAGCACTTAAGTAATTTGTTACCTCATCCCAGTCCCTGTGGGATCGATACTTGGCTTACTTAAGCCACTTTACTACTTGTTCGACCATGTGCACTTGCGTGTAGTTATACACCCATATAACAAAAAGACGAACACTAGCGGTGGCCGGCGCACTCAATTGTGTAACAATGGAGGTAGTGGTCCCCCCCTCAGTGACTGTAGCCACTTGAACGGCTACTATGGAAACTGGGGCTAAATGTGGCTCACCCGAAGGGTCATGGCCAGTAGCAAGCTCGGGCTAAGCTGTGGTGGAGCTTCCCGCTCCTCTAACTCTCTCATGCAGCTCAGTCATATGCTCCGCATGAGCTCGCATACTCTCCGCTCTAGCCTTCTTGCGCTCTTTCTTCTCCTTCTTTCTCTTCTTTTTCAAACTTTCCTCACCAGCATCTTCAGTAGCTCTCTTCTTGCCTTTATCACTGGTTGTAGTTGGCCCCCAGTATGCTGCCAAGTCAATATCCTCCTCAAGCTCTGCATCCAGGTCTGGAAGAGTGGGGGCTGCTATAAAAGTTGGCTGTAGTAAAGACAACTCAACCACTTGGCTCCGAAGAGCCCCCAACTCCGCACGGAGATTTCTTGTGTCTGACTGCTCTGCCATCCTCAAGTTAAATCTTCTCTCAAAACTATCCAAGCGGGCATGAAGGGCCTGAGCTACTGCATCTATCTTAGTTTTGACCCATGGATTTACATTCTCCATTATTGCCTGAATTTTGCGCTCGGCCATGACTAATCTCTTTGCCGGCTTCTATAGGAAATCCTGCGGTACCAAGATGTACCCTGCTGGAGTCTGAGTTTGTACACTGGGCAGTGGTGTAGCTAAGGTGCTGGGAGCTGACTCTGAATGACCGACATCTGTAGCCAGTGTCTCGCTCTAATCTTGAGTACTGGGAACATTCACCTGTACGTCCCCTGCTTGCTGAGCTTGCTGGGATGGATGTGGGCATTCTGGATCTACTTACCAGGTTTATCTTATCCCGGATAAGGCCTATAACTGCAATTCTTTGGCCTCCGGTCAATCTCTCATCACCTCGTTGTACTCTCTCCTCCCTGCACAAACTATATACAAGGTGATCTTAGGCAAATTTATATGCCCAAGTGATACTTAAATATATCATTTTAGCCTTGTTTATCTAGCAATGTTGATACATTCTCATGTGATTGTTAATAAAGTGTGAATTTATACTAACCAACATGATTAGCATTGTTTTGCAGGTAAAATGTAATTTTGGGAAGCTAAAATGCGTGTTGGGAGAGATCGGGGTTGGACTCGGATGTTAGCAAAGGACAAGGCATTGGAAGGCACAAAATAAAGAGGCTCCGCGATGGAGCCGTGTCACGCTCCATCGTGGAGGCCTTCTGCCTGGCTAGGGAATTTTTGGCAATTTCCAGTGAGGGTACGTGTTGGGTCCGTGGCACGGTGGCCTAGCTCCGCGTTGCATGTCCTGCCACATTGGGCCTTATTACCTGGACACCCAGTTTCTAGTGAGGGTCCATGTCAGTGGCATGTCACGGAGGCAGTGCTCCGGGATGCACTCCGTGACACGTTGCTTGTTATTCCGGGAAAAATTCCCACTAGTATAAATAGAAAACTTAGGTTCATTTTTAATTATTCTGACTTGGTGGAGCAAGAACGTGGGTTACAGGCAGTTGAGAGGACGAAATTATCAGGGTTTTTCTCTATCTCCTTCTTCTTCAATTCAATTGCTTGTATGTTTAACACTCATTTAACGATGTTTAATCCACAAATGAGTGGCTAATTCCTCTTCTTGCTGAGGTTAAGAACAATTGTATTGAAATGTGATTGTTGATTAAGTTGGTTTTTCATCTTTTCTTCCATGGTTGTTCTATTGATTCTTATTCTTACTGCATTAATGTGTGGCCTACGTTAATGTACATCTAAAAAGTCCGGTTTCACTCGAGAGAGCAAGAAATTGGGAAGTTGTGAATTAATAGGATATGATCTTTTCTTAGTTTGGGAAAATTGAGAATTGATTTACCTTCAGGATAGAAATATACCTGAAAGTCGTATTAGTCAATTTAGGAACCAGGTTTGTATGGCTAGAACATGAATTTCGTTTAATCACAGAAATGTAGGTGGGCGGTTCATGATTCTTAAGTTGGGTTAAATACGAGAGTTTTAATCCATTGGAATTAGTTCTTTACTAGCAACTGCAGGAAAAGACTAACCAAATTATATTGATAATTAATTTCTTTACATGTTCATTTAACCTCAGCATGCTCACATTCATAGTTCAGACTCACATTAGATAGTTGTTTTAGACTTAGCATAAAAATTAGAACTCAAAATATCAAATTCTTGGTTACACTGTTGTCTTCATTGTTGGAATTAAAATATAGTACACTTGAGCAGATTGTACCTTATCCCAGTCCCTGTGGGATCGATACATGGCTTACTTAAGCCACTTTACTACTTGTTTGACCACGTGCACTTGCGTGTAGTTATACACCCATATAACAAAGACCGAACAAGTTTTTGGCACCGTTTCCGGGGACTGGCAATTGGTGAATTTTTATTAAGTGTTAATTTACTATATTTTAATTTTCTTAGTGTTGACAACTTGGTCTTAGCCTGTATTTTGCAGATTTAATCTCTGTTGAACACTGGCAAGAGACAAGGAGCTGGTGGACTCGTATATAGAGCCAGAAAGATTATTTCATCGTCAGCGGAGAGAAGCTCTAGAAAGAAAGCTGCAGTTGCTCAGACAAACACTCATGGAGCAACAATAGAATCCACCAGTAGTACGGGCAATGTTAGTGCTCGAGGAAGTAGCAGCTCGGCCGGTTCGCGAGGTGGCAATCCCACATGCTAATAATGTCACATCTACCATCCACAAACCTGAGCCAGGAGGGAGGTTCGAGCTTAAACAAAACATGGTGCAATTGCTGCACACCAGCGGGCAATTTACAGGTCTCCCTCATGAGGATCCACAGCAGCATCTCCAAAATTTTTTGGAGATAAGTGACACTTACATCCCCGGTGGAGTGTCATCAGATTATGTCAGGCTTACATTGTTCCCATTTTCACTATTGGGAGAAGCCAAGAGGTTGTTGAAAGCTGAGCCACCAAATTCTATTACTACTTGGGATGATCTTGCAAGGAAATTCTTGATACGATTTTTTCCCTCTGGTAAAACAGCAAGACTGAGAAGTCAAGTTCTAAGTTTCAAACAGAGAGAGGGAGAGAATCTATATCAGGCTTGGGAGAGATTCAAGTCCATGTTGCGGGATTGTCCTCATCATCATCAATCCAATGATGTGCTAGTGCACACTTTTATAGAGGGTTTGGAACCCCATACAAAAATATTGCTAGACTCAGCAGCTGGGGGACAAGCGTTGGAGAAAACTTATGAGGAGTTGTATACCTTGTTGAACCGTATTTCACAGGGCAATCCGGAGTGGAATGTTGATTCATCAAGAGGGGGGACAAGGAAAGTAGCAGGAGTTCTAGAAGTGGATGGGTTTACAGCTATTGCTGCACAGATAGCTGCCTTACAGAATCAACTCAACACCCACTTCAGTAACATGACAATGAACCAGCCTCAAGCCCCAGTGAATGCAGTGCAGCAGATTTGGTGTGAAGTGTGCGGGAGCAGTGAGCACTCAGCTGAGTGTTGTGGAGCAAATCCTGATGCGGAGAACTTTTTGGGAAATGTACAGAGGAACAACCACCAACAGTATGGCAACAACTACAATTCCAACTGGAGGAATCACCCGAATTTCTCTTGGGGTAGCAACAACCATCTTCAAGTCAGGGGGCGCAAAGGAATCAAGAAGGGTAGCAGAACTATCAGGCACAATATAGAAACAACAATGCACCTCCTCCACCACCATCACCCAGCATTGAGGAGATGTTCAAGACGATGATAGTTAACCAAGCTCAATTGCAGGCTGACTATGTAAAATTGGCAGCCGAGGTGAAAAACAACCAGTTAGCTACTAAGGCACTTGAATATCAATTTGGGCAATTTGCTGGAGCCCAAAACACCAGACCTAGAGGAGGACTTCCGAGTGACACAGATCCCAACCCCAAACAGGTAAATGCGGTGACCACAAGGAGTGGTTTGCAGCTTAAAGAGGTGGAACCAGAAAGACCACCTCAACAATTGGGAGCATCAGAAGTTGACAGGGAGCAAAGTGATGAGAGGGGGAAGAAAAAGGAAGCTGTATCAGAAAGACCACCACCCCTGTTCCCTCAAAGATTAAAGAAACACAAGGAGGAGGCGTGTTTCAAGAAATTCATGGAGGTGCTGAAACAGGTACATATTAACTTACCTCGTGTTGATGTTTTGCAGGGAATGCCGAAATATGCAAAGTACATAAAGGACATCGTGGCAAACAAAAGTCGGTTGACTGAGTATGCTACGGTGGCTGTCACGGAGGAGTGCACTTCCCGGATACAAAACCGACTACCCCCAAAGCTCAAAGATCCTGGGAGCTTTACTATACAAATTACTATTGGGCAGAGTATCCGAGCTAGTGGATTATGTGATTTGGGAGCGAGCATTAATTTGATGTCGTCATCGGTATTCAAAAAGCTGGGTCTAGGGAGTCCTAGACCCACAACAGTGATCTTGCAATTAGCGGATCGGTCCTTAGCCAGACCTGATGGCATTGTGGAGGACGTTCTGGTGCAAGTTGGCTCCCTGATCTTCCCGGTAGATTTTGTCGTGCTGGATTTTGAGCCAGACGTGGAAGTTACATTTATTTTGGGACGTCCTTTCTTGTCGACCGAGAAAGCACTGATTGACGTAGGTGCAGGGCAGCTAACCATGCGAGCGCATGATAAGATTGAGGTATTTGATGTGTTTAAAGCCATGAAGCTACCGGCAATACATGAGGAGCTTTCAGCAATCAGTGTGGTTGAACATGAAGAAATTCGTCAAATTGTTGAATCTCAAGACCCACTGGAAAGAGTGTTGATGCACTCCGATCATTTTGGAGATAGAGACGCCTATGAGGTGGTCTAAATGTTGAATGAGGCACAAAGGCAACTGAGGAAACAGGAATTTCAATCATTGATGAGGTCCGTAGAACCGTTGCCGAAACATCCGTTGAGGAGGCACCAAAGCTGGAATTGAAAGAATTGCCTCCCCATTTAAAATATGTCATTTTTGGGGGAAATGAGACGTTACCAGTCATCATCTCCGCAGAATTGACAGAGGCATAGGAGAAATAAGCATTGGGTGTCCTCAGAAAAAGGAAGAAAGCAATGGGTTGGCAAATGTCAAATATTCAGGGTATCAATCCAGCTTTTTGCACACACAGGATTTTCATGGAGACAGGAGCCAAACCAACTGTTCAGCCACAACGACGGCTAAATCCAGCAATGAAGGATGTGGTGAGGAAAGAAATAATCAAGTGGCTTGATGCAAGTGTGGTCTACCCGATTTCAGACAGTGAATGGGTCAGCCCCGTTCAGTGCGTTCCAAAGAAAGGAGGGATGACCGTGGTCACCAATGAGAAAAATGAGTTGATTCCTACACGAACCTTCACAGGCTGGCGGATTTGCATGAACTATAGAAAGCTGAATGAAGCCACAAGGAAAGATCATTATCCCATCCCGTTCATTGATCAAATACTAGATAGGTTGGCTAGACAGGAATATTATTGTTTCCTTGATGGGTACTCTGGTTATAACCAAATAGCCATAGCTCTTGGGGACCAAGAGAAGACTACTTTTACCTGTCCTTATGGGACATATGCTTTTAGGCAGATGCCATTTGGGTTATGCAATGCACCCGCCACATTCCATAGATGCATGATGGCTATTTTCTACGACATGGTGGAGGATTTTGTTGAGGTATTTATGGATGATTTTTCTGTTTTTGGTAATTCGTTTGCTACGTGTTTGCAGAATCTTGACAGGGTGTTGGCTCGCTGTGAGGAATCCAACCTTGTACTAAACTGGGAGAAATGCCACTTATTAGTCAAGGAGGATAGTTTCCTTGGCCACAAAGTGTCTAAAGAAGGGTTGGAAGTCTATCGTGCTAAAATCGAGGTTATTGAGAAGTTGCCACCACCTGTGTCGGTGAAAGGTGTTCGCTGTTTTCTTGGGCATGCAGGGTTCTACAGACGGTTCATCAGAAACTTTTCCAAAATTTCTAGACCATTATGCAGGTTGTTAGAAAAAGAGGTAAAGTTTGAGTTGAATGATGAGTGTGTTAAAGCATTCGAGGAGTTGAAGCAGAAATTGATAGAAGCACCTATCCTTACTTCTCCGGATTGGGGACAACCATTTGAGTTAATGTGTGATGCGAGTGACATGGCTGTGGGAGCTGTATTGGGGCAAAGGAAAAATAAAATCTTTCATTCTATTTATTATGCAAGCAAAATGCTGAATACGGCCCAAAGAAATTATACAGTCACAGAGAAAGAAATGCTAGCATTGGTGTTTGCATTTGACAAATTCAGGTTCTATTTGGTGGGTTCAAAAGTAGTGGTGTACACCGATCATGCAGAAATTTGGTACCTATTTAACAAGAAGGATGCTAAGCCCAGACTGATCAGATGGATCCTGTTGTTGCAAGAGTTCGATCTTGAGATCAAGGACAGAAAGGGGAGCGAGAATCAGGTGGCAGATCACTTATCGCGATTGGAGAGCCGGTCGCATGTGATGGAAAGTGATACCATCAATGAGGAGTTCCCGGATGAGCAGCTCTTGGCAGTAGGGGAAGCTAAAGTTCCTTGGTACGCAGATATAGTCAATTTGCTAGTGAGTGGAGTCTACCCACCTGAGGCAACAGACCAACAGAGAAGGAAATTGAGGCATGATTGTCGGCATTTTTTTTGGGATGAACCATACTTATTTAAACAGGGACCGGATCAGGTGATGAGAAGATGCATCCCAGAGAGTCAGATTGCAGAGGTGTTGAGGAGCTGTCACTCTTCGTTGTATGGGGGTCACCATGGAGGCGAGCGAACAGCACACAAGGTTCTACAGTCAGGATTCTTTTGGCCTACACTGTTCAGAGACTCTATGGCATACGTCAAAATGTGTGACAGATGTCAGCGTATAGGAACAATTGGTAGAAGACAAGAGATGCCGCTTTCAAAATATACTGGAAGTAGAGACCTTTGATGTATGGGCCATTGATTTCATGGGCCCGTTCCCACCGTCATTTGGTAATCGTTACATCTTGGTGGCGGTAGACTATGTATCAAAATGGGTGGAAGCAATAGCTTGCCCCAGGAATGACAACAAGGTGGTAACAAAATTTGTGAAAAACATATTCTTACCAGGTTCGGGACACCCCAAGCCATTATCAGTGATGGAGGGGCTCATTTTGTCAACGCAAGTTTCAAGAAGCTACTAGCCAAGTATGGGGTGCGCCACAAGGTGGCAACAGCATACCACCCCCAAACTAGTGGGAAAGTAGAGGTGTCAAATAGAGAAGTGAAGCAGATTCTCCAGAAAACGGTAAATACACAACAGAATGATTGGTCAAGCAAATTTGATGATGCGTTGTACAGAACTGCTTACAAGACACCGATAGGAACCTCACCATACCGATTAGTCTATGGAAAAGCATGTCATCTACCGGTGGAGCTAGAGCACCGAGCCTTCTGGGCCGTGAGGAAACTGAATATGGACTTGGAGCTAGCGGGCAAGAAGAGATTAATGCAACTCAGTGAACTTGAAGAGTTTCGCTGGCATGCTTATGAGAGTGCTAAGTACTACAAAGAAAGAACAAAAAGGTGGCATGACAAGCATGTGGTGCACCGCATTTTTGAACCAGGGCAGAAGGTATTGCTCTTCAATTCAAGATTGAAGTTGTTTCCGAGAAAGCTGAGGTCCAAATGGTCGAGGCCATTTGAAGTGGTGAGAATGACCCCGCATGGGGCAGTAGAGTTGTGGCAAGAAGATTGGAGAGCCACGTTCTTAGTCAATGGGAAGAGATGTAAGCACTACTGGGGGGAGGACGGTGGTCGACAGAAAACGTCCATCACCCTAGAGGACAACTGAGCTGAATGATGTCGATCCGCGATGGTAAACCAGGCGCTGCACGGGAGGCAACCCGTGAAATTTTTGTTTGTAAATTGTGAATAGATTTTTCTTTTTTCTTTTTTTCCTTGATTATCAACAAAATTTTTAGTTTTATATTTTTATTGTTAGTTTTATTTTGAGTGAAACTTATACTTCTAACCAATTTCTTGTCGTAAGATGAATTTCAAGTTGAACGGAGGATAAATGTGCAAGGAATCGCAAAGGAAAATTCGAGGTATGAAAATCAATAAAAAGTGGCAAAACAGTGAGCTAGGGCGATAGCTCCGTGTCACGGAGGAGGACCTCAGCGTTACCCTCCGTGACACGTTGAGGTGTAAATATGGAATTTTAAAAAATTCCAGAATGCCCTCGCGATAGCTCCGTGTCACGGAGGGCATGCTCCGCGTTACCCTCCGTGACACGTTGATGTTTATATCGCGACGGGTCACACCGGGTCGCCGGGTGACCCGCGCGATTTAACCCCTTTTTAACCCCGATTACCCCTCTTTTTCCCTCATTTCTCACACACTCCGCGACCAACCTCCCAAAAACCCATCCCCCCCTCGACGTGACACAGACTTAGGACAATAATTTCATCGAGTTTTCATCAATTCTTCGAATTCAAGGTATGTTCTTCAACTCTATTTCAATTCTTGTCGAAATTTTTCGATATTGAACTAGTGATATGAGCTAAACTTTCCATAAGTAGAAATTGAGCTTAAACTCTATTGAATTATTGTTGATTGATGTTCGGAGTATCATTGTGATTGCTTGAATGTGATAATAACATAATTTAATTGAATTTGTGATAAAATCATAGCTAGGGCTTGCCTTTGAATTTGAAATGGAAAAATTTAGTTGAGCTAGTGAAATTCATGTTGGGTTGTACATGTTGAGTGAGATGAGTCGATTGTGCTAACTGCTACTATGCTCAAAAACCGACGGATTCTCGGGTTAGGGTAATATCGAAAATTGCAAGAATTGGTTGAATTGTATAGGATCACATAGTTAATTTTTTTCTTTTTTTCTTTTATTTTATTTCTCCTTGCTAAGTGCTATGAGATAAAATGTTGTCGATGGTAATGATTGTGGTTAGCTGTACGAAGTCTGAGTGGTACATAGAATATATACCATCGAATTATTCGAATGCACTAAGCATGTTTGTTATATTTGGTTGTTTGTTTGTGTAAATAAGTATGATCTTGTTGTAATGTTGTAGTTTTAGCTAAGAACTAAATGTGGGGTAGCCTAGCTTAACCCAACCTTAACTAAAACCTGTAGTTACTTTATGGTTGCGGAATTCTGGTTGCGTGTCGTACATGATATTTGAAATGCAAAGGTGATTCGTATGAAAGCATGAAACTTTGTAAATATGTTGAGATACCTAGGCCAAAGAGTCGATTCAGAGTGATTGAGGCTTAATTTTGAATTCTTGTAATTAGCTGATTGAAGAGTCTGTGAATACGTCTTGAATTGAGCATGTGCAATAAGTGTGAAGTGAGGTTTTGTTATTCCGTGCTATTGTGAAGTATCTAGAACTTTCCTGGTGTGTGTACAAAACGAAATGAAGGAGGTGTATTGTAGGAAAGGATGTAGGCATTGTTTTGTTTTAACCGAAAGTTTCTCTTTTTTCATTATCGTACCCACCTTGATTGCACACCCTAGTCAGCCCGTTGAGCCTTTAGCCTATTATTTTTTTTCTTTTGTCAAAAAGTGTAAAACGAGCTTAATCCCTTCTTTTCATTAGCCGTAAATTTGATCCAAAACTCTTAAGCGCTTAAGAAGAGAAAATAATTTTCCCAAAGTGTCAAAGAGTGAGAATGGTGAAAAGAAAAGAAAAGCAGAGTGATAAAGGGAAAGAAAAGGTTGAAGGTGCACTTGTTATAAATAAACTATAATGAAGGTGTATGAACAATCTTTGTTGTGGTGTCAAGTGTGCTTAATAAGATGGGCCAAACTAAAGAAAAACTTCAAGAATGGGAGGATGAAGAAAGAAACAATGCCCATGAGTTTGATGGGATGTATTGAAAAAGGCGCTTAAGGATGCTAGTGGCTATTATTGGCTAGCCCAATATTTACTAGTTCCGTAGCTTACATTACAACCCGTTAAAGTCCTACGTGATCTTACATCACACTTCTTTATATTAGTGGAGTAATACACTAAAGGCAAGCTTATGGTTCGTGACATGATGCATGTGAATTCTTTTGGGAGAGAGAGTGAAATTGTGTCTATATGCCCCTGCATGTAATCGTTTGAGTTTGTACGATCAAAAAGGGGAAAATTCTCTCGTGTTGTGAGGGCGCATGCTTGATGAGAGATTAATTTTCGTGTCGGATGTCTTGATCAGCTGATTTGCATGAGTTTGCCGATATCGAAAGTCGATTCTTAAGTCTAGGAGGTCTTGATGTATTGAAGGTCATTGCATTGATAGGACCATATGTGTTTTCTTGATGATTTGTTGTATTGAATAATCGGTATGACCGTAGCCTGTATTATCGAACCAAAGTAGCGAGGTTGGGGTGTAAAGTGCATGAGGTGTAAGATTGTTGTTCGAGGATGAACAAGGATTAAGTGTGGGGTAAGTGACCTTGGGCAAATTTACATGCCCAAGTGATACTTAAATATGTCATTTTAGCCTTGTTTATCTAGCAATGTTGATACATTCTCATGTGATTGTTAATAAAGTGTGAATTTATACTAACCAACATGATTAGCATTGTTTTGCAGGTAAAATGTAATTTTGGGAAGCTAAAATGCATGTTGGGAGAGATCAGGGTTAGACTCGTATGTTAGCAAAGGACAAGGCATTGGAAGGCACAAAATAAAGAGGCTCTGCGATGGAGCCGTGTCACGCTGCCATCGCGGAGGCCTTCTGCCTGGCTAGGGAATTTTTGGCAATTTCTAGTGAGGGTACGTGTTGGGTCCGTGGCACGGTGGCCTAGCTCCGCGTTGCATGTCCTGCCATGTTGGGCCTTATTACCTGGACACCCAGTTTCTAGTGAGGGTCCATGTCAGTGGCAAGTCACGGAGGCAGTGCTCCGGGATGCACTCCGTGACACGTTGCTTGTTATTCCGGGAAAAATTCCCACTAGTATAAATAGAAAACTTAGGTTCATTTTTAATTATTCTGACTTTGTGGAGCAAGAACGTGGGTTACAGGCAGTTGAGCGGACGAAATTATCAGGGTTTTTCTCTATCTCCTTCTTCTTCAATTCAATTGCTTGTATGTTTAACACTCATTTAACGATGTTTAATCCACAAATGAGTGGCTAATTCCTCTTCTTGCTGAGGTTAAGAACAATTGTATTGAAATGTGATTGTTGATTAAGTTGGTTTTTCATCTTTTCTTCCATGGTTGTTCTATTGATTCTTATTCTTACTACAATAATGTGTGGCCTACGTTAATGTACATCTAAAAAGTCCGGTTTCACTCGAGAGAGCAAGAAATTGGGAAGTTGTGAATTAATAGGATATGATCTTTTCTTAGTTTGGGAAAATTGAGAATTGATTTACCTTCAGGATAGAAATATACCTGAAAGTCGTATTAGTCAATTTAGGAACCAGGTTTGTATGGCTAGAACATGAATTTCGTTTAATCACAGAAATGTAGGTGGACGGTTCATGATTCTTAAGTTGGGTTAAATACGAGAGTTTTAATCCATTGGCATTAGTTCTTGACTAGCAACCGCAGGAAAAGACTAACCAAATTATATTGATAATTAATTTCTTTACATGTTCATTTAACCTCAGCATGCTCACATTCATAGTTCAGACTCACATTAGATAGTTGTTTTAGACTTAGCATAAAAATTAGAACTCAAAATATCAAATTCTTGGTTACACTGTTGTCTTCATTGTTGGAATTAAAATATAGTACACTTGAGTAGATTGTACCTTATCCCAGTCCCTGTGGGATCGATACTTGGCTTACTTAAGCCACTTTACTACTTGTTCGACCACGTGCACTTGCGTGTAGTTATACACCCATATAACAAAGACAAAACACAAGGCTTAGAAATGGAATAGTACTGCTTACTTCCACTGCCCTGTCTCATATCTCGGTAGCTATGATCCTTGGGAAGTTAAGAGCATAGCGGGACATGAGGCATGCCACCAACGCTGCTCTATCAGCACTCAGTGTGTTATCATTGACTGTGGGCGCTAATAGCTGTCTCACCAATGTCCAGCAGGCCTTTGAGATGAAGTTCAATGAATTCTTTGTCACATGATTTCCACCTATAACCCACTCAGCCTCGTCCTTGTTCTCAACTGTCACCTCTGCTAGCCATTACAATTGCCTTTATCGCTCACCCCTACTCAGACTCCTAATTTGCTTCATTGCCTAATCCTTGTAGTCATACTCTGGGTTATCCTAGTTGGTCTGAACTGAGGTCTATATAGCATCCGTGCAATAGTCCGATCAGATAAATCTACTAATCGCCCTCGGACTAGAACACTCTCCAAGCAAGGTTGCTCCTTTATCTTTTGCCCCTCCTTTGCTTTCTCCTCCATTGTGGCCGGTAGTTGGCGTAGAACTCCCTAACGATCTCCTCTGTGTATTGTGTAAGGGTCTTGGCCATCCAATCTAACCCATAGAAGCTGAAAATATGCTTCATATCCTCAACTTCATTCAAGGATTAGTGAGGATCCTCAGTTCTTCTTGGATGCTTCTCTTTGGTTTGTTTTTGGCGGTGAGAGCGATGCCTTGTTCATATATCTCTTTAGCACCCGGCACTTTCCACCGCATATTCTGTTTTCTCTGGTAGGGGTCTCCTCCTCCACTTCTTCCTCACTACTTTCTTCATCATTCTGGGTCCCTTCTGACCCTTCCTCGGTGTTGGAGTCGGTTCCCGGCCTTTGTTGTTCCTCTCTAGCTCCCTCTTTAGACTGGGGAGCTCGAGCAGATGTGGTCGTGGTTTCTTCAGCTTGGGCCTTTGATCTTACCCTAGTGGTTCTTGTCCCATCTGTTTCTGAGGTGTCTACTTGATAATCCTCAAGTGAACCACTAGGTGAATCTCTAGCTTGATCAGACTCTAAGTCCGTTGTTTCATCTATCAATGTCATGCAGGCTTGTGCTTTGTCTGCCCTACGTTTGTATGTCATTGTACCTGGTGAGAAAGAGGTTAGCATTCCATTTTTGAAAAATCAAATTGAAGAAGTTCAGTATCTCATCATGGGTCCTCAGTATGAGTCGTGCCTCAAAGGTATGACTCGTGGGAAGCCCTGATAGTGCACCACGACTTGCAGGTATGACTCGTACCATGATGGTACGATTCGTACCTTGAGTCGTCTGATGAAGTCCCATTTTGCACAAATTCTATTTTTCACCACGGCTAGTGGTACGACCCGTAGGTCGATTCCATGAGTCATAGGGTGGGCTTATGAGATCAATTTTTTCAAGATAAGTGGTACGAGCACTTTGTACGACTCGTAGTGTCAACCTACAACCCGTACTATGCTGCGTACCCTTTTTCCGCCCATTTTTACAATTCTTTTTGATTAGTTTGTAGGTGTTTGTTTTGCACATTTTTGGGTACTCAGATTTCCCCCAGGTCTAGCATTTGGTAAACTCCCTTTTTACACCACTTAATCCTCCCCTACTCGTAACTCCCTTTAGGTGTTCTTAGTTCAAAATTCAATCAACTTCCAGTGGGTTTTCAATCGAGTTAGAGTTTTTCGCACATACCCATTGATTTTAAGGCATACCCAGTGATTCTTATGGGTTTTCGACTCCCTTAAGTTCACTTTCAAGCATTAAAAACTTAGAATGTAAATAACTTACTTGATTGTCGATTCATAGACTGGAAATCAACTTCTAGGGCTTTGCACACTCAGCTGAAGCAAGAATTTTGAGCTTAATGTCTTGATGATGGGAAGCTACGGGTGTTTGGAAGAGGGTTCTCAAGTCGTGGGTCATAGGTTTTGGGGTGTTCATGTGGGAAGATGGCTGATTTTGAAGTTTAAGTAGGTGAGGGCTAATTTAAAAATCTAGGCCAAATTAGGTATATTTGACCCATCAGGACTCACACTACGAGTCGTAGGAGCAACCTACGACTCGTCCCTGGCCCGTAATGACTTTATCTACAGAGAATTTACCTGGTGACCTACGAGTGCATCCTACGACTCATACCATTGAGGTACGAATCGTATGATGAGTTGTAGGTCAGACTTTGCTTAGAAGTTTCTCTGCTTTTCACCACCACTGCTACCACGACGCGTAGGAGCTCACCACGAGTCGTACTGAGATCCTGTAGCAGCAGATTTTTCAGCCACCTGTTTTTATTTTCCTACACACTGAACACACATTAGTTCAATAACTTGGGTTGCCTCCCAAGAAGCGCCTGATTTAAAGTCACGCACGATGCAAGTCTCTTGACTACTCAGAATTCGTCAAGTGACTCATACTCATCATCAAGTGAGATCAAACTAAATTCCTTTGGTTGCTTCATGGTCCAACAGATGTTGAAAGTGACCTCTTCTTTGTTTATCCTGAAATTCAATAGGCCAGCTTCCACATCTACTAGAGCTCTCCAAGTGGCGAGGAATGGTCGCCCCAGAATGATTGGGACCTCATAATCGACCTTGCAATCCAAGATCACGAAGTCCTCTAGGAATATAAACTTATCAACCTTGACAAGCACATTAACTAGGTTGCCCACTGGCCTCTTTACTGTTCTGTCGGCCATCAGTAGCCGCATGTTGGTTGGTGTGGGGACTCCCAATCCTAGCTTCTTGAAGACCGCCAAGGGCATTATATTTATGCTAGCTCCCAGATCACAAAGTGCCCTTGCGAACTTGATATTACAAATGGTGCAAGGTATCGTGAAGGCAACTGGGACTTCCTTTTTCTGAGCTAAGACCCTTGTTGCTATGGAACTACAGTGATGGACATTGTCAACCGGCTCATAGCTTATAGATCTTTTCTTCGTCACCAGGTCCTTTATGAATTTTGCATATCCCGGCATCTGCTCTAGTGCTTCGACCAATGGTATATTCACAGAAAGTTGTTTAAGCATTGAAAGAAATTTTTTGAACTTACCGTTGTCTGCCTTTTTCTTCATCCTTTTTGGGAATGGTGGTGGTGGTCTCAGGATAGCTTTTTGCACTAGAGTTTCCCCTTGATCAATGTCGCATTCCTTCTCACCCTTAAGGGCCTCTTTCAACTCATCATATTGTGTCTCATCACCAATCTCTTCTTGCTCAATCACGCTCTCTTTCCTCCTTTCAAATTCAACAGGGAACAGGGGGTCAACTGTGGTTTTACCACTCCTAGTCATCACTGCCATGCAATGAGCATCATTCTTTGGATTCTGGAAAGTGTTGCTAGGAAGTGTACCCTTTTGTCTAGGGTTCATTGATGTCGACAGTTGCCCAAGTTGGTGTTCTACCTTCTTGATGGCGGTGGCGTGAGATTCCACTTTTTGACCCATGCTATATAAGTCACTTCGAATTTCTTTTAACTGATCATCCATGGACCTCACCTTTTTCATCATTTCGGCCATCATACTCTCTAACATTAATTGTCCGGCCTCCATTTCTCATGCGTTAGGAGGCACATAGACTCCAGCGCAGTCATTGAGATATCCGTCATTTCTTCTCCATTCTCCCTCTTACTCACGACCATGACTCCTATCTCTGAACCCGTTCCTATTGTAGTTGTCTCTGTATTGGTTCCAACCTTGATTTCCATAACCTTGGTGCTAATTGTCTTGTCTAGACGCTTGGGCGTTGTCTTGGAAACTTGCCACCTGGCTATCTAGGAAGTTTTCCTCTTCCTCAGAATCAGAGTGATCTGCTACCTGCTCCCTTCCTTGAGTTCCCACTGCATTTACCTTTTTGGCTCCTGCTCCCATGATATGCTTTGTTAGCAAATCCAATGATGTGCGCATGTCAGCCAACTCCTGATCGCGTTCTTCCTCCTTCCTTCATTGGTCTGCAGTCAAACCAACAACATATTTACCTGCCACTGCATCAGCCTCCCTCGTATGCCAAGACCTGTTTGTCTTTGTCGGCTTGTCAAGGATAGTGGTTGCTTCCTCCTAGGTGTGACTCATCAATCCTCCACCTGCCACCGTGGCTGCTATAGCCTTGGTGCTATTATTAAGAGACCTGTAAAAGATTTCCAACAAACTGTCATCTGGGATTTTATGGTTCGAGCACTTAGTCAACTTCTTTTTGAACCTCAACCAGGTTTCATGAAGTGCCTCCGTCTTAATCTACCGGAAATTATAGATCTCATTTTTTAACTGTAACATCCTTGATGGAGGGAAAGAATTTCTCCAAGAAGACTTGTTTAAGCTCCCTCCAATTGGTTATGGAGTCATTGGCAACTCTGATAACCACAAAGTAGCTTCCCCTGATAGAGAGAAAGGGAAGAGTCGGAGTCTTATCGCATCCTGGCTTACTCCAGTCAACCTGTATGCCTTGTATATTCATACAAAATTCATCAAGTGCAGGTTGGCGTCATCTGTTGCATGGCCACTGAACACCCCCTTCATGTTTAGCAGTTAAATCATGGTGCTCGTAATATCAAATTTGTCCCCAGCAAGCAGTGGTGGTGGTACAATTGCTCCAGTTGACCCAACCTCATCAATATCTGGGTTATCATAATCGAGGACTTGAGGGGCAAATCTCTGAGCTCGGTTGCCCCTCCCGTGTCGACCAACATTTACCACCTCATCTCTATCATCACCAGCCTGTTGAAGTACAGCTAACAAAGCTAGCTCGGTCGCCTAGCTTCTTCAGCTAAGCAGGTTTCTCTCTGCTCAGGGTTTTCCATTCTATGCAGTGCTTGTTTGATTTCGGAATTCAGTGGAACAAGGGGATCTCCTCTATTCTGAGTGTTTGGCAATCACCAGAGGATAGCCTGTGGGTATCAAAAGAAAAAGAAAATGTCAAGAGTAAAGTAATTACCAACAAGTCAAATACAAGCTAATAACCTAGTCTTAGCCGTATTCCCTGGCAACGACGTCACTTTTTGATAACACTCAAACAACACTTCCAACTGAAGTGTGAAGCAGGCGTTGTCAATAAAGAACCCAACTAAGAGGTTGGGGTCGAACCCACAGGGAATATGGAAGATCTAGATTACAGCCGGTAGATGAACTTGTATGGTAATTACTTCACAATGGGGGGATTCCAATAAAAAGCAATAATAAAAATAAACAACAGTCAAGATTATATTTGTGAATCAATAATTAAAGGATAAGTAGGGTTTGAGTTCCCCATGGGTTCATAACAACTTTGGATATACACTCGTGATCTTTATCAATACTTACTTACAGAACTGATAACTTAGATTCATTCAAACGATCGACCAATCCCTATTGAATGACTATCCTCAATTACTCACCCAAGTCTCATGAGTTTTGCAAACTAACCGTTATCACTAAGTTCCATATATAAATATCCTGCGACCACAACTCAAGTTAATACAATGATCATCAAGATCAAGGGCTCATTGTAATTCTCTTTTCCTAATCTCTACCTCTTCGACCAAAGCAAGTAAAGAATTCAGGCACTTCCTAATATTGTACACCGCTAAGACTCATTAAAGATGAAGAAAATACAGTATAAGTATTTAGTATTGGTTTTAGACTCACTTTGTGCAACCCTAACTAGTTAATCCACCATGGTTCCCACAACCCTAGCTATGGAGGTTTTAGCCTCTCATAGTTGCAAGGTTGTGATTTGTGTTCATGATTGAAGACATAAAACAATACTTACAAAGATGATTGAGAAAAACAATCCCTTTAATTAAACCATGAAATCTTGATTAACAAGTAGCAAGAACATGATGAATTCAAGAAAAGGTTGATCACAAGGTTGAACCAACTCAATTCTCTCTTCCAACGATGTAAAATTGCTTACTACAATGTTTTCCTACTAGAATTCAGTCTATTTGTCATTCTCCATTAATAATAAAACATAAAAAGTATTTATAGAGACACAAGAATCCTTTTCATAAACTAACAGGACTGCTTTCCATATCTGTAACCGACCTCGTCACAATCGTGACATCCACTCGTACCTTCATCTCACGAGTCGTAGGGTGCTCTCGTACTGAGAATTAACTTTCTGTGCAATTCTTCTGGATTTCATCACGACTGTATTACCACGACTTGTACCACCGTGGTACGATCCATGACAAGTCTCATAAGTTCAGTCTTTCAGGTTAAACTTTTAGCTTTTGATCAAGGCCCTCAGTACGACTAGTTGGTCCATCCTACTGATCATACTTTGGTCTGCACTTTTTGCCCTTTTTGCACACTTTTAGCTTCCTTTGCAATTTATTGTTCCAACACTCATTTATCCTAAAATCAAAGGAAAAGTGCCTCATATCCACATAAATACACCTAAGTCCATGTTATTTTCTTAGTTTTGAGTGTCAATAGTGCTATAAATTCACAGCATATCATGAGTCCCTAAGCTTACTATATTCTGCTTGTCTACAGAGAAATGTCAGACACGCGATAGACCGCGACTGGTAGGAAGTTGGATGTCGCAGCGGGAGAGGGAACTGGCAGGATGCCCCAGTCAGAGCCAGCCTAATCTGAGGACGACAGGGAGACTTTATCTTGGTCTCCCCAGCACTCTCCGCCATGCCAGGAGCCGTCTAGAGTGGCATATGTGTTGGGACCACCTCCAGCAGCTCCTATACTAATACCATCGAACCAGGAGGTCAAGAGCGTTGTCTTCATGTTAGCTCAGATTATGGTTGTGCAGCGCCGCCAGTGGCACCCGTTGTTGCTGAATCATTGGGAGGACCTGGTAGTTTGAGGGTCCGAGAGTTTCTCGCGCTAAGTGCCCCGCAATTCATAGGGACGAGATGAGGACCCTCAGGACTTTTTGGACCAGTTGTAGTGGATCTTCAGGATAATGCAATTTATGCCTGCAGAGTTGGTTGAGTTAGCGGTATTTCAGTTGTGGGACATAGATGTGTTATGGTATGGGAGTTGGGAGAGGTCCCGCAGTAGAAATGCCCCCTCCGACTTGGTCCACCTTTTCAGATGCCTTATTGGACCACTATTTTCCGCAAGAAATTCGACGGGCCTGGGTAGATCAGTTTTTGCATCTGGAGTAGGGTTCGATGAGTGTTCGGGAGTATTCTATGAGATTTGACTTCTTGGCCCGATATACACCAACTTTTGTAGACACTATGTCAGCCAGGGTGCACCGGTTTATTATGGGGCTGCTTCTAGAGTACATAGAGACTTATGTTACAGCTACCTTGTGGGAGGACATGGATATCGCTCGTATTCATGAATTTTCTTAGAGTATTGAGGGGATCAGGAAACGCCAGCAGGAGATAGAGAGGGAAAATCAGGAGCAACGCCACAGGGCTAGACCTAGTGACACTCAGGTGGAGTTTCAGGGCGGACCTAGGCAATGATTATCAGGCAGACCAGAGAGACCCCCACCTCCACAGCAGCAGCAGGGTAATAGACCAGGCCGTCGGGGGCAGTCAAAACCCAGCGAGAGCTCACGCCTATCGGGTTTGCAGCAGTAGAGAGGGTGAAAGTAGAGTAGATACAGTGTGCCACCTTTCCCTATCTACAGTCGACGTCATCTTAGGGCATTCAAATATGGGTCTACTGTGTGTTACACCCGTGGACAAGAGGGCACATGATGAGAGACTGTCCAGCCAGGGGTCAGAGTGATCAGGATGGAGAGGACAGATCTTCAGTAGGGTCACGTGCCCCAGCATCTCCAACAGAGTGTAGGTCCTCAGCTCCAGCTGGTAGAGGCTGAGGCAGGTCAGGGGAATTGAGTTCAGGCACTGGTCCGAATCGTACTTATGCTTTACCAGGGTGACAGGAGTCAGAGTCGTCGTCGGATGTTGTGACAAGTATGCTGGACATTTGTTCTCATTTCATGTATGTTTTGATAGACCTAGGTTCCGCTTTATCATATGTTACATCATTAGTAGCCCAGAAGTTCGCTATAATGCCATAATTGCTTCAGCGACCCTTTTCAATGTCCATGCACATCGGTGATTCTATTATAGCTAAAAGGATCTACCATGGTTGCACAGTAGAGGTTATTGGTTGCCAAACTTCGGCAGATTTAGTGGAACTAGAAATGATTGATTTTGATGCAATTATGGGTATGGATTAGCTAGCACCATATCATGCCAATGTAGAATATTGGACCAAGACTATTTGATTCCACTTTCCAGGGGAGGTAATACGCGAGTGGAAAGGCAATGCAGCCATGCCAAAAGGTAGGTTTATATCCTATCTTCAGGTGAGAAAGTTAATAGAAAAGGGTTGCATCTATCATATTGTCAGGGTTCAGGATGTCCAAGCAGAATCCCCGACTCTTTAGTCCATTCTAGTAGTCAATGAATTTCCAGATGTGTTCCTAGATGAACTTTCTGGTATTCCCCCAGAGCGGGAAATCGATTTTGCTATCGGCCTATTACCAGGTACTCAGCCTATATCTATCCTTCTGTACCGAATGGCTCCTGCTGAGCTTAGAGAATTAAAAGAACAACTGAAAGATCTGCTGGATAAAGGCTTCATCAGGCTGAGTACTTCACCATAGGGTGCACTAGTTCTATTTGTAAGAAAGAAAGATGGCTCCCTCCGCATGTTATAGATTATCGGTAGCTAAATAAAGTTACCATCAAGAATAAATATCCACTTCCCAGGATAGATGGCTTGTTTGATCAGGGGGTAAAGTATTTATCTAAGATTGACTTAAGGTATGGGTATCACCAGGTGCGGGTTCGGGAGAGAGATGTCCCAAAAATGACTTTCAGGACCAAGTATGGCCATTTTGAATTCTTGGTTATGTCCTTCGGGTTGATGAATGCTCCTGCAGTGTTCATGGATCTGATGAACAACATCTTCAGGTCGTATTTGAATTTGTTTGTGATAGTATTCATTGATGACATTCTAGTGTATTCCCCCTCAAAGGCAGAACACCGAGATCATTTGCAAACAATGTTCTAGATTCTCAGGGATCACCAGTTGTATGCAAAATTTTCTAAATGTGAGTTATGGCTTAATTCGGTAGCCTTTTTGGATCATATTGTGTTAGATGCTAATATTCAGGTAGATTCACAAAAGATTGAGGTAGTGAAGACATGGCCTAGACCTACAACTCCAACTGAGGTACGTAGTTTCCTGGGGTTAGTTGGGTATTACAAAAGATTTATAGAGGGGTTTTCTACTCTATGAGCTCCTTTGACCAAGTTAACTCAGAAAGTAGCCAAATTTCACAAGACTGAAGCGTGTGAACAGAGTTTTCATGAGTTGAAAAATAGATTGACATCAGCGCCTGTACTAGCTTTGCCAGAAGTTTAGAGGGTTATGTAGTGTACTGTGATGCTTCGGGAGTTGGTTTAGGGTGTGTCCTAATGCAACATGGTAAGGTAATTGCTTATGCTTCAAGGAAGTTAAGGAAGCATGAAAAGAACTATCCCACTCACGACCTAGAGTTAGCGGCAGTAGTTCATGCCTTAAAAATCTGGAGACATTACATGTATCAGGTGCATGTGAATATTTTTACTGATCATAAGAGCCTCCAGTAGATCTTTACACAAAAGGAGTTAAATCTGTGGCAGAATCGCTAGTTAGAATTGTTGAAGGACTACGACGTGAATATTTTATATCATCTGGGGAAGGCTAGTATCATAGCAGATTCCCTTAGTCATAGATCAATGGGGAGTTTAGCGCATTTGAGTCTCGAATAGCGGGAGCTGGCCCTAGAATTACACCACTTAGCCAGCCTAGTCGTTCGAATAGTGGACTCGGGAGATAGTGGGGCAGTGATTCAGAATATCACAGTATCATCTCTGGTTGTAAAGGTAAAAGAGCGGCAGTATGAAGATCCTAACCTGGTACAACTCAGAGATAAAGTTCAGCAAGGTGAAGTACCAGCTTTTGAGGTAACCGAAGATGGGGTCTTGAGATGTAGGGGTCGCCTCTGCGTTCCAAATATGGCAGGACTTCGCCAGCTGATCATGGCAGAGGTACATTATTCCTGTTATTCTCTTCACCCAGGTTCAACAAAGATGTATGATGACATAAAAGAGGTTTACTGGTGGGTGGGAATGAAAAAGGGTGTAGCAGAATTTGTAGCATAATGCCCTAACTGTCAGCAAGTAAAAGTTGAACATCAAAAACTCAGCGGATTGACACAGGAGATAGTGGTGCCTATATGGAAATGGAAAGAAATCAAAATGGATTTTGTGAAAGGATTTGATTCTATCTGGTGATTGTTGACAGATTGACGAAGTCAGCTCATTTTCTGCCAATCAGAACTACCTTCTCAACCAAGGACTATGCTGGATTGTATATCAGAGAAATAGCTTTATTACATGGTATCCCGACTTCTATCATTTCTGACAGGCGGCACAATTCACAGCTAGATTCTGGCAGTCGTTTCAGAAAGGCTTGGAAATGCAGGTTAATCTGAGTACAGCCTTCCATTCTCAAACAGATGGGCAGGCAGAACGTACAATTCAAACGCTCGAGGATATTTTACGGGCATGTGTGTTAGACTTCGGGGGATGTTGGGATGAGAATTTACCCCTTATTGAATTTTCTTACAACAACAATTATCATTTGGCAATCCAGATGGCGCCTTATGAGGCATTATATAGGCGAAAATGCAGATCCCTAATTGGGTGGTTCGAAGTAGGAAGTCAAAATTAGTAGGACTGGACATTATCCACCAATCAGAGGAAAAAGTAAAGCTTATCAAAGAGCGCCTGCTAACAGCTCAGAGTCACTGGAAATCCTATCTGATGTATGGCGTAGAGATCTGGAATTCATTGTTAGTGATTGGGTGTTTATGAAAGTTTCACCAATGAAGGCGTACTGAGGTTTGTTAAAAAGGGAAAGCTTAGCCCTAGGTTTATTGGGCCATATCGAATCCTCTGGAGAATAGGAAAAGTGGCTTATGAGTTAGAACTACCTCCAGAGTTAGAATCTATTCACCCAGTTTTTCACATGTCAATGATACGAAAATGTTTAGGGGACCAGTCCCGAGTCGTGCTAATTGAGGACGTTCAGGTTACTGAGGAGTTAGCCTACGAAGAAATTCCAGTAGCTATATTAGATCGACGGGTTTGCGGGTTGAGAACAAAAGATGTCGCCTCTGTTAAAGTATTATAGAGGAACATAAATAAAGAAGAGATGACCTGGTAAGCTTAGGATGATATGAAATCTAGATATCCTCACCTGTTCCAAGATTGATCCAGATTATACAATTTCGGTAAGGTTGTTGTTCAACTTTTATTTTACTGCTTATGCTATCAGTACTGTTACTTAACTATCCCTTATTATTGTGTAATGGTTGTTGTAGCGTCCTGCGAGGCACCTATGTTGGACTTTTCTATATTTCAGGTTTTCGGATAGTCCATATTACAGAGGAGACTCTACCAAAATTTTTCCAAATCTTGGGTAAGAGAGTTAACCCCCTTTAAGCCTGGAATGACATTCAAGGACGAATGTTCCTAAGGGGGAAGGATGTTACACCCCGTAAAAGTTAATGATTAGTAAGCGTACATGTGGACTTATGATGAATAAAGAGAGTGTGATGTGTGTAGAAAAAGCCTCGGAAGCGAGGTCGGACAGAACCAGCGCACGCAGGGCCAATGCGACGCGCCATCCAGCAACGCATTGGCTAGCGCGGCGCGCCAGGCCTGCTGGCGCCTTAAGAGGTGCGACGCGGCACTTGGGTTGCCGCGATGGCTGGCGCAAGGCGACCCCTAGGCCACCGCCCTCAATATATGTAAAGGTCTTCCTTCCAATTTCAAATCATTATCAATATTTCCCATTTGGCCAGGAGAGTGAAACTCGAAGAAATCAATCATTTTTCATCAGATTACGCGGCCAAACGCTGTTCAAACTCAAATTAACTTTAGGTATAGAGTTCTAAGCCTACAGGGGCATTACTACGGAGTTATTTTCTCAAAATTCACCCAACAAATTGGAACCTAGTCAAGCAAAAGTTGTTAGAATTGCTCCAAACTAATTCCTAACACAGACATTAGGTAAGCATTTCTCCCTTTTGAACTCATGAGAAATTGTAGGTTTTCGGCCATATTTTACGTAGTTGAATTATAGTTTCTATTAGTACGAAAAGTTATCATTTTAAGCTGAATTTGGTATTGAAATTAGTCTCTTTCTCCCAGTATTACGGTTATAGTTGGAAAGAGCTGTTGAATACAAGTTGAAACTCATCAGTTATTCAGGAAACGGCAATCGAGGTATGTTAAGGTGAATTCCTCCGGCAAGTTAGTTTCTACAGCATTGTAGTACAATTTCAATCCCAGTAAAGGAGCCAAAAGTATGGTTATTAATAGATTAGACAATAGGAAGTTAAGTTATTCAAGTTATTCCCCTATCCCTTCTACTCAGTTACTTTCAGTTTCATTTCAAGTTTATTAAGTTATTTTCCATTACTGCCTGACATATTTGGTACATATTATACTGATGCCCATCCTTAGGGCGTTGCATTACTTGCCTGCAGGTGCGGATAGGCACGGATCAGGACCTTCTTAGCTTTCAGCCAGAGTCAGTAGTACAGTCAGCTCCCCTCCTCCATAGTTGATCAATTAGAAGGTTTTCTCTTTTCATTGTACACTATCGGTAGGTCGGGGCCCTTTCTCGACCATTATTCCACTCTTAGTGGCTTACAGATTTACAGTTTCCCTGTTGTTAGTTTGTTATTGGCTTTGTGGGGCCTATATATGTTTTATTTCATGTAATGGCCATGTGGGGCCTTGTTTAGTTGTTAGATAGTGGCCTTGTCAGCTATAACATTCTTATAGTTGCCTGATTTTCATTTCAGTTATAACTAGATAGCATGGTGGTTTTGCCAGCCTGCATAGGATCCCTTATTATTTCTTGTTGATGGTTAGTTGTTTTCGTTTACAGGTGGCTATATGGCCTTTTCATAAAGAGGTTGTATTTACAACCAAGATATAGCTCGTTGTGTTCCTGAAGTTGAGTTGCAGGCATCCATCAGACGTGCATAAGCCTAGCCAGGTCAGTCAAATTCCAGTGTGGCACTAGGTGCCTGTCATGCCTCCCAAGGTAGGGCATGACATAAGCCTTACCATTCCATGCATGCAAGACTAGGAAGCTCTTAGAGGTGATCAAGGCTACAATCCATCAATTCTCCTTCAATTTCTTTTGGGTATTTAAGGAAGAGGGTAAAATCAATCTACCCAGGTATGTGAGGCTATGAATGAGAGTTCCTCTCACTGTCATGCCCAAAAACTTTCCTCAATTTCATGAATTCTACTTCTACAATTCAAGTTTCATGATCTGGGGGGTGTATCCTAATTCTTATGAAATCTTTATGATCTATTTATGGATAAATTCTTTTTTGTGTGTGTGTATCAATTCATATTTTATGAGTTATGGGCAGATTTTATGACTATTTTAGTCATAAATATATAGATTTGATTTCTACAAAACTATGCCCAATTTTGCATGATTCATGAAAAGTTAAGTTATGATTTCATTATGACCTTGTTGTCATTTAGCCCATTATGATTTATGACTTATGATAAGATTTCTCTCAAATACTCATCATGAATTTATGAATATCAAGTATTTTAATGTTTTACAAGTAACCATGGATTTCATGGATTATGGATTTATGACTCTTGGCCAATCTACGGGTCTCGTTCAGGGATAATCATGTATCTCAAGTATGTTATGTTATAATTGGAAATTTACTTCATGAATGGTTTATGATTATGATATGAGTCTCATGTGCTTGTTTTTGGGAGAAGTGTCCAGCACCGAGTAGCCCAGCATTCAAAAGACTACACTGGTGTCTCAGAACTACATGCCACCGTAGGATATATATTGATATGTTAATGTTATTGAATCCTTGTGATATCACATTATGCACTTCCTTTGCCTGGCAAGCCTAGGACAGCTCTACCCACTTGAGTGAGATAGTTGGGGCATCATGTAAGGCTCTATCATGATGGTGTCCGTTATGACAAGTCCTCCCATTGTTCCTCATGATTTATGCATGGATATGTTTATGTTGCTTTGGCTTAAGACATGTTTAATGAAGCTTTTCTCCTATGGATATGATTATGATTATTTTACTAATGTTTTGAAAACCTTTAGCCCTTATGTTTACATTACAATACTTATGTTATGATCATTTTGTCCTACTCTTATGAACTCTTATGTATTTTATATGTCTGTTTTGATTTACCTTGCATACTCATTATATTCCAAGTACTGACTGCATACTCTATGTTGTATCATTTCATGATACAGGCCCGAGAGATCATTCTCAGCAGCATCCTTAGTCCCTGCTCTCCTTCTTAGACCTGCTCAGCTTGTAGTGGTGAGTCCTCATCCTTCGAGGACGTTTAGTGTCCGCATTGGTTATGTTTTCTTTTAGTTTCATACTTGTCGAGTTAGTTGGGGATGATCTCCTATCAGCTCATCTGTTATGTTAGAGCCTTTCAGACGTTATGTAGAATTCATCTTGTCATGTATGATTCTATTCTAGTTTGATCTGTATGGACTTCTGTTATTATGTATGTATAACTTCCTTTGTGTTATTTATGTTAATATTCCACTTTTGTTAATTGACTTAGATGTATGTTCATGCCATGGGTCAACTTGAAGTCTCTCGAGGCTCCTTGTCCCATGTCTCAATCCGGGCCTATGTTCGGGTAGTGACAAACTTGGTATTACAACAATAGGTTTTGAAGTGTCATAGGGTTTCTGAAAGTCGCGTTAAGTGGAGCTTTTTTCATGGGTGTGAAGCACACCACACTTATGACGAAGGGGCAACAAAACGTTTAGGAAATGTTCCCTTCTTTCATGATCTATGTCGTGCTATGAAATGTCTCTCTATCCTTCTAACTGGTGTTATATGTGTTTGAAGAATCATGCCTCCATGTTGAATGAATGGAAGGAGAAATGGAAACGGCCATGAGGATGGCAATGGGGATGGACACCAACAGGCCACACCAGCCCATGAGGAGCATGCACCAGAGCCAGCTGCCCATGCTGAATTCAGGGCAGCCATACAGATGCTAGCATAGGCCATGACCACCCAGGTCAATCAAAAGGCAATGGTGCATTTCCCTCAAAATGGGAATGCGATGGCGGCTCGGGTCAGAGATTTTCTAATGATGAACCCATTAGAGTTCCTTGGTCAAAAGTGGACGAGGATCCACATAAGTTCATGGACGAGATTCTGAAGATCACCCAAGTCATGGGAGTGGCTAATGGGGAGTGCAGCTGAAAGGGGTTGCACATATTTGGTTTAAGCAATGGAAGGACAGTAGGGCAGTTGGTGCAGGCCCTATTAGTTAGGAAAAGTTCCATACCACATTTCTTGATCGATTCTTCCCTCATGAGATGATGGAGCTTAAGGCAGTAGAGTTTGTGAACTTGAAACAGGGTCGCATGACAGTGCAAGAGTATACTTTGGAGTTCACTCGCCTCTCCAAGTATGTGCCAGAGTTAGTGGTCGATCAGAGAGCTCGAGTGAGCAGGTTTGTTCATGGAGTGGCGGACTACCTGGACAAGGATTGTAGGATTGCCATGCTGCATCAGGACATTGATTTTACCCGCATAGTTTTACATGCCCAGCAGATGGAGGCGGTGTATCAAAGAGGGAGAGAGGCCAAGAGGTCCAGGATAAACAGTTACAGGACCTCTCAATTGAGATTAGGGGGCGAGCATCGCCAGCAGTCTCATCATAGGTCTATTGCTCCAGTGTCATTATCGGCCAGTACCCATTCAGACCACAAGGTGATCAGAGAAGTAGGGCCTCCGACTCGAGGGGCCAGAGTAGCATGCAGCCAGAGCGTACTTTCTTGACCTGTGATAAGTGTGGCAAGAATCATATAGGGGAGTTCTTGATGGGATCTAACATCTGTTTTGGGTGTGGTAGACCCAGTCACAGGCGCCGAGAGTGTCCCTTGGCTAAACAGGATGACGGGAGAGGTTGTGTTCAAACTACCAGATTAGCAGCAACACCAGCACGCCCAGCTCAGTAGGGTGCTTCCACCAATGTAGGTGGGTGCCAACGCTAGAATCGATTTTATGCCCTTGCACCTCAACAGGAGCAGGAGACTTCACCAGATGTAGTTATCAGTATGTTATGAGTTTTCCACCTTGTTGTTTGTGCTTTTTTAGATCCAGGATCTATCTTGTCTTTTGTGACACCCTATATTGCTAGTAGTTTCGGATTCAGTCCCCAAATCCTATCAGAACCCTTCTTAGTATCTACTCCAATCGGTGATTCAGTCATAGCTTGATGAGTGTATAGAAATTTCCCTGTCATAATTCTTCAGAAAGTCACCTCTGCAGACCTAGTAGAGTTAGCCATGACATATTTCGATGTTATTTGTGGCATGGATTGGCTACATGCAGTTATGCCTCAGTTAACTGTAGAACCCATGTTGTAGAGTTCAAATTTCTGGGTGAGCCAGTGTTAGAGTGGAAGGGTAGTTCAGTTGTGCCTATAGGTTGCTTCATTTCCTTCCTTAAGGCCAGAAAGATGATTTCAAAAGGTTGTGTGTACCATCTAGTTAAGGTTAAGGATTCTACATCCAAAACCCTAACTATCAAGTCAGTTCTAGTTGTATGTGAGTATCCCGGATTGTTTCCAGATGATCTACCGAGAATCCCTCCCAAGAGGGAAATTGATTTTGGCATTGACCTTCTACCCGACCCGTAGCCTATATTTATTCCTCCTTACAAAATGGCTCCAGCCAAGCTAAAGTAGTTAAAGGACCTTCTACACAAGGGTTTCATTCAACCTAGCAAGTCTCCATGGGGTGCATCAGTTATATTTGTCCAAAAAAAGGATGGTTCCCTTTGGATATGCATTGATTATCGGCAATTGAACAAAGTCACCATCAAGAACAGGTCCAGGATTAATTATTTGTTTGACCAGCTTCAGGGTGCTAAGTGCTTTTCGAAGATAGATCTCAGATCTGGATACCATCAGCTCAGGGTTCGAGAGAGTGACATTCCGAAGACAACCTTTAGAACTCGGTATGGTCACTATGAGTTTGTAGTTATGTCATTTAGACTAACAAATGCTCCTGCAGCTTTTATGGATCTGATGAACAGGGTGTTCAAGCCATATCTAGACATGTTCGCGATTATGTTTATAGTTGAAATCCTTATATATTCTTGGAGCGAGGAGGAGCATGCCTCTCTTTTGGAGGTGGTACTACAGACGTTGAAGGATCGTCAATTATATGCAAAGTTAAGCAAATGCGAGTTTTGGTTAAACTCAATAGTATTTTTGGGCCATGTGGTGTCTAGTGAGGGTGTTCAGGTGGACTCTCTAAATATTGAAGTGGTGAAGAATTGTCCTAGACCGGTGAACCCTTCAGATATCAGGAGTTTCTTGAGCTTAGCTGGTTACTATCGGAGATTTGTTGAGGGTCATTCATCTATTGCAGCACCTTTGACTAAGTTGACCCAGAAGAGAGTGAAATTTAAATGGTCCGAGGCTTGTGAGAAGAGCTTCCAAGAGTTGAAGACTCGACTCACCTTAGTACCGGTGTTGACCCTACCCGAGGGCATGTATGGGTTTGTAGTTTATTGTGACGCCTCGAGGATCGGCCTCGATTGTGTACTGATGCAGCACAGAAAAGTTATAACTTATACTTCTAGATAGCTGAAGGTCCATGAGAAGAACTAGCCGACTCATGATTTCGAATTGGCGGCGGTAGTATTTGCCTTGAAGATATGGAGACACTATTTGCACGGAGTCCATGTAGATGTGTTTACGGACCACAAGAGCCTACAATATGTGTTTACTCAGAAGGATCTAAATCTGCATCAAAGAAGGTGGTTAGAGTTACTAAAGGATTATGATATGAGTGTCCTTTACCTTCCGGGTAAGGCCAATGTAGTAGCAGATGCTCTTAGTAGGTTTTCATAGAGAGTGTGTCCCATGTAGAGGAGGGGAGGAAGAAGGTGGTGAAAGATGTACTTCGACTTGCACGATTGGGAGTCTGCTTGGTTGACTTAACGAATGGTGGAGTGGTTGTTTAGAATGGGTCAGAATCATCCTTGGTGACCGATGTTAAAGCTAGGCAAGAAGAGGATCCAGTTTTGGTGAAACTGAAGGAAGCAGTCCAAAATCAGAAGGTGGAGGTCTTCTCCCAAGGGGGAGATGGTGTTCTTCGATATCAGGGTCGCTTATATGTTTTGGATGTTGATGATTTGAGAGACTAGATGCTACATGAGGCTCATGGTTCTAGGTATTCTATATACAGGTGCCACCAAGATGTACCATGACCTATGGGAAGTCTATTGGTGGAATGACATGAAGAAGGACATAGCAGAATTTGTGGCTAAGTGTCCAAACTGCCAACTGGTGAAGGTTGAGCATCAACTACCTGGAGGTGTACTCAAAGATATTAACATCCATACTTGGAAGTGGGATCAATATGGACTTCATAATAGGTTGTCCCTGCACTCGTCGACAATATGACTCCATTTGGGTGGTTGTAGATAGGTTTACCAAAGCGGCTCATTTCTTATCGGTCAAAACTACCAATTTAGCCGAGGATTATGCTAAGTTATACATTCGAGAGTTGGTTCAGTTGCATGGAGTGCCCTTGTCCATCATATCAAATAGAGGTACTCAGTTTACCTCTCAGTTTTGGAGATCATTTCAGAAGGGACTTGGGACTCAGGTCAAGCTTAGCACAACATTTCACCCACAAACAGATGGTCAGGCAGAGCGGGCTATTCATACTCTTGAGGACATGTTGATAGCCTATGTTATTGATATCAAGGGTAGTGGGATGATCATTTGCCTCTCATCGAGTTTGCATACAACAACAGCTACCATTCCAGCATTCAAATGGCTCCGTTTGAGGCTCTCTATAGACGGAGATGTATATCACATATTGATTGGTTTGAAGTCGGTGAGGCTACATTGATAGGTCTAAATCAGAGCATGAGCCTATAGAGAAGGTTCAGCTTATAAGGGATAAGTTAAAAACAGCCCAGAGTCGTCAAAAGTCCTATGCGGATGTGAGGAGGAGGGAACTTGAGTTTGAAGTTGATGATTGGGTGTTTCTGAATGTATCTCCCATAAAGGAAGTGATGAGGTTTGGAAAGAAAGGAAAACTCACTCCCCACTATGTTGGCCCATAACGAATTGTGAGACGAGTGGGCAAGGTGGCCTATGGGTTAGAGTTACCATTAGAGTAGCTTCAGTTCATACCGTCTTCCATGTATCGCTCCTAAGAAGTGTTTGGGTGATCCAGCTCTAGTTGTTCTGGTGGAGAGTGAGGGTGTGAAAGACAACCTTAGCTATGAGGATATTCTGGTATAGATATTGGATCATCAGGTTCGGAAGCTAAGGAACAAGGAAGTAGCTTCAGTCAAGGTTTTATGGAGGAATCTGCATGTTGAGGGAGCTACATGAGAAGTCGAAGCAGATATGATGGCTAGATACCCACATCTGTTCCCTTCCGGCCCAGTTTCAATTTGAGGTGTCAGTTTTTTCCCTAATACCCTATTCATTTTAATGTTCCATTCATGTGTCCCAGTTTCTTTCATGTGAATTTATGTATGTAGGATTTTAGAATTTAGTTCAGCCGGGTAGTTTAGTACGGAGGTAGTCATACCGTCAGTTTTCAGCTTATATGATCAGAATTTGAATATGATGATTGCATTTCTCTGCTTTTCGATATGTTTTCCAACATTCAAGGATGATATTCCCAAGGGATAGATATTGTAATACTCCGAAAATCCTAAGATCAGACTCGGGAGTTTAAACAGAAAAAATAGGATTTTTTGTACCAGGTCACAGAACAAGTCGTCTTGTGTCCCATAGGGTAGACCACGAGTCATGAAGTGACTCGTGGTGAGGTGCATGGCTTAAGTTGGAAATTTTTGAGTTTTGGGTGACTACGAGTCGTGGTCAGCACCACAACTCGTTGAGTCAGTCATGGCCAAAGATGGGTTGAAGGAAGAGGACTCTTGGGCAGTGAAGACCACGAGTGGTGACCATGAGTTGTGGTCATCATTAACGACTCATATGGTCCCCCGTGGTGAGCTTTAGGTGAATTCTAGAAAGTGTACGTCACGATTCCTGACAACGAGTCGTGGTCCATGCGGCAACTCGTCCAGTCCCTCCTTGGGACTGACAGTCTGTTTTCCCCTGCGAGTTTACCAAGGCTTTTCCGTAATTTCTATGGTCCTAAGGCCAAAACTACATCGTTTTAAGATTAGTTATGAGGGTTTTAAGAGAGTTAAACCTATCCTAAGCCTTACCATTCCATGCATGCATGACTAGGACGCTCTTAGAGGTGATCAAGGCTAGAATCCATCAATTCTCCTTCAATTTCTTTTGGGTATTCAAAGAAGAGGGTAAAATCAATCTATCTAGGTATGAGGCTATGAATGAGAGTTTCTCTCACTCTCATGCCCAAAACTTTCCTCAATTCCATGAATTCTACTCCTATAATTCAAGTTTCATGATCTGGGTGTGGGGGGAGAGGGGGTTTATCCCAATTCTTATAAAATCCTTATGATTAATTTATGGATCAATTCTTTTTTGTGTGTGTATATCAATTCATATTTTATGAGTTATGGGCAGATTTTATGACTATTTCAATTATAAATTTATAGATTCGATTTCTACAAAACTATGCCCAATTTTGCATGATTCATGAAAAGTTTAAGTTATGACTTCATTATGATCTTGTTGTCCTTTAGCCCATTATGGTTTATGACTTATGATAAGATTTATCTCAAATGCTCATCATGAATTTATGAATATCAAGTATTTTAATGTTTTACAAGTAAGCATGGATTTCATGGATTATGGGTTTATGACTCTTGGCCAATCTACGGGCCTCGTTCATAGCTAATCATGTATTTAAAGTATGTTATGTTATAATTGGCCATGTATTTGATGAATGATTTATGATTCTGATATGAGCCTCATGTGCAGGTTTTTGGGAGCAATGTCTAGCACCAAGTTGCTCGGCATTCAAAGGACTATGCCGGTGTCTCAGAATTACGTGCCACCGTAGGATATATATTTACATGTTAATTTTATTATGTTTATGTTGCTTTGGATCAAGACATGTTTAATGAAGTTTTTCTCCTATGAATACGATTATGACGGTTTTACAAATGTTTTGAAAACCTTGAGCTCTTATGTTTACATTACGATACTTATATTATGATCATGTTGTCCTACTCTTATGAACTCTTATGTATTTTGAATGTACGTTTTCATTCACCTTGCATGCTCAGTACATTTCAAGTACTGACCGCATACTCTATACTGTATCGTTTCATGATATAGGTTTGAGAGATCATTCTCAGCAGCACCCTTAGTCCCTGCTCTACAGCAGCAACAACAATAATAGCAACAACAACAGCAACAACAACAACAACAACAACAACAACAACAACTGCAACAACAGCAGCACCAGCAACAGCAACAGCAACAACAACAACAACAGCAACAGCAACAGCAACATCAACAACAACATGAACAGCAACAGCTACAGCAACATCAATAACAACACCAACAGCAACAGCAACAGCAGCAACAACAGCAGCAGCAATAGCAACAACAACAATAACAACAACAACAACAACAACAACGGCAACAACAACAACAGCAACGTCAATAATAACAACAACAACAACAACAACGATAACAACAACAACAACAGCAGCAACATCAACAGCAACATCAACAGCAAAAGCAACAGCAACAGCAACAGCAAAAGCAACAGCAACAGCAACAGGAACAGCAACAACAACAACAACAGCAGCAACAACAACAACAACAACAGCAACAGGAACAGCAACAGCAACAACAACAGCAGTAGCTACAGCAACAACACCAGCAACAACAACAACAACAGAAATAGCAACATGAGCAGCACCAACAACAGCAACAACAATAGCAAAAGCAACAGCAACAGCAACATAACCACCAACAGCAACAACAACAGCAACAACAACAGCAGCAGCAACGACAGCAGAACCAGTAGCAACAATAGCACCAACAACAACAACAGCAATACCAACAACAGCAACAACAACAACAACAGCAACACCAACAGCAACAGCAACAACAACAGCAACAATAACAGCAACAGCAACAGCAGCGGCAACAACAGCAGCAACAACAACACCAACAACAGCAACAACAGTAGTAACAGCAATAACAACAACAACATCAACAGCAACATGAACATCAACAACAACAGAAATAGCAACAACAACATCAATAGCAACAATAATAGCACATAACATTAACAACAACAACAGCAACAGCAACAGGAACAGCCACACCAGCAACAGCAACAAGAACAGGAACAGCAACAGCAACAACAACAACATCAACAGCAGTAGCAACAGCAACAGCACCAGCACCAGCACCAACAATAGCAGCATAGACACATGAAATGTCGAATGCACTCTAGAAAATCCTGGCAGCAAAGCCAGCTCATAAGCCACTTCCCCTACATGCCGAAGTATGTCCTTCAATACCTGAATAGTCCGTTCCTACTATCCATCCATCTGAGGATGAAAGGTTGTGCTCAAGTCCAAACTCGTACCCAACTCGGCCTGCAAGGTCCTCCGGAATGGGAAGTGAACTGAGTTCCCCTATCTGATACAAATTGAAATAGGCACCCAATGCAACCGAATTACCTCCTTCATGTACAACTTGGCTAGTTTCTCAGTGTTGTAAGTCACCTGGACCGGAAAGAAATGAGCAGACTTGGTCAATCTGTCCACTATGACCCAAATTGAGTCAAATTTTTCCAAAGTCTTGGGAAGCCCACCATGAAGTCCAATGTTATTCTCTTCGATTTTCACTCGGGAATGGTCATTCTCTAAAGTACTCCCCTAGGCTTTTGGTGCTCGTACTTTACCTGCTGATAATTCAAGCACTAAGAAATGTAGTCCACAATGTCCCTCTTCATCCTGCCTCACTAATAGTGTTGTTTCAGGTCGTGGTATATCTTAGTAACTCTGGAGTGAATGGAGTATCTCGAGCTATGAGCTTCTGATAAAAGAATTTAATTAGCTCACCAACTTGGGAAACACACACCCGCCCCTTTATTCTCACAACTTCTTCATCATCTAACATAGCTTCTTTAGCTTCTCCCTGCAGAACTTTATCCCTAATCTTACCCAGTTTTTCATCTTCAAATAGTTTGGCTTTGATTTCCTTTAGCAGTGAGGATTTATCCTCCATGTTGGCTAGTGTCCCACCGGTTTCTGTCAGTGACAACCTCACCAAGCTATTTGCGAAAGTCTGGACTTACCTATCCATCGGCCTCTGAGTAGCTTCCAAGCAAGCTAAACTACCCATGCTCACCGTCTTCCTACTCAACGCGTCTGCCACAAAATTGGCATTTCCTGGGTGGTACATGATGGTGATATCATAATCCTTAAGCAACTCCATCCATCTTCTATGCCTCAAATTGAGATCTTTTTGGGAGAATACATACCGCAAGCTACAATGATCCGTGAACACCTCACATCGAGCTCCATACAGATAGTGCCTCCAAATTTTTAGGGCAAACACCACTGCTGCTAACTCCAGTTCATGCGCGGAGTAATTCTTTTCATGCACCTTCAATTGTCTCGAGGCATATGCAATAACTTGTCCTTCCTGTATTAACCCTGCACCCAACCCAGGTCGTGAGGCATCATAATAAACAAAAGTTTTTACCTTCCACGGGTAACACTAGAAAAGATGTTGTGGTAAGCAGAGTTTTGAGTTTCTTGAAACATGTTTCGCATTCCTTTGACCATTGGAAAGGTACATCCTTTTGCATCAACTTGGTCAATGCCGAAGCAATGGAGGCGAATCCCTTCACGAACCGACAGTAGTAACTGGCCAGCCCCACAAAACTTCGGATTTCCGTCACATTAGTTGGCCTTCGCCAGTTTCTAACCACCTCCACCTTCTGTGGATCAACTCGGATTTCCTCCTTGGAAACCACATGCCCCAGAAAGGACACGGATTCCAACCAAAACTCACACTTGGTGAACTTAGCATACAACTACTTCTCCTTCAGTACTCCCAGCACAATCCTTAAATAGTTCTCATGCTCCTGCTTGGTCTTAAAATACACCAAGATATCATCACTAAATACAATAATAAAGGATTACAAGTAGGGTTTGAAAATACCGTTCATCAGGTTCATGAATGTAGCTAGGGCATTAGTGAGTCTGAATGACATGACCAGAAACTCGTAACGCCCATACCGGGTCTGGAAGGCTGTTTTGGAAATATCCTCAGTTCGGATTTTTAGCTAGTGATAACGGGACCTCAAGTCAATCTTCAAAAACACAGCCGCCCCCTGTAACTGATCAAACAGATCATCTATTCAAGGAAGAGGGTAGTTCTTCTGAATAGTTACCTTGTCCAACTAGCGGTAGTTGATGCATATCCACATACTACCATCCTTCTTCCTTACAAACAAAACTGAGGCATCCCACGACGTCACACTCGATCTGATGAATCCTTTACTAAGAAACTCCTGAAACTTCTCCTTGAGTTCTCTCAACTCAGTAGGTGTCATTTAGTATGGAGGAATAGAAATAGGTCGGGTACCTAGTTCCAAGTCTATAAAGAAATCTATGTCACGATCTGGCAGCATGCCGGGCAAATCTGCAGGGAACACCTCTAAAAACTCACAAACAACCAGGACCGGCTCTATGGAATGACCCTATGAACTAGCATCTCGAATATGCGCCAGATACACCGAACAACCCCTCTCTATCAACTTATGGGCCCGAATATAAGAGATGAGTTTCTTAGGAGCAGGGCTACAATTCCCTTTCAACTCCAACCTAGACGCCCCTGGCCCCGATATAGTGACGGTCTTAGCGTGGAAATCTAGAATAGCATGGTAAGGGGACAACCATCTCATTCCCAAAATTATATCAAAATCGACCATGTCTAAGATCACTAAGTCTACCAGACTGTCAAACTCCATGAAATCAACAATGCAATCATGAACAACCCTATCCACCAACACAGAATCCCCAACAGGAGTAGACACACAGATAGGGGTATCAAGTACATCATAAACAAGATCCAAACCCAATGTAAAATAAGAAGATACATAAAACAATGTAGAACCCGAATCAAACAATGCAGTAGCCACTCTATTGGCCACGAAGATCATACATGTAATAACGGCGTATGAAGCCTCTGCCTCTGGTCTACCAGAAAAGGCATAGAAATGGGCCTAATTACCCACCTAAGAACCATCCCGGTTGGGCTATGCCACCCCTCTACCTGCCTGGGTGCCACCCCTACCCATCTGAGCACGTCCTCTACCCTGTTGAACTCCACCTCTAATGGCTGATTGACTACCTCATCCCAGTTGTGGATGATCCGGATTGAATGCACTACCTTCTCTCCCGGCAAAGGTCGGAGCTCGAGAAGCTAGGTGAGGGACAATTTTCCCGCCCTGTCCGAACCTAGGGCACCATCTGCAGATATGGCCATACTCACCATACTTATGACAGACCTTCTCAATAACGGGCCTCTAAGTAGGAATAGAAGAAATAGGAAGAATGCGAAATCAGAACGAACCATCTATGTACCCCCGACTGCACCTGACGGTCGCAGAGCTGTCCTTGGCAGACCTCCGATTGACACCTGTATGACGGACTGAATAGGGCTCCCAGAGAAGCCCTACGGTAGGGGTGGGCATTCAGGCCATCGAATTGGATATGAGAATTTCAGTTTGGATATTTGGTTTTCAGATTAAGAAAAGTACAATCCAAATAAGTTCAGATTGGATTGGGTTTTTTAAGTGTGGTTTCGGATTAATTGGTTTGGGTTTTTCAAATTTTTGGATTTGACTTTTGAGCTATTTAGGTAGATCATAACAAGTAACAACTTCAATCCAGCTAATGTTTTGCTCCTTAAAATTTATAACTTTCCACAATTAACAAGAATTGAGGTGACTCTACCGCCCATGCCGTGTATTAAAATTTACTTACTCGTGAAATATTTTATATTTTTATATTTAATTAATAGAAAATCTCATATATATTTAATATTACGATGGGTCGTAGGTATTATCTGTTGGATCTTGGAAATTGGACTTATTAGTATTGGACACATATGGTATGAGTAATTGAGTAGGGTTAAATATAAGGTATAAAAATTTTGGATTTATGGATATCCAAAAACCCATAATACTAAATCCAATATTCAATCCAAAATCCATAATTTTTAAAAATGAAATCCAAAATCCAATTTATAATCCAAAAATCCAACCCAATGATTCAAAAAATTTGAATTTCGATTTGAATTTCGGATTGGCCCAAACTATGTCCACCCCTACGCTGTGGTGTTAGACCCTTTGCATAAGAATCACTTAAAGAACCCACTCTCCGATCCTTCTTCTCGGCATTCCCTGCATAACCCTCCTATCTCACCCCTTCAACTGACTTCACATACTCTACCACCTCCTGAAAGGTCTTACCTGATGAGACCATTTACAGAGCTGATACTTGGAGACCCACGTTCAGGATTTTAACAAACCGCCTGATCCTCTCCTCCTCGGTGGGTAGTAAGGTTAAAGCATACCTGGATAGTGAGTGAAATTGAGCCTCATATGCAGCAACAGATGAGCTCCCCTGCTCAACAGTAGTGAAATCATTCTGTCTCTTATCCCTCAGAGTGCGGGGAACATATTTCTCCAGAAACGTGGAGTAGAACTGGGTCCAAGTCAACGGGGGAGACCAGCTGGTCTGCATTTCACAAAAGCTCTCCACCAGAGCTTAGCATCCCCCATCAATTGAAAGGTCACAAACTCCACTCCATACTTCTCTACTGCCCCCATCTTGTGGAGCCTCTCATGACAATCAATAATGAACTCATAGGCGTCCTCCGCCTCAGTGCCATAGAAAGTGGGAGGCTTCATCTTGGTGAACCTCCAAAATAATTCATGCTCCTCTCCTATCATCAATGGTCCCACTACTAGTTTCGGGAACATGATAGCTTTCGATAAGTCATCGATTCGAGGAGCCACGACAACTTTATATTGTATCCCCGACTACTGCCCCGCTGGAGTTGCTGACGCTGCCCCAGTGCCAACAAGGCTGCTCAGAAGGTTGAAAACCTAAACTAGAACCTCATAGGATGCTGGCGCAGTAGGAGCTTCTCCCTACGTCGGGACCTTGACCTCAACAGCCACGCGCTCCTGCACTGCTGGTGGCATGGGAGATGCAGACCTCTCGCTGACTGGAGTCGGAGCATGAGCCCCTCCTCTAACAGCAGCGGGTCTCCATCCATGACCTCTGTCCTTCCTCTACTGCAAACTGCGGCTGCCACCGTTGGATCGGGTGTTGCGTCTCTGTTGCTGTTGGCTCGTGTTCTCACCATCTGAGAAGGAAAGGGAGAAAATTGTTAGATACCAATTCAGATCACCAAACCAATTGGAATCAAGTAATTGCACAAAAGGAAAGAAGAAGGGAGTTTTACTAAAGTCCTGCAGCCTCTCGAAGATAAGTTACGGATGTCTCCACACCAATCCGCGAGACTCTACTAGACCCTTATTAATGCAATAAGATCAACGAACCTAGGGCTCTGATACCAATTTTGTCGAGATCCAATTGATCTTGATTGGAACCCACACTAACCCCTTAGTGGTCGAACCAGTGATTCCCAACAATTACCCCAACTTCAACATCCAAAGGAGATGAGAGTGTACAACTAAAGGATATGTGTCTTCAAAAACAGTAGTAAACTCTTACAACCATAAAGAAACAAAACTAAACTAATCAAATTTAATCCCAAGACCTAATTATCGTTGCACTTCGATGTCTAACTACAATTCTAGAATTGTTTAACTAACATAACAACAAAGAAAAAGGATAAACCCACAATGTCCGAATGAAGGACATCTTCTGAAGGAAAGTGAATCTACCCATATTGCACCGCTCACCTTCTGATAGACTACTATAACTAAAGGTGGGGACGAGAGGAGCTTCCTGGATTGAATTTTGCTCTCATAAAAGACGTGCAGGCGTAGAGTCAGTACAAAACACGATACTGGCAAGCATCATTGGCCGACTCTAAATAATAACAAGTATAAACAATAATAACGATACAAGACCAGTCTTCAACATAAAAAGAACATACAAAATATTTTCAAATACTCTAGCTCTACTCAGGGAACAGTTAGCCTGCTCATTGGATTAGGTCATTCGCTACAGCGGTTACTTGACCGCTACAGCAATTACTTGACCACTACAGTGGTTTCGCCACAGCAGAAAGGGTTTTGCTGCAGCGGTAGTACCTTAGGCAGTAGCTCGACTATGTTGTACTTCCCCAGTTCTTCAGCTCATCAGTTTCATCATTCACAAATTTCACCAAATCTCTCAAATAACACACACTTAGGGACAATAATTAACATCACTAAGTATCACTTATGAGTTTAACAGAAAATCACAGCAAAATCCCCTCATCAAGTTCCGACATTGTGACAAGTCACACTTAGAACTAGAGACATGTTCTTCATTATCAACATCACATAACATATCCGTAATCAACTCAACCTTTTATCATATAATGACAAAACATCATAACTTAATGTACATAACATGAAAAACCAAAGATGACATGATGGGCACATGCCTCTGCCGTCTCACGCTAAACACTCTGCCACACAATCAGTGTATACACATGCCAGAGGGTTGATAATGCTCAAACTCACACTTCTTAACAAAGTATGAAGCGGACGTTGTCAATAAAGAACCCAACTAGAGGTTGGGGTAGATCCCACAGAGAATACGGAAGGATGTAGAAGAATGCTAGTGCTTAAGCTTTTTGGTTAATTATTTCCTAAGAGGGGAGAATTTGTAAAAGTAATAAATAGCAATGTTGAGAAATTGTTTGTTGTTTCCAAATTAATGCAACTAACTAGGGTAAGTGTTCCCCATGACTTCATAACCACAAGGAGTTTTATACTAGTGATCTATTCCGGTGCTTAGCATGCAATATTGGTAAGTTAGGTTCACCTAAATGGTTGGTCCCCTATCTAGATGATTTTCACCACGCAACTTGGTCCGTCTATGGGTGTACTTTAATCGACCCTTACCCTTAATATTGGATTAGCTATCCCCAGACAAGTTCAAGCTATTAGATGAGGGTTGATAGTCTCAAATCTCCGTTGTTAATCCATTTTCCCATTCATTACCTCCTTGGTCTAAGTAAGAATAAGGCAAGTTCTAATGTTTGCAACCGTTAAAAATCAATTAAAATGAAGGAAGAAACAATATATGCATAAACTCTGTTCAAGAATCACTAAGTATTTTACCTATGTGTGTTAATTTGTCACGATTCCCACAACCCTAGTTGTGGTGGTTTTAGCCTATCATGTTTATAAGTAAATTAATAGATTTCATAAATAAAAACAAAAATTAATACTTACAACGTCGATAGGAAGAAAATCACTTGATTATTGCAACAATAAAGAAGAACAATTCAACAATCGTCTCAAAGTATGTTGTAAAACTTCTAAGCCCAAGGCTTGTCCAAAACTTGGCTTCTAATTCTACTTCAAACTTAAAACTTGAAACTTCAATTCTTGAAGACATAAGAACAACATCCCTATTACATGAACATAAAGGGGTATTTATAGTAATAAATTTATGCTTTTCCTTTTCCTTGATGAATTTGACTTGGGATTTAAATTTTCATTTCCTAGTTAAAAAGGGACTCCAGGTCGTCAGTGGTCACGGGCTAAGTAACGACTCGTGAGGGACTCAAATGAGTCGTGATCAGTCAAGCACAGTCGTCCTCAACATTAGGCCTAGTCGTGGAAATGGGTCACCTAACAACTCGTTAGGACTGGGCACGAGTCGTTAGGTCCCTCATGGACATGGATCATCACATCCTCCAGTGTACTTGACGGATGCTCACGGTGTCTGACGACGAGTCGTCACTTCACACGACGACTCGTTATGTCACTCTTTACCTTGATTGGACACTTCTTCAGATTTTCTCCTCCCAGTCATCACTTTATTCCATTTTCTTTAAATTCATTCCAAAGCATCAAATACACCAAAATCCGTCGCTTTTAGACCTGAAAGCATCTAATCATGTGCGTTAGCTATTTTCACAAATATATAACATAAACCCATGCAAACACATAATATGTCCTCAAAATATAGCAAAGTATGGGAAAAATTATGTCTATGAAGTGCGTGAGTACGCCCTTTATCAACACCCCACACTTAAACTATTGTTCGTCCTCGAACAATCTACTACTTCCCTTCTAACATTTAAGCACAAAGTTCATCCTATGAACAGGTCTACTTGCACTTAGGATCATGAGACAAATCAATTAAGTTCAAACAACTCACTCACATGCATATAGGATCAACATTGAAATGTCGAAGTTCGAAATCACTTAGCTTTTGAGAACTAACTCATCAAGACATATTTTGGGCCAACATGAATCATATGTTATTTAGCAATCAAGATTAAACCAAAGTCTTACCATTGTGCCCATCACAAGTTGGAGAGATGCCCTTTCACACACAAGACATAAAACAATATCAACTTGGGCATAAATATAACAAATTTCGCTCACTCTCCCAAAGAACTCAACATGCATGCAAAAGACGACCCATAGGCTTTCCCTTGGTGTAATACTCCGCTAATATAGAATTATGAATCAAGGATCAATTAGGACTTTAATTTTGGTTGTAATGTAGGCTAAGGGACGGGTAGGAACTATTTGGCCAAGATAGTGACTAATCTCCCCAAGCACTTTAATACTTCACAACACTTTGATTTTTAAGCACATTCTTCAATTCTCAAATTTTCTCCTTATACCTCCTTTTATTTTTCAATTTTTTTCAACTTAGGTGACTCGTGGGGATTTTTCTTTCCATCATTGAGCTTATTCACACACATTTTTTCTCTTTTTCTTTTCCTTTATTCCGTTCCCACCCTTTACGCACCCCTACTCTAGCCACCCTCAACTTAAGCATTTTTTCTTATGTTGAAGTTCACAATATCCACAGAAGGACCAGAGCCAAAATAGGTTCACTGTAAACAAATGGGTATGGTTAATCGATAAACCATATTTTTTTCATCTTCAATTTTTCAAAGCTCTTTCTTCTTTTTGTTTTTCCACTAAGAATCACCCTCCTTGTTTAGCAAAATTTTCACCTTTTTATTTTCTTCCAATTCATCACACTTTTTAGCTTTTCCCTTCACTTCTTCAATTATGCTCCTTTCCTATAAAAATTTTTCATTAAAGTGCTCTAGGAGTCATTTGGATCAAATACAAGTCAATACAAACAAAGGGGATTCAAGCTTAAAATATGGGTATCAAAAGAATAGGCTAAGGTTCAATATGGCTAACTAGGATAATTACAATCAAGGTAGGTAAAATAGAATAAAAATATGGTTACCAAAGAAATACCTATATCATTTCCTAAATCCATCATTCTTATTTCTCTTTGCACACACACCGGGAAAGTTCTTGACATCAATTTACAAGAATGGAGTATATCAAAGATAATTCCTCACACATTGGCACAAGATGGTTTAACAATGGAAATCAAGATCACGTAAACACATATATCCATATTGCATGCATAATATAATTAAGCTCATTTTTTCAAGTACAAGAGTCAATTTCCAAAAGACTAAATGTTTCTACCTTTTTCATGCATTTTTTGAGTGAATTTAATAAAGTCTCAATGATACCTAAAGTGAAGCACCTAGCATTCGTAAGGCTCAAGTCATGTTCTTCCTAATGACTAATTTACCATTAAGATGGTCGTCATTCATCCATCATCGGGCAAAGTCATGACTCAATGACTAAAATAAATAAATAAATAAATAATCTAGACTCTCTAGTCGGTTCTAAGGGATTATCCACCAGAAAAGTATCAAAAATAAAAATCGGAGGAACCCAAAATAAAATAAAATACTACACACAAACAAGCATGCAAGATAGATCATAAATCCCACAAAAAACTAGGTCTACCATGTGCAAATTTAGCAATTAAAAAATACATGGTAATATGAAGTTCACTTCTTCCACACCCACACTTAATTAGTCACACTGTCCCCAGTGGTAAAACAAATAAGCATAAAGTAATAGAGTGAAAGAAGACTTCCTGGGCCTCTACTTCTTGTCTTCAATATTTAAGCTCAATCTTTATTGAAAATTATAACCTATTACCTGCACACTTGAACAAACACATAAAAGCAAAAATTTATCTTGGGTTGCCTCCCAAGTAGCGCTTGATTTAACGTCGTGGCACGACACAGGTATCTTGATTACTCAGACTTCATCAAGATACCTGTTGAGACCGTGGTCACATCTTGGCCACTTGTTTTACAGCCGAGATATAGCCCATTATTTTCTTGATTTCAGAATTAGTATTAGCCCTGCACTAGGAATGCTTAGGCTCAGTCAGCTCAGTCAGATCCTAGTAGGGCACCAGGTGCCAGTCATGCCTCCCAAGGTGGGGCGTGAAAAACTTAGTATCAGAGCAAGTCGTATCCCAGGGAATCTGCAAGTCGTTCTAAGCAGAGTCTTGTCTATGGATGTGTTGTGCACCACATTCTATAGGCAAGAGGTTGCGAAGCATGATAGGATGGTTACTCTTTCTTCTTACCCAGTCGTGCTATAGGGATGTACAGTATAGGGTCGAGTCCCTAAGCTTACCATATTCTTTTATTTATAGAGAAATGGCAGACCCGCCACACCCTACGACTGGTAGGAAATTGGATGTTGCAGCAGGAGAGGGCACTAGTAGTGTGACACGGCGAGAGTCAGCACGATCTGAGGGCGACAAGGAAACTTCATCTCGGTCTCCCCATAACTCTTCACCACGTCAGGAGATGCTTGGAGCGGCAAATGTGACGGCACTGCCTCCAGCAGTCTCTATACCGGTACCATCGGATTAGGAGGTTAGGAGTGTTGTTGTTATGCTAGCTCAGATGATGGTTGCACAACATCAGCCAGTGGCACCATTAGTTGCAGAATCCTCAAGGGGGCCTGGTAGCTCGAGGGTCCGAGAATTCCTTGCATTGAGTCCCCCACAATTCACAGGGACAGATCGGGATGAGGACTCTTAGGATTTCCTGGACCAATTGCAGCGAATTTTCAGGGTAATGCATGCCACCTCTACAAAATCAGTGGAGTTAGCAATATTTTGGTTGCGGGAAATTGCAGTACTATAGTACGAGAGCTGGGAAAGTTCTCGAGGTAGAGATGTACCCTCTCCGACTTGGCCCAGTTTCTTAGAGGCCTTCTTAGATCATTATTTGCCATGGGAGATCCGCTAGTCTAGGGTAGATCAATTTTTGCATTTGGAGCAAGGTTCGATGAATGTTCGAGAATATGCTATGAGATTTGATTCCTTGGCCCGATATGCACCGGCCTTTGTAGATACTATGCCAGCCAAGGTGCACCAGTTCATTATGGGGTTGAATCCAGAATACGTGGAGACCTGTATCACAGCTACCTTGCAAGAGGACATGGATATTGATCGTGTTCATGCATTTGCCCAGAATATTGAGGGGATTCAGCAGTGGTAGCGAGGGATAGAGAGGGCAAGTTAGGAGCAGCGCCGCAGGACTAGACCTAGTGATATGCAGACAGAGTCCCAGGGTGGATCTAGACCACGATTATCAGATAGGCCACCCAGACCCCCACCTCTACAACAGCAACAGGGGAGCAGGTTTGCTCGTCAGGGACAGTCAAGGCCTGGTGAGAGCTCATGATCGGCAGGATCACAGCAGTAGAGGGGGTTGGAGCAGAGTAGATTTACTGTACCACTTTGCCCTATTTGCAGTCGATGTCATTCTGGGGCATGCAGGTATGGTTCCACGGTATGTTATGGATGTGGACAAGAGGGTCATCGGATGAGGGACTGTCCGGCTAGAGGTCAAGGAGATCGGGATCAACAGGATAGATCTTCAGTGGGGTCACGTGCCCCAGCCCCTTCAGCAGGGCACAGGCCCTCAGCTCCAATCGGTAGAGGCCGAGGCAGATCAGGGGCCTCCAGTTCAAGTGTCAGTCCAGATCGCATATATGCTTTACCGGGGTGACAGGAGTCAGAGTCGTCGCCGGATGTTGTGACAAGTATGCTGGACATTTGCTCTCATTCCGTATATGCTTTAATAGACCCAGGCTCCAATTTATCTTATGTTACACCATTAGTGGCTCGAAAGTTTGGTATCACTTCGGAATTGCTTCGATAACCTTTTTCAGTGTCTACCCCCATCGGCGATTCCATTATAGCTAAGAGGATCTACCGAGGGTGCACAGTAGAGGTTGTTGGTCGCCAGACTTTAGCAGATTTGGTAGAATTAGAGATGATTGATTTTGATGTAATTATGGGTATGGATTGGCCAGCTCCATGTTATGCCAATGTAGAATGCTGGACCAAGACTATCCGATTCCACTTTCCTGGGGAGCCAGTAGGGGAGTGGAAAGGTAGTGCGGCTACGCTGAAAGGTAGGTTTATCTCCTATCTTCGGGCGAGAAAATTGATATCAAAGGGATGTATTTATCATTTTGTCAGGGTTCAGGATGTCCAAGCAGAATCTCCGACTCTTCAGTCTATTCTAGTGGTCAATGAATTTCCAGATGTATTCCCAAATGAACTTCTTGGTATTCCCCTAGAACGGGAAATAAATTTTGCAATTGATTTATTACCAGGTACTCAGCCCATATCTATTCCTCCATACCGAATGGATCCTGCTGAGCTCAGAGAATTAAAGAAGCAGTTGAAAGATTTGTTAGATAAGGGCTTTATCAGGCTGAGTACTTCATCGTAGGGTGCACCATTTTTATTTGTGAGAAAGAAAGATGCCTCCCTCCGCATGTGTATAGATTATCGGCAACTGAATAAAGTCACTATCAAGAATAAGTACCCGCTTCCCAGAATAGATGATTTGTTTGATCAGTTACAGGGGGGGAAGTGTTTTTCCAAGATTGATTTAATATTTGGGTATCATCAGATTCGAGTTCAGGAGAGAGATATACCAAAAATCTCTTTCAAGACCAGATATGGCCACTTTGAATTTCTAGTCATGTCCTTCAAGTTGACGAATGCTCCAACGGTGTTTATGGACTTGATGAACAATATCTTTAGACCGTATCTGGACCTGTTTGTGATAGTGTTTATTAATGATATTCTGGTATATTCCCGTTCAGAGGCAGATCACCTGGATCACCTACGAACAGTACTCCAAACTCTCAGGAATCGCCAACTGTATGCGAAGTTTTCTAAATGTGAATTTTGGCTGAGTTCAGTGGCCTTTTTGGGCCATATTGTGTCAGATGTTGGCATTCAGGTAGACTCCCAGAAGATTGAGGCGGTAAAAACATGGACTAGGCCGACAACTCCAACAGAGGTACGCAGTTTCTTGGGATTAGCCGGTTACTACATGAGGTTTGTAGAAGGGTTTTCTACTCTGTCAGCACCTTTGACCAAGTTAACTTAGAAAGCAGTCAAATTTCACTGGACCAAAGCATGTGAACAGATTTTCGAAGAGCTAAAAAACAGATTGACCTCAGCACCACTATTAGCCTTGCCAGAAGGATCAGAGGGTTACGTAGTGTACTGCGATGCTTCAAGTGTAGGGTTAGGATGTGTTCTGATACAGCATGGTAAGGTAATTGCTTATGCTTAGAGACAGCTAAGGAAGCATGAAAAGAACTACCCTGCCCATGACCTGGAATTAGCCGCGGTCATCCATGCCTTATAAATATGGAGGCACTATCTGTATGGCGTGCATGTAGATATTTTCACTGACCACAAGAGCCTCCAGTATATCTTCACCCAGAAAGAGTTGAATCTACGGCAGCACCGCTGGTTAGAATTATTGAAAGACTATGATGTAAATATTTTGTATCATCTAGGAAAAGCCAATGTTATAGAAGATTCCCTCAGTCGCAAATCTATGGGGAGTTTAGCATACCTGAGGCCAGAATAGCGGGAACTAGCTCAAGAATTACATCAGTTAGCGAATCTGGCCATTCGTATAGTAGATTCAGGAGACAGTGGGGCAGTGATCCAGAATATTGTAGTGTCATCATTGGTTGTAGAAGTGAAAGAGCGATAGTATGAAGATCCTAACCTAGTTCAACTCAAGAGTAAAGCTTAGAGAGGGGAAGTAGCAGATCTCAGGGTAACCGGAGACAGAGTTTTGAGATATAGGGGCCGCCTTTGTGTGCCAGATACAGCAAGTCTTCGCCAGCAGATTATGAGCGAGGTACATTATTCCCAATATTCTCTTCATCTAGGTTCAATGAAGATTACCATGATATAAAAGAAATTTCTTGATGGCCAGGGATGAAAAAGGAGGTAGCAGAATTTGTGGCACAATGTCCTAACTGCCAGCAAGTGAAGACTGAACATCAAAAATCCGGCGGATTGACACAAGAAATAGCAGAGCCTATGTGGAAATGGGAGGCGATTAATATGGACTTTGTGACAAGGTTACCTCGTACCAGGCGTAAATTTGATTCTATCTGGGTCATCGTTTATAGGTTGACAAAGTCAGCCCACTTCCTGCAAGTTAGGGCTACTTTCTCAGCTGAGGACTATGCTGAATTGTATATCAAAGAAATAGTACAATTGCATGGTGTTCCAGTATCAATCATTTCTGACAGGGGGCCACAGTTCACAGCAAAATTTTGGAAATCCTTCCAAAAAGGTCTAAGGACACATGTTAATTTGAGTACTGCCTTCCATCCTCAGATAGATATGCAAGCGGAACGCACAATTTCGACACTCCAAGATATGCTAAGGGCGTGCATGTTAGACTTCGGAGGCAACTGGGATGACCACTTGCCACTTATTGAATTCACGTACAACAACAGTTACCATTCAACAATTCAAATGGCGCCTTATAAAGCTTTATATGGAAGGAAGTGTAGATCCCCAGTTGGTTGGTTCGAGGTAGGAGAATTGGGATTGATTGGGCCAGATATTATTCATCAGTCAGAAGAGAAGGTGAAACTTATCAGAGAATGCTTGTTAACAGCTCAAAGCCACCAGAAGTCCTATGCTGATGTGCGTCGGAGGAACTTAGAGTTTGATGTAGGTGACTGGGTATTCCTGAAGGTTTCACCAATGAAGGGCGTGATGAGATTTGGTAAGAAGGGCAAGCTTAACCCAAGGTTTATTGGGTCATATCGGATACTCTAGAGAATAGGTCAGGTGGCATACGAGCTAGATTTGCCTTCAGAATTGGAATTCGTTCATCCGGTCTTTCATGTGTCTATGATACGAAAGTGCATAGGGGATCTGTCCCGAGTTGTTCCAGTTGAGAATGTCCAAGTCACAAAGGAGTTAGCCTATGAAGAGGTTCCAGTAGCTATATTGGATCGACAGGTTCGTAGGTTGAGGACTAAGGATGTTGCCACTGTTAAAGTATTGTGGAGAAACAAGAATAAACAAGAAATGACTTGGAATCTGAGGACGACATGAAATCCATATATCCTACTTGTTCCAGGCTTAGTCCAGATTATGCAGTTAAGGTAAGTTATGGATTCAGTTGCTATTTCATGATTTGTGTTATATATATTATTCAGTTGACTCTAGTCTTATTATGAAATGGTTGTTATAGGGTCATATGAAGTGTTTGTATTGGACTTTTCTGCATTTCAGGGTTTTCAAATAGTCCATATTACAGGGGAGACTCTGCCAAAATTTTCCCACAATAATAGTTCTAAAAGGGATAAACCCCTGTGAACCAAGTAGACATTCGAGGAAGAATGTTCCTAAGGGGGGGAGGATGATACACCTCGTAAAATTTAACGAATAGTAGGCGTACGCGTGAATTTGAAATAGTTAAAGAGAGTACGACGCGTGTGAAGAAGCCTCAAAAGTCAGTTCGAGCGAGGCTAGGCCGCACAGGGCCAGCACGACGCACCAGCCAGCAGAGCACCAGCCAGCGCGACGCGCCAGTAGTTTGGCGCGATGCCAGGCGCGGCGCAACACCAAGGTTGCTGCTATGGCCGGGGCGAGGCGCCCCCTTGGTGCCTTTCCCTCTTATATAAAGCCCATCTTTGATATTTTTAAGTTCATTTCTCAATCAACCCACGGCCAGCTTGAGAGAAAACGAAGAGAATCAATAAATTTTCACCCTATTATGCTATGAAACTCCGCCCGAATTCAAATTAACTTCGGGTATTGAAGTTTAAGGCTGCAAGGAGCATCGCTATGGAGTTATTTTCACAAAATTCACCTGGCGAATTATCGTCCCGTCGAGCCAAAGTTGCGCCAAACTAATTTCTATACGATCACAAGCTTCAAGTAAGCATTTCTCCCTTCTAGACTTTTGAGAAATAACGAGTTTTCGATCGTGTTCCGTTAAGTCAAAATATAGTTAATATTTATATATAAAGTTTTCCTTTTTACCAAATTAAGTATTAAAACCAGCCCTATTCTCCCAATAACATGCTTTCAGTTGGGAAGAGCTGTTAAATACGAATTGCAACTCGTCAGCTAATCAGAAAGCAGTGATTGAGGTATGTTAAGGCAGTTTCCTTTGGCAAGTTAGTTTCTATAGCATTATAATTCAGTTTAAATCTCGGTAAGACAATCAGATGTACATTAATCACAAATAGTCGTTATTAGCTTAGACCAGTATTTTATGTTAGTTGGGACTTGATTTTCCTACATATCCCTCTATGACCAACTCCAGGGTTATTAACTGTGTCCACACCCACTAGGGGCGAGATGATGTCACTCCAGAAAGAGCGGTATGCTATCCGCGAAGGACGAAGATAGGGTCCCAAGTCCTCATACAGTCCATTCCATGGCTGGACCATTATATATACGTCGTATCGGCACCACACCCCCGACAAGCCTGGTGCTTGGGGTGCAGATATCAGAAGTCCACTGGACTCAGACACAGCTACAATTAGGGGTCGAGCGGGCTCAGTTGCAGATTCAGGGGACTGGTAGGACGGCTATAGTTACCAGTCGACCCATTATGACCTTGTTAGGGGCATATAGATTAAAGTGTACTCACCAGGGCTTATGGGGGCCCCGAGTGGGTTGTTCTGTGCTGGTTGTACCTTCCAGCTTATGGGGGTCGGGTAAGGTTCTTGTTTGCTTTAGTTGTTGATAGACTAGATAATAGAGAATCCAGCTACTCAGGTATGACTCCTATCCCTTTTCTTTCAATCATTTTCCATTCTATCTTTTATATTCAGTTATTCACTTTATTGCCTTACATACTCGGTACATGTTGTATTGACGCCCTTTTGGGGCACTGCATTACTTGCCTGCAGGTACTGATAGACGAGGAGCAGGTCCCTCTTAGCCTCCAACCAGGATTAGCAGAAGAGTCGACTCCTTTCTTCCGGAGCTTGTAGATAAAAGGTTGTTCTTTTGATTGTACAATTTGTGGGTTTGTGGATAGGTCGGGGCCCTGTCTCGACCATCATATTACTCCTAGAGGCTTGCAGATTGTTTCTATTTTCCTGTGGTTAGCTGTTGTTGGCCATGTGGGGCCCGTATGTGTTTTATCTCCTATGTTGTCCGCGTGGGGTCTTGTTTAGCTGATAGTTAGCGGGTTGGTCGGCTATAGCTTAGTTTAGCACCGAATTTAAGTTTCAATCATAACTAGACATCATGGTGGCCTTGTCAGCCCATATAAGACTCCTTGTTTCTATGTGTTTCTGGTTAGTTATTTTCTTGTGACAGGTGGCTATAAGGTCTTGTCGGCCAAGGGCTGTGTTTATAGCCGAGATATAACCCGTTATTTTCTTGATTTCAGACTTAGTATTAGTCCTGCACCAGGAGTGCTTAGCCTCAGTCAGCTCAGTTAGATCCAGTAGGGCACCAGGTATCATTCATGCCTCCCAAGGTGGGGCATGACAAGTAACTACCCAAAATTCACCAGTTTCACATTTAGAAAGATTTACAGTACTTTCTATTCCTTCCCTAGCTTGTTCCAATGATTAAGGCCCTTAACCATCTCGTAACGACATTCGGGTCGTTACAAACATGGAGATGGCCTAACCGTGTTGTATGATATGTAAAAGGTTAGTGTTTTTTCTCATCTTTATCTATTAACTATTTTAAAAGTTTTCATTCCCTCCTTTTTAATCTTCTGGTAGTCTATGCACTTGACTTGCTAAAATAATGACTGGTTATTTTTTTGTTTCTGTCTAACAGGGGCTTGTCCCAGCTATTAAAAAGTTGTTACCTAATTGTGAACAAAGAATGTATGCAAGAGATATATGGTCTAATTGGTCCCACTGGAGAAGGGAGGAAAGAAGAAAAATTTGGAGGTGTTTTAAGGCAAGCTTTCCTGTAAAGCTTAGAGATGAATTTGCAGCACAAGGAAAATTGAGAAAAAAAATATGAGAGTCCTTATTCTCCTATAATAAGGAGCACTGGTGTAAAGCTTATTTCAAATTTGAATCCAAGTGTGATGTAGTAGCAAATAATATGTGTGAGACATTTAATTCTTGAATTGTAGGTCCAAGACATAAATTTTTTTTAGGTATGCTTGAAGAGATAGGCACAAGATACTAAGTAGAAATGTTGATATGAGAAAGTATTCTAATACTTGAATTTCAGACATAGCACCAATGGCCAGGGTAATACTGGAGGAACACAAGGAATTAGCTAGGAGATGTGAAGTCATATTTAATGGGGATATTGGATATGGAATTCATGATGGTGAGTATAGGCATGTTGTTAATTTGTTAAATAGGTATTTATTCTTGTAGACTTTGGATACTAAAGTGAATTCTATGTGCACATGCTATTTGTGCATTGTATCACAATGGAGAAGAATCAAAAGACTTTGTGGAATATTGGTATAGAAAAGAAACCTTCTTGAAAGCTTATAACTATTGCATTCAACCAATACCCAATATGAAAATGTAGTCTGAGAGGAATTAACCCTATAATTGATCCACCAGAAGTGAAACCGATGTCAGACAGACCAAAGAGATACCGAAGAAAAGAAAAGACTGAATCAAGAAAAAAATATGATAAAACTACCAAGCTCGGATTAAAGATGACATGCTCAACTTGCAAACAAACAGGTCACAATAAGAGGGGATGCACAACAAAGGTACTGCTCAACTGCCTATTCTTTATTTTCTTAACATTATTTATTTACACTTTAATATTTTTTCCTTTTTTGATGTATGTAAAGAATCAAAGTGGTGTTTCAAGAGATATGGGACAATTTTTCACTAGTTCTGTACAACATAATGATACACAAGTAAGTACAACTATTCCTATTGTTTCTATGACCAGTAATCCATCTTCCATTTGTAAAGATACATCAAGCGCTGAAAAAAGTCAAGTCAAATCAGTTGTATCTATGCTTGGGAGAGGGAGAGGGAGAGGGAGAGATGGTAGAATTCCTACTAGTTCTTCAGGACTTAAAGTTGGGGATGGTAGAGCAAGAAGTACTGGTGCTAATTCTAGTGCCACAACTGCTTTTACTATTGCTCCAACTGCATCACAATACAATGTTGATGCTACAAGATCAAATGTGCAGGAATATGGTGTTTACAATGACATACGTACTGGAACATCGATCTTCAATGTATGTAAATTTTGAATTTTTTGAATACTATAATATATATATTATTTTTTGGGATGATGATTTTAATTTCAATTTGCTTAAACAATGCGATAAGGAATGCCTAGTGAAAGAGTTTTAACACCCAGGCTTTTGAAAAAGGCAACTGATATCAATATTAATTTTGGATTTCGATCTCATGGTCTCAAATGGAAAGGCAAGAAAGCTATCATCAATTCCTAGCTTCAACATCACAGAAATATGGTTGCAGGTGCCAAAAGAGAATTGAAAAATAGTGCTTCAACAGCTAATTGAGTGATCCAGTGAAGATACAATTGTTTTTCCATATTTAAGAATCACTCTAGGACGACTTATGTAAATTAAATGCTTTAGCATGATATGTTTTGCTTATGCTATACTCTTTTGCTTAATTGTAGCAAGTACTGCAGAATTTGAATCTTCATTATATATTTTGTAGCTCTTTTTTAAGCTTTTACTATGATCTATATCTACTTGAGCATGAGTAATTTCGAATTCTTTCATATATATTTGATTGATACATTGATTCACAATATGAATGTACTAAATAGAAATTGCATACAAAATACATAATTTTCATTCAAACTGCAGAACTAAATTCAAAACTGTATAACTACATGATAAATCATCATACTAAGACAAGAACACCTAAAATGAATAGACACTTCTTTAGATTTCTTATTTTGCGTTTTTTCGATTCATACTCTTTGACTCGATTTAGTAAGCTCCAGAAAACTCTTAGCTTGATCAGGCATTTGCTCAGCATACCACATAAAATACTTACATCCAGCCTAGTCACGAAGTCATAAAGAATTTGTTTCCATTAATAAAGCAAAAGAAAAATCTGAAATCAAATTAAAGAAAACAAAGAAATATAAAGGCAGTACTTACTCGTCCATTTTCACAACCATAAAATTTTCTAACAGGATTATTTTGAGTTCTAGAAGTCTGCAATTTCCACAATGACAGAAAATATCCCTATTACCTAGTCTTATCTTCAATATATTTATAGAAAAAAGAGGTAAATTAGAGTTCTTACCTCTAACATGTGAGAGAGAGGGATTGAAGAAAGCACCAGAAATGTCTCCAATGGAGTTGTTAGCTATGAAGAAGAACAAAACTAGGGTTTTTTCTTTTAAACATTAGGGGATTAAAGAGGCATATAAAGAGCGGAACTTAACCTTTTTTTTTTAATTACCGTTATTTGCTTATTATTTGCTAAGTCAATGATTTTTTAAAGGCTCACGCGCCTATTCCTACATAGAGAACATGCGAATTGCCAGGATGGATAATTGTGTTTAAAAAGTACACTTTAGGCGAGTTTAAATGTCTATCTCATCACTTCGAAAGTTCATATGCCTGTCTTATAAAAACATGTAAAATTTAAGAGGCTATCCCGCTATTAAGCCCTTTTAAAAGTATTTTTGAACTTAAATGGAGAGGACATGGTCCTTTTTTGTGTTATATACCAAGAAAAAATCTAGTGAATGTATAGAAAGGTAAAGCAACAATGCAATTAAATAAGTTAATCACTTGAAGAAATAATAATATCACAACATATATGTCTTACAATAGATGTCAGTCGTAGAGCTATTCATATTCAACAAAAATAATGTCACCAACATATATGTCTTGCAATAGTGTGAGTCTAAAAGCTATCCCCGCTCTTCACAATTAAAGAAAATAAATTCAGCAGATTGAACATCGTTACAAATTACAATCATTAAACACCACAATTAACTAATAAAAGGAAAAACAAACACCTAAGAATAGCTGATCTACAGGTTCTCGTAAAGTACTTTTGTTTTCTAATACAACACAGCATAGATAATTAATGTTAGTATAAATAAATTGTCAGCTTAATATTTTTTTAAAAATAGTATAATTAACCTATCGTAAACACTTCATTTTTAACCGAATCTAAGATTTCACATTATTTTAATCTTTAAATATCTTTTTTTAGATCTAAAGTAAATATTTTAATTTTTATATTATTTTTAGTAAGTTTTACTTTTAACAAAAAATAGTCACATTGTAGGATAAGTTTTGTTTTTATTTTCTTTCAAAGGAAAAAAAAAATTATATAGATATAAAAATATTTTTTTAGTTTAAATTTGAATAATAATTTTAGCATTTTCTTAATTTATACATACACACACATATATATATTTGTTTGCTAGTTAAAAATAATTAAATATTTTTATCATTATATTTTATTTATATCTCCAAATGACTAAAAGAAACAAAAACTAAAAAAAATCAACCTAAACTATTCATAAATCCACACACATCTACTACTACTCATAAACCCATACACATAAAAATACATAACACACAACACACACGAGAAAAAAAAAAGCAAAGAAGAAGAAAGAGAGACAGACGGAGAAGATGAAAAAAAGAGAGAGAGAGAGAAAGACGGACAGAAAGGGAGAAGAAAGAAAAAGAAAAGAAAGGAAGAAGGAAAGAAAGAGAAAAGAAGGAAAGGAAAAGAAAAAGAAAAAACAAGAAGAAGAGCAGACATGAGAAAGAAAAATAGAAAGTTCTCATCCTCGATACTGAGATATACCATAAGAGCAATAAGTTGATTCGAAAGCTCGCTAGTAATCCCTTGGCCAGAGAAAATTGAACGAAATTGTTCGAGGCTAGTTTCGTGGCTTAAATTGATATCGAAATATTTTATATTAAGGTTCATTTTTTATTTTTATTGTCTTAATTATGACATGAAGAAATACAATTTTTAAGTTCTCTCTCTGCTAATGCTTGTTTCATTATAATGTGATTGAATTTTTATTTTAATTTTTTTAATTTTATTTCTTTTATTTTGAAGTTGTCACTGATCTTAATAATAATTATAGACTATTAATTTACTATTAGTAGAGACTAATTGATAATTAAACGGAGTAGCAAGATATAAGAAAACTAACATGTTATGACCAATCAAAATAGTTGAAAAATTGAAAAATGAAGACTTCAAGTTTAAAATATTTTATTATTTTTATTTATTTTATTTTATTTGTTCGATTTGTTAGGAGCATCTTTAAGTCGATAATAAGAATAGAAAATTTTAAGACACACAAAATGTTAGATAAATTTTAGATTTTTCACATATTCGTAAACTAAGGTCGTGTTTACGCGTATTTGATAAAGACATGTAAATAGAATGACAAGATCATAGTTACACGTATTGACCTAAGTTTTTTTGTTAAAATAATAATCTTTGGTTAATCAAGACGAGTAGATTCAAATTTTAGGTGTGATATGACAGTCAGGGTCATAATTACGCATCCTGATCAATGTATGTCGAATTTGAGGTTGCAACTTTGCGTCTCAATTAAGACTAAATAAAGTTCAACAATATTAAAATGAAATCATAGGCATAATAGATATATACAACATTTAATAATTATTTTTAGCCGAGTATAAGTCAATAAAGCGACCGTGCTAAAACAACAAGACTTGTGGGATGCCTAACACCTTCCCCTCGGGGAATAGAATTTCTTATCTAAATTTTTAGTTTGCAGACCAATAACTTTTGAGTCAAACTTTTCTTTTGGTTAGGGATTCAATAAGGTGATTTGGAACATCAAAGAATGAGGGTAGGTAAAAAGAATGGGGTGTGACAGATGGCGACTCCGTTAGAGATAGCCAGAATTTGAGCTTTGTTATATTGCCTTGTCATTAAATATTTTGTATATGTTGGTCTAGTGTGCCACATGCCCGCTTATTTACACTTTGATATTGTTGAACTGTGATATAACTGTCTTCTCTCGTGCACCCTTCAGAGTCTTCAATAATATACTTTGCACACAATCACGGGAATTGCTACTGGGTATCTCACTTCTATTGAGATAAAGCAAGTGGGGCTCTAGTTCCTGGTGAAGGATTTGTATTCACACATGATTAGGATGGGGAGGATCCACAACAAAGCCGAAAAGCGCTGCTACTGGTACGTTTACCCTCCCTGACTCGAGTTGTCCGCTTGTTTTACAGCCAGTCTAGATATCTTTTTTCCATCAGGATCAACCCTAGTAGAACTTGAAACACAGACGTACTATCCCTAATAGACTACACTTTATTTGCATCATCTGCATTTAATTTAGCAATGCTCGGCATAGGGGTCGGGCTCTTCTAGGACAGGTACCCAATATTTTATGGACCAACATATGCATCTCATATGTTATTTGTAACATTCTATTTGGAATAACTTGTTGTTGATCGACTTTTAGGATAATTAATAAATTAAAGAGAGATTCACTCTTTTATTTATTTTATATACCCCTTTTCGCTAAACAACTCGAAAGATTTCAAACTTTTTTCCTTTCACAAAAGTGTTCCTTCATAAAATCGAATTTTTCAAAATACTTATATTTTAAAAAAAAAGTTTTTAATTTTTTTTTAAAGAAGAAGTTTTTTCCTTATTTAAAAAAAAACAAAAAAGCGGATAATTTATTGCTTATTAAAAAGTTCAAAAATAAAATTTTATTTACTCTACTTCTAATTTACACAAACTACACGTCACATAATTCTCACCTTAATGAGATACGTAGGCAATCCTCTTCAGGTTTGGTGATCTTATTTAAAAAATTCATTTTTAAAAAGGATTTCTTTTCCTTATTCAAAAAAAAATTATTACTTATTCAAAATTCGACAAAAAAAAGGTTTGTTTATTTACTTTACTTCTGATATGGACGAACAACGCGTCACTTGATTCTCACCTTAATGGGATACGTAGACAACCCTTTTCGGATTCGGTGATCCTTATTAATACAATTCAAAGAAAATTTCATAATAAAAAAAAAATTCATATTCGAAATCTAAAAAAATAGTGTGCATATTTCAAGCTTCACGAACTACGCGTCACCTGATTCTCACCTTAGGGGTGTGTACCGATTGGTTCGGTTCGATTTTGAAGGTTATCGGTTATCAGTTTTTAGACATGCTAAACCATTAAAGAACCGTTAAGATATAGGTTAATCAGTTGTTTATCGTTATTGGTTCAGTTATCGGGTTAACCATTAAGATCTCACACAAAAATTTCCGTAAGCCATAAGTATGTTTAGTTAGAAAAAAATGGGTGCAATGAAAAAGAGCATATAGAATTAGCGTAACTAAAGCAATCAATTTTAATTTAGATTTGAATAACATTACATTCACTTGTCATTGACACCCAATTCATCTTCTTGCTAGAATACTTTATATATTGAAGGGTAAAATTATAATTAATAAATTGTTATCGAGTAGTCAAACCAATAACCAAATCAAAAACCCAATAACTTGGGATAGTAAATGATAATCGAACCGTTAAATCAATAACCTAAATTATTAATCCAATAACCTAATTATCGATTCGGTTTATTGATTTAACCATTAATTTACACTTTCCTATCTCACCTTAATGAGATACATATGCAACCCTCTTCGAGTTCGGTGATCTTATTAAAAAAAATCATTTAAAAGAAGAATTTTTTTCCTTATTCAAAAAACCAAAATAACAGTTTTATTACTTATTCAAAATCCAACCAAAAAAATTGTTTATTTACTTTACTTCTGATATAGACGGACTACGTGCCACCTGATTCTCACCTTAATGAGATACATAGGCAACCCTTTTCGGGTTTGATGATCCTTATTAATATAATTCAAAAAAAATTCATAATAAAATTTCTTTAAAAAACATTCTTTCGTATTTGAAAATCCAAAAATAGGTGTGCTTATTTCAAGTTTCACAAACTACGCGTCACCTGATTCTCTCATTAATGAGATACGTAGACAATCCTCCTTGGGTTCGGTGATCCTCATTCATACAATTAAAAAAAAATTCATAACCAAAAAATTCAAAAAAAAAAAAGTTTTTCTTCCTTATTCGAAAATCCAAAAAAGGTGATTTATTTCAAGATTAATGAACCACACACACCTGATTCTCACCTCGATAAGATACGCAGTTATCCCTCCCCGAGTTCGGTGATCATTATTAAAAAATTCACAAAAAATAAATTTTTTATTCCTTATTTAAGAATCTAAAAAAAAAATTATAGCTCATTCAAAAGACCAAAAAGAAAAAAAGAATCTATTTACTTTACTTATTATCCTCAATATATAAAAAAAAGGTTTTGATTATTTAGTTAAAAATTCAAAAAAAAAAAGAGTTTTTTTATTTGATTTCTCAATTTTGTGAGCTACGCACACCTGATTCTCACCTTAATGAGATACGTACGCATGCCTCTTCGGGTTCGGTGATCCTTATTAAAAGAAATACATATAAAAAAGGATTTTTTTCATGTTCAGAATCCAATATAATAAAAAAAGTTTTGATTATTTAGTTAAAAACTAAAAAAAAAAGTTTTTTTTATTTCATGTCTCAATCTTGTGAACTATGCATACCTGATTCTCACCTCGATGAGATACGTAGGCAGCTCTCCTCAGATTTGGTGATTCTTGTTCAAGAAAATAAAATAAATATTTTATCTTTAATCAAAAAGTTAAAAAAAATTCATTATCCGAAAATCCAAAAAAAAAAAAAGTTTGCTAATTCATATTTCAGGCTTTCTAAACCATATTTGACCTAATTCTTATATCAACAAGATATGTAGGCAACCCTTTGTTTGGGTTCAGTCCCATCTTAAGAAAAAATATATAAGTTCTTGACTTGTTGGTACCAATATATTTAGAAGTATGCATGGGAAAGGAATAAGAGTTAAATGAACTGGCATGATAGAGAGAACCAACTTTGTTGTGAACCATAAATTCTGTTGGTACCTCTTACTTTTACTTTAGTGATATTTGAGAAATTTTCTAGCCTAAATTCAAGATTAAAATAAATTTGGCCTCATGGTTTTCATGCGCATTGTGTGGTGAGATTTAGATTGAAAATTCAATGGAATTTCTTTGTTGATCTAGAACTTAACCTGAATGTTTGTTGAGGCGAAATTTTGAGCAATATTTGATTTGGAAAAGTATTGTAAACTTTCTTTGATCTGATTGTGCCTTTCAAACTTACCAAATGACATATGATCCTTAGTGTTCCCTTAGAGCCTAATAATTTTTTTATTTGGATAATCGTGTTTTTGCCTATATCCTTTGAGTGCATAAATGTACTACCCTTCTTTTGGTTCCACCTCCCTAAATGTACTGGCAAAGATCTAAAGTTGAGTAAAAAAGAAAAAGTCAGAAAATGGGAAAAAAGTATTATGAAGAAAAAATAGAAAAGGCTACGAGAAAAATTTCAACAAAGAGAGGAAGAAAATAAAAAAAAATGAGAAGAAACGAGAAATCAACTGAAAATAAAACACGAAAATTAAAATATTGAGAGCATAATGTCATGCTTAAGGAGGGAATAGTCATTCTATCCCAAATGAATATCCTACCCATCCCTAAGCCTACATTATCAGCCATTAACAAGTCCTATTTGATTCCATTTCGAGTGTTCTAAAATTAGTGGATACCTACATAAGGGTCAAGCAAATGGTAATCTAAATTACATGCATTGAACATCTTTTTGAGTGTGAGTGGATTCTAGAATGTCCTATGATCTAAATGTTTCTATTGTATGTGAATTAGGACTTTATTTCTGGCGAGGGCACTTGAAACATGAGGATAGGAATCATTTTAAACCTTTGATTGAGGCAAGAAGAACATATCTTGTCAATACTTAAATATGTTTTGAGGTACCATTTGAAACTATAGAAATTACATCTAAAGTTGACTCCGAATTTTCCGAAAGAAACCTAATTGTTGGTACCAATTGAAGTCAAGACATGCTCAACCAATAATGGTTCCCCCCCCCCCCCCCTTTCATTTTTTGAGCATTCTTTATAAAAGATAATTCAAAAAGGAAAAAAAAAACTTCATATTTTATGAAGTACGTTTGACCTGATTCTTGCTATGGTATGATACATAGGTAGTCCTACTATAGGGCTTGGTCTCATAAAAACAAAAATCATTATTCCTAAATTAAAACTGGGGCATTTTGATTTTTTTCCAGAAGTTTCATTTTTAAAAAAAAAATTTCAAAAGAGTTTCAAAATTCCTCTTTCTAAAAAATCGAGGACTATTTTCTTCTTTTTGGCTTCATAGGATTCCATATCCCCTAGTTGCATTAAAAAAAAATAATTAAAAAAACTATATTCTTGTAATGGCTTCACAGAGTATGATATCCCCCGGTTATATTTTAGGGAACGAAAATCCCTATTCACTTTTTCTTGACTTCATAGGGTACGACATCCCCTGGTTGCATTTAGGGAATACAAATTTTTATTTTTCTTTTTTTATGGCTTCACAGGGTACGACATTCCCTGGTAGAATTTTAGGAAATAAAAACTCATATTTCATGGCTTCACAGGGTACGATATTTCTTGATTGCATTTTAGAAAAAAATATCCATATCTTCTTTTCATGGCTTCACAAGGTTCGGTATTTCCTAGTTGTATTTTAGGTAATAAAAACCTCTATTTTCTTTTTCATTGATTCATAGAGTACGATATTTTCTGATTGCATTTTAGGGAACAAAAACCCCTATCTTCTTTTCTTGGATTCACAGGATACGACATCCCCTGGTTGCATTTTTAGGGAATAAGAACACCTATTTTCTTTTTCATGGCTTCACAGGGTATGACATCCCCTATTGCATTTTAGGGAACAAAAATTTATATTCTCTTTTTCATGGCTTCAAAGGGTACGACATCCTCTGGTTGCATTTTAGCGCACCAAAACTCGTATTCTCTTTTTTCATATCTAGTTTAAATTATTTTCATTTTCTTCTATTCTATTAGCGAAGTTAATTTATAATTTTAATACTAACTCACAAAATTTTTCTAGTGCAAACTAGGTTAAAGATTTTTTGTTCAGTTTTTTTGTCATTGATGACTTGCAGGTTTATTCAAAAACCTTAGATTCAATGTGCAAGAATATACAATCTCAAAGATAGCTAGAGTTAGTTTTGATACAACGTATACAGTGGCCAAGCATCTCAAGATTCATCTTTTCAGCTGAAGTCTAATAAAAAAAATAAGCATCCAAGAATATTCAACAAATTGTCATTTAGGAGAGTGACAATGATTCAATCCAAGTAGCAAGTTCAAGTCTCAAATCCTAATTTCAAGATCAAAATTTTGAGATCAAGGTACTCACCGGAAGAAGATGTGGTGATAAATGAAGATCCAAAACGAAGACTTGAAAGAAGAGAGCCAAAGATAAGTAGAGTAGGTAGGATCTTGTATTTTTTTATTTTTGATGTAATAACAGGAACCGCAGACTGGAACCTCGATCGGATCTCACTCGACTCTTCAACTCATCCTAATTTCATCCATCCATTCACTTGAACTACACGTGATCTGATTCTCTTATTACCCATATGTAGGCTGCCCAAAGCCAGGACTCAGTCTCACCACTTTAATTTTTATTTTTTTTTAAAAAAATTTCTTTTTTATTATTATCTTTTTATTTTTTGCAACTTCTTATATATGGTTCGGTCAATAAACAATCACGTTGTTTACTTCCTTACCTGAAAACTCTTCATGTTTTCAAGCAAAGAAGGGCATATTATAAACACCTAATTTTTAGCAAAACCTAAGGTTTTACACCATTTTAATCTTTAAATATTTCTTTTGAATCTAAAGTAAATATTTTAATTTTTGTATCATTTTTAGTAATTTTACTTTTAAAATAAAAAATTACAAAAAAAATAGTCTTATTTTAGGATAAGTTTTATTTTCATTTTCTTTGAAAGGAAAAGAAAATTTATATAAATATAGAAATATTTTCATTTAATTTAAATTTGAATAGTAATGTTAACATTTTCATATATATATATATATATATATATATATATATATATATATATATATGCTTGTTATTTTAAAATAATTAACTATTTTTATCATTATATTTTATTTATATCTCTAAATAACCAAAAAAAAAAAAAATAGAAAAACTTAATCAAACTATCCGTAAACTCCACTATTACACCACTTTTTCATTACTCCATACATCTATTACTACCCATAAATCCAAACACATCTGTTACTACACGACACACACGAGAGAAAAGAAAAAAAAAAGAAAAGAAAAAAAAAAGAAGAAGAAAGAGAGACAGATGCTAATTAACTTTTTAAAATCTTTATTTTGCGCTTACATTATCAACTTTTTTCTTTTTTTTTTACTTCTAAAATCATAATATATTTTCTTAATTTACGTAATAATTTTTTAATTAAAAATATAAATATTAACTTTTAGAACAAAATAAAATAAAAAATACTAATTGAATATATAAGTTAATGATGTTCTATAATGAAGTAGAATTAGCAGAATAAAAAATAATTTTATTAATAATAATCAAAACTCGAATATTTATTTATACAAGAGAAAATAAAAGGTAATAATAATTTTATAAATATATTTCAATGCATGAGATAAAAAAAGTTAATAAAATAAAGAAAAATCTAAAAATTATTTATTTATACTGTAAATTAATTTTAAATTATAATTTATGAAATATTCTATTAATAAAAATCAAATTTTATTTATTTATATAGACAATAGAGGATAAGAAAGAGGAGAAACATAAATACATACACATGCAAGCACATACTTATATACATTTAATGCATATGATATCTTAATAATAATAATAATAATAATAATAATAATAATAATAATAATAATAATAATAAATAGCATTAGATTTTGTGACAAATTCATAGAATTATTGTTCTACTTATAATGTTAGTGAATTTAAATAAGAAACTATAAATATCTAGGTTAAAAAATAAATATAATATATAATATAAAAATGTATTACATAAATGGAGGATTTAAAATAACAAGGATAAAACAGAGATTTTAAAAATCAATTAGCATAAAAGGGGGAGAATGTCTATTGTTTAAAGTTGAAGGAGGAGTTTGATTTTTAAAACAAAGTTAATGTGGTTGAATTTTTATTTTATTTCTTTTATTTTGATGTTGTCACTGATCTTGATAATAACTATGGACTATTTATTTACTATTAGTAGAGATTGATTTATAATTAAACGGAGTAGCAAGATATAAGAAAGCTAACATGGTATGGACAATCAAAATAGTTGAAAATTGAAAAATGAAGACTTCAAATTTACAATGTTTTATTATTATTATATATTTTATTTTATTTATTCGAGTTGTTAGGAGTATTTTTAAGTTGATAGTAAGAATAAACAAATTTAAGAAACACAAAACATTAGATAAATTTTAGGTTTGTTCTATATTCGTAAATTAAGGTTGTGTTTATGCGTCTTAAATAAAAACATGTAAATAAAATGACAAGATCGTAGTTATACCTCTTGATCTAAGTTTTTCTTTAATTAAAATAATAATCATTGATATAATCAAGACAAATAGAATTAAATTTTAGATATGATATGATAACCAGAATCACAATTATGCGTCTTGATCAGTGTATATCGTATTTGAGGTAACAGTCCAACCCCACGTTTCCTTGGCCAATCAAGCAAGTTTTCAAAAAACTAATGGGCTTCTTTAGATCAATATCATAGTTCATCTAATGTGTATGATTTTTGTTTCCCTTGTATTTATTTCCTCTATTCAACTGTCTCGTCTTTTACTGTTTAAAGAAAAATATATCAAACCCTGGTGCAAGATTACACGAGAACTAGTTTATTGCTTTGAACACTTCAGAAGAAAATAGATAATTTTATTTTCTCAATTTCAAGTAGTCTCGCTCACAATCCCAAAAAAATAAGTGTTCATACTTTTATTCCGTAAATTTATTTGTTCATAGTTTTAGCGGTGGCAAATTGACGGGTTGAATTAAATTTAATCGGATTGAAAATAGATCAATATAAAATAGGTAATATTTCAACTTGCCCATAATTCATATGGGTAAAAACCGATTGGGTAACAAATAAGTTGGATAAAAAATATGTTTTCCCATATTTTCATGAGCAAATAATACTCTACTTTAGAATTCAATATCCGAAAAATACTTTAATTTTTTTAAAGTGAGAAATATTGAAAACACTTTATTTTAGTTCTATTGCATCGCGAAAGTCAAAAAGTTTTTCTATAACTTTCCAATATAAGAAAAAATATGTAATAACAAGTGAAAAAAATATTAACATTGGATTTCAAAGTAAAGAAATTTTTCAATTTAGGAGTAAAACGTGCTTAATGCACTTTAAGAAATATCAATTTTAATACATGATTTAAAATATTTGTAAATCACTTAGAAGGGTATGTTTGATATGAAGAAAAATACTTTTGAAAAATATTTTTCAATTTTCTCATGTTTAGTTAATTTAAATGTTTTGAATTTTTAATTTTGCAAATTGACTTATTTTTCTCGAATTTAAGAAAAATGACTTCCTGCATAAAGTTATCTAAATTTTTTACAAAGTCCCGACTCCCAACTCGGGATATCGACCCCTATCCCGACACCCGATCCAGAGCTAAATATTTTACAAACTCCCAACTCCCAAGTCTTGATATCGACTCCTACCCCGACATCCGACCTAGGACCCAAGTCCCAGGCTCGACTTGGGACCCGATTCCCAACCCTGATCTCGACTCCCGACCTCTACGACGACCCCGATCCAAGACCCAAGTCTCGTCCTTAATGTGAGACCCGACTCCCAACCTTGATCTCGACTTCCGACCTCAACCTCGAGCTCGAACCCTGACCTCGACCCTGACCCCCGACCATGATTTTTGATTCCAAATTTCGGATCAATCCAAGGCCCTACTCTTGACCCCAATCCGAGACCCAATTCTTAACATCGATATGAGATTCAAGACCCGACTTTCGATCCCAGCCCTAATACAAAACTTGACAGTTATATATTTATTATTCTTGCAATTGGTATTTAACTATGCAACAAAAAGAAGATACTTTTTTGAAAAACGCTAATAATACTTATAATATTTAGAGAAAAAGAAGTTTCAAATAATCAACTATAAAGAGAAAAAACATAAAAGGAAGGAAAGTTATAGCATTTTTGTGATATCATAAATTTTGAGTGAATAAAAGTTGAAAGCTTAACTAATTAAGCTAACCCATATTTTACCCATGAATACCCATATTTTTATGGGTTCAATATGAGCTTAAACGCAAATTTTGTTCATCTAAAAAATCACTCATCCAACCAACTAAAATATGAGCGGGTTGAGCGGATTATCAAAATATAGACTTACTTTGCCGATATTAGTTCATACGAACCAAACAATTAAAAGGAAATATTTCCATTACCTAATCCTTCTTCCCCTCAAAGCTCCTTTTTAACATCTAATCTTTTAGGGACGAATATATGTAGCTCTCCTATTTACTACTGCGATGAAAAATCAAATTATCACTATATTTATTCCTTTTTCTACTTCTTCTTCCAAGTGCAGGATAACCCCAAGGGGTTGTGGGTTTTATTCTACCAATTGGGGCTCTCCCTTCACCACCCCCATGGGGATGGTCTACAGGGTTCATAACTACTCCTCTTACTACAGGACGCTTACCTAGCCAACGCTTAAATCCGACTCTACCCAAACTTTTCTGGTTCACCCCAACATTCCCCACTTGTCCAGTTTTGGATATCAAACGGACCTCCAATTTGAGATGTCACAACACCCGAATATAACGAATAAAATTTAATATACATATTAATATTTTATACAAAAATCAATACACACACACACACACATGAAGGAGAACATCGGCATGCCTCTAAGAGCTCTATTCATATTTTTTTTTTCTTGTTTTTTTGAGTATTTTTTCATTTAAAATTATCTTTTTAATTTTAATTTAATTGTTGTTGTCATTTAATGTTATCATAATGTATAGAGAATGTTAAATATATTACATTTAACATAATTAAAAAAAATTATAATTAAGAGATTTAAAGGAATAATTTTTAATTTTTTTTTAATATAATACATTTAAATCGATATATAATCTATATCTATATATAATACAAAGTTAGACATTAGAAAAGTGATGTGGCACCTCTCTTTGGACAAGGATTCTATTGATCTTTTTTTCTCATTTTTTCTTTTGATAATTTTTTTCACATTTTTATTTACTTATTATTATACAAAAATAAATGTATCAATTACTACTCATTCTATTTATTTTTATTTTATTGTAAAAAATTAATGTCTCAAAATTTACTACTCTGCTTATTTTATTTTTTATTGTAATATTAAAAGGCTAAATATTTACTACTACAACCTTTCATTTCCTTTATAAAAAATAAAAATATGTTAAAATGATGTGTGTGTGTGTGTGTGTGTGTGTGTATCATATTATTATATAAGTGGGAAACCCTTTAGTTGAAAAGTTGAATTACCAAAATGTGAATAAAATAATAAATGACCATTTTACCCTTTACTTAAACACTACTCCTATTAATAATTTTGTACAAAAAAGTAAATTTAATTTTTAATAATTGTATATATATAAGACCCAAAGTATAAAACTAAAGGACTAAAATAACCCTCATAAGTTAAATGACATTTTTGCCCTTCAATCAGATACCAATTCTATAACATCTTTGTGTAGAATTGTAAATAAACATCCCAAATTAATTCCTTTATCTATTTTTTCCCTTGATCCTCTCATTTATTACTTGAATTTTATATTCCTTTTAGTTTGAAGCAGGTGAAATTTGAGAAGACAATACTTAATGTATAATATAAAATCTAGAATATCTATAATTATGATATGATGTTTGAGTTTCTTTCAAATTTTTCGCTACAAATATGAAACTCCAATATCTTCATTTTTTTATAAACTTAATCATAATTATTGTTGAATTTAATGTATAATGCATATGGTACTAATCAGAATTGAACGTTACATCTATATATTATATAATTATGGTCTTATAACCAGTGACGTGTCATACTTCTATGATCAGGAAACTACATTTTTCTCAACTTTTTGATGATTTCCTATTTCTTAACTTTTAATTTTCTTGTTGACTACTTATGAGTATAAAAATCATTTCCCCCCCTAAATAATAGTAAATAAGTTTGCATTAAAACCCAATTAGAAGTTAGTTCATTTGTAATTATAATAGTTTTTAATGTGTATTAATCTCTAAATAATTATATGTTAATTAATTCTTGAGTCTCTTCATATTATATTTTTGGTGTTAATTCTTGTGCCTCTTCATATTACATCGGGATTCATCTTTTTTGATCTTTTTCTTCACTTTATATTTTTTAATTTTTGGTCCTGTGAATTTTTTTGCCATTTATTTTGTGTTAAAAACTTAAAAGTCCCTCTTTTAACTCACTTAATTATGATGAAAAACTTTTTTTAGAGCCTTTTTTCCTCCCTTGAAAATAATTATTAAACTCAATTAATTCATCACCTATAACTTAGATATAATTGCAGCATTGATAACACTAGAAATAACAGTCCTTTAAATATTATTCAAGTAACTATTGATTTTTTCCTCCTTTGTGTATTCTTCATTGCATTCACCGCCTTCTCTAGATCACTTTCTATTTATTTTCATCAAAATTTGTTTGAGCATGTATATAGTTATATATATAAATGTAATAAATAAATTTGTAAGTGAGAATATTTTTATTTTCTTTAATTTGCAGATAAGAAGGTACGCGCATAATGATGTTATAAGTCTTGGTCATGCTTAGAATTTGATGGATTGTTCTTTTGTTCAAATGAGTGCTACTCTCAACTACTCTTCTTTTATACCAATTAGTCTTTTGAATTACCTTAAATATAAAGTTTAATCTTATATCCCTCAATTATTAATTAGAGATTTTTAGATTAAGCTTTGAGAACAAAATCATCTTAAATTTGTTTTTTATAATCCAAAGTGAAATTACCCTGCATGAATTCGCAAACTCTATTAATCCCTCCAAATATAAGTACCAATACGGAATCGAAAATAAAATAAAATATAATCGCTATTTGATACCAATATTTGGGATAATGCTAGAAAGATGAGGGGCCGATGAATTGAAGAAAAATGTGAAGGTATAAATTATGAGAAGGTGATGAGTGGTTTGAAAGAGATAGAAGAAACTAATTTTTTTTAAAAAAAAAAAAAGAAGAAAGAAGAGAAACATAGAAAATAATTAGAAAAAAATGATAAAATTTTAAAAGAGAGGAAGATAATTAAGTTTTACCAAAAAGATCTTCTTGTACATTTTTAATGATGTAAAGTAGAGAAAAACATTCTTAAATTTTATTTTAAGAAGAATCTCAAAGTAAAACAAAAAAATTAGCGTAGTGATTGTGTTGTCACGGCTTCTTCTTCCTTAAGATTATACTTGGCTTTAAATTTGTAGTTTCAATTTTAATATTACAAGGACAGTTTCAATTTTAAATTTGTAGTTTCAATCAGAGTTTAAATATAAATTTGTGAAATACTTCTGAGTTGAAATTATATATTTTAACTTTAGATTCTCCTATTATAAGATAAATTTAAGATGTTTTCAATTGTTGCAAACTTATATTTTTGATCTTTCTTTTTTTTTTTTTAGAAAAAAAAATTTTATAAGTCTTTTGCGCCCTTAATTTCACTATTATCTGATTGTAAAATAAAATTTAAAATATTTTTAATTTTTATACACTTAAATTTTTAATTTTATTTTTAAATATTTTCATAAATTAAGTAAACTTCTTCGCGCGGAAAAATTTACTAGCACCCAAAGTCACAAGCTGACTGTGGGTTTCATGGTTAAGCTCTCGAATTTGTAGCAGTTGGTCTTCGAACCGAGACTCCATCAGAAACCAAATCCTTTTTGTTTTACAATTTATCTTTGTGGCCTATTTTATTCCTTTTCCTCCTTTTCTTTAGTTCTTTTTCTTAACATCTTTTATGTTCTTTTCTCTTTTAAAAAACCTATTTTATTATTTTATTCAAATTATGTATTTTTTTTAAATCTTTAAATTCTTATTTGAATATAATTTTAATTATTTTATTTTTTTATTCATCCAGTATTTTTTTTCTCAATTTTTAAAATTATTTAGGATGATGATATGAAGAAATATAATATTAGAATTCATTTATTTGCACTTAATGAAGGTCTAAATCTGAATAATTCAAACCTTAGGCTATTTAAGTGCATTTTTGTCATTAAGATTCAAGCATTTAATTGCTCTGAATAAATTTTAATCATTAATAACTTGAATAAAGTTTTAATATTAATAAGAGGTTATTTTATGTGAATAATTTCTATGATCACTCTATACCAACACAACACCTAAATACCTTTATCATCACAACCACCATCACTATTACCGTTGTCAACCACCAGTCGCCACCACCACCAATCACCTCTTTCATCATAACTACCAGCTACCAACCACTATTGTCAGTCATCCGCTTTCACATTTACCACCTCCATCTTTATAATTATATCCAATGTTAACCCCACTGCAGCCATCACCACCATTGTCATTATCACCTCGTCGTCACTGCCTCCTCCACTACCACTTTGGCCAATTTTTTCGACTATCTCCGCCATCACAACTAGTATCTTCGTCAACTACCAAAAATACATCATCAACCATCATATATTCTTTAGTCATAACTACCATTGCCGTCGTCATCTCTACCACCACTACGGCCACAATCTCTACTACCAACCACTTTCACCAGCACTATTAACATTGCCGCCAACTACCACCAACTACTAACATCAATCAACTTCACCATCACAATCACCACCACCATCACTACCAACCGCTACTATCACGTCAGTCCCTGCAACACCAACCATCTTCGCTATCACAACTATCACCAACACTATTACTAGAACCACCACCACTACAAACCATCTCCATTATTACTTAGCGAACATAAATGTTTCATTTTTTTTATCAAATAATAATTTTATTTTATTAACTTTATATTTTTATTCTAATGTTTAGTTACTTTTTAATTTGAACTATATATTTATCATGTTTACAAATAAATAATTTTTGGCACATTCAAATATTTAAAAACAAATGCTCTTAATCATTCACTGTTTAGACGAGAGATAATATCTTAATTAATTAGATGTGCATTCAGATTCAGATGTCTTAATATTAATAAAAACAAATTAGATGAGGCCTTAATCTGGATATATGTGGACTAATGGGGGGTGTATTTGCTAGTTGAGAATTTTGTCTTACTTTATGATTTTAACCACTTAATTAAATGGAGTTTGCATCGAGACTAGTTGAATTGGGGAAAACTTATTCAGTTTGATGATCACGTTTTTATTTATTCACAAAAATTCATAAATTAAACTAAATTAATTAATTCATAGTGGATCGAATTAAACTGAATTAGTTCAAAATGGATCAAGTCGACTGAATGAATACTTTAATTTAATCTTATTAACTAGTGGTAAGTCTACATTAAATATAACGCACTACTAAAAACATATCTTTTTTCAACAGAAAAACGATGGGAGGCTATCAATAAAGAGAGATTACCGCTACAAAATCAACGAATAGTTGTTTATCAAAAATTATCATCTCGAAACAAAAAATTGATGGACTCCCTTGAATTTTTTTGATAGACTTAATTAAATTAAATGTAAGACTGTATTAGAAAAAAAGTATTTGTGCATCTATACATAAAATCAGTAGACGAACGTCAGTCGATCTTAGTAAATAAATAAAGTTTTTCAATAGTCTGTTAGTTTCATTTAAAATTTTTTAAAAAAAATAATTGATTTTTAATAGTATCCATAGATTACCTTAATAGAATATAGATCAATATCGTACATCAGTTTATCTTTTAAAAAATTATATTTTTTTAATATTCATAATATCCCAACTCATCAAATTATGAATCTGCCTTGGAACCCTAGCCACCCTTCCTCACACCAAGCCCAATGCTCCAACTGATAGCTCTCATGCCAAAACAATCAGTATTAGGTAGACTCTGTTTCGAAGACTTTTATTCTCAATGATTAATAATAAAATTTTATTTTGTTTTAAACCCAAAAAAGGAAAGACGAAGAAGATAGTAAAATCTGATCAAATAGACAAATATTATCATCCCATTTGTGATTCTTCCGCAATTTTAGATAGATATCGATTTGAGAGTGCAGATTTTGATAGAGAATATTGGAAAAAAGTCCACTATTAGGGATTTACAAGCTTTCACATAGAAAAAATGGATAGAGAGAATAGGTACCTCTCGGACATAGATTATTAGGGACTGATTATCCTTTTAGCAACCAGATTCAAAGTCTTTGGTGACTCAGAAATTAAAAATGCAATTAGAGATCAGAAAAGAGTTTCATCCCTATAAGTGTACTTTTAGGAACCAGATTATAACACTATCCATAAATATTGGTTATTAATAAGCAGTTCTCTTGTAGAGTTAGGAAGCATATTCTAGAAATGATATTACGGATAAAATACTTTGATCAAACAAAAAAGGGCTATAAGCTAGAAGACTAGAAACTAGTATGACCACATTTTGATTTGATTTAAACTTGTAAGCACTTTGATATTTGTCAAACGCATAAATACGCCAAAAATGCTTACCAACTAATTTTGATCAATTTATAACCTTTAGCCAAAACACTATGAAAATATCATCAAATTAAGCATGAGATTCCGAATCTCTCTCAGCTAATATTGTTTATATATTGTTTGGTCAATATTGTTTTTTATAAGATCACCGTAGGTCTATATCACGCTACCACTTATACAAGGAGGCGTTTGGTATGAATATGAGTTACATAAAATATTATAATTTATGGATTAATTATGTATAGATTAGTTATACAAGAATTACTAATAGAGATTATTTTTTGTTGGATATTTGATTCATTGTACTAGAATTGGATATACCAGTTATCATTTTAAATATTTATTTACTTTTCAAACTAAAAAATAATGAGTTTATAGTTATACCCTTGAATGTTTAACCTTCATTGGTTTCTATGAAAAAGATAAAGATACTTTTATTCTTCTACTACTTTATCTGTATGTGGAAAAATCTAGGCCCTATTTAAAGCTAAATGACAATCTTGACTTGTAGAATTCTGATTAAGAAAGAGATCCTGGAGCGGATAAGAGATCAATGGAGACTGTGTAGACACTGGATATTGATAGGACCTGAAAATAGTAGTTTCTTGAAGATAAAGAAGGAAGTCCCTGGATCCTACTAGCGTTCATCTTGGTCCATCTAAATCCTCCATTTTCACCAAGGCACAAAGTATGACAATAACTAAGTCACTCATCAACCTCGAAACCTGCACCAACATGTGGCCACTTGATAACACTCAAGTGTAATCTAGAGAAGGTTTTAGATAGGATCTAGAATAGTCTTTCATGTGATTATCTAAGAGATTTTTCCCTATAAGTAAGACTTTCACGAGAGAAGAAGACATCTCATTTTCTCACATGTAAACAAGCTATTTTGATTCTAAATAAATAATCTCTCTTTTATTTGATCTTTAGATCTTAATATTAACAAGTAATCTTACTTTTAGTGTTTATTATTCTATTTGCTCTAATTACTAGTTTGTAGCCGAAAAAAATAATCGCGATCAGATCTAATTCACTTGCCTTCAACCTAAATTTAAAATTTTTAGCTTAGTTTGTGCTCACACGATTTTTCCAAAAAATAGTTTGGCACTGTTTGAGGAGATAGGAAGCTGTGATATTATTCCATTTTTTCTACTCTTCGCTAGAATACCATACATCATGCTCTCATATCTTCCTATCATGTCTTGGACTCCTTATGACAGTCAAAACATTGGGGATCGACTCAATGATTCGCCCACAGGTTTGCATAACCCCTTAGATCCATTGAATGTGCAGGTTGTGGAGTGCTAGGAGGAGCACACTCAGGAGAGGGAGGATGATAAGGTGCCTTAACAAGGGACTAGAAAATGGACAGAAAAGAAGGGACCAGACCCTAAGCGAGGAAAGGAACAGTGATGACAGTTATTATAGAGAATGATACCCTAGGCAGAAGGGGCGACGCAGACACCCGAGAGTGATTGGTTTGCATCAAAAGAAAAGATCGGTGTTGGAGGATATCATGGAAGGAATTATAGAAGCCTAGAATACCTTTATGACTAGAATGGAGGGCATCATGGATGCCATCACAGGTAGCAGAGTCAACTCGCCACCTAACCACATAATAATGGAAACTCTCATAAATAACTCAGGAAATCTGGGCGTAACGGGACTACTGCATGGTTTGGGGATGGCAATAAATCAACCTCCCCTAGTTTAAAAATTAGTAGATCTACATAGACAGAATTTCTCAACTTTGTTTGGGAGGTTCAAGCTTGAATGGACCAGATCCCCGGGACTCCACTTATCATTAGGGGAGCAGACACTCAGAGATACTACAAGTTACCTTTCAAACCCAGTGTGGCCCTGACATAGATCCCAAAGAGGTTCAAATGCCCAATATTTTGAAGTATGATGGGACAAGTTTACAAAAGCATTTATCAACTTATACGCCAAGCATAAATGGAAATGATTTTCTACTGGAAGAAGTCAAGTATGTAGTGCTTAAAAAATTTGGACAGATACTTACTAAAGAAGCTTTAACCCGGTACACTTTATTACCTGCACACTCTATTGATTCTCTTACTTCTCTTGCAGATGCATTCATAAAAGCCCATTTGGAAGATTGAAGGATTGGTACATGGAAAGAAAATATCTTCAAAATCAAGAAACAATAAGCAAAGCTCCGTGGAAAGATTCTAGAATTAGAGGATGATGCTGCCAATAGTGCTTGAGGATTAGGCAACAACCACATTAATCGATGTCTTGAACCCAAATAGCTCGGATGCTTCATAAAGCTAAAGGAAAGTTTAAGGGAATTCCTAGACAAAATCTAAAATGAGGTTAATCACCAGTACACAACAAAATGCAGATCGAAGACGATGGAAGTATGGGAATCTTAGGTGAAATAAGGGAGCGCAATCGAGAAAGAACAAGAAACATTAAGCACAAAGTTCAATGAAGCCGATCTGAGTTGTATTTGCATCAAGATTGTCAATAGGAGACCATTGGAATAATCGGGAAAAAATGAATAGGGGCCTTATGACAGGATATAGGGCAAGATCTTCCAGACCTATGTCAAGGGATATGGGACCATCTAAGATATTGGCCTACAACTTTAGCATCAGCTCAATAAACTTAGTTGTACCCACGAGAAACATCAAAGAGGCTCGAGTCCAAAAAGAAATTCGGTCCAACCCACCCAAGAGCAATTTTGTCTTATGGTGTTACTATCATAAAACCCCCAGGCACTTGAAGAACGATTGTAAGAACTTAAGGGTTGAAGTAGCTTAGTTAGTTCGGGCCTGATACATTAAAGAATTGTCACGATCTAAAAATTTAAGGTCGTGGTGGTACCTACCCTAACCCACCAATAGGTAAGTCAATCTATAACTCAATACCATAACAGGTAATAATGCAAAAAGAGTAAAAATAATAAGAACAGTAATCTTAAATCAAGCTTTGATAAATATAGATATAAGTGCTAAAGAAACCAAACCATAAACAAAACCTAATGTCACCAATACAAGATCATTTGAAAGGAATTATAACTACCCAATATTACAAAACTGACTGAATATCTAGAAGACAGGTAAATAAAATAAAAGAATCTAGGCTCTTGATCCAAATGTGGGTAGTTCACCAAAATTTCAAACTGGACACAACCTCATACTAACTAGAGCAGCGAAGTTAGCAAGTACCAGGATCTACATAAAAAAGATATAACAAGTTCAAAACACGCATACTCATAGGCATGATAGGACAACCGAGAAAGAGTTAATAACTATTTGTAGAAGTATGATATATAAACTATTACATAAATCCAATTGCCCAATAGTTCAAAATACAACTATAAGCATCTAACCAGACTCGTTCAATAAGTAAATATGAAACACAATCAAGACAACTAATCAATGAAAGGCAAGGTAAAGAAATGTAATGATATTTAGTGCAATGCAACGACCAATGATCCTATCGGTATACACCCCCTCCAAAGAATACACTGTGAGGTAGGATCCATAGGGACTCGCAAGGTCCATATATCCTTTTCAAACTCGAATTGAGATTTTTTATATACCTACCCCAAACTCGAACTAGGACTTTCTATCAATACCATTAAATAAGGAATGGCATCACCTGAACACAAACTAGAGACCTTCAATCAACATTATCAGTAGTAATATCATCTGCAACCATTTCTCATCAGATATCAATATTTTTTTTCAAAACTTTATTTTCATAGTACCGAACTTGTGATCTATAAGATTGAATATGTATGATCATAATAATAAAGTAAATTTCAATTTCAACAAGTATATATATGAATGCCTTTTTACAACAATTATCATAGGTTACAAATGTCCTCAACAATAGATTTACTTTCAAAACAAATGCCCTTAGACCACATTTCACCTATAAGTACATTGCATCCAAATTGAGCTCTTAGGCTAATATCTTTATCAAATAAGAAGATTGGTATCAAAATATAACACCCCAAGAGTCCCTAAGATCAAACCCAAGGACTGAAATGGAGAAAATAGAAAAATCTACACCAGGTCACAGAATGAGTTATCGTGTGACTCAATGGGTCGTCATGTGACCTGTTAAGTGGGAAGGGGTGTTAAAAACTTTGGTTTCAAAAGTCTTGATGGCTGGATAAGTGACCCGTTAAGTGTTGTGATGAATCTGTAAGCGGAGGTGTCAATAAAAGATTTGAGAACGGAATTTTGGTCCTAGTGGTAACGGGTCAGGCAATGACCTATGAGGAGACCTAACAGATTGTCAAGTGGGTCGTTGGGTCTGGTAGAGTCTTTTCTAGTTGGGTTTTTAAGAGTTCTTTTTGTAATTTCTAAGTTCCTAACTCCTAAACTAAGTCATTTTAAGCTCCTAAAAGGGTGTCTTAAAGAGTTTTATTCATCCTAAACCCTCATTCTACTCCTATCACCCCTAATTAAAGATTAGATTCCCTCAACAGAAGCTAGAGTTTCATTATCTCTTTTATTTCAATTCCCTTTGGGTCTCCAATCAAGTTGAGGATTATTCAAACCCAGGTATGTAGTATTATGAATGGGGGAAATCTTTCCACCCTCATGCCCTTTTCAAGCTAAATTCCATTATCTTTACTTCTCTAAGTTCTAAATTGTGAAATTTTAGTGTCACGCCTCACCTTGGGAGGCATAACTGGCACCTGGTGCCCTACTAGGACATGAACTGCTGACCTGGCTGAGCCTAAGCACCTCTGGTGCAGGGCTAACTCTAACTCTAGAATCAAGAAAACAACGGGCTATACAGCGACTGTAAATACAACCCCCAGCCGACAAGGCCTATGGTCACCTGTGAAAATAAACAACTAACTAGAGACAACAAACATAGGGAGTCCTATGCGGGCCGACAAGGCCACCATGATATCTAGTTATAACTGGAAAGCAAAATCAGATGCTAAACTGAGCTATGACCGACAAGGCCACCAATCAATAGCTAAACAAGGCCCCACATAGCCAACACGCATAGTCTAAAATACATATGGGCCCCACACAACCTATATCATCTAACCACATGGAAGTAACACAATATGCAAGCCTTTAGGAGTAATAAGATGGTCGGGAAGGGCCCCGACCTACCCATACTGTACAAAAAAAGGAATAAACCTCTACCACACCAGCCATGGAAGAATGGAGCTAACGGTTTTGTATGACTGATTGGAACTACGAGGGACCTACTCCTCGTCTATCTCTACCTGCAGGCAAGTAATGCAGCGCCCCGGGAAGGGCGTCAGTACAATATGTACTAAATATGTAAGGCAATAGATAAGCTGAATAGGACTAGAAGTAAATAAAAAGAAGAGTCAAAATATTAACCTGTACGCCTGTTGATTCGTAATCTGCATCTAACTGACACTATATATACATAAGCTAAAACTGCATACTTACACATTTATACACTACAGCTAGCAAACAAGAATTCATACAAGAACCCCACCTGGCTCCCATAAGCCGGGAGGTACAATCAGCACAGAATAACTCGTTCAGGCCCCCATAAGTCCTGGAGAGCACATCTCAATCTATATACCCCTACTTAGGTGTCTACAACTCTACTGGTACTATAGCCAACCTACCGGTCCCCTGGGTCTACAATTGGGCCCACTTGGCCTCTGAAATGTAGCTGTGTATGAGTCCGGAGGACTCCTGATCTCTACACCCCGGGCGTAAACGCTCGGCGGGGGTGTGTATAAGGCCAACCACGGCAATATGAGGATCTGGATCCCCATCTTCATCCCTTGCGGATGGCATGTCGCTCCGTAGAGAGACGTATCCTTGCCCCTTGTGGGCGAGCGATGCAGCTATTAACCCTGGGGCAGTCATGGAAGGCTTCTAATTGAGGGCAACCCAACCCAGGTGCTGTACTGACATATCAATTTATCTATATAAAGAGAGCATATCTGGCCTTATGGGCCTCATGCTAATGCTACTCGCTTCTGGGATAATCTGTATGGCTGTCTGCAGGCACGCCATATGCCCGTATTTGATCAAAGGATCCTGGTAGTGATCATGATCTCTAATAGTCTGGGATGAATAGAGCGAGGTCTGAAGTGACCCAACAATACTCTGAATGTCCTACTCGGACATCTGTAACTCATGAATAACTGTGGGGTTGCGGATAGCTAACTACTTTATTCTTCTAATTAAACAACTATAGGGCTGGGCTTGGTCAAACTTGCTTCTACGCTATCGGTACTCTGGTCCTTTATAGGGAGCTTACCGATCTCCTTAACTTGTGATTAACACTGTACTAGCAGAGTACTACTGACTCCTTGAGCCTTGTCTGAATCCACTCGGATCTATATTACTGTTCTGGGCAATTCTCGATCTTATAGGCAATTCTATATAGACTGGCCCTCTCCCAGCACTCTGTACCTGAATACCTTACAAGAATCGGCTAGGGTGCTGGCCCGTCACTGACTACTAATGTGGACCCCTCTTTGGGGTACCCACGGGTTTATTTGACTCGGACAACTGGGCTGGCTTGCTGGCGTCCTACATGATAACTGTTAGGCCGACTAAGACTGACAATCACTGATAAGGCTACAGGGATGGCAGGCGATCACTCAATACACTAGAGAACCCTGATGTTGCTAAATCTAGATTATACCTATTCTGTCTCTATTTCTGGTTCTGGAACGTGCAATAATGTCAATGACCTCTAGGGATGCTTTCCTGCCAATACAGGTGCCAACTGGTCGTTAGACCGCATAACTGCAGCCATACTGTTTAACCAACTGATTCAGGCCAATAACTTTTATGAGCTTCTGAAGTCTAGGCCTGGCAATAAACATATAAGTCTACCATCACAGTAAACCGAGAGCTAAAAGAGTTCCTATAGCGTTCATAACGCGAATCATATTTAACCTGCTCCCTTTTAGCGAGGAGTCCTACAGTACGATCTGTATATGTTTTCTAGCAGCTAACCAGAATTTATGTAACTATAATCCCTATTAGCAGCTACTCGCAACATATCTGATATTTATATATGTATATCAATAACAACTAATTACAACATATCGGATTACAATCTAGTGGTAGCAACCGTCTACAGCATCTGAGATCGTTATTTCTATTCGAGAACATAAGTCGTAACACTGTACGACAAGGATACTTGTCGAGAGTTAAGCCTTACATACCTCGTTCGCCGTTTTCTGACTAACTGATGAATATCAGCTCGTATTCAACTGCCCTTCTCAATTGTAATCATATTAATGGAAGAATAGGGCCAACTTCGTTACTGAATTCGAAAAAAATAATAACTTTTTATATATATAGTAACTATATTTCAACCTATCGAAAGATGATTGAAAACTTGTAATTTCTCGGGAATCTAGAAGGGAGAAATACTTACTTTAGGCACGTGATCATATTGACACTAGTTTGAAACAATTCCATCAACTTAGACTCGGCGGGACGACGATTCGCCCGGCAAATTTCATGAAACTATCTCCGTAGAAATGCTCCCTGCAGCCTTATACTTTGATACCCAAAGTTAATTTGGATTTGGATGGTGTTTAGCGGCGTAATTGGATGAAAAATTAAATGTTTTCCTTCATTCTCTCTCTGCTCTGGCCGTGGTTTATAAATTATAATCAATCTTCTAAGTGTGAGACCCTTATATACTTGAGGACGCAGGTAAGGAAACATGGCACGCTGCCCAATGCACTGATTCTGCTCCGTGCCACGTTGGCTAACACGGAGGAGCTGCTCCGTGCCACTTTGCCCTTCTGGGCAGCTTGGTTCAGCCTCCTCCCGCGAAATCCCGACTTTGCACTCATTCGTCCTTTCCCGGGCCCTTTCCTTGTAAGTATGACACTCTAAAACTCTCAACCAACAAACAAATAGACCGACTAAATGTTAGAAACTTATGGGGTGTAACATTTAGGGTTTAACCCAATTCAATAAAATTATTCATGATCTCTCTATGGGTTCAATTCTCTCATGTTCTAATTGATGAATTATGGTAATTAGGGCAAATTTGACTCCCAAATTTCTTGCTAATTCATGAATTCAATTTTATGGCGATTTTTCCCTATTATGCATAATTTATGAATTTCAAATTATGAGCCCATGATTTCAAGTATGATGAATTATCAAAGTATGCATGAACATTTACAAATTCTTAAACTTATGATTTTATGATTTCAAATTATGAAGCCTTATTCAAGTATGTATGGATTTCATGAAAAACCATGTCTATGTATCAAGGCCAATTGTGGTGCTATTTTCATGACTAGTTCACATATTCCAAGTATGATTATGATTTCACGATTTTAAACTAGCCCATGCAAGATTAAGTATGTTTTCACGATGATGATTATGAGACACATACATGTTTGGGAGTAGTGTCTAGCACCAAGTAGGCGAGGGGTTTAAGCACACCCCAAACCTCATAACTACGTGCCACCATAGGTATATATTTGTTCATGTATGGGGCCTCGCCAGAGAGTGTTCCCCCAGCCCGACGGGGCTCACGAGTGATATCACGCCTTATCGTTCTTTGCCCTGGCAAGGCTTAGGTTGATTCTACCCACTTGAGAGAGATATTTACATGATGGTGTGGGTTATGATGAAGCCTCCCATTATTCCTCATGTTTTAAGTTACTCATGTTCATGTCTTATGATATTATCTTTTATAACCTGTTTGACCCATTGATCAGTTTATGAGTTTTCACTTATAATTTCAAGTATGGTACACTATATGATTTCTACTTCTAAACCTTGGGTCATTATGTTCAACTTATGATGAATATCTCATAATTATGTTTATTTCAGGAATATGGCTTTTAGTATGTTTTTTCTACTCTTGTGTTCTATCTTCTTTTGCATTCATGATTTTAGACTATCATTTTACTAGCATGTTTTACTTTATCTACATACTCAATACATTCAAAGTACTGACCATATATTCTATGCTATATTGTCTCATGATATAGGTTTGGTTGACTAGTCTTAGTCCGATATTAGCTCGCTTCGGCTTCAGTCCAATACAATCCCAGTTTTACTGAGTCCTCATGATTCGAGGATGACAGTTTTGTTCATATATATTTTCTTATGTCTTTTAGTTTCAGACTTAGCGAGCTAGTTGGGGTTGTTTTCCTATCATCTCATCATATGTTTAGAGGCTTTTCAGACAACTATATATAGACAGTTCTGCGTTGTTGACTCATATTTATGATTACATTTTTATGCTATGCATGCTTTTACTTATGTTGAGTTCTAGTTGTTTCTTCTTTGATTATGCTCTATGGCATGCTATGTATATACCATGGGTTAACTTGGAGCTATTTTTGATTCTAGGTCCCGCGTCTCGGTTCGAGGTTCAAGCTCGGGTCATGAAAAACTTGGTATCAAAGCAAAGGTTTTGGTGTGTCCTAGTGTAAAAGCTGCGTTAAGTAGAGTCTTTGCCATGGGTATGAAGCGCGCTATACTTATGGGGTAGAGGCTACGAAACATTTTAGGAAACTTTTCTTCTTTCACGATCTATGTTGTGCGATGAATTACCTCTCTCTACTCCTATAACTTGTGCTATATGCGTTTGTAGGAATATGCCTCCCCACCAAGTCAATAGAAGAAGAAATGGCAGTAGCTATGGCAACGACAATGGAGATGGGCATCAACTAGCCCCACCAGCTCCAGAGAATCTCTTGCCTAAGCAGGTGACTCACGCTAAGTTTAGGGCTGCTTTTTAGATGTTGGCCCAGGCCATGACGACCCAACTCAACTAGCAGGTGGTTGCCTATGTGAATCAGAATAGAAATATGGCGGCAGCTAGGGTGTGAGACTTTGTCAAGATGAACCCACCTGAGTTTCATGTGTCAAAGGTGGGTGAAAGGAGTTCATAGATGAGGTTCATAAGATTACCTAGGTTATGGGTGTTTCCGAAGAGGAGTGTACAGACTTGGCCTCCAATCAGCTTAAAAGGGTTGCTCATATATGATTTTGACAGTGGAAAGAGAGTAGGGGAGTAGGTGCAATCCCCATTGGTTGGGATGAGTTTGTTATGACTTTCTTGGACATATTCTTTCCCTGAGAGTTGAGGAAGCAAAGGTAGCAGAATTCGTTAACTTGAAGTAAAATGACATGACTGTTCAGGAGTATGCCCTGAAGTTTACTCAACTGTCTGTAATACCCCAAAACATGGTTAAAGTGGACAAAGAAGGAAAAATATTTGCACTAGGTCACAGGATGACTCATCAGGTGACTCATTAGGTCACTTGATGAATCGTCCCATGACCCGTGAAATGATGCCCTACTGGAGGAGAGTCATTCTCAGGGGGTTATGACGGGTGGTGTAATGAGCCGTTGGTATACCCCATGAGTTGTTGGTTGAACCGTTGGTTGGGCAAGGTGGAAAATAATGTTGAAATCCAGTGATCGGATGAATGAAGGGACGAGTCATGGTGTCACTTCACGATTCATTGAGTGAGCCTTGGTCAGAATGACAAGAAGGAGTATGGAATTCCAGTGGTGGCAATGTGTCTGTTATACCCCGAAAATCCAAAGATCAGACCCGGGAGTTGAAACAGAAAAAAATTGAAATTCTGCACCAGGTCACATAACAGGTCGTTAGGTGACCCGTAAGAAGAGACCACAAGTCGTGAAGTGACTCGTGGTCAAGCAAGGAATTGGCATGTCCTGGGAAGACCACGGCCGTGACCACAAGTCGTGGTCAGACCACATGACTCGTGAGGTCACCCGTGTCCTGGACTGGGTGCTTGGCTAGTAGTTTTGGGCAGTGGGGATCACATGTGGTGACCACGAGTCGTAGTCAGCCACCACGATTCATGTGGTCCCCTGATGATTTTGGGCAATGTACATCACGACTCAAGGACACGAGTCGTGGCCAGTGGGACGAATCATTGGGTCCCTCATTGGGACACCCTGACAGTTAATTTTGTATGAATTAGTAAGGGCCTTTTCATAATTCCTAAGTTTCTAAAGACTAAACTACATCATTTTAGCCTATGAAAGGTGGGTTTTAGAGGTGAAAGACTATCCTAAGTCTTTATTCATGCATGCAAGAGACTAGAGAGGTGATCAAAGGGTGATTCAAGATTTTCTTCTTTAATTCCATTTTTGGGCATTCAAGGGAGAGTAAGATTCAGCTATCTTCAAGTACGTAAGGTTATGAATGAGTGCTTCCGTTCACACCCATGCCCAATCTCTACGAATTCATGAAAATTTATCGAAAATCTATTTGGGTTTTGAAATCGAATTTTATGAAAACCTAATGATTCATTAATGGGCTTTTATGTTTTATGAATATCATTATATTTTATGGATTTTGATTAGTTTTTACAACATATTTTTACTTATAAAATTATTGATTTCAATTTCTAATAAATTAAGCTTATCTAAACATGATCTATGATAAGTCGATTTATAATCTTTGCTTCAATTGATAATATTTACAAGCCCAACATGATTTGAGATTATAAATATGAATTTATTCAATTACCCATTAGGATTTGATGATTTTCAAGTTATATGTATGATTTATGAGTGTGCGTGAAACCTATGATTCATGAATTATATTTTTGGTCGACTCACGGGCCTTATGACATGGCTAGTTCACGTATGTACAAGAAGGTTTATGATTTTCATGATTTAACTAATATATGAACTCATGCATGTTATACTATGATCACTATATGTGTTTTGAGAGTAGTACCAAACACCGAGTAGGTTTGGGGCCTAGGTTCTGCCCCGGATTTCATAAAGTACGTGCCACTGTAGGTATGTTGGGACCTCCTTTGGGACTGTCCCCAGCCTAATAGCCCTTTTCATGGTGATATAACACTTTCATGGTTCTATCCTTGGCAAGGTACGAACGGCCTCCTGACTAGGTTTACAAGTCGGACTTCATGTATGCTCATATGGGGTATGTCGGTTAAGAGAATCTCCCACTGTTCCTCATGATTTATGCATGTTTATGAATGCGTATGTTAGCTCAAGTACTGTTATTATGGATTTTCTCTCATGATTATGGTTACGATTGTGTTACAAATGTTTTGAAAACCTTGAGCCTTATAATATGTTATGTTACGATAATTATGATATGATCATGATATCCTACTCTTATGATGTTTTATGAGTTTTACATTATTTTAAATGTCCGTTTTACTTATCTTGCATACTTGGTACATTCCACGTACTGACCGCATACTTTCTATGCTATATCGTCTTATGATACAGGACCTGACTCTCAAGCTCACCCTCATCCCTAGATCATCTTAGAGTCCGTCTTCATCTTATCGGTGAGTCCTCATGTTTTGAGGGATATTTGACAGACGTCGTACCATTTATGTTTCAGTACTTGTTCGGGTTAGGTGGGGTGTTTTCCCATCAACCCATCGTATGTAGTAGAGACTTTTAGACAGTGTGTAGTATTCAACTTGTGTATATCTAAGTGATTCCTTTTGTTATGATATGTCATGATTATGCTTACATTTCTTCTATGCCATGTGATTAGTCTTCCGCTTATCATGAATGAAGTTAGACGTATGCTTATGCTAGGGGTTGACTTGGGACCTCCGGGTCGTGACAAACTTGGTATCAGAGCCATAAGTTTTGAAATATCCTACGGTGTCTAAAAGCCACATTATGTAGAGTGTTTTTCATGGGTGTGAAGCGCGCCACACTTATGACGAAGAGGCTACGAGACATTTAGAAATTGTTCCCTTCTTTCATGATCTATGTCGTGCGATGAAAATTCCTTTTATCCTTCTAATTCATGCTATTCGAATTTGTAGAATCATGCCTCCACACCGAGTGAATGTCAAAAGAAATGGAAATGGCAACGATCATGAGGGTGCCAATGGTAACGGGCATCAGCCGTCGCCCGTTCATGAGGAGCTCGCACCAAAGACAGCTGCCCACGCTGAGTTTAGGGTAGTGATTCAGATGTTAGCATAGACCATGACTGCCCAGGTTCATAATCCGACAGTGGCGCATTACCCTTAGAACGGGAATGTGGTGGCAGCTAGAGTGAGGGATTTCTTGAGAATGAGCCCTCTTGAGTTCTCGGGGTTGAAGATAGATGAGGATCCACACGATTTCATCAAGGAGATTATGAAGATCACCCAGGTTATGGGGGTGAACAATGGAGAGTGTGTTTACTTGGCCTCCTATTAGCTAAAGGGGGTGGCTCACATATGGTTCAAGCAATGGAGGGACGCTAGGGTGGATGCAGGCCCTATAGGCTGGGAAGAGTTTCACGCAGCATTGTTGGACCGATTTTTTCCTCGAGAGATGAGGGAGCTCAAGGCAGCTGAGTTTGTTAATTTGAGAAAGGGTGACATATCCGTGCAGGAGTATGCATTGGAGTTCACCCGTCTATCCAAGTATGACCCATATTTGGTGGCGGATCAGAGGGCTCGGGTAAGTCATTTTGTGCATGGGGTGGCTAATTATCTAGATAAGGATTGTAGGATCACCATGTTGCATCGGGATATCAACTTTCCCCACATTGTGCTGCATGCTCAACAGATGGAGTCGGTATATCGGAGGCATATAGAGGCCAAGAGGGATAGGACCAACAACTACGGGACTTCTCAGGTCAGGTCAGGGGGTGGACAGCGTTAGCCATCCCAGCACAGGTCCATTGCTCCAGCCCCATCATCAGCCAACACGCCATCTAGATTCAGAGGGGATCGGAGGAGCAAGGCTTCATAGTTGAGAGGCTAGGGTAGCATGCAAGTGGAGCGCACTTTCCCAGTTTGTGCGGGGTGCGACAAGAATCACCTCGGGAGGTACCTAGTTGTCTCGGATGCTTGTTTCGGGTGTGGTAAGCCCGAACACAGACTCAGAGACTGCCCTTCAGCCAGATCGGGGGTTGGTGGAGCTCGTGCGCCAATAGCCAGTTCTGCGACTCTAGCGGTACGTCCCCCTCAGTAGGGTGCCTCAACCAGTTCAGCCGACAGTCAGCATCAAAACAGGTTTTATGCTTTGGCATCCCATTAGGAGTAAGAGATCTCCCCGGATGTGGTCACCGGTATGTTGCATGTTTTTCATATTGATGTTTATGCTTTGCTAGTCTCGGGAGCTACTCTGTCTTTTATGACTCCTTATATTGCTAGTAGCTTTGGAGTTAGTCCTGAGATTCTGTCAGAACCATTCTCAGTCTCCACTCTGATTGGTGATCCAGTTATGGCTAGGCGGGTGTATAGAGGTTTCTCCATTACAGTATTGCATAAGGTCACCTCCGCGGACTTAGTAGAGTTAGCTATGACTGACTTAAACATTATTCTAGGCATCGACTGGTTGTTTTCATGTTATGCTTCTGTTAATTGTAGAACCCGTGCGGTGGATTTTCATTTTTCGGGTGATTCAGTCTTGGAATAGAAGGGTAGTTCGGCTGCACAAGTAGGTTGGTTTATTTCATATCTTAAGGCCAGGAAGATGATTTCTAATGGTTGCATGCACCATTTAGTTAGGGTTAAGGATGTTGAGTCTGAGACCCCAACCAACCAGTCAGTTCCGGTGGTGTGTGAGTATCCATAGGTCTTTCCCGATGATTTGCCAGGTGTTCCTCCTGAGAGGGAAATTGATTTTAGTATTGAACTTTTATTCGATACTCAGCCTATCTCTATTCCTCCTTACCGGACGGATCCAGACGAGCTAAAGGAATTGAAGGATCAGTTGAAGGACCTGTTAGATAAGGTCTTTATCAGACCGAGCAGGTCTCCATGGGGTGCACCGGTGCTCTTTGTCCGAAAGAAGGATGGTTCTCTTCGCATGTGTATTGACTATCGACAATTGAACAAAGTCACCATTAAGAACAGGTACCCTCTTCCCAGGATCGCTGATTTGTTTGATCAGCTAGGGTGCCAAATGTTTCTCAAAGATAGACCTTAGGTCCGGGTATCATCAACTCAGGGTTCGGGAGTGTGATATTTTGAAGACAACCTTTAGGAAACGGTATGGTCATTATGAGTTTGTAGTTATGTATTTTGGACTAACAAAAATCCTGCAGCTTTTATGGACCTGATGAATAGGGTGTTCAAGCCGTATCTAGACATGTTCGTGATTATTTTCATTGATGATATCCTTATATACTCTCATAGTGAGGAGAAGCATGCCACTCATTTGAGAGTAGTGCTGCAGACTCTCAAGGATCGCCAATCGTATGCAAAGTTTAGCAAGTGTGAGTTTTGTTTGAACTCGGTAACATTTTTGGGCCACGTGGTATCAAGCGAAGGTATAAAGGTAGATTCTCAGAAAATAGAGGCAGTGAAGAACTGGCCTAGACTGGTGAGTCCTTCAGATATTTGAAGTTTCTTGGGCCTAGCAGGCTACTACCAGAGGTTTGTTGAGGGCTTTTCATCAATTGCAACCCCATTGACCAAGTTGACTCAAAAAAAAAAGGTAAAGTTTCAACGGTCAGAGGCTTGTGAAAAGAGCTTCCAAGAACTGAAGACTCGACTCACTACCGCACTGGTGTTGACCCTACCTGAGAAAACGAATGGTTTTGTTGTGTATTATGATGCTTCGAGAATCGAACTCGGGTTGGTATTGATGCAGCGGGGAAAGGTAATGCATATGCCTCTAGATCCATGAGAAAAATTACCCAACCCATGATCTAGAGTTGGCAGTGGTGGTGTTCGCCTTGAAGATATGGTGACATTACTTATATGGAGTCCATGTGGATGTGTTTACGGACCACAAGATTTTACAATATGTGTTCACTCATAAAGACCTCAGTTTATGACAAAGAAGGTGGTTAGAGCTACTCAAAGACTATGACATGAGTGTTCTTTACCATCCAGGTAAGGCTAACACTGTGGCAGACGCACTTAGTAGGCTCTCGATGGAAAGCGTAACCCATGTGGAGGAAGGAAAGGTTAGGAGTAAGGTTGGTTGACTCTCCAAATGGAGGTGTTGTTGTGCAAAGCGGATCCGAATCGTCCTTGGTGACTGACGTGAAATCTAGGAAAGATGAGGACCCGATCTTGATAAAGTTAAAAGAAGTCGTTCGAAGTCAAAAGGTAGATGTTTTCTCACAAGGGGGAGATGGTGTGCTTCAGTACTATTGTCATTTGTGTGTCCTAGATATGGATGATTTAAGAAGCCAGATAACGCATGAGGTACATGAGACCAGGTACTCTATCCATCCAGGATCCACCAAGATGTATCATGATTTACGAGAAATCTATTAGTGGGATGACATGAAAAAGGATATTGCAGAATTCGTAGCCAGATGCCCAAACTGCCAGCAAATAAAGGTTGAACATCAAAGGCCGGTAGGAGTACTTTAGGATATCAACATTGCTACCTGGAAGTGGGAAGAAATTAATATGGATTTCATAACAGGATTACCTCGTACTCGCCGACAATATGATTTCATTTGGGTGCTGGTAGATAGATTGACCAAGGCTGCACATTTCCTACCAGTGAAAACCACAGATTCAGTGGATGATTATGCCAAATTGTATATCTGGGAGTTGGTACGACAACATGGAGTGCCCTTGTCCATTATTTTGGATTGAGGCACTCAGTTTACCTCTCAATTTTGGCGGTCTTCTCAGAAGGGGCTTGGGACTCAGGTTAAGCTCAGCACAACCGTTCATCCGCAAACAGATGGACAAGCAGAACGAACAATCTAGACCCTTGAGGACATGTTGAGAGCATGTGTGATGGACTTCAAAGGTAGTTGGGATGATCATTTGCCACTGATCGAGTTTGCTTACAATAACAGCTATCACTCTAGTATCCAAATGGCACCGTTCGAGGCTCTTTATGGGCGGAGATGTAGATTGCCCATCTAATGGTTTGAGGTTGGTGAGGCAGCTATGATAGGGCCAAATTCGGTTCATGAGTCTATGGTGAAGGTTCAGTTGATAAGGGACAGGCTAAAAACCACTCAGAGTCATCAAAAGTCATATGCAGATGTGAGGAGGAGGTATTTGGAGTTCGAGGTGGACGATTGGGTATTTCTGAAGGTATCTCCCATGAAGGGAGTAATGCGGTTTGGAAAGAAAGAAAAAATAACTCCCATTATGTTGGTCCCTACCGGGTTACGAGAAGATTTGGTAAGGTAGCGAATGAGTTAGACTTACCCTTAGAGTTATCTTCCATGCATCCCGTGTTTCATGTGTCGCTTTCGAAGAAATGTTTGGGAGACCCAACCCTAGTAGTTTTGGTGGAGAGTGTTGGTGTAAAGAATAGCCTCAGCTATGAGGAAGTTTCAATTGAAATATTGGATTGTCAGGTTCGGAGGCTGAGGAACAAGGAAGTAGCTTCAATAAAGGTGTTGTGGAGGAATTAGCATGTTGAGGGAGCTACATGGGAAGCCGAAGCGGATATTATGGCTAAATACCCACATCTATTCTCTACCAGCTCAATGTTAGTTTGAGGTATCAGATTTAATCTAAAACTCTATTTAGTTTCATGTTCAGTTCATGCACGCAAGTTTCTTCTATGAATATGGGTGTGTATGTGATTTGTGAATTCAGTTCAGCTATATGTTTTGAATCGGAGGTAGTCATTTCGTTAGTTTTCGGTTTAAATGATCAGTATTTGATAATGATAATTGCATATCTCTTCTTTTCTGTATGTTTTTCAACATCCGAGGATGAATGTTCCCAAAAGGGAGATATTTTTATACTCTAGAAACCCAAAGATCAGACAAGGAAGTTGAAATAGAAAAAAACTGAAAATTTTCACTAGATCACATAACGGGTCGTTAGGTGACGCGTGAGGAGAGACCACGATTTGTGAAATGACTCATGGTCAAGAAAGGAATTGGCATGGCCTGGTAAGACCACGGGCGTGACCATGAGTCGTGGTCAGACCACACGACTCATGAGGTCACCCGTGGCCTGGACTAGGTGCTTGGCTAGTTGTTTTTGGCAGTGGGGATCACTCGTGGTCACCACCATGATTCGTGGGCTCCCCTGATGATTTTGAGCAGTGTACATCACGACTCAAGGCCACGAGTCATGGCCAGTGGGGATGAATTGTTGGGTCCCTACGCTGTTAATTTTCTGTGAATTAGTAAGGGCCTTTTCAAAATTCCTAAGTTCCTAAAGCCCAAACTACATCGTTTTAGCCTTTGAAAGGTGGGTTTTAGAGGGTAAAAATTATCCTAAGTCTTCATTCATGCATGCAAGAGAATAGAGAGGTGATCAAAGGGTGATTCAAAGTTTTCTTCTTCAATTCCTTTCAATTCCTTTTTGGGCATTCAAGGGATAGTAAGATTCAGCTATCTTCAGGTATGTAAGGTTACGAATGGGTGCTACCGTTCACACCCATGCCCAATCTCTACAAATTCATGAAAATCTATCGAAAATCTATTTGGGTTTTGAAATCAAATTTTATGAAAACCTAATGATTCATTAGTGGGCTTTTATGTTTTATGAATCTCATTATATTCTATGGATTTTGATTAGGTTTTACAATGTATTTTTACTTATAAAATTATCGATTTCAATTTCTATTAAATTAAGCTTATCTAAGCATGATCTATTATAAGTGGATTTATGATCTTTGCTTCAATTGATAATATTTACAAGCCCAACATGATTTGAGATTCGAAATATGAATTTATTCAATTACCCCTTAGGATTTGATGATTTTCAAGTTATATGTATGATCTATGAGTATGTGTTAAACCTATGATCCATGAATTATATTTTTGGACGACTCACGGGCCTTATGGCATGGCTAGTTCACGTACATACAAGAAGTTTTATGATTTTCATGATTTAACTAGTCTATGAACTCATGGATGTTATACTATGAGCACTATATATGTTTTCGGAGTAGTATCGAACACCGAGTAGGTTGGGGCCCCAGAGTTTGGCCCCGATCTCATAAACTACGTGCCACTGTAGGTATGTTGGGACCTCCTTTGGGACTGTCCCTGGCCTAATATCCCTTTTCATGGTGATATCACACTTTCATGGTTCTAACCTTGGTAAGGTACGAACGGCCTCCCAACTAGATTTACAAGTCGGAGTTCATGTGTGCTCATATGGGGTATGTCGGTTGAGAGAATTTCCCACTGTTCCTCATGATTTATGCATGTTTATGACTATGTGTTGGATCAAGTACTGTTATTATGGATTTTCTATCATGATTATGATTATTATTGTATTACGAATGTTTTGAAAACCTTGAGCCTTATGATATGTTATGTTACGATAATTATGATATGATCATGATGTCCTACTCTTATGATGTTTTATGAGTTTTACATTATTTTAAATGTCTATTTTACTTACCTTGCATACTCGGTACATTTCACGTACTGACCACATACTTTCTATGTTGTATCGTCTTATGATACAGGACTCGGCTCTCAGGCTGACCCTCATCCCTAGATCGTCTCAGAGTCCGTCTTCAGCTTATCGGTGAGTCCTCATGTTTCGAGGACTATTTGAAAGAAGTTGTACCATTTATGTTTCAGTACTTGTTCGGGTTAGTTAGGGTGTTGTCCATCAACCCAACATATGTAGTAGAGGCTTTCAAACAGTGTGCAGTACTCAGCTTGTGTATGTCTAAGTGATTCTATTTGTTATGATATGTCATGATTACGCTTACATTTTCGCTATGCCATGTGATTAGTATTCCACTTATCATGAATGAAGTTAGACGTATCCTTATGCCAGGGGTCGACTTGGGACCTCTCGAGGTTCCCTGTTCCGTGTTACGATCCGGGCCTCCGTTCGAGTTGTGACAATGTTAGGGGACGACCTATCAGGCCACCTCATGATTCGTCCAGTCCCTCGTTGTGACTGACAGTGTCTCTTTTCCTGCAATATTAGTAAGGGTATTTTTGTATTTCCTAAGCTCCTAAACCCTAAACTACATTGTTTTAAGCCCTGAAAGAAGTGTATTATGGGAGTTTAACCTATTCTAATTTATTTAACCCCCATGCATGCAAGTTTAGAGGTTTTCTATTGAAGATGAAGCTTAAATCCTCCAATTTCTTCTCCAAATTTGTTGGGCTTTCAAAGACAAGTGTAGATTCAACTTACCCAGATATCTAGGACTATGAATGAGAGTTCTTTTCACTCTCATGCTCAAATTTTTTATCAATTCCATTAATTTAAGTTCTAAATTAAGTTCATGATCTTATGGGGCTTTAACCCAATCTTATGAAATTCTCTATGATTTACTTATGGGTCAGTTCCCTTTATGTTTCAAAGTATGTTTTAAGATTCATGGGCAAATTTTATACCTATTTTGATTATAAATTCTTGATTTCAAGTTTTAGAAAATTATGCCTAATTAGGGAAGTTCATGAGAAATCAGTTTCATGGTTTATAATTTTAAGTATGATGAGATATCTAGCATGATTGAATGTTTACAAATTACCCATGTATGAATTTATAATTTTGACTTATGAAGTCTATTTTAAGTATGTTTGATTTTGAGATTTGGGCAAGCCAACACATGTTAAGTATGTTTTCATGATTCAGTTCAATTTTATAATATCAGCTTACCATATGGTTTGGAGTGATACCCCCTATTTTCAGCTATGGTATGTCTGAAGCCAGGACTCCCCATATTCAGATTTCAGACTATGCATGTAATTATATTATCAGCTTCATTAAAATACGATGGTTTCAGCTTCGCGGAAAAATGATGAAGAGCACCTTGCATGTTTTTGGAAGTAGTGTCTAGCACTGAGTAAGCTAGGGGTTCATGTAAACCCCGGGTCTCAAAATTATACGCCAATGTAGGTTTATATATTTTCACTGGGACCTACCTTGTGAGCTTCCCCTACCCCCAAGGGGCCTTCAACTTGATATTGATATCGTGGTAGCGTCCTTAGACCTGGAAAGGTTTTCGATGGCTCTGTCCACTTGAGTGTGATAGTTGGGGCATCACGTAAGCTCTATCGTGATTGTGTCCGTTGTGACAACTCTCCCATTGTTCCTCATGATTTTAGTTATGCATGTTCATAACTTATGATATTTTGTTTTTAGCAGGTGTGACCAAATGATCAGTTGGTAAACTGTTATTAATGATTTCAGTTATGGTAAACCATATGATTGTATTTTCAGCTTTGGAATATTCGATTCAGATACGAGATTCAGTTTATGACTATACATGTTTCCAGCTATAAGCATGCAGTCCTTACTCTCACGATCTCATGATTTATGCTTACATTCATGATTTCAGTTCAAACTTACTCAACATGTTTTACTTACCTTACATACTCGGTACATTCCAAGTACTGACCGCATACTCTATGCTGTATTATTTTATGATATAGGTGTAGATGATCAGGTTCAATTCCACCGTTAGTTAGTCCCCGCAGCTTAGTTCAGTTTCTCTTGTTGGTGAGTCCTTATCCTTCGAGGACCTTCAGTTGGTTGAGTTATGTTATTTTTAGTTTCAGACTTTAGCGAGCTAGTTGGGGGTGTTGTCCCATAAGCTCTTAGATATGTTAGAGGCTCCTCAAACAATATGTAGAATTTAGCTTTGTCAGTGTTGACTCTATATGGTTGCTATGTATGCATACTTCTGCTTATTCATGTTTTCAGTTATCAACTTTCGCTTAAAGTGTATGCTTTAGTTATCATGTTCATGCCATGGGTCGACTTGGAGCCATTTGTGGTTTTAGGTTCCATGTCTCGGTCCTAACCTATATTCGGATCGGGACAAATTTGGTATCAAAGCAAAGTTTTAAAGTGTCCTAGGGTGTCTGAAAGCTACATTGAGTAGATTCTCTTCCATGGGTGTGAAGCGCGCCACACTCATAGGGGAGAGGCTACAAGATGTTTTAGGAAATTTCCCTTCTTTCATGATCTATGTCATGCGATGAAACATCTCTCTATATTTCTAACTCGTTCTATATGCATTTGTAGAATCATGCCTTCGCACCAAGTAAATGGTAGAAGGAACGAAAATGGAAATAGCCATGAAAATGGCAATGGAAATAGGCACCAGCAAGCCCCGCCAGCACCAGCAGGTCCTTTGCTGGAGCAGGTCTCATGCTGAGTTTAAAGCGGATTTTCAGATGTTGGCGTAGGCTTTGACTGCTGAGGTTAACCAGCAGGTGGTGGCCCATGTCCCTCATAATAGGAATGCAGCAGAGACTCGAGTTCGGGACTTTCTCAGGATGAATCCAGCTAAGTTCCTTGATTCAAGAGTGGATGAGGACCCGCCTGAGTTTCTTGAGGAGCTACAGAAGATCACCCATATTATGGTGGTGATGGAAGAAAAGAGCACAATTTTATCCTCCTACCAGCTGAAGGGGGTTGCTTATATTTGGTACCACTAGTAGAGGGACGATAGAGCAGTGGGCACAGTACCTATGAGTTGGGATGAGTTCTTCACTGCCTTCTTAGACAGATTCTTCACTAGGGAGTTGAGGGAGGCAAAGGCAACGAAGTTCGTCAACTTGAGGCAGAACAGTATGACTTTGCAAGAGTACGCCATGGAGTTCACCCGACTGTCAAAGTATGCGCCAGAGATGGTTGCAGATCGGAGAGCCTATATGTCATCCCCCACCTTGGGAGGCATGACTGACACCTAATGCCACATTGGGATCTAGGCTAACCTAGATGGGTACAGGCACCTCTAGTGCCTACCAACGACTCAAATTCAAGAAAACAAACTATTATATCTCGGCTGTAAACACAGCCTTAGGCTGACGAGGCCACAAAACACCTGTAAAAGTAAAATAGCTAACTTAGCCAACACAACAATAAAGGAATCCTATGCGGGCCAAAAAGACCATCATGCTGTCAAGTTATAATAAGAAAAAAACCGGCAGTCATAATCATACTATAGCCGAAAAGATTGCTAATTATCAAGCTAAACTAGGCCCCACACGGTCAATCATAACTAACTAACTAAAGACTGTAGTCTGCAAGCCTCTAATAATACAAATAGTGGTCGGGACAGGCCCTGACCTACCCAATTGCTATACAAAAATGAAAAAATAGGTAACCTCTACAACCTGGCAACTCCGAATGAAAGGAGCTAATCGATCTGCTGACCCTGAACGACTGCTAATGGAGGTCCTGAACTCTGTCTATCTTAACATATAGGCAAGTATGCAGCGCCCCATAGTCGGGCGTTAGTACAATATGTACCAAATATGTAAGGTAGTAAGGAAAAGACTGAATAAATGTAGGTAAATAACTAGTTAAGTGAATAACAAGAAGGGGCAGAAGTTAACCTGTAAATGTCCTTATCTATAGCCTGCATCTAATAAACCACTATATGTACATGAGCTGAAGTAGTACTACTATATATTCATAAGCTATAACTAGCAGGCAAGTATATAAACAAGAATCTAACCTGGCCCCCATAAGCCTGGAAGGTGCAAGAAATATATAAATAACCTATGGGGGGCCCCATAGGCCCTAGAAGGTGCAAGCAACACTGAAATAACCTACCGAGGCCACCATAAGACCTAACAAGTACAATCCAATCTATATACCCCTATTCAGGTTTCTATGATTCTACTGGTACTATAGCCAACCTACCTGGCCTCTAGGTCCGCATCTGAGCCCGTTGGACTCCTGTAACTATGTCTGAGCCCGGTGGGCTCCTGTAACTGCACCCTAGGTACACAAGGCTCGACGGAGGGTCAATGATGCCGGTACGACATAAAAAAGAGGTCCATGCGTGGAGGTCCTGAGTATGGTCTTGTTGGACATCATATAACTCCTTGGAGCGATCAGTAGCCCCGTAGGCGATGACACTATCATATAGCTCCTTGGAGCAATCAATAGCCCCATTGGCGATGACACAATTAGCAATCCTAAAGTTGGTTAACGGAAGGCTATCCTAGGTGGGGTCAATATTAACCGACATACTGTATTTTGGTCTCAACTTAGCCGCTCAAAAGGCGTATTTGGCTCTTAAGGCCTAACGCTACCGCTACTTGCCCCTGGTATAGTCTATATAGCTGCAAAAAGGCACACTCGTGTGCCTACATCTGATCAAAGGTTCCTGGCAGTGATGATAATATCTAATGGTCTAGACCAGATAGGGCGAGATCTGGAGTGGTCTAAATGATAGTTTGAATGTCAAGCTAGGACAGTGATAGCTCATAAGCGAACCATAAGGTCGCGGATGACCAACTCTTTAGTTTCTTCGCCTAGAACAACTATAGGGCTACTATTTAATCAGACATGCTCTTGAGCAGTCAACCCCTAACCTTCCCTAGGCGCTTTACTAGAATTCTTAGCCTGAAGGTAATACTATACTATTGTGGTTCTAGTCCTTTAGATCTTAACTTGGTCTGTTCAGATTTCATACATCTTTCCTGGCAATTCCTAACCTTGTAGGTAAGTGTATTTGGACTTAGCCACTCAGGACAACCTGTATCTGAGTATCTTATAAGGGCAGGCTATCACTCTGTTTCCTAGGCAGCCCTGGTGTCGCTGACTCTAAGGTATGACCATCCTATCCAAATTCTGGTCTTGGAGGCATCAAGGTACGCCAACGGCCTCTAGGCGAGCCTTACTAACAATACAAGCGTCAAAATAAAAGTTATATCGCTCGATTGTGCCCGATGCTATCCAACTTACCAAATTAGGTCCAATAGTTAATCATAACCTTCTAAGGCCATGGCATGACAGTAAAACATCAAAATTCTACTAATATAGTGAACAGAAGGACAGAGGAGCTTTTATGACAATCCTAGCATGAGTCACACTTAACATACTCTTTCCCAACGAGGAATACAACAATATACTCTCAAAAATGTCTTTTAGGAGCTAACCACAATATATATTCAATTATATTCTACCGATAGCAGCTAATCACGACATATATAATCCTTATCACAGTAGCTAATTACAACATATAGGATTGTTGTCTCTATTCAAGAACATAGGTCGTATTGTTATACGATGAGAATAACTTGCCGAAGAAATAATCCTTAACATACCTCGAATGTCGATTCTGGTTTATTTGATTAGTTTCAACCTGTAGCCGGTGATTCCATTCAATTTCAGCCTTTATACTAATAAACAAGGCTATTTCAATAGTAGGAATCAATGAATAACAATATCTTTCAATAGGGTTAACTATAACTTCAACTCCGTTTCATTCGGCCGAAAACTTATAATTTCTTGAGAGTTTAGAAGTGGGAAATGTATACCTATTGCCTGTGGCCATCTAGAATCCAATTTGGAGCAATTCCGACAACCTTTACTCAGTGGGGTTCCAGTGTACCAAGCGAATTTTCAAGAAATAACTCGGCAGAGATGCTTTCCATAAGCCTAGAACTTGTTACCCGAAGTTAATTTGCATTTGGATGGCGTTTGATGGTGTAATTTGATGAAAGTTACGTCTTGTTTCTTTTTTGGGGGGGCCTCATGCTGGCCAACGCGCCAGGGAGGGCGCCGTGCCGCGCCTCCCAGGGCACTGGCATGCTGGCGCGCCGCGCCCCCCAGAGCATTGGCATGCTGGTGTGTCGTGCTGGGCCTCGTCGCCATGGCCTCACCCGACCCCACTTTTGAGGCTCTTCCCGTATGCGTCAAGCTCTCATTAATCGTCACAAATCCACGTGCACGCACACTAACCGCTAACATCTTACGGGGTGTAACATCCTCCCCTCCTTAGGAACATTCATCCTCGAATGTCATCTTAAGGCTTAAGAGACTCAACTCCTTTAACTGATACTAGAAAAATTTCAGCAGGGTCCCCCTATATTATAGACTATCCAAAAACTTAAAACGCAGAAAAGTCCAACTCAAGCATCTCAGAGGGCGCTACTTGCAACTGAAACATAGATCTATCACATATATGTAAACAACTGATAATAATAGCAACAAAGTCAACTGTATATTGTCTGAACCTATCTTGCCTTAGCTTAAATTGTCTGAGCTTGTATACTATCATCCTAGAGCCTAGAACAACTGAAACTATCCAAACTTCACATCATTCATAGTTTTTCAATTCATTTCTTCAATATTTCTGTCCCCCATGATACTCTAATAAGCTACAACTTTGGTTCTCAAGATGACTCCTATAACTATTGGAACTCTCCGTGGAATAGTGCTTCTGTACCTTGAGTATCCCCAATTGGATCAACCCGAGACAAGGTCTTCTACGTGCTTGCGTAGTATTGGTGAACAAATCCTAGCCCCGAAGGTAACTTTTTCTCATAGGCCACTTGGCTGATCTTCCGGAGGGTTCGGTACAACTTAATGAATCAGGGCTGGGCTTGCCCTTCTTATCAGATCTCATAAAAGGTTCTCAGGAACACCCTGTTACTACTTCAATCCTTAATTCTCTACGCCATACATTAGAGTAAGACTCCCAATTATCCTGGGCTGCCAGTACATCTTTTTCGGTGAGTTTAACTTTCTTTGTTTGACTGATGTATTAGTATGCCCGGTTCAACTACCCCAAATTTACCTACTTCAGGTCATCATATAGAGGCCTACAGTTCCCTACATTTTCACCCATAACAGATCTCCAAGCGTCTGAATCATGTGCTCTACTTGGCTATTTGTTTGGTGATGAGAAGTCGTACTTAAATTACATGCACCCCAATTTGTTCTAACAGCTTCCCAGAACCTAGCTGTGAGTTGTGCCTCTCTATCAGAATTTATTAGATACTGGGGCTCCATATAGACAAACTACTTCTAAAGCATTTAATTCGGCGTAATCTTTAGCTAAAACATAATTCCATATCCAGCGAGATATGAGTTGATCTCGTTATCCTTTCTACACTGACTCAAATAAGGTCAATTTACACCTAGTACGAGGTAACCCTATAACTATATTCATGCTGATTACTCTTGACTTTCTTGCAGGCATGACCATCTCCTGAATTGGCCTGCTCAGTTCCTGCTGTCCAGCCTTCCCTGGCTGGTCATTGGAGCTCTTTGCTACGACTCAACAATATCTTCCCTCTTCCCATGCCATCAGTAGGTCTCTCTTTACAACCTGATGCATTTTCATTAAACTCTAGGTGGAGGGAGTAACAGACATGGTGCACCTTTGATATAGTATACAAATGAAGTCTTTCCACCTTTGGAACACAAAGTCGAACTCTGGGTCTCACGACTCCGCCCCTTATTATCTCAAAGGCCGATGACTTCCTACTGGGCTGTACTAAGTTAGAGTCTCTGTGCCGTGACTCCTTTACCTCCAAAACTGGTGGTGATATTGTAGTATTCTAGATTATAACCTCACTATCCGTTAAATGTCACCCCGATGCTTATTTCTCAACATTCAGCTGTGATTCCATGTTATGTCATCCCACTACATCCTGGAGGTGATGTTGTTTTCCTCTAGAGTTAGATACTCGCGCCTTTCCCTTACTTCTATAGGCTGAGATCTGGGATTCGTTCCCCCTGCATCGTACTGACAAGGATACTACTAACCAAGTCTACCGACCTGTATCGTTCTGACCCACAATCAGGCCAATTTCGTTCATATAATCTCTTTGTCCTTCGACACAACAAACTAGGGCCATATACATTATTTTATAGGTATATTCTACCTTCATTAGCAGAATGCAGCGGAATCAACCTATTTCTGACCTGAACTCATCTATTACTGGAGGTTTATCAGTTATGGACTCTCACACGTACTTGAGTTCTACTAAAAATCTTATCTACCCTCCTGATTTACTACCCTGAGGGTAGAGGTAACTTTGTAAACACTAGGGGTCTCAACCACTTTCTAATCCTTCTCAGAGTCTAGCCCTCATTTACTATTTATTCTGGGAAACATGGCATTGATACTTGATCTCGGGCAAAATAGCATGCCCGAGTGATGCTTTATAACTTAGTTTTGTCTTGTTTATCGACTTAATTATATGCATTCTCATGTATCTTTATGTAAATGTGAATATATATACTAACCAACATGATTAGTTCTTGTTTTTGTAGGTTTAAAATGATTTTTAGGAACTAATCTATGAGTTGGTGAAGTGGAGGCATGGAATCGGAAGTAAAACGCGATCGTCGGCAAGGAGGATGCGTGAAACAGCCCACCTGTGCGTTGGCAACGTGCCACGGCAGGCAAACTGCGCGACCAGCAACGTGTCACGGCCCCCAGCGTGCTGTACAAGCAGCGTGACACGCTGCCAAACGCGGAAGAGGGCTGTTTACGGGCTATTTTGATTTTCCAGTGTGCCTACGCGATGCCTCCGTGTCACGGAGGCAAATTGGTGCGATAACCTCCGTGACACGGAGCTATTTCATGCCGGGCATAATTTTGTATATTTCTCATTTACTATATATAGGTCCCTTAGCTCCTAAAAACATTTAGTCATGATTTATTTCTGAAAAACTGCCAAGGAGTGAAGGGAGAAGTGGGAGAACTCACCTAGGGTTCATCAATTTCATCTTCTCTTCTACCAATTCTTGTAAGTATGTTACTTTAATTATGTTTTCTTGTAATTATACGAACATGAGTGGCTAGAACCCTTCCTCTAAAGTTGAAACCACAAGGTATGATTGTGACTTTGTGAATTTGTTTTGGTTTTAAGTTATTAATTGTTGTTTTATCTTACATTCTTAATTATGGTTGTTTTTATGATTAATCACCATGAAAACGCACACATTACACCTAGGTAAAAGCTTCAGAAAGAAAACCTAGGCAAGAACAAAGAATGTAGGGAGCAAGTTTGTATCTTACGATATAATTCGCGGTTAGGATAAGAAATTATACCTAATTTTCCTTGCTTGGTTGCTAAAACGAGATGAACTAGACACCAACTTAGAATTATCACATCACCACTCATAGAAGTAGTTGTGAAGCTAAGTTCGGTTAAATGATTATAGGTACGGAAGTCCCTAATCAAGAGCATAAATCCCGTAAACCACATCCACGTAATTAAATTGCCCACGAACTAGAATGCCACATCCCCGCTCAACGATGTAGTTGTCAGGCTAGTTTGTCGTGTTTAGAGGCTCGAAAGACCATGAACATGAAATTTTAATTATGTGAGACGACAATTGATAGTTTCATACTTAAACCATTACAAAGCGTAGTATCGCATGATTATCCGGCTTTAACTCTAGTTGCTCCTTGACTGATTTCAGAGTATTTCGGTGACCACCCCTAGACTTAATTAAACTTTATCGGAAAAAGTCTTTTATCAACACTTGTGAAAGTTAATATCAAACTTGAACTTGATAATTAGCTGAATTGGTCCAGTCCCTGTGGGTTCGACATCCGGCTCTTAAAAAAGGCCACTATATTACTTGTACGACCCGTACACTTGCGGGCACATCAAGTTTTTGGAGCCGTTGCCGGGGACTCGGCGAAGTTTAGTAAATTTTTCTGTTTTTATGTTACTTTAAATTTCTTTAAGTGTTGAAAAAAAAAGAAAGAATTTTTTTTTTAGTTTTAAATTTATTTTATTTTTGGTTTTTAGTCTTATACTCTTCTTAACATGACATCATGGAATACAAATGGGTTAAATGGTGGATACTCATATTTTAGTGAGTCCTGTCTGAATTGTGGAGGACACCACTTGTGGCAAAATTGTAACACTTGCAATATATGTGGTGGTCAAGATGACCATTAGGATGGCTGTCCGAATGCATATTCCCCTCCCCCAAGCCCCTACTATGATCCTTTTGTTGTTTTTGATGAGTATAGGTAAGATGAAAGGGAGGACTTGGAACGCCAAGCTTGAATAGAAAACATGACAAAACAGGTCCTTAAGCAAACAGAAGTAATGAAGGAGGAGATGGAAGTACTAGGAATTCAGACTAAGGAAAATGGAGAGGCTTTAGAGATGATAAGCGCCAAGATCACGGAAATGATGGCTGAGGCTGAAACTTGCGATGATTTGCAAGTAACGGTCTTATGCGATACTCAAGAGGAACTAACAGAAGAAGAAAATGGTGAGTTCTTGGAAGAAGCTCAACAACTAGAAGCTCTTGAGAGTCCCCGTGATGGTCTCACACATATGGAAAATCCATTCATGGAAGAAGAGATAGAGTATCCCCCATTTGACATTAATGGAGAGATAGATGTTGATGTGGAGAAGGTGTATACAAGTAAGGAGGTCAAGCAAAATGCAGTTTCAGAATTGAGGTGTATTGTACCTCACTCAAAGCATTTTTCGACGTTAAGTTTGGTTGACAACCTAGAAATACAGTCTTCCAAGCTTGTTGAGGAGGAACAAGCCCCATATATTCTGAAATTTGCCAATTCTAAGAGACAAAATGACTTCGTTTACTTAAGGGCCAATAAGTGCAAAAGGCGATATTTGGTCCTTTCATTTTTTCGCCACCACCCCTGGAGCATAAGAGGAAACTGGAGAAGAAATTAGGGGTGAGATTCATATCTTCAAAGTGGAGGAACAAGTAGTGAAACTTGATGTGTCGTGCCGTGATGTAAAATAAGGTGCTGTTTGGGAGGCAACCCAAGGGTACCGCAGGTACAATTCTTAATTTTTGTTTGCATTGATTTTGTTTATTTTCAATTTGTGTTGTTTTTGGTGGAAAGTTAGGCACAGAAATAGGGGAAGTCTGAGTACCCGTGGAGGAGGAAGCTAACAAGCATGGACGATAAAAAGTGTGGGGTCAAATACCCACTTGTTCAAAGGAAGAAAAGCATGCTATTAGCTAGGCCTAGAGGCCTCAGGGAGTAATTCTCATCCTGTTTAATTTTAATTTGATGCTATGGGGACATAGCATGATTCAAGTGTGGGGTGAGGAAAATTTCAAACTTTTTGTGCTTAACGATTTTTGGTGAATGTAATGCTTGTGAGAAATATTTGAAAAATATTTTGTGAGTCAAGCATGACTTCATCACCCGTTGGTTTTTCTTTTCGGTTCTTTTCCGACGGGGGGTCTTTGAACCAAAGAATAAAAATTTTCTTTGTCTGTATATAGTGTTTTTAGTCATAGTTAGAGACTATTTCCGACGATGGATGGATGACGACCGTCTTGAGGAAAATTAGTCAATAGGTTTTGGTTTTGGAACCCATAACTAATTGATGGCTTGATGTTCTTTTTATGTGCTATACATGATTGTAAGATACAAGTGTGGTTAGTGTTGAAGCATGTAAGAAGTGTATAAATTTATTTGAGACACTTAGGCTCTTGAATTTGACTCGATGTGGTTGAAGCTTAATTTTGAATTCTTGTGATTAGTTGTGTAAGATTCTGCTGAAGGTGTCTTGAATTGAGCATGTGCTGTGAGTGTAAGTTTTTCGAATATTCCGTGCTATTGTGGAATATCTAGAACTTGCCTGGTGTGTATATAAAATGAAATGAAGGATGTGGACTGTAGGAGATGATTTAGGCATTTCTTTGAATGAACCTAATTTTTATCCCTCACTTTACCTACCTTGAATGTTGTATCCTAGTGAGCCCCATTGAGCCTTAAGCCTATTCTTTGATAGCTACAACATAAGCTTAATCTTTTTTCTTCCATTAGCCTTGAATTTGATCAAAAACTCCTAAGCGCTTAAGGGAAAATCTGAAAGAGTGAAGGAGTGAGAAGCATGAAAAAGAAGGAAAAGTAGCAGTTGTAAAAGTTGAGAAAGGTCAAGGGTGCACTTGTTTGAAAATGCCTGATTATTGGTAGGGAGTAAGAAATAAATGAATGAAAAAGTTGTGTAAGTACTCCTTACTAATAAGCTAAGTGTACTTAAAGAAATGGGAACAAGAAGAGAAAATTCAAGAGTGGAGAGAATGAGGGTGAAGTAAGAGAAGAGATGTCCTTAATGAAGGTGGAAGTTATTAAAAGCGCTTGGGGAAGATAGCCAATATTACTGCCCAGAATAGTACCTACCCGTCCCTTAGCTCACATTACAACCCATTAAGTCCTACTTGATCTTACATTCGTACATCCTTAAATTAGTGGAGTAAAACACTAAGGGAAAGCTTATGGTTCACTACATGATGCATGTGAATTCTTTGAGAGAGTGAGCGTAATTTTATTCATATACCCATACATGTTGTGATTTGAAACTTTTATGAGTAAAAATGGGTAACTCTCTTGTGTTGTTAGGGCACATGTTTAATGAGAGATAACATTCATGTCGGATTTCTTGATCGGTTGATTTGCATGAGTTTGTCAAGATTGAGAGTCGATTCTTGAGGTTAGGAAGTCTTAACATAGTTGTATTTCATTTCAATGATTAAATCGTGCATGCTCTATTTTTAACTTGCTATCTTAAATAATCATTATAGCCGTAGCTTGAATTATCTTGTTAAATTAACTATGTGGGAGTCTTCATTTACATGAGATGTAAAAGGGTTGTTTGAGGAAGAACAAGGCTTTAAGTGTGGGGTAGGTGATCTCGGGCAAAATAGCATGCCCAAGTGATGCTTTATAACTTAGTTTTGTCTTGTTTATCGACTTAATTATATGCATTCTCATGTATTTTTATGTAAATGTGAATATATATACTAACCAGCATGATTAGTTCTTGTTTTTGTAGGTTTAAAATGATTTTTAGGAACTAATCTATGAGTTGGTGAAGTGGAGGCATGGAATCGGAAGTAAAACACGAACGTCGGCAAGGAAGATGCGCGAAACAGCCCACCTGGGCATTGGCAACGTGCCACGGCAGGCAGGCTGCACGACCAACAATGTGTCACGGCCCCCAGGACGCTGCACAAGCAGCGTGACACACTGCCAAACGCGTCAGGGGGCTGTTTGTGGGCTGTTTTGATTTTCCAGTGTGCCTACGCGATGCCTCCGTGTCACGGAAGCAAATTGGAGCAATATCCTCCGTGACACGGAGCTATTTCATGCCGGGCATAATTTTGTATATTTCTCATTTACTATAAATAGGTCCCTTAGCTCCTCAAAATATTTAGTCATGATTTATTTCTGAAAAACTGCCAAGAAGTGAAGGGAGAAGTGGGAGAACTCACCTAGGGTTCATCAATTTCATCTTCTCTTCTACCAATTCTTATAAGTATGTTACTTTAATTATGTTTTCTTGTAATTATACGAACATGAGTGGCTAGAACCTTCCTCTAGGGTTGAAACCACAAGGTATGATTGTGACTTTGTGAATTTTTTTTGGTTTTAAGTTATTAATTGTTGTTTTGTCTTACGTTCTTAATTATGGTTGTTTTTATAATTGATCACCATGAAAACGCACGCGTTACACCAGGTAAAAGCTTGAGAAAGTAAACCTAGGCAAGAACAAAGAATGTAGGGAGCAAGTTTGTATCTTACGATATAATTCGCGGTTAGGATAAGAAATTATACCTAATTTGCCTTGCTTGGTTGCTAAAACGGGATGAACTAGACACTAACTTAGAATTATCACATCACTACTCGTAGAAGTAGTTGTGAAGCTAAGTTCGATTAAATCATTAGAGGTACGAAATTCCCTAATCAAGAGCATAAACCCCGTATACCACATCCACGTAATTGAATTGCCCACGAACTAGAATGTCACATCCCCTCTCACCGATGTAGTTGTGAGGCTAGTTTGTCGTGTTTAGAGGCTCGAAAGACCATGAACATGCAATTTTAATTATGTGAGACAACAATTGATAGTTTCATACTTAAACCATTACAAAGCGTAGTATCGCATGATTATCTGGCTTTAACTCTAGTTGCTCCTTGACTAATTTCAGAGTATTTCGGTGACCACCCTTAGACTTAATTAAACTTTATCGAAAAAAGTCTTTAATCAACACTTGTGAAAGTTAATATCACACTTGTGAAAGTTAATATCACACTTGAACTTGATAATTAGCTGAATTGGTCTAGTCCCTATGGGTTCGACATCCGGCTCTTAAAAAGGTCCACTATATTACTTGTACGACCCGTACACTTGCGGGCACATCAATACTTACACTTCCTATTGTACTGAACAAACTGGGAAATTAGGAAATGACCCTACAATTATATAATGGGGCTAAGACATGAAATTCAACAACTCTAAAGGCTGGAGGTGCAACCCTCGCACAATCCTTCATGTATTTCAGGTAATCCGATGTTAACTATCATCCGTGTCTGATTCTAGAAGTCTACTAAGTAAGACAACTCATATATATACTGTACTCCTGATCTCCTATTCTGATGTTGAAGAAGGAACTGGGACGATGCTGGCATATCTATTACCTTATGAGATTCCTGGTGCACCGGGAGGATACCGGGGGAATGAAAAAAAAATCTGCTTCTGCTTTCAGGCTGATTGTTTCCCAACTGTGGCCCCTCATTGGTACCTTCTCCTACTGCTGTAGCTAACTTGCGGCTTGATGGAGTCTGTCTTATATGAAATATTACTCTAGAAAGACATAACAATCAAAGCTTAGGGATTCACCCCTATACAACTCGACTCTATAACATGATCTGAGAAGAAGGAGGGGTAACTATACTGTCATGCCTTGTAGCCTCCTGTTTATAGAATGTGGTGCACAACACATTTATAAACAAGACTCTACTAGACACAGTTTGCAGACTCCCTAGGATACGACCTACTCTGATACCAAGTTTGTCACGCCCCACCTTGGGAGCCATGACTGACACCTAATGCTACACTGGGATCTAGGCTGACCTGGCTGGGCACAGGCACCTCTGGTGCCTACCAGTTACTCAAATTCAAGAAAACAAACTGCTATATCTCGGTTGTAAACACAGCCTTGGGCTGACGAGGCCACACAACACTTGTAAAATGAAAACAGCTAACCCAGCCAACACATCAATAAAGGGATCCTATATGGGCCGATAAGACCACCATGCTGTCTAGTTATAATAGGAAGAAAACCAGCAGTCATAATCATACTATAACCAAAAAGGCTGCTAATTATCTAGATAAACTAGGCCCCACACGGCCAATGACAACCAACTAACTGAAGACTGTAGTCTGCAAACCTCTAAGAATACAAATAGTGGTCGGGACAGGGCCCCAGCCTACCCAATTGCTATACAAAAATGAAAAATAGGTAACCTCTACAACCTGGCAACTCCGAATGAAAGGAGCTGACCAATCTATTGACCCTGAATGGCTGCTAATAGAGGTCCTGAACATTGTCTATCTAAACCCGCAGGCAAGTATACAACGCCTATAGTCGGGCGTTAGTACAACATATACCTAATATGTAAGGCAGTAAGGAAAAGGCTGAATAACTGCTGGTAAAGAACTAAAAGTGAATAACAAGAAGGGGCATAAGTTAAACTGTAAAAGTGCTTATCTATAACCTGCATCTAATAAACCACTATATGTATATGAGCTGAAGCTGTATGACTATACATGCATAAGCTATAACTAGCAGACAAGTATACAAATAGGAACCTAACCTGGCCCCATAAGCCTGGAAGGTGCAAGAAACACAGAAATAACCTACCAGGGGCCCTATAAGCCCTGACAAGTATAATCCAATCTATATACCCCTATCAAGTTTCTATGATTCGACTGGTACTATAGCCAACCTACCTGGCTTTTAGGTCCGCATCTTAGCCTACTGGACTTTTGTAATTGTGTCTAAGCCCGGTGGGCTCTTGTAACTGCACCCTAGGCACACAAGGCTCGACGGAGGGTCAATAACTACGGTACGAGATAAAAAAAGAGGTCCATACGTGGATGGACATAAGTATGGCCTAGGCTTGAGTATCGTCCCGTTGGACATCGTATAGCTCTTTGGAGCGATCAGTAGCCCCCTAGGCGATGACATTATCATATAGCTCCTCGGAGTGATTAATAGCCTCATAGGCGATGACACAGTTAGAAACCCTAAAGTTTGTTATCGGAAGGCTATCCCAGGCGGGGCAATCCCAACCGACATACTATATTTTGGTCTTAATCTAGCCACTCAAAAGGCATATCTGGCTCTTAAGGACTAACAGGACCGCCACTTGCCCTTGGAATAGTCTGTACAGCTGCCAACAGGCACACCCCATGTGCCTACATCTGATTAGAGGATCTTCGCAGCGATCATAATCTCTAATGGTCTAGACCGGATAGGGCGAGATCTGGAGTGATCTAAACGATACTCTGAATGTTATGCTAGGACAGTGATAGCTCATAAGTGAACAATAAGGTCGCGGATGACCAACTATTTAGTTTCTTCGCCTAGAACAACTATAGGGCTACTATTTAATTGGACATGCTCCTGAGCAGTCAAACCCTGACCTTCCCCAGTCAGTTTACTATAATTCTTAGCCTGAAGGTAATACTGTACTACTATGGTTCTAGTCCTTTAGATCTTTCCTTGGTTTGTTCAAATTTTATATATCTTCCTTGGCGATTCCTAACCTTTTAGGTAAGTTTATTTGGACTTAGCCACTCACGGCAACCTGTACCCGAGTATCTTATGAGGGCAGACTATCACTCAGTTCCCTAGGTAGCCCTGGTGTCGCTGACTCTAATGTATGACCATCCTATCCAAATTCTATCCCTAGAGGCGTCAAGGTACGCCAACAGCCTTTGGGCGAGCCTTATTGACAATACAAGCGTCAAACTGAAAGTTATATCTCCCGACTGCACCCGATGCTGTCCAACTTACCAAATCAGGCCCAATAGTTAACCATAACATTCTAAGGCCTTAGCATGATAGCAAAATATCAAAATTCTACTAATATAGTGAACAGAAGGACAGAGGAGCTTCTATGACTCCTAGCGTGAGTCACACTTAACATACTCTTTCCCGATGAGGAATACAATAATATACTCTCAAAAACGTCTTTTAAAAGATAATCGGAATATATATACAATTATATTCTACTGACAATAGCTAATCACGACATATATAATCCTTATAAACTAGCTGAAGCTGATTACAACATATAGGATCGTTCTCTCCGTTCATGAACATAGGTTGTATCATTATACAATGAGAATAACTTATCGAAGGAGTAAGCCTTAACATACCTCGAATATCGATTCTCATTTATTTGATTAGTTTCAACCTATAGCTAGCGATTCCATTTAATTTTGGCCTTTATATTGATAAAACAAGGTTATTTCAATAGTATGCATCAGTGAATAAGAATATATTTCAATAAGGTTAACTATAACTTCAACTCCATTTCATTCGGCCGAAAACTTACACTTTCTCGAGAGTTTAGAAGGGGAAAATGCTTACCTATTGCCTGTGGCCATTTAGAATCCAATTTGGACCAATTTCGACAACCTTTACTCAGCGGTGTTCCAGTGTACCTGGTGAATTTTCAAGAAATAACTCCGCAGAGATGCTTCTCATAGGCCTAGAACTTGTTACCCGAAGTAAATTTGCATTTGGACGGCGTTTGACGGCATAATTTGATGAAAATTTGATAAAAGTTGTGTCTTCTTTCTTTTCTGGCCAAGGGAGTATTGGAAAAATGGTTTAAATTGAACAAGGGGGTTTATATATAAGTGTAGGGCAGTGGCAGGGGGCGTCTTGCCTCCCAGGGTGCTGGCATGCTGGTGTGCTACACTGCCCAGGGCACTGGCATGCTGTGCGTCGCGCAAGGCCCTAGCAGCCTGGCCTCGCCCTACCCCACTTTCGAGGCTCTTCCCACATGCGTCAAGCTCTCATTACTCCTTGAAAATCCACGCGTACGCATACTAACTACTAACATCTTACGTGGTGTAACACCGTATGAAGAGATTTGTGTATGCAGTATCAAATTCGCTAGTCAAGGAGTGTAGGACCACAATGCTGAACAGTGGTCTAGATTTCTCTCGATTAGTTATATACACCCAGCAGATAGAGGTGGATCAGATGAAGGAAAGGAAGAGAGTGGCCAAGAGGGCCAGGACAGGTTGCTTTGGGTTCTCCTAACAAAGGCCAGTGGTGGACATTATTAGCAGTCCCACCAGAGATCATCAACACTAGCACCGTCATCAACCAGTAAGCCATATAGATCTAGGGGTGATTAGTGAGGAAGGACCTTAGGCTCTTGAGGTTAGGGGAGTATGTCAGTAAAGCCAAGGATTCCAATTTGTGGCAGGTGTGGTAGGAGGCACATCGGAGAGTGCTTAGTAGGTTTAGGTGCATGTTTTGGGTGCGGGAAGCCCGGACATATGGTCAGAGATTTCCCTGCAGCTAGACAAAGCCATGGAAGAGGTCGTGACCCATCCACCAGTTCAGTAGCTCCACCAGCACGCTCAGCTCAGCAAGGTGCATCCACTAGCGTAGGTGGTGGTCAGCACCAGAATAGGTTTTATATCCTCTCATCTTGCTATGAGAAGGAGGTTTCTCCAGACATGGTCACTGGTACATTACAAGTATTTCATTTTGATGTATATGAATTGTTAGATCCAAGGGCTACTTTATCTTTTGTGATGCCTTATGTTGCTATTAGTTTCAGAGTCAGTCCCAAAGTCTTATCAGAATCCTTCTCAGCCTCTACTCCAGTCAGTGACTCAATTATAGCTCGATGGGTATTCAAACTATATTTGGACATGTTTGTGATCGTCTTCATCGATGACATTCTCATATACTCTCAGAGCAAGGAGGAGCATGCCGCTCATTTGAGGATTATGCTGCAGACTCTCAAGGATTGTCAGCTGTTTGCTAAATTCAGCAAGTGTGAGTTTTGGATGGATTCAGTAGGATTTTTAGTCCATGTGGTGTCAAGTGAGGGTGTGCAGGTGGACTCTCAAAAGATAAAAATGGTGAAGAATTGGCCTAGATCGGTTAATCCTTCGGAGATGAGAAGCTTCTTGGGTTTAGCTGGCTATTACAGGAGGTTTGTTGAAGGATTTTCATCCAATGCAGCACCATTAACTAAGTTGACCCAGAAGAAAGTCAAATTTCAATGGTCGGATTCCTATGAGAAGTGATTTAAGGAGTTAAAGGCTCGACTCACTTCAGCCCTAGTACTGACCCTACTTGCGGGTATGGATGGATTCATTATGTATTCTGATGCCTCTAGGGTTAGTCTTGTATGTGTGTTGATGTACCATTGTAAGGTCATTGCGATTCCTCTAGAAAACTTAGACTCATGAGAAGAATTACCCGATGCATGACCTAGAATTGGCAGCAGTGGTGTTTGCATTGAAGATTTGGAGACACTACTTGTATGGGGTCCATGTGGACGTGTTTATGGACCACAAGAGCCCACAGTATGTGTTCACTCAGAAGGATCTGAATTTGCGAAAAAGGAGGTAGTTAGAGCTTCTCAAGGATTATGACATGAGTGTCCTTTATCATCCGAGCAAGGCCAATGTAGTGATGAATGCCCTTAGCAGACTATCCATGGAGAGTGTTTCTCATGTGGAATATGGAAGGAAAGAGTCGGTAAAGGATGTGCATTGGCTTGCATGATTAGGGGTTCGCCTTGTGGATTTGACAGATGGTGGTGTTATTGTTCAGATGGTTCATAATATTCTTTGGTGACTGAGGTCAGGGATAGGAAAGATAAGGATCCTATCTTAGTGAAGTTGAAAGAGGTGGTTCAAAATCAAAAGGTGAAGGTCTTCTCCCAAGGGGGTGATGTATGCTTCGATATCAAGATCATTTGTGTGTTCGGGGTGTCAATGATTTGAGAGAACGGATGATGCGTGAGACTCATGGTTCTCGATATTTTATACATCCAGGTGCCACCAAGATGTACCGTGACCTACGGGAAGTCTATTGATGGAATGGCATGAAGAAGGACATAGCAGAGTTTGTGGCTAAGTGTCCGAATTATCAACAGGTGAAAGTTGAGCATCAAAGATTGGGAGGTATGCTACAAGACATTAGTAGGGACTTGGAAGTGGGAAGAGATCAATATGGACTTCATCACAGGGTTGCCTCACATTCACCTACAATGTGACTCTATTTGCGTGGTGGTAGACAGGTTGACCAAAGCATCTCATTTCTTATTATTCAAAACTATTGATTCAGCTGAGGACTATGCTAGATTATATATTCGAGAGTTAGTTAAACTTCATGGAGTTCACTTGTCCATTATTTCAGACTTAAGTACTCAGTTTACCTCACAGTTTTGGAGATCATTTCAAAAAGGTCTTGGTACTCAGGTCAAGCTAAGCACAACTTTTCACCCACGAACAGATGGTCAGACTAAGCGTACCATTCAGACTCTTGCGGACATGTTGAGAGCATGTGTGATTGATTTCAAAGGCAGTTGGGATGATCATTTACCTCTTATCGAGTTTGCTTACAACAATAGTTACCATTCTAGCATTTAGATGGCTTCATTTGAGGCTCTTTACGGGTGGAGGTGTAATTGTCTATTGGTTGGTTCGAAGTAGGTGAAGCTATGTTGATAGGGCCAGATTCAGTTCATGAGGTTATGGAGAAAGTCAGCTTATTAGGGAAAGGTTGAAAATAGCTCAGAGTCTCCAAAAGTCATATGTAGATGTTAGGCGGAGAGAACTCGAGTTTGAAGTTGATGATTGAGTTTTCTTAAAGGTATCTCCCATGAAGGGAGTGATAAGGTTTGGAAAAAAAGGGAAACTTAGTCCCTGATATGTTGGCCCATCAGGATTGTGAGACGTGTTGAAAAGGTGGCCTATGAGTTGGAGCTACCAGCGGAGTTAGTGTCAATGCTATCGTTATTGAAGAAGTGTATTGGTGACCCGGCTTTGGTTGTTCTGATGGAGAGTATAGATGTGAAGGATAGCCTTACCTATGAGGAGGTACCCATTAAGATCCTTGATTGTCAAATTCAGGAGTTAAGGAACAAAGAAGTAGCTTCAATGAAAGTCTTGTGGAGGAATCAACTTGTTGAGGGAGCAAGCCGAAACAGATATGACGGCTAAATACCTGTATTTATTTTCTTCCAGCTCTATTCCAGCTTGAGGTATCAGTTTCCTCTCTAATACTTTATTCAATTTCATGTCAAGTTCATGTCTCTCAGTTCCTTTCCTGTTTTAGCATGTATGTGTGATTCATGAATTCAGTTCAGTCATGTATCTCAGTCCGGAGTCAGTCACTCCATCAGATTTCAGCTTTAGATGTCCAGTTTTGGGATTCCAGTTCTTTCCCTAGCCCTTCAGCTAGCTTAGTTTACATTCGAGGATGAATGTTCCCAAGGGGGATTTCATGCCCCACCTTCGGAGGTATGATTGATACCTAGTTCCATACTAAGACCTGACTGACCTGGATAGGCTTATACACGTATGGTGCAAGCCTACAACTCATCTCAAGAAAACAACGGGCTATATCTCAGTTGTAAACACAACCTCTGGCCGACAAGGCCTTATAGCCACCTGTAAAGAAAACAGCTAACCAGCAACAAGCAAATAAAGGGAATCCTAAGCAGGCCGACAAGACCACCATGATGTCTAGTTATAACTAAAATGTAAATCAGGTACTAATCTATGCTAAGGCCAACAAGGACACTAACTAGCAGCTAAACAAGGCCCCACATGGCCAACACATGAAATAAAACATATATAAGCCCCACTCGGCCAACAACAAACTATCCATAGGAAAATTGTAAATCTGCAAGCCTCTAAGAGTGGAATAATGGTCGAGATAGGGCCCCGACCTACCAATAAACTGTACAATCAAAAAGAGTAAACCTTCTAACAGTTAGTTCCGGAGGAAAGGAGCTGACTACACCGCTAACTCTGGTTGAAAGCTAAGAAGGTCCTGATCCGTGTCTATTGCACCTGCAGGCAAGTAATGCAGCACCCCAAGATGGGCGTCAGTATAATATGTACCGAATATATAAGGCAATAACTGAAAATAACTGAATAAAACTTAAGATGATATTGAAAGTACTGAGAGAAAGGGATAGAGGCATAACCTGAATAACATAACTTCCTACTGTCTAATCTAACAATAAATAGTACAAACAAGAACCTTACCTGGCCCCCATAAGCTTGGAAGGTACAATCAGCACCGAATAACCCACTCGGGGCCGCCAGAAGCCCTGGTGAGCACACTTCAATCTATATACCCCTAACAAGGTCAAATGAGTCAACTAATAACCATAGTCGTCCTATCAATCCCCTGGGTCTGCAACTGAGCCTGCTCGGCCCCTGAACTATAGCTGTGTTTGAGTTTTGTGGACTCCTGCTGTATGTACCCTGGGCACCAGGCTCGACGGGGGTGCGGTGCCAATATGGCATAAAAATAGTCCAGCCATGGAATGGACTGTATAAGGTCCTCAGACCTCATCCTCGTCCCTCGCAGACGGCATACCGCTCCTTTGAGTGACGTCATCTAGGCCCCGATGAGCAACGACACAACTAGTAACTCTGGGTTGGTCATGGAAGTCTATACAGGGAAAAGTCAATCCCCAAACTAAACAGAAGTACTGGTCTCAGCTAACAACAATAGCTATTCACAATAATAAAACTTCTGACTCTGTTACTGGGATTCGAACTGTATTCCAGTACTATATACACTAACTTTCCGAAGGAATTCGCCTTAAGATACCTCGATTGTCGTTTCCCGATTATCTGGCGAGTTTCAACATGTATTCAACAGCTCTTTCCAACTACAACCGTAATACTGGGAGAAAGAGACTAATTTCAATATGAAATTGGGCTTAAAATGATAACTGTTGATATTAATAACCATAATACTTCAACTGCATAAAATACGACCGAAAACCTATAATTTCTTGAGGGTTCAGAAAGGAGAAATGCTTACTTGATTCCTGTGATCGTTTAGGACTTATTTTGGAGCAATTCTGACAACTTTTGCTCGGCGGGGTTACGATTCGTCGGGCGAATTTCGAGAAAATAACTCCGTAGTAACGCTCTCTGTATGCTTAAAATTCAATACCTGAAGTTAATTTGAATTTGGACAGCGTTTAATAGCGTAATCGGATGAAAAACTATTGAAAACCTCGAAATATACTCTCTCTAGATGAACGAAATAATTGGGAAATGACTAACAATTAAACTAGGGGTATATATATATACAAGGCCAGTGGCAGGGGGGGCGCACCGCACTGCCCATAGCGCCGACCACCCCGCCGCACTGCGCCTCTAAAGGCACCAGCAGGCTTGGTGAATCGCGCTGGCCAGTGCACTGCTGGGTGACGCGTCGTGCCGGTCCCTTCTGACCCTGCTGTTGACACCCAATTTTGACCTCCCTACGCCTTAATATACTTATATATATATATATTTATTTATTTATTTATTTTACGCAAATATTCGACTTATTTTTATATTTATAAAATAATTTATTATCATAATGTTGTGAAAATCATTTCAAGTTACATATATATGACTCATATTAATTTTAAGTTTTGATATTAAATAATTACGCCGTATATAATGTATTTCGTTTTAATATGCGCCTTTATTTTGAAATATATTCTTTACTTAATAAACTATTTAGCATAATTTTACTAAATTTTACAAATTTATTTTTTGACTAATAATATTACTCAAATTTATAAATTATTTATATCAATAATATAATATTTGATAACTTAATTTTATTTTCTAGTTACAAAATTATTTATAAATATAATATTTTAGGATTTATTTATATTAATAATAATGTTTATATAATTTTTTCTATAATTTAAATTATTTTGTTATCTATTTATTAAATTATTTACAAGTATAATGTCTTTATTAATTTAATAGCAGCGAACTCAAAACTTTCCTCCAATTTATTTAAATTCTAGCCACTTGCTATTCAATTCATTCAATTTATTTAAAATCTGGCCACTTCCTATTCATTTATGTCAATTCCAGCCAATTTAATTAATTTTGGGCTACAATCTTAACCCAATTCAATTTCAATTTAATTAACCCACTTGTCTTAATTCGGGCGACCCACTTAAATCCGGAACCCGACCCAAACTTACATTTAATCTCATCCATTTTGATCCAACGGTCCTAATTAGCCCTAACATATTTCCTTATTTAACTACTTAACCCCCCTAAAAAAAACCCTAAATGCTTTTCATTCTTCTTCCTCTCCACTACCCTAGCTGCCGGATCCCTCTGCTCCTTCTCCCTTGCGCCTCCGCCCTCTCCCTTCCATCACCGTCACCACCACCAAAACAACCTCCCTCACTGCCGCACCTCCCTCTTTCTCATCCGCTTCCACCATTGTTTCCGGCAGTGTTTGGCCGGAGAACAACCACACCTTCTCCATCTTTCCCCCTCTCCTATCTCGACCAAAACACTTGCACAAACCCACCGAAACAACTTAACCCAGCACCGGCAACCACCATTTTCCGGTGCACCTTCTTATCCTCCCCCTCTTCTCACTGGAAAACCACCTAAACCAACCCCCGCCTCTCCGATCATCTCCCAACTGACGGAATCCGGACAGATCTACGAAGATCTATCCGTATATTTCTTTATTTTATTTTATTTATTTTTGTTTATATATATGTAATAAGTATATAATAAATATATGTATATATATATATATATATAAGTAATGTATACTGCTTTCCGTTTCATTTATATATATATATATACATACATATATATATATATATATATATATATATATATATATATATATAATAGATATCTAAATATATATAATAATATATATATGTATATATAAGTATATATACTATTTTCCTTTCTGTTCATTTATATATATATATATATAAAAGTAATATATATTGTTTCGCTTTCTGTTTCATCTATATATAATAATATATATAAATGATATATATTGTTCTTCCTTTTGTTTCATTTGTATATTTATATAATAAATGTCTATTAGTTACTTAATCTATGCCCGGTGAATTCCTGTTATTAGTTGATAACATCGTTATTTTATTGCCCTTGACAAATTTTAATTAAGTTAAGGAATAATTTAGTACTAATTAAGTTATGGCAAATTGTTACTGTTTGATTCGTTCTCTGATGTGTGACTAGTATTTTTTGAAAATGTTTCATATCACTGATCACTCTAATTAAAGGATATTCTTCTATTATTTTGGCATATGCATCCGATTATGGTAATTTAGTATTCACTTTTCCTTAAATTATAAATAATAGCTTGTCATCTTTCCATTTAATTTAGATAAATTTTAAGATAAATATTTCATGGTCTGATTCTCTTTCCTTTCGTTAATTTGCAATTATGGTAAATGAAGCTTTACTGGTGGATCTTTAATCTCTAATTTTTCATTAATTAAGAAAATAATTTTCTTGACTTATTTAGATATATTTTATGTTACTCGATTAACTTGGAGTAATTTTTGATTTAATTTGCCCTATTTGGTATTATTTGTTAATGATAAATATTCCATATAGTTTTAGTTCCTGATAAATTAAGAAAAATAATATTTAGAGTAATTTCTGATTTAATTTGCCTTATTTGATTTATTGTTATTATTTTTTTTGTTTTTAATTAATTTCAGTATTTACTAATTAACGATAAAATTTCTTTTGATAGGAGTGCATTTATTTGATTGGTGACAGATTATTATTTTCTCCCTCTAGCATTAATTTATTCTTTGATTATTATGGGAAATATGATCAACTTCTGAAAATCCGCTGTGGCCTCGTTAATTAAAGGAATTTTTTCCTTTGATTGCGAGTCGGTTCTATCTTTTCCTTTAATCCTTTCTAACTTTTTCTACAATAAATGGTTCCTGCTCTTTCTTTTGATTGAAAAAGAAAAAGAACGGCAAGAAAAAAAATAAATATATGTATACTGAACTACTCTTTCTTTTTCTTTGCTCTTCACTTTTTACTTATAAACGCCTTTATACCGCCTCAACACGAGCACTGCTCGGAATCCACGAGATTCCCGTGATCTTGACGTGTTGAGTTTGGGTTCCGACCATTGAAAAACTTTCTTTCAAAATTGCTGATTGTTGCCTTGCTTCTTTCACTAATTAACCGGTTAGTCCACCTTTTATTTTAATATAAATTTCGTGCTATGTGAACTCATTGTTTGCATTAGATTTCACAAGTATAAATTTTACATTATGTGCATGTCTGTCATAATGTAGCACAATCTTGTTGTATAGTTTTGTCTAATAGGTGAAGCGAAGAGTTTGCCGGGACTGGAGGGTTTATAATTTAGCTAATTTATTTTGTACATATATCGTGATGTATTTATTTATTCTTATTTATTTTATTTCTGTCGATGTGTATAATGTAAACGACGCTGCTAATAGTGGAATGGGGTCTTGGGTGGGGTTTCTTTTTGTTTCTTACTTTACTGCATCTAATTATCAAACTCACATAGGAATTATGCCCATAAGAAATTAATTGAATCAATGATATATGTGTAATTACAAAACATGCCTATAGGATTTTCATAATGTATACGACGATAGAAATCATGTCTATAAGATTTCAAACAAACACAACTTGAAACCAATATATGGGAACAATGCATATGATCGTCCTTGTTAATTCATTGCTCTAAGAATAAGAAGAATTGGAGCTCATACTGCCACACAATAAGATCAACATAAATCATAAGTTTCTCATCAGTTTGTCACTAATTTATTAAATCCGTTTATATGATAGCATGTCATAAATTAGTCTATAATTAGTGCGTCGGTGAATGTGCTTATAGAAATATCATAAGTCTTTTGCATTATAAAATTTCTGATCATTAATTAATTTCCATGTTTATGCCTGAATATATTAAAGTAGTAATAGGAACTGTCTCATGCATATATATATAAAAAATCCCTACCTAAAGAGCATTCCTTCAACTCATATGCGTTTTGTCAAACAAGCTGCATTATTTTGGTATTCGTGCATCAGGAACTTAAGTCCTCATCTTCTAGGAATTTTCCCTAAGTATATCATGTTATTGGCTGCATATTTAAATCTAACATTTGCATTTTAATATTTTTATTATCGGACCTTCATCTCTGTTCGTGTCCATTTAGATCTTAAAAATACCTGCTACTTGTTTAAATCTGACATTGCATGTTAGAGATCATGCCCATTTGATTCATTTACACTCGTTTAGAAAATCTTGCATATAAGAGATCAATATGGAGACTCACATGAAACCTTTTTCATGCTAACAATTTTTTTCAAATTACTATTTGTTTTGCTCGACGTTAATCGCCTTTTAATAGCCCTAAGTATTCTAGATCGCAAATCCAGGATAGTTGTCAAACGCCTCTTGGATGTTAAGTTTGGGGCGGGTAGGCAAATGTTAGGGCGTTGGTCTTCCTCATCTAGAACGATTTAGGTTAATATTAATCAACTAGGTGGGTATATGGGAAATGATAGTCTGTGCTCGCTGAATAATATGAGCAATTCAAAGGATTGCAAAGTATTATTTAAGTTGCACGGAGTGATCCCATTAGGTCAAACAATTCTTTTGTAGAACTACGTTCGGCCTGACTCCCTTAAAGGATACGTAGGCGCCTCTATGAGGTTCGGCCCCATAATTAAAATAATTATTTATTTTGTTGTTATGTTATGTGTATTTCGATAATTTATTCCATTTTATTTGCTTCGTTTGCCATAATTTTCGTATTTATTGTTAAACAAAAAATAAAATAAGATAAATTAATTTTAGGTTTTATTTTGCCTAAATTTATTCCTTATCGCTTGTCTTTAATTATTTAGTTTAGTTATATAAGCTAAAATCAGTTTATTTGTTCAATTAGATAATTTTCTCCACAAAATAATGAATCCAGAAGGGACCAACATTTGAGGACCTCGAAAGGTTCCTAACACCTTCCTTTCGAGGTAACTTGAACCCTTACCCGACTCTGGTGACCTAGGCTAATATACAGACCTTAGGTTAGTATGGTGTCCTAACGCACCTCAAATCGTTAGGTGGCGACTCTTCTCTTAGTAACCCTTAAGCATTGTCACGTGTCAAATCTATCTTTCCGCGAGGAAAATGGGGCGCGATACCTGCTTCTGAGACTTTTTGTACACGCGTCAAGCTCTTATTTTTTTTCATGAATCCACGCATACGCTTACTAATCGTTAACTTTTACGGGGTGTAACAGGGGAGATATTGTAATACCCCAAAAGTCCCTTAGATCAAACCTGTGGTTGAAGTGGAGAAAACAGGAAAAATATTTGCACCAGGTCACAGGACGACTCATCAGGTGACTCATTAGGTCACTTTATTGATTGTCCCGTGACCCATGAAATGCTGCCTTGCCGGAGGAGAGTCGTTGTCAAAGGGTCATGATGGGTGGTATGATGAGTTGTTGGTACTCCCCACGAGTCGTGGGTCGACTTGTTGGTTGGGGAAGGTGGAAAATAATTTTGAAATCCAATGATCAGGATGAATGAAGGGACGAGTCGTGGCGTCCTTAGCCCTGGCAAGGTTTTGGATGGCTCTGCCTACTTGAGTGTGATAGTTGGGGCATCACGTAAGCTCTATCTTGATGGTGTTGGTTTTGATGAGTCCCCCATTATTTCTCATGATTTCGGTTATGTATGTTGATGACTTATGATATTATGTTTTCAGTAGGTATGACCCAATGATCAGTTGGTAAATTTTTATTAATGATTTCAGTTATTAAAAGCCATATGATTCTATTTTCAGCTTTCGGTCACAAATATGAGATTCATTTTATGACTATACATGTTTTCAGATATCAACATGCAATCCTTACTCTTTTGATCTCATGATTTATGCTTATATGCATGATTTCAGTTCAAACTTACTTAGCATGTTTTACTTATCGTACATACTCAATACATTCCAAGTATTTACCGCATACTCTATGTTGTATCATTTTATAATACAGGTGCAGACGATCAGGCTCGTTAGTCTGTCCCCGCAATTTACTTCAGTTTCTCTTGTTGGCGAGTCCTAATCTTTCGAGGACCTTCAGTTAGTTGAGTTATGTTATTTTTAGTTTCAAACTTTAGCGAGCTAGTTGGGGGTGTTTTCCCATCATCTCTTCAGACATGTTAGAGGCTCATCAGACAATATGTAGAATTTAGCTTTGTTAGTGTTGACTCTGTATGGTTGCTATGTATTTATACTTTTGCTTATTCATGTTTTTAGTTATCAGTTTTTGCTTGAAGTGTGTGCTTTAGTTATCATATTCATGCCGTGGGTCGACTTGGAGCCTTTCGTGGTTCTAGGTTTCGTGTTTTGGTTCGGACCTATATTCGGGTCGTGAAACTGTCGAAGTATGCTCTAGAGATGGTTGCTGATCTGAGGGCTCGTATGAGAAAGTTCGTGAATAGTGTTGCAGATTCATTAGTCAAGAGTGCAGGATCTCCATGTTGCTTAGTGATATAGATATCTCTCGACTGATAATATATGCCCAATAGATAGAGCCAGAGCGGATGAAGGAAAAGGAGAGAGAGGCCAAAAGGGCCAGAATATGGAGCTAAGCTGAGATACGGTGGTGGACATCGCCTTCAGTCCCTCTAAGGTTGTTAACCCCAGCTCCATCATTAGCTAGTGTTCCATCAAGATGTCGAGGTGACCAGAGGAGCAAAGTGTCCTGCTCTAGAGTTCAGAGTAGCATGACAGGAGAGCACACTTTCCCAGCTTGTTGGAAGTCTAGTAAGGACCACCCAGGAGAGTGCTTGGTTGGCTCAGATGTTTGCTTTGGGTGTAGGAAGCCCGGGCACATGCGTAGGAATTGTCCTTGGGCTAGATAAGGTGATGGTAGAGGCCGTGCCCGAGCCACCACTTCAGTAGCTCCAACAACTCGCCCATCTCAGCAGGGCGCCTCTTCTAGTGCAAGTGATAGAGAACGCCAAAATAGGTTCTACGCACTTTCATCTCATTAGGAGCAGGAGTGCTCACCTGATGTGTCACTAAAATGTTACGAGTATTCCATCCTGATGTTTATGCATTGTTAGATCCAGGAACTACATTATCCTTCTAGAATCCTTATGTTGCTATTAGTTTCAATGTTAGTCCCAAAATCCTGTCAGAACCCTTCTCAGTCTCTACTCCTGTCGATGAGTCAGTTTTAGCTCGACGGGTGATCTTGGGCAAATTTATATGCCCAAGTGATACTCAAATGTGTCGTTTTGCCTTGTTTATCTATCGATGTTTATACATTCTCATGTGATTTGTAATAAAATGTGAATTTATACTAACCAACATGATTAGCGTTGTTTTGCAGAAAAAAATATAAAGTTATGGAGCTAAGATGCATGTTGGGAGAGATCGGGATTGGACTCGGATGCTAGCACGTTGGCCTAGCCCTGCGTTGCACGCCGTGCCACGTTGGGCCTTAATACCTGGACGACCAAATTCCAGTAAGGGTCCACGTCGGTGGCGTGTCACGGAGGCAGTGCTCCGCGATGCACTCCGTGACACGTTGTTTGTTATTCCGGGAAAAATTCCCACTAGTATAAATAGAACACTTAGGTTCATTTTCAATTATTCTGACTTGGTGGAGCAAGAACGTGGGTTACAGGCAGTTGAGTGGACGAAAATCTCAGGGTTTTTCTCTATCTCCTTCTTCTTTATTTCAATTGCTTGTATGATTTACACTCATTTAACGATGTTTAATCCACAAATGAGTGGATAAATCCTCTTCTTGCTGAGGTTAAGAACAATTGTATTGAAATGTGATTATTGATAAATTGGTTTTTCATCTTTTCTTCCATGGTTGTTCTATTGATTCTTGTTCTTACTGCATTAATGTGTGGCCAACGTTAATGTACATCTAAAAAGTCCGGTTTCACTCGAGAGAGTAAGAAATCGGAAAGTTGTGAATTAATAGGATATGATCTTTTTTTAGTTTGGGAAAATTGAGAATTGATTTACCTTCAGGATAGAAATATACCTGAAAGTCGTATTAGTCAATTAAAGAATCAGTTTTGTATGGCTAGAACATGAATTTCGTTTCATCACAGAAATGTAGGTGGAAGGTTCATGATTCTTAAGTTGGGTTAAATACGAGAGTTTTAATCCATAGGCAATAATTTTTGACTAGCAACCGGAGGAAAGATTTACCAAACTGTATCGATAATTTATTTCTCTACATGTTCATTTAACCTCAGGATGCTCATACTTATAGTTCAGACTCAATTTATATATTCATTTTAGACTTAGTATAAAATTAGGAAACAAAATATCAAACTCTTCTTCACACTGTTATTTGCATTTTTAGAGTTAAAGTTTATTGACACTTGAGTAGATTGTTACCCTATCCTAGTCCCTGTGGGATCGATACTTGGCTTACTTGAGCCACTTTACTACTTGTTCGACCACATGCACTTGCGTGTAGTTATACCCAAAAAAATCACCGAACAATGGGTATATAAAAATTGCCTGTCACAATTTTTTAGAAAGTCACCCCAGCCGACTTAGTGGAGTTAGATATGACCGATTTCGATATAATCTTTGATATGAATTGGTTTCATGTTTGTTTTACTTCGGCCAATCATAGAACCAGTACAGTAGAGTTCCATTTTTCGAGCGAACCAGTCGTAGAGTGGAAGGGTAGTTCAGCTATGCCTGTAGGTCACTTTGTTTCCTATCTCAAGGCCAGAAAGATGATTTTCAAGGGTTGTGTATACCATCTAGTTCAGGTCAAGGATTCTATGTTCGAGACTCTGACTCTTCAGTTAGTTCTTGTTGTATGTGAGTATCTAGAGGTGTTCCCAGATGATCTATCGGGAGTCCCTCCCCAGTGGGAGATTGAATTTTGTATTCACCTTCTCCCTGATATGCAGCGTGGACTCCAACTGAGCTAAAGGAGTTGAAAGAATAGTTGAAAGATCTCTTAGATAAGGATTTCATCAGGACTAGTAAGTCCCTATGGGGTGCTCCAGTTCTCTTTGTTTGGAAAAAAGACGTCATTTTCAGGATGTGCATTGATTTTCGACAGTTGAACAAAGTCACAATCAAGAATAAGTATCCCCAGAATTGATGACCTACTTGACCAGCTTCAGGGTGCTAAGTGCTTTTCAAAGATCGACCTCCGATCCGGCTATCATCAGCACAGAACTAGGGAGAGTGATATTTCGAAGATAGCTTTTAGAACTCGGTATGGTCACTATGAGTTTGTGGTCTTTTGGACTAATGAATACTCCTGCAGCTTTTATGGATTTGATGAACAGGGTGTTCAAGAACTATTTAGAAATTTTCGTGATTATCTTTATAGAATGATATCCTCATATACTCTCAGAACGAGGAACAACATGCCGCTTATTTGAGGATTGTGTTGCAGACTCTCAAAGATCATCAGTTGTTTGCTAAATTCAACAAGTGTGAGTTTTGGCTGAACTCAGTAGCATTCTTGGGTCATGTGGTGTCTAGCGAGAGTGTGCAGGCAAACTCTCAAAAGATAGAGGCAATGAAAAATTGTCCCAGACCCATCATTCCCACTGATATTAGGAACTTCTTGGGTTTAGCTGGATACTATAAGAGGTTCGTAGAACGATTTCAATCCATTGCAGTGATGTCACCCAAATTACACCTCACAATTGAGATATAAGCGGCCGATTGTCAAATACATAACCCAACAAAGGTTGAGGTCGATCCCATAGGGAATATGGTAAGAACTTAAGTTAATGCGAATAACTGTTACTATTGAGTTACTTATTTCCTACAGGGGGAAAGAAATAGAATAATAAACAAAAGTAAAACTACTAAATGCGTAGATCAAATTCGGTTTGTATTCAATTAACGACTTGACAAGGATTGTGTTCCCCAAGACTTCATAACCACAAGGCTTATACACTAGTGATCTATTCTGGTGTTTAACATGCAATACGGTAAGTTAGGTTCACCTAAATGGTTGATCCCCTATTTAGATGATTATCACCACGCAACTTGGTCTGTATACGCGTGTACTTTAATTGACCCTTACCCTTAATATCGGATTAGCTATCCTCGGACAAGTTAAAGTTATTAGATGAGGGTTGATAGACTCAAATCTCTGTTGTTAATCCCTTTTCCCATTGATTACCTCCTTGGTCTGGTAAGTAAGAATAAGGCAAGTCCTAATGTTTGCAACCGTCAAGAATAAATCAAAACGAAGGGAAAACAATACATGCATTAAACCCAGTTTAAGAATCACTAAGTATTTAACATATGTGTGTTAATTCATCTCGGTTCCCACAACCCTAGCTATAGGTTTAACTACTCATGCTTGTATGATCACAATCACAAAATAGTGAATAAATCATAATTGCAACTTACAAATTATCGTAGAAGAAAAACCAAGTAGATTGAATAAAAACTCCAAAATTGATAATAAATTCCAATGTTGCTTTTGATCCTCAAATTCAAGAACAAATTGTAAATGTCACGCCCCGCCTTGGGAGGCATGACTGGCACTTGGTGCCCTACTAGGACCTGAACTACTGAGCTGACTGAGCCTAAGCACCTCTGGTGTAGGGATGACTCTAACTCTAGAATCAAAAAAACGACGGGCTATATAGCGGCTGTAAATACAACCCCCGGCCGACAAGGCCTATAGCCACCTGTGAAAATAAATAGCTAACTAGAGACAAACAAGCATAGGGAGTCCTATGCGGGCCGACAAGGCCACCATGATATCTAGTTATAACTGAAAAGTAAAATCAGATGCTAAACTAAACTATGACCGACAAGGCGGCCAATTAACCGCTAAATAGGGCCCCACACGACCAACACATATAATCTGAAACACATATGGGCCCCACACAACCGATATCATCTAACCACAGGGAAGTAACACAATCTGCAAGCCTCTAGGAGTAATAAGAAGATTGGGACAGGGCCACGACCTACCCATACTATAAAAACAAAAGAAGTAAACCTCTATCACACAAGCTCCGGAAGAAGGGAGCTGATGGCTCTATACGGCTGGTTAGAACTACGAGGGACTTGCTCCTCATCTATCTGGACCTGCAGGCAAGTAATGCAGCGCCCCAAAAGAGGGCATTAGTACCACTGGTACTGAATATGTAAGGCAATTACTTTAAATGACTAAAAGTAAGAAATAGAACTGACAATGACTGAACTAAAGAAAAAGGACTGAAGATAACTAAAGTAGTAAGATTAGGGATAAATATAACTGTAATAAATAGGGTAGGGGTCATACCTCACAAGCGAGGCGTCTTACTGTCTAACTATTAGTAACTAAAGCAAACATAAACCTTACCTGGCCCACATAAGCCGAAAGGTACAATCAGCACAGAATAACCCACCAAGGCCCCCACTAGTCCTAGTGCATACACCTCAATCTATATACCCCTATCCAGGTCATATTGAGTCAACTACTAGCTTTAAGCGTCCTGCCGATCCCTTGGGTCTGCAACAGGGCCTGCTCGGCCCCTGACTGTAGCTGTGTCTGAGTCCGGAGGACTCCTGGTATCTATTCCCCGGGCGTAAATGCTCGGCGGGTGTATGTATAAGTCCAACCAAGGCATATGAGGATCTGGATCCCCATCTTTGTCCCTTGCGGATGGCATGCCGCTCCATAGAGCAACGTAATCTCTCCCCTGGATGGCTGCGACACAACTATTAACCCTCTGGTGGTCACGGAAGCTATACAAGTGTAATCCAGCCTAAAAAAAATACAAATTACGGGCCTCAATTGACAATAACAACTAAACATGATAACATACTCCTAACATGGTTTACTGGGATTCATACTGGACCACTATGCTAAAGAAACTAACTTGCCAAAAGAAAATGCCTTAACATACCTCGTTCGCTGTTTACCGATTAACTGGCGAGTTTCGGCTTAAGTTCAACTACCCTTCTCAACTGTAATCATATTAACTGGCTACTTTATTACTGTATTCGAAGAAAATGATAAATTATATATATATACTGACTATACTTCAACTTATCGAAAGAAGATCAAAAACTCGTAATTTCTCGGGAATCTAGAAGGGAGAAATACTTACTTTGGGCACGTGATCATATTGACACTAGTTTGAAATAATTCCAACAACTTAGGCTTGGCGGGACGATGATTCTCCGGGCGTATTTTATGAAAATAACTCCATAGCGATGCTCTCTGCAGCCTTAAACTTCACTAACCCGGAGTAAATTTAGATATGGACGACGTTTAGCAGCATAATCGGATGATTTCCAAATGTTTTACTCAGTTTCCCTCTGTTCTAGCCGAAAATATATGAATAATGATCTAACTTCTAAGTGCATAGCCTTTATATACTTGAGGCAGCAGACAAGGCAACGTGGCACGCTGCTAGTTGCGCCAATTTACGGGCGTGCCACGCCAGGAAACGCGGAGGGGGCTGCTTCGTGCCACTTTGCCCCTCTAGGAAACTTGGTTCAGCCTCCTCCCATGAAATCCTGACTTTGCACTCGTTCAGCCTTTCCCCAGGCCCTTTCCTCGTACGTATGACACTCTAAAACTCTTAACCAACATAAGAATAGGCTGGCTAAACGTTAGAAACTTACGGGGTGTAACATCCTCCCCCCTTAAGAACATTCGTCCTCGAATGTTAGCTTCTACTTGCAAGAACCTTAACCTTGCAATTACTTATTCTGGAAAATTTTCGGTAGAGTCTCCCCTGTAATATGGACTATTTAAAACCCTGAAATGTAGAAAAGTCCAATACAGGTACTTCACACAATACTATAGCGTTCACTTCACAATAGACTAAAGTCAATTATCTCACATATACATGTATATAATGCAACTTATGAAACAACAACAACAATATACCTCTAGCTGCACAATCTGACTAAGTCTGAAATAACTGAGGATATCTGGTTTTCATATGATCTTCTGCCTCCCAGGTCATCTCCTCTCGGTTCTTATTCCGCTATAACACTTTAACGGAAGCAACATCTTTAGTTCTTAGTCTGCAGATCTAGCGATCTAGTATGTCCACTGGAGCTTCTTCATAAGCTAACTCCTCAGTGATTCGGACGTCTTTGACTGGGACAATCCGGGAGGGATCTCCTATGCACTTCCTCAGCATTGATACATGAAAAAATGGGTGAACGGATTCTAATTCTGGAGGTAAATCCAATTCATAAGCGACCTGGCCTATCCTTCGGTGTATCTAATAAGGCCCAATAAACCTCAGGCTAAGCTTGACTTTCTTACCAAATCTCGTCACACCTTTCATTGATGAAACCTTCAAGAATACCCAGTCACCCACATAAACTCTAGGTTTCTTCGCTACACATCAGCATAAGATTTCTGGTGGCTCTGAGCAGTCAGCAGACGTTCCCTGATAAGCTTTACTTTCTCTTCTAACTGATGAATAATATCTGGCCCAATCAATGCCGATTCTCCTACCTCAAACCAACCAGTTGGAGACCTGCACTTCCGCCCATATAATGCTTCATAAGGCGCCATCTGAATTGTTTAATGATAACTGTTATTATAGGCAAATTCAATGAGCAGTAAGTGTTCATCTTAGATGCCTCCAAAATCTAGCACACACGCCCGTAACATATCCTCGAGCATCTGGATTGTACGTTCTGCCTGCCCGTCTATCTAAGGATGGAAGGCTGTGCTCAGGTTAACCTGCATCCCCAGGCCCCTCTGGAAAGACTGCCAAAATTTAGCTGTAAACTGCGCTCCTTTGTCAAAGATAATTGACAATGAAACACCATGCAATCAGACTATTTCTCTAATATACAACTCAGCATAATCTTCGACTTAAAAGGTAGCCCTTACTAGCAGAAAGTGAGCTGATTTTGTCAACCTGTCAACAATTACCCAGATAGAATCATATTTACGCTTGGTACGAGGTAACCCTACTATGAAATCCATATTAACTGCCTCCTATTTCCATAAAGGCACCGCTATATCCTGTGTCAGTCCGCTTGGTTTCTGATGTTCAGCTTTCACTTGTTGGCAATTAGGACATTGAGCTATGAATTCTGCTATCCCCTTTTTCATTCCCGGCCACCAGTAAATCTCTTTTACGTCATGGTACATTTTTGTCAAACCTGGATGGAGAGAGTAACGGGCATAGTGTACCTTGCCCATAATTTGCTGGTGAAGCCCTGCCACGTCTGGAACGCAGAGGCGATCCCTATATCTCAAAACTCCGTCCTCGATTACCTGGAAATCTGTCACTTCCCTTTGCTGGACCCTATTTCTGAGCTAAACCAGGATAGGATCTTCATACTGCCGTTCTTTCACTTCCATCACCAATAGTGACACTGCGGTATTCTGGATTACCGCTCCATTGTCTCCTGATTCTACTATACGAACGGCTAAACTGGCTAGCTGATGCAGTTCTCGGGCCAATTCCTGCCGCTAGGGCTATAAATACGCCAGGCTTCCATGAATTTGCGGCTAAGGGAATCTACTACAACATTGGATCTTCCTAGGTGATATAAAATATTCACATCATAATCCTTTAACAGCTCCAACCAGTGACGCTGCCACATATTCAACTCTTTCTAGGTGAAAATATGTTGCAGGCTTTTGTGATCGGTGAAAAAATCTGCATGGGCGCCATACAGGTAGTGTCTGTATATTTTCAAGGCATGAATCACCGCGGCTAACTCCAGGTCATGGGTAGGGTAGTTCTTCTCATGCTTCCTCAGCTGCCTAGAAGCATAGGCAATCACCTTACCATGCTGCATCAAAACACATCCTAACCCAACACCTAAAGCGTCACAATGGACTGCATAACCCTTTGTTCCTATTGGCAACACTAGCATTGGTGCTGATGTCAATCTATCTTTCAGTTCCTGAAAGCTCTGCTCATATGCCTCAGTCCAATGGAATTTTTCTGCCTTCTGCGTCAGTTTGGTTAAAGGTGTGACTAAAGTGGAAAATCCTTCCACGAACCTTCTATAATACTCGGCTAACCCCAGGAAACTACGTACCTCGATCGAAGTGGTAGGTCTAGTCCATGTTTTCACTTCCTCTATTTTCTGCGTATCTACCTGTATACTAACATCTGACACAATATGGCCCAAGAAGGCTACTGAATTTAGCCAAAATTCACATTTAGAAAATTTTGCATATAGCTGGCGATCTCTGAGAATCTGGAGCATTGTTCGTAAATGATCTTGGTGATCTGCCTCTAAGCGGGAATACACTAGAATATCATCAATAAATACTATCACGAACAAGTCCAGATAGGGTCTGAAAACTTTGTTCATCAGGTCCATGAACACTGCTGGGGAATTTGTTACTCCAAAGGACATAACTAGAAATTCAAAGTGGCCATATTTGGTCCTGAAGGTAGTCTTTGGAATATCTCTTCACGAACCCAGACCTGATGATATCCTAACCTTAAGTCAATCTTTGAAAAATACCTTGCTCCTTGTAGCTGATCAAGCAAATCTTCTATTCTGGGAAGAGGGTACTTATTCTTGATAGTGACTTTATTCAACTGCCAATAATCTACACACATACAGAGGGAGCCATCCTTCTTCCTTACGAACAGAACTGGCGCACCCCATGGTGAGGTACTCGGCCTGATAAAGCCTTGTCTAGAGAATCCTTCAATTGTTCCTTTAGTTCTCTGAGTTCAGCAGGAGCCATCCGATATGGAGGAATAGATATAGGCTGAGTGCCTGATAATCGATCAATTGCCAAATCAATTTTCCTTTCTGGGGGAATACTAGGAAGCTCATCTGGAAATACGTCAGGAAATTCATTAACCACTGGAATAGACTGAAGCATCGGAGGCTCTACCCGAACATCCTGAACTCTGACAATATGATAAATGCACCCTTTTGCTATCAATTTTCTTGCCGGAAGATAGAAAATAAACCTACCATTTGGCATGGCTGTACTACCTTTCCACTCCCGTACTGCCTCCCCTGGAAAGTGGAATCAGACGATCTTGGTCCAACATTCGACATTGGCATAGCATGGAGCTAGTCAATCCATACCCATAATGGCATCAAAATCAACCATTTCTAGTTCTATCATGTCTGCCATAGTCTGACGACTGGAAACCTCTACTGTACACCCCCAATAGACCCTTCTGGATATAGTAGAGTCACCAATGGGTGTAGACATTGAGAAAGGTCGCCGAAGCAATTCCGACATAATACTAAAATTCCGAGCCACTAACGATGTAACATAGGACAAGGTGATCCTGGATCTATCAACACATAATCAGGATGAGAGCAAATGTTCAGCATACCTGTCACAACATATGGTGACGACTCTGACTCCTGTCGCCCCGGTAGTGCATAAGTACGGTCTGAGTGGGCTCTTGAACTGGAGGCCCCTGATCTGCCTCGGCCTCTATCGGCTGAAAGTGACGGCTTGCCGGGGATGCTGAAGCTCGTGATCCTTCCCGGACCTATCTTGTTGATCCAGGTCACCCTGACCCCTAGCTGGACAATTCCTCATCTGGTGACCCTCTTGTTCACAAATGTAGCATGCTGTGGAACCATACCTGCATGCTCCAGAGTGGCGTCGACTGCAAATAGGGCAAAGTGGTATTGTAAACCCACTCTGCTCCACTCCCTTCTGCTGCTGTGAACCTACTGCTCGCGAACCTTCATCAGGCTCTGGCTGCTCTCGGTGACTAGACCTTTTCCTCTGCCGCTGCGGTGGAGGCGGGGGTCTAGGCAGCCTATCTGATAACCGCGACCTAGGTCCTCCCCGGGACTCCTCCTGTAATTCACCCGGTCTGTCCCTGCGGCGCTGCTCCTGACTTGTCCTCCAAATCTCCTGTTGCCGCTATCTGATACACTCAATATTTTGAGCAAAAGCCTGTACACAGGCGATATCCATATCCTCTCGCAGTGTGGCTGTGATGCAGGTCTTAACATATTCCGGGTTCAGCCCCATAATAAAGCGGTGTACCCTAGCTGGTATTGTGTCCACAAAAACTGGCGTATATCGAGCCAAGGAATCAAACCTCATGACATATTCCCGGACACTCATTGACCCCTGCTCCAAGTGTAGGAACTGATCAACCCGGTCCTTTCAAATCTACCGCAGTAGGTAATGATCTAAGAAAGCCTCTGAGAAGCTGGGCCAGGTCAGAGGGGAAACATCCCTCCCTCGAGAACTTTCCCAACTCTCATACCATAGCACAACGATGTCACGTAGCCGAAATACTGGCAACTCAACCGACTCTGTGGTTGTAGCATGCATCACCCTGAAAATCCTCTACATCTGGTCTAAGAAGTCCTGAGGGTCCTTGGTCCGATCTGTCCCTGTGAATTGCGAGGGACTTAGTGCTAGGAACTCTCGGACCCTCGAGCTACCAGACCCTCCTAAGAATTCTGCAACTGTAGGTGGCACTGGCTGGTGCTGAGCAGCCATCATCTGGGCTAAGATAACCACCGCGCTCCTGACCTCCTGGTCGGATGGTACGGGTATAGAAACTGTCGGAGGCGGTGCTGTCACACTGGTCGTCCCAAGTGGCTCCTGACATAGTGGAGACTGCTGGGGAGGTCGAGATGATACCTCCATATCATCCTCAAATCGGACTGATTCTGATCGAGGCTGAGGTACCCTGCTGGTGCTCTCTCCTGCTGCTACATCTAGCCTCCTGGCTGTCGTAGGGTGTCGCTGGTCCGACATTTCTCTGTAAGAAAAAGAGTATAAGGAGCTTAGGGACTCAACCCTATACTGTACCACTCTATAGCACGACTGAATAAGAAGAAAGAGTAACCATCCTATCATGCCTTGCAGCCTCCTGCCTATAGTATGCGGTGCACAACACATCCATAGACAAGACACTACTTAGCATGGCTTGCAAGCTCCCTGGGATACGACCTACTCTGATACCAAGTTTGTCACACCCTGCCTTGGGAGGCATGACTGGCACCTGGTGCCCTACTAGGACCTGAACTGTTGAGCTGACTGAGCCTAAGCACCTCTGGTGCAGGGCTGACTATAACTCTAGAATCAAGAAAATAACGGGCTATATAGCGGCTGTAAATACAATCCCCGGCCGACAAGGCCTATAGCCACCTGTGAAAATAAACAGCTAACCAGAGACAAAGGATCATAGGGAGTCCTATGCGGGTCGATAAGGCCACCATGATATCTAGTTATAACTGAAAAGTAAAATCAGATGCTAAACTAAACTATGACCGACAAGGCGGCCAATTAACCGCTAAATAGGGCCCCACACGACCAACACACATAATATGAAACACATATGGGCCCCACACGGCCGATATCATCTAACCACAGGGAAGTAACACAATCTGCAAGCCTCTAGGAGTAATAAGACGGTCGGGACAGGGCCCCGACCTACCTATATTGTACAAACAAAAGAAGTAAACCTCTATCACACAAGCTCCGGAAGAAGGGAGATGACGACTTTGTAAGCTGGTTGGAACTACGAGGGACCTGCACCTCGTCTATCTGCACCTGCAGGCAAGTAATGCAGCACCTCGAAAGAGGGTGTTAGTAGCACAGGTATTGAATATGTAAGACAGTAACTTTAAATGATTGAAGGTAAGAAATAGAACTGACAACGACTAGAGTAAAGAAAATGGACTGAAGATGACTGAAGTAGTAAGATCAGGGCTAAATGTAACTATAATAAAGAGGGTAGGAGTCATACCTGACAAGAGAGGCGTCTTACTGTCTAACTATCAGTAACTAAAACAAACATAAATCTTACCTGGCCCCCATAAGCTGGAAGGTACAATCAGAACAGAATAACCCACCCGGGCCCCCATTAGCCCTAGTGAGTACACCTCAATATATATACCCCTATCTAGGTCATATTGAGTCAACTACAAGCTTTAAGCATCCTGCCGATCCCCTGGGTCTGCAACTGGGCTCGCTCGGCCCCTGACGGGAGTTGTGTCTGGGTCTGGAGGACTCCTGGTATCTACACCCCAGGCGTAAGCGCTCGGTGGAGGTGTGTATAAGGCCAACCATGGCATATGAGGATCTGGATCCCCATCTTCATCCTTTGCGGACGGCATGCCGCTCTGTAGAGTGACGTAGTCTCGCCCCTGGCGGGGGGCGACACAGCTATTAACCCTGGGGTGGTCACGGAAGCTATAGAGGTGTAATCCAGCCAAAAAAATACAGATTATGGGCCTCAACTGACAACAACAACTAGACATGATAACATACTCCTAACATGCTTTACTGGGATTCATACTGGACCACTATGCTGAAGAAACTAACTTGCCAAAAGAAAATGCCTTAACATACCTCGTTCGCTGTTTACCGATTAACTGGCGAGTTTCGGTTCGAGTTCAACTGCCCTTCTCAACTGTAATCATATTAATGGAAGAATAGATCTACTTTATTACTATATTCAAAGAAAATGATAACTTATATATATATACTGACTATACTTCAACTTATCAAAAGACGATCAAAAACTCGTAATTTCTCGGGAATCTAGAAAGGAGAAATACTTACTTTGGGCACGTGATCATATTGACACTAGTTTCAAATAATTCCACCAACTTAGGCTCAGCGGGATGACGTTTCGCCGGGCATATTTTACGAAAATAACTCTACAGCAATGCTCTCTGCAGCCTTATACTTCACTACCCGGAGTTTATTTAGATTTGGACGATATTTAGCGGCATAATCGAATGATTTCCAAATGTTTTCCTCAGTTTCCCTCTGTTCTGGCCAAGAATATATGAATAATGATCTAACTTCTAAAGTTCATGGCCTTTATATACTTGAGGCAGCAGACAAGGCAATGTGGCACGCTGCCGATCGCACCAATTTACAAGCGTGCCACGCCGGGCAACGCGGAGGGGGCTGCTCTGTGCCACTTTGCCCCTCTGGGCAACTTGGTTCGGCCTCCTCCCGTGAAATCCCGACTTTGCACTCGTTCAGCCTTTTCCCTGGCCCTTTCCTCGTATGTATGACACTCTAAAACTCTCAACCAGTATACAAATAGGCCGACTAAATGTTAGAAACTTACAGGGTGTAACAGTAAACCTTGTTTCTTGACCCAAGAATAATCGTACAACGCCAAAATCCTATTTGCAAACTAATAATAATCGGCTTGTTTTTGAAAATAGACCTAAACTGTGTTTTTATAGTTCTAAGAAAACCTTTTCATAACTAAAACTAGAAACCAGGTCGGCAGTGGCAACGGGCTTGGTGACGAATCGTTGGGACCTCTGACGAGTCGTACCTTGCTTAGAATATTCATCCTCAGCATCATACTCAGTTGTGGTAATGGGTCACCTAACGACTCGTCGTGCCTGGGCAGGAGTCATTAGGTCCCACGTGGTCTAACTTCTTCAAAATTCCAATGCACCTTACGGTTGGTTCCAGTGATCTACCAACGAGTCGTTTAGTCAACTAACGACTCGTTAAGTCTATTGTCAACTCCACTAGCTACTTTGGAAATATTTTCTCTCCTAGTCTTTACGACTGACTGCAAAACTCATTACCAGATGTAATGAGTCATTCCCTCAACCCGTCAGGTACACTGTCTCAGCATCTTCAAACTTCATCTTTTGCCCACGGCTTCAACAACGAGTCATGCCTCCTGCCAACGACTCGTGAAGTGTCTAGCAGTCACCCTTTCAGTTATTTTCAGCATAAATTTCCCAGTTCCCTTCAGAACGTGTTTTCCTGCAACATTAAGAATCAAACACATCATACCTATATAATCATACCAGAAATGTGCATAATTTCTTAGTTTTAAGCATCGAAAGTGTCGTAAAATCATAGCACATCAACACCCTAACTTAGAACTTTTGCATGTCCTCAGGAAAAAACAAAATAAAATAAAATAAACTACTTGACGCTTCAATTGAAAGAACTCTAGGAAACTTACGACAGTCACATTTTTACATCAAAGCAAATTTTCTAACCCCTCCCTCAATGTATCAACTCAAATCACTATGCATATGCAAAATTTCCAACCATGACACAGAGGAATCAAAACATGGCAAAACACTGTCACTTGCAACCACGCACATAAATCTATAACACTGACCCAGACAATTTGCAGACGATTTTGTGGGCCAAATGCTCTCACCTCAAAGAAGTCCCACACTCACACATGTGTATATGATTATTTCGATATATTTCTCTTGGGACTAGGTAAGATTCACACACTCTCACAAAGAAATTCGAAGTATGTGCATGCAATATCATAGACTTGCTTTTGCTTTCAATACCTCAATTTTCATACCAGTAACCAGGATCACTATAGGACTTTCTAGGCTTGTAACGTACGCTCGGGCTCGGTATGATACATATGGAATTAGTAGCTCAACCCTCCTTAGCACTGCACACCTCTGGGCTCCACTTTTCACCTTTTTTCCTATTTTCTCCCTTTTTTCCTTTAACTGCTTCTTCTTTTCTTTGCATTTGCAACTACAGATGCGGTTTCTCTTTATTCAAGTATTTATTGATGTCACATTTTTCTTTTCTTTTCTTTTCTTGCTTTTTTGACAATAATTTTTATTTCTTTCTTTTCATTATGCATATCGCAACCGCTCTTTCCTTTTTCATTACCCAATTTTTTTTAATTCCTCCCAACTCTTCTTAATCACCCCTATAGTAGCCACCCTCAACTTAGGTGATTTGCCTGAGTTGAGGTTCACAATGTCCAAGTAGGGACCAGGGCCAAAACAAGTTCATTCTTAATAAAAGTAGGAAGGTGAATTGGTGTAAACAAAAAGAAAGGTCAATTTAAGCTCAAACATTTGGATCAAGGAATTTTTATTCTCTTTTGGTAGGTCTTTTAAGGCTAAAGCGGACTCATAAATCAAAAACGTCCTATGATCCTTTCCTAGTTTCCTATCTTATATCTCGGTACAACTGACCAGGCAAGTTCTATATTGACACACAAAATCGAATTCAACTATTAAACCTCACTCACACATAGCACAGGTCAACATCATCACTTCTACTAATTGCTAGTTCAGGTACAACGATACAATAGTAAATATGTTCACAGTTTCAATGCCATGCAAAGATTCACAAAGGTCATACTTGTCAAATTTCACATATACATATAAACAATTTTTTCAGAGGGGTATCAAATTATCAATCAACAAAAAATCAACAATTTAAGCTCTTGATTGCCTTCAGTTCACCTAACTTTCTTCCGACTTACAAAAAAAACACAAAAAAAAACATTCATTAAAATCCTAAACGTGCCGGTTCTACAAGATATGGAACACCCAAGGGAAAAGATATCCGACAAGAAAAACCCTCGGGTTACGTTCAGTAAAATCATGCACAGGTATCCCTCCCCACCCCCATTAAGAAAAGCATGCGTCTTCCTCGACGTGTATATATATATATCCGACAAAACTAGGGAAATAGGGAACATACCTGTGCGACCAAGGTGTTAGCTACCTGGTCGGTGGAGGGTGTAAATATGCCTCCAATGTTATCTCCAACATTACCGACTTGACCCGGTGCATTTTCAGATCTAACAGAGCTCGTGCCCTTCTCCATGAGCTCTTGTTGCCTTAGTCTCAGCTCTCCGTCGAGCCTCCTCTCTCGATTCATGCAGCGCTCTCTCCATCTCACTCCGCTCTCATTTTTTCTAACGGAGCAGAGAAGCATCATCATCAAAACTTTCCTTCTCACGAGGCCTTTTTTCCTTATCATGTGCCACCAATTCCTCCATGATAAAATCAAAAATTGGTGGTAATTCTTCTTCAAACCCGTTATCTATCACAGGAAGTACCAGTGGAGGTACTGCAGCTACCTGTCATGCGGGCAAGTCCCACACCTTAGACCTGAGTGCTCCTAGCTCTGATTACCATCTTGACAACTCAGACACCTATAATTGTGCAAGCCGCTCATCCATTCTGTTCTCAAACATGTCCAATCAGCCATGCATAAAACTAGACAACGTCTCCAACTCCTTCGACACCCATGACTTTACCTGCTCCATTAGAACATTAACCTGTAGAGCCGTGTGTGCGTACTTCTTTTCCTCCTTAGCCAGGGCTGCCTAGACATATCAACCAAAAACTCCTATGAAATCAAAACTAGGCCGGCTGTAGTGGATCATGGAGGCACAACTGGTGGTCTCAATGCTGCCGCTGTAGATGATGACTCAGGAACATCAGAAGGTGTGGAGGTATCCACTGCATCTGTAGCCTCAGGCTGGCTACCTGTCTCTCTGCCCTCAATAGGCTCAGCCGCTAACTCAATAAACTGTGCTGCATTAGTCTGCATCCCGCTGCCAAATGCCTCTACTAATATGGTTGCTCCAGCAGATGTTGCTGCCTGAGTCCTTACCCTCGATACCGGATTTGTGTCATCTCGAATCAACTCGATATTAGTTATATTCTGGACCACTACTCTCTGGTCAATTAATGGCAACTATGGAACCTTTGAATCCCGAAAAAGTCTATCAATTAGGAAGGGAAAGGGGATTTTAGAACCGTTATTGATCGCCCGCTCTCTAATCTCCTCAGCAATGTACCACGAGAAATTAATGGCATATCCCTCCATTATACTTGCTACCAAAGCTGCCCTATCAGGTGAGAGGATATTATCATTGCTGGTTGGTACCAGCCTGTGCCGCACCAGTGACCACCAAAATTTTGCCTGAAAGTTTAGTGTGGCGTTCTTTATTTGAGACTCTATACCATGTAGTCATTCAACCTATCGGACCTCTTGTAGCAATGATCCGAGACAACCAAGTATACTGCTGGATGCACTCCTGGCTATTCAACTTTTTGGTTCTGACTTTCTTCAACTCATATAGCCTGTGGTCGAACTTGGCCGTGCTCATCGGAGCATGATACTCTGGCCCATACAGCATTCTGGAAATTGTCCGCTCAAATATATCTACAGGAGTCTCACGCACCAACACTTGATTTAAGGCAGGCCTCTTTTTCCAGTCCTAACCCCCTAATGCCAAACGCTGCAATGTAGCTGCATAGGCTGCATAGAACTCTCTGACTAAGTATGGGCTGTAGCTACCTGATGGCTCGGTTAACCACCCAAACCTGTACTTGTCGAACACCGCTTGTAACTCTGGAAGGTCTTTCAGCCCTATAGTGATCATCCTTGGCTCCTCATATATGCTCCTTTTTGGATTGCCTTTCTCATTAGGAGCAATATCTCTGTTATATATGGCCCACATACCATGAACACACCATCTCCGCACATTCGTTAATTACTCATTTGATGTGTCTGAGGTCTAATTCAGTTCATTATCAGAGTCCCCTCACTGATCATGTGATTCATCAACTCTCTTTGTGTTTTTCCCAACTGTGGGAGCCTCGGGAACAAGTGTAGTTGCAGCCCTAGCATTATCATCAGTGCAGCTGGGCGGATCCCTTGCCAGTGGAGTGGGAGCATCGACCAGGGCTGTTGGATTTGAAGTTTGTTGAGCCCTAGCCCTGGTTGACCTCCTCACTAACTGCTCCTCAGATATGTCATATTCTTCCTCAAAGCCACTTGACTCTTCAGAGGAGGACGGATCATCACATAGTCTATGATATGAAGGTTGACTGCACTCAGGTGCTTGTTTCTTTGTTGGGCCCTTCTTCGGTGTACCTCTTGGAGCCATTGTACATGTGGAAACATTGTTAATATGCAAGATGAGATGAAACAAAAACATTTTTGGGCTGGTGCCCAGTGGTCCTGACGAGTGACTAAACGAGTCATTGCCACTGGCAACGACTCGTGAGGTCGCTCATCATCACAAACTAGACTTCCTTCATGTTGGGCCAGTGTACTTGATGGCTGGTCCCAACGAGTCGTTACCAGAGGAAACGAGTCGTTAGGTAAGTCTTTAGGTACATTGCCTCATTGGTTTAGTTTTTCCACTCAGAACGAGCTACACAACAAGTCGTTTGGTGATCCAACGACTCGTGATGTAGCTCGTGCTCAAGAGTTTTAGTTCACCCATAGTTCATCTTCATCTTCTTCCTAGTGTTTAATGCCACAAACACAGACTTCATATTCTAAAACCAACCCAAGTGTATATACAATCAAAATCCATTTGTTTAAACCTTCCTAGGGTTCATTGACATTAAGAGGCACAGATTGACATAAGCACAATATTACTCGAAACAAATTCAATTTCATTCAAAACATGGGTTATCAAAATTCTTGTTTAAATGCAAAGATATTCAAATGTTTAATGGGAAAGATTTACTCACAAGATGCTTGATCAAAGATGGAGTGTAATCGTGTGTGTGTTTGAATGATTTTAAGTGCAGTGTCGAAGATTTTTCGATGGGCTTTGAGAGAAGAAGAGGAAGAGGGAAATTCAAAGTTGTTGGGGTATTGGGTTTAATGGTGAGAATTTGGAAAAGCAAAAGAATTGGGTTTTAGGTGTTTTAAATTAAAAAATGTCTCCAATTCCAATCCTGGGTCGGGTCGAATGTCAATTAACTGAAATACCTGACGACTGATTACATGAGTCGTTAAGTGATGAGACGACTGGTTTTGACCCTCCGTTGTTTTACTTGATTTCAACAAACTTACCTGGGACCTAACGAGTCAAGCAACGACTCGTGGCCTAAGTTGTGGTCCTTGGACTGCTGTAGCTTCAAGATAGGGCACTTAACGAATCTTTTGGTCTCCCAACGATTCATTGAGTGAGCCATTCTCACCCTTTTCCTTTTGATTTTGAGTTTTATCCAATGCACATGACGGGGGACCTGACGATTCATTTCTTAGAGAAATGAATCGTTAAGTCGCCCGTTGCTCCCCTATTTTCTGCAGTTCTCTTCATAATTTGATTGAACAAGTCATCAGGTCAGACAATGACTCGTTTTGTGACTTTTTTCACCAAACTGAAGTTTGATATTTTGGTTCCAACTTCAGATTTTCCATCTTAATCACCTGTACCCATCAACAAACGTAAACACTAGTTTTTTCTTACATTACACCTTGGGTTGCCTCCCAAGAAGCTCTTGATTTAACATTGCGACATGACGTGGGTGTTTTGGATACTCAGACTTCACCAAAACACCTCCATGGGTTGCCTCCCATGCAGTGCCTGATTGAACGTCGCGACATGATGCAAGTCTCTTGACTACTAAGAATTCGTCAAGTAATTCATCCCCATCCTCCAGTGCTGAGACTATGCTGAATTCCCTTGGCTGTTTCATGGTCCAGCTAATGTTGAAGGTGACCTCTTCTTTATTCAACCTGAATTTTAACTGGCCTGCCTCCACAGCTACTAGGGCCCTACCTTTTGCATGTAATGGTCGCCCTAAAATGATGGGGACCTCAAAATCGACTTTGCAGTCCAGAATCATGAAGTTTGCTGGGAATATAAATTTGTCCACCTTGACAAGCACATCAAATAAAATCCCCATAAGATTTTTAATGGTTTTGTCAGCCATCAGTAGTCGCATAGTAGTCGGTGTGGGGGTTCCCAAGCCTAACCTTTTGAATACTGCTAGCGACATCAAATTTATGCTAGCTCCCAAGTCACAATGCGCCCTTGTAAACTCAACATCCCCAATGGTACAAGATATAGTAAAAACACCTGGGTCTTCCTTCTTCTGTGCTAGAACCCGTGTAGTTATGGCACCACAGTGGTGAAAATTATCGGCAGGTTTTAAACTTACTGTCCTTTTTCTGGTGATGAGGTCCTTCATGAATTTTGCATATCCAGGCATCTGCTAAAGTGCCTCAACTAATGGGATGTTCACTGACAACTGCTTAAGCGTAGAGATAAACTTTTGGTACTTCCCATCTTCAGATTTCTTCTTCAACCGATGTGGATAAGGAGGAGGAGATCTAGGGATTGATGTAAGTTTTTGTTGTGCTTCCTCCTTCCCATGGGAAGATCCTTGCTCCTTTGCATTACTTGGAGTAGTATGCACATCTAAGTACCTGACCAACGTTGGGTTTTCCAAATCCGCTACAATGTCATCATTCATCAATACGGGCTTTTCTGTCTCCTTAATTACAACTGGCCTTAGAGGATCAACTGTGGCCTTCCGGCTCCTAGTAGTGACCTCCATGCAATGAGTGTCATTTTTCGAATTTTGCACTGTGTTGCTGGGAAGTGTGCCTTTCTTCCTCTGATTCATTGCAATAGACATCTGGCTCATCTACTACTCAATCTGCCTGATGGCCACGACATGTCACTCCACCTTTTGATTTAAATTGGAAATATCAGCGCGGAGCTCCTTAAAGTGGCCATCTGTTGTCTCCATCTGCTTGAATACTTTGGAGAGCATGTCCTCAATCCTTGAACCACTAAACTCTAGCTCACGGTTTCTTGGGGGAACATACAGACCACCTCTATTGCTTTTGAACTCCTCTCGCTTCTTCCAGCCTCCATTATCTAGGTATTGGCCCCGGTTGTAATTATTATCCTTGTAAAAGTTCCGATCTTGGTTCCCTTAACCTTGACGCCAAGAGTCTTGGTTAGACCCTTGGGTGTTGTTCCGGAAACCTGCCCTCTGATCATTCAAATATTTATCTTCCTCTTCAGACTCAGATTCACATCCATCATTTCTCGGGCCTTTCCTTGAGAACGCACAACATTTACCTTTTCTTCTTTGACTCCCATCAAGTGCTTGGCAAGAAAACCTATGGTGGTCTTTATCTCTGCAATATCTTGATCATGCTCCTCATCTTTTCTCCTCTGTTCTGCAGACATGCCAACCACATAAAAACCAGCCGGAGTCTCTGACTCTCTAGTGTGCCAAGCTCGGTTGGTTTTGGTGATCCTGTCTAGCATCTCCATAGCCTCTACATAAATGTGGCTTATAAAGATTCCTCCGGATATGGTATCAACCACTGCCTTAGTGTTGGCATTCAAAGAACTATAAAAGATCTCCAATAATGTATCATTCGTAATCCTGTGATTTGGCACCCTTTTGAGGTTTTTGTTGAAACGCAGCCTGGTCTCGTGGAGTGCCTTAGAATTTAGCTATCTAAAGTTATATATTTCATCTTTCAACTGCAATGATTTGGATGGTGGGAAGAACCTTTCAAGAAAATCTCTCTTAATCTCTCCCTAAGTAGTGATGGAATCATTTGGCAGCTCAGCCAACCACATCGTTGCCTCGCTCCCTAGTGAGAATGGAAATAACCTCAGTCTGATTGCATCCTAGCTCACCCCCAGTTGTTTGTATGCCTTACATATACCCAAGAAATTTGTCAAGTGAGTGTGGGTATCATCAGCTGCATGACCCGCAAATATTTCCTTCATATTGATCAGTTGGATCATTGCACTGGTAATGTCAAAATTTGTCCCAACAGGCAAAAGAGGAAGGACTATAGCTCCGGTGGCACCAGATTCGTCTATATCGGCATCATCCTCCTTATATAAATACTGATATCTCTGGTGTTCTGAACCTCTATGTCGTCTAACTCGCTCTGCTTCTGCAGCTAGACGTTGCTCTTCAGCAACTCTATCTAACTCATGATCTCTAGCCCGAGCTTGCTCTTTAGCCAACATTCTTAATGTGGCTTGGTCCACGGTTTCCTGCTCTTGGATGTTGGCCATTCTTCTCAGGTTTCTTAACTTCTGCTCAAGTTCGTGATCAATTGGAACCAGGGGATTTCCTTGGCTCCTAGTATCGGGCATGCACAAACCTAAGACCCATTAAGCAACCAAAACAACAAAAGAAAAATAAAAAAAGAAATAAAAACCAATAGTAAAGCAAACACAATTAACAAAAGCCTTAGCCGTATTCCCCGACAACGGTGCCAAAATTTGATGTCGCCCAAATTACACCTTGCAATTGAGATATAAGCGGTTGATTGTCAAATATAGAACCCAAAAAAGGTTAAGGTCGATTCCACAGGAAATATGGTAAGAACTTAAGTTAATGCAAATAACTGTTACTATTGAGTTACTTATTTCCTACAGGGGAAAGAAATAGAATAATAAACAAAAGTAAAACTACTGAATGCGTAGATCAAATTCGGTTTGTATTCAATTAATGACTTAACTAGGATTGTGTTCCCTAAGACTTCATAACCACAAGGCTTATACACTAGTGATCTATTCCGGTGTTTAACATGCAATATCGGTAAGTTCTGTTCACCTAAATGGTTGATCCCCTATTTAGATGATTATTAGCACACAACTTGGTCCATAAACGTGTGTACTTTATTGACCCTTACCCTTAATATCAGATTAGCTATCTCCGGACAAGTTCAAGCTATTAGATGAGGGTTGATAGCCTCAAATCTCCGTTGTTAATCCCTTTTCCCATTCATTACCTCCTTGGTCCGGTAAGTAAGAATAAGGAAAGTCTTAACGTTTGCAACCGTCAAGAATCAATCAAACTAAAGGGAAAAACAATACTTGCATTAAACCCCATTCAAGAATCACTAAGTATTTAACCTAATGTGTTAATTCATCTTGGTTCCCATAACCCTAGTTATGGATTTAGCTACTCATGCTTGTATGATCACAATCACAAAATATTGAATAAATCATAATTGCAACTTACAAATTATCGTAGAAGAAAAACCAAGTAGATTGAATAAAAACTCCAAAATTGATGAATAAATTCCAATGTTGCTTTTGATCCTCAAATTCAAGAACAAAATTGTAAACCTTGTTTCTTGACCCAAGAATAATCATACAACAAAAAAAATCCTATTTGCAAACTAATAATAATCAACATCTTTTTGAAAATAAACCTAAACTGTGTTTTTATAGTTCCAAGAGAACCTTTCCTGAACTAAAATGGGAAACTAGGTCGGCAGTGGAAATGGGCTTGGTGACAAATCATTGGGACCTCTAATGAGTCGTGCCTTGCTTAAAATAGTCATCCTCAGCATCGTACTCAGTTGTGGCAACGGGTCACCTAACAACTCATCGTGCCTGGGCACGAGTCGTTAGGTCCCACGTGGTCTAACTTCTTCAAAATTCCAGTGCACCTTATGGTTGGTTCTAGTGATCTGCCAATGAGTCGTTTAGTCAACTAATGACTCGTTAAATCTATCATCAACTCCACTGGATACTTTGGCAATATTTTCTCTCCCAGTCTTCACGACTAACTTCACCACTCGTTACTAGATGTAACGAGTCGATCCCTCAACCCATCAGGTACACTGTCTCAGCATCTTCAAACTTCATCTTTTTCCCACGGCTTCAACAACGAGTCATGCCTCCTGCCAATGACTCGTGAAGTGCCTAGCAGTCATCCTTTTAGTTATTTTCAGCATAAATTTGCCTAGTTCACTTCTGAACATGTTTTCCTGCAACACTAAGCGCAAAACATATCATACCTATATAAACATACCCCGAATGTGCATAATTTCTTGGTTTTAAGCATCGAAAGTGCTGTAAAATCACGGCACATCATGCAGCACCTTTGACAAAGTTGACCTAGAAGAAGGTCAAGTTTCATTGGTCGGATGCTTATGAGAAGAGATTTCAGACTGGAGGGCACAAATGGTTTCGTTGTGTATTGTGATGCCTATAGTGTGGGTCTTGTTGTGTGTTGATGCAACATGGTAAGGTCATTGCGTATGCCTCGAGGAAACTTTAGACTCTTGAAAACAATTATCCGACGCATGACCTAGAGTTGGTAGTGGTGGTGTTTTCCTTAAAGATTTGGAGGCATTATTTATATGGGGTGCATATGGATGTGTTCAGAGATCACAAGAGCCTACAGTATGTGTTTACCCAAAAAGATCGGAATTTGCGGGAAAGGAGATGTCTAGAGTTTCTCAAAGGCTATGACATAAATGTCATTTATCATCTGGGAAAGGCCAATGTAGTGGCAGATGCTCTTAGTAGGCTTTCTATGGAGAGTGTGTCCCATTTCGAGAATGGGAGAAAAGAGTTAGTGAAGGATGTCCATTGGCTTGCTTGTTCAGAATTTCACCTTAGAGATTCTTTGGATGGTGGTGTTATTGTTTTCAGAATAAGCCGTAATCTTCATTGGTGATGGTAGTTAAAGCAAAACAAGATGAGGATCCTATCCTAGTAAAGTTGAAGGAAGCAGTCCGGAATTAGAAAGTGGAGGTTTTCTTCCAACGGGGAGATGGTGTACTCTGATATCAGGGCCAATTGTGTATTTCGATAGTGGATGACTTGAGAGATAGGATGTCAAGTGAGGCTCATGGATCTCTGTACTCTATCCATCCAGGTGACACCAAGATGTACCGTGATCTACAGAAAGTCTACTAGTAGAGTGGCATGAAGAAGGACATAGTGGAATTTGTGGCTAAGTTTCTAAATTTCTAGTAGGTGAAGGTCGAGCATCAGAGACCTGGAGGTATGCTTCAGGACATAAGCATTCCTACTTTGAAGTGGGAAGAGATCGACATGGATTTCATTATAGGGTTGCCTCATACGCGCCGACAGTATGACTCTATATGGGTGATCGTAGACAGGTTGACCAAATCAGCTCATTTCTTATTAGTCAAAACTATAGATTTAGCTGAGGATTATGCTAGACTATACATTTAGGAGTTGGTTCGGATGTATGGAGTTCCTTTATCCATTATCTTTGAACCTAGTTCACCTCTCAGTTTTAGAGATCGTTTCAGAAGGGACTTGATACTTAGGTGAAGCTTAGCATAATGTTTCACCCACAGATAGATGGTCAAGCCGAGCGGACCATTTAGACACTAGAGGATATGTTGAGGGCTTGTAGTGATTGATTTCAAATGTAGTTGGGATGATCACTTACCCCTTATTGAGTTCGCCTACAATAACAGTTATCATTCTAGCATTCAGATGGCCCTATTTGAAGCTCTTTATAGGTAGAGATGTGGATCACTGATTGGATAGTTTGAGGTAGGTAAGGCTACGTTGATCGGGCTAGATTCAGTTCATGAGGCCATGGAGAAAGTTTAGCTTATTAGAGAAAGGCTGAAAATAACTCAAAGTCGTTAGAAATCTTTTGCGGATGTTAGGAGAAGAGAGCTTGAGTTTGATGTTGACGATTAGGTGTTTTTGAAGGTGTCTCCTATGAAGGGAGTTATGAGGTTCGGTAAGAAAGGGAAGCTTAGTCCCAATATGTTGGTCCTTATAGGATTTTGAGATGAGTTGGCAAGATGGCATATGAGTTTGAGCTACCAATGGAGTTAGTTTCGGTGCATCTAGTCTTCTATGTGTCTTTGTTGAAAAAGTGCATTAGTGATCCAGCTTTAATTATTCTGGTAGAGAGCATTGGGGTGAAGGATCGCCTTACCTATAAAGAGGTTCTGGTTGAGATCCTTGATCTTCAGGTTTGGAAGTCGAGCAATAAGATAGTAGCTTCACTGAAGGTTTTATAGAGAAATCAGCTTGTTGAGGGAGCTACATGGGAAGCCGAAGCAGATATAATGGCTAAATACCCACATCTTTTTCCTTCTGGCCTAGTTCCAACATGAGGTACCAGTTTCCTCCTTAGTACTCTATTCAGTTCATATCAAGTTCATGTCTCTAAGTTTCTTTCAAGTCTTAGCATGCAAGCATGTTTCATGAATTTAGTTCAGTCATGTATCTCAGTCCGGAGTATGTCACTCCGTCAGGTTTTTAGCTATAGTTGTTCAATTTTGGGATTGCAGTTCTTTTTCTTGCCTTCCAGTATGCTTAATCTACATTCAAGGATGAATATTCCCAAGGGGGAGATAATGTAACATCCCAAAAGTCTCTAAGATCTGACCCAAGGACTGCAATAGAGAAAATAGGAAAACCTGCACTAGGTCACAAAATGAGTCGTCATGTGAATGTTAACTGACACGACGGGTCGTCATGTGGCCCGTTAAGTGGGAAGCTGTGCGGAAAACTTAGGTTTTAGAGAGTCCTGATGACTAGTTAAGTGGCCTGCTAAGTGTCGTGATGAATCACTAAGTAGAGGCATCAAGAAAAGATTCAAGAAAGGAATTTTGGTCCTAGTGGTAACGGGTCAGACAACGATCCATGAGGAGACTTGACAGATCGTCAGGTGGGTCGCTGGGTCTGGAAGAGTCATTTTTTCAGTCGAATTTTTAAGAGTGTTTTCATAATTCCTAAGTTTCTAAATTCTAAACTAAGTTATTTTAAGCTCCTAAAAGTGTGTTTCAAAGGGTTTTATTCATCCTAAACCCTCATTCATTTTCTAACACCCCTAATTGATGAACAAATCCCCTCTAGAGAAGCTAGGGTTTCATTGTTTCTTTCATCTCAATTCCCTTTGAGTCTCGAATCAAGTTGAGGATTCTTCAAGCCTAGGTATGTAGGGTTATGAATGGGGGAGATCTTTCCACCCTCATGCCCTTTTCAAGATAAATTCCATGATCTCTACTTCTCAAATTTTAAATTGTAAAATTCTAGGGTTTAACCAAATTCAATGAATTATTCATGATCTCTCTATGGGTTCAATTCTCTCATGTTCCAGTTGATTAATTATGGTTATTAGGGAAGACTTGACTCTCAAATTTCTTACTAATTAATCATTTCAAGTTTATGGTGATTTTTTCCTATTATGTATGATTTATGAATTTCAAGCTTATGAGCCCATAATTTGAAGTATGATGAATTATCAAAGTATACATGAATGTTAACGAATTCTTAAACTTATGATTTTATGATTTCGAATTCCGAAGCCTTATTCAAGTATGTATAGATTTCATGAAAAATCAAGTTTATGTATCAAGGCCAATTGTGGCGCTATTTTCATGGCTAGTTCACGTATGCCAAGTATGATTATAATTTCATGATTTTAAACTAGACCATGCAAGATCAAGTATGTTTTCACGATGATGATTATGAGTCATGTGCATGTTTTGGGAGTAGTGTCTAGCACCGAGTAGGCTCAGGGTTCAAGCACATGCCAAACCTCATACTATGTGCCACCATAGGTATATATGTATTCATGTATGAGGCCTCACCGGAGAATGTTCCCCTAGCCCGATGGGGCTCACGAGTGATATCACGCCTTATCATTCTTTGCCCTGGCAAGCTTAGGACGACTCTACCCACTTGAGTGAAATAATTGGAATATCTTGTAAGATCTATCATGATGGTGTCAGTTATGACGAAGCCTCCCATTGTTCCTCATGTTTTAAGTTACTCATGTTCATATCTTATGATATTATGTTTTATAGCATATTTGACTCATTGATGTTTTTATGAGTTTTCACTTATGATTTCAAGTACAGTACACTATATGATTTCTATTTCTAAACCTCGGGTCATTATGTTCAACTTATGATGAATATCTTATAATTATATTTATTTCAGGAATATGGCTTTGAGCATATTGTCCCTACTCTTATGTTCTATCTTCTTTTGCATTCATGATTTTAGACTATCATTTTACTAGCATGTTTTACTTTCTCTACATACTCAATACATTCAAATTACTAACTGCATATTCTATGCTATATTGTCTCATGATATAGGTTTGGGTGACCATTCTTAGTCTCGACATTAGCTCGCTCCCGCTTCAGTCCAATACGATCCTAGATTTGGTGAGTCCTCATGATCCGAGCACGATAGTTTTGTTCATATCTCTTTTCTTATGTCTTTTAGTTTAAGACTTAGCATGCTAATTGGGAGTGTTTTCCTATCAGCTCATCGTATGTTTAGAGGCTTTTTAGACAACTATGTATAGATAGTTCAACATTGTTGACTCATATTTCCGCTTACATTTTTATGCTATGCAGACTTTTGCTTATGTTGAGTTCTAGTTATTTCCGGTTTGATTATGCTCCCTGTCATGCTATATATGTACCATGGGTTAGCTTGTAGCCATTTTTGATTCTAGGTCCCGTGTCTCGATCCGAGATCCAAGCTCGGGTCGTGTCACAAAACCATGCCCTTACGCTAATATCTTTCTCATATAAGAAGATTTACTTCTATATAGTGATAGGCTACTATTACATTTCTTTCAAACATATGCCCATAGGCGAACAACGTAACATTTCCAAAACAGTGTCCGTAGGCCAACAACTCATCAAGATACAACATTACACAAGAAAAATAGAGTAACACACCACCTGTACGCCTTCATAAAACCTTGAGAAAAATTCAGGTACCTGAAAATGATAAAAAATAAAGGGATTTTGGAAAGTTATGTCGCATAGAAACTGATATCAAAATGACCACCAATGGTATCTTTTATATAATATTTCTCTCAACATTATAAGTGGTAATGAGGATCTTGAATTTAAATTCGTCAAAGACTATGGAAAAAAAAATGATTTGCTAAATAAAAATACATAATTCAAGTATTCTATTCACTTGAAAAAGTAAAATGTTGGACGTATAGTCGAAAGACCTCAAGGTGTAATGTCAATAGGGTACAAATAGATTCTTGTGTGAAAGGTGAAATGAAAACAAAAGTGGTAAGATATAAATTACCGCTTGTTTCTTGTGCCACAAAAGTTTTTCGCAAAACTCCTGACATTAATATATGGTAATGTCCTCTTACGGTGGATGCAATTATTTTTCGAGTTGATTATGTGTCTGGCAATACATGAAGAACTTGATATGTATATAATAAAGTTTTTTTCATGTCTAGATAAACAATGAGGTTTATATGAAAATTCTTGAAGGATTAAATGATTTTAAAGTGATTCTATTAAATACCCAATAGTTTTGAGATTGCTTAATATAAAGAAAGATCAATTTTGATCTCATGAATATGGTTAAAAGGTATCATGTTTTAGTGCAAATGGTGCACTTATGTATCCTACTATTACTATCTATGAGATAATATTTTTTATTAATATGCATGCAAGACACTTTTATTTGGAGATATTTGAGTGAAATCAAACATTGGTATGAATTTATTATTTCTAACCAATATTTTTAAGGGATTGTTGGATATGATAATAAGGAAAGATTATTTTATCTACATAATATTTGATTGTACGGAAGTCATGTATTTGTATGTGAGGGTATAGTCATATTATTATATTCTAAAAGTCAATCAATTATTGATACTTATTCAAGTCCTGCCAAGATACTAGCAACTTTTAAATTAAGTGGCTCAATATATACAAGATGTGTGATTTTCCTTTGAAAAGAAGATTCTAGAAATGTTGAAGCAAATGCTACTAGCATAGCTCAATTGAATTAAGAATATTGAAGATAAAATACATTTCAATATAGTACTTTTTCAGACACAATCTTCAACAGAATTGTGAAATAAATTCGTTCTAATGATAATTTGGTGGAAAATTCTACTAAGGCATCACCGATGTCAACATTTGAGAAGCTATTATATAGTAATGAAATTTGTTATTTCTAAAATATAGAGTGATGTTTTCATCAGGGGACTTAAAACATGTGTTTGTACTCTTTTTCTTAATCAAGGTTTTGTCCCATTGAATTTTCCTAATATGGTTTTTAACAAGGCAGGAAGCAATGTGTATTTCAAGATATATGTACTCTTTTTCCTTCACTAGGAATTTCACTGAGATTTTTCTAGTAAGGTTTTAACGAGACACATCATTTATGGACGTTTAATGAGGTTATGAAATATATTATTATGTGGATGTCTACTAAATATAATCTCCCCACTACTCTTCACCATTATATTCAGTAATACACACACCTCCTTTGCCTCGTGATTGATCTCCCACAACCCCATAATCCTTTCCATGTTTTCAAGAATTGATGTTTTGTTTATGACACCCTTTGACATTTTTTATGTAACCCTATAAATAAACATCTTGAGAATTATGTTGCAAACACTTGAAGATATTTGAAATTAAAAAAGGATCTTATCTCTTGTCTCTCATTATTATTCTTGCTCTCTATAGTTCTTCTCTACCATGTGTTTCGATATTGTTATTCTTCTTATTTAGTTTTATAAAAAATATCATATATCTAAAACTATAGTTGACTATAAATATACATATATATTAATTAATTCTGTTACACCCCGTAAGTTTCTATTGCTTAACCGACGTGTGCGTATATATGTTGAGAATTTTGTAGTACGATGCATGCGGGATAGGGACCATAGAATGAGAAAATGAGTACATGGTCAAGCGAGTAAAAGGCCGGGGCCAGAGGCAGGGCGCCTCGGGCACTGCGCTGTGCAGCCAGGCCTGCGCACTGGCCATCGCGTCGTGCCTGACTCTTGGTGCTGGGGCCGGCGTGTTGCGCCACCCCCTGCCACCACCTCAACTATATATAAGCCCCTTTGTGTTTGATTAAATCATTCTCAACATTTCCCCATGGCAGAAGAGAGAACTTGGTCGCCTATTTCAAGTGATTTTTACCGAATTACGCCGTTAAACTCCATTCAGATGCAAATTCGTCTTGGATGACGAGTTCCAGGACTACAAGGAACGTCCCTACGGAGTTATTTCTTGAAAACTCGCTCGGGGTACCAGAACTCTGCCGAGTAAAAGTTGTAGAAACCACTTCTAATCGAGTCCTAAGTGCCTACAAGTGATAGGTAAGCATTTCTACCTTCTATACTCTAGGGAATTTGTGAGTTTTCGGCCAAATTGAACGAAGTTGAGTAGTAGTCAATGTTGTTAAAAGATATCATTATTTGCCAAGTCATAGCATTGAAAATAGCCTTATTCTCTCAGTGTATGGCTGCAATTGAGTGGAATTATTGGCATAGGTTGGAACTATTTGGGTGAACAAAAATCGTTAATTGAGGTATATTAAGGCTAACCTCTTTCGGCAAGTATTCTCGTCGTATAGTGATACGACCTATACCTTTGTAAGTAAGTTGAATGTATGTATGTTGTGATTAGCTACTGCAAGTTGATTATGATTATATATGTTGTGGTTAGTTTCTATGAGATGAATTGATGTTAGATTATAGTATTCCCCGTCGGGGCAGAGTATGCACAGTGCGACAAATGCTAGGAGCATCATAGAGACATCCCTATTCATTTGTTCATCATATTAGTGGGATTCTGATGTCTCGCTATCGTACCAAGGCCTTAGAAGCTTGTGGTTAGTTGTTGGTCCTAACTTGGTAAAGCTGGACAACATAAGGTGCAGTTGAGCGTTATAACTTTCTGTTTGATACCTATCTAGACAGTAAAGCTTGTCCGTAGGCCGTTGGCGCACCTTGATGCCTCTAGAGCTAGAATCTTGATAGGATGGTCTTACCTTTGAGTCAATGGCACCAGGGTTGCTAGATAAACTGAGCGATATCTTTCCATATGATTGGCTACTGTCGGTGATCGCTAGCTTCAGCCGACTTATTGCTTGTTGTATAAATCGCTCAGTAAACTACCCCAGTTGTTAGAAATCTGATAGACTATGCAATTTCCTAAGGAGGGAAAGTTGTCAGGGATTAGATGTGGAGCCAACGCCCCAGTCTACTCTTGCAGATTCCCACATACATATTGCTGTGAAGGGCTAAATCCAGATATACTTGCCTACGGGGCTACGAATCACTCAATGGAGCTATATATTGTCTGGACAGACCAAGATAACATCTAAGGGACTAAACCATAGTAGTGTAGTATTACCTTTAGGCTAAGAATTATAGTAAGCTACCTTTGGGATGTTAAGGCTGATTGCTTAGGAGCATGTCTGATTAGTAGCAGCCCTACATTTGTTCTAAGCGAAGGAACTAAATAGTTGGTCGCCTGCGACCTTGCTGTTCGCTTATGAGCTATCATTGTCCTAGGATTACCTTCAAAGTACCACTTAGGTCACCCCGGACCTCACCTTAATCTGTCTAACTGACAAAGGCTGTAATCGCTGCCAGGACCCACTGGTCAGGTGTAGGCACACGGGATGCGCCTGTTGGAAGCTATATAGATTGTTTTAGGGGCAAGTAGCAGTTATGTTAAGCCTAAAGAGCTAGATATGCCTAGTGAGTGACTATATTGAGGCTATAGCGTCGTACCCCTGTAGGGATTGACCCACCTTAGTTGGTCTCGCATCAAACGACCTCAGGATTGCTAACTGTATCATTGCCTACGATGCTACAAATTACTTAGAGGAGCTATGTGATGTCTGAAAGGACTATATTCAGGCCTGCGAGGCTGTATCAATGTCCATTCGCGTATGGCTTCCCTTCACACCATGATGGCATTATTGATCCTTAATGGAGCCTTCCGAGCTCGGGGTGCAGTTATAGAAGTTGAGAGGGCTCAGATATAGTTATAGGAGCCCATGGGCTCAGTTGCAGCCCTACAGGCCAGATAGGTTTGGTTATAGTTACTCGTGACACCATAGTGACCTGGTTAGGGGTATATAGATTGAACTGTACTTACCGGGGCTTATGGGGGCCCAGGTAGGTTATCTCTGTGTTGATTGTACCTTCCAGGCTTATGGTGGCCAGGTTAGGTTCTTGTTTGCATACTTGCTTGCTAGATATAACTTCTGAATATATAATCATACAACTTACACTCTTATTTGTTTAGGCTTCTACTAGATGCAGACTATGGTTATAAAAGCATACAAGTTAACTTTTGCTCCTTTTCGCTGATTACTTTTACTTCTTAATAAACTTCTATTTAGCTTTTATTACTATCTTATGTACTCAGTGCATATTGTAATGACACCCACACATGGGGCACTACATACTTTCCTGCAGGTTTAGATGGACAGGTTTCTGAACCTCTTTTAGCAGTTATCTAGAGTCAGTAGATTGGTTATCTCCTTTCATTCGGAGTTTCCAGGTAGTAGAGGTTTGTCTGTTCTTTATTATATTGACTTTGGGTAGGCCGGGGCCCTGTCCCGACCACTATTCCTCTCTTAGAAGCTTGCGGACCACGGTTTCTAGTTGTTGACCATGTGGGGCCTATGTATGTTATGTTTTGTGTGTTGGCCATGTGGGGCCTAGTTTAGCTATTAGTTAGTAGCCTTGTCGGCTATAGTTCATATATGACTGCTTGTTTTCCTCCTGTTATGACTTAGACAGCATGATGGTCTTATCGGCCCACATAGGATCCTTTTATTAATGTGGCTGCTGGGTTAGCTGTTTCTTTACAGGTTTTTTGTGTGGCCTTTTCAGCCCGAGGCTGTGTTTACAACTGAGATATAGATGTTTATTTTCTTGATTTTAGGTTGCTGGAAGGCACCAGAGGTGCATAAGCCAGCCAGGTCAGCCCAGGTCCTAGTGTGGCATTATGTGCCAGTCATGCCTCCCAAGGTGGGGCATGACAAACTTGGTATCAGAGCAACATCTTATCCGAGGGAGTCTGCAAGCTATGTCTGGCAGAGTCTTGTTTATAAATGTGTTGTGTACCAAATTTTATAACCAGGAGGGTACAAGGCATGATTGTATGGTTACCCCTCCTTCTTCTCAGATCGTGCTATAGAGCCGAGTTGTATAGGGTTAAGTCCTTAAGTTTTTGTTAATATTTCTGTCTAGAATAAAGTTGATATAGACGGACCTCGACCAACCATAATTTAGATACAACAGCAGGAGAGGGTACAAGCGAGGTACCACAGTTGGGGGACAGCCTAGCTGGAGGGCGAAGGAGAGGCATTCTTTTCAACCTCCCCAGCATCCTCCCAGGGCACCACGAACCTCATAAAGTAACTAACATGCTAACACCATTCCCAATTCTTTCCACACCCTCAGATTGGGATATTAGGAGTGTAGTGTATATGGTGGCTTACTTAGTAGTTACTCAGTATTAGATAGGGACAACAGTTAATGTTGGGTTACCTAAAAGGTATGAAAGATCATTTAATTGCGAGATTCTCACTCCAGCCCTTTGGAGTTTGTTGAATTTCGTACCTTTGCCCCACCATAGAATGAAATGGGTATTTCCCGCCTCCCAGCCTTTTCTCAGTATAGAAGAGAGCGTAAGTATTGACACTATATCGCCAAGAGTAAATAGTAAAGGCGGGCTAGACCCGTTGATTCCTGGGGGTGTTAGAAAAGTGGTCCAGACTCCTAGTACTTAAATAAGCCACCTTGAACTTCACTACAGTAAAGATCAGGATGATAGGTAAGATTGCTAGGAGCTGCCAAGTACAGGTGAGAGTCCATAAGCAGTAGGTCCCAGTAATAGTAAAGCTCAGGTCAGAAATAGGCTAATCCCACCGCAGTGTGTTGATTCTATGATGGGAACTAGCTCGAGTGTGGGTCAGGATGATACAGGTGAGTAGACTTGGCAGTGACATCCTTTCTAGTACGATGCATAGGGAACGAACCCCAAACTTCAGCCTATAGAAGTAAGGGTAATACATGTACATCGAGATCTAGAGTAGAACGGGGGAGAGTAGAATCACTTTAGGCAGTAGCGGGTTGATAAAGTATGGAATCACCGTTGAATGTTGAGAAACAAGAAACAGGCTGACATTTAAACGATAGTGAGATTCTAACCTAGACCTCTCGTTGTGGAGGCAAAGGAGTGACGGTACGGAGAACCTAGCCTAGTACAGCCTAGAGATAAGGCCCAATGAAAGGAGTCATCGACCTTCGAGATAGCAAGGGGCGGAGTCTTAATGTTACACCCCATAAATTTTAAACGAATAAATATCCTAATGGCATGTTGGTTAAGGGGTTTAGAAGGCAAGCAAAAAAAAAAATTAAATAAAAGGTCGGTTTTTCATTCAAATCAATGAATTTCCAGAAAAAACAAGGGAAAATAGGAAAAAGAAGGAAACCCATGATTTTTATACAAATTTCCTTCCGATTATGCTATGAAACGCGGTCTAAACTCCGTTCCGGCTTAGATACCGAGGTATAAAGCTGCAGAGAGCAATCCTACAGAGTTGGTTTCGTGAAATTTGGCCGATGAAACGTCGTGCTACCGAGGTAAAGTAAATAGAATTGCTTTAAATTAGTACCAATGTGTTCCTAGCATTGCACTGAGCATTTATCCCTTCTGGACTATCGAGAAATAACGAGTTTTCGACCGTTTTTTGAAAGGTTGAAGTTTGGGGTAAATATATATCAAAAGTGATAATTTCTCCCGGATATTAATGTATTTAATTCTAATTGACATGTATATGAATGTAGTTGGGAGAAACAGCAGAAGTACCGACGGAAATCACATCGATCAGTCGGGTACTCAGAAACCAGGTATGTAAAGCTATTCTTTCGACAAGCCAGGAAGTACAGTCTAGAAAATAAATAGAATAAAGGCTATTAACAAATACCCAGCATATAGGAACGATTTTAGTACAATTTCCAGCAAGCATGCTAGTATAGCATTACGTATCATGTGATAATCAGAATAACGGATCGTCAGATGATTTTAGATAGTAATGTGGTATCAGCTAGTAGCTCAGTATGTTTCTACGTAATATCCAGAATGGAAGTTGTAAAAGCAGTATAATGAATTAGCAAGATTACAGATAGTATGTATTACATTTGTTGAGACTGTGTCCGGTAATAGAAGGCACATCTTATGTTATTGAGCTATATCCAGTTATAGATGGCATGTCCTACGTTATTGAGTTATATCCAGATGTAATCAGATCAGTAATCAGATATAGAAATAGCTCCAGATACAGATGTACCTCCAGAAGCAGATATGGCTCTAGAAACTGACATAACTTCAGATTGCGGATAACAATAATCAGATAAATGGATAAAGGCCAGGTAGCAGTTAGCCCAGCAATCAGAAATAGTGTAAAACAGAATATAGCATCAGTTGTTTAGTACGGACTGGCCTTGAAATAAAAGAAGAGAATATGATTAGTATTTTTCATTTGAGCATGCTTGCTGTGTATGTGTTTTGCATGTTGAGACTTGTTATGGCATGTGGGCTCCCTTTAGCATTCCCCACCACCCCTGGGTTACAACTGTGTCAATACCAGATTCAGATACCGCCACTAGCTGGGCGATGCCATCCGCCTAGAGGACGATGATGGCCGACCACCATGATAATACGGTCTAGATTACCCTGCTTGCAGGGGCAGTTCAGTTTACTCTGCGGAGAGCCAGATTACCCTGTTTACAGGGGCAGATTACTCTGTGTGCACTTGTGGCCGGGGGTAGTTTCAGATACAAATTTTTATAAAATTACCCTGTTGCGTGCTTGCACCCAGGGGCAGTTTCAGTCACAGATACAGCAGCAGATTACCCCGTTGCGCACTTGCGCCCAGAGATAGGAGTCTTCGGACTTAGACAAAGGTTATTGTCAGAGGCCAAGGCCTGAGCTACGTACCCAAGGGGGCTGGTAGGAGGAGCTCACAGTTATGAGATGAGTGGAGTGACTTATTTTTGGTTGGTTTAGACCCGGGTAGGGGTAAATAGATTGTTCTGTTGGTTGGCACCTTCCGGCTTTTGGGGGTCGGTCAGGTATTGTGTGTATTTATATGTATATCTATATGTGCTGTTAGATACTGATAGACAATAGGATGAAACGTCGTTAGGTACGCCTAGTTTAGTTTCAGAATAGGTTAACTCTCCCCAGTTAGCCTCAGCCAGATAGACTCAGCTACTTCCTGCTTATATGTCATGTTATTGTTGCTATCCATTTCAGTTGTATATTTCTGTTTGCTTTACATGCTCATTACCTGTGGTACTGACGCCCGTGGGGCACTGCATTGCTTGCCTGCAGGTACTCACAGACGAGGAGCTGATCCCTTGTGATCCTAGCCAATGCAGAGTTATCAACTCCTATCATCCGGAGCTTGATATTCAGAGGTGTATTTAATTTTCTTTTGTTGTATAGTACGAGTAGGTCGGGGCTCTATCCCGACCATTCTATTATTACTTCCTAGAGGCTTGCAGTCTGATGTTTCCTGTGGTGGAGGAGCCGGTCGTGTGGGGCCATGCATGTATATATGTGTTTAGTTGTTGATGTTGGCTGTGTGGGGCCTTCTTCTAGTTATAGTTAGTGACCTTGTCGGTCACAAAGGTGAATAGTAGTTGTTTCAGATTATGGTGTCATTGTTCTGGTTAGCTGTTGTGTATTGCAGGTGGCTATAGGCCTAATCGGTCGGGGGCTGTATTTACAGCCACTATATAGCCGGTTCGTTTCTTGAAATAAAGCCACAGTCTAGCAGGCACCAGGTGCCCATCATACCCCCCAAGGTGGGGTGTGACAAACTTGGTATCAGAGTAGTTCGTGTCCCAGAGAGTCTGTATGCCGTGCTAAGTAGAGTCTTGTCTATGGAAGTGTTGTGCACCACATACTATACGCAGGAGGCTGCGAGGCATAATAGAATAGTTACCCTTCTTTCATACTCAGTCGTGCCTAGCATAGTACAGTATAGGGTTGGTTCTTTTGAAACTTACCACCCTCTTTGTTTACAGATACTATGGCAGACCAGTGGCACCCAGCTACAGGCAGGAGATTGGATACAGAGGCGGGCGAAGGCACCAGTAGGATGCCTCACTTACAGCCAGATTCAGCCTGGTCTGAGAGCAATACAGAGGTGTCATCTCGACCCTCCCAGCAGTCTCCGCCTCGCCAGATACCATTTGAGGCAGCACCGCCTCCCACAGCTCCTGCACCCACTTCATCTGATCAGGAGCTACATAATGCGGTGGTTATGTTGACCCAGATGCTAGCTACTCAGCGTCAGCCAGTACCACCTGCAGTAGTAGAATCTCTAGGTGGGCCAGGTAGTTCCAGGGTTAGAGAATTCTTGGCATTGGGACCCCCTCAGTTTACAGGGTCGGATTCAGCGGAGGACCCTCAGGACTTTCTGGACCAGATGTAGAGAATATTTAGAGTCATGCACGTAACCCCAGCAGAATCAGTGGAATTAGCAGTGTTCCAGTTGAGGGATATCGTTGTTTTGTGGTACAAAAGTTGGGAGAGATCTCGGGGAAAAGATGCAGCCCCTCCTACTTGGTCCAGCTTCTCAGAGGCCTTCCTGGACCACTACTTACCCCGGGAGGTCAGACAGGCCTGGATGGACCAGTTCTTACACTTAGAGTAGGGGGCCAGGAGTGTCCGTGAGTATTCTTTACAGTTTAACTCCTTAGCCCGCTATGCTCCAGCATTTGTCGACACCATGTCGTCCAGAGTCCACCGCTTTATTATGGGCCTGAATTCAGATTACATAGAGACGTGCATGACGGCTACTCTGAGAAAGAACATGGACATAGCCAGGGTACAGGCCTTCGTACAGAGAATTGAGGGCCTGAGACAGCGGCAGCGGGGCGACAGGCAGGCGACTTTAGAGCAACGCCGTAGAAATAGACCCGCTGAGATTCATGGGGAAACCCCAAGGGGGCTGAAACCATGGTTTTCAGATAGGCCACCCAGATCTTTACCTACGGTACAGCAGCAGAGAGGCAGATCTGTTCGCCGGAGTCAGTCAGAGTCCGGTAGCAGTTTACGGACAGTAGCATCACCTCAGCAGCGGAGGGAAGAACAGAGTAGATTTGCACCTACCCCTTGTCCTATATGCCACCGACCCCATTATGGAGCCTGCAGGCAAGGCTTCTCAGGGTGCTATCACTACAGACATGAAGGGCATTTAATGAGAGATTGTCCGGCCAGAGGAAAGGGTAGCCAGGATAGTCTGGATAGTGCATCAGCGGGACCACGAGCTCCCGCAGCCTCAGCAGGGCGCAGACCCTCAGGTTCAACAAATAGGGGCCGAGGTAGATCAGGAGCCTCTGGCTCAGGTGCAGGCCCCAGTCGTACCTATGCATTACCAGGGAGGCAGGATTCAGAGGCATCTCCCGACGTGGTCACAGGTATATTGATTATCTGCTTATACCCTATTTATGCATTGATTGATCCAGGGTCTACCTTGTGATATATTACACCATTTGTGGCCCGAAAGTTGGGTATTGAACCAGAATTACTTCAGCAGCCCTTTTTAGTGCTTACACCGGTCGGTGACTCGATTACAGCTAAAAGAGTTTACCGAGGGTGTACGGTAGAGGTTGCTGATTGCCAGACCACAGTAGACTTAGTAGAACTTGAGGTGGTCGACTTCGATGCCATTATGGGTATGGACTGGTTAGTGCCATGCTATGCCAACTTAGAATGCTGGACCAAGACGGTCCGATTTCACTTTCCGGGGGAAGCAGTGCGAGAGTGGAAAGGGAGCACAGCTACGCGAAAAGGTAGGTTTATTTCCTACCTTCAGGCGAGAAAATTAATAGCAAAGGGATGTATTTACAACCTAGTTAGAGTTCAGGACGTTCGGGTGGAACCTCCGACTCTTCAGTCTGTTCCAGTGGTCAATGAATTCCCTGACGTATTTCCAGATGAGTTTCCTGGTATCCCTCCCGAAAGGGAGATAGATTTTTCAATTGACTTGTTGCCAGGGACTCAACCTATATCCATTCCCCCGTATCGCATGGCACCAACTGAGCTTAGAGAGTTGAAAGAGTAGTTAAAAGATTTGCTCGACAAAGGCTTTATCAGGCCTAGTACTTCCCCGTGGGGTGCGCCAGTTCTGTTTGTAAGAAAGAAAGATGGCTTACTCCGTATGTGTATAGACTACCGGCAGCTGAATAAGGTAACGGTTAAAAACAAATACCCGCTCCCTAGAATAGATGATTTGTTTGACCAGTTGCAGGGGGCCAGATGTTTCTCTAAGATAGATCTGAGGTCCGGATACCACCAGGTCCGGGTTCGTGAGAGAGACATTCCAAAGACTACTTTCAGGACCAGGTATGGTCACTTTGAATTTCTAGTTATGTCTTTTGGGCTGACGAATGCTCTCGCAGTGTTTATGGACCTGATGAACAACATATTCAGACCGTATTTGGATCTGTTCGTGATAGTATTTATCGATGATATTCTGTATATTCTCGTTCAGAGATAGATCACCAGAACCATTTATGAACAGTACTCCAGATCCTTAGAGACCGTCAGTTGTACGCCATGTTTTCTAAGTGTGAGTTCTGGCTGAACTCAGTTGCCTTTTTGGGGCATATCGTGTCAGATGCTGGGATACAGGTGGATACACAGAAAATAGAGGCGGTCAAGACATGGCCCAAACCTACCACTCCGATGGAGGTTCGCAGTTTCCTGGGTTTAGCAGGGTATTACCGGAGATTTGTTGAAGGATTCTCCACTATAGCAGCACCTCTGACAAAGCTGACATAGAAAGAAGTGACATTTCAGTGGACGGAGGCATGTGAGCAGAGTTTTCAAGAATTGAAAGACAAATTGACCTCTGCCCCAGTACTAGTATTGCCATAGGGAACAAATGGGTATGCGGTGTATTGCGACGCTTCACGCTTTGGACTGGGTTGTGTGCTGATGCAGCATGGAAAGGTAATTGCTTATGCTTCCAGACAGCTGAGGAAGCATGAAAAGAACTATCCGACTCATGACCTGGAACTGGCCGCAGTGATCCACGCTCTGAAAATCTGGAGGCATTATCTGTATGGCGTTCATGTAGATATTTTTACAGATCATAAAAGCCTGCAGTACATTTTCACACAGAGGGAGTTAAATCTGCGACAGTGTCGTTGGTTAGAATTGCTGAAAGATTATGACGTAAATATTCTCTACCACCCAGGGAGAGCTAATGTAGTAGCCGATGCCCTCAGCCATAAGTCAATGGGGAGTTTGGCGTATTTGCGACTCGAGAAGCGGGAGTTAGCCAAGGAAATTCATCAGCTAACTGGTTTAGCCGTTCGAGTAGTAGAAACAGAAAATAACATAGCGGTGATTCAGAACTCTACTGTGTCATCGTTAGTTACAGAGGTAAGAGAACGGCAGTACGAGGACCCTGACTTAGTCCAGCTCAGAGATAGAGTTCAGAAAGGTAAGGAGCCAGATTTCCAAGTGACTAAGGATGAAGTGCTGCGTTGTAAGGGCCGTCTATGTGTCCCGAATGTTTCAGGGCTTTGCCAGCAGATCATGCATGAGGTACATTACGCTCGCTATTCTCTCCATCCAGGAGCAACAAAAATGTACCACGACATCAGAGACATCTACTGGTGGCCAGGTATGAATGCTGAAATAGCTGAATTTGTATCTAGATGTCCTAATTGCCAGCAGATGAAAGCAGAACACCAGAAACCGGGCGGTTTGACGCAGGATATAGCTGTGCCTTTGTGGAAATGGGAAGCGATAAATATGGATTTTGTAACAGGGTTACCCCGTACCAGACGCAGAAACGATTCTATTTGGGTAATAGTTGACAGGCTGACAAAATCAGCTCATTTCCTGCCAGTGAAAGCTACCTTCTCGGCCGAGGATTATTGTCACGCCCCGCCTTGGGGGGTATGACTGGCACCTGGTGTCCTAGTAGGACCTAGACTGATAACCGGTGAGCCTAAACACATCTAGTTCCTGGCTAACTCTAACTCAGATTCAAGGAATCAACAGGCTATATAACGGCTGTAAATACAGCCTCCGGCCGACTAGGCCTATAGCCACCTGTACCATAACGATAGCTAACCAAAATCATGTCAATATAAGGGAGCCTATGCGGGCCGACAAGGCCACCATGCTGTCTAGTTAACTCTAAATCAATATAACGAATGTTGAACAGCTATGTGACCGGCAGGGTCACCATTACTGACTGGATACGGCCTCACACAGCCAACATAAACAACTAAACATACGCACTGCCCCACACGACCGACACAACTAACCACAAGGAAGTAAATACAGACTGCAAGCCTCTAAGAATACTGATAAGATGGTCGGGACAGGGCCCCAGCCTACCCATACTGTACAACAAAAGAAAAGGGGTAAACCTCTAGCTATCTAGCTCCGGATGACTGGAGCTGATGACCCTGTGAGCTGGCTGGAATCACGAGGTATCGTCCCCTCGCCTGTGAGTACCTGCATGCAAGTAATGCAGTGCCCCAAACCGGCGTCAGTACCGCTGGTACTGAGTATGTAAAACAACAATTGAAAGATATCTGAAAACAATAATACAACTGAAGGAACTGAAACAGAAAGGAATAGACTAAACTGACTGAAAATGTAAAGCTATGCCTACTCTCAACTATGCTGGAAGGAGTAGGAGTCATACCTGGAGATGTATCGCTCTATTGTCGATCTACTCGTATCTAGTGTAACATGGCATAACATAGCATAACATAGCATAGCACACACAAACCTTACCCGGCCCCCATAAGCCGGGAGGTACAATCAACACGCAATCTATACCCCTACCCCGGTCGTCCCATCTCCTATAACAACTATAAGCATCCTGCCGATCCCCTGGGTATGCACATGGGCTCGCTGAGCCCCTGACTATAACTGTACCTGAGTCCGGAGGAGTCGATACAACTATTAACCCTGGGGCGGTCATGAATGCTAGGTAATCCATCCCAAGACAATACAGTGGTCTCAACTAGTAATACTAACTGCGTATACCGCATGCTGAAGCTAGTGATGGTATTGTATCTGTACATACTATATGCTGACTAGTGATAGTGATATGTATGTATTTAATACATGCCGAGACTAATAATGGTATATATATAATCATGCTGTCATACCGTGCTGAGTCTAATGTTGAACAAGATATAGTTTTTCTGCTGGGAATCATGCTATATAACTGAGTTTCATAATAACATGGTTTACTATTTCTAACATGCTTTCTAAACATCATTTTAATCTACCATTCTACTTCTGAGATACCTTATAGATACTTATATTACTTTACTAAGTTTCAACTGAATACGACAATATCCTAACATACTTTACTAGATCACATACTGGGCATGTTGTACAGGTCCTAACACTTTTTATTAGAATTTATACCATGCTAGTAAGTTTCACGCTATATACGATATGATGTTTCCAATATCGTATTAATATTCATATTAAACATAACACACAACTTCTGAAATATTCTACTGGCCTTTGAACCATTTTACTATATCAAGACTACTAACCTGCCGAGGAAACTAGTTTTACATACCTTCGCTTCTGATTTCCCGACTAACTGGCGTAGCTCGGTCAGTATTTTCGCTATTTCTCCCAACTGCATTCGTATATACGTCAATTAGTACTAAATACAACACTATTACAAAAGACGATGTCACTTTCGATATAATTATAGCCTAAACTTAGGCCTATCGAAAGACGGTCGAAAACTTGCTATTTTTCAGAAGTCCAGAAGGGAGAAGTATTCACTTTACGGCTAGGAGCACATAGACACTAATTTGGAGCAATTCCACCTACCTTATCCTGGTAGCACGATGATTTGTCTTCCGTATTTCGTGAAACTAAATCCGTAGGAATGCTCCCTGCTGCTAAATACTTCGGTATCTGGAGTTAATTTAGAATTGGACTACGTTTGGCAGCGTAATCGGACGGAAATTATCAAGAAACCTTTGTTCCCTTTTCCTCTATGGTTTTTCTCTCTGTTTTCACTGGAAGTTATGAGGATTATTTTATTTAAAACCGAAGTGGAGGGCTTATATAGTTGGGCCTGGAAAGGGCCAACGTGTCACGGAGCCAACGCGGAGGCTCCACCTCCGTGACACGTTGCCATTGCAGAGGGGCTCTGCCCGGGCTCCTTCCGCGATGGTTCGACAGGCTAATCGTCCGATCCTTTCCCGGGCCTTTCCCTAGCACGTATGGCTTTAAAATATGCTTAACCAATGCGCGAATAGGCCACCCAGGTGCCGTAAATCTTACGGGGTATAACATTCTCCCCCCTTAAGAACATTCGTCTCGAATGTAAACTTTTGTCTAGAGGACTTCTCAACTTGTTTCTAAGAAAATTTTGGCAGAGTTTCCCCTGTAATATGGACTATCCCGGAAACCTGAAATGTAGAAAAGTCCAATACAGGTACCACACACAATACTTTAAGATTCACTTGATAGCTAAACATCAATCTTTCTCATTTATACATATACAACCATAAAGTACTGCATAAGTAATAATACGGACATACCTGTCGTCTGACTAGGCCTGGAATAAGTGAGGATATTTATCTTTCATATCTTCCTCAGCTTCCCACGTCATCTCCTCTCGGTTCCTGTTACGCCACAATACTTTGATAGACACAATATCTTTAGTCCTCAATCTGCGAATCTGTCTATCTAGGATAGCTACTGGAACCTCTTCATAGGCCAGCTTTTCTGTAACCTGGATATCCTGGACTGGGACTGCTCTGGTTGGGTCTCCTATGCATTTCCTCAACATAGATACATGGAAGACCGGATGAACGGATTCCAATTCTGGAGGCAAGTTCAGCTCATATGCCACTCGGCCTATCCTTTGACGAATCTGATAAGGCCCAACAAACCTTGGACTGAGCTTTCCTTTCTTGCCGAATCTCATCACCCCTTTCATCGGAGATACTTTCAGAAATACCCAATCATTTACATCAAATTCCAAGTCTCTGCGCCACACATCAGCATATGATTTCTGGCGGCTCTGTGCAGTCAGCAGGCGTTCTCGGATAAGCTTTACCTTTTCCTCTGACTACTGAACAGTGTCTGGCCCAACCAACGCTGATTCTCCTATTTCAAACCAACCAATCAGTGATCTGCATTTTCGCCCGTATAATGCCTCGAAAGGCGCCATCTGGATGGCTGAGTGATAGCTATTATTATAAGCAAATTCAATTAATGGAAAACGCTCGTCCCAGCTACCTCCAAAATCTAGCACACACGCTCGCAGCATGTCCTCGAGAGTCTAAATAGTGCCCTCAGCCTGTCCATCTGTCTGAGGGTGGAATGCTGTGCGCAAATTAATTTGCGTCCCAGACCTCTCTGAAATGACTGCCAAAATCTGTCTGTAAACTGTGCTCCTCTATCAGAGATAATAGATACTGGAACACCGTGTAATCTAACTATTTCTCTGATATACAATTCGGCGTAATCTTCGGCCGAAAAAGTAGCTTTTACTGGCAGGAAATGGGCTGATTTCGTCAGTCTATCAACAATTACCCAAATTGAATCACGTCTATGCCTGGTACGGGGTAATCCTACTACAAAGTCCATGTTTACTGCTTCCCACTTCCAAAGAGGCACAACTATGTCCTGAGTCAACCCACCTGGTTTCTGGTGTTCCGCTTTTACCTGTTGGCAGTTAGGACACTGGGCTACAAATTCGGCAATTTCTCTTTTCATTCCTGGCCACCAATAATTCTCCTTGATATCATGGTACATTTTCATCGCACCAGGGTGAAGAGAATAACGGGCGTAATGTACCTCACTCATAATCTGCTGGCGGAGCCCTGAAACATCTGGAACACATAGGCGACCTTTACATAACAACACTTCTTCCTCAGTTATCTGAAAGTCTGGCACTTTACCCTGCTGGATCCTGTCTTTGAGCTGGATTAGGTTAGGATCCTCATATTGCCGTTCTTTCACTTCCACAACTAATGATGACACGGCGGTGTTCTGAATTACCGCTCTTCCGTCCTCAGTTTCTGCTACACGAACGGCTAGGCTAGCTAACTGATGTATCTCCCTAACCAATTCCCGCTGCTCAGGCTGCAAATACGTCAAACTTCCCATGGATTTACGATTGAGAGCATCTGCTACAACATTGGCTTTTCCCGGGTGGTACAGAATATTCACGTCATAATCCTTTAACAGCTCCAACCAGCGACGTTGCCGCAGATTCAACTCCCTCTGAGTGAAGATATACTATAAGCTCTTGTGATCTGTAAATGTATCAACATGGATGCCATACAAGTAATGTCTCCACATTTTCAAGGCGTGGATCACTGCGGCTAACTCCAGGTCGTGGGTAGGTTAATTCTTTTCGTGTTTCCTCAACTGTCTGGAAGCATACGCAATCACTTTACCATGCTGCATCAACACACAACCTAACCCAACGCCTGATGCATCGCAATACACTGAATAACCTTCTGTACCTTCTGGTAATGCTAACACTGGAGCGGAGGTTAATCTGTCTTTTAACTCTTGGAAGCTCTACTCGCATGCCTCTGTCCACCAAAATTCACTACTTTCAGTGTCAGTTTGGTTAGAGGTGTCGCTATAGTAGAGAATCCCTCGACAAACCTCCTGTAATATCCCGCTAACCCCAGAAAACTGCGGACTTCGGTCAGAGTGGTAGGCCTAGGCCATGATTTGACTGCTTCTATTTTCTTCTTGTCAACCTGCATACCAGCATCCGACACAATATGCCCTAGGAAGGCTACTTAGTTAAGCCAGAATTCACACTTGGAAAACTTAGCATATAATTGGCGGTCCCTGAGGATCTGGAGTACTGTCTGTAAATGAATCCGGTGATCTGCTTCAGAGCGAGAATACACTAGAATATCATTAATAAACATGATCACGAACAGGTCCAGGTATGGTCTGAAATACTGTTCATAAGGTCCATGAATATTGTTGGGGCATTCGTTAACCCAAAGGACATAACTAAAAATTTGAATTGTCCATATTGGGTCTTGAGCCGTTTTAGGAATATCTCTTTCACGAACTCGAACCTGATGATATCCGGACCGCAAGTCAATCTTAGAAAAGTATCTGGCCCGTTGTAGCTGATCAAACAAATCATCTATTCTGGGAAGCGGGTATTTATTCTTCACCGTAACTTTGTTCAACTGCCGATAATCTATGCACATACGGAGTGAGCCATCTTTCTTTCTCACAAACAGAACTGGCGCACCCCATGGTGAAGTACTCGGTCTGATGAAACCTTTATCTAGCAAATCTTTCAACTGCTCCTTCAACTCTTTGAGTTCTGCAGGAGCCATACGATAAGGAGGAATTGATATAGGCTGAGTGCCTGGTAATAAATCAATCGCGAAATCTATTTCCCTCTCTGGGGGAATACCAGGTAACTCATCTGGAAATACATCAGGGAACTTGTTCACCACCGGAACGGACTGGAGTGTCGGAGATTCTGCTCGGACATCCTGAACCCTGACTAGGTGGTAGATATATCCCTTAGTTATCAATTTCCTCGCCTAAAGGTAGGAAATAAACCTACCTTTTGGAGTAGCTGTGCTGCCCTTCCACTCCCGCACTGGTTCTCCTGGAAAGTGGAATCAGACCATCTTGGTCCAACATTCAACATTGGCAAAGCACGAGACTAGCCAATCCATAACCATTATGGCATCGAAGTCTATCATTTCTAACTCTACCAGATCTACTGTGGTCTGACGGTCAGAACCCTCTATTGTACACCCTCGGTAAATTCTGCTAGCTACAATAGAGTCACCGACGGGCGTGGACACTGAAAAGGGCTGCTGCAATAATGCTGGTGCAATATTGAACTTTCATGCCACAAATGGAGTAATGTAGGACAAAGTAGATCCTAGATCAATCAATACATAAGTAGGGTGTGAGCAGATAGTTATCATACCTTTCACAACATCAGGTGATGCTTCTGAATCCTGCCTCCCTGGTAAAGCATATGTGCGGCTTGGACCCACACCTACACGGGAGGCCCCTGATCTGCCTCGACCCCTGCCTGCTGAAACTGAGGGCCTGCACCCTGCCGAGGATGCTTTAGCTCGTGACCCTGCGGATACCAGTCTCTCATCAAATGGCCCTCTCGGGGACAAATATAACATCCGGTGGAGCCATACTTGAATGCTCTAGAATGGTGTCGGCTGCATATAGGGCAAAGTAGTAGGGTATACCTACTCTGCTTCGCCCTCCTCTTTAATGATGAATCTGCAATTTGTGAGCCTCTGCCAGTCTCTGACCGCCCCCTGCGGCTAAATCTACCTCTCTGCGGCTGTGGTGGAGGCGGGGGCCTAGGCGGCCTATCTAACAATCGTGGCCTAGGTCCTCCCCGAGCCTCCCTCTGTAACTCAACTGGCCTATCCCTGCAGCACTATTCCTGATTGGTCCTCCTAATTTCCCGATGCCGCTGCCTGACGCCCCCAATATTCTGGGCAAATGCCTGAACTCGGGCAATATCCATGTCCTCTCATAGTGTGGCCGTAATACAAGTCTCAACATATCCTATAACCGGAATGCTGCCAACTCAACCGATTCTGTAGGCGTGGCATTTGTAACCCTAAAAATTCTCTGCATCTGATCTAGAAAATTCTGAGGGTCCTTTATCCGGTCCGTACCTGTAAACTATGGGGGATTTAGAGCCAAGAACTCTCGGACCCTCGAACTACCAGGCCCTCCTGATGACTCTGCAACTGTTGACGGCATCGGCTGATGCTGAGCAGCCATAATCTGTGCTAACATGACTACCACACTCCTAACCTCCTGGTCAGAAGGTATCGGTATAGGGAATGCTGGAGGTAGTGTCGCCCCAAGTGGCTCATGATGTGGTGGAGACTGCTGAGAAGGCTGGGACGATGCCTCTGTAGTACCCTCTGATTGGGCTGTTTTTAAACGAGGGTGAGGCATCCTATTGGTGCCTTCCCCTGCTGCAATATCTAAGCTCTGGCCGGTGATAGGATGTCGCTGGTCTGACATTATCTGTAACCAAAGAATACAGTAAGCTCTAGGGACCCAACCCTATACTGTACTGCTCTACAGCATGACTGAATAAAAAAGACGGGTAACCATCCTATCATGCCTCGCAGCCTCCTGCCTATAGTATGTGGTACACAACACATCCATAGACAAGACTCTACTTAGCACGACTTGCAAACTCCCTGGGACACGACCTGCTCTGATACCAAGTCTGTCACGCCCCGCCTTGGGGGGTATGACTGGCACCTGGTGCCCTAGTAAGACCTAGACTGCTAACCGATGAGCCTAAGCACATCTGGTGCCTGGCTAACTCTAACTCAGATTCAAGGAATCAACAGGCTATATAACGGTTGTAAATACAACCTCCGGCCGACTAGGCCTATAGCCACCTGTACCATAACGACAGCTAACCAGAATCATGTCAATATAAAGGAGCCTATACGGGCCGACAAGGCCACCATCCTGTCTAGTTAACTCTAAATCAATATAACGAATGCTGAACAGCTACGTGACCGGCAAGGTCACCATTACCGACTGGATACGGCCTCACACGGCCAACATAAACAACTAAACATACGCATGGCCCCACACGACCGGCACAGCTAACCACAGGGAAGTATATACAGACTGCAAGCCTCTAAGAATACTGATAAGATTGTCGGGACAGGGCCCCGACCTACCCATGCTGTACAACAAAAGAAAAGGGGTAAACCTCTAGTTATCTAGCTCCGGATGACTAGAGCTGATGACCCTGTGAGCTGGCTGGAATCACGAGGTATCGGCCCCTCGCCTGTGAGTACCTGCAGGCAAGTGATGCAGCGCCCCAAACGGGCGTCAGTACTGCTGGTACTGAGTATGTAAAACAACAACTGAAAGATATTTGAAAACAACAATACAACTGAAGGAACTGAAACAGAAAGGAATAGACTAAACTGACTAAAAATGTAAAGCTATGCCTACTCTCAACTATGCTGGAAGGAGTAGGAGTCATACCTGGAGATGTATCGCTATTGTCGATCTACTCGTATCTAGTGTAACATGGAATAACATAGCATAACATAGCCTAGCACACACAAACCTTACCCGGCCCCCATAAGCCAGGAGGTATAATCAACACGCAATCTATACCCCTACCCCGGTCGCCCCATCTCCTATAATAACTATAAGCATCCTGCCAATCCCCTGGGTATGCACTTGGGCTCGCTGAGCCCCTGACTATAACTGTACCTGAGTCCGAAGGACTCCTGAATCAACACCCCGGGCGTACCCGCTCGACGGTGGTGTATAAAGGACGACCAAGGCACAATATGGGGAAACTGACATCCCATCTTTGTCCCCTGTGGGACGGCATGCCACTTCGTAGAGCGACGTATCCTCGTCCTCTAGTAGACGAGTCGATACAGCTATTAACCCTGGGGCAGTCATGAATGCTAGGTAATCCATCCCAAGACAATACAGTGGTCTCAACTAGTAATACTAACTGCATATACCGCATGCTGAAGCTAGTGATGGTATTGTATCTGTACATACTATATGCTGACTAGTGATAGTGATATGTATGTATTTAATACATGCTGAGACTGATAATGGTATATATATAATCATGCTGTCATACTGTGCTGAGTCTAATGTTGAACAAGATATAGTTTTTCTGCTGGGAATCATGCTGTATAAATGAGTTTCATAGTAACATGGTTTACTATTTCTAACATGCTTTCTAAACTTCATTTTAATCTACCATTCTACTTTTGAGATACCTTACAGATACTTATATTGCTTTACTAAGTTTCAACTGAATACGACAATATCCTAACATACTTTACTAGATCACATACTGGGCATGTTGTACAGGTCCTAACACTTTATATTAGAATTTATACCATGCTAGCAAGTTTCACGCTATATACGATATGATGTTTCCAATATCGTATTAATATTCATACTAAACATAACACACAACTTCTGAAACATTCTACTGGCCTTTGAACCATTTTACTATATCAAGACTACTAAGTTGCCGAGGAAACTAGTTTTACATACCTTCCCTTCTGATTTCCCGACTAACTGGCGTAGCTCAGTCAGTATTTTCACTATTTCTCCCAACTGCATTCGTATATACGTCAATTAGTACTAAATACAACACTATTACAAAAGACGATGTCACTTTCGATATAATTATAGCCTAAACTTAGGACTATCGAAAGACGGTCGAAAACTTGCTATTTTTCAGAAGTTCATAAGGGAGAAGTATTCACTTTACGGCTAGGAGCACATAGACACTAGTTTTGAGCAATTCCACCTACCTTAGCCCGGTAGCACGATGATTTATCGGGCGTATTTTGCAAAACAAAACCCATAGGAATGCTCCCTGCTGCTAAATACTTCGGTATCTGGAGTTAATTTAGATTTGGACTACATTTAGCAGCGTAATCGGACGGAAATTATCAAGAAACCTTCGTTCCCTTTTCCTCTATGGTTTTTCTCTCTGTTTTCGCTGGAAGTTATGAGGATTATTTCATTAAAAACCGAAGTGGAGGGCTTATATAGTTGGGCCTGGACAGGGCCAACGTGTCACGGAGCCAACACGGAGGCTCCACCTCCGTGACACGTTGCCATCGCGGAGGGGCTCTGCCTAGGCTCCTTCCACGATGGTTCGACAGGCTACTTGTCCGATCCTTTCCCGAGCCTTTCCCTAGCACGTATGGATTTCAAATATGCTTAACCAATGCGTGAATAGGCCATCCCGGTGCCGAAAATCTTACGGGGTATAACATTCTCCCCCCTTAAGAACATTCGTCTCGAATGTAAACTTTTGTCTAGAGGACTTCTCAACTTGTTTCTAAGAAAATTTTGGCAGAGTTTCCCCTGTAATATGGACTATCCCGGAAAGTGAAACGCAGGAAAATCCAATACAGGTACCGCACACAATACTTTAAGATTCACTTGATAGCTAAACATCAATCTTTCTCATTTATACATATACAACCATAAAGTACTGCATAAGTAATAATACGGACATACCTGTCGTCTGACTAGGCCTGGAATAAGTGAGGATATTTAGCTTTCATATCTTCCTCTGCTTCCCATGTCATCTCCTCTCGGTTCCTGTTACGCCACAATACTTTGATAGACGCAATATCTTTAGTCCTCAATCTGTGAATCTGTCTGTCTAGGATAGCTACTGGAAACTCTTCATAGGCCAGCTTTTCTGTAACCTGGATATCCTGGACTGGGACTGCTCTAGATGGGTCTCCTATGCATTTCCTCAGCATAGATACATGGAAGACCGGATGAACGGATTCCAATTCTGGAGGCAAGTTTAGCTCATATGCCACTCGGCCTATCCTTCGACGAATCTGATAAGGCCCAACAAACCTTGTACTGAGCTTTCCTTTCTTGCCGAATCTCATCACCCCTTTCATCGGAGATACTTTCAGAAATACCCAATCATTTACATCAAATTCCAAGTCTCTGCGCCACACATCAGCATATGATTTCTGGAGGCTCTGTGCAGTCAGTAGGCGTTCTCGGATAAGCTTTACCTTTTCCTCTAACTGCTGAACAATGTCTGGCCCAACCAACGTTGATTCTCCTATTTCAAACCAACCAATCGACAATCTGCATTTTTGCTCGTATAATGCCTCGAAAGGCGCCATCTGGATGGCTGAGTGATAGCTATTATTATAAGCAAATTCAATTAACGGCAAACGCTCGTCCCAGCTACCTCCAAAATCTAGCACACACGCTCGCAGCATGTCCTCGAGCGTCTAAATAGTGCGCTCAGCCTGTCCATCTGTCTGAGGGTGGAATGCTGTGCTCAAATTAATTTGCATCCCCAGACCTCTCTGAAATGACTGCCAAAATCTGGATATAAACTGTGCTCCTCTATCAGAGATAATAGATACTGGAACACCGTGTAATCTAACTATTTCTCTGATATACAATTTGGCGTAATCTTCGGCAGAAAAAGTAGCTTTTATTGACAGGAAATGGGCTGATTTCGTTAGTCTATCAACAATTACCCAAATTGAATCACGTCTATGCCTGGTATGGGGTAATCCTACTACAAAGTCCATGTTTACTGCTTCCCACTTCCAAAGAGGCACAACTATGTCCTGAGTCAACCCACCTGGTTTCTGGTGTTCCGCTTTTACCTGTTGGCAGTTAGGACACTGGCTACAAATTTGGCAATTTCTCTTTTCATTCCTGGCCACCAATAATTCTCCTTGATATCATGGTACATTTTCGTCGCACCAGGGTGAAGAGAATAACAGGCGTAATGTACCTCGTTCATAATCTGCTGGCGGAGCCCTGAAACATCTGGAACATAGAGGCGACCTTTACATAACAACACTTCTTCCTCAGTTATCTGAAAATATCGCGCTTTACCCTGCTGGATCCTGTCTTTGAGCTGGATCAGGTTAGGATCCTCATATTGCCGTTCTTTCACTTCCACAACTAATGATGACACAGCGGTGTTCTGAATTACCGCTCTACCGTCCTCTGTTTCTGCTACATGAACGGCTAGGCTAGCTAACTGATGTATCTCCCTGACCAATTCCCGCTGCGCGGGCTACAAATACGTCAAACTTCCCATGGACTTACGACTGAGAGCATCTGCTACAACATTGGCTTTTCCCGGATGGTACAGAATATTCACGTCATAATCCTTTAACAGCTCCAACCAGCGACGTTGCCGCAGATTCAACTCCCTCTGAGTGAAGATATACTGTAAGCTCTTGTGATCTGTAAATATATCAACATGGATGCCATACAAGTAATGTCTCCACATTTTCAAGGCGTGGATCACTGCGGCTAACTCCAGGTCGTGGGTAGGGTAATTCTTTTCATTTTTCCTCAGCTGTTTGGAAGCATACGCAATCACTTTACCATGCTGCATCAACACACAGCCTAACCCAACGCCTGATGCGTCGCAATACACTGAATAACCTTCTGTACCTTCCAGTAATGCTAACACTGGGGCGGAGGTTAATCTGTCTTTTAACTCCTGGAAGCTCTGCTCGCATGCCTCTGTCCACTTAAACTTTGCTGCTTTCTGTGTCAGTTTGGTCAGAGGTGCCGCTATAGTAGAGAATCCCTCGACAAACCTCCTGTAATATCCCGCTAACCCCAGAAAACTACAGACTTCAGTCGGAGTGGTAGGCCTAGGCCATGATTTGACTGCTTCTATTTTCTGCTTGTCAACCTGTATACCAGCATCCGACACAATATGCCCTAGGAAGGCTACTGAGTTAAGCCAGAATTCACACTTGGAAAACATAGCATATAATTGGCGGTCCCTGAGGATCTGGAGTACTGTCCATAAATGAGTCCGCTGATCTGCTTCAGAGCGAGAATACACTAGAATATCATCAATAAACACGATCACGAATAGGTCCAGGTATGGTCTGAAAATACTGTTCATCAGGTCCATGAATATTGCTGGGGCATTCATTAACCCAAAGGACATAACTAAAAATTCGAAGTGTCCATATCGGGTCCTGAACGCCGTTTTAGGAATATCTCTTTCACGAACTCGAACCTGATGATATCTGGACCGCAAGTCAATCTTAGAAAAGTATCTGGCCCGTTGTAGCTGATCAAACAAATCATCTATTCTGGGAAGCGGGTATTTATTCTTCACTGTAACTTTGTTCAACTGCCGATAATCTATGCACATATGGAGTGAGCCATCTTTCTTTCTCACAAACAGAACTGGCGCACTCCATGGTGAAGTACTTGGCCTGATGAAACCTTTATCTAGCAAATCTTTCAACTGCTCCTTCAACTCTCTAAGTTCTGCAGGAGCCATACGATAAGGAGGAATTGATATAGGCTGAGTGCCTGGTAATAAATCAATCGCGAAATCTATTTCCCTCTCTGGGGAATACCAGGTAACTCATCTGGAAATACATCAGGGAACTTGTTCACCACCGGAACGGACTGGAGTGTCGGAGATTCTGCTCGGACATCCTGAACCCTGACTAGGTGGTAGATACATCCCTTAGTTATCAATTTCCTCGCGTGAAGGTAGGAAATAAACCTACCTTTTGGAGTAGCTGTGCCGCCCTTCCACTCCCGCACTGGTTCTCCTAGAAAGTGGAATCAGACCGTCTTGGTCCAACATTCAACATTGGCAAAGCACGAGACTAGCCAATCCACAACCATTATGGCATCGAAGTCTATCATTTCTAACTCAACCTGATCTACTGTGGTCTGACGGTCAGCAACCTCTACTGTACACCCTCGGTAAATTCTGCTAGCTACAATAGAGTCACCGATGGGTGTGGACACTGAAAAGGGTTGCTGCAATAATGCTGGTGCAATATTGAACTTTCGTGCCACAAATGGAGTAATGTAGGACAAAGTAGATCCTAGATCAATCAATACATAAGCAGGGTGTGAGCAGATAGTTATCATACCTTTCACAACCTCAGGTGATGCTTCTGAATCCTGCCTCCCTGGTAAAGCATATGTGCGGCTTAGACCCGCACCTACACGGGAGGCCCCTGATCTGCCCCGACCCTTGCCTGCTGAAACTGAGGGCCTGCGCCCTGCCGAGGATGCTGTAGCTCGTGACCCTGCGGATGCCCTATTCTGTCTATCCCGATCCTCCTGACCTTTGGCTGGGCAGTCTCTCATCAAATGGCCCTCTTGGCCACAAATATAACATCCGGTGGAGCCATACCTGCATGCTCCAAAATGGCGTCGGCTGCATATAGGGAAAAGTGGTAGGGTATACCTACTCTGCTCTGCCCTCCTCTGTAATGATGAATCTGCAATCTGTGAGCCTCTACCAGTCTCTGACCGCCCCTGCGGCTAAATCTACCCCTCTGCGGCTGTGGTGGAGGCGGGGGCCTACGTGGCCTATCTAACAATCGTGGCCTAGGTCCTCCCTGAGCCTCCCTCTATAACTCAACTGGCCTGTCCCTGCAGCGCTATTCCTGATTGGTCCTCTTGATTTCCCGATGCCGCTGCCTGATGCCCTAAATATTCTGGGCAAATGCCTGAACTCGGGCAATATCCATGTCCTCCCACAGTGTGGTCGTAATACAAGTCTCAACATATTCTGGATTCAACCCCATGATAAAGCGGTGTACTCTGGATGCCATGGTATCAACAAAGGCCGGGGCATACCGGGCCAAAGAATCAAACCGCAAGGCGTATTCCCGAACACTCATGGCCCCCTACTCTAGATGTAGAAACTGGTCCACCCAGGCCTGTCGAATCTCCCATGGTAAATAGTGATCCAGAAAAGCTCCTGAGAAGCTGGACCAGGTCAGAGGGGAAACATCTCTCCCTCGAGACCTTTCCCAGCTTTCATACCACAATACGACAATGTCCCGTAACCGGAATGCTGCCAATTCAATCGATTCTGTAGGCTTGGCATTCATAACCCTGAATATTCTCTACATCTGATCTAGAAAATCCTGAGGGTCCTCTGTCCGGTCCGTACCTGTAAACTATGGGGGATTTAGAGCCAAGAACTCTCGAACCCTCAAACTACTGGGCCCTCCTGATGACTCCGCAACTGTAGACGGCATCGGCTGACGCTGAGCAGTCATCATCTATGCTAACATGACTACCGCACTCCTAACCTCTTGGTCGGAAGGTATCGGTATAGGGAATGCTGGAGGTAGTGTCGCCCCAAGTGGCTCATGATGTGGTGGAGACTGCTGAGAAGGCTGGGACGATGCCTCTGTAGTGACCTCTGATTGGGCTATTTCTAAACGAGGGTGAGGCATCCTGCTGATGCCTTCCCCTGCTGCAATATCTAAGCTCCGACCTGTGATAGGATGTCGCTGGTCTGACATTATCTGTAACCAAAGAATACAGTAAGCTCTAGGGACCCAACCCTATACTGTACCGCTCTATAGCACAACTGAATAAAAAAGAAGAGTAACCATCCTATCATGCCTCACAGCCTCCTGCCTATAGTATGTGGTACACAACACATCCATAGACAAGACTCTACTTAGCACGACTTGCAAACTCCCTGGGACACGACCTGCTCTGATACCAAGTCTGTCACGCCCCGCCTTGGGGGGTATGACTGGCACGCTAAGTAATACGATATATACCATGCTAGCAAGTTTCACGCTATATACGATATGATGTTTCCAATATCGTATTAATATTCATTCTAAACATAACACACAACTTCTGAAACATTCTACTGGCCTTTGAACCATTTTACTATATCGAGACTACTAACTTGCCGAGGAAACTAGTTTTACATACCTTCGCTTCTGATTTGCCAACTAACTGGCGTAGCTCGGTCAGTATTTTTGCTATTTCTCCCAACTACATTCGTATATACGTTAATTAGTACTAAATACAGCACTATTACAAAAGACGATGTCACTTTCGATATAATTATAGCCTAAACTTAGGCCTATCGAAAGACGGCCGAAAACTTGCTATTTTTCAGAAGTTCAGAAGGGAGAAGTATTCACTTTACGGCTAGGAGCACATAGACACTAGTTTGGAGCAATTCCACTTACCTTAGCCCGGTAGCACGACGATTTGTCGGCCGTATTTCGCAAAACTAAATCCGTAGGAATGCTCCCGGCTGCTAAATACTTCGGTATCTGGAGTTAATTTAGATTTGGACTACGTTTGGCAGCGTAATCGGACGGAAATTATCAAGAAACCTTCATTCCCTTTTCCTCTCTGGTTTTTCTCTGTGTTTTCGCTGGAAGTTATGAGGATTATTTCATTTAAAACCAAAGTGGAGGGCTTATATGTCACGGAGCCAACGCGGAGGCTCCATCTCCGTGACACGTTGCCATCGCGGAGGGGCTCTGCCTGGGCTCCTTCCGCGATGGTTCAACAGGCTACTCGTCCGATCCTTTCCCGAGCCTTTTCCTAGCACGTATGGCTTTCAAATATGCTTATCCAATGCGCGAATAGGCCATCCAGGTGCCGGAAATCTTACGGGGTATAACAATTATGCCGAATTATATATCAGAGAAATAGTTAGATTACATGGAGTGCCGGTATCTATTATTTCAGACAGAGGAGCACAATTTATAGCAAGATTCTGGAAGTCTTTCCAGAGAGGCCTGGGGACACAGATTAACTTTAGTATAGCCTTTCATCCTCAGACAGACGGGCAAGCAGAACGAACTATCCAAACGCTCAAAGATATGCTACGAGCGTGTGTACTAGATTTTGGGGGTAGCTGGGATGAGCATCTGCCGTTGATTGAATTTGCCTATAATAACAGTTATCATTCAGCTATCCAGATGGCACCCTTTGCAGCATTATACGGGCGGAAATGTAGATCACCGTTGGCTGGTTTGAAGTGGGGGAGAAAGCGCTGATTGGGCCGGATGTTATTCGTCAGTCAGAAGAGGCGGTGAAGCTTATCAGAGAATGCCTACTGATTGCTCAGAGCCGCCAGAAGTCTTATGCAGATATGAGGTGTAGAAATCTAGAATTTGCAGTAGATGACTGGGTATATTTGAAAGTGTCTCCGATGAAAGGGGTGATGAGATTTGGCAAGAAAGGTAAGCTTAGCCCGAGGTTCATTAGGCCATATTAGATTCAGCGAAGAATAGGCCGAGTAGCATACGAATTGAACTTGCCTCCAGAGTTAACGTCTGTTCACCTAGTATTCCATGTATCTATGTTGAGGAAGTTCGTAGGAGACCCTTCCACAGTTGTTCCAGTTCTGGATGTCCAGGTCACAGAAGAGTTAGCATATGAAGAGGTTCCAATAGCTATACTAGACAGACAGATCCGTAGACTGAGAACTAAAGATGTTGCGTCTGTCAAGGTATTGTGGCGTAACAGAAACCGAGAAGAGATGACCTGGGAATCCAAGGAGGTCATGAAAGCCAGATATCCCCACATATTCCAGGCATAGGCAAATGGGAGGTATGTTAGAACTATTTTTCCTTATGAATGCTTATACTTCATATATGAAAATAGGCGATTGATTATAGACAGTTATACATGAATGTTATTATATCGTGTGGAGTACCTGTATTGGGCTTTTCTGCTTTTCACGAATTTTGAGATAGTCCATAATACAGGGGAAACTCTGCCGAAATATTTCTTGAAAGAAGTTGAGTAAGTTGAGAAGTCCTCTAGACAGAATGTCATTCGAGGACGAATGTTCTTAGGGGGGGGGGGGGGGGGGAGGATATTACACCCCGTAAATTTTAAACGAATAAATATCCTAATGGCATGTTGGTTAAGGGATTTAGAAGGCAAGCAAAAAAAAATAAATTAAAATTAAATAAAAAGTCGGTTTTTCCATTCAAATCAATGAATTTCTAGAAAAAAGCAGGGGAAAATAGGAAGAAGAAGGAAACCCATGATTTTTATACAAATTTCCTTCCGATTACGCTACGAAACGCGGTCTAAACTCCGTTCTGGCTTAGATACCGAAGTATAAAGCTGCAGAGAGCAATCCTACGGAGTTGGTTTCGTGAAATTTGGCCGGCAAAACGTCGTGCTACCGAGGTAAAGTAAATAGAATTGCTTTAAATTAGTACCAATGTGTTCCTAGCGTTGCAGTGAGCATTTATCCCTTCTGGACTATCGAGAAATAACGAGTTTTCGACTGTTTTCCGAAAGGTTGAAGTTTGGGATAAATATATATCAAAAGTGATAATATCTCTCGGATATTAATGTATTTAGTTCTAATTGACATGTATATGAATGTAGTTGGGAGAAACAGCAGAAGTACCAATGGAAATCACATCGGTCAGTCGGGTACTCAAAAACCAGGTATGTAAAGCTATTCTTTCGGCAAGCCAGGAAGTACAGTCTAGCAAAATAAATAGAATAAAGGCTATTAATAGATACCCAGCGTATAGGAACGATTTTAGTACAATTTCCAGAAAGCATGCTAGTATAGCATTATGTATCATGTGATAATTAGAATAACGGATCGTCAGATGATTTTAGATAGTAATGTGGTATCAGCTAGTAGCTCAGTATGTTTCTATGTAATATCCAGAATTTGAAGTTGTAATAGCAGTATAATGAATTAGCAAGATTACAGATAGTATGAATTACATTTGTTGAGACTGTATCCGGTAATAGATGGCACATCTTATGTTATTGAGTTATATCCAGTTATAGATGGCATGTCCTATGTTATTGAGTTATATCCAGATGTAATCAGATCAGTAATCAGATATAGAAATAGCTCCAGATACAGATGTAGCTCCAGAAGTAGATATGGCTCTAGAAACTGACATAACTTCATATCACGGATAACAATAATCAGATAAACAGATAAAGGCCAGGTAGCAGTTAGCCCAGCAATCAGAAATAGTGTAAAACAGAATATAGCATCAGTTGTTTAGTACGGACTGGCCTTGAAATAAAAGAAGAGAATATGATTAGTATTTTTCATTTGAGCATGCTTGCTGTGTATGTGTTTTGCATGTTGAGACTTGTTATGGCATGTGGGCACCCTTTAGCATTCCCCATCGCCCTTGGGTTATAGCTGTGTCAATACCAGATTCAGATACCTCCACCAGCTGGGCGATGCCGTCCGCCTAGAGGACGATGATGGCCGACCACCATGATAATACGGTCCAGATTACCCTGCTTGCAGGGGCAGTTCAATTTACTCTGGGCAGAGCCAGATTACCCTATTTATAGGGGCAGATTACTTTATGTGCGCTTGTGGTCAGGGGGTAGTTTCATATACAAATTTTTATAAAATTACCCTGTTGCGTGCTTGCACCCAGGGGCAGTTTCAGTCACAGATACAGCAGCAGATTACCCCGGTGTGCACTTGCGCCCAGAGGCAGGAGTCTTCAGACTCAGACACAGTTTATCATCAGAGGCCAAGGCTTGAGCTACGTACCCAAGGGGGCCGGTAGGAGGAGCTCACAGTTATGAGATGAGTGGAGTGACTTATTTTTGGTTGGTTTAGACCCGGGTAGGGGTAAATAGATTGTTCTGTTGGTTGGCACCTTCCGGCTTATGGGGGTCGGTCAGGTATTGTGGGTATTTATATGTATATCTATATGTGTTGTTAGATACTAATAGACAATAGGATGACACGTCATTAGGTACGCCCAGTTTAGTTTCAGAATAGGTTAACTCTCCCGAGTTAGCCTCAGCTAGATAGACTCAGCTACTTCCTGCTTATATGTCATGTTATTGTAGTTACCCATTTCAGTTGTATATTTCAGTTTGCTTTACATGCTCGGTACCTGTGGTACTGACGCCCATAGGGGCGCTGCATTGCTTGCCTGCAGGTACTCACAGACGAGGAGCCGATCCCTCGTGATCCTAGCCAGCGCAGAGTTATCAACTCCTGTCATCCGGAGCTTGATATTCAGAGGTGTATTTCATTTTCTTTTGTTGTATAGTACGGGTAGGTCGGGGCCCTGTCCCGACCATTCTATTATTATTTCCTAGAGGCTTGCAGTCTGATGTTTCCTGTGGTGGTGGAGCCGGTCGTGTGGGGCCGTGCATGTATATATGTGTTTAGTTGTTGATGTTGGCCGTGTGGGGCCTTCTTCTGGTTATAGTTAGTGACCTTGTCGGTCACAAAGGTGAATAGTAGTTGTTTCAGATTATGGTGTCATTGTTCTGGTTAGCTATTGTGTATTGCAGGTGGCTATAGGCCTAATCGACCATGGGTTGTATTTACAGCCGCTATATAGCCGGTTTCATTTTTTGAAATTGAGCCAGAGTCTAGCAGGCACTAGGTGCCCGTCATACCCCCCAAGGTGGGGTGTGACACTTAAGACCTAGAGGTCGACTCTGCATTCCAAATTCAATAGGGCTTCATTGGTAGACTATGGCAAATGTACACCATGTCCGTTGTTCCCTCCGCCTAGATTTGACGAAACACGTCAAATTATAAAAGAGATCTATTGATGCCAGGGGAAGAAGAAAGATATGGTTGAGTTATAGCGTAGAGTTCCAATGGCCAGCAGGGAAAGGCTGAGCATTTGAAACCAAGCGAGCTAATTCAGGAGATAGTAGTGCCTGCGTGATAGTGGGAACTAGCCAATATGAACTTAATTACATATTTAACCCGTACCAGGCATAAATTTAACCCTAATCGGGTCATTATAGAAAGGCTAATGGATCAACTCATTTCTTGGCAATCAGAATTATGTTTCAGCGAAGATTATGCTGAGTTAAATACCAAAGAGATAATCCAGCTACATGAGGGGCACAACTACCAGCTGGGTTTTAGAAAGGGTATCAAAAGGGATTGAGACATAATAATTTGAGTACAACATTCTCGTCCCTAAACAAATGACTATGTAGAGTGAACCATTCAGACGCTCGAAGACATGCCACGGCGTGTGTGCTAGACTTTAGAGGGAGTTGGGATAATCATCTACTTCTTATTGAGTTTGCGTACAATAACATTTACCATTATGCTACTCAGATGATGCCTTATGAGGCTTTATATGGGCAGAAATGTAGGTCCCCCATAGGATGGTTTGAAGTAGGGGAGGCAAGGTTGATCGGACCTGATATGATACATTAATAAGAAGAAAATGTAAGAGGGGGATAGTGTTACATTCCGTAAGTTTCTATCATTTAACCGACACGTGCGTACGTATGTTGAGAGTTTTGGAGTACGATGTATGAGGGATAGGGCTCGGGGAATAAGAAAATGAGTACGTGGTCGAGTGAGCAGGAGGCCGGGGCTGGAGGCAAGGTGCCTCAGGCGCCGCATCGTACATCCACGCCTGCGCATTGTTCGGTGCATCGCACCCGACTCCTGGCACTATGGCCGGCGCGTCGCGCCACACCTGCTATCGCGCTGCACTACCCTCGCCACCGCCTCAAATATATATTAGCCCCTTCATGTTTGATTAAATCATTTCTCAACATTTCCCCATGTTAGAAGAGAGAACTTGAGCACCTATTTCAAGTGATTTTTGTCGAATTACGACTTTAAACTCCATTCAAACACAAATTCATCTTGGATAACGAGTTCTAGGCATAGAGGAACGTCCCTACGAAGTTATTTCTTAAAAAATCACTTGGAGTACTAGAACCCACCGAGTAAAGATTGTAGAAATCACTTCTAATCGAGTCCTATGTGCCTACAAGTGATAGGTAAGCATTCTACCTTCTAAACTCTCGAGAATTTATGAGTTTTTGATCCAATTGAATGAAGTTAA